>CM042810.1:13233406-14685906 GCA_009982885.2 Hyles vespertilio | reverse complement strand
AAACTTCTTACAAAAGGAAATATGGTCAACAACGGGCCCAGAAAACCCTTACAAGTTCATCAAACGCGTTCAATTTAAAAGTAAGATGGGGTTATTGAGTATTTCGTTAGCTGGCCTCCGAAGAAGATAACTTTAGTGAGTATTTTGTCAACCCCAGGTCTCATTGTAAAGCAAAGGACTCCTTCATGGATCAAGAACTATAAGCTGTTGTTGACTGAGGAACTCCAAGGGTCAAGATTGAGAATCGTTCAAGTTTTAGTACAATTTATACGCCCAAATATTTAATTGAGAGTTTATTTGATAGCCTTCATATCGCCCTTGGTTAGGAAGCTGTATCATAAAAGCCTACACGTTCGATCTTAAGTTTTGTGTGATGTACAAGTATTTCTTCGGAGTCTAAGTGACGACACCAAAAAGTGCCTCGCAGTTTTTGATACCCACGAAAAGACTGGTATCAGACTGTGGGGTCATGAATGCGTGGGTTTTATTAACTGATTAAGGTATTATACAAGTGGAAAACGAGAAAAAAAACTGTCTGCGAGTATCAGACACGCAGAAAATCATCCAATCGACAGAATTTGCAACACACGAAGGTTTTGACTAGACTAACGAAGCTTAAAACAGACAAAATCCAATGACTTTCAACAGACGGCCCCAATAGATTATAGTGTTAGCGTAAAAGCGTGAAGACGAATCCAACTGGCGTTCATTAAGACAACACAATGGGCCGACCCTTTCTCCGAACACTTGCCGGTTTACTGCTCGTAAAGCAACCAGACAAATGGCATGTGAATGAAAGTTATTCTAGAACATTTTTACTGAAAGTACTAGAATTTGAAATCTTATCGATAATCTTAATACAAATAGATATAATTCTGATTTCATAAGACTACATTCTTTAGTTTAATTTCTAATTCAAACGCTCTTAGTAGATTATGATAATAGTATGTCTTATCAGAAGTTACCACAAATGAAAATATCTGTCAGCCCATATAAGTCCCACTGCAGGGCACGAGCTTCCTCTACAATCGAGAGTACGATTGAGAGTGGTTAGGCCATATAGTCCACCGCGCTGGCCTAGTGCGGGTTGACGGACTTTTCTTCGGAATTATTACATACCATAGAAATCGCTATGGTATGAAGGTTTTTTCACGATGTGTTCCTTCACCACCGTTATACTGATGAAAATAAATTGAAAGTATTTGGAGGGATGGTGTAGAGAGCTTGCTAACAACAGTAGAATTACACGTAAAGATCGTCTACAGTCTTGGTGTCCGAATACGTGATTGCCAGGCTGTTGACAAAATATTAGGAATAGGTTTTCTCTTTTTACATTTAACAGTATTGGATTTTTTTATAATATTAGATTACAAATATATGTTCTTGTTTATATTAAGTAAACAAATACCAAACAATGCGTTGAATGGAGACCTCAACGCACGCCAACAGACCATTGACGGTATATACCGGGTATCTCAAGACTGCTACCGAAAACGAAGACGGGTGGTAGTTTTAGTGACTACAAACACATTGCAACTAAAAATTTCGCAAAGAAACGCGACAATTATTTTTTATGATTTTTTAAATATCGTCATTTTTGGGTGGTAAATTCATAGTTTTTGCTAAAATAATAATTTAAACACTTTTATACCTTAGATTATTTATAAATAAAAGGGTATACACTATTATTTTAGGAAAAAATGTATTTACCACCCAAATATGGTCATAAGAAAAAAATAACAAAAAAAATATTGTCGCTTTTTTTTGCAATTTTTTCTGTTGCATTGTGTCTGAAGTTGCTTAAACTACCACCCGGCTTCGTTTTCGGTAGCAGTCTTGATATACCCTGTATAATAAGAACGTATTTAACAATAATCATAATGCACAATAATTATACCTTTCCGTATAAACAAGCATATTTGATCCGTAATACAAACCCATTCTTATACACCCAAGTCTTACGTAAGGAAATATGGTCAACAACGGGACCAGGGAACCCTTACAAGTTCATCAAACGTGTTCAATTTAAAAGTAACCCAACCGTCCAAGCTGGGCCAGTTTGACCCAATTAACGATGTGTGAGTCACGCGATGCCACTGATCGATGTGTATGGGCGAATTTGTGGAGGGTTTATGTTTTAGGGGAGTCGGATGCATCGTGACATAGTAATTTGTAGTTTTATAGAAAATAGCATCAAAATAATTATGGGTTAGTTTAATTAGTTTGGCTACTGAAAAGGAGCTGATGTTTTGTGTTTTTCAATTGGTAATGCTTGTTTTGGATCTTGTTTACTATATACAAAAACAAATTAGAATTAATTATAAATAGATTACAAGTGAGTCATTGATTTAAATAAGTGCAGATTATTTTACGAAATCTAAAGCATGTAATGCAATTGCAGTATCTGCCACGGCCAACGCATCCACATTTCTCAAAATAGAAACTAAAGAAAAATACTTACGCACATAATTAGTCGTATCTGTATCTGTATCAGCCCATATACGTCCCACTGCAGGGCACGGGCCTCCTCTACAATCGACAGTACGATTGAGAGTGGTTAGGCCATATAGTCCACCACGCTGGCCTAGTGCGGGTTGGCGGACTTACATAACATAGAAATTTTTTAAAAATCGCTATGGTATGCAGGTTTCCTCACGATGTTTTCCTTCACCGTTTTAGTGCGTGGTGATTGACTATCAATACACACATGACTCCGAAAAGTCAGAGGTGTGCCCTGGGATTCGAACCCGCGACCACCATGAACATGTTGGCAGTCGCGTCTAGTCCGTTTACCAACAGGCCACCACGCACTTAATTAGTCGTATACTTTACCAGTAATTCTAATGAGCGAAATATCCACATCAGTCTACACAAGCCACAAGCTTACAGTTACACAAATGAACCTAACAAAAACAGCATTCAAATCTACGACCTAACAAAACAAACCAGTAGATATAGTTAATAAATAGCAACAAGTCATTAGAAAGGAATGCAAACTCGGCCGCGAACGCTGATGACTACCTATTCACTACAATTATTTCATCTGGCGATAGCATTAATCCAAAGTCCAATTAGCAAGTGTGATGGGCATTTTGTTTGTAATCTGTTGATGCTATCACGTTAGAAAACCTTCCACATTAAGGCTGATGAGGGCTGTTTAGACTCAAGTTTTCTTGCCAAAAAACCAGTCCACACTATGGATCTAAAAGATGTAATAATTGTGCCAAAGATAGCGGATGGAATCGTAGCCGTCATTGCTTATAGTGAGGATGGACCATAACACATTTAACAGCGAAGAATCATGATTACAATAATTAGTATCGCGTACGAAGGAAGAAAAACGAATACTTACTTAATATCCATTTAAAATCGAATCTATCAAAAGGAACATTCATAGCAAATCAAGAAAGGAATTAATCGATCGATCGATGGTCATGAATAGTGCCAGTCTTAGATTGGCTAAGAAAATTACGCCCAAATCCTTGGAACATTAAAACAGCAATAGCAACTAAAGTATTTAATACATTAAGATGGAACTAAAAGAGCTGAACTGTTCCTACTAGATTTACAAATACCTAAAACGAACAAGTAATCATAAACTATGGATATGAATCATGATTAATAAACGTGTGGAAGTCAGCTGACTTCTGGCACTAGACAAAATAAATGAATGACTTCTATATGCTGTTGAACTTAAGCCGGATCAAGTTGTGTGTGATTAAGGTAGGTCATGGCAGATTAGTAAAGTACTGATTGTATTCAAAACATTGAAACAATCAGCTGTTGGGTTCATTAATATAGTGCCTACTTTGGGTAAGCAAAAAATAGCAATGATTAATATACCTTGGTTGCAAAACGTGTTCATAGTAAAAGAATAATCACATGCATATATGTATGTAAGTATGGCCCCGTATCCCATAGAGGTAGGCAGAGACTATAAACCGTCAGTTTGCTCGATCCACATATATTACTTTCGCTTCGTCTATTTTCATCAATCTCTTCATGCATTCTCGTCGGTTCAAAATAATCACAATTGCCGGAAACCTTATGTGTTTTTAGTAGATTTAGTCATATATTTTGATTGTGTTTATGTGATATGATGTGACGGTGGCTGCAGGGCACGGGCCTACTCTACAATCGAGAATACGATTGAGAGTGCTTAGGCCATATAGTCTATCACGCTGGCCTAGTGCGAGTTGGCGGACTTACATACCATAGAAATTCTTATGAATCGCTATGGTATGCAGGTTTCCTCACGATGTTTTCCTTCACCGTTTTAGTGCGTGGTGATTGACTATCAATACACACATGACTCTGAAAAGTCAGAGGTGTGCCCTGGGATTCGAAGTACCTTCGCTAAATAATAAATATACCCAACCATCACATACACATAATCCTAACCGCACACGATCGATCTTAATCGAGTCTGTCTCGTGGGTATCAGAGCTACGAGACACTTTTCGGTCCCAAAAACACCTAGACCCGAAACAAATACCTGTGGTTCACACAAATATTTGTTTTGGTGCGGGGATCGAACTCGTGGCCTCTCGTTTCACAGCCAGCGTTCAAACGAGATACAGAGGCTGTCAATTATGATATGATAGTCCGCTACTTGCCGGTATTTCATCACATAAGTAGGCATTAATTAGTTTCATAGAACGCTTCATTCGACCAGGCCGCAATAGGTCACTGCGGTGGACAATATATATGTAAGTATATCTAGATACACACAAATCTACTCAGCTTGTATGCCATGTAATGACATAGCTAATGAGTAGGTAGCGATATTGTTACCGTAATTGTGACGGACTGAAAGGCTAGTGACCGTTTCAGCCACCGCTAAGGTAAGGAAACTTGATTGGAAATGGATTGGATGATTGGAACTTGAATGGAATTAAAAGAAAATTTCATCAAAAATCTCTTTATCAGAAAAAGAAGACCTTGCTACCGCATGAAAATCATCACATCAAGATGTAAACGTCGCTATAGAGGCGAGTGTAAGTAGGTTACGTTCTCTAATATACGAATTAACATTCTGCTCAAACAAGGTGACATAATTGCATTGAATTCCAAGTTATGATAGTAATAATAAATACACCTAACATCACAAGGCCTGACCCCACATTAAGATCAATTAAGTCTTGTGTTGTAGGTATAAAAAACTACGAGTCTTTTGGTCTCACCAACACTCAGACCCGAGACAAATATCTTCGGACCTCACAATTATTTGTCCCGGTGCGTAGATTGAACCGACGGCATCTCGTTTCAGAGCCGATGTCTACCCAACTGCGCCACGGAGGCGTTTAATATATATCACGCCAATCACCATTAACAACTAATGTACTTTACATACCAAAACACTATAGTCGCTTTCCATGAAAAAATACTTAACGGGTAAACCCCTACACAATAACACGATGTCACAACAATCTGATAAATATCAAATTATAAAAGCACATCTAAATTACGAATTGAATTAAATTACATTTAAATAAAGCGTGAAATTAATCGATGGTTTGATTTTTTTCCATCCGTTCTGTGTTAATGGGACAGGCTCATTGAGATCACTTGAGCGATTCTATTTATATTCTAGACAGTGTAGATGTGAAAGAATTACGTATTCATAGGCAATTACTTCAACAATGGCATGCGGACTTTATTCTAGTTTACATTTCTACGTATAAATATAGGATCTAATGGGAACTTAAGAAGCTATGCACTGACTTCTAAAGATTTATTATCGCGGAACTCACTTTAAATACACGTAAGGTTGAATGACTTTAAAAAAGTCACACAGCAATTTGAAAAAGTAAAGTGATCGAAAGATTAAAGGTTTTTCGTTTGGAAATCACTGTAATTATTTTGATACATGAAGATTTTCCTCTAAAATCTGATATATTGATTATTTTCAGTTGTATTAATCATACATTTAACCTGCCTTATGTTTATAGAAATGTTATTAATTTCGAAGATAACTTAAACATGGAATCGCAAAAGAAGTAAATAAGCTTGTCGCTCCCGGTTCTAATCCAGTTGACACATTCATTAAGGTTTGACAGAAAACGTAGTGCTATTTGAAATATATTCCAGCTCGATTAATCTAAGCAAGTTACTTAACGGCACTTATAAGAATATTAAAATAGGCGTGCAATTCCAAATAAGAGAATAGATACTGTTACGACTTCTAGTCAAGGCACCAACTTGTTAATTTCTGCCATTTTAGTAGGGCTTATCATAAGAACATAAAATATGACTCTCAGATTCAGAAATAGAAAATCAAGGTATATGTCAAAACGAATTAAGTGCCAAATGGCTTTATTGGTGAAAGAAAAAAAGAATTAAAATTCATTTAATCCTAATGGGATTTATATCAAGATGGTGAGACAGGTGATAAATACAGTAAAAGTAGCAATGTAAATCCGACAAATAATTTGGTGCGATCCACTTTTTCCAAACACGACCACAATGAGATTTTTTTGTTACCACTGCAGATTCGCAATGTTTCGAGGTTACTTTGTAAAAAATAAAATAATCGTGGACGACATTCGGTTGCTACTGATTGTGTTCGTACGTCGGAGTGTTGACAAAGAGGCACAATTTAGACATTGTAGAATAGCCAGAAGACCAGAGAGTATAAGGCTCTCAGAGGCTTGAATTGGATCCGTCTGATGAGTTGTTTTTATGCGGGATTGGAAAAGTAATTTCTGCATACCGGGTATCTCAAGACTGCTACCGAAAACGAAGCCGGGTGGTAGTTTTAGTGGCTACAAACACAATGCAATTAAAAATTTCGCCTAGAAACGCGACAATTTTTTTTATGATTTTTTAAATATCGTCATTTTTGGGTGGTAAATCTATAGTTTTTGCTAAAATAATAATTTAAACTCTTTTATACCTTAGAGTATTTATAAATAAAAGGGTATATACTATTATTTTAGGAAAAAATGTATTTACCACCCAAATATGGCCATAGGAAAAAAAAACAAAAAAAAAATGTCGCTTTTTTTTGCAACTTTTTCTGTTGCATTGTGTCTGAAGTCGCTTAAACTACCACCCGGATTCGTTTTCGGTAGCAGTCTTGATATACCCTGTATAATCTTAAGTGAAATGCCATCCAAGGAATAAAGACTGACGTCAATGGTAATCTATCAGCGTTCAACACAATTACTCTATGATGGCTTGTCTTTTAAGTTCCGAGTTTATTTCTTTACTTTCAAATTCAAAGCGAAGTGTAATATACGCCATTAAAGGAAATGTTTCTTAAATGTACCAATATCAGACATTGAACATGATGGCTATTTAATAATATTCTCTAACCGGTGAAAGAAATTATATTATCACGTCAGTCTTATCACGCCCTTATCCGAACAACAATGCACCTGCCATTAGGTGTAGTTCTGTCACGTTGCCATGCAATATAAAAAGAAATCTACAGGTACAGTACAATGAACCGTCTGGCTGAAACTTACCACATAGAATATTCAATTTAATGACTTAGGTGTTAGTAAGATTAGGTATTTCGACTTTAAATGATTAGTATTCTACGGACTGTACATTTTGTAGCACCGTTAACAATTAATTGACATTGTTTCACTTGAGAGCAATAGTATTCGACGTTCGGAAATGTTGTTTTTAAAAATAAGCAATTAATAATAAAAGTAGGTTAAGAATTTTTCAATAAATTTAATATTATCTCTACTAAGTCTATTGATGACCTCTAACATTTATCTTTACATTTTTTATCACAAAGAAAATCTCCAACAATGATGGCTTGTGGGCGAACTGCGCCAAGGGTTTCTATCAAAAGCTGCTAACCTTATACACACGGCCACATCACAAGTGGGCGATCTTATAAAATATTCTACATAACACTCAATTAAAAATGCGAAAATTGATGAATTCAGTGTGTGCTTATATTATAACTTTTACATGATACAATATAAGCGGTAGTGAACTTCAGAATGGATATGGCACCAATGATATGCTAGATAAAGAATGCCTTACATCTATTAATATCTCCACTTAATTTAACAGTAGGAAAGTATATAAATTCCTGGATGATTTTTGAAAAACTAATAATTAGACAGAAAAAGAAATGATTTCACTCGAATCAAAGCCGCAACAAACCTAAAGATTGACTACAATACAAATATTTGAAATTTGATTGAGTTTGAAGTTAGACAAAAGCTTGCAACTCTACATTTGCATATGAATGTGTTCAAGAAACACACCCAAATACAATCGAGTTGCAGTGCATTGCAGATAGTGGTTTAATTAATGCAATGACAGCTTGCCGGCGTGACGTCACGTCTCCTTGAGATACCGACGAGACTTGACAGAGGGCATTTGGATTATGTGACCCATACGGCTCACAATGAAGACAGTAATAAGACAGCACACTAAATTGCTGGATATGGTCAAGACAATTTCGTAAAATGTAAGCTTTTTTGTAGCTATAAAATGTATCTATCGTTTCAGATATGTGAAATTTGGAGGGCCGTCCAAACTAAAAGTACATTTTCACAGGATAAAAATAAGCTTAAATCTTCATCAGATCCGCGAAATATTTATCACGACGGTGAGATCAACAAATATACCCTAGCGCCTTTTACAACCATACAAATCATCATAAATCTAACTTAATCTAAAATCAATTACACCTGAAACAATATGCAGAAGCTATCAACAGGTCAACATTTTCTAAACACAATATTCCCTTCCACTGGTAGTTAAGCCAGCGTCACAAAATATAGATCGAGATAGTGTTATCTCCATCTACCCTACAAGGGATAAGACGTTAAGTAATTAATTGGAAAGTTCCACAGCGATAAATGCTCGGCATCACCGTTGACACTGAATAAATTGCATCGCGTCCCTTTAGAGTTCAGATAGATGGAGTGGCGAGCATGGCGTCTGAAAATTTAACACCGCATAATTTATTTTTTGTAACGATCGATTATGTTTGTAGTAATAAATTAACGGAGCTTAGCAACTTACGGCCGTTCTCTGTATCCTATCTATCTTTAACAAGAGGTTAAAATGGATATCGTTACTATGTCGATACCACTGTATGCTTCAATAAATAAAGATAGACATACAATATTATCTTGCCTAGATATGTATAAATATATGCACCTTATCTAAATATCGCTATCTTTCTTTACGGAAGCAAAAAATGTATCGAAATTTCGAGAGAAATCTCTTGTTAAAGATAGATAGATTATAGAAACCGGCCGTTAAGGTATTAGGAAACAAGGGAGAACGAATAAGTCACTTTGAACTTAATACAATTGCCATCGGTGTATTTTAGTGAGGATCGATTTAGATCTAGTATAGATGAAAATAGAATGCTAAGTTTTACCCTAATTTGAATAGTGAGGCCGCTTAACAGAATAAATATTTTATGGGCGCCCGTCCAATCTGATGAATTACAATACTATTTAAAATTACTAATAGAGAAATTTAGAAACGAATGAAGTCTGAGAGAACCCATATGTGTAATTTTATAATGCGATTCTACTACTCCGATCGACATGAATATTTTTACCGTTTTTAGTGAATACAATAGAAATAGTAACTAATCAAAGGATCATTAATAAATGGCCACAAAATTTCATCTGACGAATGAATCTAATAGGGTTAGTCTATTAGATAAATAAAATTTAAGACATAAACTCCAAAATATATACAAAACGAAGCACATCTCTCAAATGACACGACAGAAATTAGGGCCTCTAATCTCTATATTAGAAAAAAAAATACTACTAACATCATCATCAAACTAAATCATAGGTTTCTCTAAACACTCATTCATTCATTTCGCTAAACATTCTATTTGACGAGGACACCGAATTCATAGGACCTGCCGTAGTATCTCATTGTCAACCAGCTAGAATTTTTCAACGTGCAATTAGTGGGACGATTATTGCCTCATGGCTGATAAAGCGAGTCTGCAATTAATATCGTTGCAAGTCCTGCGCGCAATAGTGTTGTCATTGATGTTTTCTACCTACTTTGTATTGCAAATGTCAACTACTCAGTATTTGAAGTTGTCAATAGCAATAAATTTGCAAATCAATTATTTTTGGTTAGTGATGGTTCTGTTGTTAATTGTAAATCAAGAAAAATTCCGTACCAGAGTTTACAAAAACGCGTGTTAGATTTTTTTGCGTTTAGAGTAATTACGTTTTATTATTATAGGTCTACCAGAATCTCATGGCATAAAATTAAAAACAAACACAATGGTTTTATATGGCAATACCATCAGTCAACAGCTGTTTCAAAACTTGAGTTATGTCATTTGATGTGAATATTTTAAGATTTCTATCCTTTCTTAGCAAAAATGTACAAATTAGTTCTACAATCACAAGTGCGACACATTGTTTACAAGGTTTATCGCCAGATCCGTGAATAATTTGGCCAAATTCAAACAAAATCGTCGATTTCAAAATCGACGTCGTTTTAACAAGTCGGAGTGAATAGTTTTGATACTTCATTTTTTTTTTGTTAGTGTTAGATATGTGCATGTGTTTTATTGTATATACTTTGATATCATTTGTTGGAACTAAACAGTAATGCATTAAATACCTATTTACAGGAGTTTCCAGAGATTTTAGAAAAGGAACGGTTTATTATTATTCCTTTATCTTCATCGTCTTCATCAGAAGATGTACAGGAAGAGTATTTAGAAGTAAGGTCTGACTAAAGTGTTAATGAAATAAAGAAGACTGAAAATAAAATTATTCGTTTTTATTTTACAATCTTGCATCGTTCGTATAACATTTATCGAATCTAATAATTATTTAAATAAAACCGACTCATAATCAAACTACTTACAATTTGGAAATTGAAAGTTGTTTGATTAAGTGAGAACTAATAAAAAGAGAGAATTAAAACGTAACTGGTGGCTCGGTACCACCATTTCTATCTACGTTTTGAAAGTACCAGCGCTCCAGCGCAAATTTTATAAATACTCGTAAGGCACGTATGTATTTTATAATTTAAAACTGAAAAAAATCTTATTTGCCTATTTTAATTGCCTATGGCTATTAATCTAAAAGTACAATTTTGAAGTAATTTTAATGTTTAAATAACCTATACTGGGTATCTCAAGACTGCTACCGAAAACGAAGCCGGGTGGTAGTTTTAGTGGCTACTAACACAATGCAATTAAAAATTTCGCATAGAAACGCGATAATTATTTTTTATGATTTTTTAAACATCGTCATTTTTGGGTGGTAAATCCATAGTTTTTGCTAAAATAATAATTTAAACTCTTTTATACCTTAGAGTATTTATAAATAAAAGGGGATACACTATTATTTTAGGAAAAAATGTATTTACCACCCAAATATGGCCAAAGGAAAAAACTAACAAAAAAAAATATCGCTTTTTTTTTGCAACTTTTTTTGTTGCATTGTGTCTGAAGTCGCCTAAACTACCACCCGGCTTCGTTTTCGGTAGCAGTCTTGATATACCCTGTATATTTTTACTTAAAACATTATTTACTTTATTTACAAAGTTGTACTAAAAAATAATCAATTTGAAATAATAATTAATTACAATTATTGAAAGTATCAAAATATGTTCATCCAATTACCCCAGTATTGCAATGCGTAAATTCAAATTTCCCAAAATGCCATGAGATTCTGGTAGACCTATACCACAATTTTCTTTACTTCCAATTTTTACCGCATCATACTCTTTTTTGCTAAGTTATAGAAACATGCTTAGCAAATATAATGAATGAGTGTTCATTGAATCGTATTTATACATTGAACCTGATGTTAAGAGCAAAACTTAAATAGACGATCAAAGGCAGCCAATGTTTCATTAATTTACACAACTTAATTAGTCTGTTCACTTACTTATTTACTAAGAAACTCCCAAGGCTTCACGCACTGACCCATAAACACCAACACGTAAATTGTTTATCACATCAGACTTATCTCATCACAATCTGACAGCCACCGCGGCGCAGTTGGTTTGACGCCGCCTGTGAAACGAGAGGCCGTGGTTTCGATCTCTGCACCGAATCAAATGTTCGTGTGAACCACAGATATTTGTTTCGGGTCTGAGTGTTTGTGGAACCAAAGAATCTCTGGTAATTTCTGATACCCACGATACAAGACTCGATCTTAGTGTGGGGTCAGGTCTATGTATGTGATTGTTGGGTGTATTTATTGTGTTCTTGTCTGCTACACGGCTGAGGTCGACTTAAAATATATATTAAATAGGCTGCTAGGCATTTCCGAACCAGATAGCAACTATCCAACCACTTTGTAAGCCGATAAACTCATTGCGATCGATGAGTCTACAAATACCGTTAGGTGTCGACGGTTTTAGAGTGCGATGGACGTATTGCATTTGCTATATAATTTATATCAGTTTATGTAACATAGTTAAGACAGTTAGATAGTAACTGAAGCTATCTAAACAGATCAAGCTCTAGCAAGAGATAGGGATCAACCAGAATGTTATAACTAAATAAATAAATACACCCAACAGTCACATACATATAGTCCTGACCCCACATTAGGATCAATTAAGTCTTGTGGGTGGGAACTACGAAAGACTTCTCGGTCTCAAGCACCCAGACCCGAGACAAATACTTATGGGCTTCGCAAACATTTGTCTCGGTGCGGGGACCAAAACCGCGAGCTCACGTTTCACAGCCGGCATCCAGCCTTTGGCGCCAGGGAGGCTGTTAACTAAAACCAGAGTGAACCACAGACACGACGCGTGGTTTATTATGGCAGGTTTTCATTCATTCAACAGCGTTTAAGGCGGACCCGAATAGCCTTAACCTGGTAGCATAGGATCTCACTCATCGATGGAATTTAGTACTATTTTCAACATTAAATTATCCATAAACTTAGCTTCAAAATCAAACGCATTTAGTTACAAAGAACGAAGGTTCGAATGTATGTGCAAAATCAAAATAAGTTTTTGATTTGTAGATACACATGAAATTACGAAGTTTCAGCATAATTCTTAATAAACAATATATTTACAAAAGTCCCTTATCTTGCTTTAAATACTCCATGACACTCATAAATTATTCGGACATATAAAATCTATTCAAAAGATAAACAAAAGCTAGACTAGTTTTGTTCTCATTTGCATATTTATTATATCTGTGTAATGTATTATATTAGGCCACTCTTACTTTCTGTAGAATTTCTTGTGAATATAATTTAAATGCAATTATATTAATGGCATATATTTTTTACATTAAAATTCCATGGCCGTATTTTGTATCGTCGCGTTTTAAGAGTTTATCTCTAATTTAATGACATAAGAATGGATGATCTCAGACCTAAAGCCTTATACTGTAAGCTATTTTTGTTAATAAAAAAATAAGTCCGCTGCTTTATTCAATACTTCTCTATCCTCTTGGATATTTTCCATTAATTCAGGAGGAGAAACAAGGTACAACTGATATTTTTTTTACACCGTAAAATAATAAATACATAACAGACACACCATAAATCATAACGAAAACCATAGGCACAAATTAGGAAGTCGGACGTAATAACCCAAAGCTCCAAACCACACTGGGTCGAAGTGGTCCATTATGACCTAAATAAAATTTATCTTACTTGTAGAGGCCGGCCCATGTTCAGCAATAGATAAAATAGGCTGATACATTAGCAAAATGATGTATTAAAAGTCCTATTTCAATTTCTCTCGTACAATACATATTGCATTAAAATAATGTGCAGACAATCGCAATCACGATCGCATTACGTTTCCTGAATCGGCAATGTGTGGGACGGTTACTCATTGTAAATAATTCTATTACGAATCATTCAACACTTATTCACCTTATTGGCTTTGTGGCAACCACACATCGGCCTTTCAAGTGCATTTATTATTTCGTGTCGATGTATTTCAAACGATATGTCATAAGAAGTGTGGAGGGTAGGTGGCGTTATTAAGGTTTAGGAAGACACATTTAGCAGTACAAAACCGAGGGTTAGTACTGAGGATGCTAATATAGGGGCCCAATGTAGGATATTGAGCACTGAAAGTGAAAAGGTTCGATACCTTCAAGTATAACAAACAAAACTCGTATTCACTCATTACTGATGGCTTTCAGCAACGAAGTTTAATTAGGGTCGTAATAAATTAATCAAGTTGAGGTTGTAATAAAAAGTTTGGGAGTGCGAATCGATTGCATTGTCCCTTTCGACCGACTTAAAATTATTTTTAGCGAAGAAGGCAAAATATTCGATAGCTAAAACATGTTCAAAACTGTATGAATGAAACCTTTAAACTATTAGCTCTACTACTACAGCTTAGTAGAGTAAGAGCTACGAATGACGATTAATTTTTACAGAAGCGCAATTCAAGTAATCTACATGACATTGATTGACATCAGTACAATCTGGAAAGTGCTGGCAATAACAATAACATTCTATATCTAAATCCCGTCAACACTAAATACGAGATTAGCACGACACTGTGGGCGTATTCGTGGTACGCTGGTGACTCGCAATACGCTAGTGACATACTACGCTAGTGACTACAATACGTTGGTGACTCACAATGACGTACAGACTCGGAGTACGCTAGAGACAGCAGCAGCGTATTTGTGGTATGTTGTATGCAATGTTATTATAGACGAAATTAACTACTCCTTTTTTAATATAGTTTTTGGTTTTGGTGCAACTATGTAGTGGGCAATGTAGATTGTGCAGACTAAAAGGTCGTGGGTTCAATCAATGTCAATGATATCTCTGAACAATTATCAAAGTAAAAAAAAAAAACAAAAACAAACATATCAATATTCCCCTTATGTGAAATTACTCAATTTTAAATTTACTATCAAATGAAAAGTACAAAATTATACCAACATTTACATTCACACCCAAAACATAAACTCTGAATGAAACCCATTTAGTGCCAAGTTGGGACAAGCACCCACATTCCTTATCATAACGTATTGATAACGGAGATGGATTCAATAAGATTTTGTAACGAGAGTTTCTGCCAATGTTTACACTGGCGCGGCCAAGTGTTGGCTTGAATCGAATTATCGACGTTTCAGATAACGCTTGCCTACGTTTACTTTGTCACGCAGGCTATTTTTATAATTATTTAAAATAATAACAAATACACCTAACAGTCACACACACTCTTTTTAGCAAAACACTAACAATACCGTGAATTACATGGCAATGTGTTCCATTGCGCTCGCCATCTTGAAACTTAAGATGTTAAGTCTCAATATGTCGAGTAGTTACTCTAGCTGCAATATCCGTCAAATGGAAACACAACAGTGCATTTACACTGCTGTTTGGCGGGAGAAATAGACATTGTGGTGGTACCAATCCAGACAGCTTCTCACATATGACTTGTGTCATGTTTTTGTATTTGGTTTACAATTAAGAGTTTTTGTATTGTATTGTATATGACCACCAGTGATTCGAGAGGGTTTAGCCCTTACTCTTGTCATCCTCTCCTTCCCGCTCTATTCCCGATTTGATGGACCGGCAACATATATATGGTCCAATCCAAATAATCCGTTGTGGATGTTCACGGGCGGCAGTGACCACTTACCATCATGTGACCTGTTTGCTAGTTTGTCGGAACTATGCTATAAAAAATACTACAATACTCATCCCTGAGACGAATAAGATTGTTTTACTACGAAGATCGTACCCACGGTTTTTCATTTCAGTCTTCGTCTTAACAATTGCCGCTACGCTATCAATAAGTTATATTAAATGGGCGTGTTAGTAAATCTAGACCAGATTGGTCTATTTTTGGAATAGCTTATTTATTTGGCCCCTGGATTAGTAATATTTTTAACCATCAAATGAATATGTAACGTTCCAATTAAATATATTTTGCATATTCGTGGAGTGTGTATTAAAAGTCCGACGTTTAATTTAATCTAATGAAAAACACCAGCTCAATGGTATAAATATAAACTGAATGCATTGGAAAGTAAATATTTGTGGCCTAGAATTCAGAAATTACTGGCGCATACACTCTGCAGGCGAACATAGCAACTGAGATTTGAAAAAAAAAAATGGAAGAAAATTTATTAAATTCAGCATTTGATAGTGAGAAATTGATTACTAAAGCCTAATAAATAGTATTATAGGAATGTATGTATGTATAATTCCTTATCGTAAATTTAAAAAACGAATCCCCATAGAAGGAACAATTGAAATATAGAAACTAAGATTTTTTCAAATACAATAGGTGTTTTGTGAGATTTACAAACAAACACAAAACACGGCCTTAAACATAGACAAAAAAAAATTTTTCTTTCTTTCTATCGATTATTGATTTTAGCGTGAGCGAAGGACAAAACGTTCTATAGCTAAATTAGGTTTTGTATAGTCACGGGTTATTATGAAATTCAGATATGACGAGAAATCATGACTATGATAATTATAATATCAAAACATAGTGTTATTTAGTTACGAGTATTCAATCGATGTGGCGACATATTGAATCACGTAGGCGCATAAAATGTAAAAAATCCTCTTGTGTCAGCCACACCTGTTGAAACAAAACGTGGACGACACGTATCGCGCAGTCATCAGTATTTAAAAACATATATTATAAAGGTTATGTATGGAAAGGCTGTTGTCCCCATAATACGTAAACGCTAGCGTTTTTTTAAATTGCAATGGAAGGCGAGACGAGCATGCCGTTCGTCTGATAGTAAGTGATAAGACCAGTACGAACAGTAGCAAAACCAATCAACACCTTGAATTACAAAGCATGGCATTCCATTGCGCTCGCCATCCTGAGACATAAGATGTGGCTCAATATGTCCAGTAGTTATTCGGGCTACAATGTCCTTCAATCCGAAACAGAACAGTTGCAGTTGCACTACTATTTGGCGGGGGAAATAGACGTTGTACCTAATCAGGCGACCACTCACATATGAAAAACCAAAATGTAAATCATTTTATCTATGACTTATTTATGAAATAATTATGATAAAATCATTGCTCTTCCGAGACTCCTATAAAATTTGACAACCCATATGCGTCGTGGTCCCTATACAAACAAATGTGGTTCACTATATATATGGGTTTTTCAGTGTGCACGTCACAATCCTAGAGATATGACCATCCTACCACAAGCAAATTAGGTTTCTAGCAATCCCACTTGTCAAACGAAACGAGGCAGTTAAACTGTTGCTTTATTTTCAATTTCTTAGATTCTATTCCAAACTAAACTAGCTTCAGTAAGAGTACCACTTTCCACACGTTTTGCAGTTGTTTGAATGTCGTTTTTTTTGGACGGCGTGTGCGGAGACGACTAGCATCATGGCTTGTGCTTGAGACAGAATGAATATTTGATGTTGTTTACTCTACAAAACAGTGAGGATTTGACGTAGGCGGTTCTACTCTTGTGATGTTGAATGGTTTTAGGATGTTCGTAAGAACAGAAAGTGATATCTGTACCTAATCCCGCAAAATAAACCCATACAAGGGTTATTCGATCAACAATTGTACAAACTAAAATACTTTAATAAATCATCCCTTGTTACTCACTACTGTTTCACTAGAAGGAAACATTATAGGATATATGCCAATTCATTGTATTTAGAGAATGTCAACTATTTGTAGCCAGTTTTATAAACCTAAATAAATGGAAAAAAGAACACTATTTCACAGCACTTATACAGTACTGCAATAGTAGAAATATATTTAAAAAAAAAACTTCTATTTACTTGAAGTCGTGCGCAATAAATGTGGATTTATTCGTCCATTACTGCGATTGGATTTTGGCGTAAACTATAATAATCACCTGTTTAGATATTAACTTTACGACTTCTACGAAGTGTACGTCGTTAATTCATATATCATTAATTGATGGGGAATAACCATAAAGGGTTTATTTAAAAGTAGTTTTGTTAATAGGCCTCACGCTAACGATCTAACTTCGACCACAAATAACAGAAAAGGAAATAAGCGGTGAATATACTTAAAAACGATTCCGACAAATTGAGAAACTCCTGTCTATGAAGTCGCTTAAAAAAAAGAGATCTTATTGCCTAAAATAAATGCAAATTTCGTAACATAGCTCAGATACATTTGATTCAATACAATAGTTTACGTTCCAGGTTTTACTAACAATTCAGTACAATTTTAGGTGAATTTTCCTCTCTCTCTATTGAGCTAAAGTTTTCATCTTAAAATAGCACTGTAATGCAAACCCATTTAATATTCTCCTTTGTGTCATTTCATGACAAAAAACTAAACTTCTCTTTCATTTCTCTTATCTCCATTAAAAAGTTGCCTGGAAGAGATTGCCTTGTGCAATAAAGCAACCGATTGTACTTATTTTAATTGTATTCTTTTTGCATTTTCCAAGTGCACAATAAAGAATATAATTAAATATATTACTAAATCATAAGCAACAATAAATATTCTCCAGAGATAGCAGAAAAAAAAGCCTCTCTAAAGCTTAGACATTTGTTTTAGTAAACGCAGAGCATACCACTCCCAGCTTAGGGTGAAGGAAGCACTCCACTGGGTATTAGCTCCAGACTGACATATTACACGCTACGACCAATCCGCAGGGATTTGCAACGTTAAAAAGGAAACTTGGCAATTTCAACGCCAATCGCCATAAATCGAACTATTGGCTTTTTATATTCGGTACACATTTTGAGCTTAAGTATTAAAAAAAAAAACAAATCAACACATATAGACCTTTATAATTGGTATTAGTAACTATGAAGAACAAAATTTATATGTAAAAAGAAGCAGTTCAAACGCGGTGATAAGCGTTTGTAAATTCAATAGAGTTGACGCTTTATCCATCCTACGCGAAAAAGAATTAATCAAGTAATAAAGTATGATTTGGGAAAATATAACGTTATTCCATATGACATAGAGAACATTTTTGGAATGCAAACTTAATTACTCCAAGGTTAATTTTCCTTAAGTTTTATTTTGTAAACCACCCACATTAAATTGATTCCATTAAAGTACAGTTATAAATAACGGATAAAATAGAATCTTTCTTTTAACTTTCGATAGCATTTTCTATACTCATTTATAATGAGGCATAAATCTAAATTAAACCATTGAAAATGCCAAGATGTTTCATAATGTGTTGAACAATTTAAGGAGTCAATAATAAAAAAGGCCTAATTCAAAATAAAGTTAAAATTTGTCACTACTCACAGGGATTGTAAAGCCTTGCCATTGCCAAATGCCAACGACCGAAGGTTTCACCAGGGACCAACTTAAAATGATGTTACAATTTATTTTCCATTTAAGATACGTATCAAAATAAATGCCTTCAAAATAGGTACGTAGGTGGAAAACATCAACTCAATGAATGAAAGGAGATTAATTGAACGGAAATCGAGAAACAACGCCCAAGGTATCGAATTTAAAACATTTTGACGGATTGATGTGTGACACGCGATCGTGGTTGGATAACTTGTTGAATACTTGACAATTGTATTTCAAATGTTTTTTTTTTCAATTTAGAAGGCTGCATGTCATTTGCCATTTGAGAAATACTTTGCCACTTTATTCTGTAATCTCTTTCAGCCGTCATTTAACGACCACACGCCTATCCAATCCTTTATAAATAATGGTGGTATTATTTTCACCGACCTTATACATTTTGCTGAATATTTACGTACAATTATGATATTTAATTAGGTAGAGAAAAAAATGTTAACATTTAAGAGCGTTTATACCCTGCACGCGCTTTTTGGCTTAAAAACAGGACTTTTCAAATGAGTTAATAGCCACCAATAAACAATTTAAAGGAAAAATAATTATCACTAATTTTAGAAAAGGTTGTCATCTAGGGATTTTGGTGGAAAACATTATAGATTGATGGATAATTTGTGAGTACTATACGGATTACTGAACACAAGTTTCGTTATTTAGGCTTTAAATGGCAATTTAGAAGCTTAAGATATCCGAAACCATTAAATATAAGATGAAAATAAAAATATCATCAGACTAATAAGACCCTTATGGAGGGATTTTGCTGAGAAAAATAATCTTTTTGTGTTTAGTTCCTGAAAAATAAAAATTTAAACAATGTGAAATTATTCAGGAACTCTCGTCAAGAACATATTTTTTTTCACCACACTTATCGTACATAATTTTTTATAACAATTGCATATTATAACAGAAGAACATCTTATCAATAAATTACCATTTTATATTTCAACAAAATTAGTTTTCATGTTTTCTACAAATATTTTAAAAACCACTATAAAACACGCTGTCCGACGTGGATTAAATCAGACCGCCGCAAGGCCTTCTAGAGGGAGGACGTATCGCTCGTCGCTCCGGCCTGGCTGCAGTCGATTATGCCGCGCGTAGTAAAAATAGCCACGCGCGGAACGCGATTACCACATCTTAGTACTTTGGTAGTAAAATATTTAATTATTTTTATTACCTACAATGATTTTGTAGTGAGTATAAATCATGTGTCAGGTAATATAATGGGACGTAATTCCGAGGCTAAATTATGTTATGTATTGTAATATAAAATTAAATATATTTCGTAATTGTAAGGGGTTGTAAGGCCCCTAACACTATTTATGTGTTCGAACACGAAATGATTAATAAAACGTCCGTAGTGTCTACTGATTGAACACTGATTTGAATGCAACTTAACAATGTAATAATAACGAAAATATGATTAGTATCCAAAATTTGTATTATTCTTTGCTTGCACAGTAATATTTGTCTACTTATAATGCAAATAAAATATTTTTATGATATTATATTACAGTTAAATTTCAATTGAATATTTGAAGCGCACGGATCAAAGTTGTTTGAGCCGATTGTATAGCGAGCCGACGCGGCAGCTCTACGCACACAGCTTTGGTCGCTTATGTGTGCGTGAAATTAACGAAGAAATACCTATAGTTGACTTTGCGCGCAAGGTGTATACGCTCTTAATGACTAGAGCATTTCCTAACATTTATTTTATAATTTTAAGCTACTTATGTAACTCGAACGTATGATTTTAAATATTCCTACATAAATAATGTTTAAATTACCAAACATTAAATTTTACCACACAGACGGAAAATATTTGCTCATCTTGAACAATCAGCAAATCACGCCATATACATCCTCCGGTCTCAAGCATAAAGTTCATTGAGCTGTCCAAAAATGGCGCCCAACGTTTGAACAAACTGTGAAATCACAGCTATGAATCACAAACACATAAATTTACACCAGTGGACATGAAAGTTTGGCTTAGATATGCCGTTTTTTTTTTTAAATGTTGTGTTATGGCGAATGCCGTAATACATCATTTCAATAACGATCTAGCCTTATGACTAATAAGTTATTTAAATTTAACCTAAACTTCTAACGAGACTACTACTAAGAATATGTCCAATAACACGTTTCTTATTGTCTCTATTAAGGGGAAGACACAATATTCGCGTGTTCTTTTTCACTAGCACTCACTGCACTATGTTTCGCTAACTGTTCATCACTAACTCGAAAGGTTTTGTCCTTTTCAGTCTTCTCACTAAGTCCGTGTTATCAAGGAGCTGGATAGCCTCGACGTTCACGTGATGGTGAAGCCTATGTTCATGAGCTTCAGCATACTTTACAATATTTCTAACGAAGTCTACCTTGAGGTCCCCATGAAGATCTTCATTTCTTACGAACCATGGGGCGTTTGCTATGTTCCGCAGTACTTTGTTTTGAAAACGCTGTATTATTTGCATATTGCTTGGTTTGGTACATCCCCACAACTGTATACCATAGTCCATACAGGCATAAGGACTTGTTTGTATAAAAGTATTTTGTTGTGTACTGACAACGAAGAGTGTTTACCAAGTAGCCAATACATATTCCTGTAGCGAATTTCTAGCTCGTCGCGTTTCTTTTTGACGTGTGCCTTCCAGCGTAGCTTTGCGTCCAGAGTCATGCCAAGGTATTTAGCCGTATTTTCATATGGTATAGTTTTACTGTTAATAAACACAGGCTCATACTTTGGCTTTTTGTTGGTGAAGTCAATATGAACTGATTTTGATTCATTTATTTTTAAACGCCATTTTTCAGTCCAATTGGAGATGGCATTGACAGCTGTTTGCACTTTATCCACTGCTTCTTCGTGAGTCCATCCTGTGGCTAAAATTGCCGTATCGTCTGCGAAAGTTGCAATGGCATTATTTTCTATTTTAGGAATATCACAGGTGTATAATAAGTACAGGACCGGACCTAGTACACTTCCCTGTGGTACTCCAGCTTCTATATGCTTAATTTCTGAATAAGAATCTTCATGTTTGATACGAAACATTCTATCAGAAATGTAAGATTCCAGTATGTCTGAGAATTGCTTGGGAAGCATTTTCCTAAGTTTGTAAATGAGGCCGTGATGCCAAACCTTGTCAAATGCTTGTGCCACGTCTAGGAATACCGTTGAGCAAACTTTTTTCTCTTCTAAAGCCTTTTCTATTAAATTAGTTATCCGGTGGACTTGGTCTATTGTTGAATGTTTTTCTCTAAATCCGAATTGGTAGTCTGGGATTAATTTCCGCTCTTCTATAATAGGCTTAAGCCTTTTCAAAAGTATTTTTTCATATAGCTTAGCCATTACTGGCAACAAGGAAATCGGCCTATAGGATTTCACGTCATGAGGAGGCTTACCAGGCTTGGGTATCATAATTACTTCAGCAAATTTCCAAATGTCAGGTACATATTTCAGTCTGAACGAGGCATTTATCAAAGTAGTCAGTTTGACAACTGCTTTGCGCGGTAGGTTTATCAGCACTTCTCCTGTAATCAGATCGTATCCCGGAGATTTCTTTTGATTTATTTTTTTAATTTCATTTGTTACCTCCCTAGGTGTAACGAATTTTATTGGATGGTTGTCTTGTGAAACGTAGTCTAGGGTGAAGTCCAGTACAGTACCTTCATTTGGTTTAAATATGTGCTTTAGATGTTCAGCAAATATATTTGCTTTTTGTTCATTGTTTATGGCCCAGTTTCCATTTGTTGTTTTGATAGGAGGGACTTGCATAATTGGTTTTTTAATAATAATAGATATGCCAAGTGAAATTATTTTTATGGATGTTTTCTAAACGTAAATCCGTATGTGTCTCAAGTTGCAGATAGGCATTGAATGAGCGGAGATTTTGGCTTCGGATTTTCATATTACCTAAGTGTTTCACCCTAATAAATATCTTATAGAGGAGGCTAGGTAAAGGAGTTACAAAAATAATTTAGGACATGTGTTTTGAATTAAATAGAAAGTCGCGCAAAATCGATTGTCTTTTATCAATTCTAAATATTCACTATCTAATCATAGAGTTGCTAGTATACCAAAACCTTTGGAAGAATGTTTCCGTATTTAAGGTAACCAGAACTCTCAAAACGCATTGGCACTGTACTTATTCCATAGATAATTTTCGCTTATTTTGTTTGATAATATTTCTATACAATTTAAAACGTATAAAAACAGATCACACATGTATCACACAGGATTATAATGTCGCCGTATATGACTGATGGCAAACTCCAGTCACGCAATGGAGTCACAATGGCGACCACATGGGAGGTCTTTATCCTGGCATTATCAACTTATATGAAGTAGTAGCACTTTAAATAAGTTGCTAATCTTTAAAGTGAATGCAGGGCGAATGAGCCTAAAAGTATGTAAGACAAGAAGAAGAATTTATCCGAGGTTCATTTCTTGGTGACGTCAGATTGGGTGCTGTAGATCCTTGGTTATAGAAGTTGCAATGCAGGTTGTGAGGTCGAGACAGTCTCAGTAATAGAACCTATTCCAGTATATTAATCTCAAGTCCACATTTATCAGTATGCCGCGGATAACCCCAGCAATGTCATACCATTTTAGGGAAATTAAGATTTTGCCCTAAAGCCCTAGGGGCTAGGACGGAAGATACGATTGATCATGACTAGTGACAATTTCCGCGTATGATTTTAATACGTTTTGACGTGACGTGACTTTACGACTGCAGCCATTGCCAAACTTAACGCGATTTCCGTATTGTAAAGAGGCAAACGAAATGGATACCTATGATAGATTTTATCAACACAAAAATACAATGGTAGATTGACATAGGATTTCAGAACGTAAGCTTTATTACTCATCACGGTTGTAGCAGTAATATCGATTCAAAAGATCTTGTGAAAGACTATTTGAATAGGGAATATTTTATATTCAGATCCATAGCCACTGGCAAATGTAATACAAAACATGGGAACCAATGCGAATGTAAAAAAAAACTATGAGATATTTAATGATATTGCACTTTACTTGGAGCAATCTCATCCATGGATAATGTTAATATGGATAGCAATAGCATCAGAAGTCTACTATCTCTAAATTACGAAAATAAAACATTACTAACAAACAACAACTATGTAAAACACACGTTTTAAAAGCGAAACAAACGAAGCAGAAAATAAATGTTGAATATAAAAAGATTCTACTACAACCAAATAAACTCTGCCAATTAGAATAGTCCGTTAAAAGAGCGTTAAGAGCGTTTATCCCCTTTGCGCGCTTTTTGGCTAAAAAACAGAACTTTTCAAATGAGTTAATAGCCACCAATAAACAATTTCAAGGAAAAATAATTAGTACTAATTTTAGAAAAGGTTGTCATCTAGGGATTTTGGTGGAAAACATTATAGATTGATGGATATTTTTTTTTTAATAATAATAAATCTTTATTTGTACCAATAATTACATTTACATTTACAATAGATGAACGATAATAGCTGCTGTAGTAAGAACTGTGCTACAGCTATTAACGCCCTGCCTTCGGAGGATTAGATTACAGGACACTAGTACAAATTAAGAAAGAAACTTATATTAAATACTTTAAACAATTTAAATTTATAATTAGTAATTATATATATTATACAAGTACAAGTACGGCCCACATAAGAAGTGTGTGTGTTTGCGTGTGAGTGTGAGTGTGAATATGTGTGTGTGTGTGTGTGTGTGTGTGTGTGTGTGTGTGTGTGTGTGTGTGTGTGTGTGTGTGTGTGTGTGTGTGTGTGTGTGTGTGGGTGTGTGAGAGAGAGAGAGAGAGAGTTTGAGAATTTGTGAGTACTATAAGGATTACTGAACACTAGTTTCGTTATTTAGGCTTTAAGTGGCAATTTAGAAGCTTAAGATATCCGAAATCACTAAATATAAGATAAAAATATTATCCGACTCATAAGACCCTTATGGAGGGATTTTGCTGAGAAAACTAATCTTTTTATGTTTAGTTCCTGAAAAATAAAAATTTAAACAATGCGAAATTATTCAGAAACTCTCGTCAAGAACATATTTTTTTTCACCAACTTATCGTACATATTTTTTTATAGCAATTGCATATTATAATAGAAGAACATCTTATCAATAAATTACCATTTTTATATTTCAACAAAATTAGTTTTCATGTTTTCTACAAATATTTTAAAAACCACTAGAAAACACGCTGTCCGACGTGGCTCAAATCAGAGTCTAGGGATGGGCAAATGGAAAAAATATATCGATATTTATCGTATCGATATTTTTCAAATATATCGATATATATCACCCAAAAAATATCGATATTTCGATATATCGATATTTTTTGCCCAATTTGCAATTATTTATAAAAATTGCCAAAATTATCGAAATTTCAAAGCAAATACACATCTGGCCTGTTTCAACATAAGTTAATTACTTAAAAAAAATATCGAATTGCTCGACATAAAAAAAGAAACAAAATAAAAAAAACATTATCCAAACCAGCCTTTGTCTGATATTGACATCAGGAGCACTCTTTGTTTGATGTGTTCCCCTGTTAATCTGCTCCTATCATTTGGCACAGCCAAATTTACCACTGAAGCTACTCTTTCAGATTACACTGAAGATGCTTGACAAATCAAATATTTTTGAGCGATATCCGAGGGAACCGGCGTGTAATGTTGACAATTTACCCAGAATTACAATGGATCAGATTTTCTTTCTAAAAGTGGTTGGTCCAAATACTGCTTCAGTTCATTGGGGACACAGCTACTGCTTTGAACCTCTGACGAACCTATGGCATGAGCACCTATGACGCATGAGCAGACAGCAGAGCTTAAAAAATATATCGATTTTGATATCTGAAAATAAATATCGAAAATTGATATATCGCGGGAAAAAATATCGCTAATTTATATCGATATTTTTCTGAAAAAATATCGATATTTTGATATATCGATATTTTTTGCCCAAGCCTAAATCAGACCGCCGCGAGGCCTTCTAGAGGGAGAACGTATCGCTCGTCGCTCCGGCCTGGCTGCAGTCGATTTTTGCCGTGCGTAGTAAAAATAGCCACGCGCGGACTGCGATTGTCACATCTTAGTACTTTGGTAGTAAAACATATTTTTTCTTTTTATTACCTATAATGATTTTGTTGTGAGTATAAATTATGTTTCAGATAATATAATGGGATGTAATTCCGAGGCTAAATTATGTTATGTATTGTAATATAAAATTAAATATATTTCGTAATTGTAAGGGGTTGTAAGGCCCCTAACTCTTCATGTTTTCGAACACGAAATGATTAATAAACGTCCGTAGTGTCTACTGATTGAACACTGATTTGAATGCAACTTAACAATGTAATAATAACGAAAATATGATTAGTATCTAAATTTGTATTGTTCATTGCTTGCACAGTAATATTTGTCTACTTATAATGCAAATAAATATTTTTATGATATAATATTACCAATATATAAATCATAAGTTACATTTCAATTCAATATTAGAATTTTTAAGCGCACGGATCAAAGTTGGTTGCGCTGACTGTATAGCGAGCCGACGCGGCAGCTCTACGCTCACAGCTTTGGTCGCTTATGTGTGCGTGAAATTAACGAAGAAATACCTATAGTTGACTTTGCGCGCAAGGTGTAAACGCTCTTAAGTAAAGAACTACATATCATACAGACAAGCAAAACCCTTTCAAATACAACAGAGCTGCACATAAACATTTTATCTGAGTTTTGACACTGTATATTTGCATTCCGACATTCTCCAGACGAACCGAATGAATGAATGTTAATTTACATATAAAATAATTAGTCACACTCTGCCAATTTGGTCGTGGCATTTTGCGCCTACACAAATTCGGAGAAGCCTTCGCTTTTGGAATTCGATATGTCATTGTGTAAGATTTGTACATTTCGACTGGAAATTTAACTTCTTTATGGAGCTAATTAAAATATTCTTGACTACAAAACAAAATTTTAATCTTAGATTATGGGAGTGGCAAAACAGTATGAGGTAAACAAGAATATTAATAAGCTTTGGGCAAACTTGAAGGCTTGATTCGAGTTTCGAGTGTTTCGGCTCTAAACATACCTCATAGATTCTAACAGCCATGAACCAAGGTAGAATATTATTCAGTGGAAATTGATTTATCCAAATGTTATTAAAATACTATTAACCACTAATGTCCGTATTCATAGACAATTTTAAAACCTATTTTAGTTTTTGAATAATTTGTCTTCTTCACTCAAACTGAATTCAAAAGTTCTTCGAAGGAGACACAACATTCGAATACTAAAATAAGGCCGTACTACGAAACATAAAACGCCGTAATACGAACTACTAGTGTTTGTAGATTAAAATTATAATCATAAGAAATCCAATCACTCTTCTGCATCTAAATGTATGAATTACTTCTAAGGCTAATTCTAATAATTTCATGATCTTCCTTATCCTTTTTTCTTGAAGTAATTTAATAAAGATAGATCTGGGGCACTAACACCGAGAAAATATCCTTTTAATTCTACAGTAATCACAATGTATACTTAAATGATAAAACTGAATCAGACAAATCTGTAACCAATCATGATCTAGATTTGCAGGGATAAGTGCAGATTTATATGCTGAAAATATTCTTAGTATTCAAGGCATATCCACATGGTTTCATAGTCTGTTAAAATGTTAGGTTGTTTGTCCAAATCGGAAGCCCGACATGAAGATGTTTATATATATATATATTTTGTATCAACCTATATTAGGCCCACTGCAGGGCAGGGGCCTTCTCTACAATCGACAGTACGATTGAGAGTGAGTAGCAATTAACAGGTTATTCATGTTATTTCTTCTTCAATCTCTTTGAAACAACAGGAAGCTGTCTTTTAGAAAACTAAAATTATAAGAATTAATATTCAACTATTGTTAAAAATCAAGAATGTAAGTTCTTGTAAGAAATTTAATGTGATTGTGCAAATAATACCATATGATGATTTTTAAAACAAAAATTAATAAACTTACAAAAAAGGTGGCAATCAATATGGGATTTGCAAAGAGGACAATATAGATCAAAACGCAAATACATACTGTGCATCAATCTGGTTATTTTTAAACAAGGATTAATGGTCCTAAAGAAAATCTATAAATAAATTGTAACATATTGAATTGAGGAAGACAACATTTATGCACTGAAATAGCACAATGTCTAAAAACAACATAAGGATAATATGTACTTAATATTATGTGTTTCAAAATTAATAACACACAGGGAACACAAAATATGACAAAACATTATTATTCAACTTTATCGTGTTTTTATCAAATGGCTGAGGTGGATGTAAAAATCAGCTGATAAGTACTGCATTGTGGCAATATACCTACTTATATCAAATTTATATTATGGGCCGGGCCGCTAGTTTGCAATAAAGGAAAACACTGTGACGAAACCTGCATTCCATTAAAGTTTTTAGAATTTCTATGGCACCTTAAGTTGGTGAACCTACTGTAGGCAAGCATGGACTAAGACCTGAACTGTCGCAATCATATCCTCAATTGTAGAGGCCCATACCCTGAAGCGAGACTTATATGCGTTGGATTATTATACTTTTTAATTCTCAACTATCTATAAGAAATTAAAACTATAATTACATATAGACAGCCACCGTGGCGCAGTTGGTTAGACGCCGGCTATTAAACGAAAGGCAGCAGATTCGATCCCTGCACCAATACAAAAGTTTGAATGAACCAAAAGTAATTGTGTCGGGCCAGGGTGTTTGTGAGACCGAAATGTCTTCTTCTTCTTCTTCTTCTTCTTAAAATGATAGATGGCTCCCCCGTGGATTCGGAGATTTTGCCAGTGTCATGGTAAAGAGGTTAAGTTCGTAAATTATGATGGCTACCCATTATCCAAGTTCGATACGAAATTAAAAAAAAGCTCTGACCATATAATTATGAAATTAGTTAGGTTAATGTATGTATTATAAAACAGCTATAAAACAGGAGTGAAAATGTGTTAGCAATTTATGAAGTTATCCGTAAAATTATGTAAACTTATAATAAACCGGTTCTTTAATATATATTATGTTATTTAAACTAGAAGAAAAAAGATTTATAAATACATGTTATTCAGATTTATAAATTTGCACAAACTATAAATGAAACGAGAAAAAACAAATAAAAGATAAGTTTACTGGGCGGGGGACACTAAGTGGGAGAAGTCCGAAATGTCTCTCGTAGCTTCTGATACAACACTAGGTCTTAGTGTGGGGTCAAGACTATGTGTATGTTACTGTTGGGTTTATTTATTTATTTAATATCAGGAAAGAAAAGGCTGAAAATATACCCTGATAAAGCGATATTTTGTGGCAGATTGAAAGCTCATAGTGTTAGAAGATAATGGTGTGAAAAACTACTTATCGGTTTTAACACACACAAACAAGGCAAAAAATATCCTGAGTACATATTTCAGTTTCAATAAGCTTTACTTGGTCAAATTTGATGACTGGATATATGAACAGACCTTGAACTGAATGTCATAGCTTCAGTTTCAAGGTTTTTAAACATTTGAATCATGTTTTAGTTATCAAACATCAAATTAGTTTGAATTATCTCTCCGACCAAATCACTACCGAAGTTATCAAGTGTATGGGTAATAAGGGCATAGACGCACTGCATGCAGTATGCCAAAGCATCTGGCATAGTGGTAAATGGCCCGAAGACTGGACAAAATCTGCCATAATCCCTCTTCACAAAAAAGGATCCACCAAAAAGTGTGATAATTACAGGACTATTGCATATTGTAAACTGTCGCGTGAGAGCCTTTACTGACTGTCAGATACCGGAAGAACAGGCAGGTTTTGTGAAAGGTAGAGGCACTCGCGAGCATTTGTTCAATGTAAGGCAAATCATTGAGAAAGCGTACGAATTTAATACACCTATTGTCCTTTGCTTCGTCGATTATAGCAAGGCGTTCGACTGTGTCAATTGGACGCAGTTATAGAGAGTGCTAGCAGAGCTTAGAGTACCGAGACATCTTATCTCCCTAATTGAAACCTTATATCATGGAAGCATGGGCGTTGCTAGGATTGACACAGCGACGTCAAGACCGTTCAAGTTCCAGAAGGTTGTGAGACAAGGCTGCATATTATCCCCCATACTGTATAATGCTTATGGGGAATATATCATAAGACGCACGATGGATGGCTGGGATGGAGGAATACGCGTCGGCGGAGTCAAATTGACAAACCTACGATATGCTGACGACACCATACTCCTAGCCACATCAGAAACAGAAATGGTCACTCTCTTGGAACGTATGGAAAAAACGAGCGGTGAGCTGGGTCTTCAGATTAATAGGGCAAAAACCAAAGTAATGATTGTAGATCGCACTTGCAAACTGGAACTCAATGGCACACTAAACTTAGAAATTGTCACGGATTTCATATATCTGGGTTCCAACATTTCTAACACCGGCTCCTGTGAAACTGAGGTGAGAAGAAGGATAGGTATGGCCAAAAGCGCCATGAGTCAGCTGTCGGGGGTGTGGAGAGACAGGAACATTAAAAAATCGACTAAGATAAGATTGGTCCATAGTCTTATCTTCTCCATTTTCCTGTACGGCGCCGAGACCTGGACCCTCAGAGTAGGTGACCGTAAGCGCATCGACGCATTTGAGATGTGGTGCTGGAGAAGAATGTTGCGTATTCCCTGGACAGCTAGAAGAACAAACGTGTCAATACTCAATGAACTCAATTTAACAACAAGGCTCTAGACCATCCGCCTTCAGCGAGTTCTTGAGTACTTCGGACACATAGCCCGGAAGAAGGATGATAATCTTGAGAAGGTCGTCATCACCGGTAAGATCGAAGGGAAGAGACCACGTGGCCGGAACCCGTTACGATGGTCCGATCAAATCCGTGCCGCCCTGGACACCAGCATACACGAAGCCTTACACACCGCAAAAAACAGATCCAGATGGCGCAATATTATCATCAAAGTAAAAAATGCCCATGGTGGGGGTCACGACCCTCAGCAATGAGGAAATCGACTCGAGAAGGAGAAGGATCTCTATAGGATTGATTTTAGTGACAGTTTTTAACACTTAGCTTAATATTTTAATTCATGGAAAGTTTTAAATCACATTTCAATTATCAAAATAATCCACTCACAGTTGGAAGACTTCATTATTATCAAAATTTAATATTGTTGTGCCCCGTGAAGACTCCTAGATATCCTATCACTCACATATTTCGTCCTGCACAGTCTAAAACCAACCTTGGTCTGCACTCGCCAGTCTCTAGAATGTGTACTGCATATAATTCCCTTTGCAAATCTGACAATAACTTCGACATATTTTCTGACTCATACAAAACATTTAGACAAATATTGATTTAACACTTTGATTATAACAATTTACATTAGATTTTTATTTTTATTTATATAAATTTGGTTATTATATGATTGTTGATCTTATGTATAGCCTTAATAAAAGATCTTATATGGAGTATTTGATAGTCAATCACCACACACTAGAACGGTGAAGGAAAACATCGTGAGGAAACCTGCATACCATAGCGATTTATAAAAAATTCTATGGTATGTAAGTCCGCCAACCCGCACTAGGCCAGCGTGGTGGACTATATGGCCTAACCACTCTCAATCGTACTCTCGATTGTAGAGGAGGCCCGTGCCCTGCAGTGGGACGTATATGGGCTGATACAGAGATATGGAGTATGGATCAAGCCAGAACTTTATACTTCATTTTATTGGTAAAGTTATAACTATATCATGGCTAATTTTCATTATGAAACATGATTTAGGTTATAATTACGACAAAAATCTTATTTCTAGCCTTTTGTCAGTGAATAAAAAACGCCTATTACAATAGTCTAAGTAGGAGGAACAAGAAACATCCATGGGTTAGTTAAAATGTTGTGACAAATGTACTAAAATATGAGACAATTAAAAAAGAAATAAAATGAAAACTAAAATGTAAAATAATCATAATACTGCTAAAGGTACTACAATTTGATATCATTCTAAAAATTTAGGATGTGAATATATATAAGGCAGAAAACTAGTTATTCTAATGCATCTGCCCCAATCTGCATTGCACCATTACAGTAGGCTGCAGTCCAATCATCTTAATAGGTATGTATTTTACTATTATAGAAATTCTCTGTATTTTTTTAAGTAAAAAATAAAGCATTTAAACATTGATATATAGTTTTTGGTATCAAAGGATATTATTTTATCAAAACAGAGTTATATTACTTTTCATTAGTTAAATCTGTTTAAAGATAACTGATATTACTTATATGTGATATGTGAACTTGCTTTTTACAAAATTTCTTTTGCTGTGTGTGCCATTGTTTATTGATAAATTATAAATGTATTGGTTCAAGCAACCACTTTGGACATAAGTTTTTTTTTCAAACAGTGACATGTAATTTCCATTTACTTTCTCATGTGCAAAAATGACAAAAATAATGGATTTTATAATTTATACAACTGTTTGTAACATAAACGGCAGAGGACCATTTCAACTAAAAGAATTAGGCTTTGGTGTTTTTTAGATAATTTGGTTAGGGTAATCTACTATAAAATTATTGGCATATTGTAATGCAACAAACAGAAACAATAGGACAACAATGTTTTTCATTTGGTATTTTTTCCGAGGTAACCCATAACTGGTGTTTCATTCACAATTTTGTAATTCTGTGACCCACCAGTATGTTTCAAAAAAATATCGAATACAAACATTGCTTATGACTGCCACAAAACAAATACTACACATTATCTATAATTATATTGGCAAATGCTTGTTCAAGTGTAACTAAAGTCATTAACCTTAATGTAAGGGATATTATGAGCCATGTGTAAGGCAAATTTTATTGATGTGACAGAGTTTTAGTTATAAAAACTACATTAGACCATTGATATATATCGCACCCTCGGTGCAACAAAGTCACATATGCAAAAATTACAAGGTTGGAAGGTATAATGAATTAATCTTATATTTTGTTGAATATTTAGTTGTCATAATTTTTTTAAGCTTAAATTACAAGTTGATATTGTGATAAAAGCTGTTCGACTTGTCTATGTCTTGAAATATCATATTTTTATATGATGTCAAAGTTTCAAATGGTTTTCTTGAAAAGTTGCATTTTTGCAAATGTGACTTTGTTGCACCGAGGGTGCGATATGTATAAATACACTGATTTAAATCTTTATTTTGGTAAGAAGATATACTGGGTTGTATACTTTGATGTGCAAAAAGATAATGGTGATTTTGTTTGAATTAATTAATTTTATGCCTGATTTTTACATATAATGTAAAAAGTGAGTTATTGATCTATTTAATATGACATAAATATAAAAAGTGGATAAAAGATGTAGATAAGAATAGTTATATAAATAGTTATATGTGTAGCTTCGTCATTTCTGAGTAACAATATATTTGAGACTGATAATGTGATGCCAAAAGACAATGCTGTTTTTGTGACAAATTAGTGTTTTTCATACAAAGGCCATATGTTTTGTACATGATTTTCTTGTTTATTAGGTAATAATTGCATACGTACACCGAGCAATATAGCATCGACATGTTTTATCTCTTTATCACACATAGATTACGTGCAATTTCGCTGGAATGGCTCCGATCGGCTTTTTTATTTCACAGCCACTGCGTTGTGCACATAAAATGTACAGATAAAACTGATAAGATAACCGACTAGAAAGTCGTATGCACATAATGTGCAAAAATATCTCCGCAAACTACATCGGTGTACGTCAACCAGCATAATTGTACATTATGACTCAAAGAGTATCACACGGTCAACAAATGAACAAATATGCAACATTCCGCACACCTAAACCATCGGGAACATCTAGAAACTACCCAAAAACATCATAAATACACGTAAAATAGCTTATTTTAACCAAGAACTGAAATTTGTTGGACGTTATGACGTTAGGGGGGGTCCAATATTTTCGGTCGCATTCTTGTGACAGCGCATCGTCTGGCAAGCGTTTTTCTAATTTTAGAACATACCACGACGCGATAAAATACATCCAAATAGAGGTAAAAAACAAAACACTGAATTGCAACGGTGATATCTCACTGAGGACATTCTCGAAAGCGGCACGAACCCGCGACGTGGGGCCACGACACGATTAGGGTTAGACGATTTTTTCAATCACATTTTTATCACTAGAACGGCACATTTTCAACTATAATTGCACATATACCTTTACTTTCAGCGGTTTCGTTAATATTTCTCACGTCATCAACCATCTTGCCGGATGACAGTCACACACTTATTCACTTTTTATTCGAACATATTTCGAAAACTCATACTTTGGTTCACTATTTTCAGCCAGCGAGCGAGCGATCTATACGACGACACTTCGTTCCGTTCACTGCCAACAACGACGAAAAAACTACGATGGCGAACAACCTTCGGATCGTTTGTTGAATTTTATCGATGGCGTCATCGACAGCCTTAGATAATGCAAAAATATTTTATTTTTCGCAAAGAAAATTATCAGCTGATTTATGTTTTCCTTTCACGACACACTTGAAAAGAATACCTTGGAATACCTGCAATTTTGTTTCAAAGTCAACTTGAAATTGTAAGTCACTATTTGGCATGACATTCTCAGCCAGTTACATAAAAATAATTAAAATATAAATTAAATTACATTTAAAAAATATTTTTAGTTCTCCATTAACTCAAAGTTATTTCAAGGAATTAGTTTATTTCTTTGAAATTAGTATCCGTTTTATTTAGTGGCAATACAAATATGGTGATTCAGGTGTAAGCAACGCCATCTTTTGGTACTCTAGTGGCGCGTGATAATCACATGATTATCACTAATGCAGACATGACGATGGACAGCATGGACAGATAATTGTACAAATAACTTCAGCTCTGTTTAATAGATGTCACTTCATTCTCCTAATTTATTTGAAAAGAAGGTTTTTTTAAAGGAAATTAACATTTTATTTAAAGGGTATTTTGAATCCACTGGCTAACTCTGCAACAGAAAAACAAAAATTCTACTTTGTCATTGATATATGGAATAATTTAGCATCTTAATTTTATTCATAACCACCTTGGCGTAGTTAGTTGAAACGCGGGTGTGAAAGGAAATACCGTAGGTTCGATACTTGCATCGACATAAATGTTTGTGTGAATCAAATACCCTTCGTATTTTTAACCTATTACATTACCATTTACTACTTGGGATAAGAACAGCTTACGATTTGATTCATATCAATGCAAGTCTATAGTATCTCAAATCGGATGATTGTAAGTCAGTTTCTAAGGATATAGTTTAGTACGCGTCGCCCATAAACGTCCTGCTGCAGGGCACGGGCCTTTTTACAATCGATGGTGTGATTGAGAGGGGGTTAATCCATATAGTCCATCACGCTGGCCTAATGCAGGGTGGCGGACAATACATACCTACTATATAAATTCTTAACAATTGTTTCTCCACTTCTCACTGACCTCGCCATCCTGAGACATAAGATGTTAAGCCTGATTATGTCCAGTAATTACCCTAGCTACAATATCCGTCAAATCGGAATACACTGTATTTACAGTTTACAATGCTTGGCGAGAGGAATAGACATTACGGTAGTACCTACCCAGGCGGCCTCTCACTAAATGATACATTTGACAATAATGAAGATGATAACATTTAATCTTAGAGTATTTATATATAGAGGGAGCGCTGGTACTTCAAAAACGTAGGTAAAAATGGTGGTGCCGGGCCTCAGAACAATAACTAAAGCATAGAAGAAGTCTGAAATATACTCATATACTTATCCTGTTTTTGCCAATGGGCCAACATCATGGTCTATATGGCCTAACCACTCTTAATCGGTAGTCGATTGTAGAGGAGGCCCGTGCCCTGCAGTGGGACGTATATGGGCTGATACAGTACAGTCAGTCAACATCATGGGAGAATGAGACAAATAATATGTGCTAAGGACGGCTCATGTTCACTCATGAAACGTCAAATTGCTATGTTTAGTATCCACTCACACGTCCACGTCACTGTCACTTATTTTGACAGAAATCTTCCGATTCCCGCGTTTTCAATATTCATAAACATAAAGCATTATATCCTAGTACCTATTCTAGCTACAGGGAAATAAAAAATACCTTTAAGTATCTAAAACTATGCAGAATTATTAGATGTGACAATTATTTTACAAATATAATTCAAATGTGTTGTAAACAAATAATAAAAATTCTATACAGATCGAATTTCAATGGTTTTTCATTTTCAAATCATGTTTTCACCCATTAAATCAGATTACATACCAATAAAGTCCATTTGTAAATAAAGTATATACTATAATCTTTCTTTTGATATCCATATTTAAGTACTTAAAGTTATTTTTATCTTATAAAAACCAAAAAAATATACCCATAATCACATAACCAATTTTTGTTACGTTTGCGTTTTGCCATTATTGCTTAGTGACTCCCGAGTTCCGGGTTACGATTTAATGTTGCCAAGTAAGAACGAGATGTAAGAAAATAACACCTGGATGATCGATGAACGTTGATTTTTTTTTTGTTTAATTATGTGTTTTAGAAATCATATTTAAATACAAATTACATACTGGTGAAATGATGAAATATGATTTTATAGACTATGTATGTAAGGGGCGTGCGCTCCTTGTAGGCAGAAATGCAGTGCTTTACTTGCCATACACAGATATTTTAATAAAACATTCGTACGTTTTAGATGACTTTAATTAATAGTAAATAAAAGAATAAACAAAATATCATAATATAAAAACGCCTAATATTTTATAAATAGCACGTATTTGCAAGCACGCTAACATTATGTTTGCCAGGAATTTAATGACAACGGCGGCGCTGCAAAATAATGTATCCACAGACCAAGTAGTACTACAGACGGCCGACTCGCTTAACCCCTAGACTAGGGATGAGATATACTTGCAAAATCAAGTACCAGGGCTTCTAAGTACGAGTACGTAAAAATACTAGGGTTCAAAACCAGGGTCTAAAATATTGTAAAAGTATTTTGTAAGTATGAGTCGGCAACCCTTCGCGTCCCAGCCGCGGCGCAGCGTCTATAAAATACTTGCATAGGAATTCAATTCGTATTTCATAACAAATAAGGAGCAAAAACGCATAAATAAAAAAAATACTTTGTAAGTATTTTCTATTCACGAATACGATTGTGATTCTTATTTATACTAAGTTAAGGATAGTTTTTCTATGGAAGTATTTTTATGTATAGTGTTCCAAGTTCCTCGCGCACCGACGGCGCCTAAATTTGAAAATACTTGCATAGGAATTCAACCCGTATTTGAAGGCATATAAAGAGCAAAATAGTATGAATAAAAAATACTTTGAATTTTAAAGTATGTGTTATTGACAGATACGATTGTGGTTGTTATTAATATTCTATTATGAATCGTTTTCCTATGCAAGTATTTTCATGTGTAGTTTCCAGATCTCTCCGCGCATCGACGTACTTTCATACTTATAAGTATTTTCTGCTCGTACCAGGGCGCCGTAATTCGAAGTGAATACCTGGTTTTAAAACCTGGTATCGTAAATACGTCTCATCTTTACCCTAGACTGTCGTTTGTCACGACTGTAGACGGTTAGACAGTCGGAAACAAATTCACTAAAAGAAAATACAAATAAATCTATCGACGCATTTGTTGTAAACAACAAGACGGCCCGGGGCGCAGACAGGCGCTGTTACACAATTAACGCTGGGTACCTCTATATTTATCGGTTGATGGCGCTGTTACACAATTAATGCTGGGCATGCATATAATGGCTTAACACATCATTATTCGCCAATAGATGTCAGGAAGTCATATTTTCAGTTTGTATTTCAGTTTTTTTTTGCATCATTTTTTATACATTAATCCTAATTATTAAAATTCCTATTTCCTAATTAATATCCTAATTAATATATTAACATAATATTGTTCGGGTTCGATTCCCGCACCGAAACAAATATATGTGGGAAGTAGAGGTATATGTTTCGGGTCTGGCTATTAGTGAGACCGAAAAGTCTGTTGTGTGGGGTCGAGACTATAAATGTGACTGTTGGGTGTATTTATTTATTTATTTTATTACATTTTTGGATATTTAGGAGACTGTCCCGCCCTCACACCCGACATTACAACTCCTGTAAGCCAGGATCAACAGTGGCACGCAATGTAATGACACCAAGCATTGAAGCTCGGCGAGTCTCCGGGAATGTCTAACTTGTCTTTAACCCGCAACGAAATGAATCAGAAAGTTAAATTAATAGAAGGAGTTGGAAATAAATAATGTCCACTTCCCTCCGTGCAAAGCGGGTGACAAAACATTGAACTAAAGAGGTAAATGACCTCCCAAAAAAACTTTTACAGCCGGAGAAGCCAGCTGTAAAGCACCACGGAATTCATTATTACATTTAAATGGGACCTATTGTGTGAGCTGTTATACTTGATTCCAGTAATAGGTATGGCAAAAACGCCGGAAAGCACGGAAATTCGTCCTAGTCTATTTTTGGATATTTGATTACAATATATGACATCATATTTTCAATAAACAATGATGTGTCGGATTTGATAATGGCAGCTTTTTAATAATTTTCGCCAGCCCCCAAACCATTTAAAATCCACTAATAGCAATGTTTCCCAACCAGGACCAAACTACCAGATTTTGTGGAAAATCCACTAAGTTGGCAACACTGGTGAAAAAAAGCTTGAAAGATGGCTGCCCATGTAAGTTCTTGTCCAGACGATATTTGATACATATGTTAACCGGTTTAAAACAGCGCGGGGGCCAATAAATAAGTTACTATCTACGTGAAATAACATGAATGGAATATAAATGACTTAGTCCTATCAAATGTTAACATTGTTATACCTAGTTTTTTAATGTATTTATTGATTTTGCATTAATTAAATTTTAGCGATCGAGACATGCAAAGCTGTTATCCTTTTTTATGGTGTTTGGTTTAGAAACTAAATGATAGTTTATGGTAGATTTTTAAGAAAATATCCTTAATTACGACGAGATTTGTATAGGTAAAGGTACTGGTAGGTATAGCGTAATCCATTACAATCAAATAATGTAATAGTATTTAAAAATTACGAATAAGGGTAGGTAAGTGGTGGTTGAAAATTAAAACAAAATAAAAATAAACAATTATTATTATTTCAATCAATGAATAAATATTTAGGAATAAATACTGACAATTTCAAATCTATAAACTAATAATTAAAGATTTGTACGATTTATTTAGTATTTTTTTTTTATTTGGCCCGGCATAGTAGCCCGGCACAGTGCCTCTGCCTCTGCCTCGGCTTCTGCCTCTGCCTCTGCTCGGGCCTCGGTCTCCCCCATTTCCGCACTGCGCGCTCAATGTAAAGTTCAAGTTAACTCTTAGCACTAGTGATGGTTGTTTATTTGTTTAATTGACACAAACTATGCATGCACCCTATCACTGAAATAAAAAAATAAAACACTCACGAGCATTCTTGCTTTTCCATTGATGACCTAAAATTGAAAATGTATTTTTTAATTTTTCTTTTTTATTTCAATAAATTTGTCCAATTGTAATACTATTTTTGTATCAGAATAACTACGTTAGTAAAGCCGGGTACAATTTATAAGATGCGGCTGATGAACGCAGCTGATGAAGATATTTAGAAAATTGAAGATTCTGCCGCACCGCGTCCAAGAGACCCTGAATATTGTACCACTCTTCAGCCGCGTCCGGCAGTCTTATAATTTGTTTTTGGCTTAATAGTAGATCATTTCAATGTTCGGATTATTCGCAGTCGCGCATCTATACTTTACCGTAATGTACGTAACGGTTTGCGGTCCCTGATGGCGGCTTCCATTCCGTATATATATATTTTTTAATAGCCTAGATTGTGTCCCACTGCTGGGCAAAGGCTTCCCCTTTATCATTCCATTTGACCCTGTCCTCGGCGAGCTCTTGTGATGGCTCTTCTGATGTGTGATGGCTCGAATGTATCCAACTCGTCTTTCCACGGTTTGGATGCATATTTGGAGAGGAAATATTGAAATATTTAAACTGAATTAATATATTAATTCTTTGATATTGAAAATTTAAATCACCATATAATTGGCTTCATCATACTTAATTTATAACAATCACATCCAACATCAAACATACCACACATTCTAGTTTGAACAAAAACTTTGGAACGCAAACTCTGATCTTACAAAAAATGGCGCGCGACTTTCTACGGAATACTGGAAATCAATTAAAATATTGAATTGTTTTGATATATTTTCAATTATCAAATGGCACCTATTTATTCTTTATGATATGTTTTCTCTCTCTAACACTTTATTTATCATTTTTGACGTGACAACGTCTTAAATTAGGTTGCGGCTGGGAGTCACTTATGAAAAAGTGTAACGCCCGGTAACGTAACGGTGCGCGCGCAGCACTAGAGAATTTTTCATAGAATTAACACAGAAATATTTAATGAAAACCGACAAACAACGACCGTGATTTACTTTCGTGTCTAAAAAACTTCGAATCACGCGTCGAATATGGCTTATTGACGTGACAACGTCTTAAATTAGGTTGCGGCTGGGAGTCACTTATGAAAAAGTGTAACGCCCGGTAACGTAACGGTGCGCGCGCAGCACTAGAGAATTATTTTTCAGTTTCACCCACTTTTTCCAAAATTGTCCCATAGCCCCCCCCCTGCCTTCCCCCACCCTTATTCCGAAATAGTGCCTATTAGCCTCCCCACGAAACCTACCCCCCCCCCTCCCCTACCCCCACCCCGAAAATTTACCTCACCCCCCAATCCTATCTCGGCCAACATAGGTCGTAGACCCACCGAGTTTGGTATCCTCGGAACCGTCTTGGTGAGGGCTACAAATTGACCCCGCCAGAAATCCCAAATTACGCAAAAAATTACCCCCCCAAAAAAAAATATTTTACCTCCAAAAAATTAATTTAAGTTAGCCTCCCCACGAAACCTTCCTCCCCCCCCCTCCCTTACCCCCACCCCGAAAATTTACCTCACCCCCCCCCAATCCTATCTCGGCCAATATAGATCGTAGACCCACCGAGTTTGGTATCTTTGGAACCGGCTCGGTGAGCTCTACAGATTGGCCCCAACCAAATCCCCAAATTCCTCCCTCTCTCCCCTAAAATATTTGTCCAGGCATAACTCCGTCATTTCTTAAAGTAAACCCCCCGTGTTTGGAGTCAGAGGAATCGTCTTGACGAGCTCGACAATCGAGAGCAGGCAAAATACGATTTTTCTTATTGACGTGACAACGTCTTAAATTAGGTTGCGGCTGGGAGTCACTTATGAAAAAGTGTAACGCCCGGTAACGTAACGGTGCGCGCGCAGCACTAGAGAATTAGGCGCATTGAATCGGCGCATGCTTGTGTCTCTGTCTTTGTCTTTCTCGAACGTTCTTGGCGTTGGAAAAACAAGAAAGCGTCACAATACAAGTTCACACGTGTGGTTAAAGTATCGTCAGCTGTGTCTGTAGTGAAAATATGGAGTGCTTAGATTCGTCATTACATGTACAATGTTTTAGTAAACAAAATATATTTCTATAGTTAAAATTTGTGCAATTCTTATTTTCATTCAATTCCTTGTTCCTATTGTGCAATTTAATTATATTCATATCAATAAATATTCTACCGAGAAAAAGACGTTGTCACGTAAAATCTTCGCCCGTAAAACCGACTTTACAGGCAACCATTTTTTTTTAGATAATTGATAATTATTAATGTAAAGGTATCTTTTAATAAACTATATAACAACAATAAGAGAGTTAAAAATCAATATTTATATTTTTAAAAAATCCTGCGCACCACTCGTCGTTGTTCTTAAACAACACACGAGTTTGCCTGTTTTTTTTAAATATGCCTATTGCTAATGTCTTTTTGGCCAATGTTACATTAAAGGTGCTTTATTCAAGCATTATATATATTTTTTTCATAACGCTTTTTATAATTTATTTTAAATTTAGGACGCTTTTTCATTACTAGTGTATTTTCCTATAAAAATGACAGCTTACGTCAAAATTGGAGGTCGGGACGTTTGAGTGGGTATGATTACGTGGCCGAATTAAAAAGTGCAGTTATGTCAAATGTTACAAACGGCCAAAGCGCCGACACAATTTAGTTACGACATATTCAATAGCGATGTGCTGCACATTTTATCGATAATACAAATATTGTATATTTAGTTTACTAGCCATGTTACATAAATTGGCTTGTACTTTAAAATACCTACCCGGTAGTGTAGTGGTAAAAAGCACTCGGCCACTGCGCGAGGGCTGTGGTCTAGGATACTCTTCATAATTTTCGATATCATCATGTCCATGGCAAAAAAATTCTCTTTAGAGGCTTTGCGTACTAGAAGAGTAACGCAATTACACATGTAATGTTTTTCTTACATTTACATGCGGAAGTTTCAACTGCTAATTCAAAATAGGTTTTCGTGGGGGTTATCTTATATTTTTGCTAGTTTCTTTTTTTATCTTAGCAACAACTGAGGACATCAGAGAACATCTTTTCAAAAAAAGTATTTCATCATATTATATTTTTTGTTCTGTAGCTACAAAGATAAGATACAAGTTTTTAATAAATAAAAAAATGGCTATGGATTTGAAATAAATAATAATGATTCATGTATGAATATGTACCACTGTGTCTAGGAATTTGCTATGAATAAAGTTCATGTATCGATATCGATAAACCATCAGAAGAGATCACAGCACAATTATTTCTTGTTGTCAAAATTAGAGCGTACGTTGAAATGTCAATAGCGCTACTTCTATGTTACTCATTGTTCTGAGGGCCCGGCACTCAGAACAATGAGTACCGAAAAACGAGGTGGATAGGGACAATTTTCAACTTCACGACGAATTTTCTGGTAGTATTATTCAGAAATATTCTTGTGTTATAGCATATTTCATTAAGTCTTAGTCTTGACTATTAACTATACATTTTTTTAGATCCCTTGGAAAATAAGAAAAAAAGGGCACAAAATATGGGTTTGGGGTAAATAGGGATTTTGGGGGTAATAGAGGCGGGATCGAGTTCAATGGGGAAAATAACAAGGGTTGGCACTGAATTGTTTCTTATTAATTACTTTTTAACTGACACATCTAAATATTCTGAATTATTTATCGTAATAATTTACTTGGACACAAATGAAATAATTAAAGATTACAACTGTCTTAAATAATATTTATCAAATCAAGTGACACATTTCAATAAGATATTATAGTTTCAAAAAATTTAAAAATCAACATATTAGGTATTCTATATTGCAGTCTTATTATTCTTCTAAGAAGTAATACGTAGAGTATTATGTATAGTTTGGAATCAGCTAATGATTTTTTACTTAAAATATTATGCTAAATTATGAGATACGCTAACAAAACAAAGTACGAAGAAAATTGATAGGCAAAATAACACACGAAATTTCTTAAGAGCGTAATGCTTTTTTTATTATTGCACTGACGAGGCGATCATACCGTTCGCCTGATGGTAAGTGATATGACCGCTCATAAACAGTAGCAATACCAAACAATACCTTGAATTACAAAGCAAAGCTAGGCCTGCGCTCGCCATCCTGAGACATTGATGTTAAGTCTCAATATGTCCAGTAGTGACTCTGGCTACAATGTCCTTCACAACGAAACACAACAGAGCATTTACATTGTTGTTTAGCGGTTTGCCCAAATTAATGTGTACTACTTATTAGAAAGAGGAAAATGGCGAACCAGTTTTCTCTATATTTAAAAAAATACTCCATGCATCGCACAGTACTAGATCTATCTATCAAAAAGGAATAGTTGTTATGAAGAATATTCTGACTGCAGTTTCTACATATAATATCTCAACCATTGTGACCAGAACTGAAGCAAAATTTTAGTTATTTTAAGTGGAAGTACTTTCAATGTAACTTACAGCATTAAAAATAAATATAATTAACAGACAAAGTTAATTAAGAACGACAAAATATTATACAACAAAAAAAAAATTTGCGACAACCCTACACACTTGTACTTATACACCCTTTTTCGTCCCAATTGTACCTTTTAGCGTCTCTATAAACCTTAGTCTCGTTATTAATCACCCCCAAGTCGCCTCTATTCCCCCCAAAATATCATATTTTTTTATTTACTTTTTAAATGATCAAAAAATCATAAATTAAACGAGAAATTGAGACTAACCTTCTTTGAATTCGAAAGTCCAATACTTATACTTTGTGTGTTTAACAATATCTCCTTCATAAATGGCGTAGTTTTTGTAGTAGACCGAAGTTCGTTTCAGTGTATTTTTACTGCATATCGAAAGGCTATTTTCAAAAGACTAATAAGACATTTTGTAAAGCAAATTAATTTTTACTGATTGTTGCTCTAGGGACTATATATAGTCTTCTATTGTTACAATTTGTTTATAATAAATTATGTGCAAATAATGGCTCACATTTCAACCTTAAAATGTTTTCTCAGGTTTGTCCCTAATCTCCCTTTGATCCCTAATCACCACGTTTTACGGTAACATACACTCTAATTTTGACAACAAGAAATAATTGTGCTGTGATCTCTTCTGATAGTTTATCGATGTCGATAGATGAACTTTATTTATGGCAAATTCGTAGACACAGTGGTAGATATTGAAAGAAAAATAAAGAATATAATATGCAGTTTATTCGATTGGTAAAACTATATGGCCTATTTTTATGCTTATTTGGGATACCTATGATTATCTCTCTTTCTTCTCTCTTCAATCTTAAGCAAATACGGTGTTGTTTTCCTGTTTCCATGACCTTATTTATAATACATGTTGGAGAGGGGACTCTTTGATAAAACCTTATATTTTGTAGGACAAATATTTTTTCACGTTATTTAGATAATTATCTCGATAATTATCAAAGAAAAATTCTGTTAGTAATAAATTTTTAAAATTCGTCAAATCCACATATTTTATCCTTGCTACCCCTACTAAGCTACCATTTACCAACGTTACTGTAAGGAAAAACTTGGGCGTCTAGTCGAAAGGAAGCTACTCACGAAAAATCAGCTTGTTAGTAATATATTATGAAAATTGTACTAGGGAAACTGTACTATAAAGACTGGCCAATTTACATGGCGCAATATATCATGTGTATGCAAAAACAAGATTTCAAAAATATTTCTCATATCCCATGAACAATTATTGTACAATGCCGCAACAGAAGGTTGACTGTTGGTGTTACGTCCGTCAATTATAAAAACAGCTTCTGGGCGCGTGTGTTAAAGGTCAGGGTGGCTGCAATTACGAATTTGTTAATTTCTGTTTGTTTTTGGCGGGTCTAGAATGAGGAAAAGTGACTAATTTTATGATATTAGTAGTAATTGTCAGTTTTATATGTGTCTTAATTGTGTTTTCCTCCACCTCAATGTCCATTGGTCTACTGGCAGCCTGTATATGCTGTGAACTTTGAGGTTTTAGGTTCGATTCATATGTCGGCCATTCTTATTTGTAAGGGATTTTCAGACTACTTTGAATATTTTTATTTAGAAGACAGCGAGGAAAATATAGATTTAGTGGGCTCTAGCTTGTTGATAACGGATCGGATATAAACTCTCGAGACTGTGGTTGTGGGTTCAAATACCAGTGCAATGTCTAACTTTTGAAGTAATAAATGTATTGATAGTCAATTACCACGGTATTTTGACGGCAAAGGAAAATACAATGAGGAAATGTGAACACCATAAATATGTTTACAAGAAGTATTAAGAGTCTACTTCCGAAAGGGTGGATTTCAGGCCGGTACGTCGGATAATTATAAGTCATATCATTCTGGTACACACCTATGACCTGTCCTTCTTCAAACGAGGCTTAAAGAGAGTACTGCCCTTAAGGTAAGCAGCGACTTTGTTGTGCTGGTCCCCTGGCACTGTAGATGTCCATGAGCAGCGGAACAGTTAATCTGATGCTAAGTGATCTCTGTCACTAACACCATTGCACATCCACAACGTTTGGAGCACAGATGTGTTGCTGGCACATCAAATGGGGAGGAGAGCGAGAAGGCAAAAGGATGGGAAAAACGATAGGGATATTGGGCATCTGGCAATATCACTCACCGAATGAAAGCGACAGCTTTGCTGCCGTTCACGTCGATTTTTTGTGACACAGTGGTACCATCCTGTATTATAGTAATTCTACCTACCCTACACACTTTTATATCACTGGGATTGGATAGACAACATGGGACAGTCGGTTGAGAGCAGGTTTGGGGCTTTGAAACGAATTTGCGGGTTCAATCACGGGGTTCAATTCTTGCACTGAAGGTCGTGATGATCGTGTGACCTGAGAATCGGCGACCACCGTGAACATGTTGGCAGCCGCATCTGGCCCGTTTACCAGCACTCTACCACATACTTCCATAGTTGGATGTATTAATTTGTTTATGCGTAGTGTTATGCGCCATCCAGTCAGCAATAAGAAACGTGGCATTAACCCGTCCTTCCATTTATTCCTGTTTTAGGTACCGTTACGAAGCAACTTTTTATTGCAAAACTGGTTATAAATAAAATCGGCAGTCTCAAGGGTCAATATGACATGCAGTTTTTCGACCGATATAATACGACTAAATCAAATAGAATGCATCGGTATATCAGTAGATTAATTTACTATTCGTCGTAATTCTGCATCATTATATTTAATTGTATACATCCGTTTATGTGCTCCACAAACAGGTAATGCAATTCGGTTTAGCTATGAGTATTGCTGTTAATTATATCTTCTTAAGTTGTATTTGTGATTGGTTATTTTACCATCATGATATCCTTCGTCTACAACAAGTTTGTCTTTTATTCCATTGAAAAGCATCCTATCATGTCCTATCTTTCTTTAAGCGTGGTTTGTAGAGAGTACTCTCTTTACTACTTGATGGGACAAGCCGAAGACAGGGTGAAATGTCGTAATTTGAGGTCTAGAATGGCAGTGTCCGCTTACCATCAGGTGGGCCGCATGCTCGGTTGCCTGCTAAGCCTGATATAAATAAATATGGCTAACAATAAGATGCAAATCTGGATATGAAAATAGTCATTTCCAAATATCAACCAACGCTGAGTTAGGTTAGTTCATTTATTTACACTTCTTATTTATTATATTTTTATTTTAAACACTTTGTACAAATACGTAGTACAGGCGGACTTAATGACCAAGGGCATTCCCTACCAGCCAACCTTAAGGTAGTGCAGGGAGACGGAAGCAGGTGCTTATTAAACAAATAGAAAATAAACGAAAAGAGAAAATATATAAAGTATTAATAATAAAATTTATTAATTTTAAATTACTACATTAGTGGGGAGAATCGGTTACTTCGGCGAGGAGTAATTGCCGAACCTTCTACTTGAAAGCCAGCCGTGTTTGTGCAAGACCTGACTTCAAGTGGCTATTATTACTACATAAAAAATAATTCCCGTTAGACTTGCACTCTGTGTCTACTATTTACGGACTTCCACCCTCTTTAAAAGGTCGTTGACAGAAGCCGGATGCGACTAGCCAAAAATGGGATGAAATAACACATACCTACATACATAATTATATAATATTAAAGATGACCTATGTTCAGCAGGGAACTCCTAAACAATGATAATTATGCTTTATACCCTTCAGAAACGATAGTACCTAGTAATAACACCTTCGCTAGATAGATGGCTTTTTTATTTTTTATTTTAATGAATGGCGAGACGAGTATGCCGTTTACCTTACCTTATGGTAAGCGAAAACCAAACAACACTTTGAATTAAAGCAATGTTGGCATTCCACTGCGCTCGCCGTCCTGAGACATAATATTTTAAGTTTCAATATGTCCAAGCATTTTATTATTTTCTGAGACCCCAACATATTGTCAGCCAGTGGTGATTACTTACTATACTATTATCTTTGTTACATTCTGGAGTCATGTGTTGCGGTTGTAGCCATTATGTTGATTTTGTCGTTCGCCGTATCATCTCTCTCTACCTGTCTCTGTTAGACATTACCTAAATACTAATACTATTATTATTCTATTATGAAAACCGTCAGAATAACTGAAGATAATTGTTTATAAACGCGTGCGTTGCCACACATAATGTGCACAAAATAGTTGTTTTTGTTTGTGCGTGCCGCCAGTGGCGACAGAGTAGTAAAAGTTCAATGTTGATTCTCGATCAGTTTTCCAATGCTCGTATCGGTTGCGTAGTTTGGCACGCACAGGCTCTAAATATAGTTTAATTGCTTGTGTTTTTATCTATTACAACATCTTGTAGGTGTTTTAAGCTTTATGGCTTAACCACTCTCAATCGTACTCTCGATGGTAGAGGAGTCTCGTGCCCTGCAGTAGGGTGTATACATTCATGGATAGAATTTAATTTGAAGAGGGGCTGATTTTCAATCACTAAGTAAAAAAAACAAGATATATTTCCTGTATTTATATTCAACGACTTACGTGACAATGGGACGTCACAATATGTTTTATACCGGGTGCAATCTTTTAGCGTCTTGAAAAAAAATGTGTATGGAGAATACATGGCGTAGAAAAGTTTGGCATACCGACTTATTTTAAATTATTTTCGTTTATGTTTATGCATTGTATAATTAATTTACTACTAGTTACTAATTCGCATTTAGTTGTTCATAAAGAGACGTACAGAGATAGATGAATGGAAATAAAACAATCTACAAATACACATCATTGTTAACCTGTTAAACTTGTCTATATTTCAAATTTATTCCTCTGTAGCAATTATCTCAAAAATAATCTGTTCTAAGAGGCTAGTAAGAAAGGCGAGAGCCTGACCTAGTCTGGAGAGTTAACTAGTTGAATATGTATGAGTCAGCTGTGGACATGTTTAACTAGATAACGACGAGGTAGTTGGGAATAACCTAACATCGATTCACATTTGTAAGTTAGGTCAATGAGTGCAATCATTGTTTAAATTACGTTTATTAGTTATCACCCTCGAAAGTAATATAGTAACATAAATCAGTTTTGAATAATTCGGTACTGTAAAGAAACGTCGTTTTCAATTTAATCATAGAATTCATGAAATCTTGTCTATCCTTATCTCACAAATTTGCTTAGACGCCGCAATATTTTACATCCAATTATTATTTTCAAATTTGCATATACGATTAGCATAAAATAACGTTTCTTTTTCATAAGATTTTTTTTCAAAGGTTAATAAAAATTATCGCGCTACAGGCCTTTGTAGGCCAATTAAACTAGCTCTTAGACTTTATAATATTACCCGAACCAAACAACTTAGCGTAGGATTAAACCACCGCAGTGATAATTAATTAACTCTCAATTTGTCTGGGTTATACCTCACTTTTGCCTTGCGGGTTTCGCCCACCTGTCTCGCTGGCCACTCAACTCGCAGTTTGCGTTTGACTTTCGAACGTGTTTGTTAGGCGCGCGCCAAGTAAAGCTATCAAAAATTGGCGGCAATAATTACGTGCACAGATTATAAACAATAATTTCTTTTTAGTGGCCAGTAATTTTGTGTTACAAACGAAATGAGTGTTTTATAGTGAAACGATTTTTAATCGGAATAATTAATAATAGTAATGCAAGTGTCATAGTGTTTTGGTGAAAGTGTGAATTTTGTATTTTTAAATATGAAGTCGATTGTGTTAGCGGGATGTGTTTTGTTACTAGCTGTTTTTGTTGGTGAGTTTTTTTTTATTAACTTAAATGTTAAGGAAATTCTTATCATTAATTTTCTATCAGTCAATAGTTTGCTCAAAGCAAAGCGTCAAGTCAAAGCGTCAAAGGAATGTTATTTAAAGTATTTCATTATAACATAAATGTATTTATAAACGCGTAAATACGGATCTTCTGATATATGACATTGGTTTTAAAATATGTACTAATTACGAAATATATTTTTATTAATATAACAGACAGTACATAAATTATCAAGTGATTATGACTAAGTAATTACTACATTAATTGCATACTTAAAACAACTAACTTATGACTAAGGAACGTAATTCACGACCACGTTATCTTTAATTTACGTAATGATACAAACTAAGCGATAAAAATGCATAGCCCAGCGTGTAACACTTTCGCCGGGTGAAAGTGAAATTCAATGTCATTAATATAAATAATCACCAAGAGACCTGTCTTCCGCGTTCCACGTACGGAAAGAAATCATATGTAATTAGCTGGACCGGACGTGTGACATTTTGGTGCCTATACAAAAAATATTTCATTTATATTTTCGTTTTATTTTCGTCAATAAAATATAAACCTTATTTAAGAGAATGTTTAAGGTGATGTTGTTGAGATTTTAATAAAATTATTTACAGATTGTCATGTATATCAAAATAGGTATTGGGGACAGGCTATTTGTCTCATTAGACTGATAAAAAGCCGAAGGAGCAAGCCTCTGGAACACGTCTCTGATTTTTCGAAGTCACGTATTTAATCGTAGTTAGTTATCGGTAACATAAACAATCAAGTGAAACTATGTGAGGAAACCTTCATACCTTCCTAGGTATTTGTAACGATCTTCAAATCCTTACAATCATTTCTAAAATGGGTGGAGTTTACCTAAGGGTGAGCATGGTGGAATAAGATCAAATGTGTGGAATGTACCTAAGTGTTCTGGGTCAGCGTGGTTAAGGTCAAAATATTTTCAGTTGTATGGTAGGAAAATAATAATAAATAATTAATAAATAAATAACGCCCAACAGTCGCATACATAGTCCCGACCCCCCACTAAGATCGAGTCTTGTGTCGTGGATATCAGGAACTACGAGGGACTTTTCGGTCTCACAAACACCCAGACCCCAAAAGAAATATTTGTGGGCCGCACAAACATTTCTCTCGGTGCGGGGATCGAACCCGCGGCCTCACGTTTCACAGGCGGCGTCCAACCAACTGCGCCAAGGAGGCTATCAAAAAATAAAAACATGATGATAAAAGTGGCATCGAAATCATGTAGTTTTAATAAGCTGGCGAAGTATCCCAACTATTTGTTGTTGAGTTGACTGTTCAGTTGTAAGTTTCAATCACATTGACGTAATATATTAAGGGGAAGTACATTTGATGTTAACTCTTAATATCTTAGCATCTTTGTTATTATCAGAGTACGCTACAAAAATGTACCTTTATTTAAACACAATCACGATTTACTATAATCGGTGTACATTTATAAAAAAAATAACCGGTGAATTGAGAACCGGCTCCTTTATTTTGAAGTCGGTTAAAAATATACAATAGTCGGTGCGCCATTAATTTAGACACCCTGTATAACTCCGAGGTCCCGTACTATCCCGCTTTAATCTCCTAATTCTGCATCGAACCTTGACCTGACCACACGAATGACCATACGAATATTAAAATAGCTATTATTACGCAAAAATAAAACCCAAACACGCCCAACAGTGAGTCATGGTCAGCGTAACTGGTCGTGTAGAAGTTTGTTATGTCTTTCAGTTTCAACCGACTTTGAAAACGAAGGCTAATTATTCTGACTTTTATATATGTACTTGCTAGTCTAGTCCAGATTCATCTAGTTACATAATTTTTGACGGGGAAACCATTTTTGTAAAATATTTCATGCTCCGATAATTGATGTTATTTATATCCTATAGCCTTCCTCAGAAATAGCGTATCCAACACCAAAATATTTTTTCAATTTTAACCTGTAATTATTTATATAAGGACAGGTTCAGATTTATACAAAGTTGGTCCTAATGAGTATATAGAGACGAAAGGAGGATGCTAGACTCATCATAATAACAACTTTAAAAAAAAAACCTTAAATAATATATGTCTCAGTGCGGTGTTCAAACCCGCACCCATTTTTAAGTGGTTCTTAATCAACTGTGCTAAATAGGCTATTTACTGAATGCAAAGACAGCTTGGTTAAGATTGTAAGTTATGCTAATACATTTACATCAGTTGGTTTATTTAGATGCTAGGCAATCGTGCATCACGACATCGCCCTACACTTGCCTCAGTATTTTGCTTGTCAAGTCACGTTTGGTGTTTATGTTCACTAAACTGCATTTTATCTATACTTATATAATATGATAAAGCTGCAGAGTTTGTTTGTTTGAACGCGCTAATCTCTGGAACTACTGGTCCGACTTGAATGATTCTTTCAGTGTTGGGTAGTCCATTTATCGAGGAAGGCTATAGGCTATATATCCTCACGCTATGATATATAGGAGGAAAGCAGTAGTGATATTTCTAGCAAATACGAGGAAATTTTGTTCGTTTTTCGTGGTCCGATTGGTCGATATTCTAAACTGATAGTCAGAATTAAACATTTTGACCGCCATTTTAAAACGTGTATGCACCCGGGCGGATCCGGGCCCGACCGCTAGTATACTAATATAGAGAGCCATGGGTTCGATCCCCGCGCCAAGACAAATCTTTGTACGATCCACATGCATTTGTTTCTGGTCTGGGTTTTTGTGAGACAGAAAAGTCTCTCTTTGTTTCTAAAACCCATAATATAACACTTAATTGAACTTAATGTGGGATCAGGACTAAATATGTGACTGTTGGGTGTATTTATTTATTATTATTACCATTGAAGTAAGAATAGAATACACTGATACAAAGCTAGTATAACTAAATTAGATATCTATTATACTTTATAACGGACAAAATAAATAAAAGAAAAAAAGAAACGATAGTAAATACAAGAAAAGAGTGTAGCAGTATATGTGTTGCAGCAGATATTCTGTCATTACGCCTTTGTTGGTGTGCAAGGATAGCTTTTAAAATACTTCCTTTAAAGAAACGTGGCATAGTTATTAAAATAATTAGCTACTAAATTGCGAGGAAGCTAATCGAGGCTACAGTCTCCTTGCAAAGTATAAATTTTAAGGTATATGAAGTCATTAATGTCACGATCTGGCAGACTATATGTTATAATTAACTGTAATATATATCATCGGTAGGTATGTGTGATGCTATACTGGTATTTACCCACCCAGTACACACACAGTTTTGGCCTCCCAGCAAAATATATGGCCTTTCGTCGGGTTATCAGAAATTACTAAACTTTTTTATTTGAAAAGGCAAGACGAGCATGCCATAAGCCTGATGGTGAACGATACGATCGCTCATAGATACTAGCAAAACCAAACAACACCGTGAATTACAAAGCAATGCTTGGCGTTCCTGCGTTCTTGAGACATAAGATGCTAAGTCTCAAGTCCAGTTGTTACTATGGCTATAATATCCTTCATACCGGAACACACATTGAAAAGCTTTCATTTTTCATTCACTTCACTTTCATTCATTGAAATAAAAAAAATACCACCTTTCGCAAAATAAACGTTTTCCTGTCAAAAACATCTCGGTGCAGGAAGCAGAGTCTTCCTATTTCCTTCCTATGTACCTTAATGGTTGTAAGGCCCACAAATATTTATCTCGGGTCTGGGTCTCGGACTGAAAAGTCTCTCGTAGTTCCTGACACCCACGACACAAGACTTAATTGATCTTAATATGGAGTCAGGACTATATATATGACTGTTGGGTGTATTTATTTATTATGAACTGAGCCACATGACAACCACACTTCAAAGCGAAAGTTTCTGGCAAAAACTGTTGTATAATCCACTATCTCTGACCTCGGTGTGACACTTGGCACCTCACATGTCTCGTTAGAGGGTTTGTACCGTTACTCGCCCATACCTCCGGCTTACTGGGTTGTCTCATCTTAGATTCCGGGTCGAGTATATCAGTCGTTGATATCGCTTCACGGTTGCGACCTGAATTTATTTTATTTATTAGGCAAGAGTGTAGTCGTATTCAATCGTACTCTCAGTTGTACAGGATGCCTGTGCTCTGTAGTGGGACGTATATGACCTGATACAGATATACAGGGTATATCAAGACTGCTACCGAAAACGAAGCTGGGTGGTAGTTTTAGTGATTACAAACACAATGTAACAAAAATTTTCGCAAAGAAACGCGACAATTTTATTTTATTATTTTTTAAATATCGTCGAGTTTGGGTGGTAAATCCATAGTTTTTGCTAAAATAATAATTTAAAGCCTTGCGTACCATAGCGTCTTTAAAAATAAAAGGATATACACTATTATTTGAGAAAAAACTATGTGTTTACCACGCTAAGACGACGATAGAAAAAAAAAATACAAAAAACAATCGTCACAATTTTTGCCCAAAATTTAGTTGCATTGTGTCTGAAGTCACTAAAACTACCACCCAGCTTCGTTTTCGGTAGCGCTCTTGATATACCCTGTATATTTATTAGGTCTATAATGAATCGCATATCTATACACATAAAGAAATCAGAAATCAATAAATGGTTAAATCATGATTTTTTAAAATGAACACCACATACAGTAAATACAATTATATTTTAATAGTTAAGGAAAATAGAAAACTAAATAAACAATATTTTTGTTTAGCTTTCTTACGTAAAAAATAAGAGTTGATTTGTTAATTGTATTATTTTGCCATGGAGCGGGCTATGCTCGGTGTTTCCCTACGAGATCGAATCAGTAATGAGGAGATCCGTAGGAGAACCAAGGTTACCGACATAGCCCATAGGATTGGCAAGTTGAAGTGGCAGTGGGCCGGGCACATAGCTCGTAGAACCGATGGCCGTTGGGGCCGAAAGGTTCTCGAGTGGAGGCCACGTACAGGCAAGCGAAGTGTTGGACGCCCGCCTACAAGGTGGACGGACGATCTGACTAAAGTCGCAGGAAGTCGCTGGATGCAGGCCGCTTCCAACAGGTCATTGTGGAGATCATTGGGGGAGGCCTATGTTCAGCAGTGGACTTCCTGTGGCTGATATGATGATGATGATGATGATGATTATTTTGTAACCCAATTTAAATAAGCACGGAGAAGGACTTAAAACACGGTTAGTTTTATTTAGGAGTTTGGAGACAAATGAGAGAATCGTTATAAAGTAGTTAAAAATAAATCGAGACATAGATAAAACTGTCTTAAAAATCCTTTTCTTTATGGCGTAATTATAATTGGAGTAATGATGAAACGATAACTGATAGTAAATAATAAAACAATAATAAATGGGCTAGATTAATTTGTTCAGATCATATAATAATATAATTAGAACAAAAATATTTTAGTTCGATTATGATTTAATAAATAAATACACCCAACAGTCACATACAGAATCCTGACTCCACATTGAGATCAATGAAGTCTTGTGTCGATGATTTGATTTAGATAAACATTTTTGGCTAGCTACATAATTGAATCGGTGTAAAATTGTCTAATGAAATAAATAAATAAGTAAATAATATTATATACACTTAATAAACGTTCATATAGTAATAATGCACGGAATTACGAAAATGATTTCCTTATAATTCATACAACTAATGTACCGGAGGCGCGCATTCCGTCTCGGCTTATTGCCACGACCATGGTAGCATGTCGAAATGCTGTAATGGAATAGTCACTTTTCTAACATTAGAAGCTATTTTCAGCAAGGTTTTTTTATTGCAATGAATGTCGAGACGAGCATGCCGTTCCCCTGATGGTAAGCGATACTAATGCAGCAAAACCAACAGCATCCAACATTTACATATATATCCCGACCCCACATTTCTCACTAAGATAGATTCTTGTGTCGTGAGTATCAGGAACTACGAGAGACTTTTCAGTCTCACATCATCAAACATCCAGATCTTAAACAAATATTTGTGGGCCGCACAAAGATTTCTCTCGGTGCGGGGATCGAACCCGCGGGCTGTCTCCGTTTCATAGGTGGCGTCTAACCGACTGCACCATGAAGGCTGTCGTGCAAGTAGTACAAGACAATTTCCTAGTATAAGACGTGTGACTGGCTCGGTGGCATATTTGTACTACGGTACGGTTACAAATCGGAGGTCTCGGGCTCGAATCCCGAGTTGGGCAAAGTGATATTAGATTTTTCTTTCTATCAGACCGGAGTCAGGAATTTAAGCCCGATTTGGCGTCCCCTGTGGGACGGAAGATACAAGGCGAAATGTGGGTATTCTGGCACCTCTGCCTATCCCTTCTGGGACAAAGGCGTGAGTTTATATATGTACTAGCGGTACAAGTACACGTGTCCACATTGATATATTTACAACGATGTTCATTCCACGGCGCTGGCTTGTCATAACTGTTGGCCAGTGACGCGTGTCGATCATTAGAGTTAAGGCCATTTGTTACAATGGTTTTTGCGATACCTACTAATGGAGGATTCCCCAATATTTGAAAAGTCGGTATTGTTTATGAAAAGAAAAGTATTATATAGTATAATATACTATAGTAGTTTTAAATGATTTGAATTTCTAGTCATTAGCCAAGGCGTTAACGATTATGGAATGAGAATAGCTTGGAAGTACTTCCTATCTGCATTGATACGGTAGACAATGAAAAATTACAACAAAATATATGGGAATTAAATGTATTTTTTATTTTATCACGGCAAAGTGCCTACAATGACCAGTGCATTGCAAACTAGTAAATACAATTTACTATTACAGTAGCATAAGTGCTGCATCTTAACGATAATACATCATGACAAGTAATGTTAGACTTTAACTATGATAGTTGCTTGTATTAGAAAACACGGGTAATCGCTTCAGTATTTTAAAACAAATAGCTTTGTGGTGTAAGGCAAGTTCCTTTGAAAGGTTATTTGACTTAGATTGAGAAATAATTGGACAACATACGTACTTAATATGTGGAAAGACGGATGTGTTAAAGAAGTCAAGGAGTCAATGTCATGCTGGGAGAAAGAAATAGTTTCTGAGATGGCTTAACATTCGGAACTCAATTTATTAATGAGAATTTATACAACACAATTGCAAAAAGCGCAAACTTGAGGGCAATACACTCTTCTTTGAATACACGCTTCTTCTTGGCTCCCAGGGTTTGGAAAGATAACAGTTTTCTACTTAAATACATACATACATAAACTCGCGCCTTTCTCTCAGAAGGTGTAGGCAGAGGTGTATCAGGACACTCACTTCGATGTGATAGAGGGCGAGCCCATCGCCATATCGAGCACAAATTCCTGACCCCAAGTTGATCTGATAGTCTGGCAATACCACTTGCCCAATCGGGATTCGAGCTTGAGACCTCGGTATTGTAATCGTAACATGGTATAATTGCGCCACAGAGACAGCTTTCCACTTTTTCGTAAAAAAAATGGTAAAGATATATAATCTACAGATGAATGTGGAGACGTGATTACACAGGTGCAGATATACCTATATATTTATTTCATTTTTCTTAACCTTTCTCAATATACTACAATGCATTTATAAATTTTTAAAATCTATACCGGGTATCTCAAGACTGCTACCGAAAACGAAGCCGGGTGGTAGTTTTAGTAACTACAAACACAATGCAACTAAAAATTTCGCAAAGAAACGCGACAATTATTTTTTATGATTTTTTAAATATCGTCATTTTTGGGTGGTAAATCCATAGTTTTTGCTAAAATAATAATTTAAACTCTTTTATACCTTAGATTATTTATAAATAAAAGGTTATACACTATTATTTTAGGAAAAAATGTATTTACCACCCAAATATGGTTAAAGGAAAAAAATAACCAAAAAAAAATTGTCGCTTTTTTTTGCAACTTTTTCTGTTGCATTGTGTCTGAAGTCGCTTAAACTACCACCCGGCTTCGTTTTCGGTAGCAGTCTTGAGATACCCTGTATATATAAAAATGAAACCCGTTTCGCGTTGTCACGGCATCACGCGTGAACGGCTGAACCGATTTGGCTTATTTTGGTCTTGAAATATTCGTAAAAGTTCTGGGAAGGTTTTAGGAGTGAGAAAAATTGGAAAATTTCTAAGGAAGATACTAAAAACCTTTTTTTTGGGTATCGTTCAAGCGTGATGCGTCCAGCTAATATAGGATGATCTTTGTTTATTTGACGGGAGACGTAAAAGACGGTCCAGCTTCAACTACCATCCAACGTAAAATGATCTATCTTTCCATTGTCTTTCATTGACGGCTGACGAAATAGAACAAAATTCAAAAAATGTGTACAACGTGTATATAATATTATCTAGATACGGTGTCTTGCGCGTAATTTTGTTAAATGTAAAATAAAACGATGTCCATATCTACCAAAATAGCCCATTGTTTTTTGAGATTATTGCCACAGTTTTAAATAAGTTTTATACTCTATCGAAGCGTTTTGCCGGAGTACACCAAAATATATCTAATTATAATTTTTCGTTTTCATAAACGACATTGTTTTTTGAATTGATACTTTTAGATGCGCTGGGGGACAAATTTAAATTCCGCATTAGTATTGTTTTCAGACTCAAGAAGAAAACAAAAATGGTACGTTGATGCCGTATCTAGACATTATAATGAAACGATATGCAGTTTTATATTTTTAAATATTTGTTTTATTACTTAAGGCAGTATGAAGGTTTTATTAATTTGTATATGGTAACGTACTAGACGCGACTGCCAACAAGTTCACGATGGTCACGGGTTCAAATCTCAGGGCACACCTCTGACTTATCGGATTAATTTCTACGTCAAATAAAATCCGCCAACCCGCACTAAGGCAGGGGGGTGGATTATATCTTCTTCTTCTATAATATAAAAATGAATCGCAAAATGTGTTGGTAAGCGCAAAACTCAACAACGCCTGGACCAATTTGGCCAGTTATTTTTTTTAAATGTTTATTATTACTTTATTACTAAGAAAAAGTAATGGCGTGCAATATTATTTGGAAAAACAGCATTTTGGTGCTGAATTAAGGGAAGGAATATTGGATGAACAATAAAAAACGCTTAAGATTTTAATATCAAAATTTCCTAAGGCAATCTTTATATGTATATGTATATGGAGAGACGGGATATAATAGAGTGGAAGGTACGGGAGAGGACTGGGATAGCTGACAGATTTTATAGGACTAAATGTAAATGCACGTTATAAGACGGGATGGATAATAAAGAGAAAGGACGGGACGGATCGGGAAGAGATTGAACAGACGGATGAGACGGGATTGAGCCGGACAGTAGGACAGCTACGTCAAGTTTAGGTATACAAGAGTTTATAGGAAATATAACATGTATTTGGTATGGAGTGGAATCAAAAAATATATGCACCCAGGCGAAGCTGGGCCGGGCCGCTAGTTTTAAATATTTTTTTATTTTATTGTCCTTCTCCTTACCTACTGTCTGAATAAAACAAAACTCGCAAAGATTATTCACGTTAGATATTTTATGTTTAAGGTCGAATAAAGATTTGTGCCAAAGAAAATTACATTAAAAAAGCGATAAAATTACAAATCTAAAAGTATTAATTTGTGATTTATTATACTTTCTTTATTACTGTTTGAAACATCAAATTGTATAATTATACGTTCTATCGGAGGTAAAATCATAACTCTATGAATATAAAAACGTCTGACATTGTTGAAATGGGGTCGACGTGCAGAGATAGTTTTTATCAACCGGCGAAGGAAAGTCATGTCGTCTCTTGGAATATAAAAACTAATACAACTGGCAATTCTTTTGATGTTGGTGTTTTCTTAATGACTCTCTACTTTTTAATTCTGTCTCTTCACTGCCTAGGTGGGTTACTTGTACTACGGTTATAAAGCTGAGGTCTCGGGTCCGAATCCCGGGTTGAGCAAAGTGATTATTCATTATCAGCCCGAAATCAGGAATTTGTACCCAATATGGCGATAGCCTTGCACCCTATCACATCGTGTGAGGGAACATACAAGGATTGTGGGTGTTCTAACACCACTTATTTTACAAGTCGATACAGGTGTCGACTATAACTTTTTTAAGTGTGTTAAAAATCTTATATTGTATAACCATCTTTAATGCAGGATAAATTATACAACAAAAAATAAAAAACACACAAAAATGATTTTTAATGATGGAATCGAACCTTGAATGTAATGGTTTCTTGCTAAACTGTCACCTGTCATATAAAGCATTAGAAGACCAGGCATACCATCTACACATTTTTTTATGCCTTAAATATCACGCAATACGCATAATGCTTTAGAATCTGTTCAGTTGATTTAGATATAAGTAATTTTACTTCATTTCCAACTAAAAATAAAAATAAAACTAGAAACTATATTATCAAACAATCGTAAGTCAGTGACGTACGGACAAGGTTACGTTCGCCTTTTATTAATAAACCTGCTTGTTGCCTCACACATGAAGATTTTATATATTTACACTAGATAAGCTAAACTGCTACTCGTGTATTCAACTTGCAAAAATAAAACATCGGCGGAACAAGCGTAGCTCAATGCACCGTACATAAATCCTAATTAATAAAATGAAATTTGAAAACGTTTATTTTGGATAGTTCACACTTTTGGAATTATTTTTGGGCACTTTTGGAATTATACAGGCAAGCGAAATGTCGGACGCCCACATACAAGGTGGATGACCAGACTAAAGTTGCAGGAAGTCGCTGGATAATATTGTTCAAGCAATTCGCTGAGGAATTTCTTGAAGGAGGTCTATGTTTGGCAATGGATTTCCACATGCTAATCTGATCTTAGATTATGATATTTAAATACCAAAAAATGTTTATCAAACATCTATAAAATATACTTTCTCCTTTCTCTTAAAAAATGCATGCTTCGTTGTAACTCGTAATGCTATATTTGGTAGACAAAATTATGGATTGTAAGAAACTGTTCTTTATAGTTATTTTTGGTATAGTCTAAAATTGTACATAGACGGTTGGAGTTACATATATAGAGTTTAAAGTTTATCAGATATTTTTTTTACTTCTTCGTGACTGCTCTTATAATTTTTATTTTAGTGATGGGAGATGAAGACTTTTGATACTAGTTCGCGGAGTACTATATATTTGAATCCAGTATAGTTAGTGGCTATGTCTGGTGGTAAAAATGTGGGATTACGTGTAGAATACAATGGCTGTTCATAGATCTTTGGCTATTCGAAATATTACTTAGTGTTTTATAAAATCTATTTGACCATTAGGTATCTTGAGGCAAGAATGGAAAAACTATCCTCGAATAACACAAAAGAGCTAGAGAGTTATTGGGCTCTCGATTGTTGTATATAGTCATATATTTTAATTAGGCTTATAATACACAGGGTAGAGTAAAAATTCAATATCGTCGTTTTTAAAATCAACTAAACATAACCTCGGTCATTCAATATCAAGTTAAATTTTATCACCATTACCATACATATGCGAACAAATAATTTGTTTCCGACTTTCTCGTATCGTTTTCCGTCAACACGTCATTACCACACGACACTTTTGGCCACTTTCTTCTGCAATAACAGTGTTTTATCAACCTGCTCTCGTTTACATAACAGCCAAGGAAAGCAACTTATTTGTAAGTGATTTAACTGGTATGACGACTCTGTGGTCATTTTCGTGAATTTGTATGTTCAGTAGTGGATATTCTGTAGCCGACAATGATATTTATTCTTCTTGAGTTCTGAGTGGTGATGCTTCTGTTTATGTGCACGTGATAGTAGCCGACGTGACAGACAAGGTGAAAAGTGGTTGTCCTGGTAACACTTCTACTTATCCTTTCTGGAAAAAAGGTGTGTAATATTATGCAGTGTTACCGCTTACAACACATACTCGTAATGATAAAAAAACGTTTTGAGTACATAATACGTTTCTTGGTACGCTACATGCCTACTTCTTCTGACTGCTTTTGTGTCGCAGTTATATTACTGTAGGTAAGTCTCTTATATGTGGAAGGTCGCCTGGGTAGGTACAACCGCAATGTCTAATTCTCCCGCCAAACAGCAGTGAAAATGCACTGTTATGTTTCGGATTGAGGGACATTGTAGCTAGAGTAACTACTGGACATATTGAGGCTTAACATCTTATGTCTCTGGATGGCGAGCGCAGTGGAATGCCAAGCATAGGTTTGTAATTCAAGGTGTTGTTTGGTTTTGCTACTGTTCATTACCGATCGTATCGCTTATCATCAGACGAACGGCATGATCGTCACGCCATTCATTGTAATAAACAGAAATATGGTACAATTACACACTCTGTTCCCAGAATGTGTATGTAGAGGTCCCACCAGGACACTCATGTTTCGCTCTGTGTGTTCCGTCCCACGATGTGATAGGAGGCAAGCCTTTCGCCAAATCAGGCACAAATTTCTCACGCCGGGCGGATAGAGAATAGAAAAATCTAATCCTTTGTCCGACCCGGGATTCGAAACCGAGACCTCAGCTTTGTAACCGTACCCTAGTACAACTACGCCACCGAGGTAGTCATATCTATATCTATTTTATTCCCAAAGGATATTGCATTATTTCGTTTATGGTCAGTTTTAGTTAAGCATTGGCAACATTTCTTGTCTGTATTTGAATCTTTTCCGTTATTACACACCCAGCCTAGACTGAAATATGTTTTGATTTATAATCTTTAATATATGTTTTTAATATGCATATTAGTAATATTTCACCGTAACGTTACTATAAGCATAGTGTAGAAATAAATGAATTATTTGGTCTAACTTCGCCATTAGCTTAAAACTTTAGAATTGTTTAATAATTTTCTTTGCTATGCCTCTATTTGTGGCTTTTCAATTCATTATTTTTGATTCTTGAACGATTGTTTTGCTCCCAGTTCTAGCCCTAATCTATTTGACTTTATATTAAGCTTATTTTTTACTGCTGACCCGTCTTACTAAAATTCTTCAATGGCCTTTTACTACAATCTATATAACTCATGCAAGTCGTAGATTTACGCTTTTTTCGCAGTATTTTCAGATACTTGTCGCTATGTTTATCATTCTATTCGACAGTTTAAATACAGATTTAATATACAATAAAGAAATATTGGCTGGCGCTGGCCTAGTGCGGGGTGGCGGACTTTAGATACGAGTACGGTTGAAATCTTGCAAACTTCAATTAGGTTTTCTCACGATGTTTTCCTTCACCGTTACAGTGCACATACGATTCCGAAAATGCATAGGTATGCCCTGGGATTTTAACCCACGACAACCGTGAACATGTTGCCAGTCGCGTCTGGTACATTTGATCTTGGCACTATAAATTAGTTATTACGTAATATTCTACACGCTCTACAAGTTATGAGTGTTATAACAAAAATAACATATAGCTATTTGTTTCCAAATTTATTTTAAATCTAAGATAATATTTTAATTTATTTCTTAACATTTCACAATAAGATTATATTTGCAGAATTATTTGAATCATAATGTGTACAACAAATTGAATTATGTGATTGGTTTTGCTTCAAATTGTTCGAAAATTTGTTTAATGCATTTGAATTTTTATGTGAAAATTTGAATTTGCTACATCAGATACACATTTAGGAATTTTAGGATTCGTTCCTTCATACAAACTTTCTTCCCTTCGTGATAAAGATCGTAGCCTTTCTTTACTAATCCATTGACATAAAATTGAAAACAAAAACGTGCAAATGGATAGTATTCTACAACCCTGCGAGATAACAATCTAATTAGTAATGTCGGACGGTTCACCTTGCGACGGCCGTTGATGCGCTGTGGCGTAATGGGAAGTGTCTACCATTTGGCTGCTACAATGCCATTAAGTTGGCTGCAACGGTATTCAAATTATGAATTTCATTTATTTTTTAAAGAATTAAATTTAAATTTCGAATTGAATTTGGAAGTGGCCGTTTTGAAATTCATTTTCGGTCTTCTTCAGTTGTGTTTAATAGACGACCGACTGCCTGGGTGGGTTGTACTAGGGTACGGTTACCAAGCTGAGGTCTCGGGTTCGAATCTCGAGTTGGGCAAAGTGATATTGGATTTTTCTATTCATTATCAGCCAAGTCAGGAATTTGTGGCCGATATGGCGATAGGCTCGCCATCTATTATACATAGTGGGACGGTACATACAAGGCGAAATGTGGGTGTCCTGGCACCTCTGTCTACCCCTTCTGGGAAAATGGCGGGACTTTATGTATGTGTTTAACAGCAATCAGTACTAGGCAATTTCAGTTTTTAACTATGAAAAAATAGAGTTCTCTGCATACCATATTTACTGCTTTCAATAAATACTATGCCAGCGGCAAGGTACAGCGGGCGGGGTAGTGCCAGGCGCGGAAGCTAGCAGCATTTGCCGCAAAATATCATTTTAGTTGTGACGTGTAGCATGCTAGTAATTAATTATAATTGGACTTAACAAACCGCTGTCTTTATATACAACCTGCCAGACTTCCCGACGGCCATGCCACCGACACACCCGCCGACAGAATCGTCGGCATAATGTGTAGAAGGCATAAGAATTTAAATAAAATGCATTCTCCATGTACATGTGTATGTTATTCATTAATAAGGTTCGAAATATCGCATTTATTATAATATTTTGCAATAGTTATTTACTGCCATTATTGCATATTTTTTACATACTGCCGTCCGATGCCAATGGATACTCTGCCTGGGCGGCATTGGCACTTTCCATCAGGTGCAATGCCGCCACTATGCCAGGCCAGTGTATAAAAAAAAAACATACAAGGACTTGATGGATGGTCTATACGTTGTTTCTAAACAATTATTTAATGGTAGGTGCGAAAACAGAAAGTTTAGACTTTAATTAGCAAGATTCAAATCGAAAGTTTTAAAAATATAGCCATTGTATTGGATTTTTATATAGCCTTAATAGAAAATTGATGCAATTTCTAGGCCTATGACTCCTATTAATATTCCATATCGTCTCTCAATTTAACATTCTGCTCTAAGATTATCAGACCTCAGTTTCCTTCCAAAATACTTTGGTCTATTAAATTTAAATGCAATATTCATAATTGAATTAACCTAGCATTATTATAATTGATTTCCTATAATCAAGCGATAAAATCTTAACACCTTTATGAGTTACTTAAAGGCGCTACTTTACACGCAACACATCACAAGATTGCATCGTGACTTCGTAAAATATTTGTAGGCTATAAATATATTTTGTAGAACTACTTATGTGCCAAACCCGTCCTTCTTGTTTTTTAATAGATAGGCTTGGTAAACGAATAATCGCCTTATTGTAATACACTATGTACAGAGCGACTTTAAAGACACCTGTCAAATTCTATGAAAAGTACAATAGCTTATTATAATAATTATTTATTTATTATAATAATCCAGACCATCCAAAGGTTGTCTGGAAGAGCAGAAGAGAAGAGCTAGCGATAAGGCCGCCAATTGTTATCATGGTTTTAGTTTTAAATATTTAATCTGTTTATTGTTTCTTTTTTATAGTGTACAATAAAGTATATATAAATAAAAACAAACAAAATAAATAGCTACAACTGAAAACTCTTGATGCAACTGGTAACTTTTATCGAAATATATAAGTAATAATAATAATAATAACCCCGAACCGAAAAAAATATTTGTGTGAACCATTTTATTTGTTTCGGGTCTGGTTGTTTGTGAGAAAAAATTGTTAGTTTCTAAATTGTTAGTCGGAATCGAACATTTTACCCGCCATTTTGAAAAGTGTGTTTGCACCCGGGCGGAGCCGGGCCGATATTGAATAATATATTTTGAATATAATAGTTAATGTGGACTACTGCAGAAATGTGCTATCTCACAGATCATAACAGCTTAGCTGATGTGTTTTATTTGGCGAGCGGAATTGCTGGAGGCACAATATCTCTTCACACCTCTCCTATTTTTACTCCCACTTTAATCAGTCGTCAACGAACTTACGATCTCAGTGCTATACATATTGCTGAGCATTGGAAATTAACTTATGGAAATTAACTATTAATTAACATTTGGGAAAAGGCTAGCCCATTTCCCAGTCTATAAAAAAAAAACTATAGAATTTATTTATTATTTACTTATTTAATCCTTTTTTGTTCTGTAAAAAAATACTTTCAAGATATTATATAATATAAATAATAGTCCAAGTGGCCTTATCACACTAGGTTATATTTTTTACAGGCAATCATGAGATGGATATATAAACAGGAGATGGAAAGGGCCTTATACATTTACGCCTTATAAATGAAGTAATATTACTAGCCAACTAACCAGTCATATTAACCCATCAGTGAATTACAAACCAATGTCAAATTCACATCTGAATCGTAGTAATGCGCATGTTATGATCGTTGTGTTGTACCAAATTATGGTAGCAAAGCGTGGAGGCTTCACGGTATTACAATATCAAGTGTAGCGTTTAATGCAATGATTTTTATTTGGTATTGCACGCAAGGGCGGATCCAGCTTTCAAGCCAGGGGGGTCATACCTTGTCAGAACACTGGGTACGAATTCAATACTCAAATTCGTATTAAAAAATAAATAAATGACACCCAACAGTCACATACATAGTCCTGACCCCACACTAAGATCGAGTCTTGTGTCGTGGGTATCAGGAATTACCAGAGACTTTTCGGTCTCACAAACACCCAAACCCGGAAGAAATATTTGTGAGCCGCACAAACAGTTCGCTCGGTGCGGGGATCGAACCCGCGGCCTCTCGTTTCACAGGCGGCGTCTAACCAACTGCGCCACGGAGGCTGTCTGTTAATAATTTTTTAAAGTTGTTACAGACACCTTTTTACATTATTAATCGACATACATAGAATTTATTGTACTTATAAATTTTATCAACAAGATACTAAAACCATTCTGTCAATCTGGAGGCTGCCCAGGGGGGGTCACGACCCGCATGAAATTCCCCCTCGATTCGGCGTTGATTGCACGATCTTGTTAATGATCAAAATCTGTACAAAATGCAATTGAATTCGATGTTTTAAATTATAATATTCATTCGAATTGCGGAGCTGAATGGAAAGATTGTAGAATATTATGTATACGAGTTGCACAATATTTCTATGATACGTCATAATTGCAGTTTAAAATTGGCAGGTTGTGGAGGCATTAGTGCGGTCTTGAAAAAAATATTATGCGAAATAATGACGGCCTCCGTGATGCAGGTGGTTAGACGGCGACTGTGTAACGAGAGGCTGCGGGTTCGATCCCCTCACCTAGATAAATGTTTGTGAGATCCACAGGCATTCGTTTCGGGTTTGGGTGTTTGTGAAAGGGAAGTCTCTCGTAGTTCCTGGTACCCACGACACAAGATTTTATCTTAGTGCGGGGTCAGGACTATGGATGTGACTGTTGGGTGTATTTATTTACAAAAATAGTGATAAAGGTCTCTTTCTTATCCTAGGTCCATTACATAGTGGGAACCACCCACTGTTAAGTAGCCAAACAGCAGTGTTAAAGCACTGTTTTGTTCCGGTTTGAAATATATTGTGGGCAGTGTAACTACTGGACATATTTAGATCTCAATTTTATGACTCAGGATGGCGAACAGCATGTTCGTCTCGCCATTCATTGCTATAAAAATGGATTCCATCCTATCAATATACAAAATGATTGATGACCATATGGGTGACTTAATTTGAGACATATCTCAGCCATTCAGATACGACTAGTTAAAGTGATTACTCAATAGATGAATTCCTTCATGTTAATATGTTATGACAAAAACTTCACTTATTGTAATTTCGACCTCGGCCGCGTTCGCAAAGGTCGACGTGCGATTTTTATACGATTAGTTGTGTTATATGTATTAGTATTCGATGTTAGAGCAAATTGAAACAGATTAATAAAAAAAATATGTAGGGAAAAAGTGAATAAGGTAAGTGGCCTCATCGAAATTTTGCATAAAACGCCCTTGATACTCAACCGGTTTTGGAAATCATATTACAATATGAATATATATTTTTTTCAAGTCGGAGTATTGCAATTTGTTTTTATTGCAATGAATGACGAGACGAGCAAGCCGTTCGCCTGATGGTAAGCGATACGACCGCTCATAAACAGTAGCAACATTCCACTGCGCTCGCCATCCTGAGACATAAGATGTTAAGTCTCAATATGTCCAGTAGTTGCTCTGGCTACAATGTCCTTCAATCCGAAACACAATAGTGCATTTACGCAGTGTTGTTTCACGGGAGAAACAGACACTGCGGTGGCACCCACCCAGTAATTAATTATTCCAGTAATTGTGGGGAGTATTTAATATTTGCTTTTGAGTTGAGTAAATTGAATAGGCTCCTAAAATAATATTATTTGGCTGAGTTATGTGTGTCTAAGAGACAACTAAACTACGTTCACAGACGAAAAAAATTAAAACAATCTCTCAAAAAAAAAAACTCAAATTGACAGACATGTCCACATTATGTAATAAAAATATACGGAATACTATCTGTATATTTACATCATGTAAAAAATAATACCAACCATTATATTAGAGATTAAAGTTTCGCTTCGGAAATTCATGAATGGATTGGTATATAATTTGCCTAAAATTGCGTGTATATTTTTAATTACATCGTTTTTTTTACACAATGCTCTCACGCCTTGGTTCTTTTCCCATCAGAAAAAATGAAAGCCTCGATCAATAGAAGCTAAAGATCCGGCTCAATGTTTTCTAAACGAAAATGGCCGCAAATAAGTATGTCAAGACATAAATATTAACTGTGACTTCATAAGCATATAAAAGAATGGTTTTCAAGATTCGGTATACGGTTTGAAATATTCTATCGATTTTGTTCTTCAGGGGTAATGTAGGAATCTAATAGTGAAAGAATCTTTCAGTCCAGTCCAGTACTTTCAGAGTCTCCTCAATGCAAACAAATAATCAAAATCTTTCCGCTTTACAATATTAGTTTAGGTAAATTAACTATGATATACTGGGTTTGAAAGAACTTAAATGAGTTGTATAGGACTGTAATTTGAACATAATAAAAAACTCTACCCAAAACATGTGTTATATTGTAACAGAACAGTCGTAGTCTGGATATAACCTGTATACATGTTATGTTAAGGATTAACCATAATATTGTGGGTTCGATTCCTATGTTGATTTCGATTTGTGTTTTATAGATTGATAAAACTTAAATGAATTGCAGAGGACTGAAATCTGAGCATAACAAACAACTCAAAACACGTGTTATATGGTAGATACCGAAAAAACTTTGGTAAACAATGAGTATCCCTAGCGCAAAATATAAATAAGCCTCTTTTGGGGATTTAAGTGGGCTTATGTAGCTGTGGAACTGATTAAACTTATTTTACTTCTTTTTACAAGGGAGTTACTCTATAATAACTATGGGAACTTCGAATGTTCGGATGTTCGACGTCCGGAGTAAGATATAAGATTTCCACTTCTAAAAATCAATACTATTCTCTATTATACTTATCATTTTCTCCGAACTTAGTCTATGGTTGCGACGTACTATAGAGGAATCCAACATTTTGTGGAGTATCTAGGCACATTAGTGAAGTTTTACGTACGGCGTCTGAACATTCGAAGTTCGTATCGTTTTTATAGAGTAACCCCACAGTTCCATCGATCTTCAAAGTTCCCATCTCATATGTCATGTTAATGATTAAGTTTCTCTAACTAGGACTAAATCATTAAACCAATAGTTTTCCCACATCAATACGAGTCAAGTCAAGGCAACACATTGATAGGCAAGGGTCCAATAGCATTGTATGTAAAGTCGCACGCTTCGACTGTGGGTAACATCGTGTACTTCATTTTGCCTGTTTTGGCATTTTTTTGTTGCTAGGACCGTCATTTTATCTAGGTATGTACCAGAACTGGGTTTCTTTCACCGCCTATTTAGTTTTCACAAAAATCTTAGTTTGCAGTAAATCTCTGTACTGAAGTCATCATAGTTTTTTATTTCTGTGGCCAAACAGCAGTTTGCATTCTCAGTTGTGTGACGATTTAAAGAATATTGTAGTCATTAGAAATCCAAGTGATTTAAGTAATGTAGAATTACGAGTACAATTTAACATTAGAATTAAATAAATTAGGTTTAGTTGTGGTAAAAAGCCAGAATGTTTTATGCTTTATTAGTAGAAAAATAAGATTATAGGTAGGTATAATTATAAACCGATATCTTGTATTATGGTAAGATGGAACTGGCATGTCCATTGGATACATAAATCATAAATGAATAAAGAAAAAAACCAGGTGCGTATTAAAACCCCTCGACACTTAAAAATACTCTCGAAATACCATCTATAAAAATGGATAATAGAATATAAATACGCTATTTCAGGTACAGAAATTTCAAAATTAAGGTTTCTACCTTCTGACTCGGTGGAAAATCCAATTGGGCATACACTTTATAACTATAATAATAATCATCATCATCTTAACACATCTAGAATATAATTTTTTACAAAAACCACTTCCAAATATGTAATTTAGATAATAAAGTTTGTCACTTTTGGATATACCAACTTTGCGAAATATTTTGCAATAATCTCTTCTAAATTTTAAACATTATTAATTATTAATTATAGACGCCTAATAAAATTAGATAAACCGCAATGATTTTACGATTGGTAATATTATAGACAACCTTTATTTCTAAATTACTGGTAGGTATCTCATATATGAGAGATCGCCTGTGTTGGTACCACCGCAATGTCTATTTTTCTCGCCAAACAGCAGTATAAATTCACTGTTGTTTTTCAGATGAAAGGACATTGTGGCCAGAGTAAATATTGGACATATTGAGACTTAAAACTTTATATCTCAGGATGGCGAGCGCAATGGAATGCCAAGCATTGTTATGTAATTCAAAGTGTTGTTTGGTTTTGCTACTGTTCATGTGAGGTCGTATCGCTTACCATCAGGCTAACGGCATGCTTTGCTCGACATTCATTGCAATAAAATAATATGAAAAAAAAACAAGAGGGAGTCTTTTTCATTTTTTATTTTCGGCTTCTTATGTTGTCTTAATAAATCTTCATAAACTGAGTATGCTGTACCCGAACTTAAGTGCAGCGCAGTCCCTACAGTGGGCGGTGGCCTATTAACGGGCATGTTGACTGTGGTCCCAGGTTTAAATCCCTGGACACACCTCTGATTTTTCTGAGTCATGTGAACGTATTGATAGTTAATCACAATGCCATGACGGTTTAGGAAAATATAGTTAGGAAACCTTTTGGCGAAACGTGGGTGTCCTTTAGCACCTCTGCCTACCCTTCTGGGAATATAGTGTGAGTTTGAGTATGTAAAAATCTACGAAATGTCTCGATTTGTGAATCGAACCTTCACATTTCGTTTAAAAGCCAGCTTCTACGTCGTCACATTCTGTTTCTCACATCGCATATCAACAAAATGCATTATTATGTTACAAAACCGACCTTGTAACATTGTCAACAGCTCAAGTCGGTCATTTCGAGACATGTCGACACATTCGCAACACTAATACGATGATTTTTATATAAATGACGCTAATTGTATCGATAGTTGCTGTTTGAACAACTGTCGACATCGATAAAAGCATATTAGTGACTTTGTTTCTTTGAAATATGTGTATTTCATTAGCAATTTTAAGGTTGTAAGTGGATGTTTTTTTTACTTTACCTTTTTTTAAATAATTGAACACTAAAGGGGGTCAGGTCAGGTCAAGTCAGATCCTGGGTTGGTAGACTTACATACCATAGAAATTCTTATAAATCTCTTTAGTATACAGGTTTCCTCACGACGTTTTCCTTCACCGTTTTATTGCGTGGTGATTGACTATCAATACATATACATATATATACATTATATCTACATACTCCTATACCGGGTATCTCAAGACTGCTACCGAAAACGAAGCCGGGTGGTAGTTTTAGTGGCTACAAACACAATGCAATTAAAAATTTCGCCTAGAAACGCGACAAATTTTTTTTATGATTTTTTAAATATCGTTATTTTTGGGTGGTAAATCCATAGTTTTTGCTTAAATAATAATTTAAACTCTTTTATACCTTAGAGTCTTTATAAATAAAAGGGTATACACTGTTGTTTTAGGAAAAAATGCATTTACCACCCAAATAGGGTCAAAGGAAAAAAATAACAAAAAAAAATTTGACGCTTTTTTTTGCCACTTTTTCTGTTGCATTGTGTCTGAAGTCGCTTAAACTACCACCCGGCTTCGTTTTCGGTAGCAGTCTTGATATACCCTGTATAATATATCGATTAAAAATATTTTTTAAATAGGTATTTAGTATGTTCACCAACAGCGTAAGATATTGATAATTCTTTAAGGTACAAAATTAATGTAAAAATCTGTGTGTGTAATAATATATGCGCCAATTACAGGTGAACACATAAAATTTACTACAAAAATTGTTAAAATTTTCCATACACTTAGAAATATCAGGTCGCCAGTAAAAATTACTGTTAATATCGCATTATAGCAATTGCTTTTTGATATTTGAATTGAGTCATATGACAACTAGTAAGGTCGATGGCGAACAAGTTAATCATTTTAGGCAAGGTTAACTAATTCTTAATTCCGGTACAGGATTTCCGATGTATTGCCTTACATAATTAGTGTAACATTTATATAATGCTCTACATAACTTGTATAGACAGGGTATATCAAGACTGCTACCGAAAACGAAGCCGGGTGGTAGTTTAAGCGACTTCAGACACAATGCAACAGAAAAAGTTGCAAAAAAAAGCGACAATTTTTTTTCGTTATTTTTTTTCTACGGCCATATTTGGGTGGTAAATACATTTTTTCCTAAAATAATAGTATATACCCTTTTATTTATAAATACTCTAAGGTATAAAAGAGTTTAAATTATTATTTAAGCAAAAACTATGGATTTACCACCCAAAAATAACGATATTTAAAAAATCATAAAAAAAAAATGTCGCGTTTCTAGGCGAAATTTTTAATTGCATTGTGTTTGTAGCCATTAAAACTACCACCCGGCTTCGTTTTCGGTAGCAGTCTTGAGATACCCGGTATAGTGGTTTCTTAGAATTACGCGAAACATTCGCATTGAACATTGAAATAATAGTATTTTTTTGGTTTGGTGACCCGGACGTCCGGACTTGTCCACCCCGTGACCACGAAAGGTGTAAAGTAATCGAAACTTCGGAAAGTAAAAAAAATTTAAAAATTAAACCAGATCTGTGATGAAATCCGTAAAAATTGTTTTATATCCATTGGTTATATACATATTAAAACAAATTACTATTTGGATGGCAAATAATAAATAAATAATAATAAATAACACCCAACAGTCACATACATAGTCCTGACCCCACACTAAGATCGAGTCTTGTGTCGTGGGTATCAGGAACTACGAGAGACTTTTCGGTCTCATAAACACCCAGACCCGGAAGAAATATTTGTGGGCCGCACAAACATTTCTCTCGGTGCGGGGATCGAACCCGCGGCCTCTCGTTTCACAGGCGGCGTCTAACCAACTGCGCCACGGAGGCTGTCGATAAAATGATACAGATATAACTTTATGAATGCGATAGGGATCATAAGACTATAGCGACATCCCAACCCAAAATAAATATTTAATTGTATATCATATAAATGTCTATTTAGGAAAAAAAAGGTCCTATACAATTCATTATACATATGTGATTGTTGAGTGTAGGTATTATTTATTTATAACATGGGCAATAATTTCAGACTTTTTTGAGCTTATTAAGAGGATTACTTTATGATCCGAAACGATATTCGAATATTCGAACTTTCGAAGTCCAAAGTGAGTTATAACTTTTCCACTTCTAAAAATCAATACTATTCTCTAAGACACTTATCGTTTACTCCGATTTTTTTTTATTGCTATGAATGACGAGACGAGCAAGCCGTTCGCCTGATGGTAAGCGATACGACCGCTCATAAACAGTAGCAACATTCCACTGCGCTCGCCATCCTGAGATATAAGATGTTAAGACTCAATATGTCCAGTAGTTACACTGGCTACAATGTCCTTCAATCCGAAACACAACAGTGCATTTACGCAGTGTTGTTTCACGGGAGAAATAGACATTGCGGTGGTACCTACCCAGATGGCCTCTCACATACAACGTTGATGCGACCGATGGGCGTTTCTTTAAACTGCATATACTAGGTACCATTTTGAAGCTCTGCACTAAAAATCAATTAAATAGGAGCAGTAGTTTAGTTATAAATGATTTTTTAAGTTTTTGCCCCATTTGAACACGATGTAGCTTTTCTAACAGCTGATTACGCCTAACGCAGGGTCATTCACCTTAAAACGATGGATCGTACTAAAATCTGCGCGTTGTTGCCGCTCTTACACAAGTCGCGCTGTGGCGCGGCGCGACAATAACACGCGCCGCGCGCGACGTTGCCAATTTGTTATCTATTCGTATCTACAGGTCAATGAAATTTATTTACACAGGATGGTTGCGTTTTACTCTTATTTGGAAGCTATTTAGTTTGTTTGAAACAAACAAACTCTCATTTTTGGTATTATTAATTTTTGTGCCGTGCCGAATTCATACCTAGGACGTATAACATACATAGTTTAATTTAATGCCCATCGGTCGCATCAACGTTGTATGAGAGACCTACCACCAGTAGAGACCTACCACCAGTACAGTATTCATGAACTCAGTATATTGTTACGGATTACAATAGAGGATTTGAACATTTTGTGGAGCATCCAGGCACATTCGTACATTTCTATGTACGATGATCGACCACTTGTATCCAACTACTAGGCAATGTCCTTCCTTTTTTTCCATTTATCTTTGTCTTCGACGACCTCTTGCGATTTTGGCTCGAAATGCTTTTTGCAATTTCACAATGATCTAAACAAATATTTATTCATCTTACTAAACGTGTCAATGCCTAACACAGGATGTCAAAAATTAGTACCCAAATATGCAAATAATTAGCCATTATTAGCAACATTTCTAATGTCAATCGAGTAGTGAGAGGCGTTATCGATAAAGTGACATTAGTGATGTCCTCGCTACGTTTCACAATACACGTGACTTTTAACTGGAATATTTAGCACTGGTTAACGCAGATGCAATGGTTTTGAAAGATCAACTTGTGTTAATAAACCTCATGGTTAAGCGAGTAAGAATTTCGCTTTCGCTGTAAAGTGAAAAGGTGGATTCGACCAACGCTTGACATAAATCGACCGAGATTTTTTTCGGGTTTAGAGTCATAATTGGATAAATAGATTAGTTATTTAATGGCTTTGACATAAGACCTACTGTTAGCTTGGCTGATAGGGTAGTTTTAAATATTTATATGCGGCCAACAAGATTGCATCTTATGCTCTTGTTGCATGTCAAGCCCACAATACCAGATTCCTGTTTATCCAAAGGTTGCTAGGAGAAAAGTCGCTTAAAGCGATATGGCCGCCAAATGTACCATATTTTGATTCTTTATATTTTATGAATACAATTAAGATGTGCAATAAAGACTATTAATAAATAAATAATGAATAGAAACAGAAAAACTAGCCAAGACTATGTATTTGACCGCTGGGTGTTATTTATATTTAGAACTATCGTCTTTTGTTTGTCAAAATAGCCATTCAACTGTTGGGTCATAAAATCAAGTATCCAGATGGTTTTATTGCATTTGTTTATTCGCATCTCGCGCTCTTTCACTTTTACTCGGGTTAAACAAACATCTGCATCGACATTGACTTTCCATGACCGCATTTATCACTTGGAATTATTGTAAAATAATAAAAAAGTGAGTGGTAGCCTGTTGGTAATAGACCAGAAGCAGCTGCAAACATGTTTGTAAACATGTTGGTGGTTGCGGGATCAAATTACAGGGCATACCTCTGATTTTTCGGAGTAATATGTGTATTGATAGTCAAGCACCACGCACTATAACGGTGAAGGATTACATCGTGAGATAATCTGTATACCATGGCGATTTTTAAGAGTTTCTATGGTATGTAAAGTCCGCCAACCCGGACTAGACCAGCGTGGTGGTCTATAGTCATATTCTCGATAGTAGAGGAGGCGAGTGCCCTGCACTGGATTGATAATGAAATAAATAATAATAAATTCACCCAAAAGTCACATACTCCTGACCCCACAATAAAATCAATTAAGTCATGGGTATCAGAAACTACCACATACTTTTCGATCTCACAAACATTCCCACTTGAGACAAGTATTTGTGGGCCTCATAAACATTTGTTTTGGTGCCAGGATCGAACCCGCAGCTGCTCGTTTCACAACCCGCGTCTAACCAACTGCGCAACGGAGGCTGTCGTACGGTTTCGTTGCATTTGTTTACACGCTCGTGATCTTTCACTTTCACAAAGTTAAACAAACATTTGCAACGGCATTGACTTTCCATTACCGCACTTATCACTTGGAATTTGATTGTTATGAGAAAATATCAGTAGACTGTGGAGGACGGGTCATCTTAACTGGTTAAAAAGTTTGTACGAAATACAGTGGTAGTAGGTCTCTCACATGTGAGAGGCCGCCTGGGTAGGTAACACCACAATGTCTATTCCTCCCGCCAAACAGAAGTGTCGATATAAAATTTAAGTTGAAAAAATTCTATTTAAGCAATCAATAACGTAACATTCCAAAATAGGCTGTATTATGTTAATTGTAAGATCGATAATATCAATAAGATTAATTATTTAGTATTACTGTGCTGTTGTTAGCTCGTGTCAGCTCTGGTATAAACTTTAGTGGTTTTAATTATGCTGTTCATGTTATGATTTATGTATAATTTTCTTTTGTATCAAATAAATACAAAAATTTTGTTCCCGTTTGAAGGACATTGTAGCCAGAGTAAATACAGGACATATTGAGACTTAACAACTTATGTCTCAGGATGGCGAGTGCAGTGGAATGGCAAGCATTAATTTGAAATTCAAGGTGTTGTTTGGTTTTGCTACTGTCCCTGAGCGGTCGTTCGCTTTTCACCAGGCAAATGGCAAACGAGTCTCACCTCGCAGCAATAAAAATAAAAAAATACAAGTTGTAATAAAACGTAAAGGTAGGTATAATATGTAGAGGATGTTGTGTAAGCTTTAAAAAAGTTGCTTTTATTTTATTTTTGATGGGATGGATAAACAGGATTTAAAGGATAGAAACTAACTCAGAAAAAATATATAAATTACGAATATATTAAAAATATTAGTAAGTAATATTAGTAAAGTATTATAATCCATACTCCAAGAACTCAGTCGTAAGTTGTTCGCCTCAGCTAGGTCCTTGCGAAGATTACACAATCTTTTACCTGTTGCTACGAAGATTTCACTAGCGCAAACCCTCCTTCTCCCTATCCTTGATTATGCCGATGTCAGCTATCCTGATCTCACCGAGGACCAACTAAATAAACTTGAGCGCCTTCAAAACTTTATTATTAGATTCATATTTGGATTACGCAAATATGACCATGTTTCTGAGTTTCGTACTAAGCTCAAGTGGTTGCCCATACGGCTTCGTCGGAATGCTCACATTCTTTCTCTTCTGTATAATATATTGTTTAATCCTGTCACCCCCTCTTATCTTAAAGATCGTTTTGTGTTTCTCGATGACTCCCATACAAGATCCCTAAGGTCGTCAGAGAGACTGGAGTTGAGAATGCCTGTGCACTCCACAACTTTTATGGATGGGTCGTTCACCGTCAGAGCAGTCCGATTGTGGAACGCCCTACCGGTTGTGGTAAGACGGGCACAATCACTGCCGTCGTTCAAAAAAATGGTTAAGGATCACTACCTTTCTCTTACATTTACAAATTGACGTGGATAACTTTCCTATGTGTATATATGTACTGATGCTCTTATATATATATATATATATATATATATATTTATGTATGTATATTTGTTATATAGATGTATTGATGTATGTATATTTTTATTATTAATTAGTAATTATTTGTATTTCTTAAATTTTTCCTTCTCAACTCCTATTCTTTACACTTTAAGACTGCCCTCTATTTATCCGTTTATAAAATCCATCCCATGGTTGTCTGGAAGACATTGCCTTTGAGCGATAAGACCGCCAATTGTACTTTTATGATTGTGATTTTCGTTTTATTTGTATTTTTTTTGTGTGCAATAAAGTGTATAAATAAATAAATAAAATAAATAAATAATCAAAGCTTGATTTATAGTCTCATTTTTTTCTAACGGTATTTACCAGTTTGCACGGCGCGTCAACCCAAGTCAATGTCAGTTCCGCGAATTCTTTTGACACATGTCATTATAGAGAAATGCGTCGCATCCGGCGCCTTGTTATTGGAGCGTGTCGACGAAACTGACCGTGAAATTATCGGTTTATCGATGTCGATACTCTGGGGTTTTATCGAGCGTCCGCCGTGACTATTGTCATGGTTAATGCAACTTAACGGAGATGTTTAACTGTCATAATAAATTAGAGTTGGAATTTTATAATATATTATATTTTAATAATTTTATATTTTATTTTAACCTATACTTCTTATATTCTTTTCCGCTCTCTTTATCTTCAGCCACAGGAAGGAACATGTGTCTCCCCCAAGGATCTCCACATGTCTCCCCTTTCTGTATAATAAAAATAAAAATAATAAATTCAATCAACAGTCACATACATAGTCCTGAGCCCACACTGAGATCGAGTCTTGTGTCGTGGTATCAGGAACTACGAGAGACTTCGGTTTCACAAACACTCATACTACACTACATACAGTTATATACTTTATGCACTAATATGGGATGGGAGCCACATGTTGTAATACGCATTGGCCATGATTTCGATAATAAAATTTTACTATTGGCTACCGGCCTAGCATCGTCTCTTGCGATTACACTTTTTAATACTTCATAACATTTTTATGAATTTAAATTGATATAAATTAGCAAAAGTATTTGTTAGTTGCTAGAATTGTACTTTGAAATATATCTTAACGGTTAGTATTAACGAGGAAAGACTATTGCACATAAAAATCATTCATACACATTATTATTTATTGTAGCCAGATGGACTACTGGATATATGAAGGTTTAACATCTTATGTCTCAAGGTCGCGAAGTGGAATGTTAAGCATTGCTGTGAAATTCGTGATGTTGTTTGGTTTTACTACTATTCATGAGAATGAAAATATAAACTTTTACTAGTGGCAGGTCTCTTATATGCGAGAGGCCGCCTAGGTGGGTACCACCGCATTGTCTATTTCTCCCGCCAAACAGAAGTGTCAATGCACTTTTGTGTTTCGGTTAGAAGGACATTATAGCCAGAGTAACTACTGGACATAATTATAGAGACTTAACATTTTATGTCGGATGGCGAGCGCAGCGGAATGCCAAGCATTGCTTTTTAATTCATGGTGTTCGGTTTTGGTACTGTCCAAGAGCGGGCATAACGCAGAAAAAATCACTATTTAAAGAATAATATCAAGATCTATGTCATGACATTTGTTACACAATAAATATAATGAATATACTAAATGGCATCCACGGACAACTGCATATCTGACATAGAATTAAATGTTAACATTAACAAAGCAGAATGGAATAATACAATGAACAATTAAAATAACTGTTTAGTGTACATAATAACACATTGTGTTGAATGTGAATCTTTTACTCCAGTTTTTAATCCTCTTGATTTTTTAACTTTCAAAAACGGTTTATAATGTTCAAACTTTTTTCATTTCTCGGTGTTTTCTCTTTCTGAAAATGTATGTCAGACTTTGATGATTAGCTTTAATTTAGTATTCTGGATATATTTGTATATTCGTATTTCTTTTTTAATTAAATCTACTTTGAACTAAGTGACATAAAATTTAATGAATAATATGAACACGTTCTGCCCATTTGTCGATATTAACTTTTTGCTTTCCCTGTCTCACTATAGTTTGGTCATTATTCCATCCAGAAAGCTTTTTCGATATATTTATGAACTAGAAGTCAAATAATTAGTATCGTTGTTTTACTGTAGTAATATTACAAATAATTCCTTTCGTTTTTTAATGTACAGCATTGAAATAAAATCCTGCGTGGTCTCTTCTTTTGTGATTCTTGTCTTACAACTCATACCAACTACACGGTCATGCATTCATAGACGCTATAAAGCGCAGATTACTCGAAATGTCCATAGTAAAATTTATTCGTGGAATCAGCGTCGACCATGACTACCAGCTGTCTCATTATCATAAATAGAAGGTTGTTTGCACCAAACATTGCGATTACGTAGTTTTGTTTTGTTGTTTGTAGGGATTTATGTATGGCCAGTTGCGTCTATATACGGAGCAGAGATTAAAGTTATAGATACGAATTTTAATATTAATAAATTAGAAATATATGTATGAGTATATCTGGATAGCTAGTGTAAACTGTAAAGTAAGATATATTTCTACTGAGTTCTACTCGGAATTAAATTGCGACCTAATTTGGATTACTTCGGTGGCGCAGTGGTACTACGGTAAGATTACGAAGCTAAGGTCTGGGGTTTGAGTCCCGGGTCGATCACACTTTGCCCGACCCGGGATTCGAACCGCTGCACCGGAAACTGCGCCACCGAGTCAGATTTAAACCATTGCCCCTATATTAAAACTTATGCTCATGAATGAAACCGATTGCATTTAACAAACCTTAAATATTTACATATTATTGCATACACGTAAACACTTTCAACGGAACACTGTCACCCAAAATACAGGCTAAGCCTACTTTGGGTGCCAGGGGACCGAAACCTTTGCTGTTATATAAATTCGTTTGGGTATTAAATAAATAAAAAAATATATGGATGGGTTAATCAGCTTATTTAAATCATTATTAGATGTTGCACAATCACGGCATCCTTTGTACACCGGACGCAGACATATAAAGGTTTTTTAAAACTAATATTATGATCTGTGGCCATCAGAACGGTAAATATAAATAAGATTTACATATATTAACAAAAGCAAATTATATTTTTTGCATCTGATAAAATAATAAATAAATACACCCAACTCCTACCTATACGTCCTGACCCCACATTAAGATCAATTAAGTCTTGTGACGTGGGCATCAAAAACTACGAGAGACACCCAGAGGTGGGACATATTATGTATACTTGTGGGCTTGTGGTGTGTTGAACCCGCTGGAATTGAATCTAACCAACTGTTCTATGGATGCTATCCAACATACGTACAATATTACCTTTATATGGGCAGGTAAGTTTATAAATTATATTATATTGCAATGAATAGCGAGACGAGCATACCGTTAGCCTGATGGTAAGCGATACGACCGCTCTTAAACAGTAACAAAACCAAACAACACCTTGAATTACAAAGCAATGCTTGGCATTCCACTGCGCTCGCCATCCTAATACATAAGATGTTAAGTCTCTATATGTACAGTTCCGCAATGCGAAACACAACAATGCATTTACACTGCTGTTTGGAGAAATAGAGATAGCGGTGGTACCTATCCTGATGGCCTCTCACATATGAGAGACCTACCACCATACATTCTTATACATTCTTTAAAATGCAAAGAGTTAATTGAAAAATGCCTGTCGTAGAGATTACTTAATAACTGTTGATTTTAATAACGGTAATTAGTCGATAATCGCAGCGTCGGACGTTTATCATCTACAAGGTGGTCAGTCGACCTAGTAAACTTGCAGGAAGTTTGTATGTACGTCGTTTTAACTGGGTCACCATGCAAATCTTTGGAAAGGCCGAAGTTCAACAATGTGAATAAAAGTGGTGTTGATTAATCTTAATTTATTAGTACTTGTCTGACATTTTTTTGACAGCCTCCGTGGCGTAGTTGGTTAGACGCCGGCTGTGAAATGAGAGGCCGCGGGTTCGATCCCTGCACTGAAACAAATATTTGTGTGAACCACAGGTATTTGTTTCGGGTCTGGGTGTTTGTGAGAGCGAAAAGTCTCCGGTAGTTTCTGATACCCACGACACAAGACTCGATCTTAGTGTGGGGTCAGGATGTATGTGACTGTTGGGTGTATTTATTTTATTACTTTTATCCAAAAAATATTCTGTTCCCAATGCCTGTTCTGAATAAACTAGATTTTCCAATCGTTAAACTGGTATTGGAATGAAAAAAAATTAGCTAACTTAGTAAATTATTTAAATTATCGCATGATCGACTTTAAACATTCTCAACATTACATACATACTCTTTAAAATTCTCCTTTTAATCTTTTCTTAACATCAAGGTTGTAATTGAAACATCATATGCAAAAACAAACACACACAATGTAACTATGTAATAATTTAAGAACAAAAGTAGAAAGTGTTACGCATACTGAGTAAATTTCGCAATTGCAATGACCAGTCCGTCTTGTTTTAGACATAATATTATGATGTCATAGGCTTTGTCTTTGTGCCAACAAATTAACACTGTTTGTTTATAAGGTTTTTCACTGGTTATTGTAATTTTTTTTTATACTGGCCTGGCATAGTGGCGTCATTGCACCTGATGGAAAGTGCCAATGCCGCCCAGGCAGAGTATCCATTGGCATCGGACGGCAGTCCCATGCCAATGGAAACAATTATGCCGGCCTGCTAAGCTGCATTTATTTGCTGCTGCATTTATTTACAACGTAAAGAATTTTTAATATTGATATGATAATAACTTACGTGATAACTTTATACAGAACGTCCCTCAATCAAGGACTAAATAAATTAATTGACTTGGTATTACATGGGTCTCACAACTTTTTGCGGTAGAAAAACTGAGCTGTGAGACTTAGATTTTTTTACAGGATGTTTTTGATGGGATGAAGTATTCCTATCTCCATCTAATTGAATTTATTTTTTAGTGGCACCAAGTTATATCCAGTTTGATTTTATTGCTACTTGTTACAAATAAATAATCTTTATTTTATTTATTAATTGTTATTCTTTACACACAAATAGCACACAATATTTTACAAATAAAATTAAAGAGTACAGTTGGCGGTCTTATCGCCCTAGGCGATTATTCTTTCTGTCTTTTCTCTCTAATTTTATTTATTTCACATACAAATGACCGACACACACATACCACGAACTCATACGCGTGAGAAAGTGAATCTAAAGTAATATGTTTGCTTCGGACTTCTAGCCCGTGTGAATAGTTCAACATATCGTTACGGTTTAATCATCGTGGGATAGACAGGGGCGCAAGCGGTATGAGCACTTTCGCGGAACGTATTACTGTTCAAACGATTGCTATGAAATTAATACTACATTATCAGATTACAAGTTCATTATTTATATCTGTATTAGCCCATATACATCCCACTGCAGGGCACGGGCCTCCTCTACAATCGAGAGTACGATTGAGAGTGGTTAGGCCATGTAGTCCACCATGCTGGCCTAGTGTGGGTTGACAGACTTACATGCCATAAAAAATCTTATAAACCGCTACCAATGCATACCAATGCAGGTTTCCTCACGATGTTTTCCTTCGCCGTTTTAGTGCGTTGTGATTGACTAGTTTAAGTGCGTGGTGGCCTGTTGGTAAACGAATTAGACCCGGCTCCCAACATGTTCACGGTGATCACGGGTTCGAATCCACCTCTGACTTTTCGGCGTCATGTGTGTATTGATTGATATTATTTATATACTTGAATCATAATGTTATGCACAAATGTTTATTTCTTCTGTATTATCTTATGCCTATGTTTCCCATGCAAGCAGATTACTGAAAATAAATAAAAAATCTTAGGCTCTTATTAAAAAATAATGTATATAAAGTGACTTTATTGAGAATTGAGTCTACAACTCTATCCACAGCGAAAATATATAATTAATAACGGCAATATTAATAACCTACAATCAATCAATAATTTATGTTAATTATGTTGTTTTCCCACGAAGCCTTAGTTTGGAGGTTACGCTGTCACATCAATTAAATAAAAACATTGCGAAATATGTCGTATATCAGAATCTTATATTCATTAAAATTTTCTTTACGAGGGGCATATATTTATGCAGAGATAAGACAAGGATGCCGCGTTTGATAGTAATCTCGACTACTGCGCGCAATGAAAAGTTACCGACTAAATATTGACATAAATAAATCAACAGGGCCGGAAGCGCGTAAAGTGTTCCGACGTAAGTGGTGCGCGCGCTCCAGTGAATCTCTAGTGGAGCGTTACTGAAATTAGTCGTCCCTCGCAACAATTTTGAAAATTCTTGCTTGTATTATGATAGAAACTTTAATTAAAATGAAGATAGTATTTTTTACCAACGTTTAGACGAAATCTATTTAAGTTATTTTAATATCTATATTAGCGCGATTTTCATGGTCATCTTTTTAAAACTCCCAATGCACTGAAGGACCTTTCCTTAGTATTTAAATCAATGGACTTAAAACCATTCAGTGGCCGTCTCGAGCTTTCGGGCGACACTGAATATCTCAGGGCAAAAAGCGCCCTGATTCCTTCCCTGTTATCGTCCGGCGCCGAACCATAGGACTTACTCTATGCTCCGACACGAATCGAATATTCGAACGATGTCTAAGTATGGGATAAAAGATTTCAATTTTTTTTTATTGCATTGAATGGCGAGACTAGCAAGCCGTTCGCCTGATGGTAAGCGATACGACCGCTCATAAACAGTAGCAACATTCCACTGCGCTCGCCATCCTGAGCCATAAGATGTTAAGTCTCAATATATCCAGTAGTTGCTCTGGCTACAATGTCCTTCAATCCGAAACACAACAGTGCATTTACGCAGTGTTCTTTCACGGGAGAAATAGACATTGCGGTGGTACCTACCCAGATGGCCTCTCACATATGAGAGACCTACCACCAGTAAACTTCTAAATATTAGTATTCTTCGCTATGAAACTGAATACTTACGATAGAGGATTCGAACATTTTATACAATTTTACTGGTGGTAGGTCTCTCATATGTGAGCGATCGCCTGGGTAGGTACCACCACAATGTCTATGAAAACAGCAGTGTAAATGCCCTGTTGTGTTTCGGATTGAAGAAATTGTAGCCAGAGTAACTACTGGACATATTGAGACTTAACATCTTGTGTCTCAGGATGGCGAGCGCGGTGGAATGCCAAGCATTACTTTGTAATTCATGGCGTTGTTTGGTTTTGCTACTGTTCATAAGCGGTCGTATCGCTTACCGTCAGGTGAACGGCATGCTCGTATCACCACAAATTGCAATAAAAAAAAAATTATAGAAGTATTTAGGCATATTCAGTTTTATGTACGATATTCGAACTTTCGTAGGCGTCCACAACTTGGTACTATTTTTTTCTGTAAGGGTTGACTACGTATGTAAATATAAAATAGAAGTATAAAACTTAAAATTCCCTACACAATTTCAAAGGTATTTTAACTCCATTAATCTTGAAGGCTAACCTAGTATCTCTGTATCAGCCCATATACGTCCCACTGCAGGGCACGGGCCTCCTCTACAATCGACAGCACGATTGAGAGTGGTTAGGCCATATAGTCCACCACGCTGGCCTAGTGCGGGTTGGCGGACTTACATACCATAGAAATTTTTATAAAATCGGCTATGGTATGCAGGTTTCCTCACGATGTTTTCCTTCACCGTTTTAGTGCGTGGTGATTGACTATCAATACACACATGACTCCGAAAAGTCAGAGGTGTGCCCTGGGATTCGAACCCGCGACCACCGTGAACCTGTTGGCAGTCGCGTCTAGTCCGTTTACCAACAGGCCACCACGCACTTTAACCTAGTATACCTAATCCTAATCTCTGTAATTTTATATTAGACTATGCTTTTATTGCTTGTCAATCGAATTGCCGTAGCAATTGAAGCCAGTAGCTTATTGGATATTTATGTTGTAAAAGCAACATTCCATTGGGACGTACCAAATTGTAATTAGCTCGTTTTCAAGATCTATGCAATAACAAGAAAATAACCTTAAACTCTTATTGTTGAGGAGGTCCATACTCAGCATTTGAATCCATATGCTGATATATTCAGACCACAAACCAATTAGTGGAATATTACCAAATGTCCTGTAATAAGTGGCTAATGCACCTTTAATTCGTATAAAGAGACCCGGCGTGTCATCGAATTAGACTCAATGCCTTGCTGTCATTATGAATATTATTCGTCATTATGTGTGCAAAGATTATGAATTCGGAAGGGATAGAAGGGACAACAAAAATATTTAGTTTTTTGAAATGAAATTTTAGTATTATAGTTGTGAACTTGTTTGATAACTAAATTAATATAAAGAGGAGAGATTTGATAGTTTGTTTGTAATGAATACTCTCTAAGGCTCTAAAACTACTGGACCGAATTGAAAAATTATTTTACCATTAGAATACTACATTATTCCTGATCACCATAGTCTAGAGAATATTAAAAAAAGTGTATCTGCCCTATCTGTACCAGGGTGGATGTAGGCCGGGCTGCTAGTTACTAATAAATATTAGGAGAAACTAGAAAAAAAAAATACGAAAACTAAATCCAGTATTTTATCAACTAAGGTTTTAATAATAAATGGAATTTTCAGAACGAACAGAATTTCACATGATTCATAAGTTTTAATCGATATTTGTGCCACAAGACCAATATAAACATATTTATATCATAAAAGCAACAAGTAAAATCCAATATCTATTACATATAAATTAGAAAGTCCTCTGTCAATTAGACTGTCTATCAAAATAATATAATATGATTAGTTGCAAAGTTTTTACTTGGAAATATTTAGATGTCGTGAAATGACATTCATAATGAATAATTCACGTAATTATAAATTATTTCGTGACTCAATGTCGTTAAGAATCATTAATTGCAATTTACGTTCTTTAAATATATCGTCATAATATGACTAGCAGTGTAACCTGGTTTTGGGCAGTTTTAAATTTTATATTAAAACTTCTCTCCTTTTTCTGGTCGTAATTTTTTCCAATGCTAGATATTATTATTGCCTACTCTTCCCACTAATACAAATACAAATACAGTTAATAGTTCGAGTTACTTAGTATACCTAGATCATTATTAAAACCTGCCTAGATAGAAATACACGACTAGACTGAAAAAGACTGGTATAAATGGGATCCTTACTTTTGAATTTAAAAACGCACAAACAGAGTTACAAATCTATGTATGCGTTCCATTGTAATGGATGTGTGGCCTAGTTTATGAAAATGTATTTGAGCTTTGTATAATTAAGTACAAGATGGCAATGAGGCGCCTAAGGGGATCATAATTAATGTTGATATATCGAGATCATACGATGCCTTCGGCAATGACCTTTCTTTAGGGATTTAGTGATAAAAAGTCAATTTTACTGGTGGTAGGTCTCTCATATGTGAGAGGCCGCCGATTTGAGTGTTTTTTTCCATTGAATAGGCTCTGAAACTACTAGACCAATTGGAAAAAAACTTTCATCATTAGAATCATCTGATATTATACCTGACGAACATATGCGCAAAAAATAAATAAAAAAAGTGTATCAGTACCCGAGCGAAGTCGGGCCGGGAAGCTAGTTTAATATAAAGTGTCCCTTCTGTTCATATTATTCTATGTGACTGCGCACGCGTCGGCACGCAGTGCGCAGTGCCAGATGGTTATCTGCGAGTTGACAGCGACAATCAGCCGGCGTGCCATTGTCTCAAATATAATGCGTTTAACTGCCATCACCTGTGGAAATTAGGGCTAACGGAACTGTGTTTTGGAAATAGTGTTATTTTGTGTGTATAATTGTTGAGAAGGCAAGAATTTTTGATGCCTTGAAAATTTTAGGACTTTGTAAATCTCTTAATTTTTTATGTATGTTTTAATAGTTGAAACATTTTTTTAAACCCATCTTCAACGGTGGATCCAGGGGGGAGGTCACGGGGGTCATGACCCCCCCCCCTGGGCTGGTCCAAGTTGACAGAATGTATTTATTATTTTGTTGATAAAATATATAAGTACAATAAATTCGATATGTATCTTCTTCTTCTTCTACCTGGCGTTATCCCGGCCGGTGCCAGGGTCCGCCTTCCGGCAAATTCTCCTCCATTTCGCCCGATCTTCGGCATCCTCAATAGTAAGGCCATTGACCCTCATATCTTCCTTGACGACATCGAGCCAGCGCTTCTTTGGTCTACCCCGCGGTTGATGTCCAGGAATATTGAGGCTCAGGCACACATTACCGACGTACTCCTGCGGTTTCCTTAGGACGTGACCATACCATCTCAAGCGGGATTCCTGGAGTTTATCAGCCACATCGCGGACACCAAGACTGCCACGGATGTGCTTGTTACGGATTTTGTCCAAACGCGTAACGTTGCACATCCACCGCAGCATCTTCATCTCCGCGACGTGGATCTCCTGGACGTGCCGCTTGAGGGCAGGCCACGTCTCAGAACCATACAGAAGCACCGGCCGCACAATGCTTTTATAGATGCGACCCTTGAGCCTCATCGGCATCCTACGGTCGCAGAGTATGCCCGAGACCTTTCTCTACTTAGACCAAGCAGCGCTTATACGGGCTTTGACGTCAAGGTCGATGTCACCGGACTCATGCAGTACGGACCCAAAGTACTTGAACTTGTCCGTCTTCACGGCAAGTTCATTCCCTATCTCGATGCTTTGGGGGTCCGTACTCCCGCAAGCCATGTACTCGGTCTTCGCCACATTTAACTTCAGACCACCGCTCTCGAGCGTCTCCTTCCACCGGTTGACCTTGCGCACTATGTATGTCGATAAAAAATGTAAAAAGGTATGTGTGTTCACAAATCACGGCTGTAACAAATTTAAAAATCATTAGTACGAATTCGAGTATTGAAATCGTACCGAGTGTTGCGACAAGAAAACAATATGACCCCCTGGCTTTAAAGCTGGATCCGCCCTTGCCCGACTTAATGTAGTTAAGACAATCATAAGAATATGGCTAAGTATCAGTCTAAAAATAGATTCTAAAACATCCAATACACTATAATGGTGTAGGAAAACATGTTTAGTCTGCCAAGCCGCACGAGGCCAATGTGATGGACTCTATGGCCTAACTGAATAAATCTTACTGTCGATAGTATAGTAGGCCCATGCCCTGCAGTAAGACTTATTACACATACAATATTTTCTGATCTCTTTCTTATTCAAAAGCCTATCTATCACAGAACAATACTAAATCAATCACCTTTTACTTTCCTCAGCAAACTTTCGAGACGCACGTTTTTACATACAATTTGAAGAGAAACAATGCGCTCGGGAACGTTTTCACAATTTCCATCAACAATAGTCAATATTTACTGGAAAGTGAACACTCACACAGCTTCAGTGCTAACTAAAAACAATTTGTTAGCGGAGCTGGAAAGTTTTTAGCAAATATATTCTTTACTTCCTAATCTAGGTTTTAGGTTTTATGAACGAATAAGCTAGCGTCTGTATCTTTAAAATTTTAAGCATATTGTAATTAATGCAGCGGAAATCCCCACATTGAGACAAAAGTATTATTCACTAATATACAATACAATACAATAATGATTCGGTTCTAATTAATGTGAGACCAAAAAATTTTCTTGTAGTTTCCGACACTATGGAGTATGATATTTTTTGCAGATGATAGGCGCCGGCTCATGAACAACAGCAAAACCAAACAATGCCTTGAATTACAAAGCAATGCTTGGGGTTCCATTATGCTCGCCATCCTGAGACATAAGATGTTAAGTCTCAATATGTCACGTAGTACTCTACCTACAATTTTCAAACCGAAATACAAGAATGCATTTACACTACTGTTTGGCGGGAGAAGTAGACATTGCGGTGGTACCTACCCAGGTGGCCTTTTACAATTGTGACATCAAACTATTTTAACCACAATTAACTCACACGCAACATACGTAAACTGAAATAACACTTTTAACAATTTTTATTGCGATGCCAAATGTAAACTGCCATTAGTGTTTGTCTTTGAGCATCCCTTTCACTTCCTCTTGTGATGTAGCGACCTATGGCGCAACGGTTGAGAGCCGCTCGAGATTGAAAGGCGGGGACTCTATTCCGAAACTTAGGTTATTATGTGATGACATTTGTGTAATGTTAGTTAATTTAATATAATTTGCGCATAACATAGTTCTAATAAGAAAATATGTAAACTGGTAATTTATGTGGTCAAGTGTTCGATTCCCGGGTGATGTCCTCGACTTAGTGTTTTCGCCTTAGCTTCCAATTTGAAACACATATTTTGTCCGTCATGGAAAATATCTCGAATTTATTGAGAAATGTCTGAACGAATTATTTCTAATCGATTAAGATTCATATCCAAAGGCTATACCTTAATAAACCTTAATACATATGTCCACATTTTACAATACTGCAAATATTTGCACGATTTGCTAACTGCCCAGTCTTTGTCACCGATTTGCGTTTAAATATTACGTTTACCTCCAGCGATGGTTTAAACAGCCTGATATTTTATTTCATACTTCATATACAAATAGTATTCAGGCGGGGCTTAATGCCAAAGGCATTTTCTAACAGCCAACCTTCAGGTGGTGCAGAGATAAATTCAGAAGGTGCATAAAAATTGGTTGAGACGTAAATCGAGGATATATACTCAATACTTATACCTACACAAATATAAAATATGATATACATAAATACAAGATATTATATACATAAATAAATTATATATACATAAGCACTAAGAATAATATATATATATATATATATAAATTAAAAAAAAAAAAACAAAATGTTATGATAGTTCTGCCAATCTGTCTAGGAACAGTTTTCGAACTCTCATTTTGAAACCTAAACGTGTCGTAGATGTCCTAATCTCGAGAGGGAGCGAATTCCAAAGTAGGATAGATTGAATAAAGAAGGAAGAGTGAACAAAGTCTGAATTATGAGAGGGGCACTTAAGGAGAAGGTTGTTAGCTGATCGAAGGTTCCTATCATGGTTACTACCTAAGTACTGGAAATTTGGAGTTAAATAAGAAGGTGGGGAAGAGGACGTAAGAATAGAGAAAAGCGTGGAGAGAGCGTGTAGCGAGCGACGCTGGCGAATAGGTAACCATTTTAATTGAAATCCGAACGAAGAAACATGGTCATACTTACGAAGATTAAAATGAATCGAATGCAGTTATTGAGAAGCCGGTCAAGTTTGTTGAGGTGTTCTGCATTCAGATCAAAATAGCACACATCACCATAGTCAATTAAAGGGAAAATCAAGGATTGCACAAGCATTATTTTGGTTTTGACAGGAAGGAAATTCTTGAGGCGATAGAGCGCACGAAGAGTTCCGGTGACCTTCTGGCAGACAGAGATTACCTGAGCTCTCCAGTTCAGGGTCGAGTCAATCAGTAACCCAAGATCCTTAACGACTGGACTCCAGACAATTACTGAATTATTAAATATAATAGAGGGGAGAGTTGTTGGATCCAGTCTGTTGAGCATCCTAGAGCTACCAACTAATATGGCTTGACACTTGGACGCATTAACTGTCAACCCAAAACTATCTGACCAGTTCTTTATGTGGGTCAAATCCCTGTTCACCGAGTCGATTGCTGAAGATAAACAGTTGACATTTGCCTGGTAGTAAATTTGCAAGTCATCGGTCATACAGATGATACGCACACTGAAGTTTTCGGGTTAGTAGATTAATAAAGATAGAAAATAACATAGGAGATAGTATGCCGCCTTGAGGAACGCCAGAGTCCACGCTACACCAATTGGACGATGATTCGTCAACACGTACTGACTGCTGACGTCCCTGAAGATAACTAGAGAACCAATCCAGAGCCGCTGATGAGAACATTAGGTGAGAGAGGATAGCGAGAAGGATATCATGACTGACGGTATTAAAGGCATTGGAGAAATCTATCAAAGCCAACACAGTGACTTTGGAATTCTCCATGCCCTCTCTAATATTGCCAGTCACTTTTAGGAGGGCGGAAACCATGCTGTGGCCAGGCCTGAATCCAGATTGCAAAGGGCTTAACAAGTTATTGTTATGCACATACTTGGATAGTTGTTTGTGAGCGCAGGCCTCAAGCACCTTAGAGAAAAAAGGTAGGATCGATATGGGACGGAACTGGTTGGCGGTTGTGGGATTAGCAACTTTAGGAAGAGGAATGACGTAATCTTTCCGCCATAACGACGGAAATACGCCAGTCTCAAGGGATGTATTGATAATATGGGAAATTACTGGGAGAAGAGGTTCGAGGATTGGGATTACCATGCGACGGCTGATGTTGTCACAACCCGTGGCATTGGATTTGATGGATAGTATAGCCTTTTTGATCTCATCAGGTGCCACTGGAGAAAAATTAAAGGGATTAATATTAAGACTGGGAAGGTTGTTTAGAAAATCCAGAGTACGATGTTTGGTATGTTGGTCAAGAGAAGTAGCGCTGGAAAAGTGACGATTAATATCATCCAAACCAATACCCTTCGGAAATTCCGAATTCTTAGTTTTGCCAATACCTAGTGTCCCAAGGAACTTCCAGATATTGGCTGGAGAAGAGGCAAAAATATTATCGAAAATGTGGCGGCGTTTAGCGTTACGGACCATCTGGTTACACCGATTTCTTGCAATTTTATAAGAACTCCAATTGGCTTCTGACCGATCCTTCTTAAATTTGCGAAAGGCACGATCTCGACGCCTCATCGCCTTGCGAACACCAAGAGTGATCCAGGGAGCTGGAAAACGTTTCAACTTGATTTTTTTGATGGGTGCATGTTTGTCATACAGTGCAAGTATTTTGTTGTTTAATATGTGAACTTTTTGGTCCACTGTCGAGGCAGCCATCAGATCTTCCCAATTTAGCTCTTCAGCATCCCTGCATAGCCTGTCAGTATCAAGCTGTCCAAAACAACGCCTGCGCAATACCCTGGGCTGAGGATTAGGAGGTTTTAAATTATAGGACAGAAAGATAAGGTCATGATGGGAAAAACCAGGAGCCAAAAATTGACCATGGCATGTGACAAGGGAAGGAGAAGAGGTAAGGATGAGGTCAAGCCAGGTATCATGTCCATCTGCATTGTGGTGAGTGGCTTGCAGAGGCAAGACGTGCAGGCTGGCTGACTCAAGGATATCGAGGAGTTTACGGGAACGTGCAGAACAAACAGAAAGGAGATCAGTGTTGAAATCGCCCATGATGATGTGATGTTCATATTCTGATCCTAAAGATTCCAGAATCGATTCGAGACTGGAGAAGTAGTCAATACTAGGAGGACAATAAACTACACCAATCAAAGTTTTGGCTCCCTTGACCCAAACCTCTAAGAAAAGATACTCAGCTGAAGCAGAGTAAGGAGAAGGCGACGTGGCGACAATGTTGTAGGAGATATTACTACGAAGATATATAGCAACACCACCGCCATTCTTTTCGAGTCGATCGTTCCTTATTAAAATAAAACCGGGTAGAGGATAAGAGGGTGACAATAGATGAGGTTTGAGCCAGGACTCAGAGATCAGGACGGCATGCACGTTTGCACCAGTGAACGTTTCTAAGAGATCATTGTAATGACTTGGTATACTTTGGGCATTGATGTGGCACACATTAAATGAATGACGGTGTTGTGTAGAAAACGTTCGTTGAACCAAATCACCAAGACCGTCGTTCAGCGAGCAGAAACTGTCATCACTAGACGACATCGCAGATTCAAAGACAGAATGATACGAACCATCATCGGAAGACATAAGATTAAATATATATGATATAAATATATAACAATAATAATGTATTAAACTACACGTTAATATTAATAAATGCAACAATTAAGCACAAAAAAAAAATATACAAAACATTAACTCCACACCACCCGCCAGCTCAAAATATTCGAACACATTATACAAAATTAGCAATGTGATATGTGTCAAATGTCATGCTTAAGTGTGAAAATACGAGTTTTGCACATCTTACTAATATACAGGGTATATCAAGACTGCTACCGAAAACGAAGCCGGGTGGTAGTTTAAGCGACTTCAAACACAATGCAACAGAAAAAGTTGCAAAAAATAGCGACAATTTTTTTTTTGTAATTTTTTTCTTATTACCATATTTGGGTGGTAAATACATTTTTTCCTAAAATAATAGTGTATACCCTTTTATTTATAAATAATCTAAGGTATAAAAGTGTTTAAATTATTATTTTAGCAAAAACTATGGATTTACCACCCAAAAATGAAGATATTTAAAAAATCATAAAAAATAATTGTCGCGTTTCTTTTCGAAATTTTTGGTTGCATTGTGTTTGTAGTCACTAACGGCCGGGTGCAATACTCTGTCTGTCTTTTTCTACCCGTTAAAATCGCTAACTCTAGTATGAGTTCTGTCATTTTTCGGTTTCAATAATCGTAGACAGATGATTAAACATATCTATGATTTGTATCTATCAATGGGAGGGCTCTCGCTAACCATAGTTAGAAAATTCCATACAAATTAAAATATACGCGTTTCGATAACGATTCGAACTACTGTAGTTATTTGTGTTTAACTAGCTGTCAACGTTTTCTAATATCGCTGCAATATGGTGGATAATACATCGATTAACCAAGATATGTAGTATTTTTATGGAAAAAATCAGCAAAATAAACTGACATTAATATATTCAGTGATGAAAGTGATAACGAAATGTTTAAAGCTGGTGTATTTGACGCCGATTATAATTTATGAGAACCAAAAAAACTATGCGAATATTCTAGTTCAGAATTTATTTACAGATTTACTTTTTAGATGAAATAATACATCAGCTATTATGTTTATTTCTACATTTAAACCCAGCCTGCAAGGAACCTTCCTCCTGGTAAGCATACATATCAAATATTTCATTAAGTTTTATAATTGTATTGAATTATTCCAAAATTCCAAAATCATATATTCTATAATAAATGTAACAGCTCCGGAACAATAATGTGTCACTGTTCCATTAATTGCTGCTATCATTGTGGTTTTATGTACTGGGGAGAATGCATGTTCAGTAGGTAACTATTTTGGGTATCAAAAGCTACAGTCAGCCGAATCATTACTGATGTGCCTCGGGCTAAAACTGAGCTATATTAGCAATATGTAAAAATATAAGACAACACACAGCATGAGTTTCATAAAATTGCAGTTTTCCCAATAATCTTTGGTGCAATTCATTGCACATATTATATTCCCATAGAGCCACCTGGTTAGTAATGACTACCTTTAGATATATTAGGATTAATTAATAATTATGTATTAATATTGTCTATGATTTTAACATAAATCTTGGTATTATGTATCAGTTATCTGATCACAATGTATTCATCTTAATATTTTTATTTTTAGATTCAAATATAGGAGAAGAATTTAGGAAAATAAAGGCATTATTGTTCAAGAAATGTGTATTGCACAGTTACTTTTCATGAATGTATTGGAACGCTAGCCTGGGCCTCATGAAACTACTATATTTAACAACTCTGCTAAAAGGTATTTATCTCATACTTTATATTTTGAAAGAATTCAAATTCAAAATACTTTATTGTGGTACATAGGTGAAAGTGGTGTTATATTCAATTGTTTTGTGCAGCTATGACCCGCCATATTGGCAAATAATAATTTAAGATGCAACAAATATGACAATTAAGTTGGTTAAGAGAATATATTAAGATTAATACATATTTTTGTGAGTAGTTTCCTAATAGTTCCCTAGTTTCAAAAGGGTACAGCCTGACGGAAATCATCAAAACATATTTTCACTTTAAATCTTTTATTTTTTGTAAATAACATATTTATTTTCAGTACAATGTGAAGAAGTTATATAATAAAATAGTAATAGATATCTAATTGGAGATAGTGCATATCCACATACTACTTTATTAACAACACTGCTCAATGTCTACCATAGAGTATTGCAACAATGCGGCTCATATAAAAACAGAAATACTACTCAAAGTTACTATAATTAATATTTTGCTCTTCCATCTTTTACATCTTTCTTTCATCTTTATTTCAGGTCTTATGATGTTTGGAAAAGAAGATTTCCACACCGTTCACTAAAAATAAGTCTTTTGCGATTGCACACAACTTTAAACATTATGAGTGCCACAGCGGTGTCAGATAATATTTGAAGAATGAAAGGCATTGCTGATGTGGAACATGAAATTGACATACCAAACACTGCTAGGCTAGACATAAATATCATTTACTTATTTTAAATTAAAAATAAAGTTTCAGAACTTTGTCAATAATAAAGATTAAAGATTTTTCACAAATTATCTTTGATATTTTATTTACCCATAATACAATCTGCGGAAAAGGGGGTTCTTACATTTTATTTGTAAATACATTTTTATGTGATATATAAAATGTCTAACAGTTGTTTTCTCTATAACTAGTCATTACAATTTCGAAAACTTCTAGCATAGTAAGATCACCTGAATCAATTATTATTCTTAATTTGATTTATACTGTTTTAATTATAATAATATTCTTCAGTATTTCTTTGTAGATTAGCACTGAAATTATTTCAGGTCTTTAAAGTCAGATTGATTACAAAACTAAAGTAATGCAACTATGCAATGTTTTATTTTCACTCTTTTCTTTGTATTTATAAATATTATGGTCTCTAATTCAATTTAAATTTGTAACTCTATCGCAGAAATAGGGCCGTAAAATTCATTTTTGAATTCATTCTTGTTGGTAAACATTGATATTTGTAAACTTCTTTTTTACATTTGACATATCATAAATCAGTCATGCGATGCGTTTTGTTGTTATATGTAAGCCTTGTATGAATTTTTAATTTGCCATTATTTGTCACAATACTTACATTATTAATATATTTTAACGTTTTATTCTTCTAATTATACATTAATGATGATTTATGATAATTCCAAAATAAAGTTAATAATTAACCTAATAAATATTGACCTCAATTAAAAGTGCAAAAATTAAACGTTTGGGAGGAACGGTTCTTACCAGAGATATATGCAATATCTACGTTCAGCATTGTTAACCTAGTTTAGTTTTTGTTATTGAAACATCGGTTAAACCACAGTTAAACAAAGATAGAAGACACGTATTATCGGGGATAATTTTTACCGCTTAACTGTCAATATATTATTGAAACCGGCCGTAAAACTACCACCCGGCTTCGTTTTCGGTAGCAGTCTTGAGATACCCGGTATATATAAAGAAGTTTGTGTGTTCGTTACCTCTTTACGCTCAAACTGCTGGACCAATTTTGATGAAATTTGGCATGGAGCTAGCTGTGACTCTTGATTAATACATAGGCAAGTAGCCTAGCCTATATATATAAGTTATCCGGACGAAATGCAGTCTTCCCTTGGGATGTGCAAGGAATTCAAATATATCAGGGTACTCCCCTCTCAGTGCGGAATGACCTGAGTATCCTTGGTGTGGATATCCGCTGTGATCTCAATCCAAGGAATCACATCGAGGGCGTAATATCTGCCACATCACGCAGGGCTGGAGTCCTGAACTTGCTCCCCTCCTCTTCATTCCTAACCAGAACCACGCGTGCTGGCTTGCAAAGCCATAACTTGACGGTCCACACCATCCCGGCGCGAACCAAACGGTTCTCAAATTCGTTTTTGTGCCGCACCGTCAGGCTGTGGAATTGTTTGCCGGCGCACGTGTTCCCTTTTTCCTACAATCCTGGGTCCTTCCGCCGCGGTGTGAAGAGGCACCTTAGCAGGCCGGCATAATTGTTTCCATTGGCATGGGACAGCCGTCCGATGCCAATGGATACACTGCCTGGGCGGCATTGGCACTTTCCATCAGGTGCAATGCCGCCACTATGCCAGGCCAGTGTATAAAAAAAAAAATATTCGATACTCTTGCCCACTACACACTAAACCAGCCGACCCGGTGACATAGCCTGACGTCATAACTTTTTTTTTTTTTAAATGGCCTGGCTTATTGGCAGCATTGCAACTGATGGTAAGTGCCAATGCCGCCAGGCAGAGAAACAATTATGCCGGCCTGCTAAGGTGCCTCTTCACACCACGGCGGAAGGACCCAGGATTGTAGTAAGGAGGGAACACGTGAGACGGCAAACAATTACACAGCCTGACGGTGCGGCACAAAAACGAATTCGAGAACCGTTTGGTTCGCGCCGGGATGGTGTGGACCATCAAGCTATGGTTTCGCAAGCCAGCACGCGTGGTTCTGGTTAGGAATGGAGAGGAGGGGATCAAGTTGAACAATTCTTTAAAAATCCGTGGGACCCAGTCCCACATGTCAAAGTCCCAAAGTTCAACATGTCGTGGGTATCACAAATTAAGTCCAGATACCATCACTATAATAAGCCGGTAATTGGTTGCAGTATTACATAGAGATCGTGTGATTTCTATCGCCTATTAAGAAAAGGTTATTGCTTGGAAATGTGCACATTGAGTTAATTTGACTGGTCATTTATTAGATTTTGCTTTTGTAAGATGTATGGTACAATCGCAAATCTAATAATGTGTAATTTGATATGCTATACAAGTATGTCGATAAATCAGTAAACTCATGACATTAATAATTGTAATATTGCATCTTGTAACAAGAGTAAGAGAGTCAACTTCTTGCAATCTCTTTCTCTCTCTTTGTCTCTTACTCTTTCTTCAGCCACAGGAAGTCCAATGCTGGACATAGGCCTCCCCCATGGATCACCACATATACATGTTGGAAGCAGCCTGCATCCAGCGAGTTACTGCGACCTTAACCACGTCATACGTCCGCACTGTTTTTTTTCTGTTTATTTATTAAACAATAACTTAGGCCTAATTACACATATATACAGACCCCACCGGGTTCAAATCCCAGGGCACACCTCTGAATTTTCGGAGTCATGTGTGTATTGATAGTCAATCACCACGCACTAAAACGATGAAGGAAAACATCGTGAGGAAACATGCATACCATAGCGATTTATAAGAATTTCTATGGTATGTAAGTCCGCCAACCCGCACTAGGCCAGCGTGGTGGACTATATAACCTAACCACTCTCAATCGTATTCTTGATTGTAGAGTAGGCCCGTGCCCTGCAGTGGGACGTATATGGGCTGATACATACATACATACAGACTCCACACAGAGACCGAGTTATGGGTTGTGTATCAGAAATTACAAGAGACTTTTCGGTCTCATAAGCAACCAGGTTTGAAATACCTGTGAATCATACAAACATTTGATACGGTTCGGGAATCAAACCAACCGCGCTACGGAGTCTGACATTTTTTTTTATTGCCTCAGTCCAGCAAATGAGTAAACAGGTCACCTGATGGTAAGAGATCACTACCGCGTATGAACATACGTACCACGTCATAGATGTGTTGCTAGCCCATCAAAGTGAGGAGAGAGCGGGAAGGAAAAATGATGGGAAGAGGGATGGGTCTCCGGAAATCTCTTTCTCCGCAATGTGGGAACCTGTTAAGGTAGCGAGATGTCGTTGGAGGCCTTTGTTCAGTAGTGGACTTCCTTTGGCTCATGGATAGATGGAATAAATGGTATGGAATGAAACACATCGATCTCCTGTGCCTGTGAGTCTACGCTCACCCGAGGCGGTACCACTGTTCCATGAGGCCCATGAGTAGTCAGAAATGCTGTCAAAGATGACAACAGTGCGAGTCCACCACTTCGTCTTCGTATCTCCGATCGCAACACAAAATATGCGTGATTTATAAACAATAAAGGCTATTTTACAACACCATAGTTTGGCAATGTTGTTGCAATAATTTTGAGCAACTATAAAGGTCTGGTGCGGTTTTTTGCCCATCATATTTGCATCATAGTCTAATGAGACCGTTGAACTAAAATGTAAACAAAATCTCGTGAAAGTTTAATTATTTTGTGGCATTATATAAAATGTTATAACACAATGTACAAAAATTGCATACTTTAGCGATGAAAGAAACATCTTGAGGAAACTTGCATACCATAGTATAAACATTTAAGGCGAATTCTATGGTATAAGAGACTGCCCCGCCTCACACCCACCATTGTAACTGCTGTAAGGCAGGATCAACAGTGACACGCAATGTACTGACTCCGAGCATTAAAGCTAGGCGGGTCTTCGGGAATGTTTAGCTTGTCTTTAACCCGCAACGAAATCAATCAGAAAGTTGAATTCATTGGAGGAGTTGGAAATAAATTTTTGTTCATTTTCCTCCGTGCAAAGCGGATTACAAAACATTGAAGTCAAGAGTTAAATAGCCTCGCAAAAAGACTTATTCTATGGTATTTGAAGTTCGTCAATCTCCACTAGCACAACTTAAAGGATTATGGCCTAACCCATCTCAATCATTCAAACGCTGATAAAGTGCGGTAATAGTTTAACCAAAAATATTTTCATAAGATTTCTGGGCCAGAATTCAAAAGAAGAAATTATGACCATTAAAGATCGATTACACGATAGCCATGATAAACAAACATGAGGATAATTTTAATTCACATGTCCTTACGTAAAAACAAGTTTTTAAATTTAAATTATTACTTCACTTACGATTGTAGTTAACGACTGGGTCCCAATTTCCCTTTTCAAGTTTTTTTCTTATGTTTTATAATTGGATTGTACTTCGATACTTATTGCCTTGGATTTACAAATATTTAATGGAATATTCCACATTTTATATAGATATACAATGTAAAACTAATTGTACGTCTGGAAAAATGTATTTTATTTGTTTATTTCCTTGATTTAATATGAATTTTACATCTTTATTTTTCTTTTTAATTTATATTTTTTATTGTACACCAGTTATAAATAAAAAGAAAACATCATAGAAAACAAAGTACAAGAACGGTCTTATACTCAAGATTATCTCTGCCAGGAATAGGAGAACACGAGAAATATGGGGCAGTATACGGTATACTAAATAAATTAGATAATATTGTAAAACGCGTAGTCTGGAAATTTTAATTTCGATTCAATGTTTCAAAATGAATAAATGTATGATGTCAATACATTATTTATCATAGTTTTACTGCATAAGTATCCTTCTGTATCAGCCCATATACGTCCCACTGCAGGGCACGGGCCTCCTCTACAATCGAGAGTATGGTTGAGAGTGGTTAGGCCAAACAGTCCACCACGCTGGCCTAGTGCGGGTTGGCGGACTTACATACCATAGAAATTTTTATAAATCGCTATGGTATGCAGGTTTCCTCACGATGTTTTCCTTCACCGTTTTAATGCGTGGTGATTGACTATCAATACACACATGACTTCGAAAAGTCAGAGGTGTGCCCTGGGATTTGAACCCGCGACCACCGTGAACATGTAGTAGGCAGTCACGTCTAAAGAAGTGCGTGGTGGCCTGTTGGTAAGTATCCTTAATGACATGAAAATTGGGGACAAATAAGTATTTGGTTGGTATATTTCACTTTCATTTGTTAACTGGCGGTAGGTCTCTCATATGTGAGAGGCCGCAAACAAAACAGCAGTAAAAGTAAATGCACTCTTGTGTTTTGGATTGAAGGACATTGTAGCCAGAATACCTACTGGACATATAGAGACTTAACATGTTGTGTCTCAGGATGGAATGCCAAGCATTGCTTTGTTTTTCATGTTGTTTGGTTTTGCTACTGTTCATTAGCGGTCGTATCGCTTACCATCAGGTGAACGGCAGATCGTCTCGTCATTCATTGCAATAAAAAAGCCTGTAAGACAAACAATGAGATCGCAATAATGAATGTGCCCAACGGTACTTAAACAGACGGACAACGTCACACATATTGCTTCAAGCGTAATTTCGTAATAAAGCACTTAAAATGAAATTAGTAAGGTACGCAATTTAACTCAAGGTTTTATCAGGGTCAGTGGTAGGGCCAAATAGTGGTATATCAATTTTACTGTAAGAAATTAATGAAATGGCCACAGTTGAACTCTCTATGAGGCCTATTAGTATTATTGAATATCGGTCAGCTTCCGAAATTTAATTGTTAATGTAGGTATGATATTACCGAAAAAATTAATTCAACCAACGCAATATAGGCAACACATTAATCTATCAATACAGACATATTTGAAACAAGAGGCCATGGGTTCGATCCCTGCACTGATATAAATAATTGTTTGCTCCACAGGTTTTTAGGGTCTGGGTGTTTGTGAGACCGAAGAGTCTCTCTTAGTTCCTGATAGTCACGACACAAGACTCGATCTTAGTGTGGGGTCAGGACTATGTATGTGATTGTTGGGTGTAATTATTTATCATACTATAATTGAGATAGCTGAATGCTCGTCTTTGATCGGATAGGGTTTATTGTCATACGGTATTATTCATCCACGCAATATAGACAACACTTTAATCTATCAATACAAACATATAATTGTTAGTCTATGAATATCTTTTCACCAAACCATATCAAACACATTTCTTAAGTCAAGTTTTAACACGCAGAGAACACAAAAGAATAGCACCAAAAACGTAAAACTACATTGTATTAAAAAGTGGGATTCCCAAAATTCAATCGAGCAGAGTTACCAAAAAAAAACCCGCTAACAATATGATTCATTTACAAAAAGCGAACAATGCTCGACGTCGCTCGATACTTTCTCCGCGCGTCGCGAATTCCCACTCGCGATGCTTCGCATACTAATTCATTAAATTTGGCTGTCCAGATGTTATGTATTGTTATTATGTACTATTTGTTTGATAATGAAGAAAGTTTTATGTATATGACTAGATTTTTTATTAAAGGCTCTTTAGTTTGTGTTGTTGAGTGTGTTTATGAGCAATGACATTTGTTAAGTTGACTGTTTGCATGTTTATTACGATTTAATTTAAAGACTGCTTCTGTGGGTTTGGATTCAAATCCCGGGTCGGGCAAAGTGATGTTGGATTTTTCTTTTAATTGATATTGCTCGGAGTGAGGAATTTGTGCCCGTTATGACGATAGGCTCGCCACTTATCACATCGTGGGACGAAACAGACGAGGAGAAACGTGGGCTTCTTGGTTAACTACCAGGAAAAAGTCTTCTGGGAAATATTTATGTATAATGTTCATTCAAATTCATACAAAATGCTATTTGTATTTGTTGTTAATATTCTTAATTTAAATCTACATGTATCTGCACCACGCTTGGCTCTTATTTAGTTTAGAGGAAGGTTTTAGTCCACCACATTCGCATAGTACGATCTGGTCAGCTTCACGTATATTAAATATTCCTTACGAGATCTCAAGCATTAACACACTTAAGAAGCAAACCTTGAACCTGCGATCTCCTTTTCACGTAGTTGTATTTCAATATACGCCATTTCTCATATTGGCATTTGACTCTTCCAAATTATTATATTTTATATACTCATCTAAATAAGTGCATGGTGGCCTGTTGGTAAACGGACTAGGCGTGGCTGCCATAATGTTTTCAGTGGTCGCGTGTTCGAATCCCAGGCTACACCTTTGACTTTTCGGAGTGATGTGTGTATTAATAGTCAATCACCACGTTCTACAACGGTGAAGGAAAATCGTGAGGAAACCTGCATACCATGGCGATTTATAAGAATTTCTATGGTATGTAAGTCCGCCAACCCGCACTAGGCCAGCATGGTGGACAATGGTCTAACCACTCTCAATCAAACTCTCAATTCTAGAGGAGGCTCGTGTTCTGGAATATATGGGTTGATTCAGAATACTCATCTCCTATCACGTCTCTGCCTATCCTTTTGATTATACCAGCTTGATCTTACATATAATATGTAAAAATATTGAACTGCATAGACCTAGAAATGTAGAATAATTACATGAAAGTGTCTGAGAAATGATTACAGAACATCGGAGTCACTAGTCCGCATGTACAAAAACACGTCCATCTGTCGATGTAGGGCGGTCAGATGAGGTTTTAACTACTCGTAGTTAGTTTATGTGTATAATCATTATTTAAGAGTAGTTCGTTTATATCTTATTTTGATTAACTGTTTTTTGTTTAAATTAATTTGTGATTGTTGATGTTAGCTTAGTTAGGAGCGGATGTTAATGGCAAGTTAGGGATCGGAGATTCAAGTCCATGGCGTGCATTCGTTTTACTCTTAGGCCCAGTTGCATAAATTAACTATGACTAAAATTGTTACTATGCCAATATCAGCTCCATACAGTTGAAATTTCGAACGTGTGGTGATGATATTGTCAAAAAAGTTATCGTCAAAATTTGTTTATGCAACTGGGCCTAAGTGTCGTCAATTGTAATTAGTTTTTACTTTTTATATATTATGGGTAAGTCAATGGTAGTAGGTCTCTCATATTTGGTAGGTAGTTTACTTGCACTGTTGTGTACTTATTTGAAGGACATTGTATCCAGAGTAACTACTGGGCATATTGAGACTTAACATCTTATGTCTAGGATGGCGAGCGAACTGAAATGCCATGCTTTGTAATTAATGGTGTTTTTTTTGTTTTACTACTGTCTATGAACGATGGTATCACATACCATTACGCGGATAGAATGTTAGTCTCGCCATACATTGCAATAAAAAAAATTGTCGTAAGACCTGGCATGCTTGAAATAAATAAATACCTAAATAAATACACCCAACAGTCACACACATCGTCCTGATCCCACATTAAGATCAATTAAGTCTTGTGTCGTGGGTATCAGGAACTACGAGAGACTTTTCGGTCTCACAAACACCCAGACCCGGAAGAAATATTTGTGGGCCGCACAAACATTTCTCTCGGTGCGGGGATCGAACCCGCGGCCTCTCGTTTCACGGGCGGCGTTTAACCGCCTGCGCCACGGAGGCTGTCAAAAGATGATGAAAGATATCCAAAATAATTGATTGCATGTATTTATATATTCATAGTTTCTAATCAAATTAAATTCATACGATCGGGTACCATAAATAGACCAATAAGCTTCGATTTTATTTTTCTGAATTCTTGAGTGATGTTGCTGAACGCCATTTATTGTTATTCGGAATTCGACAAACCACCTATATTTTCCTGTACGAATATTCATAACTACAGCTGTATTACTCAAGCAGTAGGTCGAATAGCTCCGACTGCAACACTATGCAAAAAAAATAAAAACCGACTTCAAAACAAAAATCCACTAAAAACCAAAAAATAATAAAATAATAACTAACCACTTAAAGCAAAAAAATAATAATATTTATTTCATGGAACTCGTGCATGTTGATTCATTTGCTTAATGACTTGACTAGCCAACAAATCAAAATATATGCGTAACATATTGAAGGCGGGTCGCCCAGTACCAAACATATAGATATTTAAATTAATATAAGGCATAGGTCCTATATGTTTGGTACTGGGCGGCCCGCCTTCAATATGTTACGCATATATTTTGATTTGTTGGCTAGTCAAGTCATTAAGCAAATGAATCAACATGCACGAGTTCCATGAAATAAATATTATTATTTTTTTGCTTTAAGTGGTTAGTTATTATTTTATTATTTTTTGGTTTTTAGTGGATTTTTGTTTTGAAGTCGGTTTTTATTTTTTTTATTAAAAATTTTAGTTATTTTCATCTTTTTAGTGTTGATAGGTATTTAAATGAAGAAGATTTGGTCCCCACGCCACAAGGAATATGTTCTTTCCGATGACAATGAAATCGCTAAAATCGGCTAAAAGCTGCCAAAGATATTGGAATATTCACATGTTTATTTTTTTTTCTCCCCCCCCCCCCCTCCCTTCGCGCCTACCCCTTTTTCCCTCAACCACTGTAGCCTAGCTTTTATACTGAACTCAATGCAAAAAGAACCGTTGAAATCCTATTAAATTTTGAGGACTTCTACGCTCCAGGTCCGAACATGATAATCAGATCTTAATGTTGTGTTCCTGAGATCAACCTGTTAATACGTTCTTTCCAATGAAAAAGAAATCACTAAAATCGGTTAAAAGCTGCCGAAGATATTAGAATTTACGTGTATTTTAATTTTATCACCCACCCCCCCTCACCCCCACCCCTTTTTCCCTCTCTCACTGTATCTTAACTTTTCTTATGAACGTAATGCAAAAAGAACTATTGCAATTCTCCTTAATTTTAAGGAGTTCCCCTCTCCAGGTCCGAAGATATTCATCAGATCTTCACCATAATTTTATGGGACTAAACGACAAACACCAGCTTTCAATCAAAGAAAGAATGGTCGAAATCGGTTCACACAGTACAGAGAAACGAGGTAACAAACATAAAAAAAAAAAAGCAACATACAGTCGAATTGAGAACCTCCTCCTTTTTTTGAAGTCGGTCAAAAAGTATGCTTAAATACGAATAATCATAATGGTCGAATGAACTGTTACTCGTTGGCAAAGACATTGGCCAGTTTTTTGCTGATGCTTATGCTAGACTCGTTTTAAATCAATGGTTAATGTGCTAATTTATGAAAGTTTTTACATAATTTTAAATAGTTTTAGTAAATAGTAAAAAGATAGTATAAACGACCGAAAAACTTTTTTTTAGCAAGATTTATATGAGGAGCAGGATGTCGCTGTTCCGATGTTGAGTAAATTATCAACTTGGAGAGCAATTATTGCTTCCTTTTTTTATTGCAATAAATGGTGAGACGAGCATGCCGTTCGCCTGATGGTAAGCGATGCGACAGCTCATGAACAGTAGCAAATCCAAACGGCACCTTGAATTAGGAAGCAATGCTAGGCATTCCAATGCGCTCGCCATCTTGAGACATAAGATGTTAAGTCTCAACATGTCCAGTAGTACCTTTGACTACAATGTCCTTCAATCAGAAACGCAACAGTACATTTACACTGCTGTTTGATGGGAGAAATAGACATTGCCTCTCACACACATATGAAAAACCTACCTACGTATCTTTTTCCGATGAATATGTAAAGATGTAAAAGATAAATAATGAACAAAAAAGTGATAACAATTTAAACCACTTATCTTACCTACTATCCCCATTACTAATTGACCGTTTGAAGTGTTTCTCAGGCTTTCAATTTGATTATCTACTTGTGAGCAATCATAAATCAATCTGTGCAATACGGTTGTTATTTTGTTTACCACTCATCAACTTATAATGAGAAAAGCTATGTTTTTACGTCCAATGAGGTGAGAGTACGCAGTTTTGATTAACATATGTGTTAGGAAAATTGGTTTTTGCAGTTTTGATTAATATTGCGCAGGATAATTGGTGTTTAACTAAATAAGCTTGTTAGTAGTGAGATTTTAGATTAAGCTCGATGAAGGGTTAAAGTGGAAACTTTAAGTTAATGATTGTTAGTGTACACTTAAGTGACATATTCGAGTATATGGTTTTGAATTTGTATTTATAAGCTACATTCACATTGAAGGTAAACATTGAGAGGAAAGTTACATGCTTGAGAGGCTTTCATAGGAATTTATAATAGATATGAAGTGGTAAAGTAAGTACGTACGTCTGCCTTCGTGGCGTAGTTGTACCGTGGTATGATTGCAAAGCTGAGGTCTCGGGTTCGAAATATGGTCCGGGCAAACTGATATTGGATTTTTTTATTCAGTATCCGCCCGGAGTCAGAAATTGGTACCTGATATCACAACGTGGCACTGAACCCACAAGAGGAAAAGTGGGTGACCTGGTAGCACCTTTGTTTGTCTCTTCAGGAAAAAAAGGTGTGAGTTTAAGTATGTCAGTATTTTGGAATATGTTTAACAAAATTGAGAGCCTTGTTAAGAAGCTCGGGTTGGAAAACAAAGGTTGAGATCATCAGAGTGTGGATACTATATTTTAAGAAAACGACGTAAAGTTTGCATTGTTGCTGTGTTAAAACCAGTGACTGATTTTAAAGAAGACTCTGTCCCTAATAGCTACTATAGCTTACAGAGAGAAACTTAACTTACCTAAATTAAATATTTCACTTAAAATAAGATTGGAACGTGAGAAGGTTTCGTAGTATTTTATATTTTCGGAAACAATTGTATGCAGTTGATGTTTATCACGTGTTTAGATTGTTTAAACTCCCAGTTATTTGAAAGTTATGTGCAGTCCATTTTTGTAATGTTTTAAAGTTTTTTGTATAAAATTTTAGTAAGCAGAGTATTTTTATTGCAATGAATGGCAAGACGAGCATATCGTCCGCCTGATGGTAAGCGATGCGACAGCTCATAGACAGTATCAAAACTAAACACTTGAACTCGCCATCCTGAGAGATAAGATGTTGTGCTCTAGCAAAAAAACTAGCAAATACGAGGAAATTTTATTCATTTTTCGTGGTCCGATTATCGATATTGCAAATTGATAGTCGGAATTGTGCATTTTGGCCACCATTTTGAAAAGTGTATCTGCAGCCGGGCGGAGCAGGGCCGGACCGCTAGTATAAAATAAAAACAAACAGAACAGCTCACTTTCTGTCACGCTATATTTATCGATATCCACGGTCATTACCGACGCTAACAACCATTAGTTTATTCTTTTTTTTATGGTTTTCAACGCATCGCTCAATGTTTTGGAACCGTGGAAAAATTATAACAACTAAAATAAGAAAGATTGAAAGTATAAAAATACGGAAGGAAACAGTTTTTGCTGATTATTATTATTATTATTTATTGAAAATTCAAGTTACAGAGATTATCGTACAATTGTCAGAGAATTTAACTTTGGCTATAACAGTTAGTTGTTACAGAAATAAAATCAAAAGAATACATAAACTAATACACCGTATTTAGTGAAAATACTGGACATATTGAGACCTGACATCGTATGTCTCAGGATGGCAGTGGAGTGCCAAGCATTGCTTTGTAATTCAATGTGATGTTTGGTTTTGCTACATTTCATGAGCGGTCGTATCGCTTACCATCAGGCGAACGGCATGCCTGCATCGCTATATATTAAAAAAAAAACACACTCGACAGTCATGTAAATAGCTTTGACCCAACAATAAGATCAATAAATAATAATAATATGAATAATTTATATCTATTGGAGCTTAACTTATCTTTGTTTTACACTGCCCTTTCTTTTTCCTTCTTTTATATCCATCCAAAGGTTGTCTGGTAGAGATCGCTTATTAGCGATAAGACCGCCTTTTGTACTTTTTATAGATTTTATTTCTTTATATTGTTATGTTCTTTTGTATGTGTACAATAAAGATTAAATAAGTAAAAATTAATAAATAAGATCAATTAAGTGACCCGACATAAACATTTGTGGGCCTAACTAACATTTGTATCGGTGCGAGGATCGAACGATCGTCTCATAGGCAAAAAGTATACAAAAAAGATGGATGTTTTTTAAAATTAACACACATACCTTTCAAAAGAAGGTATGTATGTATATAAAATTTCTTCATCGATATAGGAAATATGTATAAAATTATCCTAGTTTTATCTGGAATATCAAAACGAAATTTTTCGCAAATATTACAAACGATGCAAAATTAAGCTTACTAAAGAGGCCATAATTATAATTAAAGGTAAATAAACTTTTAATGAACAAATTTTATGACGTCATCAAAGTAATGGCCACTTAACATTGACCTAAGAGCCACGCCATTAGTACTGCGTTTAATTTATAATGGATAAGTGAATAGAAATGGATATATGAAGGACAGAAGGTTGGGTTGGAGGCCCGAGGTCGCGTATAACGAATTTGCTGTAAATTTTATTGCGTATGGTAATTTTATTAAATAATTAAGATTTATTATATTATATCTATCTATACACACATGTGCGTGGTGGCCTGGTGGTAACGGACTAGACGCGACTGCCAACATGTCACGGTGGTCGCGGGTTTGAATCCCAGGGCACACCTCTGACTTTTCGGAGTCATGTGTGTATTGATAGTCAATCATCACGCACTAAAACGGTGAAGGAAAACATCGTGAGGAAACCTGCATATCATAGCGATTTATAAAAATTTCTATGGTATGTAAGTCCGCCAACCCGCACTAGGCCAGCGTGGTGGACTATATGGCCTAACCACTCTCAATCGTACTTTTGATTGTAGAGGAGGCCCGTGCCCTGCAGCGGGACGTATATGGGCTGATACAGATATTATATCTGCCTGACGAGGCCTGCCTTGGTATCGCTGGTGTACTTAAGTACGACTACAATACTGAGGTCTTTGGTTTGAGTTCCAGGCTAGGCAAAGTGATATATGATTATTCTATTTATTTTTTATTACTTATTTATTATTAGCCCGGAGTCAGGAATTTGTACCCGGTATGGTCACAGGCTCGCCATATCACATCGTGGGAAAAAATACAAGGTGAAACATAGGTTGCTTGGTTGCACCTCTGCCTACCCCTTCAGGGAAAAAGGTGTGAGTTTATGTTGTATGTATGATATTATTTATTGACTGAATATCTTATCATTACAAAAAATGTCAGTTTTTTCAAGGTCCTGTGCGATAATAAGGATTAGGTATTAGAAATTTCAAAAATGTTATAGAAATAAATCGGATAAAGTGATAAAGCCTATGAATAACCTCGTACCAATCACCGCGCATGTTTTTACCATACAAAAGATTTCAACGCGCTCCGCATTAAAATATGTAGTTGGTTTTTGTTTATATTATAATATCGATAAACGAAGCTGCGTTGTCTGTTCTTCGTTTCCAAATATTTGTTTTTTAATTTAATGTACAAATAATCCTTCTAAGAGTAAAATAAGCTTATATTTACTGTATAAAAACTCAAAAAATTTAACAAAATTACCCATCAAGTAAGAATATCATATACATAATACCTTTTATCTTAAGAAATTTATCTGTTATGTAGTGTTTACGTCCCTACGTCACTGTGGTCACTACGCCGTTACTTGCGGAATACGTTGTGAAAAACAAGTACCATCTTAATGGCGGTTTCGTCAAAATAATAAAACATCTTGCTTGTTTTATGTAACTACGAAATACGCACGGACGGATTTAGAGATATGGTGGGTGATACTGCCCACTGGTGGGAATGATATGTTTTTTTATGATACAAACTATAAAACCACTTTCGAAATGAAATAAAATGAAATGAAAATATTTATTGAATCCATAAAATGTAATACACCATTTAGATTCATGCACTTTTTTTTTCCACTACCACCCAGTTCACAAGGCTGTTTTCGCCAGAGAGGAACGGGCAAGAAACTCTAGCGTTGCTCTTTTCAAAATAAGTTTACAATACAGTGATCATACAGGAGTTGAAATTCAGAGCAGTTCATAAATTATTCATAATAATAATTATATTGTACGGCTGAGTTAAGTGTGGTCGCCCAGACCGCAGAATCGTATTCGTTTCAATCGTACTCTCGATTGAAGAGGAGGCCCGTGCCCTGCAGTGGGATGTATATGGGCTGATACAGACAGAAATTATAAAAAAGTAGACCATCTTAGTGGTAAAATATAGGAGCTGTCATAAACACCCACTATAACAATGAAATTTGTTTGTTTCAAATTAAAACTGTTAAAAATGAATGGCTAAGTCGAAGGTTCACTTCTTCCAAAACTAGACTTATTATAGTGTTTTTAAATAAATAAATATATACACCCAACAGTCACAAACATAGTCCTCAAATCATTTAAGCCTTATGTCGTGGGTAACAAGCCTCTCATAGTTTCTGATCACTATGAGAGGCTTGTTGGTCTCACAAACACCCAAACCAGAGACAAACATTTGTCTCGGTGTGGGGGTCAAACCCTCGTTCTCTCGTTTCACAGTCGGCGTCTAACCAACTGCGCCACGGAGACTGTCATACAACACGAAATAATGTCTCAAATTCTAGATTATAACGCTTTTTTCTTTACATCTCAAGTAAGATCCAAGTAATAGATTATGAGCTAATATGGTTTAATAAGACAATTATCAAAATGTCTAGATCGATCCTTTTACAGAATAATTTGACGACCTATATAAAGCACTTTAGCGCTTATCTCTTATTTCTAGTAACACACATCAACACTTCAATAAATCATTGCGATGATTTTACAATCATTTACAACTGCATAACAGTTTCACTGCTGGACAGATATTTACGAAATCCGTGGTACTGGTGGAAGGTCTCTCAGATGTGAGAGGCCGCCTGGGTGGGTAAAATGAAATGAAATGAAATGAAAATATTTATTGAATCCATAAAATGTCATACATTGTTTAGATTCAGTCACTTTTTTTTTTCACTACCACCCGGTTCACAAGGCTGTTTTCGCCAGAGAAGAACGGGGAAGAAACTCTAGCGTTGCTCTTTTCAAAACAAGTTTACAACCACCGCAATGTCTGTTTCTCCCGTCAAACAGCAGTCTAAATGCATTGTTGTGTTTTGGATTGTAGGATATTGTAGCCAGAGTAACTACTGGACATATTGAGACTAAACATCTTATGTCTCAGGATGGCGAGCGCAGTGGAATACGAAGCATTGCTTTGTAATTCAAGGTGTTGTTGGTTTTGCTACTGTTCATGAGCGGTCGCATCGCTTACCATCAGGCGAACGGCATGCTCGTCTGCTCGTGGCTACATGCTTCAAACCAGAATACAGCAGTGTATTTGCACTGCTGGTTAGCGGTGATTTGTATGATGAAAAAAAATGGTGAAAATATTGACTGGTGAAGAATATATGAACAGGAAGAAAATCGGCTGCCTATTTTGTCTTTTTTTTTTCCATTTATTTCCTGCTTATTTGGGATCTCAGAATAATGTATGCATACGATGGAAACATGGTGTAAAAACTTCGCCTATCTATGACTATGAGTGACCAAGTTATCCTACAGAACCGCTAAGATTTCAATACAATTTTGGCCATATAAAATAGATTTATATGCTCCGTCTACTCCGTCCTTTTAGTATATAAAAATACATATAAAAGTAAATTGCTAAGGCCGCGCTTTCGGATTCATAATAATTGTTCTTAATTCCTAGTTTAACTACGTGTTTCCGTTCGTTATTAGTACTGAAATTGCTAAAATCCGTGCTATAAAACTATATAAACTTTTAGATTTCATGTACATATTTATAAAATAAGTAGCAAGAGTTGTGTATTTATATTTTTGGTGAATATTATGCAACTAAAGATAAAAACAAACTAAAAGGAAATCTAAAATGATAGACTAAAGGATAATATCAATAATATTACGAAAGCGTTCAAAGTTATCAAAGATATTTTTCTTTTGTTTGGCTGGTGTAATTATTAAAACATTATAATAAAAAGCCTTAATCAATTACTAACTTCTTTGGGAATAACGATGTACCGTTATGAAACATTTTAAAAGTACTTTGAAATTTCCTTAAATGTACATTTTGAATAGTTAGTTCACAAACTATTAAAAGGTAAAGCAATTTGGGATTAAACAAACAGTCATCATAATAAATATTGTGAAAAGATTTGTGCAAGCCCGGAAAGCTTTTCAATAAGTTGTTAAACATTACGCCTTGACACAAGCCAACTGTAAAAGCTCTGACACGGAAGCTCGTTCGCAGTTTATTAAGCAAAGTTATTGCTAAACCGTTGCTTTTGTTGTCAAAGAAAGATTCGAAAAACATATTATAAGGAAGATGGCAAAAATAAATACTGCAATGTTTAGTTTAAGATTTACGAACATTTATTTATTTTTTAACAATGTAAAAAATCGTTGCGCACGAGATCAAAGGTGCATTCGTCTGACCTTTCAAAGAATATATAACTAATAGTTAACCTATTAAAATAATGACAACAATATTTCTGAATAGCTAAAACAGACTTTTTATATTTAATATTACACTTTTTTAGTTCACAGAGATTTTAATTAATTTGTGACTTCGCTATTGCACTTGTTATTTATGTCATACAAATACCGACTTCTATATTCATTGAAATTTCTTCTGGATAATAGATGACTTGGGTCATCAGATAACGGGACGTGGGCTATTACAGTAATGGCGTAAGTACAATGTAACAAGCTGATAAAATACAGCCTCGTCATATTACAAGAAGCTATGGCAGAACTTCCCTCAATAATATATTAAAAACCTTATAAGGTGTCAGGCTATAGACAGAAATTTATGCCTGATATGGAGATATGCATATCGTAGGAGTATATGGGACACCATATAACATATTTTAAGGATTCAAGCCAACCTCTCCAGCATACGGTGCACCTTGCTGGCAAACAGACAAGGTTTTGGCGACCCACCAACCAGTACTGGACCAGCGTAGTGGTTTATGGTCCGAACCCCTTAACAATGGACAGTAGGAGTTGATAGAGACCTTTGCCCAGCAGTGGGACACCATAGGTTAAAAAAAATATAGTGATAGGCTCTCCCCTCTATCACATCGTGGGACGAAACATATCAAGCGAAAGTGGGTGTCCTGATTACTACCGACACCTCTGACTACAATTCTGGAAAAAAAGCCATAAGTTTATGTTAATTTAACCTAAAGGATGCTTACTTTAGCAGTAAAACTTCTGTGCTTTAAGACTATAGCATGAGGCTCTTCAAAAGAGCAGTTAAAAGGTTCTTACAGGGTCGTAACGCGCCAGTGACACCTCTGGTGTAACAACATCTATATGCTACGGTAAATATTCACCATCAGGCGGACCGTACGCTTGTTTGCATCCTAAGTTGTATAAAAAAAGATAATAAAATAGATATTTTTTCGATGCATTATCTGTATGCTTAAGAATATTTATTAAAATGCCATTTCGAATACAATGGATAACATATCAAACGTGAAAGTCGTATGTCTATAGAAGCGAATATTTCGTAAAACTCAGCAAGCGCATTGTCTCTTAACATTTGACTCTTGCACCGGGGGTGACCAACAAGTCAACGTGTTGTAATTACCTATTTCTGTTACTTAACATTGTTATGTAATTTGTAAATGGTAAATGATGGTGATGTAGAGTCTTTGAAGTGTTATGAAAACAAAAAACAAGTATATAAACATTTTTCATCGTTGTATATCAGGTTGCCATATTATTCAATTCGATCTTAGCTCATTAAAAACAGAATCATTTTTTCCAAGCTATACATCAAATTTATGTAAAACGTAGACAGAGAGACGGAAAATCTAATCTTTGATGTTAGGATTTTTAAATAAATTTTTTATCTGAAGTGGTTGGCCCGAGACGAGGCCTAACCTAAGACCTTACAGTTCAGTAGCTCTGTATCCTGCCACAAGATTAATAACACCACAAAATGCAAAATATATTTTTTACAAAGCAACAAAATTCTACACATAGATATTAATAGCAAGGCCCCGTCTTTTGTAACATCTTACCGTGTAGAGTCGATGTAGTTACATTTACAGTTTTGCTTTATTTACAACGTAATGTATGTAATTTATGTGCATTTGGTAATATTGTAGTGTAACGAGCTATGTTGGAGATTGTGAAATGGATGGAATAATTTTTATAAGTTTACTAATGAGGTCTTTGCTTCACTATGTTTAAAAATCTTTCAATCAAATTAAAATGTAATTCCAAGCATATATATAAACTATAAAACAAAATATCGATTTAGGTATACTGTAACAAAGAACAGACATAAGTTTATATTATGTATAATAACTAAAGTGTAATTAATTGAAATTGGCTTTTTAATTAGATCTCTAATTAAACGGCAAGATTATAAATACTAAGTAATTTTTGTTTTGTCTGCGACTTTAAGGACCAGGTTCACCAGTTCCTCATAAAGTCATTGATAGCTGGCACTCATCGGTCAGATAGAGTGCGCTATTCAAAACTATTGAAACCTAATTCATGTTTTCATCTGACAGAGGAGTCATAATTTAATTGGAGATGCCATGAAATTATAATGAAAATAATTAAAACAAATTTTCTACGTAAATATTTTTACAATCTCATAACACCCAACACTCTAAATCACTTACACAATATTTTACCGTCTTTTATGCTCTCTTGTATCCACTTAAATAATCTCCATCAAACCGTTTCATATAATCTATTCAATATCTTGAAGACGTCAAAAATTCAGGTCGTTAATATCACTTTCACTTAAAAATAATGTCAATGGGCATATAACACTTGAGTTCAAGAGGTTAGAGTAGGCAGGGGAGAGGCAGAGGGGGGGGAGGGATATGGACAATTATGGCTTATTATCGTAATATACGTAGTTATAGCTATATATATAGGTCAATAACTATACATTTATAGTTATTGTAGTAGATTTGTATACTGGGTCAATTGTTAGAAAGTGATTGAATGGGAAAATAACTCTTATAATTTTATATTATTGATTCCTATAAAAATAACGATATAAATGAAAGCCTCCGTGGCGCATTTGGTTGGAATGAAAAGAGAGGCCTCGGGTTTGATCCCCGCACTGACATAAATATTTGTGATATCTATAGCTATTTGTTTTGTAAGATCATAATAGTCTCTCGTAGTTTCTTATACCCACAACACAAGATTCGATCTTATTGTGCGGTCAACATTTTATATGTGACTTTTGGGTCTATTATTATTCAAATATATATGTCTCGTCATTATTGTACATAGTTGATTTTTTGGTAATATATTTGAACTACACATAAAAAACGTACTTTCATTTATCCTCTTTAATGCATTTAACTTACAAATAAGTTAATAGTCGTATCTTAGTCTCTATATAACACCTTTGAATCTTGATTATATCATACTGTTACACCATCACTTACAAATGTTATTAAATTGCAAAATTACACCAAATAATTTAGGACACCTTTTGATATCAGAAATTGGTCGTTGGAGTTATTGCGAGCCAATAATCTTTGAAGGTTAACATTTTTATATTATAAAGATTAGTGTGAATAGATCTCATTACTAGAATTTCGACATACAACGGTGATATTTTTCCTAAATGTCAATATCGGTTGTATAATAAATTTTCGATAACCTAACACACCAATATTCATTCTACTGTTTTAATATAAAACATTGAATAAAAGTCTCTGAAAAGTTTGCTAATGAACTAGTATAAAATATGCATATAAGCATTAGTTTGAGGTCATTTGAATTTTGGTAATGATATGTTAAATCTTTCCATTCTGTATCTGTATCTGTATCAGCCCATATACGTCCCCACTACAGGGCACGGGCCTCCTCTACAATCGAGAGTACGATTGAGAGTGGTTAGGTCATATAGTCTACCACGCTGGCCTAGTGCGGGTTGGCGGACTTATATTCCATAGAAATTTTAAAAATCGGTATGGTATGCAGGTTTCCTCAAGATGTTTTAGTGCGTGGTGATTGACTATCAATACACACATCTGTCCATTACAAGCTGGAATTTGTAATTAGCTATACAACGATAAATCACGATACCTAAACTACTGGTTTGCTATCTGGAATTAAACTGCAGACCTATGGATAAATATCTCCTGCCCTGAATACCAAAAACCGAGGATTTTCATACCCACAACACACGAAACGTTAACCGTGTACTAAACAAAATCGCTTTCTTACATTTATTTTCTTTTTACTGGTGGTAGGTCTCTTGTATTATGTGATAGGCCATCTGGGTAGGTACCACCGCAATATCTATTTCTCACGTGAAACAGCAGTGTAAATGCATTGTTGTGTTTCGGATTGAAGGACATTGTAGCCAAAATAACTACTGGAAATATTGAGACTTAAAATTTTATGTCTCACAATGGCGAGCGCAGTGGAATGTTGCTACTGTTTATGAGCTGTCGTATCGCTTACCATCATGCGAACGGCTTGCTCGTCTTGCCATTCATTGCAATAAAAAAAAAACACGGGCATTGAACTCAGGTCTTCAATTTCAAAACCTCCTGTCCTCTCCATTCCTTACCAGAACCACGCGTGCTAGCTTGCGAAGCCATAGCTTGACGGTCCATACCATTGTGGAATTGTTTGCCGTCTCGCGTGTTCCCTCCTTCCTACAATACTGGGTCCTTCCGCCGTAGTGTGAAGAGGCACCTTAGCAGGCCGGCATAATTGTTTCCATTGGCATGGGACTGACTGATGCCAATGGATAATCTGCCTGGGCGGCATTTGCGCTTACCATCAGGTGCAATGCTGCCACTATGCCGGGCCAGAGATTTAAAAAAAAAAAAACCTCATACCCGTTACACTCGCACATTGTCTCCAATCAAATTAGTTCCACTATAGTTGCATCATGTCGGCATCAAGTCGTTAGTATTGTAGCGGTAATAAGACGATTTTATGGCACGTTGATCGAATTGATTCATTCTGCCTTGTTATGTGCTATTGTGTAAAACTACATACAATAAACTTGTATACTATCTCATATCTACCTGAGTTAAGCACATAATTATATATGTGCTCACAGAATTTATCTATCGATTACTGATTCTAGAATGATTTATTTGTACTTGCAGAATTTATCAGTTTCTGATTTTGGAATTAGCCCGGCTGTCAATATTTTAATAAATATCTAGCACTAAGGATGACAATCATGTACTTAAACACAGTTATTAAGTATTACTTATTTTATGTTATTTATTTTTTATGATACTATTTTTTTATACATCGCCCTTGAAGACTATCATTTTCGGTCCTCAAATGTCATATGACCAGTTGCAATATTTGATGCTATCCCAAGGTCAAAGGAATGTACTGAATTGAAATCGAGTGAGAGTTAAATGGAATATAAGAGGACAGGATTGCATGCTTTGAGTCATAAAACAGAATGGGACAGAGCGGGATGTAACGGAACGGGACGGGAAATGTAGCATAAAGGACGGCAGGAGACTGTCCCGCCCTCACACCCACCACTGCAACTCCTGTAAGCCAGGATCAACAGTGGCACGCAATGTAATGAAACCGAGCATTGAAGCTCGGCGAGTCTCCGGGAATGTCTAACTTGTCTTCAACCCGCAACGAAATCAATCAGAAAGTTGAATTAATAGGAGGAGTTGGAAATAAATTGATACTTCATGAGTCCATAAAGGACGGCAGTGAGTTCAAGTTTAAATATAAAACGGTTAGTTTGCAAAATAATATGTGTCTGATGGGGATAAACCCAAAAGCTATCTGAACCGGGCCGTTAGTAGTTATATATGTTTTCAAATTTCTCTTTTGAAAGTAATTAGAACTGAAGTAGGAAGTGCCAATCATGAAGTGATTTGAAATGTTCTCAAGTTCACATAAGTATCGTAATGATAGACATTAGATCGATGTCATCTGTTTTCCATCCACGCATTGCTGATCGGCACTTGTTATTCATTTCACTTTCCATACATACATATTTATAGTATCATTAACTCTTCCGTATACGGAAAAACTTTGGAAAACATGTTATTTCAATAAATAATATATAAATATTATGTTTTTTATAAATATTATGTTTTTTATGGCTAAGAATGGCGAGATGAGTATGCCATTCGCCTGGAAAGCGATACGATCGCTCATGGACAGTAGCAATGCTTGGCATTCCACTGCGCTCGCCATCCTGAGACATATGATGTTAAGTCTCAATATTTCCAGTAGTTACTCTGGCTACGATGTCCTTCAAACCGAAATACAAAGGTACATTTACACTGCTGTTTGGCTAAATAAATAGACATTTTGGTGATACCTCTGTACGGCCTCTCAAATATGAGAGACCTACCACCAGTAAAAGTAGAAATGAGTATTAATTAAAAGCGCTACCTTAGAAAGCCACTAACGAAATCCCTAAATATGCATTTATAATACATGCAAATGGGTAAGCATATTGTACACAATTTCCTTCATTGACATTCAGTTGGTTTCGCCGACTTCTGCCTTCCATACTAAGTGTGGTTAGCAACACAAGGAAAAAATATAAAAAGTAGGTTAAATAGGTGTTTTGTGGTTACAAATAATTTACTATCATTATTTAAGGTATAATGGAGAAATTGTTTTTATTATACATTGACGTATATGGGTTTAATGTGTTCTCCTATTTTGGTATGGCTATGGCTTTGATTGTGGAAGTGAGGTATGGTTGGTTATTGGTTGAAGGATGGAGTCTATTAAATCGACTTCAAACAATTATTTTTAAATTAAACCATATATTAATTACATTATATAAATATTTTTATTATTTATAATTAATTATACAATATTTTACATTTATAAATGTTATATTTACTAGAAAAAATACACACACACATATATACACCTAATATGCTTTGAGAAATTGTGAGCATAATATTAATATTGCAAGATAAATTAATAAACAAAATATAGGTAAAACGGATCTTTCAAAAACTATTCGCTTTTATAATATGTTATTACAAATATCCTTCCCCGGCCGTCAACTCATCGATATTATGCAACCACAAAATATCTTAGCTGCTATCGGTGCTATGAATGAGCTCCTTTCTCCTTAAAAAGATCCGGCTGAGACAACACTCCTGTGTGACGTCACCGGTCGACGACCGATACCAATTCAACAGTGAAAGTAACGTGTGGATATGGGAAGTTTCACTTTTACCATATTCATAGGAATTTCGATATTTTAACGATGTTTTCATTCGAGATTTTTAAATATGATTTTTATTCGCCGTTTCTAATCGGTAGTGGTGATATTATAGTTATTATATAGTTGGAATTGGATTTAGATGTTTGTATCTAAACACTTTTTGACATCTCATTCCAGCCTCCGTGGCGCAGTTGGTTAGACGTCGGCTGTGAAACGAGAGGCCGTAGGTTTGATTCCCGCACCGAAATAAATATTTGTGTGAACCACAGGTATTTGTTTCGAGTCTGAGTGTTTGTGGGATCGAAAAGTCTCTCGTAGTTCCTGATACCCACGACACAAGACTCGATCTTAGTGAGATCAGGATCAGTGACATACATAGTCACTGTTGGGTATATTCATTTGTTATTTTATTTATTTATCTAGCAGTTTTGTGAGTAAAACTCCGACCATACACTATTCTGTTTCATGTTATGTAATAAAACTATGATCCAAATAAATTTTTATTCAACTATAACAAATACGATATCGGCATATCTTTATTGTTAGAGATGTGTCTCAATATGAGGATTGGCCGATTTAAAAAAAAGGAGGTAGTCAAGTCGATTGTACGGTTTTCCTTAATTTTAAAAATCCTCATTAAATACCCAATTATCCAGATATTCCTGGCACGTAGGACTTTAGAAGCACATTTGGACCTCAAAATAAACACGCTTAAATGATTATTGGCCTATGAAACATTACTCAGGAAACATAATTTAATTTCATCATTCGTATAACGTTAAAAACCCGTCACGCTCCGATCGTAAAAGACTAGATTGCAAACGCGCGGTATTCACGTCGGTAAAACCAATTGCTGGAAAAGCAGGTTTGATGCCAAATACTGGTAAAAGTATATTTAATCCTACTCATCCATCCATCCATCAGCCAAAGGAGGTCCACTGCTGAACATTTACAGTTTAACCTAAAAAGAAGATGACGGTAGATAATAACTAAATAAATAATATCCAGCAGTCACATACAAAGTTCTGTCATAATATGTGAGAGCTCGCCCGGCTTTTTTACCACCGCAATGTCTATTTCTCCCTCCAAACAGCAGTGTAAATGCATTGTCGTGTTCTGGTTTAAAAGAAATTGTATTCAGAGTAAATATATCCAGGATATATTGAGACCTAACATCTTATGTCTCAGGACTTTTGTGTTGTGGTTTGAATGATATTGTATTCAGAGTAAATACTGGATGTACTAAAACTTAAAATAGTATCCATTGGTATATTCTTCCGAAGCGTTGGCAGTAGTTACAGATACCCACGACACAAGACTCGATCTTAGTGCGGTCAGGACTGTGTATGTGACTATTGAGTGTATTTATTTTTATTTATTAATTAATGGCGACTCTCATTTTCAGTCTCGTCACGTTTAAGAGTTATAATTAATTAATTAATTTGTTTGTTTCGGTGCTGCTACAGCGCTACATGTCAATTCATATATAGAGTACTTATAAGTTTGGTGTTGAGAGATGATGTGTTCGCTAATTATAAGTGGACACACCACTTTCAAAATACAGTAAATTGAATGAATGAAAAAGAAAACCAAAACATTAACTCAATGCTACTAAATTTAAGCTAATTAAATTGTAATATTCGAGTGTTTTTCGCACATACATGATGTGTTTCGCAAACGGCCTTGCCTGAGATATTTGGCTGCTTATATTAACAGTTAGTGGCGTCGTGGTCCCATCTTTAGTAAAACTAATCATAGAGAGAGGTTATAAATGAAGTAGTGATTATTATTTTTATAATCCTTAATACTAATATAACGCGTTTATCGAGAGTATAAATACAGTATACAAAGATTTTTAAAAGTACATTTTAAATGCTCAATTCTGGGTAAATATAGGGAAGCCATACAAATACTACCAAACAAATATATATGCCATACAAATTACTCGATGCGCGGAGCGAGCCAAATCATCTGCTATAGAATAGAAAGCCAACTTCGTATATGCTACGTCTTAAAGAATGCGTCTGGTGTTGTAAAACTATCAACGATTTTAAAAGATGATTTTCCTCATTCAGTTTACTGTTATTTAGTTTATTTTATTTTTATTATAATTATTTATTGCACACAAAAAAAAATTACAATTAAGGGACTTAAAACTACATAAGTAGGTACAAACAGCTGCATTATCGCTAACGGCGTTCTCTTCCAAACAACTTTATTTTTTTATTCAGACTGTAGTAAAGAATCAAACATCAACAATTTATTAAGCATTCTTGAATTACTTTAGCTAAGAGCATTAGTCAACCAGGAACTGTCTTAAATATCAGTATATCTGCTTACATAACTGCTTTATCCTCATTTGGCAATCGGGATTTTATAAGACGCAAGGCTTAGCAGTCACCAGCTGTAGGCAGTTGTGTTCTTTCTGATATTAAAGTACCAGGTACCTTTGTAGGACAGTAATGGCATCAAGAATTTATGTATGGTGAATTCTATACTGCCCTCTATTCTTATCCTTTTCTTATATTTATCCAAAGGTTGTCAGTAAGAAATCGCCTAGGGCGATAAAATCGCCAACTGTACTCTTTAATTTTATTTGTAGAATATTGTATGCTATTTATTTTTTTATTTGTGTGTGCAGTAAAGAATAAATAATGATAATAAAATAATAATATGGTAACAAAAGAGTAGTAGATTTTTGACGACAAACGCGACGTTAAACTATTATGTAAGTGTCTGGAAGTCGCTGGATGCAGGCCGCTTCCAACAGGTCGATGTGGAGATCCTGAGGGAGGCCTATGTTCAGCAGAGGAGTTCCTGTGGCTGAAAAGAGAGAGAGGGAGGGAGGGTAGACTTCTATATTGTACATAAAAATAAAGCTATTGTCACAAATGACGACAACTAAATGTGATCATGACTTCATATATCCTTTTTTTTTTCAAGGGGAAAAGCTATTAAGCTCCCCTTTCGGTACCCCGGGTGAGGCCGAAAGGGGTATGTCAGTGTCTCTGGCCTCCCAGCCCGGTACAAACGCGGATATTGTGGCCAAGCTGGGTCCCTAGCAATACCTACGCCAGCATACTGACTAAAAACCTCTCGATAGCCCTTACACGCATTGTGGGCAGCACCGGACATCCCAGGGCGAAGGGTGCCCCGATTTACGTCCGCGAACCGCCCCGCGCAAAACCATTGCTGGGCCTTATGTTACCATTATGAGGGCCCAGATTACCTCCACTTACACCCCCCTTTTGGACGTCCGCCAAGCTGTTATGGGCGTCCATGACGGAGACGAGGCTCCATCACTCGTCTCGGAGTCGTTATACGCGAGGGCGCACGGCCCCCGCCGTGTGCCCAGTGACTCCGATGACCCCTTTAGGTCGTCTCTTACGACGGGCAGAGGATACCATGGCGAAATTCTTGTACCCCCGAACCACAGGGTAAATGGCTTCATATATCCTAAAGTAATGCCACACACCCACCACTGCAACTCCTGTGAGCCTCAACAGTGGCACGCAAGAATTAACACCGAGCTCCGGAGTTCGGCGAGTCTCTCAGGGACACTAACTTGTCTTTAACGCGTATCGAAATTAATCAAAAAGAAAAAACAAATAGGAGAAGTTGGAATAATTGTCCACTTCTCTCCACAGCAAAGCGGGTGACAAAATATTGAGCTGCGAGGTATCTTTATATCTTTAAATGCAACCGGAGAAACCAGATGTTAAGCACCACGGAATACACAGTTACATTAATAGGTCGGAAATACTTCCTAGATTCCAATGTTTATTAAAATTTCAAATCAGATGCCGAGACATCTTTTGCAATATATGAGATATTTATCCATTTAAATAAAACAGCAATTTTTGTATCATTTACTACAACACAACCAAAATTATTTAGCACTTATTAAAATAATTTGAGATAAAATGGTGACATTTAGGTTTAAAATTTACGAATCGAATATAGACCTTTACATTTCGTAACTTAATCATTGGCCAATGTCGACAAATGTGTATTATCATTTGGTTTTCCCGGCATGTTTTACATTTCAAAATATGTACCAAGTACCATTCTTCGTTGGCCTTTAAGGCTCTTTAATTTAAAATGTAATATTAAGAGCTACGCTGTTGTCAGTCATGACTCAGCGTGAATGGGCAGGCTCGTCCGGGGCAGTACCATTGTCTTACAAGAAATCGACGTGAAGGGACAACTTTGCTGTCGCCCTTCGTTCGATTTCCAGATTGCTGGATACCCAATACCGCTTTCCTCTGCCCCTCATTTTTCCGCTTTCCTCTCAAATTTTTGGGCCGGTAAAACACCCATGCCTATAAGCGTATAAGTGCGTGGTGGCCTGTTGGTAAACGGACTAGACGCGACTGCCAACATGTTCACGGTGGTCGCGGGTTCGAAACCCAGGGCACACCTCTGACTTTTCGGAGTCATGTGTGTATTGATAGTCAATCACCACGCACTAAAACGCTGAAGGAAAACATCGTGAGGAAACCTGAATACCATAGCGATTTATAAAAAAATATATGGTATGTAAGTCCGCCAACCCGCACTGGGCCAGCGTGGTGGACTATATGGCCTAACCACTCTCAATTGTACTATCGATTGTAGAGGAGGCCCGTGCCCTGCAGTGGGACGTATATGGGCTGATACAGAAAACACCCATGATCCAAGTGTTCTGGATGTTCATGAGAGACGGTAATCACTTACCATCACCTAGTTGCTACTTTGCCGGACCTATGCAATAAAAAATATATTCTATAAACTTGAATAATAATAATATGAAATAAAAATTAAACCAGGCTATCTCTCCATAATCTAATAATAAACATTCCACATCGATTCTCGAAGGTGCATCGCGCGGGTGAAATCTAGGGCACATCCGCAAGTCTGTATCCTGGACTAGTCACGCTAGGAGGAAAAAACCTATCGAACGGGATGCTTTAATCGCTTTGGCGTAATCATTATGGATCTTAATTGTAATATGAATATTGTTTATTGCTATGAACGTCGAGACGAGCATGCCGTTCGCCTGATGGTAGCGATACGACAGCTCATGAACACTATAGAAACAAAAACACCTTGAATTATAATGCTTGGCATTCCACTGCGCTCACCATCCTTACACATAAGATGTTAAGTCTCAATATGTCCAGTAGTCTGGCTACAATGTTCTTTAAACTGAAACATATCATTGTTTTAAACTACTGTTTGGCGGGAAAAATAGACAGGCGGCCTCTCACATAGGAGAGACCTCTCACCAGTAAAGTGTTTAATTTTGGAATGTCATTTGATAAGCTAATTCATAGGTTTAAGTGGTGGTCTGTAGCTGGCCAGACGCTGCTGCCAACAAGTATACGGTGGTCACTGGTTCAAATCTCATGGCACATCTCTGACATTTCCAAGTGGGCATACCTGTGGTTTACACAAATATTTGTTTCCCCGCGGCCTCACGTTTCACAGCCGGCGTCTGACCAACTGCGCCACGGAGGCTGTCAAAAAGTTTTATTTTTATGTGAAACAATCGCGTAATTCGAAAAAATAACTTATATATATGTATATATACAGGGTATATCAAGACTGCTACCGAAAACAAAGCCGGGTGGTAGTTTAAGCGACTTCAAACACAATGCAACAGAAAAAGTTGCAAAAAATAGCGACAATTTTTTTTTTGTAATTTTTTTCTTATGAGCTTATTTGGGTGGTAAATACATTTTTTCCTAAAATAATAGTGTATACCCTTTTATTCATAAATAATCTAAGGTATAAAAGTGTTTAAATTATTATTTTAGCAAAAACTATGGATTTACCACCCAAAAATGAAGATATTTAAAAAATCATAAAAAATAATTGTCGCGTTTCTTTTCGAAATTTTTGGTTGCATTGTGTTTGTAGTCACTAAAACTACCACCCGGCTTCGTTTTCGGTAGCAGTCTTGAGATACCCGGTATATACAATGTTCACTAAACTAAACCCACTTCAATATAAATATTGTGGTCGTCCGGCTATAGTTAACCGTTGACGTGAAATGTTAAAGGCTGATCGTTACGCCAGCGTCCAATCAACAAAAAACTCATACACAAGGCCTCAATACTTTCATATAAAGTAATTATGCTGTATAAATTATACCTAGGATAAACCGATACTTTAATGTCGCTCTAATTTTGAATTATGAATTATGAAAATATTAATTAAATGCCATCATAAAATCGCGATTTACTGGATTATAGCTAGGAATTAGGATTAATTTGTAGACAATAACGGATGTTTATTTTTTATTTGGCATAGTATCTACATACCTACATAAACTCATGCCTTTTTTCCAGTAAGGTTTGGCGGAGGTGATACCAGGACACACACTTTTTCGTCTTGTATGTTCCGACTTCCATACCACAATGTGATGGGAAGCTAGCCTATCGCCATATCTGGCACAAATTCAGTATAAAAATCTCGCAAATAATGTATATAAATAATTAATGTAATCAACAAAATTATCGCCAGTATATGCGATATTATGCCAATATGCAGTCAAATTAGTAAAAACTATAAAAATAAAATTGCCACTATGACTTCTTGTTAAAATTGCTATAAATTATACAATAGGATGTTTATAATCCTTGACAAAACCTTTTCTGAACCTCGTAAACCTCAATATAATTATATTACCCAATAAAATCTGCCCTGTCTTTATAATTATATTTTACTAGCTAGCAAAATTATCGTCCCAAGTAAATAAATATACCCAACAGTCACAAACATTATCGCGATCCCATACTAAGATCGAGTCTTGTGTCGTGAGTATCAGGAACTACGAGAGACTTTTCGGTCTCACAAACACCGAGACCCGAAACAAATGCTCTTGGTTTACATAAATATTGTATGGAGGCGCAGTGGTTAGACGCCAGCTGTGGAACGAGAGGCCGCGGGTTTGATTCCGCGCCGAGACAAATATTTGTGTGATCCGTCGTAATTTGTTTCGGATCTGGGTCTCTCTTATTTGTTGATACACAGTTCAAAAGACTCGATCTTAGTGTGGGGTCAGGACTATGTATGTAGCTGTTGGGTGTATTTATTAAAAAAAAAAACAAGTATGGTTTTCGATCTTTGTCCACGATATCATTTAATTAAAATATGCTTTAATATTAGTTGTGTTTTAAATTAGCTGTTACTTATATTATTATGTTTTTTTACAGATATTGGGAGCCCACTATGCGTGCTGGAGTCAGACTTTGGTTTCAAAATAAACTGCGCATTTAAGAAGTCTGGCTTGTTCAGAGTTCGGAACCTGGGAGGGATAAAAGCACATGCTAGTCTAGGTAAGTTTAATCATCTAAAATTTACATTTAGATACTTTAATGTTATAGCTGGATTAAATATATGAGACATCCTATTCAGTTCATAATAAAATAATGCAGAGATGAAAAATGTAGGGGAGTTGTAAACAGTAAATATAAAATATCGATATAAGTAAATACAGGCTACTTATGTAAAACGTGAAGAAGTTATTGTGCCCGAAAAAGCAGTGAGTGGGGGATCTTATTCTATTTAGGTACTCCACTTAAAGAGAGTGAAAGGTTCACTGAGTGTTTAATACCGGTTTGCCTGGGTAGGTTTCTTTATGGACTTGTCCTTGCTGGGAACAAGCCACGCTGAATAGCCTTTAAGACTCCACCGAGGTCTTAGAATGTTTTTTTTTATTTTGTTTCGGTAAAAAAAACAGCATTTCCTCTTTCTTTATCAACAGCATGGCACTACACGAAGCAATCACTTATAATAAAGATCGTCTACGGTCTCCGGTATCCGAATGCGTTGTTGTCAAAATATTAATTTTACTGGTGGCTGATCTCTTATACGTGAGAGGCCGCCTGTGTAGGTACAACCACAATGTCTATTTCTCCCACCAAACAGCATTGTTGTGTTTCAGTTTGAACGATATTGTAGCCAGAGTATTGTAGCGAAATGTCGGACGCCCGCCTACAAGGTGGACGGACGATCTGGCTAAGGTTGCAGGAACTCGCTGGATGCAGGCCGCTTCCAACAGGTCGATGTGGAGATCCTTGGGGGAGGCCTATGTTCAGCAGTGGACTTCCTGTGGCTGAGATGATGATGATGTAGCCAGAGTATCTGCTGGACATATTGAGATTTAACGTTTTATGTCTCAGGATGGCGAGCGCAGTGGAATGCTAAGCATTGCTTTGTAATTCAAGGTGTTGTTTGGTTTTGCTACTGTTCATGAGCAGTAGTATCGCTTACCATCAGGTGAACGGCATGCTCGTCTCGCCGTTCATTGCAATAAAAAAAAAACTGTATTAGTTTTTCTCTCTTCACTTTTTATTATAATCGACATGTGCTGCAATGCTATTAAATTATGAGTATACGTGTGAGTTGGTTATATTATGTAACTCAAACAGGGCGTGTAATATACAGGGTATATCAAGACTGCTACCGAAAACGAAGCCGGGTGGTAGTTTAAGCTACTTCAGACACAACGCAACAGAAAAAGTTGCAAAAAAAAGCGACAATTTTTTTTGTTATTTTTTTCCTATAGCCATATTTGGGTGGTAAATACATTTTTTCCTAAAATAATAGTGTATACCCTTTTATTTATAACTAATCTAAGGTATAAAAGTGTTTAAATTATTACTTTGGCAAAAACTATGGATTTACCACCCAAAAATGACGATGTTTAAAAAATCATAAAAAATAATTGTCGCGTTTCTATGCGAAATTTTTAGTTGCATTGTGTTTGTAGTCACTAAAACTACCACCCAGCTTCGTTTTCGGTAGCAGTCTTGAGATACCCGGTATACTTTTTAAATTTTGTAGTTCCGATTTCAGCCACAAGCCAATATAATGTAGATGACTTATACATACATACTCATACATAAACTCACGCGTTTTTCCCAGAAGAGGTAGGCAGAGGTGCCAGGACACTCACATTTCGCCTTTTACGTTCCATCCCAGGATGTGATAGGTGTTGAGCCTATCGCCATATCGGGCACAAATTCTTGACTCTGAGCTGATAATGAATAGAAAAATCCAATATCACTTTGCCCAACCCGGGGTTTGAACCCGAGACCTCAGCTTTGTAAACGCACCCTAGTACAAGTACGCCAACGAGGCCTTATACGTCTATATTATAAGCTATTTTGTTAGGGAAACTAAAATATCACGAGTTGAATGGGCCAATAAAACTAGCAACCTGAATCTGTCATCAGCCAAGCTTTGCTTTCACAAATCGCCGGTTTGAGTGTCCGTTTCGACTAGCACTTCAGAAGTCTTTGTATGTTTATAGGTGTTTGTATTGGTAGGGATGTTCCTATGTTACATTTGATTATAATTATCGATAAAACACCATTTTTATTTGCCCATCTACACTAATATTATAAAGAGGAAAGATTTGTATTTTTGTATGTAACAAATAAACTCAAAAAGTACTGAACTGATTTTAATAATTCTTTTTTCATTAGAAAGCTACATTATCACTGAGTAACATAAGCTATATTTAGTACTAGATTACCATAGAAATCTTTAGAAATTCTTATTAAAACCCACCGAAGGTGTAAAAAAATTAGCCATAAAATGTCTTTCATCGCATACGCTGCGAAGAATTATTATTTTTAATGATATGACAAAAAAATGTTCGACAATATTATAGAATATATCAATATCTACAAAAAACTTCGCGAGACCATAATATGTCTAACTATTGTAGTTACGTCACTATAACTACTTTTTTACATTTAACAAATTGGTAGAAATGCCGATCAAAATCAGACCGTGTTATCCATACCATTTATAATTTTTTATCCAAATAAATAATTTAATATTCAAGACTGTCTCAATACCTGATGATTACTTTTTGAATTATTGAAAGCGGACACTCCATTCAAAAGATATCATGAAATTAAAATAAAAGTACATGCTGGCGGCGGCCGCCACGCAGCGCATCGAGTAACTAACTCGACGAGAGTGCGGGAGAAGGGGGTGTGTAGATAAATCTATATGCACCCGGGCGAAGCTGGGCCGGGCCGCTAGTAAACCATACTTATATTAATATGGCCCATGTCTCGGATTAATTTTAGTTTTACAATTGAACGTCTAAATAAAGGGATTTAGGTTGACGGAAGCAATTTCTTAAGTTTTTGAAATATAACTATTATTGGATTTGGTTAAATTTTACATTTTTAATCTAACCATCCAAATTTTCAAAATGTTTAAAATTCACGTAAATCTAAGAAACCATTACCCTCACACTTAATTAAAAACTTATTTAAATAGGCAGTACCTAGCTATCTTAATAGACTTAGTCGTAATAGACTTCATTGAGCCCATTTATGGGAGTATAAAAATAATCTAGAGATCCTACGGTACTGATAGAACTCTTTATTGAATATGGAAATAAAATAATTATTTTTAAATTATGAAACTTATTAAAATAATTTACTTCCGTACTAATTGCACACATTCCTTATATTCCATCCAATGTCAATTCAATGTCTGTCATACTTATCATTAAAACCGACATTACATTTTATTTTATCAAGCAAGGTTATAAAATAGGAGTAGTAGCAAGACATTAAAATATTTAATAGGCAAAAATCTCACAATAATTAAATTGACTAAGCTTGTTAACAATCCATTAATATTAATATCATAAATCGCATCAATAATCGTCTCAAGTCATCTAATCGATTAGGCGATAATCATCGCGCCTCGATAATCGATATCGATATTATCACAGCTCTATAAACTCTAAGCTACTTTCACCAAGTCGTGTACGACCTTGAGTGAAATGTGTTGAATCGTCAATTAATGTTAATTAAGACATTTATGTGCTGACTGCTTCGGTAGCGTAGTTGTACAACGGTACGATTGCAATTATGAGGTATCAGGTTCGAATCCCGGGTCGGGCAAAATTATATTGGATTTTACTTTTAACTGTCAGCCCGGAATCAGGTATTTGGGTTAGATTATGTGACGGAATACACAAAGCAAGACTTGGGTGTCCTGATATCAACTCTGCATATCCCTTGGAAAAAAGGCGTGAGTTTATGAGATAATATCATTAATTTCGTAAGCGAGTATATTTTATTGAAAGTATTAAATTATCAATGAGAATTATATCTATTATGTATGTATGAGGTATTCGCAAATGCTTCAATGTCATTTCAAATTATTAAATTATTGCAATGAAATTTAAATTAACTTTAGAGTTAATCACTTATTACCGACCTTTGTATAGTTTCAATAACTTTCATTCAAATTTGACTATATGAATAATAGCGAGTGCGTGGTGGCCTGTTGGCAAACGGAATTGACGCGGCTGCCAACATGTTTACGGTGGTCGCGGGTTCGAATCCCAGGGCACACCTCTGACTTTTCGGAGTCATGTGTGTATTGATCACCACTCACTAAAACGGTGAAGGAAAACATCGTGAGGAAACCTGCATACCGTAGCGATTTATAAGAATTTCTATGGTATGTAAGTCCGCCAACCCGCATTAGGCCAGCGTGGTGGACTATATGGCCTAACCACTCTCAATCGTACTCTCGATTGTAAAGTAGGCCCGTGCCCTGCAATGGGATGTATATGGGCTGATACAGAATACAGATACAGATAGGAATAATATTCAAATCAATTGATTGTAAATTAATTTATCTGTATTAATGGAATAATTCAAAGAAATTCTGAAGTATTCATTAATTCACGTCAGACGTATGATTAATTCAAATAATGTTCTTAATAAGTTATTTCGAAATACTGCATGATTAAATATATAAAAATCTAGCAGCCAAAATTAACTTCTAAAAGTCCTACATATTCTATTTTATTGAATGAATTAGAATGCGTTAATTGCTTCTTTCTATAAACACATTTATATTATATCCTAGACCGGATACCCATTGGTGACAGGTAAATAAATAAATAAATAAATAACACCCAACAGTCACATACATAGTCCTGACCCCACACTAAGATCGAGTCTTGTGTCGTGGGTATCAAGAACTACGAGAGACTTTTCGGTCTCACAAACACCCAGACCCGGAAGAAATATTTGTGGGCCGCACAAACATTTCTCTCGGTGCGGGGATCGAACCCGCGGCCTCTCGTTTCACAGGCGGCGTCTAACCAACTGCGCCACGGAGGCTGTCAAAAAAGGTCTCTCATATGTGAGAGGCCGCCTTGGTAGGTTGGTTCCACCGCAATGTCTATTTCTCCCGCCAAACAGCAGTGTAAATGCACTGTTGTTTTCCGGTTTGAAGGACACTGTAGCCAGAGTAATTAACTACTGGACATATTGAGACTTAACATCTTATATCTCAGGATGGCGTGCGCAGTGGAATGCCAATCATTGCTTGGTGTTGTTCAGTTTTGCTACTATTCATGGGTGGTCATATCGCTTACCATTATTCGAATTGCTTAATCGTCTCGTTCCCTATTCCTCATGGTTACAGGTATGGCCATTCACGCTTGTTTGAAAATTTCACTATGTATATCAAATTGGAAAAAATTTCTTGTTTCACAACTATTTTGTGATCCATTTCTATAGCATGAAAGATCCGTACAATACTATATAAAAACTTCAAATTATACGCTGGTTTTGCAATGATATTTCCTCTATTTTTCCAACATCATATACATTATTATAAGGTTCTCTACAACATACAACTCGCATATCTACTCGTAAATGTCTACAATGTCTACTCTTGAACAATCACAGCGGAATTCCCTTCCGGCTCGGCCATCCTTCACATCAGCCGTTAAAAAATCCGTTTTATATTCAAATTCTTATTCTATTCTCCTTAACATCGTCATACTAGAAAAGATTGCATTACTCATCGCTCATAGAAATCACCCAGTTAAAATTATAACGTATAAAGCAAAAAATGGGCTCAACATTTCCCTCCACCTAAAATTCCTATGGTGGCACTTATAATGCTATAAATTATAATTTCTGAGTAATTAAATGTGATTTCAATTCCAGGTTTCAGTCTCGGAGACGAGCTAGGCTTCGAGCAGTCTCTTACCAACCTGGACCCGAGTCGGCGACGATCAGTCAACGTGAAGAATGGAGCCCCGCCTAACCTCGTTGCCGATCCGACTAGGGCAACGACTAAGCAGGAGGTAATAGTCTTGTAATTTTTTTTTATTTAATAATATAGTTCATAAAATATATAATAAAAAAAGCTTTATTTAATCATATAAATGATAACATAAATAAATAAATATACCCAACAGTCACATACATAGTCCTGACCCCACACATCTTAGTGTGTATCAGGTCGAGTCTTGTGTCGTGGGTATCAGGTATGAGAGACTTTTCGGTCTCCCAAACATCCAGACCCGAAACAAATACCTGTGGTTCACACAAATATTTGTTTCGGTGTGGAGATCGAACCTGCGTCCTGGCCAATAGCGCCACGGAGGCTATCAAAATAATGTCAATGTAGATGGATAGAGCCTCAGACTAAATACTCTCTAGACGTAGCCATGCCGTGGCCGCACAAGAGACAGATATATAATTCTTCAGTGTGGCCATGTTGGGAAAAATAGTTTTGGTGGGTACTAACACAGGCCAACATAAGCATTGCCAACCGTACGATTTAAATCGTATTTATTCGTATATCGTATTTATTTTTTAGATGATAATGAGTTTATGATTATTTTTTACTTTTTCGTTCGATCTTATATGAAAGCTTGTTTTTTTCTATCTACAGCTGTCTTATCAAAGAAAGGCAACTGCGCGCAAATTACCAATTATATTATTTTTTCAACATTAATACTTTGTTTATTATTCTGGGTAAAATAATATCATCTTCTTAAATTATTGCGTCGGTCCTGGATAAGTATGCAAAATTTCAAGTCAATCCGACGTTTTGAAGTGCTCGAAAATCGACTTCACAGATTCTGTTACTAAAAGTTAATAAAAGCGTGTTAAAAATAATTAATGATCAACTACTTACATTAACATATTTTATTGGGACTGCTTTTGGTTTTACTATAACATTCTTCTTTTTATAATGAAAGGAGTGTATCTCGAAATGTATTGAGCAAATTTTAAAATTATTTTTTGGGTGCCAATTTTGGCGTCCAGTAGCTTCCACCCATTTAATTCTAATTTCACTGTTAGCAGGAAACCTAAAATAAGAAGTAATTTTATTTTTTTACGCATGTATAACGCTACGTATTCAGGTATTATATGCAAGTATTATCTATCTTATTATCTAACCAATTTTCATAACAAGGTAACACTTAACTTTTAAGAAATTAAGGTTATTTAATATTATTTGTAGAAATTCTAAATGTAATCGATATTTCTCTAAGTAAAACAATTTGAAATTAAAATACAACATTATTTACCAATAAAAGACAAAATAGTTATAATGTAACATAAATGTGTAACTTACGAGTGAAATGTTATTCCACAAATTTTTCGTTCACTGCGGCTTTTGCAGCCTAAAATACTTCAACCCACCATTGCACATACACTATAGTCACTAATATTTGTATAAATTGCTGCTTTACACTATCCAAAACTATTAAAATATCGGAAAAACTGATTGTAGTACATTTGTTTGTCAAACTGCGCTGTTTGACAAATAAAAAAACCGGCCACGGTGACAAGGACAAAGAAAAAAACTTTCTGTCTCTTTTACGCACACTAATTTTTAACTTGCGGTCTCACTCTTATTTCTCACGTTCCAGTCATGAAGGATAGAGCCAATATATACAAAACAGGTGGATTATTTTCGGTAGTCTTTACGTGTTTGATTATGTTACAGGAACCTTTTTGCAGTCATTATAATTCTTTAATATTGTTTTTATATTGGTTTATTCCTCCCTTCTACTAGGCTATCAAGTTTTTGTGCACCTAGAAGAATTATTTAGCATAATATTTTTTGTTTTGTTTGTCCTAGCGTTTTTATTTTAATTGATACATTTATTAGTATTGGTATGCGACAGTTTACCAGTATATTTAGCTTGACCAGATCCATAACCCATCAATAATACATTGAAGAAACTTAATAGAATGTAAACAAAATCATAGCAAATTACCTGTCAATTACATTGCAAATTCTCTAAAACTAAACTTGAGTGATGGGTAAGTTAATAGATTAAATTTCGATAATTAATGTATTTTGTTACGTTACATGCCTAATTAAACGGCATCAATAAACTGTCAAGCCTAATTTTAGCATAAAATAATTGATGGAATATACCCATATTTAAATATGTCCTAATAATATATGTTAAAATGTCCAGTCACACTGTCCTTTACAAGCAATAAATGTTATAATTTCAGAAACGCGGCAAACAGAACAGAATAATGATGCGTCCTGTGATGCAACCCCCGAGCCGACCCAGTCAAGCCGCGATGGACAAACTATCAACCCTACACCGCAGGGTTTCCAGCACAATGCAGCCAATAATCGTGTCTGCACCAACAGTCGAAACGCCGATCAACAGAGCGCCCACCATAACACTAGCTAAGCCGATGCCAATGGGAATTCCGGCGTTCAAACCCCTCCCACCCAAAGAAGACACCCTGAAAGTCCTGCCGTTGACGTCATCAACCCGGAAGCACTACACGCCGCTCCAGGTCCCAGAACCGAAGGGCCCCGGCATGGCCTACCAAAGTGAGATGTTACACCCGCACTCACACAACCAGATATCAAAAATGGTGTCGCAAATGACCGCCGTGCAATACGCTCAGCCGATGTTCAAAATTACCCCCGCTCCCATCATGGTGGATCCCATTTACTCAATCCAAACCACTGTTAACCCATTCGTTCCTATGCCTTTAGCTTCACCACCCACGCAAGCTTTACGAGTCATCGCACCGCCTGCTTTCAAAGAGATTCAGCCTATAAACAGACATTATACTGTCCATGCCAATCCTGTTTCTAACTTTGTAGACCCAGTTCCCCACCAAGTTCACGACATTGCCAGCTACAACACGAAGAAGGTCGACGACTACAACTCTATCACTGGTTACGGTGATGATACCACTTTGAAGTTTAATAAGGAGGAGATAAATGCTAAAATCGCTGAGATTGCCAAAGCAGGCAATATTTCTATGGAAGCGGTAGAGGCTGCTATAGCGCTGAGGCAGCAGCAGTTGCTGAGCAAGTACGCGAGTCTGCCCACGCCAGCGCCCACCACTTCGACCACGACCACCACCACGGAGCAGCCGGTGGTGTTCGAGCCGGAACCTGAGATCCTGGCGACAGCGGTGCCACAGAAGCCACAAAGGTATATTTTAGTTTCATTTTTTTGTCTAAGGACACCGTAAGAATGAAAGTTAAGTAACAAAATATTTGTGTATTATTAGGATTATTAGCGATCTATCATACTGGGTAAATTCTTAGACAAAAAAGGAACAAAAACAGTCAAGGTGCTTACAATAAATATTCAAGTTTTTTAATATGTCGCAAACGAGCGTACCTACGGTTCATCTGATGGTAAGTGATCACCTTCGCCCATTAACGTTTGCAACACCATAGGGCATGGAGATGCATTGCTGGCCTTTAAAATGTGAATATGCTCGTTTTTCCAAAATTGCTGGGTCGTATTTATCCGGAAATATTGCCGCTGGTAATTGGCTCCACTGATTTTATGTTAGTCTATAGTCAGTAATAAACTTATTGTGACTGAATTAAATAATGATGATGTTTTTTTTAAGATTACCCACTACCGGTAAAGTAATGAACGCGCCCCGCGAGTACTACCCCGTCGGCTACGAGAAGAACTTCGACGATCACTTCCAGACGAAGGTGGATCTACCAGACACCAACTTCCACTGCGGTGATCAGAAGTACTTCCCCGGATTGTATGGAGACGAGAGTCTTGGATGTATGGTAAGATGGAGCCGTAGTAGACTTGAAAACAGTCGTGTTGAGGATACAATCATATATATATCATTCAATAGCAAAGAAATAACTAAATTAAACGAATACACCCAATAGTCACATACATAGTCCTGACACCACACCAAGATCGAGTCAGGTGTCGTGGGTATTAGAAACTACGAGATACTACTTTTAGGTCCTACAAACACCCAGATTCGAAACGAATGCCTGTAGAAAACCCAAACATTTGTCAAGGTGTGGAGATCGAATCAGCGCCTTGGCATTTCATAGCATCTGGTTAAACGATTATAGTTTTAAAACTTATCCTTACCTACATTTTTTCTTAATTTAATACGAATCTATGGTATTTGGCACCTGACGATATTATTCACCAAACAAAAGTCTATGTCAATGCAATTTTTCAAAATGATTGCTTTAGTGTAATAAAGCTACAACATGAATCTACCATCTTCAAATACTATTTGACGTATTCCATATTAATATTTTCTTTGGTGTCCATTCCAGGTATTCCACGTCTGTGCTCTAACAGACGATGGTCTTGTCATGAAGTCCTTCCTTTGCCCTGAGTCTACGCTCTTCGACCAAACTATACTGAAGTGCAACTGGTGGTTCTACGTGGACTGCAAGAACACCAGGAAACTGTACGACACCAATATACCTGTCTCGAAGAGCTATCAGCTCATGAAAGCTCTTACCTTCTTCTCATCCTACAAGAAAGAGATGCAAGATGATGGTATGTTATATTAATTTATTGGTATGTTATGAAAAATAATGACGTAACTTTTTAAAATTCACGTTTACATCTTAAGAAATAAAAGTGGATATTTAGATTAATTTAAACATATTACAAAACTGATTGTCTGCGGTTCATCAAAATTATAAAAAAAAACATATCGAATATTGTTTTATCGAAATGTAGTGGCAAAATTCAAAGAATAAAATTCGAAATATTGTGGCATGGTTGTATTTTAGCTTCCGATGCTGTTGCAATTTATAATAAGTAAGTGATCAATCACCATAATTTTTTTCAGGTCATCAACCTAACCCTGAAGACGTGGAAGGCATCAAAGAAGCCATTTCCATTCTTGAAAATCAGGACACATCTAAACTTCAAACTAAGGATGCACTTAACGCTTTACAAATCATCACTCCACAACCATACGTCGACGAGAGAAACAACCACAAGGTGGAATATAGTACGGAACCTTCCCCTGTATACAGAGCCAACAGAAATCTCAATAGTACCAGAAGTAGCAGAAATGCAACTCGCGTGAATAGCCAAGAAGCCAGTTCCGAATACAGATTTGTCACCGTGAACGCCGGATTTAATGTAAACAGAGAAGCAAATTCAACAGAAAATCTCAGCACATCCTCCGAAAGGGAGCGCAAACATAGAAGAAGAATGACGCTTAGATACAGCAATGCAACCACAACAACAACAACAATAGCGCCAACAACAGAAAAACCAGTAGAAACTACACCAACAATTGAAATAGTAAAGCAAGAAATACAACACTTAGATCTAAGTCAGGTGAAACAAGAAAAACTAACTGACCAACTCGACGCTATCAAAGAAGTAGAGAATCCAGCGCCTGTTAGAAGATTTTACAGATCTAGTGCTGAAAGAATAGGTAAAGATAAAGAAGGAAATGAGAATGTACAGATAGTCCTGCCAACGACAATGTCGAGGCTGGTAGGACAGTATCCGACGCAGAAAGCAACAATAGACAAATTAGATGAAGCTGTACTTGGCAGAAGAAATTTAAGATTAAGGAAAGAAGCTGTGGCGATTGTGACCGCGGAGAGAGCGGTCCGAAGTAAAACGAAAAACGAAACGTAGCCTTCAAAATTTTAGTCAATAATTAGTGAGGGTCAAAATGGCGGGATCAGTGATTTTGTTATATATCTTTGTATACATTCAGGTAATAATTTTAGAAATATGTAGAGATTAGGTAACAAACTACGGAGTAAAGAGACGCAGGGATGTAAAGGGACAAAACTGTACAAGTAATTAGCTATGAATATAAATGAAAATATTTGCGTTTTTTTCCAAATTTCAGATAGAGTGATTGTGAGTTGGGAATATCAAAAATAACTTTTGATTCCAAATTTTGTTTTAGTCCGTATTCATCGCTGTATTCTATTCACTCTGTTCATAATTTTGTGGCAAAATTAAGATTCATTATTGATCCCGCCATCTCGACGCTCACGATAACTAATATTAGTGTCATAACGACTTGTTAACTTATTTATTAATCGTCAGATACGTGTAGGAGGATGACGTATTTGCTCAATTTTTTATACTTTCCAAGCCAGTTTTGTCGCTTCCTAATCAACGGACGAATGATGAGTTTGAATTGTATTGAATTCATCATCAAAGGAAAGTTTTTATTAATAACATGAGCTTTCCTATGAAATTTGAACTCTTCCCTTTCGGTAAGATTTCTTGCGGGGTGAATCTTGAAACATTTGCTTTCAGCCTACAAGAGATTGTCAAGCCTCTCTCCTTCATATGAGAGTTATGCTGGAATTTCTAATAAATATAATTATAAATAATATTTTTACTCCTGAGTTCTATGTTTTCGATAGTGATAAGGATTTTTAGCGACTGAAATGTAAAAGTATTTCTTAATCTCTTGAATTTTTGAAATTATAACCTTAATCTTTAAAATTTGATGAGATTTTCAATTACACCTCCCCTGTGTTTAAATAAGATTGAGATGCTAAGTTCATGTAATTAATAGATGCCTTCAATGGAAGAGACAAAACAGGAGTAGTCTAGCGCGGATTCAGTCAAGTGATATTACGGTGTATGTTTTAGGTGTTTAGAATTAAAATGTTTCCTAATTTCCTCGTGTATTTTCATTGATCTAATGGAAAGTAAGTATGATGATTTTCTTCTGACTAAAATAAGTAATAGCAATAAAGTAAAAGTAAAGCCAGATTCAAAACGCATTGCTTGAGACAGCACGTATACTGAGGAGGTTTCTCACTTTATGATCCTGACCACCGATGGCTTGGGTCCTGAGCCTCGCCACCGACGGGTCAAGCATTTTTTTCATATTTTTTCTGTACTATGTTAATTTGTCATGTTATGTTTAAATAAATATGTAAAAAAGTGAAATAAAGGTAAATATTTATTATAATAATTAAGTGGAAATATTAAAGAGCCTTTATAATGGACCGTGGAGACTAATAAATTGATACCACATTTCAGGTTAGCAGTTTTAAACTGGTTACCATCATAGTGTCAAATTTATATTCACAAGACATATGTATCATATAAAGTTTCTTATAAGAAACAAATATATAGCAAATATAAAAAAATCCCATTTGATGATTTGCAGCGATCGTATCAGTTTAATACCTAACTTATCTTCACCAAGACAATGAAATAGAAAAAAGGACAAAACTGCATTAAATAAAAAAATCCAATAATTTCAAGTAAACTTTATCACAATAAATTATCTCATATTACCACCATATTTACATAATCATTTTTTCGACTTCAGCAAACAACATAAGAATTTATCACAAAGCATTGGTCCCACGACGAGCAAGCCAGCTGTAGTGATTGCTGTTGCGATTGTCATGCAAATCATCTTGATTTAAATGCTGACAAATTTAAAAGACTCAACAATGCTTCTAAATTAGAAGTAGATAGTAGAGACCCTTCTTGATTTAGAAAGGCATGCCGCAATCTGGGCAGATGGGCACGGCGGGGCAGCTGCACTTCCTCTCGAAGAAGCTCTTTGTACATACAGGCAGACAAAACACTATGATTCCAGCGCTGATTAAACTAAGTAACGACACGCAAATCATGCATTTGAATCTGAAACAAAGAAAGAAAATTCATTAACTTTAACATACAAGGGTATCAAATTAGCAAGTGCAATTAAATTCATAACAAAAAGGAAGACTTAATTTCTCCATAGTCTCAGGGGTCTCACAATATTTTAATTCATCAGTAAACATTACATCCTCAATGAAACTGCAATACCTAATTCCAATCAAAGATAAGAAACAAGTTACAGATGTAAAAATAGTCTCCGTCGCGCAATTGGTGAGACGTCGTGAGTGAAGCAGTGGGTTTGATTCCCGCACCGAAAAAATATTTGCGTGATTGACAGGTATTTGTGTGGGCTCTGGGTGTTTATGAGACCATAAAGTTACTCGTAGTTACCCAGGATATAATATTTATTGATACTAATTTGGAGTCAGGATAAAGTGTCACTGGAAGTTATAAAATAAAAAAAAAAACAGTTTAGATTGTATTTATATATTTTACATAAATGTAATAATACAAAGGCGTGAGCTTATTTATGCACTTAAAATTATTTCGCTTTAAGAAAACATTTCAAAAATCTTTCACACAAAATAGGACCACAAGCAATTACTCCAGCACCGACTATTGCCGTTACAATTCCTAGGCAAATCATTGTAGTTTTATACTTCAACACACATTACAACTTTTCGATCCAATACCACAAAAACCAGAAGACAATTAACTTGTGAGGGAGCGGAACATTTCAAGCAAACACGATTTGCGTGGAATCGCCGAAGATCTGAAACAATGGAGAAATATGGTAAAATAAAAGCATTTATCTAAATGAAACAAAACTTGGCCAGATGGATGTATGTCTATGTCTCAGGATGGCGAGCGCAGTGGAATACCAAGCATTGCTTTGTAACTCAAGGTGTTGTTTGGTTGTACTACTGTTCATGAGCGGTCGTATCGCTTACCATCAGGCGAACGGCATGCCCGTCTCGCCATTCACTGCAATAAAAAAAAAAGATGGGTAAAGTTGAAACACTCAAAGAAGTCTCACCTTGATATGATCCTTTAATAACTTCGTTCCAGGTGAGTCACAAAAGATAAAGAAGAAATTAAATGATAATACAGATGGTTCTAAATATACGCAATGAAATTTATACAAGCAGGTATTTAAACTAAATCAAAGAAACAAGTAAAACTAATTGTGTCAAGTATTCAAAGCTTTATTTTTGCCTTCTCATGTTCATTTCTTCTTCTTCTTTTTCAAACAGTTCATGAGTTGTTCGCATACCAATGGGCCGAATACAATCAATCCTACGGCGGCTAAGATTGACCCGCAAGAAACGCAAAACATTATGAAATATCAAAACTGCTTGATGATTTGAGATTCAAAGTTGATGTTGGTTCAAAAGTCAAAGTTGGTTTGGAGTATCTAAGATGATATTTCTTCTGATGAAACTATTAAAGTTTCAGCTGTTCTTTTGAATGTAGGGTTAACAGGCAGGCAGGTGTAGGAACTAATACAATTCCAGAGACGAATCGAGTCCACCATAGGATCTGAAACAAAAACCGAAGTACATTGGGAAAACGATAGCATGTATATCAAACAAGAAATGTAAATAAATTTATCTTATCTTTCAACTTCCGTGGAATACTTTCTTCCAAAATTACAGTCACTTCCAGAGGAAAGCAATTAAAGATTTTTGGACAGTAGTCGATAATTTTGCGCATTAAGATATCAATTAAGTAATAAAATTGGAATTGTGTTACCTATAAGATTTTAAATAATAATTTGTAATATTAAACGAATGTAATAGATCATGTTATGAATGGTTAATTATGAAAGTAGTAGTTAGACATAAAACTAAACAAATTAATCAATACTTCAAGGATAGAATATTTCTGATCTAACATTAAGAATTTTTGTTTTTGTCATGGTTCAAAACTGAATATAACTTTTCTGACAACACCCAGACCCGAAACACTCCGAAACTTGTGGATTACATAAACTCATTTGCATCTGGGATTTTAACCTACTGGACCACTTAGGCTGTCAAGGACAGGTTATTAATCTACGCTTTTCTAACAAACACCGATGATGCTTTACCATAAATTACTGTCTACCGAGCTATGATCTATGGTATAATAGTAGGAAGAGGGGAGATTTAAAACTTACAGTTGTTTCAGCTCGCCCACACCCACTCTTGCACTCAGAGCGCAAGAGGTGCTCCGTACATCGGCATCAGCTCAAATTCCAAAAGACAGGGAGGATAAAAGTATTATCCTAGCTATATTCAACAGTAATTTCACTAGCATATTGCGTATGTTATTAAACACGAGAAAATTTCCCACAATTTTGATGTCAACTTCAAAATATCCAATGTGAAAGTTTCCAAATTTGAAATTTCTTTTTTATTACGCTGTTGTCAAAAGGTAAGAGGATTATGAAAGAAGGTCGACAGTTATTGGCGGATATTTTAATCTCATTATTTGGGAGGCCCATACTCAGCAATGGACTTTTCGTGGCTTTATAAATATTTTTTTCTATATAATTTGTTTACTTTTTAAATTAGAAATAATGTACCGACAGTCTCCGTGGTACAGATGTTTGAAAGTCAATCGTGAAACCAGAGGCCGTGGGTTCAATCTCCATACCAAAACAAATATTTGTGTGAACCACAGATATTTGTTCCGAGTGTGGGTGTTTGTGGGACCTAAAAGTCTCCCGTAGTTTCTGATACCCACGAGACAAAACTCGATTTCAGTGTGGTTTTAGGACTATTTATGACTGTTGGTGGTTTGGTGAATGTATTATTTTTTAACAATATTGTCATGCAGTTGACTGTGATGTGTAACAAGCTGCTTGCAAAACCATAGGGCACGGGTTCGATCTCCGCATCGAGAATAAAGTGTTGGTTATATCCATAGCACTAGTTTTGAATGTGCATCATTCGTTTGCTCTCCACATTGACCTGTTAGAAGCAGTCTGTATCCAGTGACTTCCTGCAACCATAACCATGTCATCCGTCCACCTTGTAGGGTCGCGTCTGACACTGTGCTTGCCTGTACGTGAATTTTGAATGTAGTGCTTGATCGAAAAATCTCACTAGCATATTTGTAACACTAATCCAAATCAGAATTGTTTTTATGACTGATAAGGGTCAAATGACAAAAACATGCTTTCTGAGCAACGAAGAGTATTAGCAACTTTCTTCTAAAACTTGCATAGTCACATTGTTACTTTAACAGTAGTGTAAAATGTACGTTGGAATATTAAGATATGCGTCCATTAACATGCCCAAATAGAACCTAATAATAATTATGCTAATTTGCTACGTATAAGATTTTAATTTACTGTGATGAAATATCTATTTGACCCAAAAATGTATTCAATAAATCCACTACAACATATGAATTAACTCTCATGATCTAATTTGAAAAACAAACAAATTTTCCCTTGAACAGTTTAATATCACTTAGTAGAAGATCTTTTGGGACAGCATGGACTTCTGCACGAAGGGCTGGGCTCCACTTTTTTGGTCCCTTGTTTTTTGGGCCAATGTGTGTCCAGGAGTATAGGGACGCAGGTTATACAGCCGACGGCAAGTACAGCGGTGCAAAAAGACATACAAATGATCATAGTTCTTTCTTGACTGGTTACTCGTTTACTTCTTGAGGCACTTGACGAATTTGTTGAGCTCCAGCTGTTTGTAGCAGACGGGAACGCACGCGAGGATCGTGGCTGATGCGATCAGGGCGTACAAAGAGAGGCAAATCATCTTTTATTCGGCGACACCTTGCCACCTCCACTATTTGGGCAGATGCAGCGAGGCTGCTTTATTCTTCTGTGGAAGTAGGTACAAGAATAATTATTTGGTTTGCTAAAGCTAGAATAAAAAAGCTTAAAGTAGTTTTAGAAGTCTCTGGAGTCAGCCAGCTTCAAACAGGTGCTTGCGGGAAGCCTATGTTCAATCATTGTCCAGGGGGACGATTTATTTATAAAATTCATGTGACTACATTGTACCCAAAAGACTAGTGCAGGAAATATAACATCTCGGAAGAAGAGAAGCTTATTACCTAAGGTAGTGCTGGTTCTTTCTATTTATAGTATATTCTTTACATATATCAGAAAAATAATATTGATAATTGAATACCAAATAACTTATAACAAATAATTTCCATGCATATATTAAAAGTCATATAAATGTATGAATTACTTAGGAAAGTGCTTCAAATTAAGTAAAGATTTAAATATGTATGTCCAATGCATATTGCTTATAGGGGAACAAAATATTTTTTATTCATCTGGCCCAAATGTTTAAATAGAAAAGTTCCTAACAAGTCCAAAGGCAAATACAGGTCTGCTCCAATATGACCTCTATCGTTTTACTAATGGTTAAAGTCTCATCTACGATTAAAATAGGTTTAAACCCTCCAAAAATGCTTCTGTTATATCCTAGCTATAAGGCAGTGCTATGTGGTAGCCTCTAGCAAGTAAATAGTAACAATTTATCGACCACTGACCTGTATACACAAATCCTGTCACTGGTAGAGTAGTGTCCGCAAAATGATAAGAGAGAAACACTCAAACCTCTTATAATTGCGTAACACTAAAGTACCTAATGACAGCACACATAATTTTCTGTAAATCGTTAAACCAGACAACAAAAAATTACTCCATGACAAGATGAAGCTGTCAAAAGGCGCGTGTCAATTATTTCTTCTATGATGTATTTTTGTAGCCAGTAATAGTGATGAAACCTTTTCTATTCTCTTGATATCTATGGATATTTATGGAAGCTTTGCGCAGTGTTATTTTGTATACATTAATTTACCTAACTTCACCAATCCGACAAGGTTTTAAAAGATTAATCTGCTCGCTGCATGTTTATTGTCTTCGAAAGTACCATTCCATGGTTGAACAAAGGCGTTCTTCAAAACATTTAATCCAACTTTACAATAAGATTTTTTTCTTTTAATTGTACTCAGCCAGTCTGTGAAGTTCTTCATCTTCTTTATCGGGGGATTTCTTTGGTTCCTTTTCACTCGGGATTGTTCTTGAATTATTTCTTCTTCTGAACATTGGTTCACATCAGCTATGATTGATCAGCATTAACTAGCTTCAACATCAATAATAACAACAGTAATCGCATTTCGCATCACAATCGCACTAAAATAACTAGTTCAGACCACCTGAAAAAAGTGCTAGGATAGTCGCTGCAATCAGATCACTTTTTTAAAAAATGTCTGTAAAAATGTTTAGTAGAGGCTTTTTAGGGCTGATACTGATGATGAGCTTGAAGCAGGTTGCTTATTTTTGCAAGTTATGGGCGGTAGTCTCAGAAAGTTGTCTTGGTTGTCTGGAAGAGATCGCCTCGAGTGATAAGACCGCCATTGTACTCTTTTCTTGCTTGTTAAATTGTGTTAATGTTATTTCCTTTTATTTACTGGTGTACAATAAAGCTTTAAATAAATAAATAAATAAATAAAAGTTTATTTCACACTCTTTCCCCAATTCTTCTAACAATTGCATCAAACCTCTACAAAATTAAACGCTGAAAAATAATTTCTAATTTAGAAGCATCAATGTCACTCTGTCAAACCATTTCATCGTGATTCGTTTGTTTCACACATAACACGAAAATTTCTTATCCACCATTCTGTGAAGGTAAAAGTAACTTATGTAGTTTATTTAGGGTAAAAAAGGCAAGGAAATTGCCACGTCATAGCCGTAGGTTGACAAAGTGTGTATAAATGAGACTTTTGGTGTTAATTTTGCTGACGGCGTCAGTTTGGGGGTTCCCCGAGAGGAGGGTGGAGAAGGCAAGTCTGGGACCGGAGCGAAGTGAGACTAGAGTTCGGGAGGCGCAGAGAGATTGCAAAGGGAAGTGTGCCACTAGTATAGCCCAGAAAGCGGCGGCAGAAGCTAAAGCTGCTCAGGCGGCTCAAAACGCGGCCGGCGCTCAGGCCGCGCATATGGTAAATGATGTAGATTTTTTGTTAAAATTAAAGTTGGTTACAGGACTTTTATAATGAACTACTCTAATTTTCATATGTTTATTTATTTATTTATTTTATTTACACTTTATTGCACACAAAAGGAAAACAAATACAAACAGAAATCACAAATATAAAAAGCACAATTGGCGGTCTTATCGCCGAAAGGCAATGTCTTACAGACAACTATGGGATGGATTTAAAAATAGGATAAATAAAGGGCAGTCTAAAGTGTAAAGGATAGAACTTGCTTAGAAAGGAAAAGTGTTGCAAATAAGTACAATTAATTTAATAATATTTCAAGTAATACAAATAATAAATACACATATTATGTTATATAAACATATATATATATATACAAATATGCATACATAAATAATATAATAACAATACATACATTGGAAGATAAATATATATAATATATTGATATATACATATATATTAAAATACCAGTACATACAACAAATAGGTAAATTATCCACAGAAATGTGTCAGTTCAGTGAGAAAGATAGTAATCTTTGACAAGTTTTTTGAAAGATGATAGTGATCGTGCCCGTCTTACCACAACTGGTAATGCGTTCCACAGTCGAACAGCCTGGACAGTAAACGATTTATGTTTATTAATGAGCTATGGTTTGCAGAAATATTTTATGGATTAATTCTGCTATTTGTTTGAAGTTTTGTAATAGTTTTTAACAAGCGTTGATTATCATATTTTGCCTATGTTCTGGCACTCTTTATGCCTGTGTTCAATGCTTAAATCGCAATGTTTACCTCATTATAAGTAAGATAAACGACGTCCACTGTGAGGGCCAACAATGCCTGTGCATTCCTTAGTAGAAATGCGGACCATTATAGTTATGATATAAATATTGTTTTTGCAACAGTAGTTCCAATATGTCACCTTAATGGTTGTGGTAATAGTTGTGTCTAATTTTATATCATACTTATTATAAATAACAGATGTGAACTTGCTAATAATTGTTTAATTATACAGGTAAAAACACAACTAGCTGAAAAAGCTTTACAAGCAGCGAAGGCAGCGGAAGCAGCGCTTGCTGGCAAGCAAGCTGTAGTAGAACAGTTACAACAAGAGGTGAAAGAAGCCGAGGCAGTGGTCGCTGAAAACACAGCTGCTGTACACCAGCAGCAGGGGACTGTCAATGCAGCAGTACAGGCTGCTCAGCAATCTACGGCGCAGGTGAGGTAACAATTTAATTAATATTTTAATAATAATATTGTACAGATTTTGTATGTTTGAGAATTCGTCAAATTTGAAAGGATGTGAAGTTTATCTAATCTGGAATAATTCGCTAAAACCTCGATCACAATCAATGACAAACAAGGCCTGTGCCATTAATTAGGACGCATAAAATACAGCTATTAGCAATAAGACGGTTTATTATAATTTGCAAACTATAATTAAAAATTTTAGTATAATAACATCAATTATATAAATTGATTATCTCGTAGTGCCATCCGCTGGTAAAATATCGCGGAATCGATCCGATAGTATTGGAGCCTCGTATGGAATGAGAGCAGACGGTTATGGAGAAAGATAATATTAGACGCACTTCCACTTCGAATATTTTTGTAATTTGATGTCCTCTATCTTCAACAATTCCTACCAGATCATAAGCACCGGGAATCAATTTGGGCGGTCCAAGTTTTACGAATGCGGTTACTACCATTTCTTACTACAAATTTGAAAACAATTTGGTAGTAATTGTTGAAGACAATCCTTTGAACGCTTCGTAAAACTTGCCTTCTTTGTTTCCAAAGGTGTGATCTGGTGGCGAAGATTGAAGTTAGAAGACCTGAAAGATTTTAGGAAATTTGAAGGTTCCGAAATGATTTGCATGTCATTGTATGCTTTTGTGGCGGCCGCCGCTGTACTATCCTGTGCTCCAGTTTGCATAAATACATGTTCGAAAAGATTCTACGCGTGCTTCTGCAAAAAGAAATAATACAAAACAGAATGGTGGATAAAAGTTGAAGTGGTCGTTTTATTTTTGTAAAGTTATTTGAATAAATTCATGCAATATTATACGTGAATTTATTTTTAGCTGCTGGCGCTTCATTAGCATTTCTATCGGTTTATTATTTGCATTCTAATATGTTATTTATTATTCAAGGCTTAGTAAAGCGCCATAGTCAAATGCGCTTGCTTGCTTCTTTGCAGTTATGATCTATGACTTTAGAAACTCGTAAAATTATTCGGTAAATAATGGCTTCTCGCATTTTTCACTACCAATTTTTGACGTTCTATTTATTTGACCTCTAGTATGATAGGTAATATTTAACTCTGGATACACTCCAATCAAAATTCCATAGGGCTTAGGACATACCATTCCATTACTTTTATCAGTCTTGATGTTCATCCAATTCAGACTCTCTTAGACTGTGGAGCAAAGGAACTACAGTAATGTGTTAACTCTTAACAGCACTGCATTATTATTAGTACTGTGCTGGAAAATTAAATCTGTTTATTAAGTTATTACTTTATATATTTAATATCCAACAGCACAAGCTGATGGTGCAAGCGACGCAACTAGCGAATCAACTGGAGAAATCGGCGCACTGCGTTCTAGAGAAGACGAAATTTGGACTCCAAGAGAAATGTCACAACCTCTCCGAGGCCAGAGCGAGGCTGGCCCACTTACAGCACAAGCTGCAATGCGCTTGTGCTGAATGTTCGGCCACTAAACAAGCAGCACATTGCGCTTGCGAAGCAGCTAGAGCAGCATGCGGTAATGCTAGAAGAAAGAAGCACGTTTCAAGCCAAAACGCGCTGGCTCCAAAAGACCCAAAAAGAGGACGATGATCGAATTCCCAAAGAAAGTATGGTGTGCATTTTGTGAATGCGTTCAACCGGTTTCGCTTCTAAAACATTCCCAAAAACTTGTTGTAAACGGAAATACACTATCTATTTTTGGTTATATTATGTGAATTATGAGTTCCACTCTCTACGATGTGGGTGGAACGCGCTATTACGATTTGCATAGTTTTGAATTTTTTCATTGTTATTTTATGCAAATTCGTAAAAAAATTTCATAACTATTATTAACAAATGCCTTAAATCGAAATTTATAGAAGTGCTGCGAACGTTTGTTGTAAGTAAATATTTTACTGTTACAGTTAAAAAAGATGATGTATTTCAATTTCGATCCCATGTTTGAATTCTGTGCTATTATCCACATTGAAAAGTTTTGGAAGATTATGGTTCAATGGCAAAATTTTATTGGAATGTGTGGATAATGAGATACGGGCTAACCTTTTCGAGTGTTTCGCTTTACTTTAGTTTTGTAGCTTAATTGTTAAGACTTGGAGTCGTGTAAGATTTTGATATAAGTTGTATAAGTTTGTTGATTATAATATAGTGATCATGCGAGTGATGTTTTATTTTTGGTACAAATACTTTCAAGTATACACTCGTCTATTTTAAATATATTTAGAGCGCATTGATTTTGTAATCGATTCGTCGCATCATCAATTAATTTGTTATTTATATTAATTTAGAAATTGATCTAAATCTAAAATAGAAATCAAGTTCTTAATTTCGAATTTTTTTTTGCGTCTTTTTCAATAATGCATTTGAGACGTAATTCATGAATTATTCTCTAAAAGGATGCTAGATAACAAAAAGTCGATAGTTACAATAATTTAATACAAAATCTACAATACCAGTCTTACCCCAATAAAATGTTACGGTGGATAATACGATATAAAGAGAAAATAAATACATGAGATCTCCAAACACAATAACAAGAAAAGCCAAATTTAATACATAAGTTACATTTAAATATTGAGCAATCTTGGGATTTAGTTGATCCCTGCAAATTTCACATCAGATGCAGACGTGAAACTTGAAAGATCGGAAATAGCTATATAAAAATTAATTACTTTAAATCCCAAAATTAATTAAAATAAACTTACTTATCTACTATACTAAATGCGTCATTTAAATTTTGTGGACTGAAGGCCATATTGCTGTTTTTGTAGTTAACATAAGTAGAAACTGTTGCAGAAGCTTCGCCTTCAGAATCGTACTGTCCTGGAGAAAACTCATCATCCTGGTACATGGGCGCGCTGGGCGTGAATTTCGCGACGTACCTAGCTGGAGGCTCAGCGTACTGTCCACCAACTATTATTTCATCGTCTTCTTCATTCTTCTGCTTAGATTTCCAACCAGCTGTGACAATTTTCGTGCTTTTTGTTGCTTGTGGATTCCGTTTTCTATTCTTGCTTTGTTTTTGATCTTTCAAATGTTGTCTATGCTCGTAAACTTCAGAATAGGAGCTAAGACTTTCTTCATCGTCGTTTGGTACGGGCGTCACAAATATATCTTGAGGTTTCACAACTGCTGTGACTCTTTTGGAAGAAGCATACGAGCTGTCCATGTTGTGATTGCGGAGAGCGCTCCAAGATTGGTATTGCTGCCCGAATTTACTAAAATCTTCGTTGTAATCGCCTACGTCGAAGTGATGAAGGGAAGAATACAGATCGTTTAGGTTCGATTTGATCGGAGCACCGTAGGAATCGACTGGTGGTTCTGCATAATTTGGCTTAGGTCGGAAGTCTACGCCGAAGCTAGATGGTGGTTCTCCAAATCCAGCGGGTTCAGGTGGATAATACGTGTATTGAGGAGGTATTTTCCTCGGCGGAGCGTATGTTGGCTTGGTTGCACGTTTTGGTGGCCCATACCTGGATTTAGGTTTAGGAGTGCGCCTGACAATAGCCGGCCTGTACTTCGGGCTTCCGTATTTACTTTTGTATTTCTTACTTGGCTTTCTGCCAGACTTTGAGTTTCCGTATTTGGGTCTCGGGGGTCCATAAGTTGGACCACCTGGTCCGTACCGTTGCCTTGATATTCTGGATAATCGTCGATAGCTTACCACCTTGGGGTTTTGGTATACCGTCTCCATTGGGAAGTTGTCGATCAGCAAGGTGGCCTCTTGTCTTCTGACTCTTTTTTCGTTCTTTCTCTCGTCCAGATCATTTTCTTTCCTGTCGTGTTTGCCTGCAGTTACGCACGATGCGCTTACTGTTATCTGAAATGGATAAAATTGTTCAATTAGTAGAGTTCTAGATTTTGGCAGCTTTCATTTATTCTATAGATTAGATTGCATCTATTAATAAACGGTAAATATTATCTTGACTCATTTCCTTTTCCTATACGAGTTAAGGAAATATTTTCATAGAAATCTTGCTGTTATCGTTTTAATATCTCATAATGTTTTGATATAATCTATTTATTTATTATTTATTAAATAAAAATAAAATAAAATAAATAAAAAAATGTTTTGATATAATCGTTTGTAATCCAATTGCTTTACTTTCACTTGAATATATATTTTTTGGATTTTATATAGAAAATAACTGTAAGTTTCCTCAAAATTCTTCATTGCATTGAAAAATTTATAAACAGGTATGGGGTTTTGATCCACATTGTTAAATAGTGCACGTAAATCTTGAATAATTTATTTTCTTCTTAATTGTGTATTGTGGTTATTTATAGCCTCGGACTCGCCTATGATTTTGGCAATCAAGTAATATTAATTACGGCACACTTTAACAGCGGGAGAATATATCTTAAGTTAAAATATATACTATAACGGTCTACACAATTATTTCTATGGTATATGAAATCTGCCAACACTTATAAGGCTAGTGTGATGGAATCCCTTGCTGATAATGGGACATATATGGGGCTGGTATTCGTAAAAAATCAAGTTTAATAATACATGACACTTTCGGTGAGCCTCACAATAGCGGGATCACAAAGTATCTTGAAAAGTAAACCACAAATAATTAAAAAAAACTGCTACAAATTAATACCTCTATTGTTCGAATTAGCGCCGATGCGTCAGAAGATATTCAACGGAAATATTGATCCTGCCATACTATTCCCCACTATTCTAGTTCTTATATTTTAATGTTAAATATAATTAAACTGAGGGTAGTTCGTTTTCCTGTGAGAGTCGTTGAGCTGATAGTTCAGTCTCGGTTGCGCTTCTGAAAGCGTAGTGCGCGCTCCTATGCTACGCAGATATTCTTGTGTAATGTGCTGTGAAAATGAAGTGCAAGTGTTTTGTTGTTTTTTTTAGTATTTTTTCTTCTTAAGCATTCAAGTTAAATTGATAATTAATTTTCAAATTAGAATACTTTTGATTCCAGACACACGACTTAGTTTTTACAAAATTGCGTACAAAATAAACTACATAATTTGATAATAGGTTCCGTTAATACGAGGTATTATTTAAAGAATTTCTTCAAAAGTGTCGGATTTCGTTTATCTTTGATTAGATTGTTTGTTTTATTTTTACTGTGTTGTGTACAATTGAGCCAGTGATATGTGTTGAGCCATCATCATGACGTTATCAACCGTCATCTCTGATCATCAGGCTTCGAGAGTGGTGTCTCGGTGAGTACTGTAGATTTAGTTTTTACCTATTGTTGGATTTGTGTATTTTATTTGTTCCTTTAGGTATATTTTTGGTCGACGAGTGTGTATATATTTCAAACTAAAAGGCAACAACGTGATAGTTTCTTAACTGAGAAATTCACAATTAAATTGAGAATTCATTTTCCGATAAATATTTCTAGCGTAAGATACACTTTATAGTTATCCTAAATTGCGTACAAAATATAATACCTCTTGATTTGTTGTGTTAATATTAGGGATTACTTAAAGAAATTCTTAAGTATTTAAAGCATTAGATTTAGTTTTATCTTTGATTGGATTTTTTTATTTCTACTGTGTTGTGTACAATTTGGTGCAAGTGTTTAGTGTTTTCATCAATAACGCTAATGTCATTATTCGTCATCGTTGATCATCAGGCTTCGGGAGTGGTGCTTCGGTGAGTACTGTAGATTTAGTTTTTATATTTCGCTGGATTTGTGTATTTTTGTTTGTTCCTTTAGGTATATTTTTAGTCGACGAGTGTTTATATATTTCAAACTGTCTGGCTTTAACGTGATAGTTTTTTAACTAAAAAATTAGTTAAATTGAGAATTAATATTCAAATTTAAATTCTTCTAATTTATGAAACGCTCATAGGTTTTAAAAAGTTGCGTACAAAATATACTTTATAACTTGATCATAAGTCATACATACATAAACTCACGCTTTTTTTCCAGAAGGGGTAGGCAGAGGTGCCAGGACACCCACATTTCGCCTTGTATGTTCCGTCACATGATGCGATAGGTGGCGAGCCTATCGCCATATCGGGTACAAATTCCTGACTCTGTGCTGATAATGAATAGATAAATCCAATATCACTTTGCTCAACCAGGGATTCGAACCCGAGACCTCAGCTTTGTAACCGTACCTTAGTACAACTACGCCACCGAGGCAGTCAGTCATAAGTCAATTCAAGGCAATTGAGTTTTTTAGTTCAAGTGCGTTAAATTTTGTTTGTCTTTGATTAGATTCTTTGTTTTATTTCTGTGTGTATACAATTTGGTGCTAATGTTTTGAGATATCATCAGTAACGCTCATTATTCGTCATCTCTGGTCATCGGACTTCGGGAGTGAGGTGCCGAGGTAAGATTTAGTTTTAATCTTTCGTTGGATTTGTGTATTTTTATTTGTTCCTTTAGGTATTTTGGATTGACGTATGTATGTTTTTTAAATGGAAAGGCTCCAGTAAAAGTTTTGTTTGTATAACGAATTAGGGATTCATAGTTAAATTGAGTATTGGTTTTCCGATGAAAAATATTTCTAATTTAAGACACACGCTTATAGTTTTTCCAAAGTTGCGTACGAAATTATACTTCTTAATTTGCTAATATAATTGAGAATATTATTGTTTTCCAATATTTAACAGAATCCTTAAATCGGAATTTTCAGGCGTTTATGTTTTTCAGCTATAAACTAGAGCTTGATTTAAGACATTAAATTATTTACGAACATCTAAGGTACATTACAGCTGAATAAACAAAAATCAGACGGTATATTTAGAAGTAAAAATTTTAACATTAAAAATTTAAATACATCCTACATCAAACCTAGGACTTCACAATTCATAGCCCATAACCAGCCACTATACCAAGATTTTAATTTAGGGCGTGAAGCTAATTAACCACTCTTGTAAGTAGAGTGATTAGAGTTTACAGATGTACACGGTGTGCGCTCGCGAGCTAATTGTGATGAAAGTGAAACGATTCACGATCATTATAATTTCAAATAGTGGTTGAATGTTTACAGGGATTGTTTTAGTTTTACCGATAATGGTATTGAAAATCAACGTGGGATTGGATAAATAGGAATGCAGGGTAAAAAGGGCTTAACTGTCGTCTTGTTTTAAAATTAAAATAGTCATTATAAGTTCAGCTATACAGTGTATATCAAGACTGCTACTGAAAACGATGCCGGGTAACAGTTTTAGATACCTCAGATATAATGCAACTAAAAATTTTGCAAATAAAGCGTCTTTTTTATTTATCATTCTAATTTCTAATTTCGTATTTGGGTGGTAAATACATAGATTTTTTCGAAAATAATAGTTTACACTCGTTTATTTTTAAAAACTCTATAGTACGCAAGGCTCTATTATTGTATCAAAAAAATGGATTTACCACCCAAACAGTTGATATTTAAAAAACACAAAAAAAATGACATAGTTGCTTTCGAAATTTTTTGTTGCATTGTGTTTGTACTCACTAAAACAACCACCAGCTTCGTTTTTGGTAGCAGTTTTGATATACCCTGTTTAATAAGTGATAAATAAAAGCGTAAATTGAAGGTAGGTAAATAGAAATAAAATTAAAACAAAAAAGTTTTTACACACACACAAAAATAATTAAGTGTGAAATTAGTCTTCTTGACTATTCGTTAACATTATTAACTTATCAAAAGTATTATTTATACCTCTAATGCAAAAACAAAACTCTATAAGCAGAAACTTTACGAAAACGTAGGACTTTAAGCATCTCAGAGTGAATAATTCAGATAGCAAAACGTTTGGAATGTTACACGAATCTATTTACTATTACAATGTCTAAAAACAGTCCAATTGCATAACCGAACGACAAGCGCATACAAAATGTTAATTAAAATTGACATCACGTTTAACCGAGTATCTAAAACATTTAAAACAAAAGGTATTCTATCAAATCTCCATACCAAATGAGTAATAGGCGTGGTGCGTATGACTTTCGTATGGTAATCGGGTCCCAAGACGACAATGTTTATGGAATACGAAAAATCATGAAAGTAATACCACTTTCGAGAATTTCATTTAGTGGAGAGCTCTAGGATTGTGTATTAAAGTTGTGTGATGTCAAGCTTTGAACGCCCATAATAGGGTATACAAATGTATTTTCATAAAAGTTATACAACTAATTACGGTTATGCTGTTAGTGTATCTGAATCGGCCTATACACGTCCCACTGTAGGGCATGGGCCTCCTATAAAATCGAGAGTATGGTTGAGAATGGTTAGGACATATAGTCTACAAGGCTGCCCTAGTGCAGGTTCGCGGACTATACATACCATAGAAATTCATACAAATTGCTGTGGGATGCAGGTTGGCTCACGATGTTTTCCTTCACCGTTATAGTGCGTAGTGGGGTAGACTCTCTACAATGGATTTAATGGTATATGCAGTTAATTCAAATGTTATAGGGATGATTATTTCTCGCCGCTTGGCAAAATTATTTCGACTCACTTGAATCCAAATATACACAAGTACTTAAAACATATTTCTATTATAGGAGGAATACATAATCTTTGTACTTCCCTACAAGTAGGTGGCCATAATTTATTCATGGCAGCAAAAAAACTATCCTTACTATGTAAGAAGTCATTCTTAAAATACACCAGTTGTTTGTGAACCTTTGAATTGCAAATCACAAAATTGGAAAGTAAATAGCTATGTGATACGTGGTGTTTCTACGAATTATTCGATTAAGTAACAAAAGACAATTTCACGGGAAACGAAGGCGATTGGCCGTGTCTGTGACCGTTTTAATAGTTAAAATATTGATGAGAACTGATGGGTATCCCCTCGCAAAATTAATTAAATACAACCAACAGTCGCATACATAGTCCAAACCCCACACTAAGATCGGGTCTGGTTGTTGGTGGGATTGAAAAGTCTCCCGTAGTCTCCTATATCCACAAAACAAGACTCGATCTTAGTGTGGGGTCAGGACTAAGTATGTAACTGTTATATACATACTTATCATTTTCGATGGTTATTTATACGAATATCCGGAAAAAGTACAAATAGGTATCAAGTCTAGGTAGGACAACTTCAAGTACTGTGACTTAACCATTGTAATGACTCATATAATATGACTAACAGTATAGTTTTTATCTATCCAATAAGTAGGTGTAAATATTTTCTCTCGATAGATATTATTTCATGTGAAACAGTCACATATCTCGGGTAACAGAGTGACCCACAAATGAGCCACAAGATTGGCCAGGCGACACAGAAAGTTAAAATACGGATGTATAGTATTACTCATTTTTTATGGTGTGGATTGAATGACATTTGGCCTTAAGGCCTACGCACTATAATTTTTAATATCGGTTGAATATATTTCCATAGTAATTATGAAAATAAATACAACCTACTGTCACATACAAAGTCCTGACATGCCATTAAGATGGCTAGAGTCTGTGAGAATTGAACCCGTGGCCTCTGGTTTCACAGCCCGTGTTTAACGAACGGCGTCATGGAAGGTTGTCAATTCATACAAATGTTCCTGCCCGATATATGAGTGTATGCACGTTTCTGTTATACTAGACCGTGTCACGAAGAACAGTTAAGTTATGAACACACAATAGTCAAACACACTTCTGATCCCATAATAACTTAGTCAGGACTAATGTTTTAGGTATTCCTTTAGACCTGCCCTCGAAATAAGTATTCTTGGGTCATACGATGATTTCTATTGGAATCGCAACATCTCCTTTCACAGTTAGACTTTTAACAACTTTGTCACTGAGGCTGCAATGTTAAGCAACGTTTTTAAAATATTCAAAGCTTTTCAGTAAAGGTGCTTCCTATTCAGAATTAATCCCGCAAAACAGCAGTGTAAATACACTGCTCTGTTCCGGTTTGAAGGACTTTGCAGTCTGAGTAACAACTGGACATATTGAGCCTTAACATCTTATGTCTAAGAAAGGCGAGCGCAGTGGAATACCAAGTATTGTTTCGTAATTCAAGGTGTTTGGTTTTGCTACTGTGCATGAGCGTTCGTATCGCTTACTATCAAAGGAATGGCATGCTCGTCTCGAAATTTATAGAAAAATAGTTTTTGATAAGGAAGTAATGAAAGAAAGACTTTCCTTTGGACGCAACACAATGTTAATAAGGCATAACCTTGCCTGTCAGTATCAACCATAGCCTATCATTAACAAAGGCAAACATGTCGTTCAATTATCAAGGCGCCCATTGTGTGTGACCATTTTCACTTATCGAAAGTGTTCATCGTAAAATGCATGAACTCGCTAATTGCTTATTTATGCATTTATTGTTAATAGTTTTAGATGAGTAATTGAGTATGCATTTAGTAAGCAAACGTGGTGTACTATAAGGCCCAACCTCTTGCAATCGTACTCTCGATTATAGTAGTGGTCGGGTCCTTTAGTGTGAAGTATATGGGCTGATTGAATGTGGCCGTTTGGATGAAGGCTGAATTGATTAATTAATACCTTTTTGTTGTACTTTTCTACCACATGACGCATCAATTTAAAACAAGTGTTAAAGTCAAAAAAGTATGGAAATGAAATGTAGTTTTAGTTCTTGTAGATTTTATTGGATGATACGATGATTGATGGTATGTTATGTTTTGCGTTAGATGAGCCTGAAAATGCTTGTTAGTCGCCCTTGGCATTTACCAAGCATTAAGTCGAGGTTTATTTTTCATCTTATTAGTTCGAAAGAAAGAGTGTGACATGGCTTTTATTCACTAAATAATTGCACAAAATACATTTAAACTTTTTCTACGCAGATGAATAAGTAAAAAATCTGCAATAAAACAATATAGTGGGTTCTAATGTATCACTTTCGCCAGTTATAAAAAACGTTTTGGTCTCACCTCAGCGCTTCGAATATGAGAAACAATTTCATTTCATTACTCAAACGATGTTTGCTATGAAAAATATTCATTCTGTTTTAAGAAACGATTGTTATCTTTGACTAAAATACCTGTTTTACTAATTGCAATTAGAAGTCGCGAGTTTGATTCTCGTAATGAGACATGATTTTTTTATTTAACTACGGAAGCACTTTTGGTTAGATGCTGTTTGTGAAACGAGAGGCCGCGGGTTTGATCCCAGCATAAAGACAAATACATATTTAGTGAATTAAATGGATTCTTTTCAGGTCTTGGTGATGTGAATTAGAAATTTTTCCTTTAATTTGATACCTAAAACTCTTATTAAATAAATTAAATCTTAAATCAGTACTGTAATTATTATTATCTAAGCATAGGAATAATAATAGCTCTTGTAATTTAGATAGTTAACAGAAATAAAAGTTTATGCCCATCATAATATTATTGCTTCGCTTGGTATCAAATCTAGTTTGAAAGATTTTACATATTTTGAGGCACTTCTACCTACCTCTGTAAAGGATACATGGATAAACTTATGACTATATAAGTATCAAAAGTATATAAAATATTTATAATGGAGAAGATAATTTCTTTCTTACATCAATAACACCTACTTTGTACAATCTTTTCATCATCCAAAGGTTGACTGGTAAAGAAAGCCTAAGGCATTGAAGTCCCCTTTTACACAACATACTATAGCAAGGTTTAAATCTATACATATAAATACAATTGAAGTGTCTGTTTGTAAAGTAAAAATAAAAAAAAAATGTCCAACTACATATCGTTATATACACGATACCTATAACGAAAATGACCTTAGATGTTTTTGTCTGTCTGTCTGTCTGTTTGTTCCGGCTTATCTCTGAAATGGCTGGCTAGCATGGTAGCTGATATAATAAGGAGTAACTTAGGCTACATTTATTTTAGAAAAAGCTTTTATTTTATAAAAATATTTTTTTGTTAAGTTCCACGCGGACGAAGTCGCGGGTACAGCTAGTAAATAAATAATTTTTAAAGATGTCTTACTTGTCTTCAAACGGTACTTTTTTGAAACCATAAACACAATTGCCTTCTGAGAATCAAGTTTTAGACGCACGTTAATTCCGTGTCCTCTATTTTTAACCAACGCAGTAAGACAAGTGAAATTATGTTTCTAAAACAATTAACAACAAACAAGAATGTTTTAACTTTCATTCGACAACTGGTTTTGACGTGATTAATGGTTTTGGTAATGGACTGTCGAATATTTACTTTATTTTGCAGATTTTGATTTTGCTAGTGGTAGGTATCTCATATGTGAGAAACCGCCTGGGTAGGTACTACTGCAATGTCTATTTCTCCTGTCCAGCAGTTTAAATGCACTGTTGTGCTTCGAATTGAAGGACATTGTAGCCAGAGAAACTACTGGATAAATTGAGACTTTACATCATATGACATCTTATGTCGCAGGATGGCCAGCTCAGTGGAATGCCAGGCATTGCTATGTAATTCAATTGTTGTTTGGTTTTGCTACTGTTCATGAGCGGTCGTATCGCTTACCATCAGGCTATTATTATGACTCAATTTATATTTATAATTATTTGACACAATTATCTTAGGGCCGTTCTTTATAATCTATCCATCTTTGACAATATATTTCATTAGTTATTTCGATGCAATTTATGTTTCGGTTAACAAAGATAGAGAGATATAGATATGGTGCATACCTATATTTATAGATAGCTAGATTAGATAAATATATATGTATGTATATTTTTGTTTAATGAAGCATTGAATTGTACCGACATACACTTGGAAGCATATTTATCCTTTGTTAAAGATAGATTGGATATAGAGAAAGGCCTTTAGTTTGCTTGATTACTTCTTTTCAACCTATAGAATAGGTTCAGGACCATAGTTTAAAAAATATAGTATTTTATGTTGATGGTCAGTGTTTGATAGCCTCCGTGGCGTATCCCGCACCGAAACAAATTTTGTGTGAACCAGATATGTTTCGGGCAGTAGCACAACACGAGGCTCTATATTGGTGTGGATTCAGGACTATGTATGTGACTGTTGGGTGTGTTTATTTATATTTAAAGTACATGGTTTATTGAGAATACAAGTAATCGACATAGTCTACCCAATTCGCTTGTTAAATAAGTAGGACATGTATCACTGAGAACTAATGGCCAATGTGGCCCAAAGTTAGACTGGAACTTAAGCATCAAGCGACCTAATAAACGTTGTAAGAAGTTATTGAAATATGCAGGAATGTTTGAATAGGTGTTTTTAAAAACGGCCTATGTTTATTAGTGTACTGGCGCGGCAGATCATAGTGCAGTAGCTTTTCTTTTTTTTATTGCTATGGATGGCGAGACCAACTTGCCGTTTGTCTGATGGTAAGCGTAACGACCGCTCATAAACAGTAGCAAAACCAAACAACGCCTTGAATTACAAAGCAATGCTTGGCATTCAACTGCGCTCGCCATTCTGAGACATAACATGCTAAGTCTCAATATGTCCAGTAGTTACTCTGGCTACAATGTCCTTCAATACGAAACAAAACATTGCAACAGCAGTTTAAACGCACTGCTGTTTGGCGGAAGAAAACGAGTAATATAGCTGAAAAGACGACTACGTAATTACTGGTCATGGGTTCAAAACATACTAAGAAAATATCTGGTAATTAATTAATTACAAATACTATTTGTACTTTTTAAGTCGGAGCGTTGCAGAAGGCGGATATTTCAGTACCATAAAATTACATAACAATTTGCAGGATTTCCCGTTTTTAATGCAAGTTGGATTTCCGATTGTATTAAATTTTACATATTACATAAATGTTATTATGTGAAGTAATGTATGCTGAAGCTAAAAATAGTATCTTGTATATTGCAAATAAAAATAGAATAATCTTTATTTCTAAATAATATATAATTTAGATTAAGTAGTAAGCTAGACTAATTAAGTAGGCAATAGCTAAGTCAAATGAAAACCGGACTGCCAATCCGGGGGTCACGGCATCAAGCCCAGAACACAAAACTAACTTTACTAAAAAAACTAAAATTACAGAATGAAAGAACTGGAAATGTAAGAAAGCGACATAATAATAGAGGAAGTAGCATTGTCTAGACTTGAACCAGGTAACCAAGAATGTAGACCTTTGCCCAAGGAGGAAGAAGGAAGACGGAAGGGGTCTTCCTTCTGGTTTCTGTTGTAGTGTGAACTTGTGAAGCTATTATTTCTTATCAAGACAAATATTTTTACTTTTAGGTTCTTGGATGATGGATAATAGTGCACTAAGTATAAAATCATCGACATGGCTTAGATTTTTGGCCACGGGAATAATGAGTAAGGTAATGAATAAGCATACTTATGTGACTTAGAAAATCTAAAAGCGTAATGTAAAATTTCTTAATATTAAAATATAAAAATCAAGCGTATTAATATAAAAAAAACCTAAATTTATCATCAAACAATCTGCACACATAGTTTAGATATTTGAATATGATTATTTTGTGTACTAATTGTTTGTTTGTACTAAGATACTAAGATCGAGTCTTATGTCGTGGGTATTAGGAACTACGAAAGATTTTACGGTCTCACAAATACCCTAGACTCAAAATGAGTGGACCACACAAATATTTGTCTCAGTTCCGGGACCGAACCCACAACCCCTCTTTTCCCAGTTGGCGTTTAACCAACTGCGCTACAGATGCTTCCATAATATTTCTATTGAATGTCTACCATTGTATTATAAAGAAAATCGTGTATGTAATACACAGCTACAATTCAATTATTTTACCTTATTAATACTCCAAATTAACAAGAAAACCATTCAGCACACTTATTTTTTTGTAGATATGAGATAAGTAATGATGTCGCGTGTACCATAAAACATAACGCAATGTTGTTACAGTTAAAAACAATTGATGGACAGTTAAACTGTCAGGTTTAAATCAACTAACTATTGCATTTGCACATATTGTTCGCGATATGGGTATTTTCACAAAATAATTGGTGGTAGTTTTTCAGAGATATGCAGTGCTTAGTTTATTAAAGTATAAAATGATTAATGAATATTCTGGACTATCTCTCGCATTGTCCCTGGATTTTGGTCTAGACTCTAGACTATATATTAAGATATTTGGTATTAAAAATAACAAGGATCTTATATGATTTCGTATCACCCAGATCTATTTATATTCAAGACAAAGTAATAGTTATCGATATCTTTTTAATTTTCACCTATCTTTTAAAATTACAGAGTAGATAAAATTCATAAGTCACAGATACTCCCTAATTCAATATTCTTGGTTATTTTAAATGCTTTCACCATCAAAATCAAAAACAATTTTGACTAAGCCATAAGCATGTTTAATAATCTATCTTACATGTTCTCGATACGAATAATAGTTATTAATAGTTTTTACAAAAAGGTTCTCAAAGAAATGTTTCAGCCTATAAATAAAAGTTTTTATAACACAACTTTATTTCTAACATACAGAACTATAAAACTAATTTAATCTTAATAATTTTATGCATTTATTCTACCAGTAAATTCACTTTCATGTATTGCATTTTCTGCTTAAGTTAATAATTATTGTTACGCACAGCTTACTTTCATTGTTTACGTCTTATATTTTCTAATATATTCTACTAAAATATAATTTATTAAACTGTTAATATACGAACTTCTCTTATATGTCACGTAAAATAAGTAAAATCTTAAATATTTTTTCCAACAGAACTGATTATTGAACTTGAAAAAAATAACTTTTTCAGAAATTAAATATATAAAAGTGCAATCTAAAAAAATATATTATCCAACAAACTCTCCAATATTTTAGCCAAAAAAAAAACATCAAAAAGATCTTATCAAATTATAAAAAAGCTTAAACCCAAAAAAAAATACGAAACAAAAATTAACAAATAAAATCACATACCGTAAACAGCACATAACATAATAAATCGGCGATCTGCATTTTCCACAACACTCACATACGTGTATACTGGATGAAAGCACCTAGCTCAGTGCGTGCACCGCAGATATCTGCCGCCAAACCGCCTGTGACCGACTCCACAGAGCTGTTTATACCAACTCATTACAACGGTTGCATTATAAGAGTTTAGAGAGTTTTGTGATGTCATCGTTCATTGATTTAATTTTGATTATGTAGGCTGGTGGTATTTGAATGAAATAATAATGATTTTAGGAATTTTATTACTTGTTATTTGTGTCCGAAAGTATTGGAGGATTTATACGAGACATCTTCATTCTGTATAAGTCCATACGTCCCACTGCAGGGCACGAGCCTCCTTTACAATCGAAGTACGGTTGAGAGTGGTTGTGCCATATAGTCCACCACGCTGGCCTAGTGCGGGTTGGCGGACTTACATACCATAGAAATTCTTATAAATCGCCATGTTATACAGGTTTCCTCACGATGTTTTCCTTCAGCCGTTCACAGTGCGTGGTGTCTTCCTCGCTCAAACTGAATTCAAAAGTCTTTAGAAAGGGACGAATTACTTGATAGCTAAAGTAAGTTTATAAATAGTTTTTGCTTTTTAGTTGTTTAATATAGATGGGTCCACCTTGAAATAAGTGAACAATATAATTTGATCTGAAATTCACTGTATACTTAAGTTAATTATTGTATCATCTGTTGGTGGGTCATGTAAAATGTACAAATAAAATAAATTAACTGTCTATGAATTTTGTTGTTAGTTTTTTTTGACACAATCCACCTCACACCTTCTATTGCCACTCATGTAAGGCAGAAGAGACTGTTGCACGAATTTTAATGACACTGAGCATTGAAGCTCTGCAAGGCTTTGCGAATTGCTAAGTAGTCTTTGCCCGCAATTTAATGGTAAGTAAATCTGTGATTAGGTTTCATTGTCATATCGCATAAAATTATTATTTCTCTTTATTGCATTTGTCTTATTTTATATTTAGATTTATACTTAGTACAAAAAAGATAAATATTATCATATCGATTATCTTAAAAGTTACACTAAGCTGGCGAGGCTTCAAACCCAAACTAGTCAGAAAGTGCGGAACTAGTTCATTATACGTGCCACGTCAAGCAACACGGCCTTCTGGATCCGACTTCTGACCCAACGGCCTTTCGAGAGCCTCTGGAAAAATTGAGAATCTCGCATTAAATTTATTACTAGCGTACTGGCCCGGCTTCGGCCGGGTGCAGATAATTTTTGTTAGTCCAGTCCAAAACAACTTTGTGGTCATGGTCAACAGTGTGACCGCCGCATCGTCGACTATATTGCTTTTTCCGTACCTTCCTGTCCCGTTATATACCTTTCTCTCCTATCTTATTCCGTCCCATGACGCATGCCATTCTGTGCTCTCCTGTCCCGTAGCACTCATAACAATTTGAAAGAGTAGTATGTAGAGTAGTGTAATATGTATTTTTTAACTCCTAACTCATCCTACGGGAACACTATATTTTTTCGGGATAAAACGTAGCCTATGTGTAGTTTCATGCCAAATTTCATCAAATTGATCTAGTGGTTTAAGCGTGAAAAGGTAACAAACACACAAACTTTCGCATTTAAAATATTAGTATAATCATAAGCCTCTCTATACTAGATCCGAGGCGCGGTCCAATCACCCGACGGCTTCGCTCTCACATTCATTGTTTATTTATTGTGCAGTTATAAACAAACTTGTGTGATTCTGTTCTAGTCGCTAGGCAGTAGGGTACTTTGTTTTGTCACATTATTATATTATGTTACTTCCTAGCTGATAATAAAGTTGTTATTTTAAGCATCGTTGTATAAGTAAATAAAGAAATGGTGATAAATGTCTTATTTTATTTTTTAATTGCAATGCATGGAAAGACGAGCGTACCGTTCGTTCGTAAGCGACACGACAACCCATGGACAAGAGCAAAACCAGACAACACTTTCAATTACAAAGCAATGCTTAGTGTTCCACTGCGCTCGCCATCCTAAGACACAAGATGTTAAGTGTCAACTGAAATCATTAAAAAATGTTCAATAACTACTATTGTTATTAATAGAAAGTGTTATAATAAAAAATAAATATAACCATTACCATAATTTAGACGTGGTACAGCGACATTAGACGGCTGATAGCTCAGTTCTATAAGGACCTATATTGTATTGTCTCCTAGGGCTAATCGGTTGTTTTAATTAGTGATCGCAGGTTCAAACTCAGGTGCAGTTTTGATCTTTCAACATGAAATAGTCAAGAGGGGCTTTATTGTTCCCTTTTTCTTTCATATTCAAAGTTATGCGTTACATCTAATGCAATATATGGGTACTTACCTATTACTCTTGTGATTTAAGTAAAATTCAACCTGGGGCCGCACGGATTTAAACGGCAAATGAGGCCGCACCGGTAGCCTTTAAAAGATGAAGCAACTTATTTGTAGTACAGCGCCATCTATTTAAAGAATCGAGTATTACAGTTTGTGTGAGGTTTTGTCCTAAGCGACAAAGGTAAACTAGTTACAATTGTGACGTACTTCATCACTTTGATTCTAGATGGCGCTATATTAAATTTAATTTTTTGAACATGTTTAAACTATAGATTTCCTGTATGAATACGTATCATTAATATTGACGTTTTTTTATTACTTTAAAGTTTTTGTTCCATAAAATTAATATCTCCTTTTTATTTGAGGCTGGCAATTGTTATAAAAAAACAAAATCAGTGGCATGAAAAATTTATTTGATTTTCTTTTAAATTACATCATAATGATATGCTAAAATAAATACAGATATTGTTCGAATATTAATAATCTTAATTAATTTATTTTCATTTAAATATTATGAATAATACACAATAATGTAAGCTTCTAACCTAAATATATTTACATTAAAATAAATAAGAGCAAGTTTCTAATTAATTTATAGAAGATTTTGTGTGATTTCGTTTATTTCTAATTGAGAAAAGTTTATAATAATCATTTTGAGATATTGAACTGAGTTGAAAGGGTATTTCATGTTTTTATAAAGAAATATATTAAAAATACTAGCAGTCGTTAACCTTTCATTTAATTATCTGATATGTCTTACATCCAAAGTTACGACGATGGATAAAAGTATACGGATAGACAGAGATCCTGCCCATTTATTAATTAATACAAAATAATACTAAATGGGTAATAGCCTATTAATAATTTAATTAGTGCATGAATAAAATAAATCCATCGTATGGAATTTGGTCCTTCGAGCAGCATATAGAAATGAAATGTTGAGGCCTAGGAACGTTCGTTTTCTAAAAGTTTTAGCTTAAGTTTTGCGTAAAGTATTTTGATATTTAAATCAATGAAAGGTTATCGCGTGCCATTGTTAATAGAAAATGAATAATGTAAAACACTTCATAATTTTGTTATTATGTGGCAATATTTTTGTATTATGCTGAATATGTTTTGTAAATTAAGAGTTTGACAATAAAACAGTGTGAAATATATTGACGGAAGCATATGATAAATATTTGAAAATTTGTTATAAATCACGCAATGTGTCCGTACGGTCAATGATATACGCTATGGGTCTTATTAATAAACTCGAATGAGCGAGGGATTAAATTTTAGCCCAAAACTTTAAAATTGACTAATTTATTTTGACCGTTCTTTTTACTTTTAAAATCAGTGGATTGCCATAACAGGATTATCATGTTAGGCTGAAGAATATAGATTTTTATTAATATAGTCATTACTATCTAGCTATTCATAATAAATTTTTTTTTTTTTTTTTTTTATTGCATTGAATGGCGAGACGAGCATGCCGTTCGCCTGATGGTAAGCGATGCGACCGCTCATGAACAGTAGCAAAACCAAACAACACCTTGAATTACAAAGCAATGCTTGGCATTCCACTGCGCTCGCCATCCTGAGACACAAGATGTTAAGTCTCAATATGTCCAGTAGTTACTCTGGCTACAATGTCCTTCAATCCGAAACACAACAGTGCATTGAAACTGCTGTTTGACGGGAGAAATAGACATTGCGGTGGTACCCACCCAGGCAGCCTCTCACATATAAGAGACCTACCACCAGTAATAATAGATTGAATTCTCTAGCCCAATGCCTAAAGTTAATCCTTCGCTCATCCGAGTTTATTAATGAGGCCCTATAGGTTAGATTTTACGTATTCATTGCGCGTTTATTAATATTAAAATGTTTAATAATTATAATATAATAAAGCCAAATAAATATAGCTTTTCCTTATATATACAGGGTATCTCAAGACTGCTACCGAAAACGAAGCCGGGTGGTAGTTTTAGTGGCTACAAACACAATGCAATTAAAAATTTCGCATAGAAACGCGACAATTATTTTTTATGATTTTTTAAATATCGTCAATTTTGGGTGGTAAATCCATAGTTTTTGCTAAAATAATAATTTTAACTCTTTTATACCTTAGAGTATTTATAAATAAAAGGATATATACTATTATTTTAGGAAAAAATGTATTTACCACCCAAATATGGCCATAGGAAAAAAATAACAAAAAAAAAATTTTCGCATTTTTTTGCAACTTTTTCTGTTGCATTGTGTCTGAAGTCGCTTAAACTATCACCCGGCTTCGTTTTCGGTAGCAGTCTTGATATACCCGGTATATATATATATATATTATATATTATCACGCTGGATTATTTAATTCGTACTATAGTTTAAATACTACTTTGTTTTTATTTACAAAACATATTCACTTGATTGTACCGATATGTAATTTTCCATTATTAAATTATTCAATTCGATGTAATAGAAATATTTTAAAACTGACAGATGTCAATGGACGGCTGTCAACGCAAAGCGTCAAATGTCAAATCTGACATTTTATATTTCAACACACAAACTGGAAGATATGTTATTTATCGATATATAAAACCTCGTGTGACATAAACTGTGAGGTTTTTAGTCGAATCAATTATGCCAAAAATAGACAATGACAAGACAAGAAAGTGTTTGACATAAATACATCGCAGTATTACCAGCATCTATTTTAACAATATGTTTTATGTTACTACAATCCATACATAAAATTGAGTAATTTTTTGAGAATTATTTAAGTGCTTTATTATTTTGGAAAAATATGAATTTTAAAATAGGTGTGGTAACACTGAACGTGTTTATGAAACTTTAAAATTACGAGCAACACTTATTTTCATACAATTTTCTATATTAAAAATTAATTCATTTTGTCAACTAAATACGCTCCACAGTGTGACATGGAATACAAATGAGTAGATTTTAGGCTGTATTTCATAGTACAAGAAAACTGATTCAATTTGAATTGCAAAACATTCTTGCGGAAATCGACCATCAACACGTACCAACAATTGTTCACAGACAATTGGATACAAAGAAATCCACAATTTTCTAATATCCGTATAAGTAGGCAAGTAACTTCCATAAAAAGTCGACATTTGAGCAATAAAACAAAAGTGTCACTCGTAAATATTACACTACACTTATAACTAACTCTGCGGAAGATTAAGTCTGACAGGGTCTTGATGCCATGCCAATGTCTCCAGTCACTGTAGCACAAGGAAATTTCATTAATCAACCAATTTAATCAGTTAATCAATTAACTAATTAATAATTGTTAAATTAAATTGATACATAAAGGCACGACAAGTGTATGTACATATATGTGCTACGTGTACGTTGGCATGGCAGTGCGTACCGACCCAAGCAAAGGCGACAATTGCGACCATTAGGGGTGCTACACGTGTCGAAGGTCTTTCAATTAAGATAATACCTGAATTAATGACTATTAAACGCCGTGTAGCAGCCCTATAATAGTGTGGAAAGTATAAAGAATGTTACAAGTAATGGTTCCTCCACATAAATGTTCCAACCTTCCAACTGTTTTTTCCAATGGTCCAATTCTAAAGAGAAGTCTTTTAGATTTAGGATTGTCAGTATAAATAAAAGGTATACCTTCCGTTTTAATAAATTATTATAGGAGTAATGATGATATTGAAATATTTTTGAAAACATTAATATAAAAATCATATCAGAGCTAATAATTATCTACATTTTGCATAAACCAAATCTTGCACTTACCATACTGTGAAATGTACTAAAAAAATTATAAATTAAAAGGTTCATGAAAATATATTACATGTAATACCAAAATATTGGTTTTATTAAACTTCATTTTAATTAAAATGATGCGCGTTGGAATGTTGGAGCGGTAAAGTTGGATGGTTGGTAAATTTACGATCTTCGACTGCCAATAAGTTTTGTGTTACAGTAGTTTCTTTTTATACATTATAACTGTTTTTTTTAAACAAATTGCATCTTAAACATTTTATCGATTGCGTGCTTCAATTAAAATGTAGGTATGCGTGATCAAACAAAATGTGCTGAATTTATTCCAAAAATACACAAAACAGAGGAAATGTTATTGAATTATAATGAAGTTTATAAGTCTTTCATAGTCTATAGACATGTAGAATATTTCTTAGTATTTCTTTACTTTTATAGTTTTAAATGAAGAGATTTAATTTTTGTAGACATATTCAGTGATTTTTATAAGCTTAAATTATCCTTTCCACCATTACACAAAGGCAGTGTTAAACATTCAACAAATTGGATATGTCCTATTTAATCTCAAACAAAGCTCAGGCATTCACTATAATATATTATGTACAAAATTCTAAGCGCTAATGTATGTGTGGCCAATGTACATTACCCAGCCGGCAATTATTTTGGGTATATTCATGTGGGATCCAATACCGGGGAATCGAATACTAACATTTTGTGGGATACTCTGTTTTTTTTGTAGATCGTTGTATGTTCCCTTTTTGATAGGTTTTTAAAAATATTGTTATAGTTAATACCATTTTGAAATTGGCATGTTTAAACTGGTTTTTGACCACCCCAAAAACTGCTGTCATATTGGATTTTTCTTAAAAACTTTCTTGTTCTATTATTCTTAAGTTATTAACTACGGCCGTCTTTGTTACGATATCTGAAGGGCCGAATTTGAACGAATCCATAGCAAAAGAGAAATATTAATCTCTGTATTAGATGGACAAATACCGACTATTTATAATGACTATGACGGGTAATAAATTAATGAAATCATAGAATTTGTGAATTTTGCCGTTCAGTAAATTTTAAAAATAATTGTCGGTTTCAGCAATGCAAGTTGGTTCTTAGCGTAGCGTGATGTGTCTAAAATTACTTACAATTAAAAAATGGACTAATATTTAATATATTTGGATAGAATTCTTTATAAATATACAATTAAAAAATATCTACAATGATATTGAAAAGACCCTGTTTAAGTCTGAAAGACCAAGATCTGCTCATAAACCTTAATAGAACTATGCAACACTGAGCGAGGTATCGTTAGGATAAAATTAGAAAATTAAATCTGGTAACAAAGTTTCATTTACAAAGGACATGGAAAAATCCAAGACGTGGAAATCTTTCGACGAATATATTAACCGACTGTGGTCGGGTAGGAGATACTAAAAAGCCTCTTAAAAAATTATTTGGCCAAAAATTTTTGAATAATAATACTTTCGCATTTGTCGATGTTATTGTTGCCTTTTTAAGTTCAATGTTTTTTTTTATTCAATTGAGGCCCAGAATCTCAATAATAACTTTTAGTATCTCCCGTACGTCGTTTGAGCTTGGAAAACCGAACTAAATAAAATTGCACAAGCTATTTCACTGGGTCGCCTCAGCAGTGTGGTAGTGTGATGGGTGGTATCTCCAAACCTGTGGTGGGGAGTATTCCACAGGAACCTCTTGAGCAGTACCACCAGCGCCCCACATCAGCACCGTCTGCCGAGGCATCTCCTGATTCTGCATCCGCTCCTGCTCCGCAGACCCACTGGATCCCGCAGGACTGGGCCCAGGGACCACACTGGGCGACCGCCTCTCCTGTCCTGCCACAGGACTCATGTACCTCCCACTACTGTCTATGTAGGTGTATTCCCGCGAAGGAGGCCTATGGTACGTAGGAGCCACTTCGTACCCAGGAGGTGCTGGTTCGAGGAAGCCGTTAGGAGCGTAAGGGGTGTAGTGGTAAGACAAAGGTTTATATTGGTGGAATAGGTTGTCTGTTGTGAGGAATCTCTCGTCTAAAGGTGGAGGGGCGTAGTGGATGGGAGCGGGGGGGTATTCTCCGTACGAGGCCGTGTAGGCTCCATTCAGGTTGGTGTAAGCAGCTGCGACGGCGTCAGCTGCTAGATAGTCAACGGGGGGAGGCGCAGGGGTGGTAGGGACCCGGCGTTTGTTGCGACAAGTGGAGAGGAAGTCCCGGAGCTGGGTCTTGTATCTCCTCGCGGCACGAGGTGGTGTCGTGACTGTCGTCTCACAGCCAGATAGTTGTTCAGTCTCTGAGAAGTACAGGCTTGTGAGACCAGTGTCGAGGTAGCTCACTTTGAAGTCCATTGTTCTTTTGCCTAGTAGGTCTCGGCCTTCCTCCTCCCTTAAAAAGAGATTTATTGGAGTTGAAATACTGGTTTCTTACGTTACATATAATTTAAGGCACTACTTGAGAAGATATTAGAGACCAAGAAACAAAGATGTAATATTTTATGTGTAAAGTTCTTTGAATTTTCATTTCTTTTATCTATTTCCCTATATGTAACATGTTCCCTTCTTATAAATTCACTTAATTTATTTCGATCTAAAAAGTCAATTCAGCAAGCCAGGATAATTGGAACAAGTATTTCATTTACAATAAAGTATCCTTTGCTCTGTTAATAAATACAAAAATATATTTGTGATTCCACGTTACAATAGCTTCTTTTCTGGTTAATACTCTAAAATATTATTTAATGGTTGTCTGTAAGAAATTGCCTAGAGCAATGATATCGTTCATAAGTATTTACAAAAAAAGTAATATTCTTAAGTGTGCAGTTAAAAATAAATAAATATTCTTGAATAAACTAACATAAGCGGCCGATGAGTGCTAATAACGAAGTCAGGCTTGGAGTTCTTGTAGACGAGCCGCGAGGACGTCTGCAGCCACTGCCACTGTCCGTCTTTAGTCTGGAAGCGATACGCGATCATGCCGGAAGCACCTGTTTTCAACACTGAAATCAAGAAAAAAGAGATCTTATTAGGTACTTACTTAATTTCAAGCGCGGATCCACCATAGTGAGCTCGATGGGCGTGCCCACAACCCTAACGGACGTATTTAGTCATGATTCCACTCTTTAATGAGATCGATAGACTGATAAAATTATATCAAATGCCATACCATATAATACCATCAATATAATAAAATGGGAGAATTAAATCTTTATTGCAGTGTAAAGATCATGAGTAAGATCATACATAGACTCCCACTTTAATTTTCGGGTTGCCATGCCCACAACCTTTTATAAGGCTGAATCTGCCATTGCTTAATTTATTCATTATCCATCCTACCAGTTTGAAACGTAGAATACAAGAACTTGCTTTCTTCGTTAAAAGTTTACAGGCTATTGTGATCCCCGCGAAGATAAGCTTTACCTACTGTAGCGTTTTTAATGTATTTTCATATAAAGAGTAGAAACGTATTATTTCAAAATTAGCTTAATATCAGCGTATATCACCTAACGACACTTAATCTCACTCTTGATTGTAGAGGGGGCCCATGCCTTACAGACGGGACTTTACGGGACGTATATGGGTTGATACAGATATCTAATAATATCGGTTTGGTTATTTTTGAAAAGTCGATTTCCTTGATTCACAATAATAAGCTAAAACGTAACTTCAGCAGAGGGCCAGTAGCAAAATTCTTCGAATCTATTTCTTCAAAATCCGATGTCTTATTTTATCAACCGACTTCTAGTGCATATATTATACTAGAAAGATAATAGATAGAGTATAAGGACAGCTTCATAAAAATACTTACATTCTTGATGAGCACTCGCCACGTAGGCTAGGTCATCGTAATGCACCAAGTCGTAGCCGCCCATGTTGGCCAACTCAGCGTCTGTGTAACCCAACAACATCTTACCCCTGGAACAAAGATTTACATTAATATACAATTATGATAAGACAATTATATGGTATGTAAGTCCACCGACCCGCATTAGACCAGAGTGGTAGAGTACATGGCTTAAGCCCTCTCAATCGCACTCTCGATTGTAGAGGAGGCCCGTGCCCTGTAGTGGGACGTGTATGGGCTGTTACAAAATAAACAATAACGACACGAGCAGGTCGCTTTATGGTAATCATCACACCGGCTCGTAAACCCAGATATACTTTTCATGTTTTCAAATGGCGGCTAAAATGTGTAATTCCGACTATCAATTTAGAATATCAGAGCAAAGGATCCCTCAGATATCGATTTTGAGACCAATTGGACCACACAATGAATAAAATTAAATTTCGAAGAAACCAAGTTACTCGTCTCAAAGACGATTTGTCTTAGTTCATGGATCAAGTAAGAAGAAGAAAGAAAGAAAGAAAGAAAGAAGAAAGAAAGAAAGAAAGAAGAAAGAAAGAAAGAATATTTATTGCTGACACAGAAAATAACAGAGGAGTTGACAAAAAACAGTTAAGGTAAAATAAAAACAAATAAATATTGCGCCAGCAAAGGTAGCTCTCATTCAGCTAGTATGCTGCAGCACCACTTAAGCAGCACTGCAACGCTGATTTTCGATGAGAGACCTTCATGACGTGCGGACGTTCAGTCGTTAATGATACAAAAGTCATTTATTCCATCGAGCTTCATGCCATAGGCGTCATCGATTGGCATAAAACGTCGATTGATCAAAAACTACATTTAGCTACAATTTGCACGTACACAGCACACCAAAAACACCATGGAATTCCCACAAGTAACTACGTTCCGGCCGGCCTGGCACAATTATCAATTTCATATGGATTTTAACCGATCCATTAGCCGGGTTTTATGAGCGGCCAAGTTTTTATTACAAATATTACAATGGTTACCACGTGGGGGCGTCTATTGTTTTTTTTACGTTGCCGGGTGGCATTCGTATCGGTTGAATATGATTGTGATGTTTTTAATTTTGTAATTGTTAATGTTTGTACTTATTTTACTTATCTCTATACCTCTACTCGTAAAAATGATACTGGAAAGTAAATTTATTCATAGTATGTAGTTTCTTACAGAAAAGGTAAAAGAGACAATATTACCTTTATTGAAACCACACATGAAATGAAATTTTCATTTCATTTCACATACACATCTCGCGTCAGTAGTTCATTCCCCAAAATGTTAAATTATATTGTGATTTTAATAGCTTGATTCCCATTCCGTTTAAATTCTTAGCAATTTGAAAATTCTCACAAAGATTTCCTCCCTTAGAATTTTAATCCTGGACCAGTTTACATACTATAAAACCAATGTGGCGTCTGTTAAATATTAATTTCATAAATAATAAATACACCCAACAGTCACATACATAGTCCTGACCTACCTGTGGATTACACAAATTATTAATTGTCTTAGTGCGGGGATCAAATCCGTGGCTTCTCGTTTTACCGGCGTTGAACCAACTGCCCCACTGAGAGTATCTTTTAATTCATAACCACCGATACCGATGGTAGGTCTCTCATATTATGTGAGAAGGCGTCTGGGTGGGTACCACCACAATGCCTATTTCTCGCGCCAAACAACAGTTTAAATGAACTTTTGTGTTGTGTTGTGTTGTGTTGTGTAACTACTGGACATATTGAGACTGAACGTCTTATGTCTCAGGCAATTCAAGATGTTTAGTTTTGCTACTGCTCATAAGCGGTCCACATCGCTTACCATCAGGCGAACGGCATGCTCGTCTCGCCATTCATGGCAATAAAAATATATAAAGAAACCAGGTACCAACCTTTGATCCATAGAGACTAGAGAGAGATCGAGCTTGTGTTTGCTCTTGAACATGACTTCCTTCTGCGGTATCTCCAGCAGGCTGGGCGGGCCGAACGGAGCACATATCGCGAAGAGAGCCAATGGAGGTTCTTCAGTTTTCTTATTCTGCCCATGGAGGATTTTGATGCGCCCCCGGATGTCTAAACGCTGTAAAAGAATATTAAGATTGTTAGGGTGAAATTTTTGTATTAAAAAATCATTTCAGTCTCCAGAGGAAGTAAAACGATAAGATAATGTTTAGTTAAAAATTAAATTAATTTTCGTAATAAACTAATTATTAATAAAAAATATATTTAAATTAGGCATAATTATTCCATACAGGTAATAATTTTATGTTGTAGCTAATATTTTCGGATTTGATTTGTTTAATTTATTTATGCACGCACTAGAACATTTTCAGGGTAATCTGCAAAAACAATGCAAATGCTTATAAATCTTATCAATGTAAACTCACCAGAAACCCCGAAGTATTGTCCAGCAAGCATCTAAACCGCACAGTAAAGCTGCGCTCCAGTAGATGCGCTCTCTCCGGCCGCAGCACATCCTGAAGGCTCAGATTGCTGACTTCTGGCGGCAGGAAGGAATTCCACAGGATCTGCCGCTGCAACTCCTCGCGGTCTTCGGAGTGCACCAGCTCGTATACTGACTGGTGGACGATGTCTGACTGGAAGGAATAGTTTATGTTAGATGTACATCTTTTTTCTTTCACAACAATAATATAAATAATGCATGCCGAAGATCAGGCTAAATTTTGCTGGAAGGCGGACCCTGGCACTGGCCGAGATAACGCCAGGTAGATGAATAAGAAGAACAATCATATACGTAGTCATTACTCCATACTAAGATTGAATCTTGTGTCGTGGATGGCAGAAAAACCCAGACTCGACACAAATAATTGCGGTCTAATCAGCTGAAAGAAGGCTGTCATTGATAATGAGGGTAGGTCGGTAATTATAATTAAGTAAAACAATATTTATTTTTTGACGTTTACGATTTGAAACATAATCAGAATTAGCTTATTGTTTTAGCTATTGATTATATTTTACGTTGTCTTTTCTTAATTATTCGTCATAGCAGGTAAAATGGTTTTCGTCTGTAGATTGCCAGAACTATTTGTTGGAAACAAAATTTACCTAAATCATTGCGAGGCACATGTATTTCAATTTTATTACACTTATTTTATAGATGATTAATGCGATCTTGACTTAAATAAAAATAAAATAATAATTGTAACCCTAGAAATGGATTTTTGGGCTAAAATCACGGAATGTAATCAGGACCATTAAAATTTAACTACAAAATCTCCTCATTAAAACCCTATTATATCCCAACTAACAACATTCAATTAAGCGAATAACAAGAAATACAAAACAAAAGAGCAAGTCACAAACGAATCGTAAATCAATAAACCACAGAAAGGCCCGAAAATCGATTAGAGACTGTTCATTAACCTATCATCTGTAACGAAGATTGACGTGTTCATTCCAAAATTGCTGAAACTTACTATGAACTCTGTAATTATTAACATAAAGTTCAATATAAAATGTGGTGTGTACGTTAATTTTCACCATAACAAAATAAAAAGGCGTGTAAACAGTGTTGATAATGCAGAAACGCTAGCACAAGACAAATCGATAATCAATGGTGCAATGTGTAAATTTCGGGACCCTATTTTTACGAATTTAAATGGAAAGTTTAGGGAGGTGAAACACACGCTTATGGCCGTATCGAAACGGGGTGTTTTTGTGTCATCGAATAAAGAACTCATAGATTTTTCATTACATGTACTAGAATTATGAGGCTTGTAAGTTTAGCGTTGCGTTGGCGAAGTAGAGGATACTGATTCTTCGTCCGTTCGACTTCGCTTCACTCAGCCATATTGAATATAACGTAAATATTTTCATATTTAAAATGTCATAACAAATTATTAATAGACTGGTATGATTTAAACCACTTGTAACTTTTGTTAATAATCACTAAATTGTAAACTGATTTGGAAAAGAGAAACACTAGAATTTCTCGTTCATTCTTCTCTAGTGAAAACCGCTTTCCAAACCAAGTGGTAGATAAAAAAAAAGACTGAATCTAAATGATAACTCAGTGGATTCAATAAATTATTTTCATTCTATTAAGTTTGTAAAAAGTGTGATACAGAAACAAGTCTCCAATTAAACGTCAAGAACATGGGTAGATGGATAGAATGACTGTAGATCTTCTCATATCAATTTGATTACGATCTAACTAACCAATATTTTACACTAGCGGCCCGGCCCAGCTTCACCCGGGTGCATATAGATTTCTCTACAATAATATGCACGTATTATACACATAAACCTTCCTCTTGAATCACTCTATCTATTAAAAAAACGCATCAAAATCCGTTGCGTAGTTTTAAAGATTTAAGCATACAAAGGGACATAGGGACAGAGAAAGCGACTTTGTTTTATACTATGTAGTGATGACAATTTATGTATGTAACAATGTTCATACTAATTCCATATCACATTACAATATATTCGATAAGCTCATAATATTGCAACAACCCTAATACAAGGGTGGTAGTGAACCAAAACATATTGCGATGGCACAGAACGTCAGAAGATGATTTGTTGGGTAATTGGTTTTTGTTTCGGTAGAGGGTGGGGGTTGAACGGAGGGGGAGGGATGAACGTTGCCTGGTACTGTTTTGTTTATACTCCTTTTGGCAGTAGTTTTGATTGATGGGTCCATTTTACGGGATTTTTATGTTTTAGGGTTTTTAATGGATGTTTTAAGTTAGCATCAAGTTGAATTATTTAGTAAGGTACAACAAAAATATTTTCATATATAATAAATCCAGCTTAGGATTTATTATTTATCATACATATTTAAATACCTATAAAGACTATTTTCTATCATAAGTTTATTTTGAATATTGTATTATAAAGAATAGGAGGACAAAAAATATAACATGGAATATTTTATACAATTTATGTGTTGTTTTATTCCTATCAGTGTGGCTTACATACTCATATTTACACAAATCATTTGGTAAAATTATCAAAAGCCTCCCCAAATAAAATAAATTTATTCAGAACATAAAAATGTCAAAATCCGTGTAATAGTTTTAAACTCTTCCCCCTTTGAATTTGGCGCGGTGCATTTAAAAACCAACGGTGATTCACATGGCCCGTCATAGGTAAATAATTAGACATGTCCAAATATATTTTCATAATGTGTATTTTGTACCAGGTTTTTTACTTATGTGTAGATCCATATTTAAGTATATAGATTATTCTTACTGTACTTTACCAGTCCATATACGTCTAACTGCAGGGCACTGGCTTCCTCTACAATCGAGTGTACGATTCAGAGTGGTTAGGCAGTATAGTCCACCACCCTGGATTAATACGGGTTGGCGGACTTTACATACCATAGAAATTCTTACAATGCTATGGTATGCCAGGTTTCCTCACGATGTTTTCCTGATAATTGACTATTAGTAAACACATGACTCCGAAAAGGATTTGAACCCACGACCACCATGAGCATGTTGACAGCTGGTCCACCACGCACTTCATATAGATGTATATAAATATATTTATTAGATATAAGGCTAAACGAAGTTCTTGAATTTATAAGTTGTTTAGTCAACTTTCAACTTAGAAAATAAGTTCTTATTTTTTTGAACTGCAATGACAAGTATTCTAGCTCTAAAAATAAAAATATATTTTACCAAACATTCATGAGCTAGTTATCACAACCCAAGAAACTCCCTAATCAATAAGAATAGTCATAATTTATTAAAATCTTACCCCAAAACAAATGGTCATTCATAAATTCATTCAGATTGTCCGTTGCCAGGTGTCTTGCATCGATCTACCCAACGCAGAGGGGAGCTGCGCTTCGACAATTAGTCTGCCGTCTGACTCACCGGTATTTAAAACTTCAATGTAAAAGGCATTAAAACTGATACATTCCCTATCTGATTTTGAGACAATGTATTTTAAAAATGTTGCAATGTGCTTTCAAAGTTTTAATTTTAAAATTCATGTACCTTTTATGATTGCTGTAATTTAGGTTTTAATTGTTTTGTACAATTTTAACTACAAAAGATGTTAACTGGCGATTTTGTTTAGTCAGCTGAATTTAACCCAAAACGTAGCATACCATGACAGTGCCATGAAGATAAAAAAATATATAAAGAATGAAACTTTAGCAGGCAATGACTGCATGCGTTGGTCTGATGGTAAGCGATACGACCGCTCATGAACAGTAGCAAAACCAAACAACACCAGGAAATACAAAGTAATACTTGGCATTCCACTGCGTTCGATCAATATATCCAGTAGTAATACTCTGCCTACAATGTCCTTCAAACCGAAATACAACAGAGTATTTTTACTACTGTTTGGCGGGAGAAACAGACATTGCGGTGTTACCTACCCAGGTGGCCTCACACATATGAGAGACCTAGCACCAGTAGGTTGTACCAGCAGATACAATAAACTGTAAACCATAAGTAAATCTGTATCAGCCCATATACGTCCCACTGCAGGGCACGGGCCTCCTCTACAATCGAGAGTACGACTGAGAGTGGTTAGGCCATATAGTCCACCACGCTGGCCTAGTGCGGGTTGGCGGACTTACATACCATATAAATTCTTATAAATCGCTATGGTATGCAGGTTTCCTCACGATGTTTTCCTTCACCGTTTTAGTGCGTGGTGATTGACTATCAATACACACATGACTCCGAAAAGTCAGAGGTATGCCCTGGGATTCGAACCCGCGACCACCGTGAACATGTGGGCAGCCGCGTCTAGTCCGTTTACCAACAGGCCACCACGCACTTAAACCATAAGTAAATAATGTCCTTTAAATCATCAATGTTAAGTTTAATCGCTTGTGTTTATAGTCGCAATAACAATGTCGGCATTGGCACGTGGCGCGGCCCCACAGTAAGTAACATTACCGATTTAATGATATTCTAATCGATTTGCAACAATCAACGACCCTTATTCAAGAGCTCTTTTTGGGTGTAATAGAATGTTTGTGTTGGGTTTTATATTGTGCCTGTACGTGTGAGTCTTCTAAGAGGGCGAAATTAAATATAAGTAATGTTAGGAAGCTTATATAGGCAATCTTCGTATGGTTAAACGGAGCAAATTTTAAAAATGTTGGAATAATAAATTGGCTGATTTCTGTTAAATGAAATGTATTATAATGAACGGCTTCAATTTATTTATACAAAATTCAAGATGTGCATTGAAAGGCTGACGCACTAAAGTGTTCACGTAGTGAGAGTTACTTTCTATCAATTCAAAATGAAGCGAACTGCAAAAATAATTTCTACTCAACTAAAACTCTCTTTTTAAATCAGTAAATATTCATACTAGAGAATCGATAAGACTAAATTAGGTATAAATACAGCCAATATCAACGCGTAACCGACATCCACTCTGCACTTTAATCTTTGCCGTCAGGTGACCGCGCCACAAACAAAAGCACGGGGAGAATGGGGCATAGGGAGGTTCAAACAAAATAAAATTTATACTCGACTGAAAGTTTTATAACCGAGGGTCGGATTGAGGCGAAATTGGGGTTTTCACCTCTGATAACAATAATTCACAAGGGACTTTATTAGCTGTACAGCGGGGCAGGTATTAACGAGCTACGTTTTTAATGGGCCGGTGACGTGGCTTGGTTTTACTTTTAAGGTGTTTTAGTCTATGGCCTAACGTCTGTCATTTGTATAAAGGGTCTAGTTTAGCAATACGATGTATATGGCCTGACCGTGTATATGGTCTATAGTCTATACTCTATATAATACAAGGTCTAGTGGTAGGTTAGATTCACTGTGGACTGTGAAGTTTTGGGTTCAACTCCAAGGCAAATCTACTGAAATATGTAAAATAAAATAAATAAATAACACCCAACAGTTGCAAAACATAGTCCTGAGCCCACACTAAGATCGAGTCTAGTAATATGTTTATTTATTGTTTACGATTTTTTGATTGCAATGATTTTTCAGTTTAGAGATTAATTTAACTGCCACTCACAACAGCTCAGTCTAAATCAAAATTGACATTATCGTTCTATTCATAGCCTTCGTGGCGCCGTTGGTACGACGCCAGATGTGAAACGAGAGGACGCGAGTTCGAGCCCCGATATGTTTGTGTGAACAACAAGTATTTATTATCTGGGTGTATTTGAGACAAAATAGTCTATCGTAGTTCCTGATATCCACGACACACTCGATCTTAGTGTGGGGTTAGGACTATGTATTTGACTGCTTGGTGTATTTATTTATTTCTAAACATTGTCGCTAAACACAGTTAATTTACCTACAAGTAACGCACAGAACCCCAAAACAGGAGTTAATGCCCTCACTTTTTCCACTAAAATGGCTGCGATAAGAACAACTACTGATAACAAGGGGTGGTATTAAAAAATAAAGCCTTCAACTTATCGTATTTTAATTAATATTTTTATGGTTCACTTTATTATTTCATTGTGTAATTAAAATCCATCTATTGCGATGCTATCTTGCCTCTGGTCGGGCAATTAATAAGTTTAATGTTATTTTTTATACGAGAAAAACTGTCGCCATTTTTGTGCCCGATGGAAGATTAGTGCGTATTGTTCCATTAGTATTAGCTTGGTGTTTTTCTATTGGTTAATAGGCTGTTAAGTTGCTTTGGAAAGATTGGGTTGATAATTCTGATGATAGTCTCAAATCAGTTTAAAGGAATAGGATTTTAGGTATAGATTCGGTTAGGTAGGTTAGGTATAGATACGGTTACAAAGCTGAGTTCTCGGGTTCGAATGGCGGGTCAGGCAAATTGATATTGGATTTTTCTATTCACTATCAGTCCGGTGTCAGAAAGTTGTGCCCGATATGACGATGGCTCGCCCCCTATCATATCATGGGATATAACATACAAGACAAACAGTGGGTATCTTGGCACCTTTGCCTACCCCTTCTGGAAAAAAGGCGTGAGTTTATGTAGGTAAATTAAATAAAAAATAAAACAACCGACAATGAAATATTCTATCTAATGATTGGGCCAAGATACTTCATCTTCAATAAAACCTGTAGTGGCTCAGTTAACATTAATAGTATATTTGGTAGCTGTATGGTTGTGTATCTTACCTGATGGAAGCCTAGGTAACTCTCAATGGAGTGTGTGGCGAAGAAAACTTCTCCCTCGCAAGTTAGGATCATCAGGAAACCGTTGAGAGCCTGCAAATACAATAATATTACAGTTAATTTTTATACTTATGGTAGGTTTCTCACATGTGAGCGGCGGCCATACTACTTTTAATATACTGGTGGTAAGTCATCCATGCCCATAGGATTGGCAAGTTGAAGTGGCAGTGGGCCGGGCACATAGCTCGTAGAACCGATGGCCGTTGGGGCCGAAAGGTTCTCGAGTGGAGGCCACGTACAGGCAAGCGAAGTGTTGGACGCCCGCCTACAAGGTGGACGGACGATCTGACTAAGGTCGCAGGAAGTCGCTGGATGCAGGCCGCTTCCAACAGGTCATTGTGGAGATCCTTGGGGGAGGCCTATGTTCAGCAGTGGACTTCCTGTGGCTGATATGATGATGATGATGATGAAGTCATCCATATATGAAAGGCCGCCTGGGTAGGTACCACCGCAATGTCTATTTCTCCCGCCAAACACCAGTGCAAAGTGAAGGAAATTGTAGCCAAAGTAACTACTGGAGATATTGAGACTTAACGTTTTATGTCTCAGAATGGCAAGTTCAGTTGGATTTGCCAAGCATTGCTTTGTAATTCATGGTATTTGGTTTTGCTAATGTCTATGAGCGAGCATAACGCTTACCATCCGGAGTATGGCATGCTCAGTTGGACATTTATGGCAGTAAAAAAGTTTTTGGTTTCTGGGATATAGTACAGGTATCGCTATTTTATGAGTTGAAGAATGGATGGTGTTAGTTGGAAAGGAAGACATAGTGGAGTAAGGATAAATATCTACCAATCTCCCTGGCGATACGGCGAGAGGCACCTGCCTCTTTTTTATTTCGTCGAGTTATTTTAAGATAAGAACACACAGAATAGTGTAATATAATTGTTTATAGTCTACCATTTAAGAAATAATTTCCCTGTCCAAACAAATAGAGGCCGACTTTTTACTTTCAATTATATCCTGTCGAGTTCTTTTAAGATAGGAGCATCAGCACAAAGTAGTGTAATATAATTGTTTATACTCGAATACCAATTAAGCGATCATTCTTTAGTATGGCATTTAAATAGAAACAAAGTATATTAGAATGTAGTCACTTGATAAAAAGTTCACGAAACATATTCTCAAAATAAACTATAACGACTTTAAAATTGCACAAAACGGCGCAAAACATTAATATTATTCTATGCAGTATCTCTATTACCATTTGTTTGAGCGAGCAATATTTCAACTACATGTCCATTACTCTACGTTAATAAAAACGGACGTGAATACTTAAAAAGGCAATAAGAATTATATTCCATTTAACATAATTGTCATATTCATTACTACATTATTGCGAAATGTTTGCAATTAAAATAAAACGTTTTTTTCTTTACATGGATGCAATTTTCTTAAGCGCGCCCCGGCGACGTCGGCTGACTTATGAGTTACTTTGCCGTTGATATATTGTTTTCGGGTGGTTTTGCACTGTTTGACACGGCTGGAGATTCGTTGACGGATGTATAAGCTATGTTTTATTGGTTAAACTCTAGAAAAACCTTAAATTGTGTTTATTTATGTATTTTGGCATGAACATAGTAATTTTAATCGATTGTTCCAAAAATAAGGTAATACAGATATAGTATGAATAATGCACCTACCATCCAGTCTCAAATTAGTTAGTGGACTTTTCTATAAGATTTTTATTTAAAGTCTAAATCTAGTATTTAATTTTTCTCTCGCCAATTGAATTGGTATTAATTTGACAACATTTGTTTTTTTTGTCATGGTCCATAGTTACCTAATGAGATAAGTGTTTAAGATGTAGAAAAAGAACACTTATAATGCATAGGAATGTTTTATAAACTCTTATGTTACAAAAATATAATTTAAGATATTTCGTGTTTAGCCACATGACGTATCGTATCGCACTAAACAATGAAAACACACAAGTGTCGGTTCAAAAACATATGCGAGTAAAGTCGGAGCGTATATTTATGGCTTGGCTAGTTGCTATTGATTTATATGCGGACAATTCATATATTCAGATAACTGTACATCCATACTATTACTATTCATGCGAAAATGTTTGCACGGCCTTATCTGTTAATCAATTGCTTGAAAGCGCCTTTTTATTTAAAATTAAACGAAAATGCTGTCATTTTTTAAATATGTGTTTTTTAAGTAAGTTTATCTTTGGTCAATTGCTTTATTATGTTAGTATTTTGCTGTTATTAAGTGTATTCCGAAAGTAGGATGCTCTCTATAAATATTTTAATCAAAATCAACAACTTTGACAATGGTGTCTCCATGACCCTGAAATTGTAAAACAATCAGCTGTATACATTTTTCATTTTTTGAAAATATTTGTTGATTATGTTGATCAGTGATAATGTAATTATAATTCTAATAGGCTAGTTTCATACATTTTTATTTTTGTTTATAACGGAAGGTTACGTTACGCATAATCAAAAACAGAAAGAATTGTTAAAATCCGTTAAGTAATAAGCAAGTTACAAATATATGAAAGTTGGTGGTAGGAGTGATAGAAAAGGATGCAACATGCACGGCGTGACGTCATCTTCCATAAGGTGCACGCGTGCGAAAGAGACAACGAGTGTCCCCACCGTACTATTAAATGTATTAATATCTCAGTCATTTTACATTCAATTTTGATGCTGTTTTCAAATTCGTTTGTTTTTATAAATAATGCTTTTAAGGAATGATTACTTACTGCTCAAATAAAATCTTGGACACAACCCTATTATCAAAGATTGTTACAATCGATCTTGTAGTTTCATAGCATATTCAATGCAATCAAATATTTCCTCTTAATATAAGTTTAGACATCAGTATGACCTCTAGTATTATAATTTGTATTGCATATGAACGCAAATGAACAGTAATTAAATGTAATTTGTATGAGATTTTCTAACGCCGAATTCCACATGTTGAAGTGGATTGCGTATCTTGGGAATCTAATCCAGTATTTTACAGTTCACAGAATATAATATTATGCTGTCATAAGATGAATAACTGGCTTACGACACATAATATTTTTATATTAAAATAAATACCTATCCATAAATATTAATATGCAAAATGAAGAGACGTCACTTGTCACTTCAGTCAGTTGTTTCATAAAATAATTTTATATGCATAATGTTAATTGGAGTCATTAACGGAGCGCGTGACAAGATTATAAAATTGTACGTTAAAATTAACTTAAAATATGTAAATAATATTTTATGCAAAGCATCGTCGCCGCGTAGCGGAAAGCGCAGCGTAGGACGTCCACCAACAAGATGGTCCGGCGACCTGGTAAAGGTCGCGGGACGTCGCTGGACACAGGCTGCCTCCAACAGGTCTCTGTGGAAATCATTGGGGGAGGCCTATGTTCAGCAGTGGACTTCCTTTGGCTGATGGATGGATGGATGGATGGATCGTCACCTGAAGTAAATATTATTAAAATATTCTATAGCAATAAATGGGTTGCAATTTTGTACATAATTTTTCCCTGTTTGTATAATTTTATGGTGTTAGTGTTTTCGCATACATGGTTAGGTTTAAGTTGAATACGCTACCTGAGTTTTATAATATAATGCACGGATTTGTGATAGGGTATATTGATACTCAAATTCACCCGCATATCGACACTTCAACCTTTAATTCCCAACCATTAATTTCATTCTGTAGGTTTTTTATTTTTTAAATAAGTACTCCTAACATTCATATGCGTAGTCTTGGCCCATACTAAAATCAACTCTTGTCGTGCGTATCACAAACTAAAACGGTCTCCCACACACCCAAAACAGACAAAAATACCAGTGGTTCACACAAACCAACCCGCACTAGGCCAGCGTGGTGGACTATATGGCATAACTCAATCGGTCTCTCGGTTGTAAGAACCTCGTGCGCTGCATTTTGAGACGGGCATGCCGTTTGCCTGATGGTAAGCGATACGCGTGCTCATAAACAGTAGCAAAACCAAACAAAACTTTGAATCACAAAGCAATGCTTGACATTCCACTGCGCTTGCCATCCTGAGACATAAGATGTAAAATCTCAATATGTCCAGTACTCTGACTACAATGTCCTTCAATCCGAAACACAACAGTGCATTTAAATTGCTGTTTGGCGGGATAAATAGAAATTGCGGTGGTACCCACCCAGGCAGCCTCTCACATATGCGAGACATGTATCCGTATCTGTATCAGCCCATATACGTCCCACGTGCAGGCCACGAGCCTCTTCTACAATCAAGAGTACGATTGAGAGTGGTTAGGCTATACAGTCCACCACGCTGGCCTAGTGCCGGTTGGTGGACTTACATACCAAATATTTTTTTATAAATTTCTATGGTATACAGGTTTCCTCACGATGTGTTCACCGTTATAGAGATACCTACCATCAGTAAAACAGCCCATAAGCATTGGGATATGTATGGGCTGATACAGTTCAATATAATATAATACTTACCTGTAGGAACATCTCTCCGTCGGGCATGGCGTGGTCGTATGGAGAGTGCTCGCGCCGATGCCCGTGAATGTCTTCCTTATCTTTGTGCATGACCACTGCAACAAACACAACGGTTTCATCATTATTATTATCTTAATAAATATGTATTACAGGAATCTCAGTTGTAATGTGATTCACATCAAAATATTCTTAGAAACCAACGGAAACTTATAACATAAACCATTGTATTGAAATAAAACTATTATTTACGAATTTTATCGCGGATTTGGTTTAACTATTACATTTCTTAACTTCCCGACGTTGCGATTACTTTACAGCTTTCGTGGTCACGGGGCGGACTCAACCATTGTAATTTTAAATGGCAACAACAACAAAAAGACATCTCATGTTGCTGAGGGAATTTCTTGCATGGTATTTTCTTCACAGCTACAATATGTTCCGGAGCGGTGGTAGCAGAAATTAACGATTCAAAAGATCTTGTGAAAGACTATTTTAATAAAGAATATTTTGAATAATTGTTTGAGGTTGCTCCTTGTTGATACATAAAAGAGGTATAAGGGAAGTATTGCTACCTCTATGGCAATTTCAAAGAAACAATTGGATAGGCCGATATAATTATATCGAAGGCAGAAAGATACATTTTTGTTCACAGAAATAAAAAGAAATATGCGAAGCTCACATCAGTCACATCTCATTTCAAAACACACTTCTTAATTATCGCCATGAAGGCTGTCAAGATATCATTTCAATACCCCGTATCGTTTTCACCTAAACATTGCAGAGAGTTACACAAAACACACACATATTAGATACATATAAATGTACTTGTTACTCGTAGTACTGTTTGATAGGCGGGGCTTGCAAACGTGACGTCAAATCACATCTCGCGAGATTGAGGGAAACTGGGTACTTGCCAATTGGATGGCAGTGGGGTTGTCGCGGAGAAAGGGTGATTTGATTATATAGCTATAATATAGGAATGTTTGTATCTATACTAATATAAAGAGGAAAGATTTGATTGTTTGTATTGAATAGGCTCTAAAATTACTGGACTGATATGGAAAATTCTTACACAATTAGACTTCTACTAAATGAATTTTAGAAGCGATGGCTAGGTTTTGTCGAGTAAGATATGAGGGTTAATGACCTTACTATTGAGGATGCCGAAGATCGAGGGAAATGGAAAAGAATTTGTCGGAAGGCGGACCCTGGTACCAGCCGGGATAATGCCAGGTAGAAGAAGAAGAAGAATAATAATATTTGATAAATTTAGGCGATTTATTATTTTCAAGAAAATGGATCTGCACACAGGCGGAGCCGGTTTGGGCCGCTAGGTATATGTATAAAATATGTGCAATAGCTTTGTTCATGTTGGATATTTGGTGGAATTGGTACTTAGATTAAAAATCGAAGAATTCAAAGGTTTGGTTACAGGGCACTTCAGGGCAGGGTGTTCATATGCATACGTTGTATACAATACGGATTTAATGTCGGAGGCATTATCCACCAGTCTATGTTCGATTGAAAAGTCGATTGAAAAATTTGGTTGATATTTCGATGAAAAACTATAATTATTTTTAATATATGACATCAACTAGTGTTTATATTATCAAAAAGGTAGGCAGATATACTACTATTTGTAGTAATTCTTTGCAAAGCTTATTTCCCTATTAAGATGTGATAGATCGCTTTTATACGCATCAATCCGTCCTGTGAGACTCATTGGAGGTTTTTCAAATGAAAAGTAACATAAATTTGAATGCCCTATTTGCAAATTAAAATAACGATTACACGGTCCAAACCCGAGAGCCTTAAAAAAGCTGAGAGCCGAGTAGTGGGGAGACTAACATTTCATTTTCTGTTAATGCTGCAAATTAATAATATTCCACTTATCAAATGTTATACAACAGAAGTTAAATTCCATTTGTCAGTACCATAAAATTAGATAGTATATGTAACCTGTGGTTATACTAAAGGTTACCAGTAATTATACATTACCAAACGAAATTAAATTATATGTTGTTAATTGTATGGTAAACGTTGCATTCCGAAGTCGCAATTATTATGTCGGGATTTAGGTTACGTTTGATGTTTAGTTAACTATGATTTTGTGTTATTATTAGTTTAATAATAAACTAGCGGCCCGGCCCAGCTTTGCCTGGGTGCAAATGTTTTTTTGATTCCATTACACACATACATGTAATTTTACTTACAAGCTGTGACACCCTGTATATGCATGTGAGTTGTGAGACTAAAAGTTACTTGTAATTATGATACGACTCAAGATCGTTTTTCTTTTTTAATTTAATTCAAGTATTTAAATAAATATTTTTCTCGAACCCGCGACCTCCATTAACAGTAGTCACTCATCGCGCCACAGAACTTTCATTACTTTTTAAAGTAGGGTATCTAATAATTTTCGCTATCGTAAAACTCAAGCGGACAATATGGCCAGTTTTTATGGTCATTTCGAGCTGGCCAATTACCAACGCCCGTTCATGTGGGAGACGGCATATGGTCAATAGTGATGCTATCGTTGCGTATCGATATCGATGATTTATACGATAGATATGAATTTAATTAAATTTATAGACGGTTTTGAAATGTTTATGGTGTTTAGTTTGTAGTTTTATTGTTTAGGATTGTGAGGTTTATTTGTGTTTTTTTTTTTGTTTTTAATAGGCAATATGGATTGAGAAGTTTTAACATATTTTGTAAAATATTTCTTCTCTAATTCGTTAAAATACTTGTTTTAGTATTATATGACACAATATTTTTTGTACTATCTACTAGAACTTGAATGTAAAACTTGCTTTTTGAGTTTTTGCATATTATTGTAGAAAGATAAGAAAATAATAAAATTGAATTTCTAAAACAGTAATAACAAATGGATTGGGATAGCCCTAGAATACATTTCATTGCAAAACTCCATTTCAAATTTTTTCAGTAGTTGAAACCAAAATTTTGTATCGCAACTGACCTAGTAACTGCGTCACAGCCAACAACAAAATACAGTTATAACTTCCACCCGTCATCCTTAAAAAAAAAGCAAAATATGCAATGATACATCGCCATTCCTATCATTACTTTTCACACGTTACTTTTTTAAATAAAACAAAGGAAATTTATTGTGCGGCCGGCGAATCAAGATAGCGGGCCGGGCAATCGAGTCGATTTATCGATGAAGTCTCGCAGCGCGTCACTAATCGAGAGTGCTGTGCTTTTATCGGCTTTTATAATCGTCATTACCTTTGTAAGGGATAGTTTATTTTGTATTACGGAAATATTGAATTTAATTTTTTTCATAACTGATGCTTTAGCATAGGAATAAGGAAGTATAAGCCGATTTTTAATGTTTTTATATTAGGTTTAATTATGTTGTTAAAATTTTATATGTAAGTAATTTTATGAAATTTGTGACCATTTTTTAAGTATACAAAATGCTGCAGATAATTGATTGTATTGCCAGAATTATTCAATGAGTAAAAAATACATAATAAAAAAAATACATAATAAAAAAAATACATAATAAAAAAAATACATAATAAAAAAAATACATAATAAAAAAAATTATGTACAAATTATTTTGCAAACATAATGCTTTCGTCACCTGAGGTTAGAATTAAGTAGCTTTAAATATGAACTAAATTACACATATAAGGGTTAAAATATATGGTGATGATTTTTTACTGATATTATAACTTCACTATTTAATTTCTTATAATAATTCACTTCAATGTTTACCACTGACAGGTAATTTATTAAAAAAATCATGAAGGGTGAAGCGAATAATGTTTAAGACATACATGGTTAAATAACATGGACATTAATAATAACAAATACATATGGATGATACAAATAACTTCGCATTTAAATAATGAAATGTATGCAAATATAATATAGTGTGTGTACAAGAAGTTGTTTTTGAAAACATCTTGACTGTATAAACGAACAGTCTCGTACTAACATAATATATACGGACTTATTAAAAAACAGTAATAAATAGAAATAGCAATCACAAATAGCAAGAAGTTGATAATAACATTTCACAAGTTATATAAATTAGCTAAATTTTGCAATAAGCGATTGTGATTCACAAGCCGTTCGGCTAATATTTATAAACAATCTCGTGTCATGTATGAAGTAGTCAGTTTTTTTACGAACCCATTTAAAGAAGAAACTGTACAGTCAAATTTGAGCGTGTAAGTTTAGATGTGAAAAATGATTATAATATTATATGGTCTGTTTTTTGTTTACAAATTTTGAGGGGGGCAATTATGTATGTATCAGCCCATATACGTCCCACTGCAGGGCACGGGCTAACTCTACAATCGAAAGTATGATTGAGAGTGGTTAGGCCATATAGTCCTCCACGCTGGCCTAGTGCGGGTTGGCGGACTTACATACCTTAGAAATTCTTATAAATCGCTATGGTGTGCAGGTTTCCTCACGATGTTTTCCTTCACCGTTTTAGTGCGTGGTGATTGACTGTCAATACACACATGACTCCGAAAAGTCAGAGGTGTGCCCTGGGATTCGAACCCGCGACCACCGTGAACACGTTGGCAGCCGCGTCTAGTCCGTTTACCAACAGGCCACCACGCAGGAGGGGGGCAATTAGCAATAGCTGAAATATAGAGTAAGGTAAGGCTTCAAATAACAATTGGTGATTTTGATTTGAAATAGCAATAATTCCCATTACTAATAGTTTTATAACCTAGTTATTTCTAGGTATCCAATGTTTTTGTTTTCTTTAAAAAGTTTGTTTTTCTTTCTTTAAGTCTTATATAAAAGTCTTCCGAAACCTTCAAAATATTCGATGATTATAATATGTTAATTAATTGTGTGTGAATATAATCGATACATACTCTAAAAGCCCATATGTATTAAAGGAATATATATAGGAATATAGGTAGAGATGCCACTAGTAGCACCCACATTTTTAATACAATTTTACCCTATAATGTAACTAATTTGTTAATTAAAATGCCATGTAGGATATGAATTCGAGGCCCGCATAATTTATGAAGAATTTTAAAAACTGGAAAACATTTAACCCAAAACACTCATATTGGAGTGGTCGACCTAAGGCTTGAGCCCGGGACGTCACCTATTAACAGACTTAAGAGACAATTTATAAGACGAAGTCAGAATATACAGATAGATCTTTTAAGTTTTAATTTAGGGACCTAGAAACTTATTTTTAGCTAGATATTACACATCATTCCTGAAGTAAATGTAACTACAACATACTTATGCTAAATGTCCGTCCGTTACACACATTTACATATTAAGCACAAATGAGCATTTATAAATAATTAATTACGTATTAATATCATTCTTCAATGACCAAAGTGCCATTGTGGGACATTGTCATGTTATTTCATATTACTTGTGTTTTGTTTTTGCATTTCTGTAAAAAGCTCTAGTTTAAAAACGTTGAGGCTGTGAGACGTGCAGGGCTCGAATCTCAGATCAGGTTAAAAAGATGCTGTTGAAAATATCAACGCTAGAGATTCGTCCCCTTCTGTTAGAAACTGCATTTCGAAACGGATGGTACAAAATAAATAAATAAATAAAAAAGAAATTGAATTCAAAATGGTTTTTAAGGTCATGACTCATGAAACATGATTAACTAGGTTTTGGACTTCAATTCTTTTAAAGTGCATTTTACTATTTAACGGTGATAATTATATCAGACAGGTCCATTCAAATTTTCATATTCCAATAATAATTGCGCCTTTAGTCACTAAAACTACGTTTCTTCGTTTTTCGGTAGCAGTCTGTATTTTCATTCATTCATGAATTCGAAAGTATTATTAATTAAGTAAATAGCATTGCTCAGATTTAAATCCCCCGCCAACTCAATATGATCACATAGAATAACAACCTAGTTAAAAAAAACCGGAAGGTTGTTAAATCGAAATTCTACAAATTAAGGCCCACAAGCCGTAGAAGAATTAGGAAACAAAAGGCCATACATCAGATTATGTTGTTGCTAACTTTATGGGGGCACATCACGAATAGCTGACCATTACACCACCTCGTTATAATTACCAGCTTATTGGTAGTTTAAAACCACATTTTGTGGTAATTTTTTCGTTTTGGGAAAATTTTTAGTCGTGTATTTTTTGTAAGTATGTTTTGTTGGAATTTTAGCTATGTTTGTTTTTTGGAAGTTGGTCATGCAATTATTTTGTGGATTATTGTCGGTAATTCATGATTTAGATTTTGTTTTTACCAATATATTAATAATCTTGTATTTGGACAATTAGGTTGGACAGTGCAAAAATAATAAATTTTATTTTATTTATTAAATTTGGTACACCATGTACATAATATTCGAAAATGAATGTAACAATTGGCTTAGGCCAAGTACAAGTATACGTGCCACTTACAAGCAACAATACATTTGTCATTTAATTTATTTTAATATTATGAGGCTTTGCCGCAGATGGTTTGAAGTTTGTTGCAAAACAAATGACTGGGTTAATCCTTCGTCCAAGACAAATGTTTCTAGTGTTGGAATATAAACGTGTATAATATTTAAATAATCATAATACAAGAAAAAGTTATACTATTACCATGTATACAATATCTTTAAATTAGTAAGATCGCAAAACAGCAGGATTTCTAGACAAATACGACCTGATGATCTTGAAAAAAGAGTGTATTACCACCATAAAGGTCGGCAACATATCTCTAACCATAGGGCGGTTACGTAAATGTTCATGAGCGGCGGTGATCAATTACCATAAAGTGAATCCAAGGCTCGTTTGCCTCCTATTATACCAAAAAACAGTGATCCTCAAAACAACTCTATTTTTATTTATATCGCAATGTCTATATCTTTCGTCAAACAGCAGTGCATATGCGTTGTTTCAGTTTGAAGGATATTGTAGCCAGAGTAACTACTGGACATATTTAGACTTAAAACGTATGTCTCAGGATGGCGAGCGCAGTGGAATGCCAAGCATTGCTTTGTAATTCAAGGTGATGTTTTTTTTTGCTACTGTTCATGAGCAGTAGTATCGCTTACCACCTGGCGAATGGCATGCATGCCAGTCATATATTTCATTTAAATATCGCTTTCACCTGTAACTTCTTATTTCTCAACCAAGCCGTCAAAGTCCCATTTTTGAAAAATATTTCAGAACCCGGAACTTCTCATTTCTCACCCAACTCCTCCACTAAACCTTGACCAAAACAACCCCAAACACATAGAGCATGTCCGTTTTCGCGCACCTGGTCGGGGGTCACTACCCGTGCCATATTGGACGTCAGTTGAACCATATGGTCACCCCAACTATATTAATTTAACATTAAATTATTAGGTGGCAGCTTTGTTTTTCGGTTGGCAACATTGTTATAGTGAATGCTCTTTATGGTTGGCGTGAAATTGATAAATACTGCTGTTTGGATGGGATTAGAATATCTGTAGACTATGGAGTATGGAAAGAAGAAAATTAACGCAGATTAGTTGCCTTAATTGATAAACCTACTTTATTATTTTTCTTTTCTTTGTAAGTATGTTGTTTTTAAACTTGGAAGGTTTATAGACTATAATATAAAAGAAGACAAATACAGCAAAGGAGATAGATTCATAATAAATCCGAGAAATTTTTATTGCCCCTTTAAAACTCGCTGTTTGGCGGGAAAATAGACATTGCGTTGGTGGCCTCTCTACCTAAAACCAGCAAAAAAAAAATACAAAAATAATTGACCCATTAAAGCCTAATTCAATCTTTCACCAATTACCTATTGAGAATAATAAAATATAATTAGGTCAACACAACCTTATCAAACCTAATCGTATTTAGAAAGCAAACGTCATAAATACAGAAATGGTCGGAAGCGAGTTAATATGCTACTTAGTATAATGTAGAGAACACGCGAGCTTGCGCGTTTCGACCGACGCGACGTGTTGTCGAGCTTGCACTACTCACAACAGCTCGCTTGCGACATATTTTATCTAAGATATTTGTGTACTTTATTGTACGCTTGGGTTCGAATCCCATGTGGGATTTATTTATTTTTTAAATAGTTACATCAACAGCAAACACATCAATAGCATTACATGTACATACGACAACGCAAACAATATCACTGATATGTATGCCGATTAAAGACGCACACAACATCCATAAAAAATCAACACTACACCTAAGTATGACAAAATGAAATTAAAATTGAAAATAAATGATAAAATGCAGAAACAAAACAATTACTAATTATTTAAGATCTATTCAACAGAATGCTCATTTACAAAAATTCCAAAAATAAAAATAGCAGAGCCAAGCAAATGAGAAATTGATTATTGTGGGATAATGTGATATTGATTTTTACTTCCCATCAGCCAGGAGTCAGGAATTTGTGTCTCATATGGCGACAGGTTCACTGTCACATCGTGCGATGGGACGCAAAGCGAAACGTAGGTAATTGTAGCACCTCTGTCTACCCCTTCTTGCAAAAACCCTTGAGTTTACGTATACACCCAACAGACACATACGTAATAGGTACTGTATTATGTACTTTATCAGTCCATAATCTATATACGTCGCAAGGCGTGGGCTTCCTCTACAATCGAGAGTACGTGTGAGAGCGGTTAGGCCACATTTTAATGCAATTAATTGCGAGACGAGCTAGCCGTTCGCCTGATGGTAAGCGATACGAGCGCTCATAAAGAGTATCAAAATTCCACTGCACTCGCCATCCTGAGACATAAGATGTTAAGTTTCAATATGTCCAGTAGTTACTCTGGCTACAATGTCCTTCAATCCGAAATACAACAGTGCATTTACACTGCTGTTTCACGGGAGAAATAGATATTGCAGTGGTACCTACCCAGATGGCCTCTCACATTTGAGAGACCTTCCACCAGTATTATAGTCCACCACACCGGTCTATTGCGGACCCTACATGTCAAAGTAATTCTTACAAATCGCTATGGTACGCAGGTTTCCTTACGATCTTCTTCTTCACCGTTGCAGTGCATTGGTATTGACTATCAATAAACATAATATAACTTTGAAAAGCCAGAGATTTTCCCTAGGATTTGAACCCCAGTACATGTTGGTAGCAGTGGTCCGTTACCACCGGGCTATCATGCGCTTTTTTGTATTAAGTGTATTTATTATTATACCTTATAGAAAATAAAGCAACTTGTTCCCATAATACAAGAATATCGAACGTCAACAGACATTTCATTTGTATAATCCTTTTTACAAAAAAAATATTTCCGGTTGAGTAAAAACACCTTTCACCCATCCATAAGCGGCGTTCCACACAAAGGACATTTAAAAGTGTAAACCATAGACAAACCGATTAAAATATTCAAAGCGTTTGTTATCCTATGCTTTTAAAACTATAAAACATAAGTGTGATACCGATACCGTATTAGCATACGAACATAAATCGGTAAACGTGACTTAGTTACCACTAATTTTAAAAGTAAACAAATCGATAAAATTTCCCGCCGACATTTTATAAATCACTCGCAAAGGGAGATGTCTCAATATTCTTCAAAATAAATTTTACTGTTGGAGCGAAAGAGACGACAATTGTCTCGATCGATATATACGTATGTAAGAAAGAGATGAGTATACTTCCCCAGTTCGTATTAATTAAGGAGCGTACAGGGTCTAAATCATTAGCCGTCATCGCTCCCTGTGGGAATCCAGAAGAGTTATAAGATCCCTTTATTCTAAATTTAAAATTACAATTTTGTAAATGTTCCGAATATTTTACATTGTACGCACTGGTTTATTGGTCTCTCGTGTGTTCGGTAATTTGAAAAAGGAACACATTCAAAATTGTTATTGCTTATTTCCTACTTTTGGGAGAATACAGTTAGTTTCGTAAAAAAAGGTTTAACTTTAAGATGGACATAAGTTTTTGAAATCAGTATAAAGCTGATGTTTATATAAAACCTTTATTCAACAAATTACGATATTTTTAAATTGTTCCAGGTTTCTAAATAAAAAAGATTTAAAGCTATAGCAAAAATCAAACTACGCAAATGTTCTTAGAGCAAAATAAGCTAGGCGAACTAGGAATAGCAATAGTGACATTTGCCTATCAGGTTGACGAGCATGGGCGAGCGGATATAAAAATAAAATACTTTTTTATAATTATTGTATCATTATAATTATTCGTTTAAAAATGTAACTAATCCCAGGCCCCTACATTTGTCGTCGTGACAGCTCGGTATCGCATGGGCCAATCTCGCGATTAGCGCGCTCTGTGACGTTCCGTTCCACGCAACTGACGCGCCGTGACAGTTGGTGCAACCGCATAGATTAATTATCCGAAACGGAACATTATTAATTTATTATTGCGTTTATAAGTACTTATAAGATGTACATATTTTGTAGTGTTTTTATAATCATGCAATTGAATATTTTATTATTGACTATTAATTACCTTAGAACAAAAATGTGACAAATGTAATTTTTTCAGCGTAACATTTGCTGTCGGACATCTGATCGATCGATTGATTTTCTATTTATAATTATACCGGGTATCTCAAGACTGCTACCGAAAATGAAGCCGGGTGGTAGTTTTAGTGGCTACAAACACAATGCAATTAAAAATTTCGCATAGAAACGCGACAATTATTTTTTATGATTTTTTAAATATCGTCGTTTTTGAGTGGTAAATCTATAGTTTTTGCTAAAATAATAATTTAAACTCTTTTATACCTTAGAGTATTTATAAATAAAAGGGCATACACTATTATTTTAGGAAAAAATGTATTTACCACCCAAATATGGTCATAGGAAAAAAAATAACAAAAAAAAATTGTCGCTTTTTTTTGCAACTTTTTCTGTTGCATTGTGTCTGAAGTCGCTTAAACTACCACCCGGCTTCGTTTTCGGTAGCAGTCTTGATATACCCTGTAGATGTTTTATAATTCTTAAACATTTTTTTTTAATATTTACAAAAGTTCCTTATTATTACTTTTGCATACTACAATTTGCTTAAACAAAACTAGGCTGTACAACTCGACGACCTTTGTTAAAAAAAAAAAACAATTTAAAAAACCAACTTGCCGTATACCTAAGTAGGGTACAAAAGCGAGGTATTTGCTATGGTTTCAATTTAAAGTGTTGAGATTGCGTCGTCCTTTTTAATTGATACGAAAGTCGTACGACCAGCGGAATCCCAGTTAAAGAATGGTAGTTACCTTATCACAATGCTGATTTCACACCAACAAACCGCGCGGCTTACATGGATTATATTTTATTGGTGAATTATTTTCTTTAGTCGAGTCTGTTTTTGTCGTAGTATTTTTAATTCTCCGTTGTGTGTTTTTACAGCTTTGGATTGACGAATAAGTTTTGTTTTTAATATAAATCTTAAAGAACTTAATAATAAAATAATGCCAGAAGGATATCTTGATATTGCACTAGAGTATAAGTACTTTTTAATTGAGAGGCTGTTTGGGTTGGCAACAGCGCTATATCTATATCTGCAACAGCTGTAGTGTTCCGATTAAAAATACTGAAAAGCTTTCCTACCGACCATGCAAGCAATGCTGCATTGCTAAGTAATTTTAAAGTTCTGATAAGAGTGTCTATCTTTAACAAAGAGTTAAAATAGCTACCATGACTATCGGCACAATATTTATCAAATCTAGCTATCTATAAATATATGCACCATATCTATACGTCTCTATCTTTGTTAAACGAAACTTAAATTGCATCGAAATATCTTAAATCGAATGAAATCTCTTGCGAAAGATGGAAAAATTATAGAGAACGGCTGTAAGTGCAGGCGTGGCTTTATCATCGGTTACGTTTGTTTTATTTTTACTTCTTAATGTAAGACGAACTTGCCGTTCGCCTGATAGTAAGCGATACGACCGCCCATGACCAGTAGCAAAATTAAACAATGTGACGCGACGCGAGCTTGAATTACAACTTCCACGGCACTCGCCATCCTGAGACATAAGATTCTATGTGTCAATATGTCCAGTAGTTACTCTAGCTACAATGTCAATCCGACACAAAACTGCATTTACACTGCTGTTTGGCGGGAGAAATAGACATTGCAATGAATAGGCCCAGGTGGCCTCTCACATATGAGAGACCTGCCAGAAAGTTTATGGCTAAAAGAGATTTTAAGTTGAAAATATGTATCAACTAATATGCAGTATTGTTTATGTTAAAATTAAATATGATTTAATACAAGTGGCATGTAAGCTGAGCCTTTAACACAGAAGTCGGAGGCCGGTCACGCCGCCATCGAGCTAAAAAGAGAAACTTTATTATCATTTTAAAGTATTTCTCAACTGACCATCCACGTACAATGTACAATACGAATGTTAGCTGTAGGCTTGAGGTGATTTATGTTGATTTACGCTGTTATTCATAGCCTACTGGATATTTTTTTACTAGTTATAGGTCATATGTGAGCGGCCATATATGTAGGTATCATAAGGTCTATTTCTCCCGCCAAATATAATTTTTGTATTTAGGTTTGAAGAATATTGCATTCCGAGCGTTTACTGGACATATTGAGACTAAACATCTGATGCCTCAGGATGGCGAACACAGTAGATTGCCAAGCATAGCTTTGTGATTCAAGGTGTTGTTTGGTTATGCTACTATTCATGAGCAGTCGTAGCGCTTATCAGGCGAACGGCATGTTCGTCTCGCCAAAAATTTCAATAAAAAAATCTATTTTATATATCAAATGAGTTACCTTCTTCCTTCAAACTGAATTCAAAATAGGTTTATATACTGTATGCATAAGAAAGTTACTATGTTTATGTTTTATTAGGCTATTGACTGTAGAGACGACAATTTTGTAAGGTCGATCTGCAATATTGGTTGTATACAGTTTTATTGACAAGAACGAGGAACCAAGCTGCTTGTAAGCGTTATTTCGATTTCAATGCTGCATAAAACCCGCAATGTACGCAAAACATCAATAAACAAGCATTAAAAGATCCTTAATTTATAAAACTTTAAGCAACGCGTGCCTTTGACTGATAGGGTCTAATGGCGATTAAGAGGGTAATTTCATTGTTCAAAGTATTTTATAAATAATAATAACAAAATATAAATATCTCTACGAATATTATAAAGAGAAAAGATTTGATTGCTGTATTGAATAGGCTCTGAAACTACTAGAACGATTTGAAAAATTCATTTACCATTAGAATTCTCCATTATTCGTAATGAATATAGGCCATACTGTACTTTCAAAAAAGTGTATCTACACCCGGGCGGAGTCGGGCTTGACTGCTAGTAATACAATAAAAAAAAATGCGTTAAGTCATTTACATCAAAACACCTCGTTAATCTTTCACAAAACAATCAATCTTTCTTATCTTTGAAACGGATATCACAAAAGACTTCATGAAAGGTATCACGCCTTAGGCAACCCGTGATGAAAATTCAATCGTGATGGTAATAATATTTTATTTTAAGCCATTTAAAATGAAACATAAAACAAACTGTAAAAGAGGTTGGGAGTAACACTGTTGTATCAGCTCTGAGGATCTGTGAGGAGTGACGTACGGCGGTTTTAGTTCGGCGAACTTGTTGGCGAGCATAATTAGGGATTAAATGTATTGCGTTTAGTTATTGAGTGAAGGGTAAGGGAAGGGACTGTCTTAGCTTGTATTGCAACGTGAAGGTACATTAATAAAAATGTATATTTTATATCTTTTGCTGTTTGTTATGAATGAAAGTAAATTTTGAAAAATTATAATTTTATACGAAAATTGCATTTTATTTTATCCACCATATTTTACCTTAATCCATCAAGTTATTTAAAAAAAATTAAGTAACTTTAAATTTAAATACTAATACAGATTATAAAGATGAGCCTAGTTGCTCACTGTTCCACTAAACAACGCGTAGCAGCCGTATTTTTAAAAAAAAAAAGTTATATTCGGATAATAATTTAAGAGATTTGATTTGAGAATTCTGAATCATTTAGGTTAAAAATCTAGTAATTAAACAATTCCATAAACGCTTAATTACAATTTCGATCAATCTACAACAAAACACCCAACAAAAAAGTTGACACACAAAACGATACGAACCAAAAAGTCTTTCACTCCCGACGTCCGTAAGTATCCCCAAGCAGGCGCGAAATGGGAATAACTTTTGGCGGGCCCATCTCATAAATCAGAAAGACCAGTGTAGCTCAATTAAAACCACCTTCTATCTGATGTACTCCTGGTCGCTCGGCCACCTTTATTTTTAACTTGGACACTTTTTAAATGCTTTTTGTCAATCGTTTATTTAGTTAACAATGGCGACCTCATTAATAATTCGGTTAATCGTAGGCATTTGTGTCTTCGTGTTTTTGTAACGGGTGACTATTTGTTTATTAAGACTGTGGAGAGAATTCTCTTAAATATTTTTGATTTTTTTCTTTAACTTGTCAACACAATATTTTAAGAAAAAATTTCTCAGTCGACTGCCTTGGTGGTGTTGTTGTACTACGGTACGCTTGCAAAGCTGGGGTCTCGGGAATTCAGAGTCAGGCAAAGTGATTTTCCTATTCTTTATCGGCTCGGAGTCAAAAATTTGTGCCCGATATGCCGATAGACTCATCGCCTATCACATCGTCAAACATACAAGGCGAAATGTGGGTGTCCAGGCACCTCTGCCTTCCCCTTCTGGGAAAAAGGCGTGAGTTTATGTATGTATATAGGTAAGAAACAGTCGGCTAGCCGTGTTCAAAGAAGGATATACAAACTATTTGTTTGTTTAGAAACAATATTTCATTTGATATTGCCTTTTTATGGGCAGTTTTGTGAACCGAACAAAAATCAGCTTTCGATCATTAGACAGTCTCCATTGCGTAGTTGTTGCAGAGCTGGCTGTGAAATGAGAGGACGCAAGTTTAATCCCCGCAATGAGACAAATGTTCTATAGACCATAACATACTCGTTTCGGGATTGCGTGTATTTGACAGCAAGAAATTTTCTAGCAGTCATTTATGGGGTAAGGTCTATGTCTGTAAATATGGAAAGTTTTTATTTATTTCTGTATCTTTATCAGCCCATATACGTCCCACTGTAAGGCACGGGCCTTCTCTGCAATCTAGAATACTATTGAGCAGATTTGCGGACCTTACATATTATTTTCATTTACTCTATTTATTTATATAAAAATATTATTATCATCAAATATGTTGTTTCTGTATAGAACATTAATAATTGTCGATGATATTAAAATGATCGGAAAAATTCAATGAGTTTATAGTTGCATTATAAAATGTAATAAGCTGTGTATTTTTTTAACAAATATCTAAATAAATGAAATGTATTGTATTGAAATGTATTTATTTATTGATCACGTAGGCAATTAAGGAGCTCTTATGACAAGTCAATACACATAGAACTTAATCTCTATTTACAATATATTTCCTATGCTTATTATTACTTATTTTAATTTCTTGCTTTTATCAATTTATTTATTAATTTTATTTATTTTTAAATTAATTTTATTTTTATTTATAATTTATGATTAGTTTTTTTAATTTATTTAGTTTTTATTCATATTTTATTTAAAGTATTAGTTTTTACTTTATAGTAATTTATTTGTCAAAGAAATACATTATTTACGTTAGTCAAATTAAATTATATTATTTGTGGACCATAAATATTACAACGGTGCGTAGCGGTTTATAGTTACCACCGGATCCAACGCGGCCCTTCCTGAGAAGACCCGGCGAAACAAACTCAGTGGGCTTACACTACCACTGGAACTACGCGACGCGACCCAGTCCTGAGTATATCCAGCGACTAAGACTCAGTGGGCTTGTTTTGGGTCCAACTTAAGACAACGACCATAAGTATTTCCGATACGTCCCGTATGTTTAGGCTTACTGCCGGATCCAACGCGGCCCTGACTGAGAAGACCCGGCGAACAAACTCAGCGGGCTTTACTTTACCACTGGATACTACGCGGCGCGACCCATTTCTGAGTAGATCCAGCGAGTCAAACTCAGTGGGCTTGGTTTTGGTCAATTTACTAAAATAAGTATTTGTGACTTGTCTTACAAGGATTTGCCATATTAATTATTATTTTTATATGATTTTTTCGATCGGTCGTCATATAATTTAATTGATTTATTTGATTGTATATAGCTTAATTTTTGAGTTCACAATTTTAGATATTTTTAATTATTTAAATTAGGTGGTGTAATAAGCGAATAGTTCAGGGCCCCAGGAGGTCGCAATGTGCAAGAGAACACCTAATCCCAGGCTTTTTTATCCTCAATATATTCCTTAATATTATAATAACCCCTAGTCATAAGTTTGTTTTTAATATGGACCCTAAATAGTTTGTCCGGTAGCTGCGTTATCCTATTGGGAAGTTTATTATAAAATTTAATACAACTACCCAAGAAAGATTTTTTTGACTTTTCTAGTCTAAACGAGGGTATTGCTAGTTTATTTTTATTCCGCGTATTAATGGTGTGGGTGTCACTGACCTTATAAAACTTATTAATATTTTTACGAACGTGCATTATATTCTGAAAGATGTATTCAGATGACACGGTTAGTATATTGCTTTCTTTAAAAACAGATCGCAAAGAATCGCGGCTTCCTAGATTATAAATAGCACGGACTGCTCTTTTTTGTAAGATGAATATCGATTCGATATCAGCCGCTGATCCCCATAAAATAATGCCGTATGACATTATACTATGAAAATAAGCAAAATATACCAATCTAGCCGTTGCAACGTCAGTTAGTTGTCTTATTTTTCGGACCGCGAACGCTGCGCTGCTAAGTTTAGCTGATAATCTCTCAATTTGTGGACCCCATTGTAATTTTTTATCTAGAGTGATCCCTAAAAAAATTGTGGAATTAGCTAAATTTAGAATTTCTGAATTTAATTCGATACGCGTGTTTACGCTTGCCACGTTCGGTAAAGCAAAACGGACGCATTTAGTCTTACTAGCATTTAATAGTGAAAAATATATGGCCTTACCACACTCAATCGCGCTTTCGATTCTTTCGTAAAGAACGCCCGTACCCTGCAGTGGAATGTATATGGGCTAAAGTATAGTACACTGTTCATAAGCTTCTAACAGCTAAGTTACACATAATTACATTCAATTCAATCGAGGAACGGCTTTTTAGATAATTTAATCAGTAACAAGCAACATTTCTTTTTAATGTTCGCATGTTTTTCCGAGTTCTGATTTTTCTTGTTACAAATCAATTTTTTGGTTGTTATTGTTGCAGCCGTGTTAGGGCCGTAATTGGATATTTTTTATGGGGGATATACTTAATAAGGCCTGTCTGGCGCAATAATAACTCCGGCTGTGTTACCAAAGTCATAGATTCGATCTCGGTGGTAATGTTTTTGTGATTCATAAATATTTAAATTCCAGTCTCGTGTCATATTACACCTTAACTTAAAATATAATAAATTTTAGCTGTTGAATAGTGATATTTACTTGCATAAAACTTAGACTAGCTGTCTTCCTTTATTTAAAACGTTGTGTAACATGACATATTTAATTTTTCTTCTCATATACTCTTGTTCTGTATTTGGTCGTTATGATATAATTAAGTTACGAGTATCTATGTCTATGCTATGTAAAAATTCCGTATTATAATTTGCCCCCAAATATATTGACACAAACTGGGGCCCCAAGCCCCTCATCAATTACTTTAATACTGACCATTGCATCAATCGGTACAGATAGCCGTTTTAAACTAATTCTATTACGGTATATCGGCTCGTGCGCATGATCGATTACGAATCACGATACGATTAACGATCGGAACAATTATAATCGATAACACGCCGTGACGTCACGGATTTCGGTTAAAGTCTGACCAATTATGATATGCTAATCCAATAAAAGCTCTTTTACTTGAGAAAGTTAGTGGTAATAGATTTAATCAATTTTTTCAGGCAATGTTTCTATACTATAATATATACAGAGTATATCCAAAGTACGACCGAAAATGAAGCCCTACCACCTGGCTTCGCTTTTGGTGACTTCAGATACAATGCAACCACAATTTTTGCAAAATAAAGGGATGATTTAAAAAAAAATACCTATTTTCGTATTTGGTTGGTTTTATAGTTTTTCCTAAAATAAGATTGTACACCCTTTTATTCTTCGACGCTGTGGTATGCAAAGGTTTATTATAGCGAATTTTTTGTTTCATTATTTCTGTAGTCACTACAAGTACCATTTAACCAGATGGTACTTATACTATAATAACCAGAAACAACAAATAAATATTTACATATAATATGTAAGATGCGAATCTATAATGTCCTTGTCCACCCCCAAAGGTTACAAAGAGCCGATGTTATCAACGAGAAAGGCAAACTCAATATGCAAGTTAATACAACTGGACAATTAATCGCAATTTTTACCCCTTTTTTATTAGTCTATATGGGTACCTACATGTTAAACGAATAAAATATCGTCATATGGGAACTGATGTGATAAGTAAACTAATGGAAGATTGAGGGAGAGAACTATGGTTGGTCTATGGTTTTAAAAACATAGAGATTATTTTAGTTTGTGACGTCGTGTAATGCTCATTAGCCTTAACTTTCTTCATGAATTGTGATATCAAATACAAAAATAAGGTATGGTACCAGACAGGTTGGTAATTGAAATGATAAGCGCTTTAAAGTAAACAGGTCCAGGTGCCAGTAGGATAGATTTGAATATCTCCTGATAGGTGCGACCGCACAAACATGATGGTGGTAAACTCAATAGAGTGACAAACCAGTGAAAATACGGATCCAAATATACGAGTATGAGTACCTATACAGTTGCAATCTAAAAATAATAAATTATTTATTAAAAAATCTAATTTATATATAAAAATAACACAGAAATTAAATAAAATAACAAAAAAATTATATAATGTCGAAATAAGTAACCCAAAGGTTGTCTGTAAGAGATTGCCTAGTGTAATAAGGCTACCCATTGTACTTTAAACATAGCTACAATTGTTAGTTTTTCTTTTAGTGTTTATATTTATGTACAATAAAGGTATAAAATAAATAAATATCATCGATTTAAATTTATCTGTAGTAGAAACAAATACTTCACAAACACACACATAAACACAATTTTTTTTCTTATTTTAAACAATTAAAATTTATGTCTCCCAATTTTATGGATAGCTTCTAAAAGGGAAGAGAGCCTGTTGATCTGCACTACAATTGGAAACCTACAGCAAACACCAGCTTCTCACAAAATATGTAAGTACTTAAAAATAGTTTTAAGGCATCATATTTTTGTCAGAAGAAAATAAATAAAGCTTATTATTATTATTAAACAAATATAAAAAATCGATCAACACTAACATCGTATAAGAAATAAATAGCTATAAACAATGAATGAACTCAGGCAACGCTATCGAACGGACTAAATAACGAATAAAAAGGTTAACAAAGTGAAGTTTTATCATATATTCCAATATGCTGGCGCTTTGTAAAGGTCGTGTTGGAAAAACCGAAAGTTAATTACGAACACTTATAAATATTAAGGGGCTGACGGCAAAAACAGTTGTCAATATGTGTTACCGAGTTGATTGTTTTTGTAGCATTACATATGCTTTTCGTTCTCGTTTGGCGATGATTAACGTACATTTATGTATGTCATATACCCATATATGGATTTGGTATTGTTTTATATACTTTTTTAATGTTAGTTTTGGGCTGGTGACTCTATGGGGAATATTACTTTAATTGTAACTACCATACTTTCTTTTTATTTTTTCACGGCAGTGACTGCGATGCAACTGGTGCTAAGTGCATTTGCACTTTACACTGCTGACCAGAAAGAAAAAATAGGTCTTTAAGTATTTTTTTTATATCATTAAATGGCGAAACGAGTATGCCATTCGCCTGATGGTAAGCGATACGACCACTAATGGACAGTAACAAAACTAAACAACGCCATGAGTTACAAATCAATGCTTGGCATTCCACTGCGCCATCCTGAGACATACGATATTAAGTCTCAATATGTCCAGCAGTTACTATGGCTACAACGTCCTTTAATCTAATGTAATTCAATGAAACAATATTTTTAAGCACTCGTAATTCCGAAAATTGAATGCTGTGCGCTAAACGAATCCACAAACTACTGAAGCAATCTGCTCTTTATACATATCGTTCAAATTTTAAATACCACCCCAATTCTACTGCAGTTTAAAACCAAAAGTGCCATACAGCTATACCTCTCAAGCTAGCATCGCAAACGAGTAAAGCCCCTGGGCTATAGACGTGTGCATAAATAAACTCCGGGCCGATATGAAGATGTCGACGGTTAAATGAAATGTCAAACATCTCGCTCATTGATTGCTGGTAAAGGCAGTAAATCGGTACGGCTCGTTTAAATCTTGTGTGCTTGCTTGTCTGTTGTTTATTGTTTGCTGTTGCTCCTTATGCGGTTTGTTTATGGTATTATGTGGTATTTGTTTTTATGTATTTTACAATGCTTTGTTAAAATTAATACAATTATACGGCAGATTAATTGGTATAATGTAATAATTCGAATCTATACTTAGATTTTTTCTTTCTGATGCCTCTCACATATGAAAGATCACATTTTTTATTGCAATAAATGGCGAGATCAGCTTGCCGTTCACCTGATGGTAAGTGATACGGTCGCTCATGATCAGAAGCAAAACCAAACAACACCTTGAATTGCCACTGCGCTCGCCATCCTGAGACGTAAGATATAAGGTCTCAATATGTCTAGTAGTTACTCTGGCTACAATGTCCTTCAATCCGAAACACAACAGTGCATTTAAACTGCTATTTGGCGGGAGAAATAAACATTCTAAAATAAATATATGGACCAGAAAAGTTTTGGCTAGATACTCAAGGTAAATAATATCAGAACCATAGTTCTTACAATTGAGGATGCTAAAGACCGAGATGTCGAGATAACACACGGCTTTTCAAAAATTGGTGTTATGTCACCAGTATAAGTTCTGACTTTTTCCAGGCCAGTTGTCATAATTCATTCCAAAGTGGCTCTTAATTGATGATTCACAAAATCTTGGAATAGTCTAAAGGATATTTTGATTTGTTGCTCGTCACTGGCTTCCCTTTACCTCAATTTTGGTTTAACTTCCTTTCATACATCATCGCTTCCACTTTTCATATCCATTAGTCATTCTTATTTAAAAGCCAAACGGTGAAAAAGATGCAAGATTGCCTGCTAGAAATTACAAGTGATAAGGCCGCCTATCGTACATATCAAAATCAAATCAAATGATAATAATTTATTTGTAAATGAAGGAGTTTTTATAGATGATACAAATAAGAAGAAGTTATCGGCATTTGACTTGTAAAAGTATAGACAAACAACTTGACTAAGGTATACAAAGTTAGTACTTAAGTTGAAAGTCCATGTATTAATTTACCAAATAAAAACATATTGGCAAGGATTTTTCAAAATTCATTTTGGCTAGAGTGATATATTTTGAGATTTTTTCTTCTGGTATGTTTGTATTAAATGCACAGAACTATTAAAGTGTATATTATCATAGTGTAAAATAATCTCTTTTAATCAAACTCTCGATTGTAAAGGAATCCATTACTCAGTAGTGACCGTATAATTATGGGCTAAAATTTAAGTATTTATTAATATCGCGATCGCTTCGTCCCCTATTTATTCCATATAAAATTTCCTATCCCTGAATTTTACAAAAACAATTTACTCGCTTAACTCCCGATTCCTTGACTCTAGTTAATATTCCTATCAGGAATAATTTGCCAGCCGGTGCGCGAAAACCTAATTACTAATTACATGTATAATTGTGAACGGGTGTTTTCGCATGGCAGCTGGCCACGTAATAGCTTGGGTAATATTTCGAATTTTAATGCTCGATCGGCTTGTTGATACGGAAATATTGGATGAATAAGGTCGGGAATGGACTGGGATATAGATTTTGAAGTCAGTTTTGTTTCGTTGTTAATAGATAGTAATTACATACATACATAAACTCACGCCTATATCCCAGAAGGGGTAGGCAGAGGTGCCAGGACACCCACATTCCGCCTTGTATGTTCCGTCCCACAATGTGATAGGTGGCGAGCCTATCGCCATATCGGGCACAAATTCCTGACTCTGGGCTGATAATGAATAGAAAAATCCAATATCACTTTGCCCAACCCGGGATTCGAACCCGAGACCTCAGCTTTGTAACCATACCTTAGTACAACTACGCCACCGAGGCAGTTAATAGATAGTAATTACTAATTGTTTACTACTGGAAGCAAACCTTTTAAAAGTCTATTCTGGTTTGAACTTGTTAAAAGTGCATGATATTCTATAAATGTGGAAAATTAGGATTATAAGGTTCTCATCAGCATATTTCCAGACCCTTATTACTGGGCATAATGAGTTTAACATCTTTTGTCTTAGGATGTCAAGCTGTGGACTGCAAAGCGTTGCTTTGTAACACATGGTGCTGATTGATTTTGCTACTGCCCGAGAGCAGTTGTATTGCTTAAAATCAGGTGAGTGGCATGTTTGTTTCGCCATTCATCGTAAAAATCTCTATTCAGGGTCAGTTTTTTGTAATGGACCCTACTGGCTAAAGAAGGAGGCCAATGGCTGGCACATGCGTCATACTCATAAACGGCTTGCGTGGACTGGTCTATCCAATTTGCTTACATTGTAAATTCTTGAAGGACAACTTTAGGCTTTCACAATTATTCATTGTGTTTGCGAAGCAGAAGATAATGATTTTCGTTCGTTCGACTTCGCTCACCCATATTGAAAATAATGTAAACATGTTCGTATTTATAATGTTATAACAAATTATAATTAATGAACTTTGATTTAACTTTTATAATAATCATTAAAATATTTTTTTTTTTTTATGATGGCCTGACATACTGGCGGCATTGCACCTGATGGAAAGTGCCAATGCCGCCCAGGCAGAGTATCCATTGGCATCGGACGGCAGTCCCATGCCAATGGAAACAATTATGCCGGCCTGCTAAGGTGCCTCTTCACACCACGGCGGAAGGACCCAGGATTGTAGGAATTGCTTTTGAAAAGAGTAACACTAGAGTTTCTTGCCCATTCTTCTCTAGTGAAAATCGCTTTCCGAACCGGTTGATAGATCAAAACATGACTGAATCTAAATGATGTAGAACATCTTAATGGATTCAATAAATTATTTTCATTTTCAAACGAAAAGGTATTAGCAATTGATATTGATTGCTTTGAAACCGGATCACGATCACAGAGATGGCGTAGTCAAATGATAGGCTGATGACGGGCAATACTCGCGGACCCTACGCCTTGCGGTAAAGAACCCACCTTCCAAACCTGGGAAAAAGCTTTTGGCAAGGATTAAACTCTTGTCATCTCGTTTTACAGACGTCCTCTTAACCAATAGCTCTACACAGGCCAAACCAAAAAAATTAACTAAATAATTGACCATCAACTCCTATACTAAAAATTGCTGTAACAAGAATAATTCAGTACAAGTCAATGTGGTTTAAAATTTAAGTATAGAGTTTCTCAGCTGTAGAGGTCTGAACCTAGTAATTTAAACTAGTGATGTGCCAACAATTATTTGTGTAAAACACCTCATTAATCGATAATTTCTTCATACCCATGGCGTATTGCTCAACAAACGCGTTTCGATATCGATAATTTAGATACGAAGGGGTGATAATTATCGAATAATTATTGTTTTTATTTGCGTTCACAGTTCTGCGTCACCGGTGCGTATGGGGTAGTGCTGTGCCATTACATTTGCATATTATATCGATAATCGATTGTTGAAACAGGGCTAAGAATTCGTAATGTACACTGTGTAATTTATGAGTAATTAAACGTCATTGTAATGGCAAGACATTTATCATTAGGTAAGTCGTATGAATATTCTTCCTTTTATGTGATGCAGGAATGTGTGTTGATTTTTTAGTACTAACATGTGTTTAAATGATATTACTAATAAGAAATGAAGGCAGTAAATGTAGAACAAAAGTATGTCAATTGGCTTAATGTGTAAGAACAATGCAATTATATATTTTTAGTATTGTTAAGGTCTGCTAAATGATCAAACGCCTCACCTGATAATAAGTGATTCCCACCTCGGATGGATATCTAAAATATTTAGCGCAGTTGGGTAGAAAACCAGCTGTGTAACGAATGGCAACGGGTTTGATCACCATACTAACATTCCTTGTGTGACTCATAACTTTTATTGAGTCTGAGTGTTGTATCGAAAATGTCTCTCGTAGGTTCTGGAGCCACGATATCTGGATTAGTAATATCTATGTGTGTGTATAGTGCGTGGTGGCCTGTTGGTAAACGGACTAGACGCGGCTGCCAACATTTTCACGGTGGTCACGGGTTCGAATCCCAGGGCACACCTCTGACTTTTCGGAGTCATGTGTGTATTGATAGTCAATCACCACGCACTAAAACGGTGAAGGAAAACATCGTGAGGAAACCTGCATACCATAGCGATTTTTAAGAATTTCTATGGTATGTAAGTCCGCCAACCCGCATTAGGCCAGCGTGGTGGACTATATGGCCTATCCACTCTCAATCGTACTTACGATTGTAGAGTAGGCCCGTGCCCTGCAGTGGGACGTATATGGGCTGATACAGATACAGACAGAATATCTATGTGTGATTGGGAGGTGTATTAGTTTTTATTCTTCTTTTATTCCGCGATAGAAAGTCTACTGTGGAACATATTTTAATATTACAAATAGGTACCACTTTTTTAAAATACCTAGTTCTACTTATGGTTACTTATTTGCTTGTTCATTTATTCACTTGCTCATTTCATTATTGTCTTTTTTTTAATTAGGTTCAAAAATCATTGTTAAGTTTTTTAATAATGAAATAAAAAAAAAAATATTGGTTGTGATGTAATTCTTAGAAGTTCTTGTAGCACTAGTAGGTAGTAAGATGCAAAATATTTCGCAGCAACGAATTAAAAATAGTTTTATATGACATGTATTTTTTTCCTACAATCAAGACCCGTAATCGTTCTAATTGCTTCGTTTCACGATACGCATTGTTTTGAAATACTCTTACGGAATTACAGAGGAGAGAAATCGCACATGAAATTAGTCCGAAACATTTTCACTTTTCAATAATTTCGTCTCGCGTCGTAAAACATCTCATTATAACAACATAAATCAATGCAATGTATTTTAATTGACTTCGAATGATCGCAGGAATTCTCGATGTTTCGTTCGCGTTCATCGATACTTGGATTGTTATCGATATAGTGTCCCCTCCCTTTCATTAATTAGTAGCGTAAAATTGGTTGTTTGAGTGTAAGCAGGTTTTAAATAATTGTTATTTATGTGAACGTGTATCGAGTTTGAAATAAAGATGTCTTAATGCTTAGATGTTTATTAGCTTAGTTGAATAGAAAATTGTTTAATGGGCATAATTATTTCGATGGAATTATTTTTTTGTTTCACACGTACTTCATAGACAGTCGGCGTGGCTAAATGCCAAGGCATCTGTGTAATAAGAAGCTATGGTTTGACTTTCACAACATACGGCCGATGCCAAAAATCAATCGAAAAAATTAGATTGAAGTCAATCTGGATTGTTTTCTACTTTTCGATTGGTCTCTTGTCATGTTGCCATTGTTTTTTCACTACTGAGATTGATTATTGGCAATATAGTATCAGAAAAAAGATTGAGATTGAGAGATAAACAATAATTGTTATGTCGCAAGAATAACACTTTATGAAGAATCTCTCCTCAGCCTTTTGGCTGAGAAAAATAAGATGCTTGAATATTTTAATTTGTATTTGGTAACGATTGCAGGAAGGATTATTCAATTGATAAATTAAAATAAATATAAATGTGGATGGTGCTGCATTTTGTATGATCAATTTACCAATTTATTGATGGATGAAAAAAAAATATTTTTAAAATTGAAAAAATTGGACTCCTTAAAATAATATTCGTACAATTTCCCAGTTTACGAATTATATTAGATGATATTTGTTTATAATAACATAATTCATTAATCCACAATATGAAGAGTAGGTATTATGTTCTTCCTAAAGTTCTCCGAGCTTATTGCAACACCAATGATATTGAGAGTGGACCCAACCGGGCCCAAATTCTATCACTAGGAAACGCATATTAATTTACTAAAAATAATAAAGTTAATTGCCCTATGCAAAGTGATATTGGATTTTTATATAAATTGTCAGTCCGAATTCAGGAATTTTTGCCCGATATAGCGATAGCCTCGCCCGTATCTCATTGTAGGACGGAATCTATAAGGCGAAATGTATGTTCTAGTATCTCAGTGGACCCCTTCTATATAAAATGCGTGAGTTTATGTATTTATGTAATTGTCCTATTTGGGAGTCGAAAGGGGAATCTCATATGTCACCCCATACATGACGAGACAAATAAGGTACTATTTATTTTATACCTAGTTGTCAAGTCTATTTATTCGTATTAGGTAAAAGCTTTCAGCTCAAAAACAAGCATAAAATGTAACGCAACATTATAATTTCTGAGTAAAAACCACCAACACGGCAAAATACGTGGTAGTGAATAAAAAAACTGGTAAATATAACATAATCAAAATGGTTAACCTTTCGTTAGGCAGTTAAACAGTGAACGCGTCGGTTTTTACTTTGTACTTCGCCGACTTGAATGAATTAACCGTCATATCGAAGTTAGTTTAACGTTAGTTTTAATTGTGCCTACACGGTGGTATATTCATAAAAGACGTTTACAGAGACGTTGGGTAAACAGAGAGACTGATAAATACTTCGTTTATCAACTGTTTTATAGTTCAGCTCGCTAGATGATTTTGACGAACGAGAAATCAGATGCTTATACGTATTAAAAAAGTATAAAAATGTCATTGGAACTTGAATAATAAAACACAAAAAACAAATTGAATATTCAGCTAGAATTTTGGTTAAATAAGTTATATATTTGACAAAGCTTATTGAATTAATAAATAATATCTGAACATTACGTTAGTTTAGGATTAAAGTCGCTTATTTAATTGATTGATCTCAAATATTGTCATCATGTTTACAGTGGTAATCATTTCCCACCATTTAAGCTACTTCCTCGTACTGTATCATCCCAGATACGTCCCACTGCAGGGCATAAGTCTCCTCTACAATCGAGAGTACGATTGACGTTACGTCCTCGTATCATCGACTTATTTAAATCTTCCCCACACAAGAACCACTGCAAATCATAGACTAACCCAATTATTCCCACAACTAGTTAATGCGACCAACCACAAGAAATCGTCCTACCTTCCATAAACCTTTAAAAGACATTGTAGCCAGAGTAACGACCGGACAAATTAAAACTTAACATCTTATGTCTCAGGATGGTAAGCGCAGTATGAATGCCAAGCATTGCTTTGATTTATGGTATTGTTTAGTTTTGCTACTGTCCACCGACCTTCAGCTTTCCATCAGACGAATGGCATGTTAGTCTCGCCAATCAGAGCAATAGAAAAAACGCTAGCGTTAACGTACTATAGAGACGACTAAATCTCCATAATAGTATACAAAATAATGAGCGAAACATTTCTCCGGACCATGATACCACAGTAAGTGTTGAGCAGTCAATAAATACAGCGAGGCGCTCGCGTCGATCACAATCTCATTCAAATGAGATGCCGGCCGAATTTATGACCGCGTCGATGAGTAAGACGTACTCTTTGGGGGCTAGCAACGGTAAGAAAGGATTTTAATTAAACCTCTTTAGAGGATGTGATGTCCTGGTACTTTTGGAGCTCAAAGGCCCATAGTATTGGTTTGGCATAGGTTTGTTTGTGTTATTGATTAAAAGCTCTTTGCAGTTATGCTGCCTTGGTACAATTGGATCACAAAGTTTCGAAATTATTAGTAGTTATGATTAAAAAAATCTGTAAATTAAAGCTTTTCATAGTATGCTTTCATGAAATTTTTGTAACAGCGCCAATAAAGTATGGTCTATTGATGTTGGTTGATGAAGGTGCTGCTTGATTTACTATTGTAGAAAGTTGAAAAAGTATTCAAATTTGAATACTTTTCAATTCAAATTTGAATAAAAGATCAGGCTGGCTAACTGGCACATGGCTTTTTCTCGTGTTATTTGCTGTAACACGAGACAAAGCTATGGTTCACAATAAAATGCATATTAAAAGAAGGGCCGATTCATACTAACAGTTTGGAGAATACCACAGTAATAAACTGAAACAGACAGAAGTCAACATATGCAAATGCTAATTTATAAATAGAATTAATTGAAAATATTCTTATGATTTCATATTCCAGAAGTCACCATTATTTACAACAAAAAATCAGAACCTAACCCATCATTGGCACCAACTCATTTCCAACATCTTCATTACCAAGCTATATTAGCCGCCTCTATACCATTCGTAAGATCAATAGGGACATTTGGACCGTATCCCATATTTAACAGGTAGCTGCCGACATTGTCGCCGATAACCGGTATTAAACACGGCCGACACGGGGACGTCACGTCACCGGAGCGGCGGCGTGACCCGACGTTTATTGCTTTTTGTTCATGATGCTTATTATGAGCGTGAATGTTTAAATGTATAAGTCTCATGGTTAGGGTGAATGAGAAATTAGGTCTGATGAACTTTGAGGTCTTGAAATTCGTATTAATGCTTGAAACTTGATGTTTTTGTTAACTCCTAGATCGGTATTATTCACTATAAAAACTATGTTATTAATTATAGTCAATTTGATCTTTAATCATTTCAAGCTTAATGCTATTTGTGAATTTGAAACTAGTGTTTGAATTTTTATCTAGAAAATGTACAATGAAATACTTAACCATAACCCAAGTAAAAAAACACATTAACTAAATCGATTCAGTTCAATTGTACTGAATAATAACAGAAATCCAACCAATTAATAACGCGAGTTAAATTCAAATAGCATTAAATGCATCAGCACCATAATTATATCCGAATTTGAACCATCGGAAACGGATTCGAAATATAAAACAAAAACAAAATGAAAAAACAAATGCAAAATGGAGCAAACAAACCGGGCTCACGACTCGACCGCCGCGTGATATTGGTGACAAAATACTTTTACGCCTCAACCGTTGCACTCGTGTATTCACTTGTTTTGTTCATTTTGTATTTGTTTTGTTCTCATTTTTGTTTTGTTTTCCGCTTCGTTATGGAGTTTTAATTAAGTTTTAATTTTATCTCACGGCTTCTGTTGTTTAATTGAGTGAATTTTTAAGTTTTTTAAATCAAGCCAAGAATTATGGTTGTTAGTTTGGATTTTAATTGGTTTCCGATTTGATCTTTTGTGGAACGTATAAATACGTTTATTTAATGAAAATACCGGTTGATTGCCCAAAATGTGTCACCCAAGTGAATTTCAAAGTATTATTTTTAGAACTTAAGAAATGGAGTCCAGCTTTGCAAGGATACATTTTCTTTTGTAGGTCACGAGTTAGTTTTTGTTGTAATCCTTGCAAATGGTTTATTACTAATATTTAACTAATATTATTTCGTGCGCTTATTATAATTTAATAATCATTTTAAAGGAATATTCCTATATTTAAGAGATAGCTGTAAAAAATCATTAGCTAATGGTAATATGACTTTTCATTTCTATATTTCAATGCATACTTTTTATGAATCTATGAAATATTATGAATATAATAAATACTCCCCGCAAGTCAAACACATATTTGTGGACCTCACAAACATTTGTGTAGGTGCAGAGACCAAACCCACATTCTATCGTTTCACATACACAACTGTCATAAATTCACGCCTTGTTTCCAGCCAAAACTTCTATGCTATCTGTGCATCAACCTGATTTGCCATCCACGTACAAAACAGAAGCTTCAACATCTCCCATAGAATATTCCAACAATATCATACATCGCGTAATATTATTATTATAATTGTTCCGTTGATATGTGCACTGGTTTTCACCTCGTCGCATGCTTTCTACCCACTGTGCCCAGTAGCGGAGATCTCGGTAAAAAAATCGAAAGCATCACAAAAACGGCAAACCACATACGATTAGAATGCAACAATTGTTACCTTAACATTAAATGGACCGTTCTGTACATTCAATCATTAGATATTGCACTGATCAGATATTTCAGAGATTAGTGCTATTAATTTCTTGTGTTTCTGTAATTGAACGTATGTGGGTTTTAATTATGACGGCCAGTTTGTAATTAGATCTGCTGTTATTTGGCATGATTTATTGCGGAGAAATATTGTCTCGTTTGTATTTTTTAGTATTAAAGTAAAATAGAAATTATAAATTGGGTTTGTAAACGCGATTTAATCAATTTTTATTTATGATTTATTTTAGTTGTTAATAGTTTAGTTGTATGTAAGTCTGCCAACCCACACTAGGCCAGCGTGGTGGCCTAACCACTCTCAATCGTACTGTCGATTGTGGAGGAGACCCGTGCCCTGCAGTGTACAGTTTAGTTGAAAATACGCTACTCTACGCTCGTAATGTGGTTGTACAACTGTTTGGTATAAAAACGACCCTATCCTAATTTTAGTTATTTTAAATTGTTTATACCAAATTGCTACTCTTGCAACTCAAACATTCAAATGATAGTACAGGCAACGAAGCAACGGGTTACTCTTGTCCCCAATGCATAATTTGCCAGGAGTTTTTTTTTTCATGAAGAGGTGGCATATGACCCCACTAAGTTAAAAACCAAAAATACTTACAAAATGGCGTCCGCTAGAGCCACCATTTTGGAAAACGCGTTTGAAGCCATATCTCCGGAACCGTCCACTTTAGGTCCATCATCATCATCATCATCATCATCATGACCTTTCTTGTAGATAATTAAATTTCCCATCTTTTTTGTTCAATATTTTTTTTGTACCATTAACCGTTCGCGACTTACAATGTTATTAATTTTCATTTTAAACCTTTTTTACAATAAATTTACATGGATTTTTAACAAAATTTACTATTTCCTCATTGCTTTGTTCCCTTATACTGTATCAGCCCATATACATCCCACTGCAGGGCACAGGCCTCCTCTACAATCGAGAGTACGATTGAGAGTGGTTCGACCATATAGTCCACCACGCGGGCCTAGTGCGGGTTGGCGGACTTACATACCATAGAAATTTTATAAATCGCTATGGTATGTAGGTTTCCTCACGATGTTTTCCTTCACCGTTTTAGTGCGTGGTGATTGACTATCAATACACACATGACTCCGAAAAGTCAGAGGTGTGCGCTGGGATTCGAACCCGCGGCCACCGTGAACATGTTGGCAGCCGCGTCTGTCCGTTTACCAACAGGCCACCACGCACTCCACTTGTTCCCTTATGCCATCAGTATTTAATTAATTACGTGATAATCATGGAGAAATCATTGGATTTCATAATTACGCTATGCATCCTTCGTTTCCATTGACCTTGATTCGGTAGTACACCATTCAACGCGCGATAACTTCTAAAATATTGATTTTAGAAAAAAAAAGTATGGGTGAAAAGTTGTTAAGAATTTATTGATTTAAAAGTTTAGTCATTAACAATTTTTTGGATAAACAATTATTAACAAAGATATCGGCAAAAAGGCATGAAACGAATATTAATAACATTGTAAATCGCGAACGGTTAAATGTACAAAAAAAATTAATGAACAAAAAAGATGGGAAATTTAATTATCTACAAGAAAGGTCCTTAGCATGATGGGCCTAAAGTGGACAGTTCCGGAGATATGGCTTCAAACGCGTTTTCCAAAATGGCGGCTCTAGCGGACGCCATTTTTGTAAGTATTTTGGGTTTTTAACTTAGTGGGGTCATATGCCACCTCTTCATGAAAAAAAAACTCCTGGCAAATTATGCAGGAAAAAATGCTTCGTTGCCTGTACTATGAGGTTTATTTTAAAATTTCTTAATTTAAATAATGGAAATTATATCCTCAATTCGATTCTCAGGTTGATATAATTCATGATGATAATTATAAGTTTCAATGTCTTTTTAGAGTCCTTAGAATTTAAAAAAAGTATAATATTCCTACGACACAGTAAAAACACTGAAATAGAGTAAAGAGTGCAATTAAAACAATAACGTATCTTATTTAATCAGATACAAGGGATATATATGACGGGGAATCAGACTGATAGCCTAAATCATCCGCCATCAGTTCATGTGAGTCGTCCATAGCTATGTATCGCCGGCGTCCTCCAGTAGTCTATTGCAACTAAATAAACACTTTGTTCTATTGCCACGATTAGTTTTGTTGTTCCAACATAGTTTGGAAATCAAACTTACAGATATTTTCAAGTATGAAAACAGATTTAAAGTAAACGGGTTCACACGAGTGCGATTCCGCCTTGCTTTCAAAATGGGATCACGTTTTTCTCTACACTGTCAAAGTCATCCTTTCATTTTGAGACAAGTAAGCAGTGTTGCCGCGTGCGACTCCATTCGGGTGTTGCCCACTTTAAATCCTATTTTTCCAAAATAAATCTATTCCACAATAATTAAACAAACATCAATCGGATAAAACAAATAAATACAACGCCTGTATTAAATAAACCATTTCACTCCGTCATATATATAAAACTAGGGTTGCAACCAATATTTTCCGCCGTACGGGATGTCAAAACACGTTGTTTTCTTAATGTTAGAAAGTCAGCGTGTAATAGCGTTACTGAGTGTTTAAGTGAAACTGAGCGATCGTCCAGGATTACATCTATGTGTGGCAGTGGGGTGCCACGCTCGCTGCGCCTACTCAGGTACATGCGGTTTTTATACAGGGTATATTCAGACCGAAAACGAAGCCACGTGGTAGTTATTTTTGTATCTATTTATTTATAAATACTTTATTATATACCACAGAATTTAGCAGACATATTAACACAAAGCGCTTATATATGTGTACCAAACGACGGTCTTATCGCTGTCAGCGATTTCTTTCAGACAACCTTAAGATGGACAGGAATGAATAGAGGCACTAAAGAAATGTGTGGTAACGGTATAGGGAAAAACAATACAAGAAAAAAGAATTTTAAGGTGAAAAGGAATACATTTTTTTGAATAAACATAAATAGACTACATAAAATATCAATAGTTTTAGTGCACATACTGGGTATATCAAGACTACTACCGAAAACGAAGCCGAGTGGTAGTTTTAGTGACTACAAACACAATGCAACTAAAAATTTCACACAGAAACGCGACATTAATTTTTAATGATTTTTTAAATATCATTATTTTTGGGTGGTAAATCCATAGTTTTTGCTAAAATAATAATTCAAACTGTTTTATACCTTAGAGTATTTATAAATAAAAGGGTATACACTATTACTTTAGGAAAAAACATATTTACCACCCAAATATGGCCATAGGAAAAAAATATGAAAAAAAGAAATTGTCGCTTTTTTTGCAAAATTTTCTATTGCATTGTGTCTGAAGTCGCTTAAACTACCACCCGGCTTCGTTTTCGGTAGCAGTCTTGATATACCCTGTATAATGCATATAAGAATTTCGCAAAAAACGCGATGATAACTTATATAAGTTTTCTGATAAAAAAGTGTTGCCTGTTGCAATCGAATTGTGTCGACAGTAATTCCTTATCATCATCATCAGCTTATACTGTTGTCCACTGCTGCACATAGGCGTCCTCCAAATTGCACCATTTTACCCTGTCTTCGGCTTATCGCATCCAGGATCTGCCAGCGACCTTTCGCAAATCGTCACTCCACTTAGTTGGAGGGCGTCCTACACTACGCTTACCAAGACACACTTATTATCTGTTATCTATTTCTAATAACTATTAACAACTCATAATTTAACGACAATACCGGAGGAAACGATGTAGATGATCAGCTTAGAGGCAGTTCTATGATCTATCACCTCTTGCAAAACAATTCGCGGGTTCGATCCCCGCACCAAAACAAATATATGAGTGAACCACAGGTATTTATTCCGGTCTGGGTGTTTGTAACCGAAATGTTTCTCGTAGTTACTCGATCGACACGAAACAAGACTCGATCTTAGTGTGGGATCAGGACTATGTGACTGTTGGGTGTATTATTTATCAATTGCTAACAGTCATTTTACCAAGGGAGTCAGCTCATGTTAAACCAATACTAATGAAAAAGAAAAATAGGACGACATATTTTAATGTAAATTCGATCCCGTAATATCGAAAACGTTCGATAAACTAATAAATTCCCATCTATTTATACAGAAAGCGGTCTGAAAGGATATAATATGCGAATAACACAATAAATTACCAACTACAGCGCCACCAATGCGTGATTAATGTGCCGCGACCTGGGTTTAATAATTAACGTGGGGATCGGTATTCGGTAGTAAACGATTATATATGTTAGTTTTTTAGGTTTTGTGATATAAATGCACAGATTTTGGTGGCGATATTGTGAGAGAAATTCGCAGGTACCTAACTGTACGTATATTCCGTCCAAAAGTAACATTTTAAGATGTTTAAATTGGTTTAAACATAGAAAAAAAGCTTTAATTTAGAATATACTGGTATTATTAAGCGACTAGAGCAAAATAATCAGAATAGAATCATGATGTCAACAAAATATAGTCTAAAAATATTTTCTGCAGATAGTTTCAATTACAAAAATTAATTGAATCTCAACGTCGGTGACCAACCTCCAAAAACTTAATTTAATAAAGCATATTTTGTAAGTGCTTATTAGCATAAATTCATTACGAGCTTACTATAATGTACGTAAGCCAGCGCCCTCTAGGTGCGGTTATCTTCACATAAATATATTTTAATACCCTCAACTGTTTTATATTATACTGCTTCATTAGTAAAGTACTTAATTTGCAAGGAGACTGTAAAACTGAGCCTTGAAATTTTGTTATAAAGGATTTGTACTGGGAGAAAAAAATTAGGATTTTTTTTTATTTAACTCTAAGGCTGAATTATATTATTATTATCAGTCATTAAAACTGGTAAAAAAATTAACCTGATTTTATTTTAGTATGAATTTGTGATTTTATTTAATCTTGCCAGACATATTGGAGCTGACAACTTCCAAAGCATCCACGAACGGAACTTCACAATAGCTAATTGTGTGATGCCAATGTCAGAGTCATTCGCAGACAAACTTTCAGCTTTTATAAAATGACGAGTCTTGCGGCCGCGGGCTGTTGGTCTGTATAGATCAGCGTGGTGGACTATGTGGCCTAACCCCTCTCAATCGTACTCTCGCTTGTAGAGAAGGCCCGTGCCCTACAATAGAACTTACATGGGCTGCATATAAGATTTATTTTTACTATTCATATTGTTACTATGACCTGGAAATTACAACCAAGTGTTTCGAAATTAGCGTATGAATAAATATCGATAGCAACATTGGTCACTACATAAACACGTACTCGTATTTACCTCTGTTTGTGTGTACGTCCACAAACAAGTTCCCGTACCAAAATATTTACGAAAATATTGCTCGCTCTGTGGTTATAATAAAATATTTCGTGGCAAGTTGGTATGTGACGGAGTTGTATGGAGTTGATACAACGCTTCTTGTGATGATAGCTTATGATATTGGTGTAAAAAATTGAATATATTGGGGATTCTATTATTTTAACCCGCAGGCAAAAGAACAAGAAATAAAATACTAATACTTAAAAAAAATAAGAATTCATTTGACATACATGTACATACATACATGAAATCACTATATATTTTGCTCATAAAAAGGTTGAAATGCAAAAATATTAAAATCTCACATTATTAATACAGTTTGTAGCAGCTTAAAGGCTTTAGACCAAAGTACATAACCCTCAACTCATCAATCTGTGTATTATCCTTATTAAAACATCCCAACAAAAATTATCATTTCCAAAGATTACGTAATCCCATCAAATAAACAATGTTAAACGCACACAGATATATTTTCCTCGCATAAATAATAGTTGCCTACAGCGAATCCTATTGTCTTGAATTTTTTCACCACATTTATAATTACTTTTAATTGCATAGTATTTCTATTGACAATGCAGTTTTATTGGCTTGGGTTCATTAAAATTATTTTTCACTAGTATTGCTCTAGGCGTTGCTTGTGTTGTGCCTGAGCCTGAATATTCCCGGGTCTCGACCGAGAGATAGATAAAAAAGCGCTGGCTAGATGTCGTCAAGGAAGATATGAGTGTCAATAGTCTTACTATTGAGGATGTCGAAGATAGAGGAAAATGGAGAAGAATTTGCCAGAAGGCGGACCCTGGCACCGGCATAACGCCAGGCAGAAGAAGAATATTGCTCTCAATCGTACTCTCAAGTGTAGGGCCTCCTCATGGCCTACAGTAGGACCTATGTCAACTGATACAGTACTGTTATAGCCTTCTCCGATAAATTTACTATTAACCACTAAAATACTTTTCCAATTCGAACGAGCAGTTTTTGAGATTACCGCTTACAAACAAACTCTTCTGCTTTATATATTAGTAGATATAGATTAGTATAGATAATTGCAACTATTCGTAAACAAATCATTGTGACTATGAGATATAGTGACCTTTATGTTATGAAGTCGTCTTCGAACAGGTGTAGTTTAATTGCCAGTAGTCAGCCGTCTCTCATTCTTTCGCCATTAATAAATTTAATGGAGTCATTTGACATATTTTTACATTGTTAGTAATACGAGTATGTAATATTATGTGTCAGTCTAATCTAGAATTAGATCAAATTGAACGGGTAGAAAGCCGGTTTTTACGCTAGTGTAAATTTTTTTGTAGTGTCTATATGTGTGTGTCAGAGTTTAGTTGCATTTTTGATCTATCAAATGTGCTCACCTTCAGGAAAAATTTAAGTACGGACCTGTTAAATGTACAAATTTAATGCATTCTATTTAATAATTGAATATTTATAGAATATTTATAAATAGAATTACAAAAGAAATCTTTACATAGCATATCAAATACTCCTGCTTTAAATTATCAATATCCGTATTTCCTTATTAGAATAATATAAAAAATTGCTACAATCAACTCTATACAGATATTTTCACTTTCACATACCGACTCGGGTCACTGCCGAAATACTGTCACGCAATTCTGCCATTAGGGGTTGTTTCAACCCCGGTCCCCCCCCCCTGGTCTCCTCACCCCTCTGAGGAGCCGGCGAATTTTACAAACTACCCCACGTAATTTCGTAGCTACGTAGATGGCACCCCAATTTCGGGGGTAGTTTTTTTATGCGAACCCTATTGGTTGGAAGTTTGAAAGGATTTTGTGTTAACGTGGTTTTATGATTTCTCTTTTAATATTTAGTGGGGTGAGTCTGTTGCTGATATGAGGGTGTCGGTTCGATGCCTGGTACCGAAAGATTTTACAATGCTATTTACTTTTTGTTGGGTAATTAATATCTTTGTTTGGTTTGAATTTATTTATAGCTGGATGAAGTAAATATTGTTTTTATAAGTTGATTTTAAATTAAATTGTACATGGTATGTATTGTCAAAACAAATCAGTCAGGTTTATGTTAAATTTAAAAAAGGAGGCTATGGCTTCTGAAATATTGACGATAGGAGATCGCATAGAAAACATCCATGTAAAGAGGTTTCTTTGTGGCTTACTATTGAGAAAATCGTGATTATTAATTACAAGAAATATTTGTTGCTATTTGTAAGACTATCGCCCGAATACTGGAACGCCATTCAAATAATAAGTTGCTCTTAACAGCGCACGGCCCACTTAGCCAGTACATTTAATCGGGATTAACGTAGTTAAGCGCCATTTATATTTAAGTTGCGTTCCAGTATTTGGGCATATATGGCCTAACCACTCCCAATCGTACTCTCAATTGTAGAGGAGGCCCGTACCCAGCAGTGAGACGTATAAGGACTGATGTAGTACAGTATTTGTCAGCAAAAATGTCATTCAATATAATTACAATAAGACTGAGTGAGTAGGCAGGCAAATATGCATTTTTTCCAAAACGGTATTTTCACCCCCTTGGTATTTGAACCTGCAACCACTCAGTAACAGTCCACATAGCTACGTCGACTAATGTACTGGGCATGATAAAATCAGGACTTCAATTTCCTTTCCATTGTAACTTATCAAGAGCTAAGCATTGGAGCGTTCTTATGTAATCACAGTTGATAGCACAAGAGTAGAACAACGTCGAAGTAAATAATATGCTGTACTGTTGTATCAGCTCATATACGTCCCACTGCAGAACACAAACAGTTGTGAGTACGATTGAGAGTATTTAGGCCCAGAAGATTGTCGTTAGTTCGTATTCCAGGGACTAATACTGACTTTCCGAAATCATGTCTGTATATTTAGTTAAATTACACATAATTTAATGCTAAAGAAAAACATCGTTATATCTGCATAGCGCAATGCTCTATGGTCTAATCCTTATCAATTGACCTCTGTGTTGTATTTCAACTCTGTAATGCAGAAGTTTCTCTTGCTCATCAAGTCGAAACAACAAAGCCTTACAATATTTTAACTATATACCATTGTTCCGTATTGTGCTACTGTTTACCTTGCACTGTGGCGTTACTAAGTTCTTATTTATATTTTATAAGCCCGGGCCGCCTCCCCTGTATACAGGGTGTGTCATTATCTAATTACTAAGTTTCCTTCGTTCTCCCGCCGAGTTCGCTTTCTTACTTTATTGATCTCATTAAGTGGTCGCAAAATGGACACAGTTTAATGGATTGGACGGAAACACCAGTCGTGAATGTTTAAAGGAAAGAAAGGAAGTTGTAGAATCAAAGGGGAATGCTGAAATGTAAAGTGAAACCAGTACTGAAAGTTTTGATTTAAATTAGATTTTGAGAGTTTGTAGCTATTATCATAATATATGGTTGTATTTCTGATTAATTGTATTCTGTTTTATGTCTTATATAAATAAATAAATTTTAAAAAATAAGAATTGATGGGGATTGTATTTCAACATTAGTTGTTGCTAAATAATTTGAAGAATATGAAATAAAACTATTATTTACGGATTTTATCGCGGATTTGGTTTAATTGGAGTTGGACTGCCTCGGTGGCGTAGTTGTACTACGGTACGGTTATAAAGCTGAGGTCTCGGGTTCGAATCCCGGGTTGGGCAAAGTGATATTGGATTTTTCTATTGAGTATCAGGGAACAAGGCGTGAGTTTATGTATGTATGTTGGTTTAATTTTTACATTTTTTGAATTCCCGACGTTTCGATTACTTTACAGCTTTCGTGGTCACGGGGCGGACTGAGGTATTCTAATACCTGTAAAAATTAAACCAAATCCGCGATAAAATCCGTAAATAATAGTTTTATTTCAATGTGTAACATTTGCGTAAATCTAAGAAACCATTATTGAAGAATATGGTTGAATTTCAAAATAAATTGCTTCTGAATAAATTCGGGAAGTTTTTGCATTTTAAAGCTTACAAAACCAATATAGAGTAATACTTTGTAATTTAAAATTCTGTGAATTCGTGATTTAGCTATCATAGGAAAAGGCAAGACAATCTTTTGAATCGCCCAATACATAGCAGCTGAAGGACCATACACTTTGATATCCCGAGAATTCGAGTGCCTAATTACTAAACTCGGATAAGCTAGGGATTAACTTTAGCCTAAGAATTTAGAATCGAATCGAGTCGAATTATTATAATAAAAAAAGAATAACAGTGGTTCGCCATAACAGGATTCTCATGTCAGGCCCTCGGCCTACGTCCGTGTTTATTAATAAATTCGCTATTTCGCTATTCAAAATAATACAGTCAATTCCAAAGCCTTGGACTAAAGTTATTCCCTAGATTATAACAAAAAAACCTTCCTTTTTATGTTCTGTTTGTAATGTATATACTTGCACCCACCAAGGCCGGGTCAAGCATATAATAACACCAGCATGCTTCTATAAAAATTCCTACCAACCACGGTATTTACTCTTTGACATTGTGCGTAAGACTTAACAAATCGTGATCCGGCGCCATTTGCGCACAAAACACCCTTTAATTCTTGGCGGGGTATAAAAATGACGATAATTGTATTTCACCTTCACTTAACGCAATGTTAAATGTTATTTGTATAGTTTACTGCGTACTTGTAATGAATAAAGTCATTTGGTTTCGTGAAAAATAATTTTAAGAGCTTTGTGACCCATAAAGCTAGTACGGGTTTTAATTGTTTAGAAGGCTCATTGGGTTATTTTGTAGTTAAAATAATGTAGTTTTAATGGTCTCGTGAGTTTTGGGTAGGAGATTTTATGAATTCTGTAGAAATTATTCTTAATTAATGAGTAAAATAATAATAAGGAATAGAAATACAAAAAAGCAGAAATTTTATTTTGGTAACTTCGTACCTAACAGGGAATTTGTTTCGTGGTATATTTTAAAATAATAATTATGTAGTATTACATCCAGACATTCAGTATTAAAAATTATTTAACAGACAATTTTATTATATACTAGCGGCCCGACCCAGCTTCGCCTGGGTGCATATATTTTTTGATTCCACTCCACACCAAATACATGTTATTTTTCGTATTAATCTCTTGTATACCTAAACTTGACATAGCTATCCTACTGTCTGGCTCAATACCGTCTCATCCGTCTGTTCAGTCTCTTCCCGATCCGTCCCGTCCTTTCTCTTTTATTATCCATCCCGTCTTATAACGTGCATTTACATTTCGTCCTATCAAATCTGTCACCTATCCCAGCCCTCTCCCGTACCTTCCACTCTATTATGGAGAGACGGGATGTCTCTCCATATACATGTACATATAAAGATTGCCTTATGAAATTTTGACATTAAAAACTTTAGCGTTTTTTATTGTCCATCCAATATTCCGTCCCTTATTTCAGCACCAAAATGCTGTTTTTCCTAATAATATTGCACGCCATTACTTTTTGTTAGTAATAAAGTAATAATAACAATTTAAAAAAAGAATTGGCCAAATTGGTCCAGGCGTTGTTGAGTTATGCGCTTACCAACACATTTTGCGATTCATTTTTATATTATAGAAGAAGATATTATAGTCCACCCTGCTGGCTTAGTACGGGTTGGCGGATTTTATTTCACGTAGAATTTAATCCGAAAAGTCAGAGGTGTGCCTTGGGATTTGAACCCGTGACCATCGTTAACTTGTTGGCAGTCGCGTCTAGTACGTTACCATATACAAATTAATAAAACCTTCATACTGCCTTACCAGGTGACGTAAGTGATAGAACAAATATTTAAAATATAAAACTGCATATCGTTTCGTTATAATGTCTAGATACGGCATCAACGTACCAATATTCTTTTTATTCTTGAGTCTAAAAACAATATTAATGCGAAATTTAAATATGTCCCCCAGCGCATCTAAAAGTATCAATTCAAAAACAATGTCGTTTATGAAAACGAAAAATTATAATTAGATATATTTTGGTGTACTCCGGCAAAACGCTTCGATAGAGTATACCTTGTTTAAAACTGTTGCAATAATCTCAAAAAACAATGGGCGATTTTGGTAGATATGGACATGATTTCAATTTACATTTCACAAAATTATGCGCAAGACGCCGTATCTAGATAATATTATATACACGATATACACGATGTACACATTTTTTGAATTTTGTTCTATTTCGTCAGCCGTCAATGAAAGACAATGGAAAGATAGATCATTTTACGTTGGATGGTAGTTGAAGCTGGACCGTCTTTTACGTCTCCCGTCAAATAAACAAAGATCATCCTATATTGGCTGGACGCATCACGCTTGAACGATACCCAAAAAAAAGGTTTTTAGTATCTTCCTCAGAAATTTTCCTATTTTTCTCACCCCTAAAACCTTCCCAGGACTTCCACGAATATTTCAAGACCAAAATCAGCCAAATTGGTCCAGGCGTTGTTGAATTATGCGGTTACCAACACATTTTGCGATTCATTTTTATATATAAGATTTAACAAAATTATGCGCAAGACGCCGTATCTAGATAATATTATATACACGATGTACATATTTTTTGAATTTTGTTCTATTTCGTCAGCCGTCAATGAAAGACAATGGAAAGATAGATCATTTTACGTTGGATGGTAGTTGAAGCTGGACCGTCTTTTACGTCTCCCGTCAAATAAACAAAGATCATCCTATATTGGCTGGACGCATCACGCTTGAACGATACCCAAAAAAAAGGTTTTTAGTATCTTCCTTAGAATTTTGCCAATTTTTCTCACTCCTAAAACCTTCCCAGAACTTTTACGAATATTTCAAGACCAAAATAAGCCAAATCGGTTCAGCCGTTCACACGTGATGCCGTGACAACGCGAAACGGGTTTCATTTTTATATATATAGATTTGGGTGATATAATAAATTAATATTTTTCTTACTGTTATTTATGAACTATGTCCCAATCATAAATATTTAATAGCATGATATATTTATTTACTATTGATCACTGTTCACAAAATTATTACAACATCGCTTTAAAATATTCATGACAAAAGCACTGAAATGCGCCATCTTGAAATCACTTCGGCGGTTTCCGTGACCCCGAAAGTTTCCGAACGCAAGGCTACCTCGACAGTTTTGTGAAAACCTTACTGGGATTCGTGTTTCATCATTTTATTATAAAGTTATTAAATTGAACCAACAATAAAATTATAATTTATTCAATTAATGTTTATACATTTTATATATTCTTTTATTTCGATTTATTCATGAAAGAAAAATAGAAATCCGCCATCTTGAAATCCCTTCGGCTGTATTCGTGAACCGAAACTTTCCGAACACAATATTTGTCGAACAGGCGACCGTTTTGTCAAAACCTACTCGAATTCGTGTTTTATCAAGATAAGTTTTTTTTTTAAATCAATTACTGGCCGCGATAAGCATAGACGATGTGACAAATTAGCTTTTTTCTAACCACGAGAGCGTTGTTTCATGAAAAACAATAAACTGCGATAAGGTAGGGCAATCCATCATGACTTTCAAATGTGTTGGGAAAAACGCTTATGTACTTGTATACGTGGTGCTGAATGAAAGTACAATTACTTTAATGTGCCTTTTTGTACAGGTCAATGAGAATATTTGCTTTCTACACTGCTGTATTAGGATTTCTGATAAATTACATTTAATAGTTTTGTGTCTTCTTACAATCGAATTCTCGGTCCCGTGTTTAGCAGAGAGTGATAAGGTGTATTATCTCCTAAAAAATCTAAATAAGTGAATTAATACTAAACACAACGACTTTACATAATAAAGTAATAATTGACGAATTCCTGAAGCGTCGGCCTATACTAAAATTTTAAATTTACCGTTCGATCCATTAATATATTTTTTCATTGAGGAGTTTTCTTCTAAAACACAAGAATCATGTCGTTCTATACCTTAACATTGAATTATCAAATTTCGTTTCCGTCCATTACCTTTTTAACCCTTTTAAAAGACGTTCTAAAGCATCGACATAAAGGTCTAAAGCACCGAACAGGGCGACAACAAGAAAACAAAAGTGTTGCGAGGCGTTAAAAAATTGTTCGTGCAAAACTAAGCTTATCAGATCAATTATATGTAGGACGCTCAACCCGTTCACACGACATTCAATTTTAATATGTTTTTAATAAATGTAATTATGGTTGATGGAGTTTCTGGCCCCGTGGGTTTTGTAGTGTGCACTGTAAGATAATGGGTTATGTAGGTTCGATTGCCAGATGAAGCGGTCTGTTGTAAGGTTTTAGACCCAAAAAGCAAAATTCACAGACAAGAATATTTTCAAAAGATTATAAACCAATTTGCCGAAGACGAAGGTTTTCGGTGTGCATCAGAGTGATAGCCATATCCTAAGTGAATAAGTTACGAATATTAAAATAATGCGCAAGGAGTACTGAAGTCACTTTGTGGAATCAGCATAACAATGTTCTGTATTCGACAGAATAGATTACAGATTATTAACTCAAGATCTTGTGACGGTGAAATAGAAGCAATATAAGTATTAAAATAGGAAGCTACTACAAAACTAAAGGTAAGTTTGATACTTCAACAATTTTGTACAAAATAAAATTCTTATATTAAGTAAAATACTATTTAATCTAAGATCTCTGTATACTAACTAAAACTCAGTAAACAAAAAAATGCACAATCATTAACAATAATGGGCCCATTAAAGTTATACCTGTGTAATACCCGATTTCCTATCAATAAAGTAAGGCGGAGGCAGTATTAGCATGGGATCGATACGACCGCCTTCGCCGCGCCATCCGAGGCAGGCACCGCGGAGGGTTATTTACTAAGGAAAAATCTATATACAGACTGTGAACTCGAGGTTGGTAAAAATTGTGTTCATTTTGACGGTGGTATTTATAGAAAGCGTATAGAGACGGGTTAGAGGTTGGGTTTTAAAAATGTTTGGTTTTATTTAAAGAAATTTAGAATGTAGATGGTATTGACTTTACTTAATACAGCAGAACTTTAATAAAGTATGTAATTATCAACTATTTTCGTGTGTTGGAATGTTTTTTTTTTTTATTTTGTTCTGTTTTTACATATGTTATATTTGTACCAACAATTCACTTTTCTTTCATATGATAACCATGGCTACTGAATGTTATGTTACTAAATATGTTTTATATTTTATACATATTTATCCTTATTTTTGTTTATTAAGTTTTTCAATATTTATATTTGAATTTCGAAGACACGCAAATTTTAACTATGTTATAGTATTTTGTTTATAGAGTGTAGTGAGTTTCAGTAATCGTTTGTTCTTTGACAGCCTCTGTGGCGCAGTTGGTTAGACGCGGACTGTGGAACGAGAGGCTGCGGGTTCGATCCCCGCACCGAGATAAATGTCGGTGAAGACCACAGGTATTTGTCTCGCGTCTGATTGTAGTGAGACTAAAAACTCAATCGTAATTTCCGATTCTGTGTCCACGTGTCTGTGTATTTATATATTTATTATACCGGGTAAGGCTTTAAGTATTATAATAAGTATTTAAAGATGTATTTCGAGTAAAATGTCGGTTTTGAATATTTTACTTCTTATACTAGGGTTTTATACGTACACAAAAATAAGAGACGTATGTCCCAAAAGAAGTTTTAAGACATAATCACTCTTGATATGCAAAAAATAAAAATAAATAAAGAAATTAATAGCATTTTGTTAATAAAATATAAACCATTTTATAAATCACTTGAAACCTACATAAAAAAATACAATAGCATTGTTCTTTCACTAATTAGGCATCCCGATTAAAAACCAGTAAAAGTACTTTCATATCGATAAGGCCAATTACGACATGAATTACGATGATTTTCACCGAATAAATCATCGATGGCCGAGGGTTCTGAGAAAGCTGGTCTCCAGCTACTGGTACCGAATGTTTTTTTACTCATTCCGATGTCAAACCATCGAGCAAAGACACCCCGCGGTGTGCCGACGAAATCTCACCGAAACGATATAACCCGTTGTAATCGATTCTTCAACAATCGTTTTAATTAGAATTATCGAAATCTTTACTTGTACTGTTGTGTGCAGAAGTGATTTTGTAATTTCCTCTTATAATTTTATTTTTGCATGATATGTTAGGCTGTATTTGTATGAGTGTTTTTAAATATGCTTTACAATATTTATGATTTCATTATTACATAAGCTTAACCTGAAATATTCATTACCTTACTGGTAGTAGGTCTCTCATATGTGAGAGGCCGCCTGGGTATGCACCACCGCCATGTCTATTTCTCCCATCCAACAGCAGTTTAAATGTTATGTTCCGGTTTGAAAGACATCGTAGCCAGATTAACTACAGGACATATTGAGACTTTACATCTTACGTCTCAGGATGGGAAGTGCAGTGAAATACTTTGTTTGCTTTGTTATTCACAGCGTTGTTTAGTTTTGCTACTGTTCAAGAGCGTCGTATTGTTTACCGTCAGACGAACGGCATGCTTGTCTAGCCATTCACTGGAATAAAAATAAAATAGTATAAAAAAAATGAAGTCATTCTACACCATCCAAATCGGTGATACCATCAACAGGGGTCAGGGCATCAATATCCTTAACCGACGAGAATTCATGAAGAAGTTGATCCAAGTGGATGAAGTGAAAAATATGCCATACAGTCTCTGTTTACCTCTATGGGATACAGGCGTGACAATCACATATGTATGTAAAAAATAATTTGAATTTTAATACCCCTATACAAAATCTAAACAATTACGATCACACAAGTACAAGTAAGCTAACATAAAATCCGCACGACCCCGCTACATAAACCACGAGTGAGCCCCCTGGAGATTTTTATATCCCGCACTCTTACTGAATAATATTAAGGCTCGTTAATAACTCAATGTGATATATAACGCTGGTAGCTCATGCAAAACATTGCTTGATGCATTAGTTCAATTAATTGTGGGACGTTGTCTTTGTGACGTTTCAGGATCCGTGACGAATGGACCCATATTTTATTGCGATGATTGGAGAGAGCATGCATTCACTTGATGGTCGGCAATATGCTCACGGAAATCTGTGGCGACCACAGTGGAATGCCAAGTGTTGCTAGTGCATGAGCGGTCGTATCGCTTACCATCAGGCTAATGGCATGCTTGTCTCGTCATTTATAGCCATAAAATTGCTGCTACTTGACGGCAGAAAAGATAAAGCAACTGTAGGTACTACGTATATATGACTGAGTGCGTGAAGGAGTACTGTATCGGCCCATATACGTCCCACTGCAGTGCACGGGCCTCCTCTACAACCGAAAGTATGACTGAGAGTGGTTAGGCCATATAGTCCACTACGCTGGCCTAGTGCGGGTTGTGGAGTTTACATAGCATAGAAATTCTTGCAAATCGTTATGGTACGCAGGTTTCTTCACGATGTTTGCCTTCACCGTTATAGTACATTTGATTGTACATTGATCCTCAGTACACACAAGATTAACCACTCAATCGTATTTCCGCTTATAGAGGAGCACAGTCTACACACGATTTCGGAGTCATGTCAGAGGTGGGCACTGAAATTTGAACTCGCGACCACCATAAACATGTTGGCAACCACGTCTGTTTTACCAACAAACCATGACTTACAACATTACCGAATACAATAATTAAAATTATCACCCCATAAACAAAATCTACAAATTCAATATCATTCTACACATTACCCTAAACACAACTAGGGTCGTGAATGCATAATTATCGATACGAACATCGGGATCACGACCGCATCAACCGCATTAAACACATCGCGATGCAATAAACTCGCCTGACAACACTAAATAAGTGTCGGCAGTCACATTTATAAGTAATCGATACGTCGCTACACGGCATCGGTTCTATTCGATTTATCGATATTTGTTTGTCGATAACGATGTGGACTATCGATAATTTTAGGATTAACGCGTGTTTTGTTATAATTGTCTTTTATATGTGGTTTTAATAGAAAAGTATTCAAGTCGTATAAAATTGCATTTTTATACAGTTTTATGATACCAATGCAATTCAATATTACATATTAAAGAAGGAAAGTATTAGTTAATGTAATATATAAGTACCATTTTTTAAATATTCACACAGTTATAATAATTGTATGCCAGACTTGAGTAATTCATTACCATAATCCACCACAGAGCCGGTCTGCTTCTTTATGCTTGATTTTTTCACAACCTATTCACTTTTATATAACACAACTTATGTCTTTTTCCCAGAAGGGGTAAGTGGTTCTTCTGGTAGCAATCAGGGCCCACGTTTCACCTTGTGTGTTTCGTCCCACGATGGGATAGGTGAGTCGGCGAGAGGAAGCCAATCACCATACCGGGCACAAATTTCTAACTTCAGAATAGTAATTAATAGAAAAATCACATTTCACTTTACCTGACCCGGGATTTGAACCCGAGACCTCAGCTTTGCAATTACACTGAAGTACAATTCACCGAAGAAGTCATTTTCATATTTCCTAAAATACATGTATGATGTTACGCAATACAATTCACTTTTAATTACACCGAACATAAAATTGCAAGTTTAACAATAATGGCATTCAATATAAAGGGCATGCAACGAACATTAGTATTAAATTAGAAGCAGCTATTTCATTGAGGATACATAAACCAAAAGGTACACGTATACTATTACATGAGGCGCGAAGGAATTTTAAAAGGAATGTTTTGAAATGTCCTTTTCAAATTCTTAAGCCTCTAGTATGGATTATTATAACAAATGGTTCGTCCATTTATGATATTTTATGTACATACATTTCCAATTAATTACTTTTAAATTTGATCACGTATTTTTAGCAGCTTATAGATGTAGGTTTAGAATAGTCAAAAAGGATTTTAGAATATAGATAGTCATTATTTAAAAAATAATATAAATTAATATGCAGTTAAAGTTCAACCAAAGAGGTTTTTTTGTTCATTCAATTTAAAGATATTACCCATAGCCATTCCCATTGTATCTTCTCATTACAATTTCCTAAGCCCAAGTTTCCATCCGTCGCGTCCGCCAAATTCTCTCAACGAATAACTTTACGACATCAACAATTTTTCTTTAGCAAATATTTCAAAATTACATCCCCGATGGCATCATTTAACGATTGAAAAAATATTTTTTCCCACTTTCCAACACTTTCCATACATGTGCTCCAAACCTACCTTGAAAATATTTTATACATTTGCTCCAAACCTACCTTGAAAATAGCTCTTGGTGCGAAGGTAGCTGACAGACAGCCGTAGTATGGACAGCCTGTCCAGCTTGCTGAGGATATTCTGCTCGAAGGGCAGCAGTGAAGCCAGGGTATCCAGCTCTGCGTTGAGTCGCTCGCGATGTCGCTTGCTCGGGTTCGATTTCGTGACGCCATCTTTGGATGGGGGTTTGATGCTGCGGAGGAAATGTTGGGTTAGATTTTATTGATATAGATTTTTTTTATTGCAATGAATGGCGAGACTAGCAAGCCGTTCGCCTGATGGTAAGCGATACGACCGCTCATAAACAGTAGCAAAATTCCACTGCGCTCGCTATCCTGAGACATAAGATGTTAAGTCTCAATAGATCCAGTAGTTACTCTGGCTACAATGTCCTTCAATCCGAAATGCAACAGTGCATTCACACTGCTGTTTCACAGGAGAAATAGACATTACGGTGGTACCTACCCAAAAATGAATGGTAAAAAAGGTATAAAATACAATGCAGCTAATGTATACGCAGATGAACGTTCACAAGTTGGAGAGGCACTACAAGAAGAAGAATGTATATGCGATGAGATTCAATCAAAGTATTTCATAAGGAATGGTGACTCGGTGGCGTAGTTGTACTACGATACAGTACAAAGCTGAAGTTTTGGGTTCGGATCCCGGGGCGGGCGAAATGGTATTGGATTTTTCTATTAATTATTAGTGCGGGGATAGGAATTTGTGCCCGATAAATAAACGCAACAGGAAAGCTGTTACTCCAATTTTATTTTTGTTACTTGACTCGAAATTACGAGAATAGTGCAATACTTAAGATTTGTATTATTTTATGTTTAGCCTGACGCTTTATGTCAGTGATCGAATCGAATAGTTCAAAGTTATTAATTAATGCGATAAATAATAATTAATTGTTTTCATGTGCAATGGCCTAAAATAATTGTATTATTACTCATATATTCATGAATTCATTAGCATAATGTACTTGTTATATCAATTATCGCTTAAAATATTGTTTTCAACGAAAATCAAAACATGATTTAATGACTAGGTACTGTAATAATTAACGCAATTGTTATGATTTGTTTATTATTACATCCGTTATAAATGTATAATGACTTACAAATTTCCGGTTCAGTTTTTTATTAATATAACATCTGAAATTCAGTTTTATTGATAAAACAAAATGAATACACTATATATCTAAATAGATAATTCTGAGACAAATACAATAATATCTTGTAATAATTATTTCAAATTGACGTATTATTCGGTTCTACAAAACGTAAATTTGAAAAACATTATTGGATGTCACACATGTATCACTTGGTATGGAAATTGAATCGGTGGCGTCTCGTTTTAAAGCCTAACAGCCGTTTACCATGATTTATATATCTTTACCATGAGATTTCAGTAGATATTTCGATTCATTTTTTATTTTTAAGAAAGCAATAGATAAGCGAGGTATTAAATATATGGTACATATATTTATAGATAGCTAGGTAACATAACTATATAATATCATATATGTCTATCTTTGTTTATCAAAGTGTAGAATTGTACTGACATAGGCGTATACCTCTTGTTAAAGATAGGATATAGAATACGTCCGTAAGTCAATAACAAACTAAAAAGCAAGTCATTTTTCTTCTTCTTCTTCAAGCTGCTCAAAGCAAGTTTATTTACGATATTTTCGACATAAAATATTACACATATAATAATCTTGTCGATTCTAGGTTTCCTATACAATTCAAAGGGATTAAGTCCTTTAATCAAAAGGAGCTAGGAGGAAGAGACTTAGGGATTTATGAAACTAACATAGTAAAACATTGTATTCTTTTAATCCATAGTATGCATTTGCTTGCGATGTTTACCTTCACTTTTAAAGTGCGTGGTAATTGACAATCAAATATCAATACACAAAATTACAGCCTTCACGGCGTCAATGCTTAGACGCGTACTGTGAAATGAATGTCGCAATACCTCCTTCAATACGTAATATCTGTATCTGTATCAGCCGATATACGTCCCATTGAAGGGCTCGGGCCTCCTCTACAATCGAGAATACGATTGAGAGTGGTTAGGCCATATAGTCCACCACGCTGGCCTATTGCGGGTTGGCGGTCTTACATACCATAGATTTTTTTTAATAGCTATGACCATGATGCATTAATACTTAATAATCTATAAGGATTTAAAAGCAATTGTTGTAGTTTTTATTGAATTTTGTATCTTAGTGTCGGGTGAGGACGGTTTTAATGAGTTTTGGGTGTTTTATTGATATATTTATTATATGTTTCAATTATTAACGCATTGCATACTGGCTTTTGGGTTACCATATGCAGCTGTCAAACTAATATATTTTGTTTATTGCTATGAATGACGAGACGAGCGCGCCATTTGTCTGATGGTAAGTAATACGACCGCTTATGGACAGTAGCAAAACCAGGCAACACCATGATAACAAAATGCTTGATATTTCTCTGCGCTCGTCATCCTGAGACATACGATGTTAAGTCTCAATATATCCAGTAGTTAATAGTTATGTCAGCATTTCAATCCATCTCATCTGTAACTTTTACTATACCAAGCAATATTTGTTGAAATATTTTTGATTGTATTCAAGCGTCTAGTGCATTACCCTGTACAAGGGTGGTACAGCGTTAGTCACGCAACACTTGTTTGCATAACTTAAGGATAAGGGGCAAGCTTTGTTATTGTGCTTAGGTTTTTCGGACGGTTTTTTCGACCCTTAGAATATTAAAATAGTAGTGAAGTTGCGGACATGTATGTGTATTTGTTTAAATTTTATTAAAATATGTAAAGTAAATTTTCTTTTATGGTATAGAAAATTATGTGTGGTCATTAGTTCGGTTTTCAGGTGAGGAATATTTATAAAGTTTTTCGGTTTTTCTTTTTGTGCAGCGCAAAATATATGTATATTTTCAATGAATATAAACATGAAGTGCAATAAATATTGTTTTTCGTCTTCGGTTCTGTGAGCGAAATATAAAATGTGATGGTAATTACTTTATTTCATAAAAATCTGTCGCGTGGGATAAAACAGCATAACGTTTAAGGACAAACCATAAATAATACTATAGGTAATGAATATTAAGCAGTATTGGGATCAATTTGCGGTCAGCATGCAGATAGGCTTGACTCCTGGACATTTTTGGCTGGATATAAAATCGGCTAATTATTGAAATAAGACTATTATTTACGGATTTTATCGCGGATTTAGTTTAATTTTACATTTTTTGAATTCCCGACGTTTCGATCACTTTACAGCTTTCGTGGTCACGGGGCGGACTGACCACGAAAGCTGTAAAGTGATCGAAACGTCGGGAATTCAAAAAATGTAAAATTAAACTAAATCCGCGATAAAATCCGTAAATAATAGTCTTATTTCAATGTGTAACATTCGCGTAAATCTAAGAAACCATTATCGGCTAATTATGATATATTATCGGCCCGGCCCAGCTTCGCCCGGGTACAAATAGATTTCTGTACAATAATATGTACGTATTTTACATATAAACCTTCCTCTTGAATCACTCTATCTATTAAAAAAACCGCATCAAAATCCGTTGCGTAGTTTTAAAGATTTAAGCGTACAAAGGGACATAGGGACAGAGAGACAGAGAAAGTGACTGTGTTTTATACTATGTAGTGAAGTAACATAACCATTGTTTAGTCGATCGAAGATACGAGTGTGTTTGTGTATGCAAAAATTAAAAGTTCTAAAATCTATAAATTTTGTAAAACAAATAATATTGTATATAAATAAGATTCTTTGTTTAACTTATCTTTAAGAAACTTAATCCGCGTTAATTATAACTATTGAATATAATTTTTAATGTATATTTTATTTGCTTTAGTTAATTTGTATTTGATAATGTATTATGCATAATTTAAACTAAATTAGTGGTGGGAAAACTATGGAGTCGCATAAGAAATAAATATATTGACATTATAATTGTTTTGGAATAACTAAAAGGAAAAATTGGTAGAGTGGCTTCATAGCTAGATTAGAGTATAAAAAGTCCGGCTTGGCTGGAATATTACCACTGGAGTATAAATATCAGTAAGATATTTAGCGGTAATCCTGTTTCGAATTATAGCCAGTTTCAGACAAGTGTTTATTACAGATATAAATATAAGTAAACTAGTCTATATGGTCACTATATCGTAGCTCTATTGTACGCGAGACACTGTTTGAGTATGTATTTGCAAACTTCCTATTTGTAGTTAGTGTAAAATTACTGAATAATAAGACACGTTATTAAATATAAGTGATTAAGGAGCACAGCTCAGTACGTGCCATTCATAATTTTAATTCCTATGTATTTTTATATATTATGAGACAACTACCTAAATCATTCTCGCAAATAATAAACATATAAGAAAAAGAATATATGAATTAATTATTTCCTTCAATAAAAACATAAAACAGAAAGCGCTCTCCACGTTTTCCTCTGTCCAAAAACAACTTCACATACGGGCATAAGTCATCGCCACCCGTCGTTTTTGTTGATTTATACAGAGGTAAGTATCAAACGGCGCATGCGCATCCCTTTAGTATAACATTCATGAAATTTGTATTCATACACCACTGCCAGCACTTACAAAAACCAACTTTATACTTAAAAAAATACGGTGCATTTTTAAGTGCGTTGAGGAGTGTATGAGACGCGAATAAATCAACGAGCGATTATTTCTATAAATTGTAACTCGATTAACTTATAATCGACGGTGGATTGTAATGTTGGGTATATCGATTGTATATCAGTCGATAAACTATTTATAGACGTAGGAATTTTAATACTTTGTCGCTTACTTTCTTTGCGTGTGAATGGGATGTTGATGGAATAAAATTAGGTATTTATTACTGCGTTTGTTTAGTGGGCTGTGAACTGTGAAGTCTAGAGTTCGATGCCTAGGTAGAGTAATTTTATTAAAATGCGGTTTTTTCACAGTTTAATTAACATATTGACTTGAGTCAAGCACGGGAATATATGAAGTAATTAAAATAAATAAAAACACATTAAATAGTTACATGGTTAGTCGTGAATCCTACATTGCAATATAAAAGTTTGTTTATGATAAAAAAATACTAAAAGTTATTTGGTCTCAATCGGAAATCGAACCTATTGTCCTTCGTTTAAATCCACCTGTGCCACGGTATCCAAATATATAGATTAAAAGTTAGATTAATTGATAATTTAAAACAAAGCTACTGGACATATTATTGAGACGTAACGTCTAATGTTTCAGGATGGTAATTGCAGTGGAATGCTAAGCATTGCTTTGTAATTCAAAGTGTTGTTTGGTTTGACACTGTTCATAAACAGACGTATCGATTACCATCAGGAACGGCATGCTCGTCTCGCCATTCTTGCAAAAACAAAACATAAATATGCAGTTTCAACTACCAAGTACCACTGAGTTTCAAAATTTGAAACCCTAAAAAGTCATATATTGTACCACCAACCCTCTCCATAGCACCATATCGTATCGAATAAATAATTGTGAAGTTAAAAATAAATGCTAAATGTTAACCCGTTCAATACAGTTACGTGCTATTAGCGATTACGGCTCACTATACCATGGACAATGGATTTCTTGTTTAAATTTTAAAATGGCTGAAATGTGATTTTTTTACACAATTATTAATTTGATACATGCGGAGTGGGGTATGGTTGACTTTTGTGAAGATTTGGCATTTTTTTCTTCCATAATTCTAGCGAAGACCGACCTGATAAATGAATAATAAATACACCCAAAGTCACTTACATAATCCTGAACCCACACTGAGATCTTAGCGAGACTTTTCGGTCCCGCAAACAACCAGACCCAAAACAAATAAAAATTTTGGTTCATACAAATATTTACCTCAGTGCGGGTATCGAACCCTTGCCCTCTCGTTTCACAGCCGGCGTCTAACCAACTACGCCACGGTGGTGACACAAATTACAATGGTCAACGATGTTATCTTGCTCATTTTATCCTACTAATGTTATAAATGCGAAAGTTTGTGTGTTTGTTGCCTCTTCACGCTCAAACTACTGGACCAATTTGATTGAAATTTTGTATGGATATATCTGACACCATGGATTAAAATATAGTCTACTTGTTATCCCAATAAAATATAGGGATCTCGTGGGATGTTCACAGAAGAAAGGAATGGGAAGGGAAGTACAGCAGTAATGTTGAATTTTAAATATTTATAATAGTTGTCCTGTGTGTTTCTGTGTTTCTAAAGTACCTTCAACCGGGCGAAGTCAGGCTTGCTAGTTTGTACACATAAATGTTTAGAAACATTCGGAGTGAAGTCTAAAATGATCATAAAAAGTGAAACGGTTAAAAATGATGTTAAATCGGTGCCATTAAATGTTCGTTAGTCCCACCGACGGCGCTTAAACATGTGAAAACGTTTCTGGAACTATTCAATGCCTTTTTTTCTCGAAAACAAACAACAAAACGCTTTAAGTGGAGATATTTTGGATTGGTAGCCGTTGATAGTTATGATAAGGTTTTGTTTGGACCCTTTAGATATTCGCTCAAAGTGAGACAGCGTTTTTCTTTCTTTTTTTATTTAAATAGCGAGACGAGCGTGCCGTTCGCCTGATGGTAAGCGATACGACAGCTCATGAACAGTAGCAAAACCAAACTCTTTGAATTACATAGCATAGCTTGATTCACTCATTCCACTGCGCTCACACTCTCATCCTGAGACATAAGATGTTAAGTCTCAAAATGTCCAGAATCGAACTTAACTTACTTCAAACCGAAATACAACAGTGCATTCATACTGATGTTATTCGGGAGAAATAGACATTGTGGTGGTACCTACCCATGCGTCCTCTCACATATAAGATACCTTTTTTTTTATTGCATTGAATAACGAGACGAGCAAGTCGTTCGCCTGATGGTAAGCGATACGAACGCTCATGAACAGTAGCAACATTCCACTGCGCTCGCCATCCTGAGACATAAGATGTTAAGTCTCAATATGTCCAGTAGTTGCTCTGGCTACAATGTCCTTCAATCCGAAACACAACAGTGCATTTAAGCAGTGTTGTTTCACGGGAGAAATAGACATTGCGGTGGTACCTACATCTGGGTAGGTACCTACCACCTACCAGTATACAGCGATTAAAAAAGATCATAGTAATTCACGCGGATATGATACATTTTCAGACTACCAGACTACCACGCACTTTCATTTGATGAAAAATCACACTATCCTATTGATCAAGTCAAGTATAGTGTACAAGATTCACACCTAATCATAAGGTCTTTAGTTCCTAGTCCAAACCCTCCATTTTATCTCATAAATGTAATACAAGTTGCCCTGAACTTAAATTTGTGTTCACTGGTCATAAATGAAGTGTCAATATGTTTGTTCTCTGCCTACCCCCTCAAGCTGCAGGCGTGTAAACATACCCCATGAAAGCGTCTCATGCGCTCATTCCGTTCACTTCATGACCTTGAACCTGACCCGTGTAATAGTGTTCTCGATTTCGTTAGATGCGTGACAGAACACTCGCATGTCAGCACGGAAACCCCATTCAGTCCCTACACTGTTGGTCAATGACTCCGTTTATAATTGCCGGTTCTTCTTGAGATATGCGTGCTGTTACGTCACACGAAGAAAATGCCGGCATGACATGCGAATGCAGTGCCACGTTCGGTCAGTTGGCGTGTTGACAGCATTGATTTTGCTGGTACGTCTTTTTGAATTTGGAACGATTTTGTATCGAAATTGAGTTTTAAAACAGCCATTTAAAATCTTTTTAAATTTTGAATTAGGAACGGAAATTGGTGATGTTGGTACTATTGAATGCCTAGTAGCGTGCCATTAGTCTCTAATTTTATGGAACTAAATGGAATCGAATGACAAAAGTTAGACAATTAGATTTTAACAAAGCTCCTTGATGTTGTTGACCTAGTGTAAAATTAGAAAATATAAATGATGACGTTTTTTATGGACCCACCTATAAAACTTTATGAAACGGATTCCATTCTAGCATCGATACAGATTTTGAATTGACGCGCTATTGTGGTTAAAAATATTTTTTACTCTACTCTTTTTCCCCATTTGAATGGAACGACTGCATATAACTTTAAGCCCTGCACAGACTGGTTTGATGCGTTTGGCTTAAAGTATTTATTTCTGCAAAATATTAGATATAGGATTATAATTTTTTTTTATAATAAGCTACTTTACACATACATACATAAATTCACGTCCAATGTTGAAGTACACCATTTACCATCCACAACCTCTATGGTGCAGTTGGTTAAATGTTGGCTGTAAAACAACAGGCCGCGGTTTCGATCCCTGTACCGAAACAAATGCTAGTGTGATCCAAAAGTATTTATTCCGGGTCTGGGTGTTGGTGACATCGAAAAGTCTCTCGTAGTTTCGAATGGAAATGGGTATCATGACATAAGATTCGATCTTAATGTGGGGACAGAGGGGTTACTCTATAAAAACGATACGAACTTCGAATGTTCGGATGCCATACGTAAAACTTCACTAATGTGCCTAGTACTCCACAAAATGTTCAATTCCTTTATCATACGTTGCAACCATAGTTGGGAGAAAATGATAAGTATAATAGAGAATAGGATTGATTTTTAGAAGTGGGAACCTTATATCTTACTCCGGACGTCTTATCGTTTTTATAGAATTACCCCCCAGGACTATGCATGTGACTGTTGGTATATTTATTTACTTATTTATCTTACACATAATAAAGATTCCTCTCTAACCAATAAGCTAATCGAACTTTAATAACGCTATTTCAATTGTAACAGACCCGTTGTTAAGATGAACAAAATAATACAAAAACCAGAGCGTGATGCATAGACCCTGTGTTTACAAATATGGTTGTTTGTAATTATAAACGTATTAGAAAGGTCGATGAACGACCGCAGGTGAAGGCCGTAAATATTTGACGTGTTTATAGTATTGTAATGTGTAATTTTTGATTAATTTATAAGGTATGATCAAATGACTACAATATTTCCGTGAATTGAGAAATTATGTTAAGGAATGAATTAAGATTGGTTGCAATACAAAGGATGTTTGAACTAATTTATTTAATCTTTTTTGCACTGTACAGATAAACAACAAAGAAATCACATAATAATAATAGTACAAGTGGCGGCCCTATCACACTAGGTAATTTCTTACTGGCAACCATGGGATGGATATTTAATTAGGAGAAAGAAAGGGCAGTCGAGGGCATAAATGAAATAATGAAAATCTAGAAACTTCGAACTTCGCCTTAATACTTTACAAAATGATCAAATGTGTATGACGTATAACCGCGAAATATTTGCGTGGATCCTCTACGGCGGATATTCCAACATTATGTACACAAAGACAGACAGTTTTTGACAGCCTCCGTGGCGCAGTTGCTTAGACGCCGCCTGTGAAACGAGAGGCCGCGGGTTCGATCCCCGCACCGAGAGAAATGTTTGTGTGAACCACAAGCATTTGTTTCGGGTCTGGGTGTTTGTGAGACCAAAAAGTCTACCGTAGTTCCTGATACCCATGACACAAGACTAGATCTTAGTGTGCCGTAACTGTGTAACCGCATATTCGTTTCCCTATTACATAAAAAAAATACCTGATACAAAGTGAATCCAGGCTGATAATAAATAGAAAAATTCAACAGCACTTTTCCTCGGGAATCGAACCCAACCTCTTGCAATCATATCGTAGTCCAACTGCCACCTACCACGGTACGATTACGCATAATTCAATACTGTATGTAATAACGAATTTCCCACACCCTTGACAGATATGCACACGAAATATTTGCGAGAAAAATCGACGGAAAACAGTCATTCAGACGAAGGCTATGCGCGATCAAGCGCGGACTATGATATTGGCATACTTTATATTATCCGACATACATAGCTAGTCGAGTGGAGCGTATGTATTTTCGTATTTTGAGTGGGGAGTTTTGAGTACTAGGTTGTCTGGTACAGCCTAGAGGTACTTTTAAAAGTTTGTGGTCTGAGTACAGTCTAAAGGTTTTGAAAGGTTATTGATAGATTGTTTTATAGATATTCGTTTTCTACGTCTTTTTTCGTTTATGGGCGAGATTCAAGAGAAATAGACAAAAAATGATTTATATTTGGAAGGCGATGTTAAACTATATTTTGTGGTCAAGTCATGCCATATAAATAGATCATTATTTTGTCTGTCACTGAAAGACAAAGAAATATATTTAATTTATATATTTATATACAATATTGTATAAAGACGGACTTACTGTTTGAGGCATTCTCTACCACTCTTTGGATGTACTCGAACATGTCATTACCCTGATGGTAAGCGATACGAACGCTCATGGACAGTAGCAAAAAACATCATGAATTATAAAGCAATGCTTGGTATTTCACTGCGCTTGCCATCCTGAGACATAAGATTTTAAGTCTCAATATGTCCAGTAGTCAATCTGACTGCAATGTCCTTTAAACCGAAAAACAATATTGCATTCAAACTACTGTTTGGCGAGAGAAATAGACATTGCGGTGGTACTTACTCAGGCGGCCTCTCCCATTTGAGAGACCTACCACCTATTTTAAAATGTATTTTGTTGATATTGTCAAAATTAAAGATATTTTCAAAGCAAGTTTACGCAACTGACACCCGTATTCTGAGACGTTTCGTCGAATCTTCCTCAACCTTATCTCTGCCGTGGTGACGTTTAAAATGAATTCGAGGAATCCTCGAGAATGGTATGCTTAGTTAAAAATATATCTTTCCTAGAGGATCCTCAAGTGAGGTTGAGTCGAGGAAATACGTCATCAAATACGTCATTGATGTGCTAATAAGGTATAGATTTATCAAAAATAATTGACATTTCAACATTATTGATGAGTGATACTTGAAAAGTGATAGTCAAAACTTGTCAAGTAAATAATAAACACTGTTTCCATCATGTTTCCATAGTGAAAATATTTCCTCAAGAGGTCACGACGTACCTTGAGTTCGACAGTTGATTCCTTTCCTCAAGAAAGGAAAAGTATTAAGTGACGTTGAGTGGAGGAGACTTTTTTCAACTATGAATACAGATTTCCTCTAGTAAGCCCGAGTGGAGTCGAGAAATTTTCGAGGAACGTCTTAGAATATGGGTGTGTGCCTCAATCACTATTATAAGCTATGTCTATAACTTAGTATGTAAAGATTGGTCTCTATGACGGGTTTATAAATTCACTTAGTATCCAAAGATTATATTAAACTATCATTCAATACCACAGTAATGAGACATAATACTCCGTTTATGTTTACGTTGGTCGTACAGCCAATTGCAAATAAATTGCTACGATTTATCGCAATCAGTGAGTTGACATCGCTCTTATTGTACTATGTAATGTTTGTTTGCCGTTAGTGACAGATGTTGTATGTGGTACTGGGTTCGAGGGCGGGTTAGGTATTTTTTACAGGATTTAAGGTTTTATATGTGGAGTATTTATCAAACATTTAAACACTCGTCCATTTTGTAAGAAACAGTATCTGCAATAATACTTAAAAATAAGCTCAAAAAATGTTTTTTTTTGCATTAAGATTTATCTATTTAGAACAGCATGCTAAATCATCCATTTTGCAACAAAAATAGTGTCTGAAAACAAAACTTAATAATAAGTTAAAAAAATGCATTTGGTCATTTTCATGTATCTATAGCGGCCCGGCCCAGCTTCGCCCGGGTACAAATAGATTTCTGTACAATAATATGTACGTATTATACACATAAACCTTCCTCTTGAATGATGAATCACTCTATCTATTAAAAAAAAACCGCATCAATCAATCAATCCGTTGCGTATTTTTAAAGATTTAAGCATACAAAGGACAGAAAAAGCGACTTTGTTTTATACTATGTAGTGATTTGGAACAGCAAGCTATATCATAATACATAACATCACATCACAAAACTTAAATCACTTTTTTAAAGTCGTTAGACATTGCAAAACATAAAGTACTTATAACTCAAACACACTATATTGCAATATAATTAAAGACACAATACCTTAAACATCAAAGTCTATTAAACATCAAATAAAAAAAAATCAATACACAGCCAACCCTAAATCGCACCCCAGCAAGTGCACTCAAATTTATAACCCTACAATGCGGCACACGCCAATCCCGTTTCAGGGTCCATTGTACCCCTGACAGGCAGGTATAGACATCAGATGCCCGGCATTAACTCCTGTCAAAACACAGCCGGGGCCTTTTGTACCCGGACACCGATACGAGGGGTTGCATTAAAGAAATTGCCGCATTATAGGGTTATGCGTGTAAATCCGATTATTGTCGGCAATTATTTATTGTGTTTCGGGTATTTTATTTAATACGTCGAAATTTTTGGGGAGATGAGATTGCAAAATATATAAGTGGTTTTAAATAATACTGAACTTACTGCAGTCGTTGAATTTAAAGCGTGAAACGGACTTTTCTATTGTACACAAACGAGCACACAGGCTATCTGATAGGTGAGTGATCACTGCCGCCCATGAACATCCACAACGGTTGCATCTTGGATGTGTTGCCAGCTCATCAAATAGGGAGGAGCGCGGGAATTACTTAACTATATCGTGCTTTAGTGCAATGTTTTTGCAATGAAACGAATATTTACGTACTGTACACCCACATACACACGTCGGGTAATAGTTTAGTAGCACCAAAAAAAACCCCAAAGAAATCAAATACAAAAATCACATTTTAATGACTAAACTATATCGTGCTTTAGTGCAGTGTTTTCGCAATGAAACTAATATTTACGTACTATACACTCACATACGCACATCGGGTGTAGTAATATAGTAGCACCAACAAATAAAAAAAAATCAGCAATCAAAATTTAAAAAAAAACCACATTACACCGAACATATTTCCACCAAAAATATTAATAGGGATGAGCCTGAATGAAAAAAATTGCGACGAATTTATTGGAATAAACCTTGAATAGATATTTTTAGATATTCTTTTACTCAGAATTTTAATAGACTTTTCTTCTATCGAGGCACAAATTCCTCATGGTTCACCGACAAAATTATGCACTGCTATTGAACTAATGAGGTGTTACTCTGTGGATAACTAGGGTCCTATCTTAGACATAACTATTTTTTTTTATTGCAATGAACGGCGAGACGAGCATGCCGTTCGCCTGATGGTAAGCGATGCAACTGCTCATGAACAGTAGCAAAATTAAACAGCACTGAATTATAAATCAATGCTTGGCTATCCACTTCGCTCGCCATCCTGAGACATAAGATGTAAAGTCTCAATATGTCCAGTAGTTACTCTGGCTACAATATCCTTTAAGCCTAGACATACCTGTGCATTTTCACAGCTGTTTGGTGGGAGAAATAGACATTGCGGTGGTACCTACCTCCCTTCTCCCACATATGAGAGACCTACCAGTAAATTTACTTTAATTTAGTTTAGATTGAAAAACATTGTTCTTTTTCTTAGTCAATACTCTCGGTTCACAAGACAATCAGAACAAGCTTGTAAGATACTGTGATTTGGTCGTTGTTTGATGACGCGTCATTAAGCCCCATAACCCGAGGCAATGTTAATACAATTTTAATAGCCGCTGTTCGCCCTTAAAACGATGTGGCTTGATGGTTTGGGTGTTACTTAAACTTCGTAACAACGTCCAAATTTATCTTTGAATTCATTAGTTTAAGAAATACATTGGGTTGTTGAGAAAGAGACTGTAGGTTCGAATTCAGGGCAGGCGATTTTTAAATTTATAGGATTCGGTGTATTTATTTATACTTTTATTTGTACATATCAAGCTACATAGTGATACAAATATTTGTAGAATATTTATTTATTTATAATTAATTATAAGTTGCTTTTGCAACGATGGAATTTTTTTTTGGTTTTTCACATTTCAAAGTGTTCCACAAGAATTTCAAACACGCTTCAAGTGTACTAACCCGTATTAGGATATCTTTCTGGACTTTTAAGGCATATTCCAGAAAATGTTGATGTCAGGCAGGCGGACGTCAAATTATAGGCTAAAGCTTTTGCAAAATGGATAAAATGTCATTCACCGCAGGTGTGGAAATAGGGTAGACAGAACAGTATAGAGCAACGCCTTACTGTGTAACTATTTCTAATTTAAAGCTTGAAACATGAACAAATATAAAACTATTATTTACGGATTATATCGCGTGTTTGATTCAATTTTTATATTTTTTCCCGTCTTGACGTTTCGAATGCTTACAGCTTTCGTGGTCAGGTCAGCCCACCCTGATGCAAAAATATCTGATTTGAAGCTTGAACCTACATCATGTCATGTATCCACCCACTGCAGGGCACGAGCCTTCTCTATAATCGAGAGTACTGTTAAGACTTAAACCTGAATATTCAAGAATTTTTAGTAGCTTTCATCGTAAAGACAATAGTGGCTCAGAGAAACCAGAGAAATAAATAAATTAATTAAATAATGAATCAAATATAAACTTTTAATTCCATTAACCAAGTTAATTAAAATACGTTCCAAATCCAAAACAATTAAAAATACAATAAATAAAATAAATTGCAAACACAAATACACGAGCAGCAAATCGATTTATAAACATTACGGTTAAGCTAGCAGGTACGTTCGACCCCCGCCGCGCTATTGTCCGCACAATGGGTCTCGGTGACCACACGCGCGGAACTAATACCCACTAAGTACCATTGGAGGGTTGACGTTAATCGCTCGGATTTCGGGTTAGCTAATGGATTTCAAATAGGGTTTGCTGGTAACCGATGTAGCTATTTTTATTAGTTTCTGTATAATATTATTTGGGCATACATAGTGTAGCAATATAATTTATTTAATGTGTATTCATGAAAAAATATTTCATTTACTGAGTAATTTAATACGACTGGTGATAGGTCTCTCATATGTGAGAGGCCGCCTAGGTAGGTACCACCGCAATGTCTGTTTCTCCCGCCAAGCAGTGGTGTAAATGTCCTGTTGTGTTTCGAATTGAAGGACATTGTAGCCAGAGTAACTACTGGACATATTGAGACTTAACATCTTATGTCTCAGGATGGCGAGCGCAGTGGTAAAATTTCAAGCAATGCTTTGTTATTCAAAGTGTTTTTTTAGCTTTGCTACAGTTCATGAACGAACGTATCGCTTACCATCAGGCCAATGACATGCTCATCTCGCCATTAATATCAACAATATGAATGATTTAAAAATATATTTTTTATATATATACATATATTTCATTTTTTACATTATTATTTTTCATTTTTTATATTTGACATGTGTATTCATGAAAAATATTTAATTTACTAATATTAATTCTGATGAAAGGATATTCTGGACAACGGTACACGATAATGAAAATCTCCTCAATTATAATATAATGAACAACACAATATTCGCGCTTAGAGTATAGCCAGTTTTCAACCAATGTCAAATAGGACAAAAGAATCATACAAATTATTAAATATTATTGGTAATTATATTTGTGGGCCACAAGAGCACAACTTGCGAATTAAAATTAAACTTTTCAACTTTACAGTTGGTACTATTCATTTATTGGCTTTCAGAGGTTGCTGTTCAATTTTCGCACTGCTTTTTATAGGGATTAAGTATTTATAATTCAGCGTGTATTTTTTTTTCTCATAACCCGTCTTTAATATTGCGTTGGAATGTTCCTTGACAAAAACTAATATTGAACATTGATGACAAATAGTTCTCAGAAGTCCTATTGTCCCTATAAATTACTCTAAACACATTAGTTACGTGTCCCTATAGCCCCCAGATGTCCTTACCTTCCAGGAATCATTGAAATACTTAACGGAGTGCCATATAAATGAAGAAATTATCCTAGCATTAATTAACCAGTAATTTCGTCTCCATTACCTATGATACCGTTTATAACTAATAAACAAAACGTTAATTGTGTCTTGAAATTTTACAATGTATTAAAAGCGTTAAAAAAAACGCCATCTATTGGCATTAAGTCATTGACACCTCTAAGTATTAGGGCAGATCATACAAAAACTATTGCTAATTGATAGAGGGTTTTTCTACCTCATAGGCAATAACAATGGATGCATTTAACGATAATTGATGGAATACAAAATATATTTGACATATAATCGCGCGTTGGCGTTTTCCATTAAGTTGCACTCGCAAAAACATTTTGTTTAATATTAAATTTTATTGTTTTCTGAATTTAAATTTGCGTGCGTTTTATGTGTCGTTTCATTGTTTTGTTCGATTGTGCGAATTCCTTTTAATAATTTGTTATTTAAATTTAATATACTTTTTTTATATTTTACGGAAAAATGTATTTTATAGTGCTTAGATAACTATTGGTGTTATTACAATGACTTTATCTGATATCCTTACTAATATTATAAAGGTGAAAGTTTGTATGTATGTATGGATGTTTGTTACTCTTTCATGAAAAAACGGCTCAACAGATTTTGATGAAATTTGGTATAGTGATAGCTGACACCCTGGATTAACACATAGGCTACTTTTTATCCCGAAAAATGTAGTGTTCCCGTGGGATGAGTCAGGAAACCAAATATACATATTTTCTACTCTTTCAAATTCAAATTGTTGGCACGGGATGTCCTCTCCTACGGAAGGGAAATATAGTCGACGGCACGCGGGAAATATAGTTAGTAGACACGCGAAATAATATGTTCTTGATGTGGATTGGACTCAAAAACTATCTGCACCCGGGCGAAGCCGGGCCCGACAGCTAGTTAGGAATAAAATTATTAATTAACTACTTATCAATTAAAATTTCCTAACCATGACCTAATTAGGAAAACTGAGATATATCTCAACAAATTAAAAATACCATAAATCCGAACAATACCAAATCAACAATTTAATTCACCACCCAATTACTGAATCCCGAAAAATACACAGATAAGTGTCAAATGACCGCATTCCGGACCCATAATTAATTCCTCAATCCAGACCCAAACAAAACAAAATGAGAACATCGCGTAACGCTCGATTTGCGATAAAAAGAAAAAGACGAGCGGACCCGGGCGCAACAGTAGTTTAAATGGAACTTGATATTCCGATTGGGGAGATTGCACACGACGCGCGAAGAAGCTGCGGTTTAAGGCGAGAAATTGCGGTGTGGGCGTTTTGTTAGTCTTACGTGTTAGGCATTTTGATTTAATAAAAACTAGATATAAGGAAACTTACATAAGAGACCTTAAAAATGTTTGTGTGGTATGTGATTTCTAATGGGCTATACGGTAGAATATTTTTTTATGGTTTGCTACATTAAAATGGCACCAGGGGAGGCAGTCAAACTATGGCCTAGGTTTTCTTAATCGTAATCTTGGAGTTCCATAAATTATAATTGGAGAAGAAGCTAACCTATTTTCCTGTACCTCGCTTAGAATTAATACCACAAGAGGTCAGTCAGTGAATTGTTCAATGAATTGGTGCAGTTAACGTTATGTAAGGAATTTTATGTAAAGAAAATACAATAGGACTTATTTTAATGACATAATTATATACATCGTAAAAGAATAGAGCATGGCATATTTTTTATGTGGTAATTTTACGAATAATTGATCACGTAAAAATTGTGTCTAACCAAATAAATTAATATACTGAAACCGCTGTGTTTTAAGAACAGTGTAACAGTCCTCTAACAATGAAATTGTTTGAATTCTGCGTATACTTCGCTTCGCTGGACATTTCTTTCAATATTAAGTTTAGTGTTACAGTTTCTGATTGATCATTCTACGTAAATATTATTTGCATTTTATTTTCTTTGTTTATGCATATACTGCTATTAGGTTTGTTGAAATAAAAGGTGAAGAATCTATATACAACAAAGGATTCTTTGGTGACTAAACGATTTGTTATTTAATAATTATTATTTTAAATAATGTAGGTAACCAATTTGAAGATAGATTGTATGCAAAAATATCTGTATTCTACAAAGATTTCAAGTCACTGACTAAAAAGAAGAGAAAAGCTATTAGGAGTTACAAGACTTGCACTAAGACGATATGACAAAAATAAACTCGGGGATTTGAAGAATTAAAAGCTATAAATAAAATGATTTTATTTTTATAAACTGTTGCAAAATGCTGAGGCTAGATATTGTATATTGGCGGGCGCCTATCACATTTACTTGAAAGACTAATTATTTATCAAAAGGGGAATAATTGCATGGATATATTTAAACTCAGGTTATTAAGTAATAACTTGTCTCAGTAAATTATAATTTTCCTGACACAAAATTACTATTTAGAGTCAACCTTTTCCGGAACGGTTGTCCTGTGTAAAACATGTATTTATTTTTTAAATACTTAGTCGTTCTGTGTAGAATACGATACTTTTTTTAAATACTGAATCTACATTTCCGTATTAGGGATCTAAAGAAATATCTAAAAACTACATCCTTTTAGAACTATATAAATGTCATGACACAATTTGTAATATATTTTTACTGGTGGTAGGTTTCTCATGTGTGAGAAGCCGCTTTTTTAAAATTCCTATGAATGGCGAGACGAGTATGCCGTTCGCCTGATGGTAAGCGATACGACAGCTCATAAACAGTAGCAGAACCAAACAACACCTCGAATCACAAAGCAATGTTTACATTCCACTGCACTTGCCATCCTGAAACATAAGATGTTAAGTCTCAATATGTCCAGTAGTTACTCTGGCTACAATGTCCTTCAATCCGAAACACAACAGTGCTTCTACGTGTTTGACGGGAGAAATAGACAATGCGGTGGTACCCACCCAGGCGGCCTCTCACATATGATAGACCTACCACCACCGCTTGGGTAGGTACCACCGCAATTGCTATTCCTCCCGCCAAACATCAGTGTAAATGTTCTGTTGTGTTCCGGTTGAAGGACATGGTAGCCAGAGTCACTTCTGGACATATTTCAACTTAACAACTTATGTCTTAAGATGGCAAGCGCAGTGGAATGCCAAGCACTGCTTTGTGATTCATGGTGTTGTTTTGTTTTACTACTATTCATGAGCGGTCTTATCGCTTACCATCAGGCTAATGGTATACTCGTCACGCTGTTCATTGCAAAGAAAAAAAACACTAAACATCTCGCCGTCTCGTCGGGTTAAAAAAGTTTCGGCATGTAATGTAGGTACTACCTCACATACCTGAAAACCTCTTCGCAGGCCTTATCAAACTAGTATATTGATGAGAATCATCGAGTTTCAGTTCTTCGTGTTATTTCACAGACTCTCTTGATTCTGAATTACAGGAGTTACAGAAAAATTGTGACAATTCCTCATAGCATAGTTACAAAGCTATGATTTTTTTACACTGCTCTTTTTTTCTTTCTTTTTCTGACAAATCCATCATTTTTCTAGTAGAGATTGCCTTAGTGCGGTAAGAAAGCAAAGTACTTTATTGTTTCATTGTCTGTTAACTGTTATAATTGTTGTGTATAATAGAGTATAACTAAATATTTTTTGGGAGTATAATCAATTGCTGTGTATTCCTTGTTAGTTATATAGGAATTTTGCAAGGTACTGAGGAAGATCCTTATAGATAAAAAGGCCAAAGGCATTATTAAGTTAACCTTGAAGCTTAACTACATGTATTCACTAACTTTTCGTTTAAGGCATAGCTTACTGCTGCAAGTAATGTAATAGTTTTACGATTAATACTATAACTGCTATTTAAAATAAACAATCTATGTAGCAAAATTTGGAACACATTTTTTTTTATGTCTATCTAGATAAATAATGATGGATTCACCTTTTTGTAACATCATTTAAATTAAATACATAATACTTTACTTCAGCTAAAGCTGCTGAAAAAATGCAGTGCTATGAAATTGATACTAACGAAGAGATTTTCTTAAATTCGTCAATTGATTGCAAATTATATCTATTATTTTAATAATAATGTATTTTATTTATTTACAATTGAATATATCATTATATTTGCCTTTATAGAATATCTACAGACTAACTGAAGTCTATTATGAATTTCCAACACAATCATTTGCCACATAAAACACTAATTTCGTTTGCAAAGCGATTGAGAGTTTAAACCTTCATTACATTAAATATTATTGACTGATTTTGTTGTAATTTAATCTAGTTACAAATAACTGCATACATTTTTATATGGTATAGTTTTTTTCGCAAAGAAACGGCCAGGTTCCTCAAAAAAAAGGAATTGAACAACATTGAAAAATGTATGTGTTGTTAAATCTTTTCTAGAGTTAAACCAATACATTCAAAATATTTATAAAGGACAAATAACACTTCTAAAATAGGTTATCCTTAATTTGTCATCCAAGAAAATATTGCTTTCTCGCTTTTTGACGGAAAAACAGCGTGTTTTCGCCATTTTGCTTTTTATACTGCTCTCAGTCAATGTATTTATTATATTTTCTACTTAATCTCTCAAAATACACTGTAAGAACTATCTAGAACCATCTACACCCATATTTGCAATAGCTACAAGCAGAAACATCGCTTCTAAACGCTTTTGAAGCGCACGGGACGCTACTAACACTCTTTCCAAGTGAAATACACGTTCTAAAACCCATTCCAAGCCTCAAAATAACATAAAAAAGTATATTCAACGTATTTTTTAATGTTTAGGTATATTTCTGCAGTGGGTTGCCATGTTTAACACAGGATTTCTCAATAATGGCTCCAAAGGGTTGCCGTTGTAGGTGTGGCCACTAATACGATTTTCTACACTAATCTTGTTTGTCAAACAACATATTCGCATAAGGCGTTTGTATAAGCAGTTTGTTATGAACCGTCAATCCATTTCAGACCCCGCCTTAAGTAATCTAGATAATTTCCCGTTGGTTGACAATCGTACCAATGGATATTATAGTGATTTTATACCAGCATAAACATTGAAGTCAGTTTTGATTGGGAGATCGACGTAAGGCTAAGTGTTTCCACGTTCTGATTTGTCAAATGTTAAACAGATATAATAGGATGGAAATATACGTATTTACATACTAATTTAATGTAGTATTGTTAGTAAGTTAGGTATTGTTTTCGATGTGAAAATTCTGACGATACTTTTTTAATTTTAAATGGGTGTTTTGAAGGCATTAAAAAGAGCGTTCAATAAGGCATTGGATGCTAAATTTATAGATGTAAAAAAATATTATTTCTATAACTAAACATAACGAAATATTCTACAAATATTAGTCAAAGTTTACAAGGCTTTCAATGGAACATTTAGATTGAGAAAATTATCCACAATATTAAGAACGTTTTAATCAATTATTCACAAAAGAATTAAACTATTTTTATTTTCAATATATTAAATTGTCAATGTTTCATTGTCTCGGCCACATTCTGCTTCAATAGATACTTAATAGAGTAGAAAATTAAAATAATAAATATTAATTAAATTTGAAAATATATTGAACATAAAGCCTGACAATCCGACTTACATAACCTTATACTGTGATCAAGTAAGCCCGTAAACCGCGGAAACCGCTAAGCTGGCTATAAAGCTAAACAAATCCGAGGTAAACCAATAAAAGGGGTTTGTTTAATGAAAACCTATTGGATTTGCTGGCGGCGTTGCAACGCGTTTTGTACTCGTCTGGTGCGCCGCACACAGATACGGTAAAACGCTCGAATTTTATTTTGTGGGTTTTGAAATATGTTGTGGTATTTTTTTGGTGTTTTATGTTTTGTTTTTAATTTAAAGTGTCATGTTAACAAAATATTGTGTAGGTTTATATAGTGTTATGCTTTTTATTCCTGTTGTTATGTTAACGTATTTTTTAAATTTGTAGTTTGTGATTGTGTATTTTTTTTAAATTTTGGATTGTAGCGTGCGTGAATTGTAGGTACTAAGCATTCATTTTTGGTGGTAAATTACACTTTTAAGTAGAGTAAAAAAAGAGTAAAAAAATAATTTAATCACAAATCAGGAAAATCTGTGATGGTTCGCGTACTGAGCAAAAATATTAATTTTTCAACCGACCGTTTTCTTAAGTTAATTTACGGCGGGAACTTACCGACCGTTGAATGAATATACTGTAAACGTATTCACCATTTGCATCACTATACAACTTATAGAATTTGAGCTGTGTTTTTGTTTTCTTAAGAATTTTAAATTTATATTTTTTTTATATAAGCGACTCAAAAATACCGAACTGTAATTGAGAGGCAAGTATCCAACAATATTTCAACTTGCGGTGTTCAATTTAAGCACAAAGAAATACATAGTGTTGAATGACCTGACATAATAATATCTACTTGCTTTGATCATCAAAAAACTGAGACGTTTAAATGAGACACGAATTGCTATAATTAGAACCTCATTGCAAGACGATTTATACGAAAGAACACACAATTACAAGTGATAAAAGTAAATGCGGGTTAAATTATCGCCATTATGTGTACGTAAAAATAAATAAATAGAACGGAATATTTTTTCATCCCGAAACGACGTTGCTAAACTTTCTTGTGTTTTACGATAGATAGGTTTTAAAATATTTGTATAGGCATTCCTCGGCTCATTGTGGCCTTGTGTTCGATTCTCACGGTGGGCAATTATCTGAGTAATTGATTTGTAAAGTTGAAGATTGAAATCAATGGCGTCTTTTAGGAACTACTAGAAAAATTAAATACAAGTTATTTAACATTAATAATAAAACCCTTTTGCCTGAACGATCAGACTAATAAATTTTTAAACGAGTGTTTGATGGCTCATATATTCATATATTTTAAGATTCAGTACTGATTAATAAACAAATTGTTATTTGTAAGATATATCGTCTACCAAATGGTTCTCGGGACGGTAAGAGAACATTGTTGATAATCACCTACTTCATATAAATTGCATATGGGCCTTGCGGATCTTCCGGAATGCATATAATAAGGAGGACCGTTGGAATAGAAGATAATAAGTACTGAGCTTGTGGTAACTTCTCTCACCACACAAATTCACATCAGTTTTTCAGCGTTAAAACGCGGCGTTTTTTCCCAGCGTTTAATCACCCCAGCGTACGGCGTATATAACCCTTTCCCCACTAAGTTAAATGCGGTTTATTCGATTAGCAAGTCCGACTGATTGAATTAACTGCGACGTATCCGACGGATTTTAGTTTTCATATGGGTTTATTTTGTGGTAATTAATAGTGTATTATTTTTTAATTATTTATTTTGGTCCAATGTATGCGGTTTGGGTGTAAAGATAGGAATAAATGAGAGTTAGAATGATTTTGTGCCGCTTCGTTAATGGTAAATAAAATTGGTACTGTCTTTTCATAATGTTTTTCGGACCTTTGATTAAAATTTACTTGTATTCCTAGATTCAAAGTTACGATATCGGATGCCAATGTTTCTATTTAAATATTGGGCTTTTTAAAAGTAAATTGTTGATAAGACACTTGGTTCACACAACAAGCCACTTTTCCTATTGATATTATTATAGATTAGCGGTAATTCACAGTTCACGCGTTTTTACAAGATTTTATTTAGATTTTATCAATATTTTTCGCAAATTTTTGAACCATATAATTCACTTTTACGCATTTCGCTTTGGAATAATCATATTAAAATACTTTAACCTAACTTAACAAGCACGAAATTAAGTCTCCAACTTTGCCTTTCATTCTTTGAAACTTCCTTATATTATTATCGTATCTACTATATTCAACCAACCACTAGAGAAAGTAAGAAAGGCGTAAAGATGTCACTTAATCGTGTTTCTTACGACGTTTTTCTTCTAACCACTCTCGCGTAGCTGCCAAGGTGATCCGAATAAACCGATTAATATTAACGTAGAGGAAAGCGCATTAGTATAAACCAAGAAACACAATCACAAATCCGAGTGTAGAGAGAACTGAGCAAAAAGCAATTATTTTAATGAGTGGCAGACGAAGCATGGAGGGTAGATTTTTTCCATAGCATCGCCTCAACAATCTCTTGGATTGTTTAACGTTTATAATTTACATAATTCATAATCATCCGAGTTGCGAGGCGCGGCCGAGTGTGAGCGGAGCGATTTGACCGTTTGACAGTGTTGGAAGATGTGGAAGGCAAAATCTGTGTTTTGGTAGTTCTTGTAGGTCTCGAAAGAGGTTTGTTTGTAGGTGATGTTAAGACTAATGAAACCATTGTAGTACTGAAAGCCAACTATATTTTTGGTCCTTGGTTCAAATCCCAGTGTGCAAATTTGACTTTTCGAATACATTTGTGTATTCGCAGTCAATCACGACGCGCTACTACGGTGAAGGAAAACACCGTAAGTAGACCTGCATAACCTAGCGGTTATTAAAATTTCTATAATGTGTTAAGCCCGCCAACATGCACTAGGTCAGCGTAGTGGAATATATGGCTTTACCAAGGTCAAACGTACTCTCGATTGTAGAAGAGGCCCGTGCCCTTCTGTTACTGTTTTTTATATACCTACATGTAAACGTGTTTATCATAATAATATGATGAATAAACTTAGTAAATTATAAATCGGCCACTACTGCACATGGACTTTGGGCAATACCAGGAACGATCAAACCTGTTGCCTTATTGATTGCACTTTCTTACTTGTTCGTCATTAAATACGTACAATCAGGCGTTGCGCCATGCTGTCTATACCAGCACCACCCGCTACCGCTTCCGCTCTCCGCTCCGCTCCAATTGGGCCCACACACCGGCACCTAATCATTTTAATTGCTGACACAGTTGTTCGAAGTTGATGCACAGCAAACTGAATAATACCTTTGTTATTATGGTTTCTGTAAAAAGTTGCCCGACCTAGAATTGAAACAATGTTTTGCAATTAACCATCTGTCATTGTTTCAATCGATTATTATAATTATAATAACAATTGTTTATATTTTTATTGTTTTGTTACTGATATTGGTTATCGGTTTTGTTGTATTGATGAATCTTCAATTCGATTTTTTGTTTCTATTGATCTGAGTTAATTTATTGCAAGAATTTGCATTTGTTCGATAACATTCCGAAGAAGCTACAAAGATATAATAGATGAAACTAATAATTATCAAGGCTGAAACGCTGGTAGCATCCTGTGAATCATTGATGTAATTTAAAAATAATTCATTCATGTTATGAGACCGGAAAATCTGTCGTACTTTCAAATACAACAAAATACTTCATATGTGTTTTGGATGTTTAATTCAATTCGTTTTCAGTAGAAAATTAATTAGAAGAAAATCTCCAAGCGAGTTATAAACATCACACTGGGTTTCTAAGACCCCAACGTTAGAAAATTACGAGGTATGTCAAGCAACATATTGTATACAAAAAAACTATGCTTAACCACTCCACTGCACTTCCTAACAATTATAATTTATAGTTTAAGATTCTAGATCTGATTTAGCGGTTTGTAAACAGTATATTAGGAAATATATTCCTGACTATTACACTTGACTGCCTCGGTGGCGTAGTTGTACTAAGGTACGGTTACAAAGCTGAGGTCTCGGGTTCAAATCCCGGGCTGGGCAAAGTGATATTGGATTTTTCTATCCATTATCAGTCCAGAGTCAGGAATTTGTGCCCGATATGGCGATAGGCTCGCCACCTATCACATTGTGGGACGGAACATACAAGGCGAAATGTCGGTGTCCTGGCACCTCTGCCTACCCCTTCTTGGAATAAAGAGTTTATGTATGTATGTATGTATGTATGGACTATTCCACTTAAGTAATATAAGCCTGGTATGTTTTAATAGGGATTTTTTGTCGGCTTATATTTCATCAATTTCTCATGGGACTCCTATACAATTGAGAGGTCAATTGAGGAGGCTTAGGCTCTGTTCAGCAAAGCTGACCTAATGCTGCGGCTGTCAAACTTTCCATATCATATAAAATCTTATTCTGTATCTCTTACTGCCTTGGCAAAGTGACTCCAATTGACATGAAATTTAGTACAATCCTAATAAAGTCTACACTGGAAATACATACTCTTTTACAATATTATTGGCCTAATAAATAATAAATAAATAACACCCAACAGTCACATACATAGTCCTGACGCCACATTGAGATCGAGGTATCAGGAATCAGGGTCGTGGGTATCAGGAACTACGAGAGACTTTTCGGTCTCACAAACACCCAGACACGAGAGAAATATTTGTGGGCCGCACAAACATTTCTCATGGTGCGGGGATCGAACCCGCGGCCTCTCGTTTTACAGGTGGCGTCTAACCGCCTACGCCACGGAGGCTGTAATAAACATAAGAATAGTGTAGGACGCCCTTCAACTAGCGAGCGGCGATATTCGATGGAGGCCTATGTCCAGTATTGGACGTGGAAGGGATAATGATAATCGATAATTACAGGCTTGGCGTGAGACGTGATATGTTTGTTTGACAGCTTCCGTGGCGCAGTTGGTTTGACGCCAGCTGTGAAAGAGGTGACGGCTTCGATCCCCGCATCAAAACAGTTGTTAGTGTGATAGTTTACTGGTGGTAGGTCTCTCATATGTGAGAGGCCATCTGGGTAGGTACCACCGCAATGTCTATTTCTTCCGTGAAACAACACTGCGTAAATGTTGTGTTTCGGAGTGAAGGACATTTTAGCCAGAGTAACTACTGGACATATTGAGACTGAACATCTTATGTCTCAGGACGGTGAGCGCAGTGGAATGTTGCTACTGTTTATGAGCGATCGTATCGCTTACCATCAGGCGAACGGCGTGCTCGTCTCTTCATTCATTGCTATAAAAAAAAAATTGCTTCGAGTCTGAGTGTTTGTGAGACCGAAGTCTTTCGTAGTTTCTGTACGGCACAAGACTCGATATTAGTGTAATGTCTATGTATGTGACTGTTGGGTGTATTTATTTATTAACCACTCATCGTATAGATCAATCATCATAATTGACTTTTTACCTACATGTATTTTGATTGCTATTTGCGCCGACGATTTTACTACCACTAAGTTTAAATTATAAATAAGTGAATATAATAATTGATTATCACAATATAAAACGTTGCTTATTTTCCTCATTTTAAAGGTATAATTATTTAACAATTATTCTCTAACTACGCAATGAATAATGTAAATCAATTAATGCTTTTACCCGCTTTAACATTTAGTTAAATAAAGCATCTAACAACTAGTAACGCTACGTGCACTTTCACTGATCTTTTTACAAACAATCAATTAAAACACAATCAATCATAGCCAGCAATGTATAGTTACTTAAGCAAAGAAGCCAATAATTAAAATGAAATTAAGAGACATCTCTCCAGTTCCAAGAATGTTGCTTTCTACGGGGAAAATAAGATTCCATCCCCTATTATTATGCTTACGTTTAGGTTTTTTTCGCATTAATTAGTATATTAATTATGGATATTTGTATGCGAATTCACGATGCTTTATTGCTAATAATCAGACTGTGATTTTATGGGCGATAAGGTGGTGCGAGTTATGGGTGATAGCGTTTTGTTTTATTTTTATCGTACGGTGAATCGACTAGTGTTTGTAGCCGATATTACTGAGAATTTTAATTTTATTTCGACCTTTGACATTATAATGGTAATAATAAAGGGAATAGAGGATTTTTTGACAATCATAATCAGTTACAACGAGAAACGTACTTGCCCACGTTATTGTGTAAATTTTCAAGAGATGATGATGAGAGAACCAGTGCCTTGTTTCACCTTGTATTTTACGACCCACGTTGTGATAAGGGACGAGCCTATCACCATATTTGGCATAAATTCCTGACTCCGAGCTGATAATGATTAGAAAAATCCAATATCACTTTACCGGAAATGGGATTCGAACCCGCGACCTGAGCTTTTCGAATCATACCATATTACAACTACGCCACCGAGACACTCGCACGAAAACAATAGTTATTTTAGCACCAAAATAAAAAATAGTTGCAATGAAGTATTGACTTACAAGGGCAATCACTTCTATGATTCAAAATCACTTTTAAATAACCTTGGGTTTTTCAACTTGGCAGTTTATTACCTTTTGTCAACGATAGTAATTAACGGTGAGCGATATAAACTGTTTATAGACACAATGTCTATGTACTGCTGTAAAATACTAGCTGTTTATTACAGCATTAATAAGAATAGATCTGAGCGTATGTTCTTATCAAGATAGGGTGCAACATAAATAATTTAATGAAAAGTAATTAGTAAAAAGCTTTTACTCGCCCCTTTCAATCGTACTATGAGTTGTAGAAAAATTATATTAGTAAAATATTCTTCAAATTTTTTAGTCCATTGAAATGTTACATGAGCTTTGCATTTCTTAGAGGACGCAATTTTATTTTTGGGATATGTCAATTTTTAATTTAGGGCAAAACGTTACATAAACATATTTGTAGGCAAAACAATTAGCTAAAAATTATGTTTTACAATATTTTTTTTGTAAGACTCATAGTTTCCGAGTTATCGCGAAAAAAGTGTTTTCACCCCTTTTTCCAAGATGGCGGCCGGGGGACAAGGGTGGCGACCCCACAAACTTGAGGTTAAGCTTCTATTGAGCCCCCCAAACATGTCGCAAAAATAAAATTGCGTCCTCTAAGAAATACAATATTCGGTCCTTAAATTGTAACATTTCAATGGACTATTTTTAACCATTGCTACATTGTTAAAGCTCGGATTTTTATTTTCATATCACTTTTAAGAAAACATTTCAGACATTGCATTTTTACTGGATGGTGTCTTACAAGAGTAATTGAAAACAACGCCCGTATATTTAAAGTTATTTTCTCATAATTTCGTACGATTATTTTTTTATGTTTCCGCTACTGTTCATGGCTTGCACCGCGCTGTAATTGTTGTTTGCCCCGCTAAGGCTTATTACGGTATTGTTAGGTTACGTTTTGTATGTACCATGTTTGCATTTTAAACTATGAGTAAGCATTTCAAACATCGATTTCCACGTCGTTTGAAAACGAATGTTCTGTGTACAATGGATTTTGTGGTTATATTGTTACCTTGTTTGTGTAATAACTAGTAGACTTTAGACTGTTAAGATATAAGTTTGTTTTGTTGATTCGTGTATCGGTGTTTTTGGTCGGTTAGAGTAATAAAAACACGTAATGGCGCAGTATGTAACAGCTGTATTTGAACGAGGGATTGCGAATTCCATTAGAGTAACGCGATTTTTTTTGTTTAAACCTTTGGTGTAATAAGATTAAAAAACACTCTTAGTTTAATTACATGACCTGGTATACTATTGTCGGGTATAGATTGTGTGACTGTTTGGTATATTTATTTATCATAGCTTTAAAATACGAGCTCTTGTGATATCCTTGCTTACCTCTACAGCTAGTTTATCGTTAACGACCCTAGAGCATATCGATAAAGAAGGCTATTTGTGATCTAGGTCAAAATGTAAAGCTATCGAGTTTTATCTTTATTATCACAATAGCGTTCCGGCCCTGATGCGCCCGGGTGCAAATATACTTTTCAAAATGGCGGCCAAAATGTTATTAATATTGTTATTTTTATATACATTTTTGACAATGTATTTTTTTATGTATGAGGATTATTTTTTTATAAAAAGTATTCTATGTTATTCCTAATTCCTCCGAGAACATGTGTACAAAGTTTTATGATGATATGTAGTTTTCGTGTGAAAATGTAACAAACAAGTCAACATACACATTTATAACATTAGTAGGGATAGCAACTACAGAGTCTTTTGTTAGTCTATCTCTCTATATTAAAACGTCTTACAATAGGATGTGTGCATGCCATAGAAATCTTTGTGAGAATTTCGCTGATATTAAGATACTGGTGGTAGGTATCTCATATGTGAGAGGCCATCTGGGTACCACCACATTGTCTATTTCTCCCGCCAAATATCAGTGTTAGTGCACGTTTGTGTTCCCGTTCGAAGGAGCTTATAGTCAGAGTAACTACTGGAAATATTGAGAATTAACATCTTATGTCTCAGTATGGTGGGTACAATGAAATGCAAAACATTGCTTTGCAATTCATGTGTTGTTTAGTTGCCACTGTCTGAGCAGTTGCATCGTATACCATCAGAGAAATAGAATGCTCGTCTCGCCATTCATTAAAATAAAAGAAAATACAAATAATTATCTGAATTTAGATAACTTCTAAATTGTACTACTGTAATAACCATAGCTCAAATTATACTCCCTATTGAATATTGACATCACGATATTGATCATAAAACTATGGTTCAAATCACACATAAAATCATGTTCTAACAACCTCACACAGCTGGATAAATAATATACAGGGTATATCAAGACTGCTACCGAAAACGAAGCCGGGTGGTAGTTTTAGTGACTTCAGACACAATTCAATACAAAATTTTTGCAAGAAAATAAGAAAAATTTTTTTTTAATTATTTTTTCCTATCGTCGTATTTAGGTGGTAAATACATAGCTTTCTTCTAAGATAATAGCTGACATAATTTTATTTTTAAATACGCTATGGTACACTTGGGCTTAAATCCTAATTTTAGAAAAAAAAATAAGGTTTTTTTTTTATTGCATTGAATGGCGGGACGAGCAAGCCGTTCGCCTGATGGTAAGCGATACGACCGCTCATAAACAGTAGCAACATTCCACTGCGCTCGCCATCCTGAGACATAAGATGTTAAGTCTCAATATGTCCAGTAGTTGCTCTGGCTACAATGCCCTTCAATCCGAAACACAACAGTGCATTTAAGCAATGTTGTTTAACGGGAGAAATAGACATTGCGGTGGTACCTACCCAGATGGCCTCTCACATATGAGAGACCTACCACCAGTAAAACATATGATATGGAAACAGGACGATATTTAAAATACACAATAAATGTGGCGTTTCTTTGCGAAGTCTTTAGTTGCATTGCGTTTGTAGTCACCAAAACTACCACCCAGCTTCGTTTTCCGCAACAGTCTTAATATAACCTATACATAAATACAAATAATTCCCAACACGCAAGCGTACTTTTCCTTTAGCCCCGAATCGCAGAACCCAGCCAAATATATCCGGCCTATATCCCGATATTGGCGATCGGTGGGTGCGAGAGGGACTGGATGCCCCTCGCCACGCCCCCTTTCTTAGGGCGCTCTCCGGGGTATCGTACCCCTACTATATTGGGGTGAATGGACTCGGGGTAATTGGCTGACACGTGCTGTATAGCGCGATTTTTAGGGGTAGCTTTTTTTCATATATTTTTTTAGTATTATTTTTGTGTAAAGTGTGTTTTTATGTGCTTAAAATGCTTTTTATTTAAAATTATTATTATGAAAGTTAAATGTCAAAAATATTTTTTTTTGCTTAACGTTTCATAGAGATAATGGTATTATTTAATTGCATTGCCAATTTTTTGATACGAAAGTTTTGTGTGTGTATTACAATCACAATTACTTTATTTTGTAAAAATAAATGTATTGAAATATACATTCGCGTTTTGTCCATATAATCTGTTCGTAATTTGACGATAAACAACAAAGTTATATTCTAAATTCCTCACATAAAGTTCATTACCTAATAAAGATATCGATTCTAGGGCATTAGAGTTTATTTATGCCACAAGACAAAAGGGTGATTAATTGTCAGCCGTTGTATTTTATAGACTATTAATATTCCTATAAATAATTATTTCTCTTCATGTTAAAAATTGAATTCTATTTAAAAATATTTTGACATATCACGAGACCACATTGGCAATTAATGTTTTGATATCTCAAACAAGTCTCCAAAGGGCATATAAACAACATTATCTAAGAATAAAATACAAATAAATTAAATATCGAATATAAAACGAGCACCCTGTATAAATCAACCGTTCCTCGGCTAACCTTTAAGATTTTATATAGAACATCGCTCACGACGCGTGGCCTTTCAGACCCCCGTATCAAAATTTCAAATAGCCAATTAACTTGCTAGACGCGTTCGTTCAATGACAAATTTCTCTTTTATTTAAAAGGGAAAGTGTGTAAAATGTAATTTGTCGATATTTTTATTGGTTCGTTTTGTGTTTTTGCTTGTTTTTTTTGGACAAAAAATTGTTTTAGTGTTAAGTACTTTTTTGTGTATGTTTTTGTAGGTTTAATAATCATTTTTTAATATAGTGTAGGAGCGGGCATCAACCAATCTATTTGCTACACATTAAATAAAAAGCGATTTAATTTTGCAAAACTTGAGAAGTTTCACGTTATTTTTAGTAACAATTCTTAAAATGAGTAGTAGATTTTTTTGATGAGAAAATTGGCTTTTAGTTTTTTCAATGATTGAACTTAACTAAGTTTAGGTAGGTATTCTTTTAGGTAGTACCATGGCATTGCCTATTCGATCCGACTTATTAAACTGGGCATAAAACTCAAGACATACAAATCCCATTTCTAAACTATTAAAGGGTATCACTCTAATTCTAAATACATATAATTAGCTGGCTAAATCTACCACAGATTTGAGTATATCTAATTAACATTAAAAAAACACCAAATTAACCCACAAATCCTTCATCTCTCTCTTACCAACCTAGCCTGCGATATTTCTATCCCTTTCTAACCCGGTCCTTCAGACCGCGAGCTACCCATAGACACACGTAATAACGGGTCACGCGAACCATTCATACCGGGTGATTCACTGATTATGACGCCGGATCGATGTGTCACATTACAGATTTATTAACCGGTGATAAGATAAGGGTTTAAGCCAAAATATATCTTCATTATATGCCCATATGGTGCAGTTTCGTCTGGTTAAGTCGCCAGCAGCATTATGTATAAATTGTATGATACATTATATTTTCATGCGATGGCCAAGTCGATCTATTTATTTAAAACGTAAAGGATTTTTAATATTTATATGATAATAACTTACGTAATAACTTTATACAGAAGGTCCCTTAAGCAAGGCTTTAATAAATTAACCGACTTGGTATTACATGGATCTCACAACTTTTTGCGGTAGAAAAACTGAGCTGTAAGACTTGGTATTTTTTACAGGTTGTTTTTGATGGGATCTGATATTCACGAAACAAGTTCTAGATGATGTGGGCCCAAAAAGTTTTGTCTCATTTCTGATATTCAAATAAGACTTGTATCTTATCATTGCTAGTCTAGCGCAACCTAACAGAAATATTCAGCGCTGTTCAACCATTTTCAGCTACACGCTGTATAAGTCCAGTGAAAAGTGAATACCGCTGAATGTTACTTATAAAGTTCGCTAACATTCAAAAACCCTCCGTTTATAGTTATACCATGATCGCGAAGTGCCCTTGCACGCTACGCGTCACGCGCCGTGGCCACAGCTGACGTCCCGGGTTCGATTCCTGACAGGGTTTAATGCACCCGCAAGGGTCGATCTAAATGCAGATAGCGCGGACTAAACGTAAAAACAGAAATATTGTTTAAGTTTGAATTCTAGTGTGGATTGTAAGTTTTAAGTTTTATGGAGTATGTTGCGAGTATTTAGCTGTGTATTGAAATTTGCAGGTTCGATTCTCGTTCATAAACAAAATGTTGTCGTCTGCAATATTGAATCTAAAATTTGATCATGATTTATCGTATTTTGGAAATTAGTGTACGCATCTTTAATGCAGACTATACTAAATATTATTTTTAAATTAATTAAGATATATGCAAAATTTATACATATACGTCACAACTACACATTTTATTGTGTCACATCAGATAATTTCACATATACTGAAGCTTAAAAGTCCAAGCTTCGAGTAAAAGCGTAAAAGCTACATAAAGGTTTCTCTATCTCGCGCACCAGCTGACGCAAGCGTGTGTCGTTCCGTGTCGTGGCATGTCGTGTGTCGTGTGTCGTGATAACAACACATTCGCTCGCCTCCGTAAACAACACACATCTACCCGAGTCAACGGACCGCTCGAGAAACGAATGGAAATGGATGGGTCTTGGGTCGTTCTTTGGTGATATTATTTTTGAGCACGTAAATATATATTTTTTAAAATAAAAAACACCTGATCATAAATGAAATAAATAAATACACCCAACAATATATAGTATAGTACTAACCCAAATTAAGTTCAATTACAGCTTGAGTCATTGGTATTGGAAACTACGAGACTTTTTGGTGTCACAAACACTCAGACGCGAAAACAAATACATGTGAACAAACAATTGCTACTACCATGGTATTAGGGGCCTCTTTAAATAGCACAAGAAATTGCCACATTAGCTTCAAGTTAGGATCAAACATGCCCTCTCCAACTCGTTTTACCAAATACCGTAATTTTTACTGGTGGTAGGTCTCTCATATGTGAAAGGCCACCGGAGTAGGTACCACCGCAATGTTTATTTCTACCGCCAAACAGCAGTGTAAATGCACTTAGTTAGAAGGACATTACTGCCAGAGTAACTACTGGACATATTAAGACTTATTATGTCTCAGGAAGGCGGGCACAGTGGAATGCCATACATTGCTTGGTAATTCAATTTGTTGTTTGGTTTTGCTTATGTTCATGATCAGTTGCATCCCTTAACATCAGGCGAACTGCATGCTCGTCTCGACAGTCCACAAATTAAAAAAATATACCCGTCTCGAAATCACTCAATATTTGCTTGAAGTTTGTAAAGGACAGCTTCCGTGGCGTCGCGGGTTCGATTCGGGTCTGGATATTTATGTGAAGCCGAAAAGTCTCTCCTAGCTCCTGATACCCATGATACAAGAGTTGACCTTAATGAGAGAGCAGGACTATGTATGTGACTGTTGGGTGTATTTATTTATTAGTTACAAGATTGATCGAAATATCTCTCTCTCCCGATTTATCAATAATCTCGGGATCATGCCGTCTTTTTTCACCAAAACCTCAGGTGGCTTACTCTATAAAAACAATACGAACTTCGTACAATACGAAGTTCAGACATTCGACGTCCGTAGTAAGATATAAGATTTCCACTTCTAAAAATCAATACCTCCGTACTTTGTCTATATTGCGACATACGATAGAGGAATCCAATAGAGATCCAATCTATTTTGTGGAGTATCTAGGTACATTAGTAAAGTTTTACGTACGGCGCTGCATCCAAATATTCCATGTTTGTATCGTTTTTATAGAGTAACCTCCAGAATCCGTGAAGGCGTGATCGCAAAGCTCTTTGAGCTTGCGGTGCGTGAGCGGCGTCGCGTGCTTTCCTTGCGTGCCGCCGCCACGTGTAGTGGCACGCAATGATAACGTGTCAATGGATGGCGTGATGATTTTTAATCATGTGCGTTGGCCTAGGTCGATGATTTGTTGTTAGTTTAGTCTAGGTTTTTGGACGGTGACGTGTCAGCACTACTCTGTAAATCAGAAACGAAGTTGGAATCTTCGGACGATCGAAGTTTATGACAATATGAATTAAGTAAATGTTCGAATTCGTATAACGTACATAGTAACCATATTTCTATGGTTACGACCATAAGTCAATAATGACCATAATTATATGTACGTACATTTGTATAGCATATAAACTTCGATTGTCCGAAGATTCGAACTTCGTTTTAGATTTAAAGAGTAGGGCCCCAGACGTCGGCCTGTGAAGTGGACGTATTCAATAGCTATAGACGGTCCCTATTTAACTGTCGAAACTGTTAGTTCGCTACTTTACACCAATAACATTGTATGTTGCTAATTAAATACTTTATTATTGACACATCGCGGGTTCGAATCCCAGGGCACACCTCTGACTTTTCGGAGTCATGTGTGTATTGATAATCAATCACCACGCACTAAAACGGTGAAGGAAAACATCGTGAGGAAACCTGCATACCATAGCGATTTATAAGAATTTCTATGGTATGTAAGTCCGCCAACCCGCACTAGGCCAGCATGGTGGACTATATCGCCTAACCCCTCTCAATCGTATTCTCGATTGTAGAGTAGGCCCGTGCCCTGCAGTGGGACCTATATGGGCTGATACAGATACAGATTATTGACAGCCTCCGTGGCGCAAACGGTTAGATGCCGACTATGAAACGAGGGGCCCTACTATATTCATCCGAATCGAAGTTCGAAACTTCGGATGATCGAAGTTTATATACAATACGAATGTACCTACATATACTTATGGTTGTTATTGACTTATGGTCGTAACTATAGACTTATGGTTAGATTGTACGTTATATAAATTAGAACTTTTACAGAGTAGATACATTCGTATGGTACAAAAAACTTCATTCGTCTGAAGTTTCGAACTTCGTTTCGGATGAATATAGTAGGGCGCGAGAGGCCGCGGGTACGATTAGTATGGGGTCAGAACTATGTATGTGACAGTTGGGTGTTTATTTATTGATTTATTATGTTCATATTATGCACATTCAACTTTATTAGAAAGAAAATATTTGAACGTATATTTGTATAATATTTTATTGTAAAAAATTATAAATCATTATATCTACTTACAATTGGTGCAATAAAACAATAATTACACTTTTCTATCTCTAATTTTCTCAATCCTTACTCTTGCTTTGTCTCGTTTTATCATTACCATCGTGAATTTACACGCAAGTTTCTAGGTTAGTTTTTGGTTGGTGAAGTATCTGACCTTTGCCTACAAACGTCATTATTCACAGACAGTTTATAAAATATTTTCGGTATCGAATATTCTGTCTTCTTCGCTCAAATTGAATTCCATAATCGTTCGAACGGGACAAAATATTCTATATGCAATATAGGTTTGAATATTTTATATTATATTTTTTGTTTTTTTTTTTTTTTTTTGTCCACCAACCCGCACTAGGCCAGCGTGGTGGACTATATGGCCTAACCACTCTCAATCGGTAGTCGATTGTAGAGGAGGCCCGTGCCCTGCAGTGGGACGTATATGGGCTCATACAGAATATAGGTATATAAATCTAAAACTATTATGGTAAATCAGCGAATGACATTTAGTGAGTGGGCAACCACTGGTTTATTTAAAAGTCGGAATAAACTATATAATCTGTACAATGAAAGAATGTTTAACCAAAATCCGACTTTTACGGAATATGTAAAAAATTACTCCAGAGTTTTCAAACGAGCTTGTTCCACAGCTAAATCGTTGTATTTACGAAATAAAATCAAAATGTCTAACAATAAAATCAAAACTACTTGGAATATTATTAATTCTGAATCTGGTAAAAACTCGGTACGTGAAAATAACTTTAATCTTAAAATAAATAATAGGAGTTGTACAGCAGATCTGGAAGTAGCAACTGAATTTGAAAGATTTTTTACTGATATTCCCAAAAATACCACCCAACATCTTCAGTCATCTTCGAGGTCTGCTTTATCTATACTTGAAAAACTTGTACCTAAATGTAACGTGGCGTTTGAGTTCTCGCAAATTGGGCCGCAGCATATATTAAAATCATTTAAAGAAATTAGTTTAAAAAAGACCGCAGACTTGTGGGGAATTTCTGTAATTAATATATCTTTAATCATTGAGCATATAGCACCCCACTTAGCAGAGATATTCAACCGCTGTGTGGTATCTGGTGTTTTTCCTGACCTGATGAAACAAAGCAAGGTGGTGCCTCTTTTTAAGTCCGGTGACAGCTCGGATCCGACCAATTTCCGACCTGTTTCAATTTTATCAACGCTTAGCAAGTTATTTGAGAAAATAATTCTTACTCAATTATTAACACATTTCAACACCAATAACTTGCTACACCAGAAACAGTTCGGATTTACGAGGGGTCGATCAACAATTGACGCGAGAATATCTCTCCTAAAACAAATCTATGACGCTTGGGAAGAGTCGCAGGATGCACTTGGTGTATTCTGTGACTTATCTAAAGCCTTTGACTGCGTAGAGCACGACACTCTGGTCAGGAAATTACGCCACTATGGTATCAGGAACCGAGCTCTCAATCTTTTGTCCTCCTATTTGAGCAATAGGGTACAGAAGGTTGATATTAATGGAAAACTTTCTGGAGGATCTGCGGTCACTATGGGAGTACCGCAGGGTTCAATTCTGGGACCTTTTCTATTCCTGGTCTACATAAATGACTTACCCTATCACGTCGGGAATAATCACGAAGTTGTGTTGTTTGCGGATGATACATCTTTGACATTTAAAATTAAAAGACAACAATTAGATTTTGATGAAGTAAACAGTGCCCTTCGTGAAGTTGTACATTGGTTTAATATTAATAATTTATTACTTAATGCTAAGAAAACTAAATGTATTAAATTCACACTGCCCAATGTTAGGCAATTATCTACCACTGTACAAATTAACGGTGAAGAATTGGATCCTGTTGCGTCTACTACGTTTCTGGGCATTACGGTCGACGCTAAACTCCAGTGGGGGCCGCATATCAATAAACTATCTGGTAGATTAAGTTCAGCGGCATATGCAGTTAAAACCATTAGGCGTTTAACGGATGAGGCAGCGGCAAGAATTGTCTACTTCAGCTTTATTTATTTATTATTATTATTATTATTATTTTCATAGTATAATGTCTTATGGCATTCTTCTCTGGGGAAATGCTGCGGATATAAATAGTATTTTTATTTTACAAAAAAGAGCTGTTAGGGCCATTTATCAACTTGGTCCAAGAGTTTCATTGAGAGAAAAGTTTAAAGAAGTAGATATTCTTACTGTTGCATCTCAATATATTTATGAAAATTTATTATATGTTCGTAAAAATATAACTCAATTTAAGCGTAATTGTGACATGCATAGTAAGAACACTAGGAACAAACATAATCTTGCCTCACACGTTACTCGTCTCCACAAGATAAATAATTCTTTTATGGGTCAAAGTGTACGCTTCTTTAACAAGCTTCCCAACAGTTAAAGTGAACTTCCAATTAATAAGTTTAAAAAAGTAATAAAAGCTAAGCTGTGTAAAAAGGCATACTATAGAATTTCAGATTATGTGGAAGATAAAACTGCTTGGGAATAAATTTATCATGTTCTGAATCAAACTGACATTATTGTAACTTGTGACATGAATCATTTTAATTGTAAATGGCGATATAAAAAAAAAAAAAAAAAAAAGAAAAAGACAGAAAAAAAGAAGACAGTTCGTGTTGCTGAGGGAGTTTCTTGCGCCGCTTCTTCTTCACAGCCACAACACGTTCCGAAGCGGTGGTAGCAGAAAAGGACGATTCAAAAGATCTTGTGAAAGACTATTTGAATAAAGAATATTTTGATTTGATTTGATTTGATTTGATTTGAGGTTTGTAACTGTCTTAGAATAAGGCAGAATGTGTATAGACAGTAAACATAACTGGTGCTCTAGGTCAACTAGGTATCTCATATGTGAGAGGCCTCCTGGGTAGGTACCACCGCAATGTCTATATCTCCCGTCAAACCGCAGTGTATATGCATGACATTACATGATATTATAGCCAGAGTAACTACTGGACATATTGAGACTTAACATCTTATGTCCCAGGATGAGAAGCACAGTGGAATATCAAGCATTACTTAGTATATAATAGTGTTTGGATTTGCTACTGTCCATGAGCGGTCGTATCACTTACCATTAGGCAAATATCATGCTCCTCTCGCCTTTCATTGCAATAAAAAAACATTGAACGTAAAATAAAATAAAATATTTTAAATTTGATAAATCGATGTCGTGTTACCATGAATCCTGTTATTCCATAAACTTAATAACCTAATCGCAGTTGAAACATAAATCAACGATTTTCCATACATTTGTAAATTTAATGAAATATTATATTAATGTGGCATGCTTAAGCCATTTTATAAACGTCTCAGTTATCCTTGAACCAAAGTTAAATTCCCAATCAATCAGCCATTAACCCCGGCTCGAAAGCTGAACTATAATAATCTTGCGATATCTAAGCACTACTAATGGTAGCCCGTTCGATTCCCGGCCTAAATTTGCATACCTCATTGTCGGTTGCAAACGTTAATTTTTAAAACCTTTTTTTTCCAAAATAGCCGTAATGGTTGGTTGGGTAAATTAAAGATTTCAAATGCTTTCTAAATTTTGTTATGGGTCTAAGGGACCCATTATGTTCGCTTTCTATACGACGTAAGATATGAAATGTCAGAAGGGTTATGGCTTCCGTTGACATCTGTCAGATAAATGACAACCTTTCTTATTAATTGCTATATGTGACATAAAGTGTTATTACGTGTTTGAAATTAGTGTTAGCTTGTACATCACGCCTGTGGCGTGGAAGGGTACGCAGAGGTGGTGAATTAAGTATTACACCTGCCCTTGATAAGAGGTTTATGGTGGGTGTAAGAATAACTAGAGAATGTTTTTTTTATTTTCTAATTTTGTATGCATGTGTTTGATGTTCTAAAGCCATAAATGGTTTCTAGTCATTGATATTTGTTTTTAATGTTTCCAATTAATATAATGCTGTCTGTATCAGCCCATATACGTCCCACTGCAGGGCACGGGCCTACTCTACAATCGAGAGTACGGTTGAGAGTGGTTAGGCCATATAGTCCACCACGCTGGCCTAGTGCGGGTTGGCGGACTTACATACCATAGAAATTCTTATAAATCGCTATGGTATGCAGGTTTCCTCACGATGTTTTCCTTCACCGTTTTAGTGCGTGGTGATTGACTATCAATACACACATGACTCCGAAAAGTCAGAGGTGTGCCCTGGGATTCGAATCCGCGACCACCGTGAACATATTGGCAGCCGCGTCTAGTCCGTTTACCAACAGGCCACCACGCACTTTTATATAATGCTATTAATTTGATATTTGTTTAGTGTTGTTGAAATGTTATTAATTTTTGTTTTAGATACGTATTATGGTAATTTGGTCTATGGTGAATACAATTTCTTATTTACTTAAATAAATCTAGATATAATTTGTGTGACCCGCATTAGCCAACGTAGGGGATTATATTCGTAGCCAAATCACTCTCAATGATACTCTCGATTGTAGAGGAGGCCTGTGCCCTGCAGTCAGATGTATAGGGCTGATAAAGAATTTATGTTACATTATTGAACCCTGTTGCTAATATTAAATATTATGTTTTTATATATTAAAGATTAAAGCAGATTCAAACGTGAGACCTCAAGCTTCTCATTCCATACCCAGTAACACAAGATCAATGATCCATTTACATCCCCAAATTAATTATCTTAATTATTGGCCTTGACTTTTCGGCTTCATTAAATGAGCAGGTGGTTTGTTAACATATTTCTGTGGTGAATAAATGAGCATTGTCAACTGTTTATTGTATCCAAATTTATATAGTTTTATCTCAAAGTAATGTTCCAGTCGTGAGCGTGTACATTTTATGTACAGAACTATCCAAAATTGTATTAACAACAGTTGTAAAAAGAACATTTAAATCAAAGATTATAAAAAACCAATCTCTTTAAATTATTTGCCTACATAGATACACGGCCTACATTCCCATCGATTGCACAGTACCACGCTGTTTCAATTAACCTTGAAGAACAACGGAATAACAAATATCCGGAGAAGGGTTGACGTCATCTAACCACCCCTTGTACTCGAGCGTTGAAACGTACGAAGCTTATGGAAAATACATTTACATACAGTAATATCAAGACTGCTACCGACAACGCCGGTGGTAGTTTTAGTGGCTACAAACAATGGAACTTTTAACTAATTTTTAAAATATAATTGTTCGTCTTAAAGAGTAATATCAACGAACAGGAGTCAATAGCACTAAAACCTTTTTGTTACGCGGTTTGGTCCTACACTCGTCTCCCAGAGACATGAGATGTCAAGACTCTATAGCCCAGAAATCAATAGTTACATAGCCGTTCCATCCGGACATAAAACTTATACAATCCTGCTTTGCGATAAAAAAATAACTCAATGGGAAGTCCCATAGACATTGTAATCCACTTTTCTTGACAGATAGCCAATTGACAGACAAGGAAGTGATCCCTTAAGGATAACATTTTTCTTCTTAATGCACCCCCAAAATATTATGATTCAGTATAAATATTTTGCAGAAATAAAAATAACGAATAACGAACTTTAAAAAAATTAAACAATTCAATTTCATAATATAAATGACCCAACCCGCACTAGGCCAGCGTGGTGGACTATATGGCCTAACCACTCTCAATCGTATTCTCGATCGTAGAGTAGGCCCGTGCCCTGCAGTGGGACGTATATGGGCTGATACAGAATATAAATGAACTAATTAACCTTATTCCACGAATTATGAATCACAAGGTGTTTCCCGATGTCCATAATTAAAGTACTAATATTGCATTATTCTTCAGTTTTACGACTTTATGTCCGAGATCGATTCGCATTCCTTTAATTAATACCGTAATTAGTTTTTTGAGGAAATTATTTGGTCATTACCGACGTTGCAATAAACATTATTGATTGTTAAGTACTTTTGTTGTTTTTGGCATATATTTTATACTTTCCGCTGGTGTCGATGGTCGCTATATAAATATGTTGCCATCAATTTTTAGGTTTCCTTCAGGCAATTTGATTTGTAGTGAAAATATTAAAAAGTAATAATATGTTGCCAAATATACACAAGCGTGTAATAACGAGTATTTTAGCTCCATAATTAGAGTTATTTATAGCATTTTGTTCTATAATCTTCCATTCGTTTAAACTAATTTGTCCATAACCCAAGGACACCTAAAATAACTAATAGTCAACTTTTAATTTTCCATGAAAATAATTAATTACCTTTCCCCTTTCATTTAATATAAAATAATTAATAGTTAATATCGTCACTTTTCATTTTCCATGAAAATAATTAATTTAGTTTCCCTTTTCATTGATATAAAATAAACCGGGATGTGAAATTATGTAATGTCTCAATTACTGGCGGCGGGAATGTGTGCACAGTGGGGGTCGGTCCATATTGAACTGGTACTCTTGACTTTACTAACAAATGCTATATTCCAATCTGTAGTGTTTTGTTTAAGGATATTGGTTATCATATTTACATTAATGCGGTAATAAGGAGACAGAGATATGATTCTTTCTCTCTTTAGCTACAGCTTTCAGAAGACCACTGAACATAGGCACAGAATACTAACAGAAATCAAGCTTGTGTATGTACTTCACTTTTGTTGCCACACTCACACTACGCTCGGCGTTCACGCAAGGGTTGTTAACTCTGGCTAATGCGAAAACGCGTATCGTGTTAATAGCACTCGTATCGTTTGATTGAATTATTTAAAATAAAATATATAACACACAATAATACAATAAATTAATTTTAATTTTATTTATGAACTCACTGAGAATGTGTATGTCATTATTCTAAGTTTTTTTAAATTTTATTTGCATAATATACGTTTTTTTATGAAATTTATATTCAATTATTATAATCTGATGTTTTATATACAAGTATAATAACTTTTATTCATTTGCTCCATTTTCGCACAAAACATCTCACTATTTGCGTGCCCGAAGCGGGTGACACTCGCGCTCGCAGTGGTCTCGACTGGTTTGAAATATCGTGTCGGTGAACGCTTTCAATGTGTGCGTTGATTTAGTGCGCTTTGTATGGAGCTTGACTTCTGTGAGTTTAGTATTCTGTGACATAGGCCTGCCCCACAGCCACAGCAAAATTCAATTCCTTATAGTTTATTTCTATCTTAAGAGATAAAGGCTATCGCGATACCGAAATTACAAATTACCGAAAATATAAATATCAAATTACCTAAAATTCAAATGCATGTCCCGGACAACTTATATAAGTTTTTAACTGAAAATCTTAGGCACTTGCATAACCAAGATGATATAAATTTATACTTTAAGGCTCACCGCCATTAGTTAAACGTAACGCAACTCAATTAATTATGTTTTTTTTTTTACAATTTCGATTGATAATTCAATATTTATTTCTTATTGATATTATTTATTATACACCAGGAAAAAAAAACAAAAAAAAATGAAAAGGAATAAATGTGAAATCCAAAATAAGTACAATCGGCGTCCTTATTGCATAAAACAATATTTTCCAGGCATCTTTGTATGGAAATAAGAGAAAGGGCAGTCTTGCATAGAGACAAACATATAGTAACTATAACTTTTTTTTATAGCTATGCATGACGAGCCGATCCTGCCATTCGCCTGTTGGTAAGCGATACGACCGCTCATGGACAGCAATGCTTGGCATTCCACTACAATCGCTATCCTGAGATATACGATGTTAAGTCTCAATATGTCCAGTAATTACTCTAGGTACAATGTCATTTAAACCGAAACATAATAGTGCGTTTGCACTGCTGTTTGGTGGGAGAAATCGACATTGCGATGATGCCTACCCAGGCGGCCTCTCACATAATATGAGAGACAAATTAGTCATTTTCAGTTTAGTAATATCGAAAAGTGCGTGGTGGCCTGTTGGTAAACGGACTAGACGCGACTGCCAGAATGTTCACGATGGTCGCGGGTTCGAATCCCAGGGCACACCTCTGACTTTTCGGAGTCATGTGTGTATTGATAGTCAATCACCAAGTACTAAAACGGTGAAGGAAAACATCGTGAGGAAACATGCATACCATAGCGATTTATAAAAAATCTATGGTATGTAAGTCCGCCAACCCGCACTAGGCCTAGCGTGGTGGACTATATGGCCTAAGCACTCTCAATCGTACTGTCGATTGTTGAGGAGGCCCGTACCCTGCAGTGGGACGTATATGGGCTGATACAGAATATCGAAAAGTACAACTCAGTAGGACAACAACAAAGTTGCGAATTGAACCTAGATACAGCAGGTGGTAAAACACTAAGATCGTAAAAGGACATAACAGGCTGTTTAATTTGTTTATTATTTTTTACTCTTATACATAAAAACAAACACGCATTCGACCTAATTATGACAGAACAGATGCAGTATTTTTTTACATTTACAAGTTTTATCTGTCATATTTATGCGTCAGTTTATTAAATATGACGCGTATGGTACATAAAAAATGTAAAGATAGGGGTTTTAAGGGTAATCCTTTTTAAAACGGTATTAGAAGTAACTGGTTGTGAAGTGTAGACTGTGGATAGGAATGCGTTCAGACAAATTTGTGAGACCGAAAAGACTCTTTTAATTTGCTATAGCTACGACACAAGACTAAATATTTGGTTAGAATTATATTTATCACTATATATGTAGGTCAATTGAGATTTTATGTGTATTGGGTAAAATGAATAATGTAAATAACAATTAATTCGTATTAAGTTATAAATAACTTCTGATATTGTACCATTTAATTATTGTAACATCGGGACAAATGTTTGTGTGAGCCACAAATACAAATCTGTGGAATCAGTTGCTGCCGCTGAGCATTTCCATACAAATACGACCTAGCAACCTTCAAAAAACGAGCGTATTCCCATCTTAAAGGCCGGCAACGCATCTCCATGCCCTATGGTGTTGCAGATGTTCATGGGCGGCGGTGATCACTTACCATTAGGTGAACCGTATTCTTGTTTCCCCCCTTTAATATTATATGAAAAATAATAATAATATGTCTCTGGGTGTAAGCGCCTATTATCTTTAAAGGATATAAGGTATGTGATACTGCGATACTATGTGCATACGACGTATTTATTGCCTATTTATTATAATTAAAAGTTTTTTTTTTTTTTTTTCATAGCATCGGAATCACATCATTGCATGACTAGTTTATAGTAGACATAGGCTACATTAAATTCCGATAAAGTCATGATTCTAGAAATGAAAATTAGATGGCGTTGATGCTTAAATTAGCGAGCAAAATCACGGGTAAACACTAGTCAAAAATAAAATAAACTGAAGTATGTCAAAGCAAGTAAATAAATGTCTTCTACCCTCACTTGTATCCAGTGGTACTTCTTTCATAAACACCGTTCCTCTAAAACCTCTAGAGGGCCAATACTACGTAGAAATAGTGCAATTCTTCGAATCATAACATGTTCAATCGAGCAAGAATCGAATCTTGGACATCGAAACTACTTACACGTAAGCCGACACTAAACAGTAGCTTTTATGCGCACTGTATCACTTCCATAGGACAAAACCGACCTTAATCCCTTTAAACAATCACGAAAATCCCTTGGTGAACACTTAAAACCATCTCCAATCAAATTTAAACTTTATTACTAAGTTCACAAAGTGTAAATTCAACTGTAATGACATCTGTCGCACAGTTGTCCTTTGAATGACTTACAAGATTTCCGTTAATAAATTTTAAACTCTAACTTCTATGAAGTAAGGTGGTGTTTTGTTTGAAGATGGTACTGGCCGAGTGTTAAACGGTGTAAGGTTACAAAATCGTGTGTTTTCCATTCCATTAAACGTTTAACATCTTTACGTCAAATCGCATTATGGTGTTTCGAGAGACGAACACCGGATGAGATTTCGCTGAGCCGTTAAAAATCACTTGCGATTTGGTTTTAAATTCGGATTACGCTTATCCCGAACCTACCGTAAGACAAGCGTGTTTCGGGTATCAAAATTTTCAAGAGACTTTGAGTTTACTACCCATACCCGAAAGAAACTTGTTTAACAGCAAAATGTATTTATGAATTCAGTGAGACTTCCTTGGTGGCGTAGTTATACGGCATGGTTGATGTCTCGGGTTCGAATCCCGGGTCGGGCAAAGCTATATTGGATTTTTCTATTCATTATCAGCCCGGAGGTGGGAATTTGTACCAGATATAGCGATAGGCACGCTCCTTATCACATCATGGGACAAAACATACAAGGGGAAATGTGGGTGTCCTGGTAACCTTTACCTTTGCCTATACCTTCTGAATAAAAGGCGTTAGTTTATGTATGTGATGAGAGCCCGGTATGATGAATGACAATGATCGCTCTGAAATATTTAAACAGACGGATATCTTAAATGCATTACTCGTACTTGAAACTGGATCGAAAAGAGAGAAAACAAAAGGGGAGGTGTATTTCAAGCAACATCATATTTCCATAATTTCATGCTTGTACCTTATAGGGGTAAGCAAAGACTAAAGAACATAGATCTCATTTTTCTCGTTTAGGTTCATCAAGTTTTATTACGGGTGTTAAATTTACGGTGAAGTTTGCTGTCAATGAGATGTATACCATTTTACAATCAGCTTCTTGATTTCATTTATTTCGGGTATTAATACGGAAGTTTGATGTGAATGAGAGTTATAGCACTTTACTATTAAACAAGGAATACCTTGTTTGATAGCCTCCGTGGCGCAGTTGGTTAGACGCCGCCTGTGAAACAAGAGGCCGCGGGTTCGGTCCCACACCAAGAGAAATGTTTGTGCATAAATATTTCTTCCGGGTCTGGGTGTTTTTAAAACCGAAAAGTCTCTCGTAGTTCCTGATACCCACGACACAAGACTCGATCTTAGTGTGAGGTCAGGACTATGTATGTGACTGTTGGGTGTTATTATTATTATTATTCAGAAGACAGTATATTCAGAAGCTGCTAATCTTCGAAATAGCAATATACAGGTGAATACTAAACAAAGAAAGAGACTAGGTGTGTTATTTTGGCCATAATTTCTACAATTAATGAACAACCACCTGTAAAATGGCCAAGTAACTGGGACTAGTACCCTTATCGTTGATTTAGCTCTTCGTATGTGTAGGCAGTATGGAACGTAATGGGAATATAGGTGACCGTGGAATGTTTGATGATTTAAATAATATTTTTATTATTAAATTCTTTAAAAAGTATTGAAACTTGGAGACAATACCCAATATAAATGTAGCACTGATATTATTTTCAGATAAAATAACAACGATTGGTAAAAATTACAAAACCAAGGTTTTAGAGAAACGAAGTTCTTTTCAACATATATAAAATTAATCAAAAATGTAAATAGGAGTTGGTTGGTTTTTTAGATATACGTGAATTTTACATATTGAAATAAGACTATTATTTACGGATTTTGCGTACGTCCGCCCCTGATCACGAAAACGGTAAATAATCGAAACATCGGAAAGTAAAAAAATGTAAAAATTAAACCAAATCCGCCATAAAATCCGTAAATAATACTTTTAATAAACAATATTCTAGTTGGTTCACAACTTATTCGATGGTATATTAAGTCTGGTGTCTGTCAATACATACAGAGTAGCATGGTGAAAAAGGACCAAACCTGACTTAATTGAAGAACAGGCGATAGTATTTTGGATCAAACGACAGCCTCCGTGGCGCAGGCGGTTAGACGCCGCCTGTGAAACGAGAGGCCGCGGGTTCGATCCCCGCACCGAGAGAAATGTTTGTGCGGCCCACAAATATTTCTCACGGGTCTGGGTGTTTGTGAGACCGAAAAGTCTCTCGTAGTTCCTGATACCCACGACACAAGACTCGATCTTAATGTGGGGTCAGGACTATGTATGTGACTGTTGGGTGTTATTTATTTATTTACAATCAAGATACTGGTGGTAGGTCTCTCATATGTGAGAGGCTGCCTGGGTGGGTACCACCGCAATGTCTATTTCTCCCGTCAAACAGCAGTTTAAATGCACTGGTGTGTTTCGGATTGAAGGACACTGTAGCCAGAGTAACTACTGGACATATTGAGACTTAACATCTTGTGTCTCAGGATGGCGAGCGCAGGAGTGCCAAGCATTGCTTTGTAATTCAAGGTGTTGTTTGGTTTTGCTACTGTTCATGAGCGGTCGCATCGCTTACCATCAGGCGAACGGCATGCTCGTCTCGCGATTCACTGCAATAAAAATAATAAAAAAAAAATGACGTGAAATAATTTAGTCAACAGTTGACTTAGTTTTATCAACTTTGGTATAGTCTCCATCTGAGCGGTTTTATTTTTAATGCAAGATCTAGTCAAGATTTAGTCTTTTTCTATTTCTTTTTCCAAATTTGTGCGATCACAATATCTACACTGCATTAGATATTTATGAATATTTTTTTTTATAATGTGTCCCACTGCTGGGCAAAGGTATTCTCTTTGTTACTTCACTTAACCATGTCCTCGCGAGTTCTTGCCGTTTTAACATTAATATAAAAACTCAGAATTATTCGTTCTAGCTGGATACAATATAGACGTACATTGGTAGTAAATCTGCTCAATGTAGTCTGTAGACTGACTGATCAAGAAGTATTTTCGTGGGCGTCTTTGGACTTTTAATCATGTCTGTATCCCCACAATAATTGAAACCCCATAATACCTTCAAAATAAGGTTGAAAATACCGACTCCACGCCACCTCAATTCCAACTGGTCAAGATAACCCGTCCACAGATAGTACAATACAATATATATCCAATTAAATTGCTTCGCGCGACCGTTACCGTGTGTAATGAGTCATTTTATTTACAGTCCCGTGTTTGCTGTTATTTCTTTTGACATTTAGGACGCCGATGTTGGCAGCTAAAATAGTATTTCGAAAGCAAATATAATAGTTAGGTAGTTGATGTAAGACTTAGTTTTGTCAAAGGAAGCTTATACTATTGGCTTTTGTATTTAGCCACTATAGTTAAAATCAAACAAAATATTGAATATTCTTCATTTTTAGTAAAAAACGAAAAAGTGCCGCTTCATCAGTTAAAGATCGATATTTTTTATTTAATTTATTAATGCTTGGTATTTCATTGCGCTCGCCAGCCTGATATATGTATAAGATTTAAGTCTCAATATGTCCAGTAGCTACTCTGGCTATAATGCCCTTCAAAGTGGAACACATCAGTGCATTTTCACTGCTGTTAGGCGGATGAAATAGACGCTGCATTTCGTAAAATAGTAACGTCAACTTTGAGCAAACGGGAAATAAATCGTTATAAGTGTATCATCAAATGGCGCGTGGCGAAATTTGGAACTACAAATAAAATATTTAGAAACTTAGTATAGACTCCGTGGTGTAGTTGATTAGACGACGTCTGTCTGTAGGCCGCGGGTTCGATCTCCACACCTAGCAAAATGTTTGTTTAACCCATAATTATTTCTTTTAGGTCTGGATGTTTGTGATAGCAAAAAGTCTCTCGTAGTTCCTGATACCGACACAAGACTCGATCTTAATGTAGTGTCGGACGATGCGTGTTATTTCTTATTATTTATATTGTATACTTGAAAATGAAATTTTATGACAATAATTTATTAAATCCATTAATATTTTCCACATAATTTAGATTCAGTAATTTTTTTATCTACCAACCTGTTCGGTAAGCGGTTTTCACTAGAATAGGCAAGAAACTCTCTAACACAACTATGCTAGTCCCATTTTAATATACTGAGGGACGTCACAAGACCCGAAAGACACCGAAGGAAATATCTAGTTAAATTACAAAATGCATAAAAATGTCCTCTTCAATCAGGAACGCTGGTAGGGTTTCGTGGAAAAGGCCTTATTGCACAGACGCACCGCTTCCAGGAATCGACTTGGCTAATCAAACGGATCGCTACCGACGCGGTAAGGTCAATTTTTTGTGGGCCAAAGTTCATTGACATTGCGTTGTTAATGAGATGCAATTATACTGATAGTGTGCGGAAGAATGAGAATTTGTGAGAGTCATATTTTAGTGTTGTAATCTGGATATTTTTACTTGCATAATATTATATACCGATATATTATTGGATGGATGTGATCTTAATAAAATACAAGGAAATTGTAGAGTCTATAAAAATACAAGAAAAATACTAATTAAGCGGGAGCGCAGGGCATTGGCGGTCCGAGGAAACATGATTGCCCGTAGATTCGCACGGTGCTCCTCCCCAGTAAAAATTACTTTGTTTAAGGCATTTTGTCAATCGTTTTACGCGAGCAGTCTATGGGTGAATCATACTCAGCGGGCTGCCAAGGTCCTGCGCGTTCAATATAACAACATCTTCAGGGTGCTGTTGCGGCTGCCTCCCTACTGCAGTGCTTCGCAAATGTTTGCTGATGCTCGGACGGATGGCTATCAAGCTATAATCCGAAAAAAGGTTGCCTCTTTATTAAGACGAGTGAGAGACAGTAGTAATAGCATCCTCGGGATGATTGCTTCTCGCACTAATTGTCCGATCCAACATAAATGGATGTGTATAATTACCGGACAAGACTGACATATCCTTATTATTATTTTACTCTTCATTATGAAATGTGTATGATTTTCTTTTTATTTTAGTTTTTCTCCAAATTAATTGACTGATTGACATTATGATAATTGTGTGCTGACTACTGTATTATTATTCTATGGATTTTATCTGAAATAAATGTTTTATTATTATTAATTAATATGTTATCAGCTATTTATTTATAAACTAACGTTAATAACGTTAAAAATAACCTAATATTTATTGAGTTTGCTAACGCGGTAGTCTGTATGCACCTTTTATTTAATATTACTCTTCAAAATTCATCTTCATAAAATACTGACCAGTAACTACCAAAGTAAGTCAGTTGCGATGTGTAAGTATGTGTGTGTCTGTAGACAATGATAATAATTACATAATGATAAGTCATTTGTACGTAGCCCGCGGTGCGGGTGTAAGTCTCTTAATGTGATGTACCGATAGCAAAACAGGAGAGAAATTGTTACAAAAATACTAATATTCTAACCTTACTGACTTTGACTTGAACTCAATTTCTTAAGGTAAATTAATAAAATTATAATCATTTATATAAAGCCATAGTAACAACGGAGCAAATTCCTTGAAATCCTTTAACTGAGTACGTTTGTGAAATTTTATATTGGATAAAAAAAACTTGGATTTCGATTTTGGTTCCTTTCGTAATTAACCATTTACTGCGCCTAATGTATTAAAGTTTTATCTTCCGAATTACTGAGGTTGGATTTCATTACCCTAGCACTATCCATCTATCCACTTCAACATCAAAATTCAACGCCCTGAACACTATTTATATTAAAATAATTCGACCTACAATAGCCCATTATCACTCGGGCATTATCAGCAATCAAGAATAATTGTAAAACAATTTACCGAAATATCGTAATGTTTGAAAAAACGATAATCTTACCAAAAAATAATTATAAATGATTAGTCCTATTACTACGTAATTTCGCTGCGGACCGTACCGGGCGGTTTTCGTGGAACAAATTCCAAAAAGCATTTGTTTGATGCTATATAATAAGGATCAATTATGAATTTATGTTTGTGTGTATGTGTGGTTGTTTGCACCCTTTGTTGAGGGTGAATGTGGATGTATTATTGTTGAGAATGTTGGCAACTAAGTTATTTTGTAACTGATATCGATTTTTATCGGTGAAATTGAGAACCGCTCCATAAAACGATCGTTTATGAAATGCCTGGAGACTAACTTTAATAACATTCATTTTTTTCATTCTCCATCATCTTAGATGGTGATATCTTTTAACATTTGTATCACATTAATATTATTTGATTTGTGTAACTTATTGTATAACTTAATGTCTTTTTATTACGTGACGACTTCCATTTTTTAACACTTAACTAATACTTGAACACACTTACTGGAATACTGTATTATCTTGCAAAAAAGTTTTCCCAAAAAACCCCAGCATTTCGTCTCAACTTCGACTAACCTCATTAAAAAAAGATCAGTGTTCAATATATTTTTTGCAACATAGTATTAGAGAGACGAAAGCATTCAACTCTAGCCTCGTCAATTAGTTCGAGAAACAGGTGAATTCAGTAATTGAGTTAGCAAAATATAGTAGTCATTTTTAAAGTACGTGCTTGTATGACCACCATTCGTCATAAGTAATTCAAACTACTAAAGACAGATGGCGCGACGATTAAGAGGTTCGCATTAGAATAAATAAGGGTCGTTTAGACCAGAGCTCTGTGTTAAGTTGCTTTCTAGTATTTATACTTGTAAGGGTTGGCAATACAATTTTTATTCTATGGATTGGGCTTGTAATGACGACAGAACTCGTAGCCGAAAAACATTTGTTGAATTAATCATTTGAACATTGAAAATAATTTTATTTATTCATTTATAGTTAAACAATTTATTTTGTCCTGACAAAAAAAAAGATGGTTAACGCCTCCACTTATTATTTTATTGTGTAATTTCGAACTAGTATCTCTGTATAAAAGGATTAAATAATTGAATAAAATGTGGGACTAGCTCGTTTTTTAAGGTCTCTAGGTCGGGTCTGTCCGGAATTGCTACTGTTGGAAATCGGTTCCAAATATTCGTAGTACGTGGAAAAAAATATCAAGAGAAGTTTACTTAATTATTTACTAAATTTTTTTTGCCAAACAGAGGAATAAATATATATTTTGATGACAGCCTCCGTGGCGCAGGTGGTTAGACGCCGCCTGTGAAACGAGAGGCCGTGGGTTCGATCCCCGCACCGAGAGAAATATTTGTACGGCCCACAAATATTTCTTCCGGGTCTGGGTGTTTGTGAGACCGAAAAGTCTCTCGTAGTTCCTGATACCCACGACACAAGACTCGATCTTAGTGTGGGATCAGGACTATGTATGTGACTGTTGGGTGTATTTATTTATTATTATTTATTTTGATATATGCATCACTATTGTGAATACTATTATTTTTTCACTCTCTTCTGCCGAAATTATAGACACCTTAATATAAATTTGATGTCTCACATAAACCTATAAAAATGTTTAAAGATTTGTATACGAGAATGCTTTTGGCATCGTTTTAGTAAAGGAGTGTTTTAGGTCGAATATCGGCTTCATAAGTTGAATGAACTATGAATGGTGTGTTATATTTTGTGACAAGGGAGTAATATATTTTTAATAATTTAATTATACGCTGGCTTGATACCAAAGCGATATACCAAGTAAATAACCATTTTCAAGTATCAAATATATTATTGGGAGGAATATATTTTGGTGAGGTGAACGGACAACCTGATTGGCTGTAAACATCTTTGGAGGCTGCTTCTAGTATGTCGACGTGGATATCCTTGGGGGAGATCTTTATTCTGCAATTGAGTTACTGTGACTCAATGAAAAATATTTTGGATAACCGTATGGGTCAGTGGCCATAATAAAAAGAGGCAGTAAAAATGTATTTATGCAAATTATTTCCGGGTATATGTATGTACTTGGCATTTTGTACCTACATTCCATCCATCCATCAGCCAAAGGAAGTCCACTGCTGAACATAGGCCTCCCCCAATGATTTCCACAGAGACCTGTTGGAGGCAGCCTGCATCCAGCGACGTCCCGTGACCTTTACCAGGTCGTCTGACCACCTTGTTGGGTGGACGTCCCACGCTGCGCTTACCGTTACGTGGCCTCCATTCGAGCACTTTCCGACCCCATCGGTCATCAGATCTCCCCGCTATGTGCCCTGCCCATTGCCACTTCAACTTGCTAATCCGGTGGGCTATGTCGGTTATTTTAGTTCTCCTACGGATCTCCTCATTTCTGATTCGATCTCGTAGGGAAACCCCGAGCATAGCCCTCTCCATAGCTCGTTGAGTGACTTTGAGCTTCCTAATAAGGCCCATAGTGAGAGGCCACGTCTCGGTGCCGTAAGTCATCACTGGCAACACACAACTATCGAAGACTTTCGATTTAAGGCACTGAGGTATTTTGGACGAGAAGACGTCGCGTAGTTTCCCGAAAGCTGCCCAACCGAGTTGGATTCGACGATTGACCTCTCTCTCGAAGTTGGACCTGCCTAACCGGACCACTTGTCCTAAATAGACATATTCGTCAACAACTTCAAGAGTCGAGCCCCCAGCACCGATGGGGGTGGGCACAACATGGATATTCGACCGTACCTACATTATTTTATACAAAATATAACTATGTTATTAATTTTGTAGTTTTTTTCTAATCAATATCATGCATTACCAGTATAGATTAAATAATCATTAGAACAGGATAAAAATATCATATTACATTTTAGAAATATAATAAAATAATTATTCTACAGACAGTTGTTCAATTACCTTATAATTAAAGATACGAGTTGAAATAGTATTATATGCAATTACATGATATCTGTGAATCGACTAGGCATCAATGTAGTTTAATTTGTAACCGATCATTGAGAATATACAAAATATCGTCAACCAGCATTAACATTTAAATATTTAATTCAAAACACATTTTGCGTAATTGAATAAATTATAATGAATTTATACCTTCCTCGAGGACCACACACGTATTTAAAAATGTTAAAACACTTGCGAATGTTTTCTGTCTAGTGATTGGCCGCACCTGTTGCCAACGTAACTTTTAAAATGTCAAATAATTTAAAACGCCCGATTAATTTTTGTAATGCGACCGCAGCCATTTATCTTTTTATACTCGGTATAAATATCTTTATAATCTTTTAGATAAAGGTATATTACGTTGCTATTTTTACTATTTTCGCTGTACACTGGAAGGAAAATATTAATCCTTATTTTATTGATGAATTGATTGTGGTATAATAAGAAAATACCGGATTTTAATATTAAGATGCCACTTTTAAAGACACAGTCACAGTATGTTAATTAAGTTATATTGTTAAGTTACATTTGTTAATAATTGTCCTGATTAGTTATAAAGGCAAAATTTTTAAAGCAATTTAAATAGAAATAAATTTTATTATACAGTCAGGTCAATTGTACAGTCAAGCGAAATATCGGTCGCCCACCAACAAGGTGAACGGACGACATGGCTAAAGTTGCAGTAAGTCGCTAGGATGCAGGTCGCTTCAAAAAGGTTGATGTGGAGATCCTTGGAGGAATCGTACGTTCAGCAGTGGTCTTCCTGTGGCTGAGATGATGATGATGAACTGTATAATAACTTGTATGTCCCAATTCTTAATTAGGCTCATAAAAAAGATTATACGGTCATATCGCATTGGTTAACGTGCTCCAAAACCCGAATGAACTTAGATAATATGTCATAGAATTTGGCTGATATAGTTATGGCGCTCATTTGTAGCTTAAGAGTGAGAGTGAGTTATGAACATAAAGTATTACCAATCATTGCTTATAAATTTTCCTGCAATAAATAGAAAAGAGATTTCAAGTAAATAGTATTACATAATCCTCTTCTGCTTATTTGACCAATCCAAGTTTGAAATTGACTATGTAGAAATTTATTTCAATAACAATGTCAATTTTTTTTATTGTGATGAATGACTAAACGAGCAAGCATTCCATTCGCCATTCGCCATTCTCCTAGTGGTAAGCGACATGACCGCTCATGGACAGTAGTGGAAACAAACAGCATGAATTAAAAGTAATGCCTGGCATTCTACTGTACTCGCCATCCTGATACATAAGATGTTAAGTCTCAAAATTTCCAGTAGTTACCATGGCTATAATGTTCTTCTAACCGAAACACACTACGCAATACTGTTTGGCGGGAGAAACAGATATTGCGGTGGTACCTACCCAATCAGACTCTCAGATGTGACCTTCCAACATAAAAAAATATAAGTTAGGATTGTATTTTTTCTAAATATTTCAAAACATATTTTCTCTATTCAAAGGACTCAACTGATCGTTCCATACTTTCTTTTGCATACCGTTAATATTGTTAACTTGTGATTGCCTATTGGAAACTGGCTCTCACTACTTTTCTGTAAACAATTACAGTAAACAATATTAAACGTTTCAATGAAATTTTCTTACGCTTTATGTCTCAATACGGTTCGTTCAAGCATCATTTAATTTCATACGCCATTACCACCAGTATTCTCTGATCTTTGTGTGTACACTAGTTTAGAACTGTGTCTTCGCAGCGTGGTCATGCAGAGAGGTCAACTTATATTGGTGGCACGTTACAGCTATTTTTAAAACAACAGTTATAGTTATTTGCAATTATTTCTACTTATGGATTACTGCACTAATTGGTACTGAGAAGTGCACATGAATATTACGCGCTGTATGCTGTGGTTGGAGGGAATGCGGTATCATTGTATAAAAGACTGCATATTTGCATGTATTAGTATGCAAAATGGTGGGTATTGGGGCAGAATGGTCCTGGAATGGGAGTCACACACCGTGAATACTGGCGAAATTCCTTGCTTGATGGATGATTGGGGCATACCAAATAATTTCTATTATATAAAATTATAGAGTGGCATTTATCCAGCGACTTCCTGCAATCTAAACCAGGTGGTCCGTCCCACTTGTAGCCTCCACTCTAGAACCGCTTCCAACAGGTCAATGTGGAGATGGTTATAGAGTAATGCTGTTAGTAATTGGCTTAATATAGGCGATATAGAAAAACAATGATGTACTGAATCTTAGATTGGGTATTGGAATAAATGACAAAGGTATACTGAGTGCGAGGTTTTCCACATATTTATTTTGGACTGGAATGTTTGGCAAATGGTAAAATAAAAATTCAACTCTTTTTGCGGAATGCAAAATAATCTCAATGTCCCAACTTTATTACATAAATAAACGCGTCTCAGCAATACGACGAACAATAAGATGTAGAAAATTAAATATAAAGTACTGCCTGAAAAGTATAAGTAAAAGTCAAAAGATATTGCACTAAGAGTAGGATTATAAAATAGAAAAAATATAATTTAATATATAAGACACTGAAAACTAATATTTTTACAAAGAGCGCTAATAAAAAAGCGCCTGTAAAATCTATTTAATCATAAACATCATCAAATCACATGATTTATATAAAGATTTCTCAGAGTAAAACAAAGGCAGGGACAATTACTAACCAATCTAAAGATCTAGAAAATAAACTAATTTAAGGAGAAGTCGAGAATGGCTGTCGAAAACAACGTTAACCGGATATAACCAGTTGAGTAGCAACCGATCCGAGACTAAACGAGTAAAAAACTCAACCACCATTACGTATACCGCGTGAGACACGCAATTATTTTCCAATTTTAATCAAAAATATCGTCTTCTCAGCCTTTCACTTCCACTTAAGCATTTATATGTCAATCTCTAACGCTGGTTGAGCGTTTCGCCTTAAGTCGACCAGTATAACTTGATCTATAAGAAACTCTATCTTAGTTAACTAAGGTTTAAAATGCATTGGCATAACAAAATTATCTAAAACAATTTTGTTTCGTATGATTAATGTCAGTGCAACTATTGTATTTGGACTATTGTACTTGGATTGTTCTAACTGAACTTTCGAATTTTCATTTGAAATTAAGCTCTATGATTAGATGTTAAGGATCAATTTTAGTTGTTTGTGTAAGATTAAAAAACCTTCAAGATTACTTAGAAAGTACTTGAAGGAAATTGATAAAAATAACATTAAGATTAGTATAATTCATATACGAATATGTAATTTGGTTTGTGATGCAAGAGAGCGAATTTTGTATGTTAAGGAACAAATCATTTATCAACGTCAAGACTTGAAATAATAAGAATGTCTTCATAAAAGTTTATTAATCTAAAATTTGTTTTGACGCGAAACAAAAAAAACTTACTAATGGTGGTTTAATAAGCTTTGTAATGGCAGCTAAACATGCAGATTTTTTACATGTTTAGTTTATAAAAACTCAAAATTATTAAGTTAATTAATTTACAATGTTGGTACATTTTTCCATAGCTTTTCTGAATAAAAACTTAAAGGAACTACAATTTTTACAATTATAATGCTCGATATTCCGATCCCATGTAAATCTTGTTGGTAATAGAACATCTTCAGAACTTTTTGATGCGACAATATCTAAACCTGACTTAAACATATTGATGTTTTTGATTGTAAAAATATTTGGCTTGGAAATCGCATTCACTTTATTTCATCTATGGTATGAAGACTCGTGATTTATAATTCATACAACCAATTGTGTCAATCTTGAAATTGATCTTGATTCGAAAATCCTCAAAGACAATGATATTTTCAAATCATGTCAATTCTTGCATGCTACCCAGCAGTTAAAATTAACATCCGAAACATACAGTTAGTTTGAGGTCACAGCTTTTACGGCAAATCCGAATTTCACACATCTCAATGATTCTGATCGTTTCGGAAATTAATCTATCGCACATTTCCGTGAAATCGTTTAAAATCTGTAAATGCAGTTATACGTTACGCGGCTGATTTCAGTTCTTTTTTTTATTGCAATTAATGGCGAGACGAGCATGCCGTTTGCCTGATGGTAAGCGATACGACCGCTCATGAACTGTGGCAAAACTACACAACACCTTGAATTACAAAGCAATGTTTGGTATTCCTCTACACTCGCCATCCTGAGACATAAGATGTTAAGTCTCAATATGTCCAGTAACTACTGGCTACAATATCCTTCAATCTGAAATACAACAGTGCATTTACACTGCTGTTTGTTTAATTATAACTTTTAATGTGAAAGAGGACGTCTCTTCGGACTCAATGCTTGATACTTTGGTTTGTAGATGGTTGGATTTAATTTAGTGTTGAAAATTTGAAGAAACTCTCAGACGTTTTAAAAGGCCTTAAATTTTGATGTTATGACGAACACTTTAATGAGTTTTTCTAGAGATTTTCCTCATCAAAACTTTGAAGGAAAAAAGCTATAAACTAAACTCCACCCGTCTCAATGACCTATTCTGTTTCGTTTGAAGGATAGTAGAGCCAGCGCAACTACTGGACATGTTGAGACTTCAAATCTTATGTCTCAGGATAGCGAGCGCAGTGGAATGTCAAGAATAGTTTTGTAATTCAAGGTGCTGTTTGGTTTTGCTACTGTTCATGACTAATCATATCGCGAACCAACAGACGAATGGCATGATAGTCTTGTCATTCAATGCAATAAAAAAACTCAATAATTAAAAAAAAAAACAGCAAGACTATAAATTGCAGCTAATTTTGATTGCAAAACCACTAAAGCTGATAATCTAAATTTACCTTCACAATGTTAACACCGGTTAACATTAAAATAACATCAAATAAATATACTTAAACCGCAACATAGTTTAACATAAAAATAAATGGCGTCTGCAACAGACGATGAAAAAACTTGTAAAACAATACAAATGCTAGTCGTCATACCGTAGACAAATGGTCGGTAGCAAAAACACAAAGATTTCTATATATGGTACGCAGAGTCTATTAGCATATATGAAAGTACGTTGCCAGCATTAGTAAGAGAGACTGATGATTTTTTTATAATAATAAATTAATCGCAATCGCCACCCTAACGGGACGCAAAAAGGAGAATTGTAGAAAAAGACGCTTTGGATATAAATATAGTAATTATATTTGAAGTGAATAATTGAGGGTGAACGTGACGCAAATGCTGACAGTAGGAACTGAACGTAAAAGGAAACGGAATATTCATATTTATGGGTAACTATTTATTAGGAATACGTATTGTTTGTTTATACAATAAGGTACTTACAATGACGTGTATTAATTATTGAAGAACGCCTACTTATCGTTTCAAATATCTAACGCTATTTTACTATGGCAAGCTGTGTATTTATATGATATTGTATAAATATCTCCCAACCCTGAAAGAGTCGATTGTCTACGATTGAGAGGTGTTTAGGGCTTAATCGACCACGCTGGTCTAATGCGTTTTGGTGGACTTAAAACGGCTTAGTAATTTTAGTAGAAAACCCTAAAGTTTCCTTACGATGTTTATTGTCTTTTAAGAGTAAACGGAAATTAGGTACAGAGATATTTTCTTTGAAGGAAAAATTCGCGCGAACCGCTTCCATCGATTTTTCGAGCTCACTTAATAAAGCATTTTTTCGAATTTGCTGTTGTTAATTTACGCGATAGTTGGGGTTAATACCGCTCATGGACAGTAGTAAAACTAAACAACATCATGAGTTACAAAAGCAATGTTTGGAATTCCAATTCACTCGCCAGTTTGAGGCATAAGATGTGAAGGCTCAATAACCCCAGTAGTTACTCTGGATATAATGTCCTTCAAACCGGAATACAACAGTGCATTTACACTGCTGGTTTACGCGTGAAATAGACATTACGAGAGTACCTTCCCAGACGGCCTCTCACATATGAGAGATATACCACTAGTACCGGCTTTATGTGATTTCCAAGGTACAAGCAAATTCAATATTATTTATATTAGTGTCGATTTTTTTATAACTCACACCCAATTAATTCCATTTCTTTCCATTTCTCCCCAACTAGACCACCTAACCGGATAAGAGGCGAAAGAATTAATAGCCATTTCTTAAATGCCTTAAATAGTACTTCGTCACGGATGTGTTGTGGTGACAGCGCATCGTCGAATATGGCGGGGTTTTTGCACCTTCAGATCTTTGATCCATGACACCTGATAGTTACGGTTTTCGCTGATGAAAAACATCATAATTTAAAGATTAGCAAAAATTATGAGGGCATTTGGGGAGTTTTTAACCACTTTATTTTCTTTCATTTTTGTTATTGTTTCATTTTTTAGTTATTTTTGTATGTTAAATTATGTTGTGTGAGTGTGTGCCTTCTATTGTTGTGATAATTAAATCTCCTTTTATTTTTTCTTTCTGTTACAATAAATGCGGGAGGATAGATGAAATGTTTTGTTAGAATATTTAAGACATAACCGTTACCAAGGTAGCAATTTATCCGAAGAATGATAACTTTATATACAAAAGGCGTCTACGCTGCTGTGAAATCCTTAGTATAAAGAACATTCTAGTGTTTAACAATGGCCTTCTTTTAGTTGAAGATTTTAAAAATAACATAGTTGTTATTATGTAATAAGCTATTGAAGAAACCGAACTTGCATTACCAGAAATTAACATAGATGAAGACAACAGAAAGAAAGTAAGGATTACTGCTCCACCAGTAATCAAAATTGACTCAATCAAACTTTCTCATCGTAAACGCATGAAACCCCATACTATTCTGACCTTATAAAGTAGTAAAAATAGAGCAGAAATTTCATTTTATACTGCACTCTTTACGTTGTTTACAATCGAAAAGCGCACATTTAACGGAGTTGCGGGTGCGTGACGCGTTCGGAAAACATCGCAGATTAATACATTTATACGTTTCGTGGAGATCAGGTCACACACGGATTCACAGACCGTTCGGTATTTGCATGCTTTCCGGGATAGAGACAGTTTTTTTATCGCCTGATGCTGGAAGACCTCCCATTTTCTACCTAAAGTGTAATTATTTTTCAACCTCGCTTAGAAAGTTATTTTAACTTATTTTTATTCTAAAACAGCATAATACTGCACCTGATGTAGGTACTCACTTCTTTTTCCCAGAAGGGGTAGGCAGAGATTCTCCTGGTATCAACCAGGACACCACCTGATGATAAGCGTAAATGCCGTCCAGGGAGAATATCTAATAGCATGAGACGGCGGTTCAATGCTATTTGATACAATTAAAACGGTCAACTGAGATGCTTCTTCACACTACGGTGGAAGGACCCAAGATTATGGGAAGAGGAAACACGTGTGACAGCAAACTGTCTTAAAGCTAGACGGCGCGGTATAAAAAAGAATATGTGCTATAATTAACACGAAGTATTTGACAAGAGCATTATAATTTTCTTAAAATTAAAAAAAATACATTAATAGGTGGTAAATACAGCGCTTTTTTTAAATAATAGTGTACATCCTTTTATTTTTGAAGATCCTATGGTACGCTTGGGTTAAAATTAGCAAATTTAGCAAAATCTATGGATTTGCCACCAAAACACGATACTAATAAAAAACCGCTTTCTTGCGATTTTTTTTAGTTACATTGTGTTTGTACTCACTAAAGCTAGCACCTAGATTCGTTTTCGGCCGCAGTCTTGATACAACCTGTATAAATCTTCCTGTATCTGGATTTCTTCTATTCATTTAATCACAGATTTAAAGATTTCTTGGATTAAGGTTGCTATACTGTGACCGTATTCTGATCGGAGCAGGCAAAAACGATTCTTTGTATGAATTACTATGGCATGCTGCCCAATAGAGCGTACCCTCATCGGTGACGTTCCAAAGTAATTTATACAAAGAATAGTTTTTGCCCGATGCATTCATAGCTCTTGGTATGCTACGGTTAGTAGGTAGATTCCCGAAGAATCTATTAGATGATAATATTTTAACGGTGAAGAAAAACATAAGGAAACTTGTAAAGATTTTTAAGAATTTATATTTTATGTGAAGACAGGAAAATTGAACTAGGCTAGCTTGGTGGCCTAAGCCATATCAATCGAACTCTTTATTGTAGAGACGGTCCAAGCCCAGCAATTGGTAGTATGGAAATAATTTTGGCGTACCGAAACAGCTTAGGGTGCATAGGAACATAGAGGTTAGGAAGGTAACAAAGTGGTCGTGTTTTTGTAGTATTTCAATGTTTTTTGAACAACTAAAGTATTTTTAGAGTTAATAAATTGACATATTTCATAATACTCACTAAAAAAATAATCACTAAAAAGTTACCATGCATAAATAAGTTAGCATCCACAAATATTTATATATCAAAGAACAGCAAACCTTAGCTTGTGCAATATATCTGAACATCTATTAAACACATAGCTTACAAATAAGTAATTTCATTATTTTCCCTATTAACCACTGCGTTAATTCACCTTTATTTCATTACGTTTCCTATTTGCCCCTCCACCCCAATTCCGTTTACTGTATATAACAGCGCCAGTCTCCCGCGATCCCATAAACACGACTTTCATTTTTTTTCAATCACAATCAAAGAGAATTTGACGTACGTAGATAGCATAGACTACGCGCGTATGAAAGGCTAAATTACCGTGGGATGTAAACACAATACTAATACATAAATCTTTATTAGCAGCACTCGTATCGGTAGCTGCGTTTTATGGGGATCCATTATTAGAAAGATGTTGCTTTATTGTACATAAGACAGCCTCCGTGGCGCGGTTGGTTAGACGCGGGCTGTGAAATGAGAGGCTGCGGGTTTGATGTTTGTGAGGCCCAAAAATATTTGTCCTGGGTCTAGGTGTATGTGAGACCGAAAAGTCTCTCGCGACTTCTGATACCCACGACACAAGACTTAATTGATCCTGACATGAAGTGAGGATTAGGTATGTGACTGTTGGATGTATACTGTATTATAAAATGGAAAAGTAGAAGGGTATCTCCGTATGACGTTGCATATTAAAAACACTGTAGCATAGTTAAGTTCAATTTCTGACGATTTTTAGAAGTATGGGTATTTTGGAAGACCCGTAAAATATTTCGATCAATAAGTTTACAGTTACATATTTTAAACAGAATTTAGAGGTGCAATAAATGTTCATTGTTGAGTTTTAAACCTTTTGTGTGGGTATCAATAACAAGAAAATTGAAAAATAATCAATCAATATCTATAAATGACATATTATACAAAAGTCATAAAAATGGAGGAAAATTAGGGAAAAATCGTAAATTTTCAATAGGATGTTGCTTTAAGTGTACGTAGAGAAAATGCAAACAAGATTTTCAAGTTCCTTGTGTTCGTTTTCAGAACAATACTGAAATTATCTTCCATCATTTCATTCGCGTGCATTTCGTGTACTAAGAATCTGAAGATACGGGCTCTTTTCGATCCTAAAACACTCATACATAAAATAAATATTCTATTTCATACAGAACCACACATTGATTTTATTCACTCCTAGCAACTTTTTCCTACTTCACGCTTCTATTACCATAGAACAGTATTCCATTGTTTTAGCAAATCCGATCAAGCATAATTTTGAATTGACTTATCGTCAATAGCTTACGCCTGGTAAATATTTCGCACTAGTTTATATCGCGAGGTCTTTCATTATCATATTTTAACATACAATTATTGACTGCCTTGGTGGCGCTGTGTACTACGGTATTCGCTGAGGTCTCGGGTTCAAATCTCGGGTCGGGCAGAGATATTTTTTTGTTCATTGTCAGCCCGAAGTCAGAAATTTGTGCCCGGTAGGCTCGACCCCTCTCAGATCGTGGGACGAAAAACACAAGGTGAAATTTGGGTGTACTGGTAGCACTTCTGTCTACACCTCTGGGAAGAAGGCATGGGTTTATGTATGAGTGTACTCATTGATAGATATATTAGTGACTGGCTTGGCCAGAGCCCACTCACATTTTTGAAAATATTCTATCGCCTATATTCATCAGGGATAATGTAGGATTCTAATGGTAAAATAATTTTTCAAATTGGTGCATAAATTTCAGAGCCCATTTAATGCAAACAAACAATCCTAATATTATAAAGAGGATAGATTTATCCTCTTTATAATATTAGTATGGACTATGAGTTGTGAACAGAGAATATTGGTTCAGTACTAAAACTTTGTATCCTGGCTTGACAACACAATTACAAGGCACCACGGTAAAGTGACGCAGGTCGCTGTCAACTAGGTCTTTATAGAAATCTTTGGGAGGCTAATGTTCAATAGATGCCTTGTGGCTGAAAAGAGAGAAAGAGCGTGTAGTTACATTAGTATACGCACAGGGATTGCATTGCCCCCTACATAATCTTGTTTTATTAATACTGCCGTGGCTTGAAGAAGCATCTTAGTAGGCTGGCATTGTATCGAATGGCTTAGGACTGCCGTCTGATGCCATTCGATATCTGCCTGGACGGCATTTACGCTTACCATCAAATGCAGTGCAGTCATTACCCCGTGACATTGTAGAAAAATATATTATGTACAGTTTTGCATAAAGAGTAACATTACACAAAATTAATACTAAAACCTGACTAACTTTCTCGCAGCGGTTTCCTTCACCATCAAATACGAATTTTAAATGAAAAAAAAAATATAAATATATTTGGAACCTACATTATATTTATTTCCTTTGACTGTCCTATCTCCTACGGACTAGATTATTGCCCCACAGCTAACAATTGCTAATAAATACATTTTTTCAGCGGTGGTCGCGGGTTCGAATCCCAGGGCACACCTCGGAGTTTTCGGAGTCATGTGTGTATTGATAGTCAATCACCACGCACTAAAACGGTGAAGGAAAACATCGTGAGGAAACCTGCATACCATAGGATTCATAAGAATTTCTATGGTATGTAAGTCCGCCAACCCACATTAGGCCAGCGTGGTGGACTATATGGCCTAACCACTCTCAATCGTATTCTCGATTGTAGAGTAGGCCCGTGCCCTGCAGTGGGACGTATATGGGCTGATACAGATACAGATACATTTTTTCACCAAGCCGAAGATTTATACCTACGTTTCTCAAACGCTATGTTTAAATTCCATGTTTTAACCTCACTGTAAAAACTTGAATTGGCAAATAAAATGTCGCGCAGGGTAGGCTGTTTCCCGTATAAACGCAGAGGATATTTTTTACAAGAATACAAAACAGTACTTTTGAGTCACGCAAACGAAATTGCACAGAAAAGTTAATGCTTTTGGCGATTTTAGAATCTTATTAGGTGGTTTATGGCCTTATTTACAGCGAAAAAGTTGGAGTAATTAAAACATTTTTATTATTTTGAAGAAATAGTTTATTGCAACTATAGGTTATAGAGATAACCTCTGTGATGCAGTTGCTTAGATTGCAAAACTAAAAGCGACGGATTAGATCACCGCATTTAATGTTTGAAAGATCCACAAATGTTTTGTTGTGGTAAGAATGAAGAGTCTCTCATGTTTGGGATACCCATGACATGTGTAACTATTTGATATTAGTATTTATAAAGTCTACTATGCGTTAACATAGTGTAGTAGTGTATGTGACACATGAGTCTAGTTCTAACCGACAAATCAAATATTCGAAAGATCGAATCATAAGGTAAAAACATTTAAAGTTACATTTGAATTAATAAATCGCTAACTTCAAAGGCTAAATAATATTGCGAGGATTCCTTTAAATTTGAAAGATATCTGTAATTATTTCAAAGGCATTTGAAGTCTTCCAATACATATGAGACCAAAGTGCTGGAATACGGCCGAGTGCCGACCCTTGTTAATAAGACTCAAATTAATCAATATGGATTATATACTGCTATAATTAGCAACAGCATATATCTTATAAAAGAAAATATTTTTGACACTTAAAAAGCATTATTTACGAAGCGTAAAATCATACGACAGTGGCTAGTTTTAGAATCATTCGATCATAAAATTTATGATTTACGAGCAAATATTTATGCTCACAATTTACTGAGGCGTGAGTTAGGGGCTTATTTGTGAAATAAAATGGTTAATCCAGTCCATCTAGGTCCCATTGTAAGGTCATAGTTATTTACACTAGCCTATTTTTTTATTTCAATGAATGGCGAGACGAGCATGCCGTTCGCCTGATGGTAAGCGATACGACCGCTCATGAACAGTAGCAAAACCAAACAGCACTTTGATTTACAAAGCATTCCACTGGGCTCGCCATTCTGAGACATAGGATATTAAGTCTCGATATGTACAGTGCATTTACAATGCTGTTTTGGAGGGAGGTATAGACATTGCAGTGGTAGCTTCCCAGATGGCCTCTCACATATGAGAGACCTACCACCAGTAAAATTTACCATTATTAAAATTTCAGGTCACTATCTAGTCAGCTATCAGTCCTACCAGTGAAAATCGTTGTTCTCCTGTTTTATGAAGTCCACCACTTCTAAAAAAGCCTTTCCTATGGATTTTTACTATAAGCTGTTGGAAGCGGTTGCCACCAGAAAATTTTCAGCATCAAAGTAGGCAGTTTAAATAATTTACTGGCGCAATATTTACAATGTCAGCACTAAAATTCAAATTTGAATATAGCAACAATAAAATCATAAAAAACAGAAGTCTTTTTGCAAGGAAATAATAGGTTTGGTTGTCAAACTTAAAAACCTTCTCTAACAGTTTTGGCGCGAGCCCGAAATAAAGAATTGTTCCTATTTATGAGCTAGTAATGTCATTTGTAACTGAAAATATTTGGAAGCATTCTTTTTGTAAAAAATATTCTAAGGTGCTTTCATCATAATTTAATGTTGCTTTTTATTAGCTAGCACCTTAGTACCCAATTTTCCAAGAATATATTCTAAGCGCCATTTCTTTCCATTCGGGAGCTTCTTAACATATGAAAAAGCACATATACATTCCAGATATTTTGTCTTGCTCGTCTACCTGCAACTGAATTGGTCGACACACTTAGCCGGTCAAGTGGTCTCATAAGCTTAGCTAAAACCAAACCTCTTAACAAGGGGATAACCCTTTTTTGTTTCAACTGAAAGGGTAAACCCACAGTATAAACCACAAAGCTGTGGTTTCGTCACCCAACACGCGTCGCTCTTTAATCATTCTAATTAATTACAATTACTACATATCATTTCTAATCGCGATTCTAGCATAACTCCATAATAAGCCAAATTACAGAAATGAGACAACATATTTTTTTCCTTTCACTTCCTAACGTAAAATAAACGTCACAAAAAGCGTCAAATTAACCGCTAATTTATATAAAGATGGTATTTAAACGCAATAACTTCACGATACTACCGAGTCATCAATGTTCAATAAACAATTATGAATTAGTAAAAAACTGTGAGCGCATGAGACAGACGTGGCAGCCATTATAGAGGTACTGTCGCGGTACGGTTGTGGCGTATAATGACGTGTGAGACTGCTAGTCTTGCTTCGCATCGGAGTGGGGAAACGCGGCGGTTTTTCATTAAACATTTTTACAGTGTACCAGCCCATATACGTCCCAATGCACGGCACGGACCTGGGGAAACGTGGCGGTTTTAAGGCTGCATTTTCATTGAACATTTTTATACTGTACCAACCCATATACGTCCCACTGCAGGGCACGGGTCTCCTCTACAATTAAAAGTATGATTGAGAATGGTAGGGAATATAGTCCACCACAATGGCCTAGTGCGGTTTGGCGGACTTTAGATACTACAGTTCATAACATTTTTATAAAGTTGGTTAAAGATAAGGAGACTACTATAGGTCATAAGCTTGCCTTAAAGATTACGGAAGCAATTTGGCAAAATCGGCCTAAATTTATAATTTTCATAAGTCTATCATGAACGTCCAATGCTGCGCTTGTCGATACGTGGGCTCCACTCGAGACATTTTTACTCAAAAATATTTTAGATTAATAATATTTTTTTGCTACATTATAGTTGGAATGAATTTTAGTCACGGAAGTCTTATTTCTGATGATAAATAATTATTCAAGGCACTAAATTATATTGCCGCTGATTTAAAAACAAAATATTGCGAATATTCAGTTATCACAATACTTTTCTATCGTACCTTTTGTACTCAAAATATTTACGGCTAACTACGCAAACCGCAGCGTCTATAAAACGCTAGTGCGCAGAACGTCCCAGGCTTTTTGTCACAATTACACAAGGTGACGATTATGAGTCTACTGTATAGGCTGATACTGTAGCACCTGCGAGGTGCCGCCTTTATCACTGTGACTGTTTGATAGTAGGAAACATACGGGAGTGTGGTAGGGGCGAGACGCTGCGTTTTGTAGGAAAGGTTGTCTCTCGGTGTAGAGGTGATGTATATGGTCTGAAGCCTAACCCGGCCCAATCGATCTCTCGATTGTTGAGGAGATCTGTATATAGGCCGGTATAGATAGAGATAGAAAGTCTAGCGTCGAACGTAGGCATCCAGCCATAAAATGTCTAGATAAAAACCTATTGGAAGCAGTCTGCGTTTATCAAATTTATGATTTTAGCTGTAAGATTTAAGAAATAATATGCAGTTGATATTGAGTTGGCAGATTTCTATGCCATGACAGGAAAAAATGGATTTAAAACTAGGAGACACAAAACAGCGAGTGTAATGTTGACAAACAAACTAATATTTAATTTAGACCAGGATATTATTCGTACTGACTATGAATGAATGAAGAATATGAATTCATGGTGGCCTGTTGGACGAGAATCTGATAATCTGAATCTGAGAAATAGAAGAAAGATCAGACGCAGTTGCCAACATTTTCAGTGTGGTCCCGGTTTCAAATCCCAGGGCGCACCTCTGATTTTCGGAATCGTATATGTATTTATAGTCAATCACCACGTAATATAAAGGTGAAGGAAAATATCAAATGAAAACCTATATAGCATAGCATTTTTTAAGAATTTCTATGGTATTTAAAGCCCGTTAACCCTCACCTCACTAGGCCTGGGTGGTGGATTATAAAGCCTAACCGCACTCAATTGTACCTACTCTAGATTCTAGAGGAGGCTCTTTTCATGCATTAGAACTTATATGGGTTGATACGGTACAGCACAGTAAAATATTAAGGGTTTTATTCATCTAAAATTGTATTCTCATCGCCATAGCAAGATAGTTGTAAAATCCGCAGAAAAAAATAAAATTAGATTATTGTGGTTTAAATAGAAATACCTCAAGGCTAGTTTCTTTCAACTCTCTAGACGTTAAGAGCTGTTGTTTCTAATGACGGTGTAGAGTTAAATAACAACAATTATAAGTGACATTTTTACTTTTAATCACTGCCACCTAACCTAGTTGGTAAAGTGAGAAAATTGCCTCGGAGCGACATCTAAGTATAGTGTGAATGAATTCAGTATACTACTAATATATAATAGTATAGTGTCATGGCCGTTGGGGCCGAAAGGTTCTTGAGTGGAGGCCACGTACAGGCAAGCGAAATGTCGGACGCCCGCCTACAAGGTGGACGGACGATCTGACTAAGGTTCAGGAAGTCGCTGGATGCAGGCCGCTTCCAACAGGTCATTGTGGAGATCCTTGGGGGGCCAATGTTCGGTAGTGCACTTCCTGTGGCTGATATGATGATGATGATGATAGTGTCATGAATAGTATATCCAGTATTTTTGTAACAAATAAATACGTAAACTGACGAATGTAATACGATTGCCTCGGTGGCGTAATAGTACTATGGTACGGTTACAAAGCTTAGGCCTCGGGTTGGAGTAGCGGGTCAAGCAAAATTATATGAATTATGATTTTTATATTCAATATCAGCCCGAAGTCAGGTATTTGCGTTTGATATGGCGATATTCTCGCACCCTATGATATCGTGGGAGGAAACATACATGTTGAAACGTGGGCGACCTGTTCGCACCTCTGCATACCATTTCAGCGAAAAGGCGTAAGTTTATGTATGTATTTAAAAATGTAAACAATCATCAAGAAAATTAATAAGCCCAACAGTGACATACATAGTCCTGACCCCATACTAAGACAAGATAAGATGTCAAAGGAATTGATTTATAATATATAAGTCGCAAATGATTTTCACTCATTATTACATATTTTTTGTGAAATCATGCATTTCTAGGCTGTTTTATCAAGCTTCTTGTATTGAAAAAAATGGCTGATAGATTTATAGCTTGAGCTGAGACCTTAACATATAGAATTCTAAATCTGTTTCCAGAATAAATATTTAAAAATATTTGTGACTATTTTAGTAACAATTACTTCTTATCATGTGCTATGACTTCCCACGATATTTAGTTCTTGGAAAACTATAGCCAATTGATTTTAACAGAATACTGTCTTATCTTATGACTGAATAACATATCTAGGTTAAAATTTAACTAGACATGTTTATGTAAATATTCAAACAATTTGTCAAACGTGTTATGAAATGACCTGCTTAGTAGAACGATAAAATACTTAGTGGAAATCAGATAATTTGAAATTAAATTCAATATATTTTTGGTAAAATGTATTTATCACTGTCGTAAGTGAGCAAAATAATTAATATACATGTCATGAAATTAATATTGTGTTATCATTAATTATATAAGACATTTCCATTACTTTTAAAAAAATGATGGTAATATTTTAATAATTTTTCACTGTTAAGTTTTTTTTGGCCTTAATGTCTAATGCTAATACAAGGTATGAAGGACGTAAGGTATTGAGATCTTATATTAGAAATCTAAAATAATGTTTTTAGTTATATGAAAAGTATGTTTAATTTTTGTAAATGGTTTCATTCTCGACAGCAAGAAAAATCTTTCTTTTTATTGCAAAATTTGGCAAACGAGCAAACAGGTTACCGGATGGTAGTTGATTACAACCGTCCACAAACACTCACCACATTGGGATCATAGATATGTTGCTAGGCCATCTAATTAGGAGGAGACTGGGAAGGAAAAAGGATTGGAAGAGAAAATGGATATTGGGCACCAAGCAATCTCACTCACCGAATAAAACGCGACAGCTACGCTGTAACTTCACGTCAATTTCTTATGAGCCAGTGGTTAGACGATCCTGCCATTCATGCTAAATATGACTGACCATAGCGTGGCTCTACCACTTCCAAAATTTTCAATCAATTTTGTTCAATTCAGGGCAGAGAACATGACAGTCAAAATATTTCAGCCAAAACTCAATGCACGTCCAAACATAGTATAGCCCCGTATATTCCAACAAGAATTAAAACAATTTTAATAGAATCTGCGAGGTATTAACTTAATTAGAAAATAAACGCGTTGTGTGAAATAGGAAGATGCGCGCCGCAAATCAATTATTTACTTTACTTTGTATTTTATGTCTCAACATTGTGGATCGACGTGGAAATATTTGTTTTGCGCTTCAAATATTAAGTTTTTATACACCTAGTGGTAGTGTCAGTCTATAGCATACTAAAAGGTTTTGTTCGCTACTTGACACAATTCTTCGCTTTAATTAATGGCTTCTTAGCACTTAGGAAGGGACATTGAGTAAGAATATAGAGAGGACGTAGCTATTAGTATTGCGAAAAATTACTAATATTTTTTAAATATTTTTTTTATTCTAGCACGGCATAGTGACTTGTGCACCTGATGGTAAGCGCAAATGCTGTCCAGACTGAATATCGAATGGCATCAGACGACGGTTCAATGCCTTTCGATACAATTATGCCTGCCAGCTGAGGTGCCTCTTCATACTACGGCGGAAGGACCCAGGATTATAGGAGGGAACACGAATTATAGCGGCCTGTTTTGTAAAGTTAGTTGTTTTGCTTTTACCTGTGAACTAAATTCTATAGGTTCATTCTTTTCTTTTAGGATTGCTCGTCGTAGTGGTAGCCTGTCGGATACGGACTAGATGCGACTGCCAACATGTTCACGGTGGTCGCGGGTTTAAATAACCGGGCACATCTATGACTTTTCGGAGTAATGTGTGTGTTGATAGGTGAAGGAAAACATAGTGAGTAAACCAGCATACCATAGCGATTTGTATAGTTTATACAGGCAGGTAAAAGTTTGCCAACCCTCACTAGGCCAGCGTGGTGGACTATATGGCCTAACCACTCTCAATGGTAATCTCGATTGTAGAGGACGCCCGTGCCTTGTAGGAGGACATATATGGGCTGATACGATACGATACGATTGACCATCGTACACTGATACACGTATTATAGATTCCTGTTAAACTATTGGATTAAATAATTAATTTAGTGGCAGTATAACATATTTTACTGATTGTAGGTATCTCATATGTGAGAGTCCGCCTGGGTAGGTATCACCGCAATGCCTCTTTTTTCGGCCAAACAGAAGTGTAAATGAATTGTTGTGTTCCGGTTTGAAGGAAATTGAAGCCAGAGTAACTATTGGACATATTGAGACTCAACATCTTATGTCTGAGGCGCAGTGGAATGCCAAGCACTGCTTTGAAATTCATGGTGCTGTTCGGTTTTGCTACTGTCCCTGAACGTTCGTATAGCTTATTATTAAGCGAATAATATACTATAGACCAGGGTAGAAGCCTTTAAAAATAATAAAAAGTGAAAAAAAATTATAGTAGGATGAAACCCATTAGAAAAGGAGGGGGATAGTATAAAAATGAAAGGAAAAAATAATTTACGGGCGATCTGAGGTCGGGAAGGGGATGGGGGTGGGTTTTTAAGGGTAAAAAAACGGTTTTTCTCGATTTCCGGCAAAACTAAAAGTCCTATCAAAAAAAGTTAAATGGCAAAGTTGTAGGTAATAAAAAGATCTAAAACTTTTGTATTTACACTTTTTTCACAAAACTTCAAAGTTTATGTGAAAAATTCAAAAAACCAAGTTAATGGTTTTTTATTTTTATCTTTTACAAAAAAAATATTTTTTTAACGAAATTTGGTGAAAACTTACCTTTTTATGTCCCAAATACGCTGTAATTTATTTGATTAAAAATATTTATTTTTTTCGCCTTATTTTGAATTAATATCGAAAAAGCACCCTAATTTTCCTTTTTTCACCTGTCAAAATATCAGCTTTTTTCAAAAAATTGGTATGTTTTCTGTTCGTTGAAATCTCTTCTTTCCGATGGTGAAAAATATATATATGTTACTATAGTAAATCTTCTCAGAAAATGCAAAGCAAAGCTGCTTTTTTTAATATATTTATAATATATTTTTTATACATTTTGACATTTATTTCTTTAATATATTTTTTTTCATGGGTATATACTCACCATAACAAAGTGAAGGCATTATTAATTCGATTTTGTGTTTCAGATTATCAGTATGGATGAATCTGTTTGTATCATCTGCAATAAGGCAGATGATAAGCAAGTGTATGAAATAAAAAAGCAGCTTTGCTTTGCATTTTCTGAGAAGATTTACTATAGTAACATACATATATTTTTTCACCATCGGAAAGTAGAGATTTCAACGAGCAGAAAACATACCAATTTTTTGAAAAAAGCTGATATTTTGACAGGTGAAAAAAGGAAAATTAGGGTGCTTTTTCGATATTAATTCAAAATAAGGCGAAAAAATAAATATTTTTAATCAAATAAATTACAGCGTATTTGGGACATAAAAAGGTAAGTTTTCACCAAATTTCGTTAAAAAAATATTTTTTTTGTAAAAGATAAAAATAAAAAACCATTAACTTGGTTTTTTGAATTTTTCACATAAACTTTGAGGTTTTGTGAAAAAAGTGTAAATACAAAAGTTTTAGATCTTTTTATTACCTAAAACTTTGCCATTTGACTTTTTTCGATAGGACTTCTAGTTTTGCCGGAAATCGAGAAAAACCGTTTTTTACCCTTAAAAACCCACCCCCCATCCCCTTCCCGGCCTCAGATCGCCCGTAAATTATTTTTCCTTTCATTTTTATACTATCCCCCTCCTTTTCTAATGGGTTTCATCCTACTATTATTTTTATTGGTTTTAAAAATTATAGACTCTGATCTACTAGTCTCGCCATTCGTTTCAATAAAAATATAAAAGTATAGCAGTGAACTTGATTCAAATTCAAATAATCTAATGTAAATAACCTGAAGTACCAAACTGACCTAAAGTGTCATATATTAATATGGCAATCATATTGGCGAACTATGAATACCATTAATGGTGATTCTGTTATACATCTACATTGTGACTTATGACATTGAACCATTGTAATTTTATGTGGCTATAAAAAATAAAGCAAATAAGAAGACAGTTCGTGTTGCTGAGGGAGTTTCTTGCGCTGTTTCTTCCTCACAGTTACGACACGTTCCGAAGCGATGGTAGCAGAAATCAACCATTCAAAAGTTCTTGTGAAAGATTATTTGAATTAAGAATATTTTGATTTGATTCTGTCTACACCTTTGCGGATAAAGGCGTGAGCTTATGTATGTATATTCAAATTCCTATGTCGAAGTTTCATGTGCAGGTCATTAAAATCATCAAAACGCTGCAATTAAATGTTTCCATCAATGTCTGCTAAAGATACATATCACATACAATGTAATTCGTAGGGTATTATTATTAAACTTTACAATACATTGTAACATTTAAATGTTTCAAATAAAGTACTTTTTGTCACAGGGGTCTGCGCAAAAACCGGTAATTTCGTAAATTATATTTTAAAATGCATTTTGACTTAAAATTACGTGTCATTTTTTGTTGTGTTTAATTTAATTTTAATTTTTGACCTTTGTGGCGTCTTCGTTTTAAAGGTGATATTTAATAAGGACTAAGTAATTGCTGTGGGATTGATTTCTTTATTATGTACTTTATCAAAAGATAAATAATGGGGTAAATTCATAAAAAAATACATTATAATAATAATAATAATAATAATAACTCTTTATTATAACACCATATACAAAAGATAAACAAAAGACAAAAACAAAAGAAAAAAGAAGAAAACAATAGTTATAGAAAAATAAAGTTGGTGATATAACTGGCGGTCTTATCGCTTTAAGCGATCTCTTCCAGACAACCGGTTGGTAAAGGAAAGATCCAATGGTTATGGACGGTGCTTATTATTAACAATAAACTTACATACAATATAAATATATAAATACCGATATAAACGAATAAATGCAAGATATGATACACTTAAATACAATATAATACATAAACATACATATATACATAACAATAATAGTGAATGATGATAAATCTATTGCGAAAGGTAGAAAGCTTTCACCCTTGATTTAAATATTTCCAGCGAGGACGATCGCTTAATTGTAAGAGGCAAAGCGTTCCACAGCCGCACTGCCTCAACAGTAAAGGAACGGTCATAAAATGACGTCCTATGTGCTGGAAACTGCAACATCAGATTCTCTGATGACCTAAGACAATGTGAATTAGCAGTATGTAGGAAGTTAAAACGTTCCTGAAGGTAGCGCGGAGAAGAGGGATTAAACAGAACACTGTAGAGAAGAGACAGGATATGAGCATTTCGGCGACGACGTATAGGGAGCCACTTGAGCCTGTTACGATATTCAGAAACATGGTCATATTTGCGCAAACCAAATATAAACCTGATACAAAAATTTTGAAGGCGCTCAAGCTTATTTAGCTGGGCCTCAGTAAGATCGAGATAGCTGGTATCGGCATAGTCGAGAATAGGGAGCAAGAGAGCTTGTGCAAGCGCAATCTTAGTGGTAGTCGGAAGAAAATTACGCAATCTACGCAAAGAACCAGCAGAGGCAAACAATTTACGACTAACTGCCACTATTTGAGGGCCCCAAGTTAAACTGCGATCGAAAATAACACCAAGATTTTTCACAGTGTCGCTAAACGGGACCACAACCCCTTCTAGCAGCACATGAGGCAAAAGAGACCAGTCGATCTTACAGATAGTTCTTGGGCTTCCTATAACAATGGCTTGTGTTTTGTTGGGTTCAATTTAAGGCCATATGCTTTACTCCACTCGGATATTGCATGAAGGTCGCTATTCATCAGACGAATAGAGTCATTCAGCTGGTCGAGCGGAGATTGACGATAAAGTTGAAGGTCGTCTGCATAAAGGTGGTAGGAGGAAGAAAGATTACAAGAAATTGAATTAATAAACACTGAGAAAAGAAGGGGAGATAGGACGCCACCCTGAGGAACACCGGCAGATGTGTTGCACCACGAGGAAACCAAATCCCCTAGGCGAACACACTGACGGCGACCAAACAGGTAACTATGAAACCATTCAATCACACTTGGAGATATGTTGAAGGAGCGAAGTATAGCTATGAGAATGTCAAAATCAACCGTGTTAAATGCATTGCTAAAGTCTAGGAGTGTCAGCACAGTTAACTGACTGTTTTCCATCCCCAGACGAATGTCGTCGGTGATTTTGACAATTTATATACTTTTAACAAATTATATCCTAATTTGTTAAAAGAAAATACGTAACATACTGTTATCTTATTTTATTTTATATTATACGCATTCAAAAGATTGATTTTTAAAAATTATTAGTACAAATCATCCAAATAATACCTTTTAATAATACCAAATAATGCAACTCAACTTATTCCCTAAATTATGTATTTAAAATAAATGCTAGAAAACTAATTTACCCGGACCTACATTCAGAATTTTCTCAACACATACTCATAATTTCTAAACGAACAAAACACAAAGGGAACAATGCAACATAAAAAAAACATTTTGACTTACAAATTTGTGATTACGTTTAATTAAATGCACCGTGAGCTTGCGAATAAATTGTCCATTTTAGGCAAACCATCTTTAACTGGTTGCTTAGCGATTTTTTTTATCATAACCGCTTCGGCATAATTCGTTTTCACCTTCGATCTAATTAGGACTATCCAATGGTGGTCACGTATCGAGCAAAAACTCGTGCTGCGTTTAATTCACTAGACTGGGTGGCGAGTGACAGTGATGCATGAAAAAACTATGGCATTATTACAATAAAATTATAATATGGATTAGCTTTTTTTGTTGGGTTTTTAATTTCTTAATAATAGATAAACGTAATGAGAATTAACATCTATTTTTCGTTCATACGAGTAATAAATAGGCTTGTTTTGATTTGTAATATGAACAATTTCACGTAATTCAATTTGGGCGTGCAAATTAAGCTTTTTTTTCTGCCATATAACTTTAATAAATACTTGATGTGAAATTGAATATTTATATGGAAAATGTTTATATTCGGGTAAATAGTACGCACATTGCTTAATGTAAATTTAAAATCATGGCTGCATTTCAAACATGTTAACCACGGCTAACAGTTTGATAATGATTTCACAAATGAAATAATGAACTGAAGCATGCGAGGGTGTAATGTTAAAATAATTATTTGAATATTGCACACAAATAATAAACAAAAACGACGAAAAGAATTATTTAGCTAGTTAAATGTAATCGGTGAGGGGTTTTCAAATACCATTATCGTTTTAAATCCATAATAATAAAGCTTAGTATCTAGAAATTAACTTAAACAAAAACAAGAGTCACGCGAGAGACCGAACCGCGCCAATAAATTCGAATTACGAGTAACTACTTTATATATTTAAGTTGCCTATTAAAAAATGCAGGATGCGTGAAGCATATAAAGGGTTGCATTACTTGCCCATTTGCACAGCACTAACAACAGACGTTTGAGCTGTTAGAAAGTATCCCGTCGAGTTACAACTGCAATTCCTGTAAGCTTGGATAATGGCACGCAAGGAATTGACACCGAGCACTGAAGCTTGGCAAGTCTATTAGAAAATAACTTGCTTTTACACCGCAACAATCATAAAAAATGGACACTTGTTATAAGTAGCTTTGGAAATAACTTTAACATTTACCATGCCAATGCTGTACATTTAGTAACTAAAATGTATAGAGTTGAGATGGCTAAAATGAAGTTTAGGTATAGTCAATATTAGCTCAAAAAACAACGATTAAGAGAAGAAACAAAACATCGAGTTGTATCAATCTACTTGCCATGCCAATAGCAAGTAAGCGGCGCGTTCAAACGGGCTAAAATTCACATCTGCTTCGAATTAAAACCAACTTCGTTACGGGCATTTTAAAAATCTTTAATGCATTCGCTTTTCTTTAAAAATTGTAAAGGGTTGATGTTAATTGCAACTGATAAACGAAACGCGATAGCCATGATTATGAACACAATTATTGAACGCGCACCACACATGACGGTGTACGTGCATAATTTCGCATTTACTTTCAACAACTTTTTTATTCATGAAATAAGCTGTTCTATACGTATTAAAAATACGCATGTTCAAATTATTATTAAGTATTAACATGTTTTCACATTTTTTTTAAAAGATTTAGTGTTGAAGCTTGGTATCTCTAAGGCTGGCTATTTCTAATAGCTGACGGTTTTGTTCTAGTCTTGTCATTGTCAGGAAACTAAAGAACTCAACATTTTATTTCTCAAAACCCAAATGATGAGCCGACTAGAGTACTACTACTGTGGGGTTACCCTATAGTTCGAAACGAATTTCGAAATTTCGGACGTTGTACGTAAAACTACGAATGTGCCTAGATTATCCACGAAATGTTCGAATCCTCTATCATGCGTCGTAAACATAGTCTAAGTTCGGAGAAAATAGTAATTATCAGAGAAAATAGTATTTATTTTTAGAAGTGGTTTTGTATCTTACTTCATACGTGGAACATTCGAACCCCGCGTGGTAATCCGATGTGAAGTAACAATTTGCCTTTGCGTTTTCTTAAGTAATTGCTACATTAAATAATCCTAAAACCCCACCCTCTTTCATTACTCAATAATATTCAAAGACATATATGTATATGCGGTATTTCTGGTTACTCAATATCAAGTAAGGTTCTTTTGCAGTTAATACTTTATACATTTATTGTGTAATGACAAAAAGTTAATCGCTTCATTGGATATTAGTAGAAACGCGATTGGGTTATGTATTTAGGTAGTAAGTTCTTCATGTGGTGACATAATCTTAATTTACTTCTTGTTAATTTCAAGATATGCTAAAATGTTTATTTTTTTCAAGACTAAAATATCATCTCTAGCTTTTTATAATCAAATCAAGAACAATAATAATAAATAAATCCACCCAACAGTCATATCCATAGTTCTGACCACAAACTAAGATCGAGTCTTGTGTCGTGGATATCAGGAACTACGAGAGACTTTTCAATCTCACAAACACCCAGACCCGAAACAAATACCTGTGCATCACACAAAAATTTGTTTCTGTGCGGGAATCTAATACATATCCTGTAGTTTCTAACCAATTACGCCACAGAAGCTTTCAAATCAATTACATCAATTGTTGTCATCGTTGTATCTCTTTCCACTGCTGAACATAGGCCTTCCCATGGATCGCCACATGAACCTGTTGAACCACATGAACTTCCTATGACTTTAACCTCTACATTGCAAAGGTTAAACCAAAAACACTACCAACTAACAATTAAACGTATACCCGTCTAATGTTATTTAATCATTCACTATCATGTTTAACTTACAGAGCAAAATATTTAATTGTTCATGGGTTTGCACCTGCCCTAACTTATAGTTTCGGATCTTAGTATATTTGTGCAGTACAGAAAGGGTTTAATTAAACTTGTATTGCGGAAGGTCGTTAAAAAAAATTGAATAAAAAAAGCCTTTTATTCCATGCATTTACAAATAAAATTACAATAATGAAATTTCAAATTTCATGATTGATACATTACATGCCTGGACCTTTCTCAGGTGAAGGCCTCCTCCAAAGATTTCCATTGCGCCGCTTGCCCTGTAGGCCGTCCCGTGTGGTTACCTTAGGTAAGCGGAAGGTCGTTAGTACCTATTATTGCTGTTTTAGGTGTTATAGTTCCACTTCTTGCTTGACTCTATGGTAAAATTGACCATGTCATTAGTCATGACATTTTAGGCCACTTGAGGCAGACAGTGAGTGATAGTGACTAGATCAGTCCTACCAATGAAAATCGTTGTTCTTCTGTTTTTGAAGTCCACCACGGAAGAGCCTTTACTATGGGTCTTTACTATACGCTGTTGGAAGCGGTCTGCATCCAACGACATCTTACAACCTTTAATATAATGTTTGATCATATTGTAGCTGGACGTCTAATCTTGCTGGTATGCATGCTGGTACATCGTAATCATTCAAGAATTTTCTAGTCCCATTGGCCATTGGTCATTCATGTCTAGCTCTCTTAAAATGGGTATTGATCAGTTTTACAAGTTGCAATGTATGTTACAAAGTAAGTATTTTGAAGTCAAAACTTGAATAAGAACACGAACAGCGTAGAACAAGCAAAATAGCACCGATTTTAGCACACGGCGTAACGTAAAATGTTCACTACGAATGTTACATGTAACACCGGCCAGTAACTTTAGGCTTAAAAAATATTTTAGCTACTGTACAACATCGATTATATACCCTTTCATCAGGTTCTAACCAATTCCCGGCGATAAAAAACCACATTACACTTAACAGCATTTCATTAAAACACAATCAATTAATGTACGATAAAGGACTTGCAAAAACTCGCGAATGATTACATACCAGCGCACGCCCGCGGCTCTGATCGACGTGCGACGATAATGAGGCGTTTGGAGTAGTTCCGAATCGATTGGTATTCGATTGCTCTCCTTACTTTATGATCGTTGTTTGTTTTGCGTGTTTACGGTAATTTAAAAGATTCCTAGAAAATTATTTTGGAAAGAACAGTTGACAAGTTTCAGGATGTAATCCATCAAAGTTTTTATTCAATGAGTAGAAGAAGTAGAGGAAGTTCTCGTTATGATTTCCCGTGTTGAATGTATCCCTTGCGCGTGCTCAAAAATACAACTAAATATATGCGATACATTATATGAAGTTGATAATTGTGCAATACGAAGACACCCACACATAAACGTAGATGATGTTTACTGACTGGTTATGAATAGAATAGTTATTATCTGTGTTGGTGGTATTGGTTTGGGATACAAATCTGTAACTGTATTAGCCCATATATACGAACGCACCTTCTTTATAATCGAGACTATGATTGAGAGAGTCACATAGTCCACCAGCCTGGCCTAATGCGGGTTGGCGAACTTTACATACCATGGTGATTCTTAGAAACCGCTATTGTTTGCGCGTTTCTTGACGATGATTTCCTTTACCGTTATCATACCTGGGGATTGACTATCAAAACACACACTTCGAAAGGCAGAGTTATTGTAAATGTTCGTTAAAAAAAGTAACTCCAAATGAACTTAGTAACACCTAATACAGACTTCGCCATAACGGTACCCAACCCTTTACAAAACCTTCACTAATCATATACGAAACTGTACTGTTAACCGTTATTCGTTTTTACGGCATTTATAATATATCGGCACATCCAAGTAAGAATCATAAACTGAAATAAAACAGGCGAAATGGCGGTAAAAAGAATTGCGCTACACGGGCCTGAGCGACCGCGGGTATGTTCGACCACCTGCTCCACGCAGATGGCGCTGCAGGGTTAATAAATTCACGTTAACCCTCAAATAAATTCTCGGCTGATTGATTGGGCATTGTGCGAGAAATTGATTGTCTTGTGTTTGTCAAATCAGAGTTGAGGCTTAATCCTTCCTTTTTTTGTAGGAGGGGTTTTGCGCCTGAGTTCATTCTGGTCAACAAGAATAGGAAATGCCGGGCCAGTATAAAAAAAATATTAAAAAATGCAATAATGTTCTATTTTTTGCTAAGGTGATTCAACGAATATATGCATTTCCAAAATATTTTGTAAGATACAATGGGACTTTACATTGCTGATAATTAATTGAATTTTGGATACTTTTCTGGGTCATTTTTTAAGATATGTTTTTAGGTGAAACCATAATGAAATAATAAATACTATTTTTATTGGAAGCCATAATCAACACATAAAGAAAAGCCCCGTAGTAAAATAGGCATCTTGAGTTGTGGCTACCAGAAGATATGAGTAATTTTTCTATTCCATAATACAAGTACTAACATACCTATGTGTTATATCTCGTATATGCGGGGTGTGATCACACAAATGTAATCAAATATTTTGTCACATCGCCGATTGCTCATAAACCTAAAGTTTTACAGTTGTATTTTTATCCACAATATAAATATTGCAATGAATCTTAGCTCAAGCCCAATAGATTTCATCAAAATATATAAGAACTTACACAAGATTTTTTCCTCAATTAATACAATCTGCTTAAAACCTCATAGCTCCACTACAACTGAGAAGAAACGCAAAACCGCATACTAATATCTTAATGAACATCAAACGTACAAAGCCATGAATGAACGCTTACCATAAGCGTGTAATTTTCACAGCCACATACCGTATGACGGGCTGATTCGTGTGTTTACGCACCTATTTGCTCATAACAATTACTTATTAACATGTCATTGGTTGCGCTATTTGTAAATTGAGCTGATCGCCAGGTTATTAGAAATGTCCTAATTTGTTATGTCATTGTAAGGTCACGTGTTTACTGGTGGTAGGTCTCTCATGTGTGAGGCCACCTGAGTAGATATCACTGCAATATCAATTTGTCCCGCCAAACATCAGTGTAAATGCACTATTGTGTTTCTGTGTGAAGGACATTTTAGCCAGAGTAACTGCTGGAAATATTGACACTTATCATCTTATGTCTCAGGACGGCGAGCGCAGTGTAATGTTAGCTTTGCTTTGTAATTCAAGGTGTTTGGTTGTGCTACTGTTCATGCTCGTCTTGCCTATGCGGTTAGATGCTTTAATAATTCTGTCATAATATATCATTCCTATAGTCAAAGTGGACATAGAGAAGTTCAGCTTATTGGTAACTTACCACTCACTTTATACCAGCACGGCAAAATGACTGCACTGCACCTGACGGCAACCGCAAATGCTGTTCAGTCGCTATGGTATGCAGGTTTCCTCACGATGTTTTCCTTCCCCGTTTTAGTGCGTGGTGATTGACTATCAACACACACATGACTCCGAAAAGTCAAAGGGGTGCCCTGGGATTCGAACCCGCGACCACCGTCAACATGTTGGAAGTCGCGTCTAGTCCGTTTACCAACAGGCCACCACGCACCTTACTTGACCTTCAGTCAGAGTATCGAACGGCATTAGCCCTGTCACATCCAGCATCAAAAATAAAAATGAAAATATTTTTATACAATACACAAAGGTTTCACAATGTTGTTTTTCTTTACCTTTAGTGACAAATGCAGTTTTCATTCAAAAAGACTGTACAAGAAACCCAATTGTTACAAAAAATGCAGCTTGGTATAATTCAGCTCAAAAGGCAAATCAAATCTTCAATGATGCCAGTACGATTCAATACTACAGACATAGAAACAGTGACCGCAGTTGAACGCTTAGCTAATAGTCTACAGTCCTGTCACGATGATTCGACAGTAATGCACTGCAAAGATTTCCACACTTGGTACGATGAGTCAGCTAAAATATGTTTTATCGACCTATATGCGAGGAGTACAACTCTATATGTACTCTTTCTAGCTCTTTGGAAGTTCACAGCTGAACGTAGGCCTCCAAGGATGTTGGAAGTCGCCTGTAATACTTGAGGCTTCTGTTTACATTGGACAAGTATTGGTCCAACGTTATTGCATTTAAATTGTTGGTGGCGACGTTTAATATTTACGGTTCGAAGTTTCTTAAATAGCATATTCAAATTTCTTATATTTTATGTTTGTGTCTAAACTAAATAATGAGTGTAATTTTGATTGGAGCTATTTTTTGCCAGCCTCTTACAATGGGTAGGGAAGTAAAAGACGGAAGAAACGCAAGGATATAGGACCTGCTGCAACTTCGCTTATTTAACGGAACATTAAAACAAAACCGTCGATTTATCGTTTTTCTCTGATACAACACTATCAGCCGAGCCAGGCTACTACTACAGTGACAGAAAAAATCGGCCAGACTCTACCACTTTCTCAAATAAATCTATATAATGTAACATTTAAATTAAAGTATGTAGACTTACGTAATAAAAAAAACACTGGAAAATCTTTACGAAATTTCACATGCAAAATTTAGCACGTACTATATTGGAGAGCCGTTAGTCTTTCACGTCGGTCAACGTGGTACCGTGTTTGAAAACGCACGCTCGTTACCCACCCAATAAATTAGCAATAGAATCAATCGTTATTGACTAGCCATCATCTCTCTTGGATAAGGTGGTACTGAGATGTAAGGACTGAACGATGAGGCTTACAACAAGTCACTTTAATCCTTTTTTATACAATATCGTGTTTTTTTTTCTTGTTTTGCACCACCTTGGGACGTTGCCTTATTACCAGTGACGCACCAAGCAAAAAAAAAAGAAGAAAGAAAAGTAAAAAAAAAAAGAATTCACAATTTCGCACGTACAATATCGAGAGCCGTTAGTCTATCACACGCCACGTCAAGCCGTGTCCGAAAACGCACGCTCGTTACCCACCCAATAAATTAGTAATAGAATCAAACGTTATAGACCAATCGTTATCTATCTTGGATATGGTGGTACTGAAATGTGTAGACTATGGATGAGATATCTGTATTATAAGGTTTTTTTTTATGTCACTGTTAATTCTTAGCTTCATTAGCTAGTAGCATGTGGATATCTTTTCATAGAATAACGTTGATTTTTTTGTGTCACTGTTAATCCTTAGCTTCATTAGCTAGTAGTATTTAGGCTGGAAATAGATGAGCTACGGAGAACAAAAAAAAATTGGTTGTCCGCTTTGTGTGAGTTCCTTGTTTTGAAATAAATAAATAACACCCAACAGTCACATACATAGTCCTGACCCCACACTAAGATCGAGTCTTGTGTCGTGGGTATCAGGAACTACGAGAGACTTTGCGGTCTCACAAACACCCAGACCCGGAAGAAATATTTGTGGGCCGCACAAACATTTCTCTCGGTGCGGGGATCGAACCCGCGGCCTCTCGTTTCACAGGCGGCATCTAACCAACTGCGCTAAATGTAATATAATATGATGAAATGTAATATAATATGTCTCGAGAGTTGTCTTGGTACTTAGTATGACGATAGGGTCATATATTTCAGTTTGTTATATGTCGTAATATGTAGTCTTACAATTTTTTGTTAACAACTTATTGTTGAAACAAATGAAATATTACAATGAGTGATTATTGTTTATAAATGTTCTATTGTCTCTATATAGCAACACTTAAATTAAAAAACACAGTATTTATTACTCCTAGGAAAACTTATGTTACACTATTAATTTAAAAGTTTTTTTTAATTAAATGTATTGTTATGCTTACTATGAACCAAACCACCCTTGTTATTTTTGTAGAAATTAGAAATCCAATGACTTCAACATGATCATACAGATTTTATTTGCCGCGATTTTTCTTGGTACTCAATATAGCTTGTTTACCTTAATGGGACATAATGTTGAGTTTCTATAGTATCAAAACACCACAAAAATTGCTAATCAAATTATCCGCATAATTAATTTCATAAAATTTAATTCGTCTAATAAAATATCAAGTACGCTTCAAGCCACATCTAGTGTCCATAAACCGACGCGCGTGGACACGACCAATTTTAAAGTTAACGGCATAAAATTGGGAATTGTAAACCGTATCGTGATAGGCGTAAAGTTTAAATTGCTGTGAAAATGTACGGCAAGTAACGGCAAAGATTTGGACTCAGACGAAAACTCTTATAATTGTTGTAAATCGATTTGTTACGATTTTGAAGGCTTTTTTTATTACTTGTTGTTATATTTGGTATACATCCGGCTGTTATACGAAGGGATGAAATAATAAGAATTTGATGTGTCTATTTTGGGTAGAAGAAATATTGAAGTAGACTTATTGATACTAATATTGAGTTTTGTATTGTCAACCTGAAAGGAATACATAATCAACAATAAATAACAATAGTCCGTCGTGGTATAATTTTCCTCTTAAACATATTAATAGTACACCTAGCTTTCATTAAACAAAGGCTTGATGACAATAGGAAATTGTCTTTGTCAGGAAATTGTCAGGATATTGTATGATTAAATATTTTTTATATCAGTAATTAATGTAAAACATGTCTTGCAAACTCAATTGCTAGCTTTGTTTATCAGTACGGTTAAATATTAAAAAGAGTAGATTCTAGCATCAGGCATAATATTATCACCATGCGGTCTAAAAGAATAACCAATATTTCTTTAAGATCTGAGTGTTTGTGAGACTGAAAAGTCTCTCGAAGTTCCTGATACCCGCAACACAAGACTCGATTTTAGTGTGGGGTCAGGACTACGTATGTGTCTGTTGGATGTTATTTATATTTTTATTTAATATGTCATATGTTTATAGGAGTCATACTTAAATTAAAGAAAAATAGTATAAAGAATTTGATAAGTTATAAGATGTGTATGATAAGTTAAAAGACTTGTCTCCTATAACATCTCAGAGCAGGCATAAACCCAACCATCTGTGATGGCACCTCTACCTACCCCTTAAACCTAGACGTGAAGCTATATATGTTGGCATCATTAATCAAGACTTTTAGTGTAAATTTTGGATAATAAATGAGAAATTTCTATCGCAGTTTGAGCTTAAAAAATTAACTTATATTCTACGTGTAATAAATTAATTTCCCCACAGCGTATGTTAATATAAACATAATTTATCAATGTCTGCTAATTAAAAACATTAGTGGTAAATTAATGTTAGGTAATAATTAGGGCTTTCTTGATCAACTGTTGTTGAAAAAGCTATGCTTCAGGTTTGATTCCGTATTGTGAAACATTTTTAAGGTATCGAAATGTCGTGTAAAGTACTAAATTCAAACGAGATTTATTATGGTGATCGTGAAATTATATGAATGTTTAGTTATTAAATTATTGTAGCAAATAAGACAATATAGCGATCAACCCTATCCACCTGTATCACCATAGGGTTTTTGGAATTGGAAAGAAATCTAGGAGAGTCAAGAAAATAATACGGTGAAAAAATAAAGATTTGTATATACTTAAATTACTTACACTAAAACACAAATAAATAACAATTTCGATCGGTAATTGATGGAAAAATTTGGTTTACCCCATTACTCTACTTCATCAAGAACAGAATAAATTGACTAATCTGTAGTAGAAGACATTTTATAAACAAAAATCCGTAAATACAATTTTTAGTATTTTCGCCTTGCACTCGATGCGGATTTAAAATTAAAATAAGTCAATGGATTTCTAACAGATAAGTGGCCATTCTAAAAGGTAACTTATTATTTTATGTTAAGTTAGAAAAATATTAAAAAATAAATTTCTAAGTCATAATTTTGAGGTTCACAATCCGTCGGCGGCCTCCGTCTTACGAGAAATAGAAAATTCCGTTTTATTTATTAAATAGAGAGCATATACATATTTTGGTATATATTTTCTGCAATATATTATTAAAGTCACCTAAATAACCCACATTATTTAGAAACGATTGGTGTAAAATTCAGTAAATATCTTGAGATTTGGGTGTGAATCGTTTTTTGCAAAATCTCAAGAAGGGTAGGCAAATAGGCGGGGATTTTGAAAAATTTGTTATATGCTAAGGTCAATATTGTGTTATCTACAATACATAATTAATAAACAAGTAGAGTTTAAAGCAGTTATTTTTGGTATTGTGTTTAAAATTAATTGTGCATACTTTAGAATTCTACAAAAATATAAATCTTGGGTAAAAATTTAAAAAGTTGAATGACAAAAATGGTGAATTATGATATATAAAAATATTATGAATAATACAGGGTATATCAAGACTGCTACCGAAAACGAAGCCGGGTGGTAGTTTAAGCGACTTCAGACACAATGCAACAGAAAAAGTTGCAAAAAAAAGCGTCAAATGTTTTTTTGTTTTTTTTTTTCCTATGGCCATATTTGGGTGGTAAATACATTTTTTCCTAAAATAATAGTGTATACCCTTTTATTTATAAGTAATCTAAGGTATAAAGGAGTTTAAATTATTATTTTAGCAAAAACTATGGATTTACCAACCAAAAATTACGATATTTAAAAAATCATAAAAAATAATTGTCGCGTTTCTATGCGAAATTTTTAATTGCATTGTATTTGTAGCCACTGAAACTACAACCCGGCTTCGTTTTCGGTAGCAGTCTTGAGATACCCAGTATAAGACTGCATTTTTTATTTATTGTGCAATATATAAAATGTCAAAGCGTTATTTCCCATAGTTACCACAATAAATAAATTGGAATCAAATCAAAAGCTGCATATTATAATCTACGTGAGATTAATAGTTTGCAGTTTTTATGAAATATGTAAAATTATAAAAGAAACATTAAATTTATTCACGTGTACAATTGTAAAAGGATAAATTATTAATTATCTATTTAAAAATGTATTCAGATTTTTTAATATTATCTACGAAAAATAATTAAATATATTCCCTGACTATTATTTTAATCAACTCATTAACAACCATCATTTGCAATTATATTCCCCTGTACAATATTATGACATTGTTAATTCATAAATTTTAACACCTTCAAAATTTCTTTCAAAAATCAAGTTCAACCGAAAAAAAAAGCAACATGTATCATAAATAAACATCCATGAACAATCAAATTCTCCACCATAACCTAATTAAAAAAAAAAGAAAACAATAAAAGACTTGCCTCTTCCCGTTCCTCCGTCGCCTCTTGGTCGCATATACCGTCCCCAGCTGGCTCGCGTGCGGCTGGGGTCGCAGCAAGCCGGGGTCCACGCATCCCTCCAGGGCGTAGGCTTGCGCCCCCCAGCCGCACACCTGCACCTTCGGATCGCCGGCTATCTTGGCGGCTTTATGCACCACGGAACCGCAAGCCCGGCTTTCAACGGCGCCTAGATCATGACCTGTCTGGTGCCCCAGTTCGGCTGATATAAAAAAATCTGAACTTATGGATTCTATATCATGACCTGGCTTGATAGTTCTTCTGGTATGTGGTGAGGTGGTTATTGTATCATGACCTGGATTTTGCAGCACTGTTGATTCTAATTTTAAAAATCTGCTTAAGTCCTTAACGGCAGATTCTTTGGACCTTTTGTATCATGACCTAATCTGATCTGTTTTTTGCTCACTTCTATCGATTGCTCACTAAATTCTGGGCTACTATAGCATCACCAATTGCTACTGCTGTTTATTTGGTTTAATTCATAGCCATGCTTTGATCCTCTATGCTACTTCAAAATTTACCTTCAGGGTTTTTAAATATATTCTTTTTGGTCTTCTGGCAAGAGATCAAATATGATATTTTCACGGTCTTTGTCTTACGTTCATCCAAAGTCTTAACTTTTTTCTTATTGGAAAATGTTGGAATTTTCTTCAAAGTTGGTGACTGTTCCACTACACTATAGTTCTTATTGTTGCTCGGTTACCATCAACTTAGGTCACCACCTGGAGCTGACGGTAAACAATCGCTACCGCACTTTCATGATCTATAGTTTTTCCCTATTTTCCTGCTATATACACCTATATACTACTAATCACCCAATAAATATTATTAAAATATACACTCACTTTTATAAATAGCCTTATTCTACTATAGTCAAATACCAGATTACATTTAATTCACGCAAAAAATATAATTCGCAAACAAAGTGTTTGGCTCATTTAAATAAACATTAATTAAATTGATTGATTTCTAAATAAAACAATGGCCCCGATTCAAGATTTTCGTTTTAATTGCAAATCGTTCACGTCCGGCGATAGAGGTCGGTTATTAAAATCCAACAGATAAATTATATCGAGATATCGATCAATTAAAAATGAATTAGTATCGATGGTTTGATTCACAAATTTTCTTTTGCACTGGACCGGTTGGAAGATTGTTGGAAGATCACTTCACTGCTTTACGTAACCGTGAGGTCACTTCACATTGTCTTTTCACAGTCCCGGTCACAGCACTGCGAATATTGAGCACGTGTTTGTCGATGTGTAGGAGCGTGGCGCAACCGGCAAGCGCCGAGTGTCGATTGCTGGACTGACTATCTGGACCCTAACCAGACGAAGGCGTGGCCTCCGACGACCACGCCTGCCTCTCAAACCGACCAATCAGGCCCCGCCGGCATCATCAAAGAGCGCACTGGGACGCACTTGGTAGTTGTTTAGTTTTTTTTCCCTTTTGTCGTATGACAGGATTGATTCGGAAAGTTGTTTCGGTTTGCTTTTCAAATTTTTCTTGTTTGGACAGGATGGCTTTTTCTTTGTTTTAGTTCATGGGTTTTGAATGATAAGCTAAATTTTATTGTATAACCATAATATTTTCTGAAATAGCTTATTCAGAATAACTTATTTCATAGTTTAACATATTCTGAGTTATAATCATCATAATTTTACACAAAAATGTAGTTTTATATAACAGAAACATGATATTTGATTTTTTCATTTCCTTCTAGTGATTTTTACATATCACTTAGCAATCGTTCGGGAAAAAAATACGAAAGATGTCTAATATCATTATTGAAGATATAAAAAAAATATTTACTGACAAAATTATCACAATATCAATACGTAAACGTACTTGCATCTATCTTTCGATACCAAAAGTAAATTTATTTAATGTTGCTTATCCTTTCGCCTGAGTCCGTCCTGTTAGGCGGCGGGTGACGTCACAACATGGCCGCTGTACGGGGGAGAGTTTTCGCATTTTCCCCTCAGTCGTCAGTTTGACTCGACACTACCCTCGCCTGTCGCTACCAACTCTACCAAACTCTATATTTGGATGTTCAATTTGTTTTTTTTTTTTCAATTTTAGGAGAGCAGAAATTTTAAGACTTACTTAAATTTATTTGCTCTATTTGGTAGAGTTTGGAGTTTAAAAATGGGGTGTATTTTTTTTTAATCTATAAAATGTATTTATTATACGTAAATTGTTATTATTAAGTAAATTTAAATGAACAATATGTTATTATAATTACCATATATTTATATTATTATCTGGCAATAAATTGTATGCTCTATAACATATTTCATTCATTACAAATAACTGATTCTTAAGACAAATATTGAGTAAGTTGAAAGAAATATATCAGTGTTTTGTAAAATAAGACGTACATTGAAATAAAAATACAATTCATTATATTTTTTGAACCATAAATGAAACTATTAAAAATAAACGTATGAGAAAATTAAGAAAGAGTTATTAATACTTACAATAATTAAATTTCGTACGAGTAAAATTACGTCATTATTTAACTTACATATCAATGTCAAGAAAACACGTGTATATCCTTGAAAATATGTAATTATTTTGTCAATATACATCATGTCACGAATTATGTATTTGAATGTAATAATATGTAATGAAAATACATGAATTATTAAGTTTATTGAATTTAGTATGAAATAATGATAGTTCGTATTATTTAACGTAATTAACTTATGTTTGTATTATAGAGGGGTCGTGGCATAGGCTGTAATTATGTGACAGGACGATGACGTAACAGGTTCGAATCCAGGTCGAATAATTAAATATTGGACTCATTCAAGCTTTGGAGATTAAGTTAATCCGTCGGTAACAGGTTTAAGTTCAGGTTGAGAAGATGTGCAGAAATATTACCTTGATTAATGTTACAAATAGCATTTGATTTATTAATCATTTGGATAAAGATTTTACTAATTAAATATATTTTTTAAGCAAAGGCATATAAAATGTATTTATTGAAAACATGCTTATGTATAAATTTGTGATAAATATGAAAGTACTTCAGATAAGGCTGCTTTTTTATCTTATATACACCCAGTATTATTCTAATAAAAAAATGTTTTTTTTATTTGAAATGTATTTAATATGGGCATCTGTTTAAATTTGTGCTTTAGTCAATTTTCTTTCTTTATAATTTGTTATAATATAGGTATCAAAACTAGTCCTGATTTCACAGTGTGAAATATATATATATATATATATATATATATTTTGCGAATCTAATCTACTGCGCCATAGCGGTATTCATAAATCTACCAATTAGCTAAATTGAAACGATAAACAACAATATCAAAGCACTCGTAAGATTTCTGACGCGAATTAAAAAGTTGTAGTATACAGTAATGTAACTAATAGACCTTCTGTAATAGAACTTAATAGAATCTTTCTCATTTCTTCCTATTGGTCCATTTGACAGCCTCCGTGGTACATTTGGTTAGACGCCGTCTGTGAAACGTGAGGCCGCGACTTCAATCCTCGCACCGAGACAAATGTTTGAAAGACCTACAAATATTTGATTACAGTCTGGATGTTTGTGAGACCGAAAAGTATCTCATGGTTACTGATACTCACGATACAATACTTGATTAATCTAAATATGGGATCAGGACTCATTCATCATCAGTTCATCCTCAATCAAAGTATAATAATCCACTATTCCCAGATATTGTCAGATTTTGAATAAAGATATAATCTAGACCCATCAGATTACCCCTTACTGCTGTATATGGGTCTCTTCTTCGGAAAAGAATGGATGCAGGTATGCAGCAGCTTTTTTGTACATCGCTTGTCTTTCTTAAAGGCATTGTTAGAAAAATAAGCTAAACAGCTGTGTAAATGACTGTTTTACCCGGGTTGGAGGATATTGTAGCCAGTTGACATCTTATGTCTCTGGATGGCGAGCGCAGTGGGATGCCCAGCATGGCTCTGTAATTATTGGTGTTTGATTTCGCTAGTGTCTATAAGCGGTTGTATCGCGGTGAATGTCATGTTCGTCTTACAATTCATCGCATTTTTTTTTTAAATATAGTTCAAAGTCTCCCAAACACACAAACAAGCACGAACGAACAAATCAAGCTTAACCGTGACGATAAAAGGCATCGTTAATGATATTACGACAGCGATAAAAATTATATCGCATAACGCACCGGCCAACTTTGTTTTTACAACCAATCGTAAAATATCGTTTCATAATACCCCATAAACTGTTTTTCTTATGGAAAATCTATCGCTTTTTATTCGTATTTTTTTTTGTTTTTCACGTTTATTGTAGGTCAATGGGGTTTTATTGTTTCAATGTTGACAACATTTACTTGGCGGGTTTTGTAGCGTAGTAAGAGCTGTGAAACGAGAGGCCGCGGATTCGATCCCGGCAACGAGACAAAATATTAGGTTTTTTAAGTCCATTGGGACAGGATTTTTGGTGAGACAATTGGGTGCATTTTTTACCAGGCCATCATGCTTCACATTTTTTTATAAATTAAATTTAAAATAAATTTTAAAAATGTACAAATATTCTCGTAAAACCAACATACATAACAAATTACCACGTACATAATGGGAAATGGATTCCCCTTGTGCTTATATAATCTAACGGGCAAAATGGATATTTTATTTTGTACATGTATTCGAGTTACATTGACCATTCTGGGATATATTCGAACTCGAAGAACAATTTTTTTTGTCTGTATTAGAAATAAATACTTAAATCTTGCAGTATACAGAGCTAATTAGACAATATATTAACTGAAATAATTTATTTCGATATTTTTATGTCATTTTGCCCAACCAGGAATTCGAACCCGATACCTTAGCTTCTTAATCGTACCAAAGTAAATGTTGAGTACATTCAAAACTAAATTTTTGTGAAAAAATCCATCAAAATATCAAAATTAATATCAATATTTGTTTGTTTGTTTCTATCGAATAGGCTCTGATATTATATTATAACTACGCCAAACACTGCATGTATTAAAACACAAAATTAAAGAATAAAATAAAATATAACAAAACATACAATTACTTTGTGACCAATCACACAAATAAGTCTGAAATGTAACAATTATCATAAATTTTATGTAAACATTGTAATATAGCATAGAAAATTCTACGACTTACAGAAACATAGGTCAAACAAATCATGCTAAATGCTTTATAAGCTTGATTACACGCAGGTAACAATTGTTTAAGCAATGGAACAGCTTTGGAAAATGTTCGTTTCTTTTTAACGTTTTGTTGCAATTAATAGCGAGAGGAGCACGCCAATCGCCTGATGGTAAGTGACACGACCGCTCATAATAATATTTATACACCCAACAGTCACATACATAGTCCTGATCCTAGGCTAAGATCTAGTCTTGTGCCGTGGGTATCAGGAATTACGAGATACTTTTCGGTCTCACATCACCCAGACTCGAAACAAAATGCTTTTGGTTTGCACAAACATATCTCTCGGTGCGGGGATCGAACCCGCGGCCACTCGTTTCTACGCCGGCGTATAACCCATTGCGCTTCGGAGGTTTTCAATGTCATGGACAGTAGTGAGATATTAAGTCTCAACATGTCCAGTAGTTACTCTGGCTACAATGTCCTTCAAACTGGAAGACAAAAGTGCAATTACATTGCTATTCAGCGGGAGAGTGTGATTGTGGTGGTACCTACCTAGGTGGCCTCTCGCATATGAGAGACCTACCACCAGGAGTATGTATCTTGTGGCAACTGACCATAAGTAACGTGAGTAGATCAGGGGAAGTTCTGGCAAACATAGAGAATAGAGATGGAGGTAGTCAAATCGGCCTTCAGACAATGAAACAAAGTATAGGTAGCTCAATATTAGGACTGCAAGACAGTATAGTCTTGGTAGAGCCTGTTAATTATTGCTAAAAGTATGACTATTCTCAATAATCTGCGTTTAAGGTGGATATGACTTTAAAGTTAAAGACATATGGTTTAATAAAAAAAATGAGGCTGATAAAAAAAACGTACATTCTAATTGAGAACCTCCTTTTTTTTTAAGTCGGTTTATTAAAGACCACATGTACATAATATTCTTTATAAATAATGAAACAAATTCAGTAGCTTCAATAGCTAGTTCAAAAAATATTCATTATTTTTACTTTTAGTTAATACTTCAGTGCGTCGGAAAGCAGAGACCACGTTATACTCCATTCTTCAAACATTTAAAAGTATAATATGAGAACCGAAATAAATATATCACCGATTACCCGTTACATACATAAAGACAATAGAACAATAATACATAACTTCGCTTAGCTGACATAGGTTGGTGGCGTCAATGTAATATACAATGGGCAGAAAAATCCTTAGAAGTTTTATGCTGGTAATCCAAATCGATGTCATTGCTACTGTTGGTAAATTCAACTGTAATGGTGGTCTTTTAATAATCTATACTAATATTATAAAGCTGCAGTGTTTGTTTGTTTGAACGCGCTAATCTCTGGAACTACTGGTCTGATTTGAATGATTCTTTCAATGTTGGGTAGTCCATTTATCGAGGAAGGCTATAGGCTATATATCATCACGCTATGCTATATATAGGAGGGAAGCAGTAGTGACATTTCTAACAAATACGAGGAAATTTTATTCGTTTTTCGTGGTCCGACCGGTCGATATTCTAAACTGATAGCCGGAATTTAAAATTTTGACCGCCACATTGAAACGTGTATCTGCACCCGGGCGAAGCCGGGCCCGACCCCAGTACAGTAATATTTTAACAGCCGCCTTGACGGAGTTGTTAGACACTGGCTGTGAACCGAGAGGACGCGGGTTCGATCCTTACACTGGAACAAATGTTTTTTTGATCCACGGGTCCACTCCAAAAGCGAGTGTTTGTGAGACCGAATAAAAATCTCTAAGTTTTTGATATAGGGCCTTCGATCAAATATACACTAGGTACAACATGAGCGCTTAGAAAATGGCACCAAAAAAGAGTGCTTTAAGCACTCTTTCGCCTTCAGTCACGCACCGACCGTTGCTTCTAAAACGTCGCAGAACTTTAGACAATATTATGTGAAAAGCTACTTTAAGCTCCAGGAATAAGGTGGAATTTGTGTTAATATTTTTTATTTTTTTTATTGCTATTAATGACGAGACGAGTATGCCGTTCGCCTGATGGTAAGCGATGCGACCGCTCATGAACAGTAGCAAAACCAAACAACACCTTGAATTACAAAGCAATGCTTGGCATTCCACTGCGCTCGCCATCCTGATACATACATATACATATAGATGTTTAGTCTCAATATGTCCAGTAGTTACTCTGGCTACAATGTCCTTCAATCCGAAACACAACAGTGCAATTAAACTGCTGTTTGACGGTAGAAATAGACATTGCGGTGGTACCCACCCAGGCAGCCTCTCACATATGAGAGACCTACCACCAGTATAATATATTTGGAATATGTGATCTTTTTGTTTACTTTTTTTGTTTCAATGCATCGGTGCCACTTTTTAACAGAACTTTTACAGGGAACTGTGTATCTAGTGTATATTTGATCGAAGTATAGGGCACAAGACCTTAGTCTAGACGTCACTTGTTTTAATATGCATGTGAAAGAGACGGTAAGATGTCTCCACTACACTCCCACCCTTTTTTAAACACTAAAATATGCCTCATATTACAAGGTATTTTAAAACAAAAATGTTTAATTTCAATGCTGTTTGTGTTAAAATTATAATAAAAAGAACATAGTCAAATACCCTGTGGGGTCTCGAGTAATCTAGCTTATCATATGAAACGCAATTACATTGTAATACGTCGGTTTTAAAGATAGAGAGGTATTTACTGGTGGTAGGTCTCTCATATGTGAGAGGCTGCCTGGGCGGGTACCACCGCAATGTCTATTTCTCCCGTCATACAGTAGTCTAAATGCACTGTTGTGTTTCGGATTTAAAGACATTGTAGCCAGAGTAATTACTGGACATATTTAGACTTAACATCTTATGTCTCAGGATGGCGAGCGCAGTGGAATGCCAAGCATTGCTTTGTAATTTAAGGTGTTGTTTGGTTTTGCTACTGTTCATGAGCGGTCGCATCGCTTACCATGAGGTGAACGGCATGCTCGTCTCGCCATTCAGAGCAATAAAAAAAAAAAAACAAGGTATGAATATGGTGCAAATATTTATAGATAGCTAGGTAAGATAAATACATGTCTATATCTGTTTAATTAAGCGTAGAATTGTACCGACATAGTAATGGTAACTATTTTTACCTCTTGTTAAAGATAGATAGGTTATAGATAAACTATAAAAAAAATGGTTTATCCTCTGCACCAAAGCCCAGATATATATAGCCTCCCAAAAGGAATTAAACCCTCGCCTCCACTACAAATACAACTAAACCACTGCACCCATTTGACATTTTATGTCCCCCTCAAAAGCTCACAAAAACTAAGATACTAGAATAGTGAAACGAGCTTTTGGGCATTTATGAAACGTTATGATTTACGCGAGTGGATCCCACCGCCGCGCACCCCCCACCCCTCGGTGACACCCCTAGTAGTAAATCACAAACGAATTGCTCCAAATCACGCGTTTTACGAATGTCTATGTTGTTTAGGGTGTGGTACGTGTTATGAAAATAGGGCGAGTGAAAAATATTTTTTGTTGATATACAATCTGTGTAGATCTCAAGCAGTTCTTAGAAATTGCGTTAATAGTGTTGTTGTTGAAATTTTGATGTAAAGACACTATTAAAAGTAAATAAAAATAAATACACTCAATAGTCACATACATAGTCGTTGGTATTAGAAACCTTGACGGACTTAAGAGTCTTATATTTGCATAGCATTGTCTCGAACCTACTGCCGCATGTTTCACATGTCAAAATATAGAATACTAATGTTCGTTCGGATATACATGTGTGTGAGTGATGAGCACCTAATATTAAATAGAGTTTTGTTCAGTTGTAGTATTGAAAAGTGATGATTAAAAATGTCTGCCATCGAAACTAAATAATTATAATACAGCAGACATGTAGTTATAACATATGCCACACCGTAGACTACTAAGGATGCTTTCCGGGGTTCATACCGAGTTTATCCAGACTGCGACTGAAAACTAAGCTAGGTGGTAATTTTAGTGACTTCAGACATAATGCATTGGGTAGAGCAAGTGATCTTTATTTTTTTACTATTTTATTTTCTGCTCATTACCTAACCGAATTCAAAAATTCGTACCCAATATGGTGACAGGCTCGCCCCCTGTCGCATTGTGGGACGTAACAGACAAGGCGAAATGTGGATGTCTTGTTTATTTATTTTATTTATTTAAAGCTTTATTGTACACCAGTAAATAAAAGGAAATAACATTAACACAATTTAACAAGCAAGAAAAGAGTACAATGGCGGTCTTATCGCTCGAGGCGATCTCTTCCAGACAACCAACCATAGGATGGATAAAATAGAGACAACTGTGGGGTATTGTGAGGTGTACGTGATGTCAAAGGACAATATATATATAACATATCTAAATACATAATATATGTAATAAAAATGATATAAAATAAACTAAAAACACATTCATACAACATGCATAAAAAAAATAGATACATATACATATGAATAAAATAAATATGTATCCACATCAAAAACAAAAAGGAAAATATATATAAATAAAATATAAGCACTGTCTTCAATTATTCAGCGATAGATAATGTTGCTTTACTAGTCTTTTAAATATGGGTAGGGACTTTGCTCGCCGCACTGAGACTGGTAATGCATTCCACAGCCTTGCAGCTTGAACAGTGAAGGATTTGCCGTAAAAGTTTGTGGAATGCACTGGAATTTTCAGTGTTAAATTCTCTGATGACCTCAGGGATCTTAAATGTGTAACGTGAAGAAATTGAAATCGGTTTTTAAGGTACGGGGGAGAGAGAGGATTGAAAAGAATAGAGTAAAGAAGAGAAAGAATATGTGTATTCCGGCGAAACTGTATGGGTAACCACTTGAAATTCGGAAACGTGATCATATTTGCGTAATTCAAATATGAATCTAATACAGAAGTTTTGAAGGCGCTCAAGTTTGTTAAGTTGCTCCTCAGTGAGATCGAGATAACTGGCATCCGCATAATCAAGGATGGGGAGAAGGAGGGATTGAGCAAGCGAAATTCTCGTGGCGATTGGTAGAAAATTGCGTAATCTCCGCAAGGACCCAGCCGATGCGAATAGTTTCCTACTCAACTCTCGAAGCTGAGGACCCCAAGAAAAAGATTTGTCAAAAATAATGCCTAGATTTCTTACAGTGTCACTGTAAGGAATAGATATTCCATTACACGAAATAGATGGTATAAGTGGCCAGTTTAATCTAGACATTAACCGAGGGCTGCCGACAACAATGACTTGCGTTTTACTTGGGTTAACTTTTAGTCCGAACTCATTACTCCAATCAGAAATGCTTCTAATGTCGTCATTGATAAATGAAATAGCGTCATTTACATCATCAGGAAGTGCTTTAGAGTAAATTTGTAGATCATCTGCATAAAGGTGGAATTTATAAAAATTGAGAAAAGTAGGGGAGATAGCACGCCGCCCTGTGGCACGCCAGCAGAAATGGTGCACCAAGAAGATATATTATCCTCGACACAAATGCGCTGCCGGTGACCAAACAGGTAACTATGAAAACAATCAACTGCAGTTGGAGATATGTTAAGAGAAGTCAAAATAGTGAGCAACACATCTAGATCGACTGTGTTAAAAGCATTGCTGAAGTCTAGCAGGGCTAAAACTGTCAGCATGCCCCTGTCCATAGCCGATCTGATATCATCTGTGATATGAATAAGCGTAGTGGTAGTACTGTGACCAGGACGAAAACCTGATTGGAGGGAATTAAGGAGCTTGTTTTTGTAGAGGAAATCAGAGAGTTGGGAGTGGATCAAACGCTCGAGAACTTTGGAGAGAAAAGGTAGAATGGAGATAGGACGGAACTCGGAGAATGTAGATGGGTTTGATTTTTTGGTATAGGGATGATGTGAGCTTCTTTCCACGTTTGTAGAAAGGTGCCGCTGGAAAGGGAGTGGTTTAGGATATGGCAGATGATAGGGAGAATTTCATCAAGGATAGGGATAATCATATTCCGTCCGACACAGTCGCTACCAATCGCGTTAGATGAACTCAGCATTATGTTCTTCCTAACATCACAAGCAGCAAGTTGTTTGAACACTAGAGGAGAACAATTGGGAGCTCGACAGGAAGAAAGATACGATAAAGTTTTGTTTTTATTACTACCATCTAAACTGGATGGAGAGCAGAAATGTTGGTTTAAGGAATTTAAGTCGATATTTTTTGAAATGGTGTCTTGTCGTGATTTGCCAACTCCCAGAGATTTAAGAAACTTCCAAACTTTTGCTTGATCAGCAACTTCAACTGATTCATGGATATATCGGCGTTGAGCATTTCTACACACCTTTTTGCAGTGATTCCGGATCAACACATATTTACGCCAGTTAAGATCATTAGGACGACATTTATATTTTGACTTAGCTGAAGCTTTCTTGGTGAGCAGTTCTTTTATCTCAGCAGTTAGCCAAGGTGACGGTCGATGCTTAAGTTTAATTTTCTGAAAAGGAGCATGCACGTCTAATAATTGAGTGAGTTTCTCTGTAAAAATATTAACCTTAATGTCTATAGAATCACTTTCCAAGAGTGAACTCCAGTCAATGTTGACCGCATCCCTGCGAAGATCACCAAGATTCATGTCGCGGAAATTTCGTCGCAGGATTATTTTAGGGGAGGCTTTGGGAGGACGGATGCGATAGGACAGGAAAAGGAGGTCATGGTAGGAAAAGGCATCAGCTTCGGTCTTGGTAGCACCTCCGCCTACCCCTTTTGGGACAAAGCCGTGAGTTTATGTAGAAATAAAGAAAGAAAGAAAGAGAACACCCAGAATATTGAGACAGCCCTACTACTCTAATAACAATAGAAACTATTTTGTTTACCTGTATTGTTGTCCACTACTGGGCATAGGCCTCCATTAAATTGTGCCATTTCACGTTTTCGGCTTGTCGCATCCAGCATCTGCCAGCGACCTTTCGCAAATCGTCACTCCACGTAGCTAGAGGGCGTCCTACTACGCTTCCCAAGACGCAGGTTTCCATTCAAGAACATATTTACGCTTAAATCGCTTTAATATTACAACACAAACCACGCACAAAATAGTAAAAATTCGAGGTGGTACAAGTGCGCTCATAAAAGCCGTATAATTTTTTTTATTATTTGAATGTCATATAATTTCTGGTTAGCATGATGTCACCTCCAACTAATTCGTACGGAACATGGTTTGGCTAAATACTTGTGTATTTATTTGCTTTATTTTGACCTCTTTGTTGTATTTGTCGAGGACTTGTGGCCTTTTTAGCACGTTATTGACAATATTTTTATATTCTGGAAAATCCTTTCTGTATGAAAGATTATAAGTGTATGAACTATATATTTGCCCATTCCCTGCCTGCCACCTATCCGTATTAGAGTTACATTATAGGTAAACGTTATTGATAATTGTTCTAGGTGGCAAATTCCTTCTATAAAAAAGATTATAGGTCTAAAATATATTTTTGCACATTCCCTGCCGCCTATCAGTATTAGAGCTAACTTATAGCTAATGTTAGCTGATAATGGGACAGTATTATAGATATAGTTGCTTTGCTATCACTCTGTATGGTTTAACAGCATTTTTGTAAGAATTGTTCTATTATTTTCGACCTCGGTATAAATAGTACTCTGTCTTAATGTGAACGGTTTACCCTGCACCAAGATTTTTTTTTTATTGCAATGAATGACGTGACGAGCAAGCCGTTCGCCTGATGGTAAGCGATACGACCGCTCATAAACAGTAGCAACGTTCCACTGCGCTCGTCATCCTGAGACATAAGATGTTAAGTCTCAATATGTCCAGTAGTTGCTCTGGCTACAATGTCCTTCAATCCGAAACACAACAGTGCATTTACGCAGTGTTGTTTCACGGGAGAAATAGACATTGCGGTGGTACCTACCTAGATGGCCTCTCACATATGAGAGACCTACCAAGATTTTGGCAATGACAAGTGCAATGGCAAAATCGTCGTGTTTCGGTGGTAATACGTAGCTTTTGATTTATAAATAATAATTATAAATCCTGGCGTACCATTAGATCTTTAAAAATAAATGGATTTACATCATTATTTAATAAAAAGAAAGATAAATTCACTCAAACACGATGACAGATAAAAAATTAACAAAACAAAATCGTCGCTATTTTATGCGTTTTTGTTCCAATATACTATTTTTTTTTACTTTTTTATTTTTAAGTTTTTATTATCCACCCTAATGCCATACAGTTCTCGGCGCGCTTTTACCTTTTACCTTGACTTGGGTGGTGTACCCCTAGCGAGGTATCATTTTTAGCCACCCTAACGCCACACAGTCCTCGACAGGATATCAGATCTTGACTTGGGTGGGAGATTCATATTGTAATTTTGTATAGTATACTGTATTATGCTTACCAAGCCCTTTATTTTGATACCCATATTGATGGGATTGAAAAATACATTATCCGCCATTTTGTAGCAGTGGCCATCTTTGATTTTGATTTTGTATAGTGCACTGAATTCTACTTGACAAGCCCTTTCATTTGATACCCATATTGATGGGATTGAAAAAAACTAAGTTGTCCGCCATCTTGTAGCGGCGGCCATCTTAGATTCATAATAATATTGAATATGGATAATTGTATTGTCATCAGAATCAAAAGCGTATACCAAATTTCAGATCAATCGGTTCACGGAAAGAGGGTGAAAAAGTGGTTAAAATTCATTTAAAGTGGACGTGATAATAAATATTTTTTTTTTACTTTTTTATTATTGAACGGTTTTATTTAGCTCACTCCGTTTGTTTGGGTCAAATTTAGTAATTGAAATTTCACCCTCTTCCCGTTAACTGATTGATCTGAAATTTGGTATACGCCTTTGATTCTGATGACAATACAATTATCCATATTCAATATTATTGTGAATCCAAGATGGCGGCCGCTACAAGATGGCGGACAACTTAGTTTTTTTCAATCCCATCAATATGGGTATTATTAAATTTGTATATTTCAAAAATGACATCTTTTGTCATTGGTGTTAACATAAATGTATATTGCATTTTTATGTGACCATAGATATTTCCAGAAAGTGAGTAGGTTACGAGTTACTTTATTTTGAAAATATTACAATGTATACATATTGGTACCCATGACTGTTATCTGCAATATGAAACCGTTTAACTAAAATTTTTTTTTTTACTTTTTTTATATATTTTTGTTACATTGCACTATATCTACGCTTAAATGTTACAAACTCATTATGGGGATTATTATTATCTGAAATAAAATGATGATTATCATATTATTATTGTGTTTGAAGTTGCTAAAAGTACCGCATGGCTTAGTTTTTGGTTTCAATCTAGATAATATACCCTGCATATTCAAATTTTATTCAATGAAAAACTAACTACGTTTGATCTATAATCGACACTACATTCCAAATTAATATTATGACATTATGACTATTTCATAACTGAATTTTCAATTGCTGTAGTATGATTTCGTATTTCGAAACAAAATGATACCAACTAAAGAACATGTAGAGAAATCTCTCGTGAACTTTAGACTATTCAAAGTAAGCTTTCGAAGTAACTAGAAAAAAGAAAGGTTTAGTGGTGGTAGGTCTCTCCCATTTGTGAGAGCCCGCACAAGTGGGTACCACCGCAATGTCTATTTCTCCCGCCAAACAGCACTGTCAATGCACTGTTGTGTTTCGGTTTGATGGATATTATAGCTACTGGACATTTTGAGACTTCTGATGGATATTGTAACTACTGGACATATTGAGACTTAACTATTGGAATTACAAAGTATTGCTCCGCATTCCACCATGCTTGCTCCTGAGACATAAGATGTTGTTTGGTTTTGCTACTGTTCATGAGCGGTCGTATCGCTTACTAGGAGGCTGTCAAAACACAACATAACAAAAACATACATAATGATTTCTTAGGTTTACGCGAATGTTACTCATTGAAATAAAATTATTATTTACGGATTTTATAAAAACATACATTACACAAACTCACTACTTTTTCCCAGAAGGGTTAGGCAGAGGTGCAACCAGAACACCCACGTTTTGCCTTGTATCCGCCGCCCCACGATGCAATGTAATAGGGGGCGAGCGTATCACCATGTCGGGCACAAATTGCCCGACCTGGGACTCAAACCCGAGACCACAGCTTTGCAATACAGTAGTATCATCACAACATACAACTGCGACAGTCGACCAAAAATAAAAATTGACAAATAAAAATAAAAATTCTAAGCCAACTGAAGCGTTATTTTACCTATATGAATATGCGAAAATATAAATTATTTATTTCCCATTACTCATAGGTATTCTTTTCAATTCTAATAAATATTAATAAATGTGCTTAAAAGGTACTCCTAAGTGTAAGTAAGTGAAATAATTTCGTCAGTTCCTACAACTACCGACATCTATACGCAGATTGTGGCTTTATTTTGGGAACAATAGCTTGTTAAGCTTGTAACCGTACTTTTAAATACAAGATTATGTCTAAACTTCACAATAAAAATAAAGAGTGGTTGATTCACATTTTTCTAATATACCAACTTGTATTGTTATGATATTGCTATGATTTAATATTTTAGGCAAAATTATGACGAAACTTAAATAAGATCCGTAAATACGGATCTATTTAAAAGTAATATCTTCATATACTGGTGGTAGGTCTCTCATATTTGAGAGGCTGCCTGGGTGGGTACCACCGCAATGTCTATTTCTCCCGCCAACAGCAGTTTAAATGCACTGTTGTGTTTCGGATTGAAGGACATTGTAGCCAGAGTAACTACTGGACATATTGAGACTTTACATCTTATGTCTCAGGATAGCGAGCGCAGTGGAAGGTCAAGCATTGCTTCGTAATTCAAGGTGTTGTTTGGTTTGACTACTGTTCATGAGCGGTCGCATCGCTTACCATCAGGCAAACGGCATGCTCGTCTCGCCATTCACAGCAATAAAAAATATATTCATAAGACAACAGGCTAAAATTATATAAAATAGATAATTTAAGTATAATCCTAATATAGTGAATTCCAATGATATTTGCTAACGTAAAATTATCGCATTAAATTATACTTTAAAAAATAACGGCCCGAATTCAAATAAAATTTAATAATATTCGTCAATTTAGTTATTCTGGAAACCGTCCAATAATTCCATACATCGAACCGCAAACATCGATTTAAAACATATGCCACGTAAAACTTCATCGTTAATCGTCGGCTAATTCGATTCGAATACCAAATTCAAATTCAGTTCGATTTTTTTAAACAAACTAATCGTTTCCAGCCAGATAAACTGTCAATCAAACTGGCGCATAATTATTATTAGGGGGAAGAAAAAAAAAGACAGAAAAAAAGGCAAATTTTTGAATTCCGAAGTTCGACAGGTCGGTTCTTTTTTCGAATGCGCAAGGTCTAATTGTCATGTCTTGCGGCAAAGCAATCGGTAAGGGCTAGACGGGGAAAAAACGCACTTATGTAGCCGACATTTTGTTTTTTTTTTTGTGAAATTATTTTTATCCCCTAATCTCGTATTGACACGGTAATGAGACCGAAAATGTTGTACGGTTCGGGATTAATTCACAACAGACTGTAGAGACTTCGAAATTTAAACGTTGTATTTTTTTTATTCTTGAAGTTTTTTAATTTCGAATATTTTGTTTTCAAATATTTATGACGGACTTATTTATATTTTATTATTACAGTGCATAGTTTATTTTTTGACAATATCTAAGTAGTTTTAAAATCATTTTTTGTTTTTACAAAATTATTTATAGGAAAAAAAATAACCCGTTATTTTTCTACATATTTTATCAAAACTGTTTTATTCTTTTTTATTGAATACTATTTAATAATCTACATGTTGATCAAAGTTTTAACCTACAATAATATCTCCAAAGCTCCTCTGTCCTTGCACCGGCAGGCCACCGGACGAATTTGATTCTGTGAAACTAATCAGTCTAAATAAGTAAATTGACGAGAGCTCGACAACCGTCACGCGATGCGAGACTTTTCGATCGCATCGTAACAGAATACGGATATTTTTTATCGTATAATCCAAGATATCTAAGTAAGGCTGTTGAAACTACGGTTTAATTGCAAAAATAATGGTCTCGGTTTCGAAGCCTGGGGGTTACTCTATAAAATCGATACGAACTTCGAATGATCGCCATACGTAAAACTTCATTAATGTGCCTAGATACTCCACAAAATGTTGGATTCCTTTATCGTTCGTCGCAACCATAGACTACATTCGGAGAAAATAATAAGTATAATAGGGAATAGTATTGATTTTTAGAAGTCGATATCTTATAAATATATAAGATATCGGATGTTCGTATTGTTTTTATAGAGTAGCAAAGTGATTTTGGATTTTTCTATTCATTATCAGCCCGGAGTCAGGAATTTGTGACCGATGTAATGATAAGGGGGAGTTGGAGATCGAGCCCAGTGGCGTGCTATAGGAGAGGCCTATGGCCAGCAGTGGACTCGGATGGGCTGATGATGATGATAATAGTGGATAGGCTCACCCCCTATCACATCGTGGGACGAAACACACTAGGCAAAATCTGGGTGTCCTGGCATCTCTGCTTACCCGTCCTGGGAAAAATACGTGAGTTTGTGTATGTCTTCTTCTTGAAACTTTAACGAGGCCGGGGATAAATTGAGTTGTGTTTTGAATAATAGCGTCGCGCGCTGACTTATGTTTCTGCATAATTCACTCGTAACAGCAACTTTATAACTTAATTGAACTATTTTACGTCAGTTTGTGAAATTTTATATTCATATTTTATTGTATAATGTCATGAAATACAATGGTAATATTTTTTCGCTTTTTATAGGGTTTGCAAACGGAAATCTTGATTGGCAGTAAAATTACAATTCTGGTAAAGCATTTGGATTATTATAGAAGATTTTGTCATGGCGGTTTATTATTAATTAATTTATAGATAAAATGATTGAAAATGAGGAAAAAATTGAATTTCTAAAATATTTTGTATTGTTATTCTAAATATCCCAACAAGTGTTTTTGAGGTCGGTGCCTTAAATATAACATATTCCAAAAATGTGTAATTATAACTAAATTACATACATCTGCATCGAAATGATAATCCCCTTTTTTTGAAGTCAATTAAAAAGCATCAGTGTGTTCCCTTATAGTGATACAGTCCTAAGGACACGATGGTATCTGAATAAGACTAAGCAAAAATGATTGACATAATATCAAAGATCCATTAACTAAAAATAGTAGAGCCATGCTTTTGGTAGGATTAGCTCATAAACGCAACTAGAAACATGGCTGGCGTAGACTAGACAATTGTTTAGTATACCAGTATAGTGGAACCCAGTGAAACGAGAGCGAAGATATGTTACTGCGTAGGCGTGACAGAGACAGAAACTGACTGGTAGTAGGTCTATCATATGTGAGAGTCCATCTGGGTAGGTGCCACCGCAATGTCTATTTCTCCCGCCAAACAGTAGTTTAAATGCACTGTTGTGTTTCGGGTTGAAGGACATTGTAGCCAGAGTAACTACAGGACATATTGAGACTTAACATCTTCGTTCAATCGTTTCACGCTTGCACTTCACAAGTATTTTTTTTTCCCCCTAATCTTTTAGTTTTCTTTTTTTCTTTTTTTCTTTTTTTATTTTAAACTATTTTTTTTTCTGTAATAATTATATGTTTTTACCTGGCTCACCTTTTATTTTAAATACTTATTGTTTTTTATAACATGTAATTAATCGTTAGTTTTTTGACTTGTAAATACTACCGGCAGATGGATGATTAGTACCTTGTTAAATTTAATTATTTCCATTTATTATTTTTATTAATATTATTTTATTTATTTCTTTATTTCTATTTTTTTTTTTTTACTTTTTTCTATACTGTTTTTGATTATTTAATGTCTTCATTAGACTATAGCAATGACAGTGAGGAGTATTTTTCGGCTTCTAGTGAAGTAAGTTTTGAAAGTATCCCCTCACTTGCTGAGACTCTATCGTCTCATTTTTCTGATGTCCCCAGGAACTTTAATGTTGTCCATTTCAATGCTCAAAGTATTCCGGCCCATTTTACTGATATACTGGCTAGTTTTGACTGTACACATATACATGCTATCCTTGTCTCGGAATCCTGGTTTAAAACCCTGTCTTTCTTCTCTGTCCTATTCTCTTCCCGGGTTCCACCTCATCCGAAATGACCGCACGTCGGGTGGTGGAGGTGGTGTTGCCATTTACCTCCGAGCTCACATTCCTTTCGCAGTTGTAAGTATGTCGGCACAGCCTACTCCACCAAACTCTGGCGAGCATCTTTTCGTTGAGGTGGAACTTTCGCATCAGAAAGTTCTTCTTGGTGTTTACTATTGTCCTTCGCTTCGTGTTAATTTCTTTTCTTCTTTTGAGATTATTCTCGAAAATTTAGTCTCCTCGTACAGTCAAACCATAATCATGGGTGATTTCAATACCTGCCTTCTTAAAGACGACTCTCGGAGTTCCTCCTTTAAATCCATTGTCCAATCTAGTAACCTTTCCATTCTCCCACTTTCCGCTACTCACCACTTCCCTAACTGTAATCCTTCACTTCTCGACCTCATACTCGTCTCATCCCTCGATCATGTTGAAAAACATGGTCAGTGTCCAGCTGATGCCTTTTCCTACCATGACCTCCTTTTCCTGTCCTATCGCATCCGTCCTCCCAAAGCCTCCCCTAAAATAATCCTGCGACGAAATTTCCGCGACATGAATCTTGGTGATCTTCGCAGGGATGCGGTCAATATTGACTGGAGTTCACTCTTGGAAAGTGATTCTATAGACATTAAGGTTAATATTTTTACAGAGAAACTCACTCAATTATTTGACGTGCATGCTCCTTTTCAGAAAATTAAACTTAAGCATCGACCGTCACCTTGGCTAACTGCTGAGATAAAAGAACTGCTCACCAAGAAAGCTTCAGCTAAGTCAAAATATAAATGTCGTCCTAATGATCTTAACTGGCGTAAATATGTGTTGATCCGGAATCACTGCAAAAAGGTGTGTAGAAATGCTCAACGCCGATATATCCATGAATCAGTTGAAGTTGCTGATCAAGCAAAAGTTTGGAAGTTTCTTAAATCTCTGGGAGTTGGCAAATCACGACAAGACACCATTTCAAAAAATATCGACTTAAATTCCTTAAACCAACATTTCTGCTCTCCATCCAGTTTAGATGGTAGTAATAAAAACAAAACTTTATCGTATCTTTCTTCCTGTCGAGCTCCCAATTGTCCTCCTCTATTTATTTATTTATTTATTTAATTCTTTATTGTACACAGTAAAAAGAAATAACAGTTTAGAGACAGTATAAAACAACAAAGTACAAATGGCGGTCTTATCGCTCTAAGGCAATTTCTACCAGACAACCATGGGATGGATATATGAGTAGGAAAAAAAGAAAGGGCAGTGTAAAATAAGACAAATGAAATGAAAACATATAAATACATATTGTATATACATACTTATATACATTTATAGACGAATAAACATACATATATATACACATATATATATATATATATATATATATACATATATATTACCAATATAATCAATAAGAGGAAATTATCCTGATCAGTTTATAGAGATAGGTAGTGTTCTTTTAATAGCTATTTAAATGATGACAGTGTTTGAGCCTGCCTCACCACAACAGGAAGTTCATTCCACAAACGAACAGCTTGAACACTGAATGATTTATCCATAAATGTCGTGGTGTGGACGGGCATTCTCAGCTTCAGGTTCTCAGACGACCTCAAGGACCTCGTATGTGATTCATGAAGAAAAAGAAATCGTTGTTTCAGATAAGAAGGAGTGATAGGATTGAATAAAATATTGTATAGAAGTGACAGTATATGGGTATTCCGGCGAAGTCGTATAGGTAACCACTTGAGCTTAGCACGAAACTCAGAAACATGATCATATTTGCGTAGACCAAATATGAATCTTATGCAGAAATTTTGAAGGCGCTCAAGTTTATTTAGTTGGTCCTCGGTGAGATCTAGATAGCTAACATCGGCATAATCAAGGATGGGGAGTAGGAGCGTTTGCGCAAGCGAAACCTTCGTGGCAACGGGTAGGAAGTTGTGTAACCTTCGCAAGGACTTAGCCGAGGTAAAGAGTTTTCGACTGACTTCTCGAATCTGCGGACCCCATGTGAGGCATTTATCTATGTGCAGACCTAAATTTTTCACAACATCGCTGTATGGGATGGTAATACCTTCACAAACAACGCTTGGCAGTAGGGCCCAGTCAAGTTTGGAGATCAACCTGGAGCTGCCGACAATAATGTTTTGGGTTTTACTAGGATTAACCGTCAAACCATGGGCTTTGCTCCAATCGCATATGTGTTGGATATCGAGGTTAATCTTTGAAATAGCTTCGGCCATTCCGTCCAGAGTTGCCTGTGTGTAGATTTGGAGATCATCAGCGTAGAGGTGGTAGGAGGAATGAAGATTATTAGTAATGGAATTAATGAAAATAGCGAAAAGTAGAGGAGAAAGCACGCCGCCTTGTGGTACGCCAGCAGACACGGAACACCAGGAGGAAAGCTTATCCTCAACACAGATGCGTTGCCGGCGCCCATACAAGTAACTTTGAAACCAGTCAAGTGCCGTTGGAGATATGTTAAGAGAACACATTACACTCAGCAGGACGTCGAAATCGACCGTGTTGAAAGCATTACTGAGGTCTAGTAATGCCAGGACTGTCAGCTTACCTTCTTCCATGCCCGACCTAATGCCATCCGTAATATGAGTTAGAGTGGTGGTTGTGCTATGCCCAGCTCGAAATCCCGATTGGAAAGGATTAAGGAGATTACTCTTGGAAAGGAAATCATTAAGTTGGGAATGGATCAAACGTTCAAGAACTTTGGAAAGGAATGGGAGAATTGAAATGGGACGAAATTCAGAAGGTACGGAGGCGTTAGGTTTTTAGGAATAGGGATGATATGTGCTTCTTTCCAAGCGGTAGGAAATATGCCCGTGGACAAGGAATGGTTTAGGATGTGGGTGATGACGGGAAGGATTTCGTCTAGAATAGGGAGAATCATATTACGGCTGACATGGTCACTCCCCACGGCATTGGAAGAAATGAGTGCAATGGCTCTCCTAACATCACAACTAGCAAAATGTTTGAAGACAAAAACAGGACAATCAGGAGTTTTGAGGGTTGAAAGATTTTTAATTGTGTTATCTTTGACCATCGTATTGAAATACGTTGGTGACGAGAAATGATGGTTCAAGGAATTTAGGTCTGAAGATCCGGGAATACAATTTTGACGAGATTTACCCACTCCTAGAGTCTTAAGGAATTTCCAGACTTTAGCCGGGTCACCATTATCAACTGAGCTGTGAATATGTCGGCGTTGAGCATTCCTACACACCTTACTGCAGTGATTCCGAATGTTTATGTACTTACGCCAATTTAATTCGCTAGGACGGCGATTGTACCTAGATTTGGCTGAAGCTTTAGCTCCTCTAGTGTTCAAACAACTTGCTGCTTGTGATGTTAGGAAGAACATAATGCTGAGTTCATCTAACGCGATTGGTAGCGACTGTGTCGGACGGAATATGATTATCCCTATCCTTGATGAAATTCTCCCTATCATCTGCCATATCCTAAACCACTCCCTTTCCAGCGGCACCTTTCCACAAACGTGGAAAGAAGCTCACATCATCCCTATACCAAAAAAAACAAACCCATCTACATTCTCCGAGTTCCGTCCTATCTCCATTCTACCTTTTCTCTCCAAAGTTCTCGAGCGTTTGATCCACTCCCAACTCTCTGATTTCCTCTACAAAAACAAGCTCCTTAATTCCCTCCAATCAGGTTTTCGTCCTGGTCACAGTACTACCACTACGCTTATTCATATCACAGATGATATCAGATCGGCTATGGACAGGGGCATGCTGACAGTTTTAGCCCTGCTAGACTTCAGCAATGCTTTTAACACAGTCGATCTAGATGTGTTGCTCACTATTTTGACTTCTCTTAACATATCTCCAACTGCAGTTGATTGGTTTCATAGTTACCTGTTTGGTCGCCGGCAGCGCATTTGTGTCGAGGATAATATATCTTCTTGGTGCACCATTTCTGCTGGCGTGCCACAGGGCGGCGTGCTATCTCCCCTACTTTTCTCAATTTTTATAAATTCCATCACGAATAATCTTCGATCTTCCTACCACCTTTATGCAGATGATCTACAAATTTACTCCCAAGCACTTCCTGATGATCTAAATGACGCTATTTCATTTATCAATGACGACATTAGAAGCATTTCTGATTGGAGTAATGAGTTCGGACTAAAAGTTAACCCAAGTAAAACGCAAGTCATTGTTGTCGGCAGCCCTCGGTTAATGTCTAGATTAAACTGGCCACTTATGCCATCTATTTCGTGTAATGGAATATCTATTCCTTACAGTGACACTGTAAGAAATCTAGGCATTATTTTTGACAAATCTTTTTCTTGGGGTCCTCAGCTTCGAGAGTTGAGTAGGAAACTATTCGCATCGGCTGGGTCCTTGCGGAGATTACGCAATTTTCTACCAATCGCCACGAGAATTTCGCTTGCTCAATCCCTCCTTCTCCCCATCCTTGATTATGCGGATGCCAGTTATCTCGATCTCACTGAGGAGCAACTTAACAAACTTGAGCGCCTTCAAAACTTCTGTATTAGATTCATATTTGGATTACGCAAATATGATCACGTTTCCGAATTTCGTAAAAAGCTCAAGTGGTTACCCATACGGTTTCGCCGGAATACACATATTCTTTCTCTTCTTTACTCTATTCTTTTCAATCCTCTCTCTCCCCCGTACCTTAAAAACCGATTTCAATTTCTTCACGTTACACATTTAAGATCCCTGAGGTCATCAGAGAATTTAACACTGAAAATTCCAGTGCATTCCACAAACTTTTACGGCAAATCCTTCACTGTTCAAGCTGCAAGGCTGTGGAATGCATTACCAGTCTCAGTGCGGCGAGCAAAGTCCCTACCCATATTTAAAAGACTAGTAAAGCAACATTATCTATCGCTGAATAATTGAAGACAGTGCTTATATTTTATTTATATATATTTTCCTTTTTGTTTTTGATGTGGATACATATTTATTTATTCATATGTATATGTATCTATTTTTTTTATGCATGTTGTATGAATGTGTTTTTTAGTTTATTTATATCATTTTTATTACATATATTATGTATTTAGATATGTTATATATATTGTCCTTTGACATCACGTACACCTCACAATACCCCACAGTTGTCTCTATTTTATCCATCCTATGGTTGGTTGTCTGGAAGAGATCGCCTCGAGCGATAAGACCGCCATTGTACTCTTTTCTTGCTTGTTAAATTGTGTTAATGTTATTTCCTTTAGTTACTGGTGTACAATAAAGCTTTAAATAAATAAATAAATAAATATGTCTCAGGATGGCGAGCGCAGTGGAATGCCAAGCACTGCATTGTAATTGAAGGTGTTGTTTGGTCTTGCTACTGTGCATGAGCGGTCGAATCTCTTACCATCAGGCGAACGGCATGCTCGTCTCGCCATTCAAGGTAATAAAAAAAAACACAAGGAGTGATACCGTGCCGTTCATTTTTGTTACAAGTATTTGTTTTGCAGTGTCCCCTCTAGTATAATGACATAAGTCATCTCTACTTAATGTCTTAACCTCTCTGCATCCTAGTTTCGATTGAAGAGGAGGCCCGTACAATGTGACGTATATGGGCTGATAAGTCAACTTACCACAGACAAAAATAGCCCAGCATTAAATATATTCCCCATTATAAATAAAATATATAAATAAAGTGCCGTTACAATAATTAGCATGTTAATGGCGCAAAGGAATAATTAATAGCAAGTTGTTTTTCTGAATTCCATAAAATTTTATCATTTAACATGAGTTGAATATCAATTTGACACCTGCGCTGACGTTACGGCGTAGATCAGACATTTTTTTTAATTGTTTGGCAGTTAAGATGATTTACGCGCTTATTAAGATATTGCAGGACTGGTTTTGGGCTTAGTGTGATGACGTGAAGACTAGTGACAGGTATCTAGGTTGGAAAATTGTGGCAGAACTAAAAAAATGCTTAAAATTGTATTAAAAATGCATTTGATGATTGTATACGTTAAATTATTTAGCTTTTTATATAGGAATAGAACTGTTTTTAGAATGTGGTTTTTTAATATTAATAACATTGTAGAATTACCACGCATGCAGCAAATTTATTTTATTTATACAAAAACAAAACATAATTATTTTGGAATATAATAAAAACATTTTCGTAATCACCAAAACACTGGCCATCAATACTCTATTAAATTCAAAAATAGAACACAATTTCCCGCCAATAAGTCAAAAGGCTCGGCTACATTGATGCTACGCATACGAATGGCGCAAAAACATATTATAAATCATGAGAGCACGTTGGCACATAACCGCCAGCTACACATTATTTCACATTAGCTCATGTACGTGTCATAATGTCTCGGAATACGGAATTATTTATTGTCCATGCTTCCACAAGAAGTTGGCGTGTCGCTGTCACTGTGGGAAGTCGGGGGATTGTACAGTTGTCCCGTGGTGCATTGTTATTATCGACAGGTAATATTAATTGGAGATTTCCGGTACGCTGGCCTTTTTGGATCAACGATTTTTTATTCATTTAGTTTGGCGAAGTTACTTCATTAGATTTCCAGGTTGGGTAACTCACTTTTTGTGTTTTTCAGTTCCAGTATTTTTAAATAGATTCTTCGGGAAATGTTCTTGGTATGATGATATTTTATACTCGCCACCATATTTTTGGAGGTAAATGAGTTCAACGAACTATGGATAGTAGTAACATCTTCACCTAGGTCTTTAGAGGTATGTGACCTTATAAATATTCTTTTGTCTTTATGGCATCTTTTTTTATTGCATTGAATGGCGGAATGAGCATGCCTTTCACTCTGATGATACAACCTCTCATGGATATCAGCAAAATCAAACAACGCCATAAACTACAAAGCCATGCTCGGCATTCCACTGCGCTCGCCATCCTTACACAAATATTTATATTCAGCATATTATAAGTCTTAATATAACCAGCTTCATTATGTGTTTTATTCAAGATTATTTGAATAATAGTTCTGTAATTTTTTTTATAAAGACATTACACAAAAATTCCAATAACCATACTTTTCCCGCCACGCGCGACTATTTACCAACTTTCATGAAAGTAAATGTGCGCTATAATTAAACGCATAGCTGCACTTTAATTGTTTGTAGGATATTAAGACTCGGTCTGACTGATGGCTCATGTATTGATCTACCCCATTGAAAAACTATGCGATCTCGCTGTAGGAATTTTTGTTTTGGTTTGATCACTAATGTAGTAAAATCAAGTCATTTTTAATTAAACCTTTTATAGTAAAATTTGTCGTAATATAATAATTTGTGCTCTGATTAAATCACGGTATTCGACGGGTATTGACTATACGGATTGATCATTAATTTAGTAAAATCAAATTAAAATATTTTTTTAAATACGCCTTTTGTTCTAAATTTTGTGATACAATAATTGTATCTACTCGGATGAAACCAATAACTATACGATGCAATTGTGGAAAGTTTGACATGGTGGCTCGAAGTTTAACGTTTCGGATATTCTGTTTAGGTTTTACAATACAATACAATACCTTTCCAGGGGTTGAAAGAGTGGTACAAAAAAAAAGCTAAATCTATGGCTTCGTAATCCATCTCAGAAAGTTTGTCGTGGCAGTATATAAAAAGTCCAACAATCCTTACTAGGCCAGCGTGATGATTATATAGGCTAACCATTCTCAATCGTACTCTCTTTTACAGTATTCTACAGCGGGGCCTACATGGGCCAAAATAGTACTAGTACAAAATATGCTTTTCATTTCCTTCTAAACCAATTAAATAAATTATTTATTATTTACCTAAATAATAATAAATAAATAAAACATAAACGTAACGGTCACATACATACATAGTCCTGATCCTATACTAAGATCGAGTCTTGTGTCATGAACTACGAGAGAATTTTCGGTCTCACAAACACCCAGAACCGTACGAAATATTTGTGGGCCGCACAAACATTTCTGTTGGTGCGCGGATCGAACCCGTAGCCACTCGTTTCACAGGTGGCGTCTAATCACCTGCGCCACGGAGGCTGTCAAAATAATGAAAAAAGAACGATTATTTAGCAATATATACTCTACATAAAGTCACTTTTCATACGCGTTTATCTAAACAGTAATTGTTTTATAAATAATTGATTTTCAGCCCTCTTTCAATATCTTGGAGGCAGAAAGTTAACATGTTATTATCATGAATATTTTAATAATTCATTTGATGTATTAATTTATCTAACGCCCGAAGCTGTAATAATGTTATCAACCCTTAATACATAAATGACGGTTAATTGCAGAGGGTGTTAGTATTGCATTAAACTGACAGCCTCCGTGGCGCAATGAATAAAAGACTGTGAAACTTAAGGTAACTTATTGATTCTTTAGCAAAAATAAATGTCGGCTTTGTGAAACAACAGGCTGTAATTAATTATTCAATTACTGGTGTTGAATCTCTCATATTTGAAAGGCCACCTGGATAGGTACGAAACAATGTCTATTTTTCCAGCCAAATATCAGTGTAAATGCACTGTTGTATTCCGGTTTGAAGGATATGTAGCCAAAGTAACTACTGGACATATTGAGACTTAACATCGTATGTCTTTTATTTATTGCAGTGAATGGCGAGACGAGCATGCCGTTCGCTTGATGGTAAGCGATGTGACGGCTCATGACCAGTAGCAAAACCCAACAACACATTGAATTACAAAGCAATGCTTGGCATTCCACTGCGCTCGCCATCCTGAGACATGAGATGTTAAGTCTCAATATGTGCAGTAGTTACTCTGGCTACAATGTCCTTCAATTCGAAACACACCAATGCATTTAAACTGCTGTTTGACGGGAGAAATAGACATTGCGGTGGTACCCTCTCAGGCAGCCTCTCACATATGAGAGACCTACCACCAATATGGCGAGCGCAGAAATGCCAAGCATTATATTGTTATTTATCGTGTTGTTTGTTTTGAGTATAAGCGGTCGTATCATTTACTATCAGATGAATGGCACGCGTCTTGTTATTAATCGCTATAAAACATTTTCTGCCGTGAAACAACACTGCTTAAATGCACTGTTGTGTTTCGGATTGAAGGACATTGTAGCCAGAGCAACTGCTGGACATATTGAGACTTAACATCTTATGTCTCAGGATGGCGAGCGCAGTGGAATGTTGCTTCTGTTATGAGCGGTCGTATCGCTTACCATCAGGCGAACGGATTGCTCGTCTCGCCATTCAATGCAATAAAAAAAAAACAATACAGTAACAACATTGATAATTAAATATTCCTATCAACGGGAATTAACTACCCTTCTCTTTCCTCTCCTTGATTATGGTGACACTAGCTATCTTGATCTCACCGAAGCCCAATTAGAAAAACTTGAGCGACTTCAGAATTATTGTATCCGGTCATATTTGGACTTCGCAAATATGACCAAGTCTCGGAATTTCGGACAAAACTCAAGTGGCTCTCAATACGCCTTCGCCGAAATACTCGTATTCTCTCACTTCTCTATTCTATTTTGTTTCATTCCAACACACCTCCTTACCTAAAAAATCGCTTTAATTTTCTAAGCAACACACACACAAGATATCTTAGGTCGTCAGAAAATCTGACATTGGAAATTCCCAAGCACAGCACCGCATTTCTTGCAAATTCTTTCACAGTAAATGCTGCCCGTTTGTGGAACCAATTGCCATTGTCGATTCGTCAAGCCAAATCCCTACGTATTTTTAAAAGACTCTTCAAGGAACATTACTCCACTTGCTAATACTGCCTATAACTTTCGTTTTCTCTTTTCCTGTTTTCCTTGTCTTACATTGCACATTATAATATTTTGTATGTAGTATATTATATAGGTATACCGTATATATGTATGTGGGTTTTATATACAGGGTATATCAAGACTGCTACCGAAAACGAAGCCGGGTGGTAGTATAAGCGACTTCAGACACAATGCAACAAAAAAAGTTGCAAAAAAAAGCGACCAATTTTTTTTTTATTTTTTTCCTATGACCATATTTGGGTGGTAAATACATTTTTTCCTAAAATAATAGTGTATACACTTTTATTTATAAATAATCTAAGGTATAAGAGTGTTTAAATCATTATTTTAGCAAAACGATGGATTTACCGCCCAAAATGACGATATTTAAAAAATCATAAAAAATAATTGTCGCGTTTCTATGCGAAATTTTTAGTTGCATAGTGTTTGTAGTCACTAAATCTATCACCCGGCTTCGTTTTCGGTAGCGGTCTTGAGATACCCGGTATTTATGTGTATGTATTTAAAGTATGTATAGACGTATTTAAGTAGTTTATTATGTTAATTATTGTTTGGATTTACATGACAGATACATCTGTACTATTATTATTATTATCTTTTTTTACTCTTAAGACTTGTCTACCCCCGTTTTCCTACTTCCATTCACTCCAGTCCATCCAAAGGTTGTCTGGAAGATATCGCCGACTGCGATAAGACCGCCCATTGTACTGTAAATATAGGTTAAGATTTTTGTTGTGTATTTTTTTTTTATTATTTTGTGTAGTACAATAAAGTGTAAGAAATAAATAAATAAATAACTACTTAACAAAATATTAAACAAAATGTCCGCCCAATGCCTTAAATGGAACTGCACAATTAAATATGTCTCATCACGGGCACCGACCGGGACTCCTTGTTAGTCAAAGTTCATTTTAACCTTTTACTTCTAACACAATATTTCGCGTGAGTGGTCACCATTTACTTCACCTAATGCAGTATTGCCATTCAATTTATTTTCAATAAACACACAAATATCGAAATTTTTATGAACGATGTGTGGGTTTTAATTACGGTTATTTTTTTAGGATTCAATAGATAATAAACGAAGCCACACTATCGCGGGCATTTTTTTAGGGTTAAATAATAAACGGAGTCACAGTGTACAGCTACCCAAGTCTGTAATGAGCTGTGGTTATACTTTTTATTTAATCGCCAATAGCAGAAAGAAAGTTATGTATGTATGGATACTGTCCCGCCCTCACACCTGCCACTGCAATTCTTGTAAGCCAGGATCAACAGTGGCACGCAATGTAATGACACTGACCATTGAAGCTCGGTGAATCTCCGGGAATGTCTAACTTGTCTTTAACCCGCAACGAAATTAATCATAAAGTTAAATAATAGGGGGACTTAGAAATATTTTTGTCTGCTTCCCTCCGTAGTAAAGCGAGTGAAAAATCAATGGACTAAAGTAAATATCCTCTGATAAAGACTTTTACAGCCGGAGAAGTCAGCTGTCAAGCACCAGGGATCAAACTACTAATATATACCGGGTATATCAAGACTGCTACCGAAAACGAAGCCGGGTGGTAGTTTTAGTGACTACAAACACAATGCAAGTAAAATTTCGCTAAGAAACGCGTCATTAATTTTTAATGATTTTTTAAATATAGTCATTTTTGGGGGTTAAATCCATAGTTTTTGCTAAAATAATAATTTAAACTGTTTTATACTTTAGAGTATTTATAAATAAAAGGCTATACACTATTATTTTAGGAAAAAAATGTATTTACCACCCAAATATGGCCATAGGAAAAAAATTACAAAAAAAATTGTCGCTTTTTTTTGCATAATTTTCTATTGCATTGTGTCTGAAGTCGCTGAAACAACCACCCGGCTTCGTTTTCGGTAGCAGTCTTTATATACCCTGTATAATGGGATTTATTATTTAAGCTGTTACACTTGATTCCAGTAATAGGCATGGTTAAAACGTTGGTAAGCACGGAAACGTAGGTGTGAAAGAAAGAAAGAAAGAAATACGATTGATTTATATGAAAATTATATACGACGTTAATAACATATTAAATAACATCATATTAATTTTAAATGATTCTGTCTTTATTCCCAGAAGAGCAGAGGCAGCAGGCAGAGGTGTTATCAGGAGATCCACATTTCGCCTTGTATGTTCTGTCCCATGATGTTATGCGGGCAAGCCTATCAGATAGTTTAAGTACTAGAAAATAATTTGAATTATATTTTTCCCAACAAAAACACATGGCTCTAAAACGTAATCCTACCTTCAAGGTACATTCATCAGAGATATGAAATATTATAAATCTTTATCAACGAATCAGTTATAGAGACAGTCCCTTAAATTCTACGGAACCATTACATCAAAGCAACCATTTCGTTCATTATGATATATTTCATTAAAAATTCGCAACACGATGCCAAGAAGCACCTGCCGCCTATTTTGCAATTACTCGCAATCAATAACTTAATTGTAACAATTTTTACCTTAGACTTTAGTACACTTAATGAAACGGAATTGTATCATAAGAATTTATATTGAGGTATATCTATTACATCGGAAATTATTTAATTCAAAATTAATTCTATTGTTTTTAAGTGGTCAATAAAATTAATTTACAGGTTCGATCCCATAGCAAATCTGAAGATATGTCTTTAATACACGTCGTCACACCGCCACTGCAACTTCTGTAAGCCAGGATCAACAGTGGCATACATTTGATTTACAGCAAGCTTTGAAGCTCGGCAAGTCTAACTTGGGGATTCACAAATTTCGGGTTGTGTCTCCAACAATCACATCAAAGCAATTACAGATTGCAAAATTGTTACTACACATGCTATTTTTTATTGAAATGAATGGCAATACGAGCATGGTGTTCAGCTGATGGTAAGTGATATGACCACTCATGAACATTGCCAAAACCAAACACTTTGAATTACAAAGCAATGATGGGCATTCCACTGAGTTCGCCATGCTAAGACATGAGATATTAGGTCTCAATATGTCCAGTAGTTACTCTGGCTACAATGTCCTTCATTAGTCATTAAAACTACCACCCGGCTTCGTTTTCCGTAGCAGTCTTGATATATTGGGGTGGTACCCACCCAGGCGGCCTCTCACATATGAGAGACTTGCCACCAGTAAAAGGTATTCCTTCCTAATGTCATGTCTCACATGAGATGTTAGGTCTCAATATGTCCAGTAGTTACTCTGGCTGCAATATCCTTCACACCGAAACCCAACAGTTGATAACACTACTTTTTGGAGGGAAATATGGACATTGTGCCTGGGTTACCCACCTACCTAGGCGGCCTCTCACATATGAGAGACCTACCACCAGCTGTAATCCTTGGACCGAGATACCACCCCAGTCGATACTATTACACCAGTTCTCTATCACTTAGATTCATTAAAACCCTCGTTAATTTAACTAGGTATTAACTGATTGCGATTCAACATATTTTTACGTATCTTTAACGTCCTATTAGCGATAAAAATGATATTAATTTTAAAACACGTTTAGTTTGTAGCTTTGCAATGGTTTTTATGCGCTTACATTGTTGCTGTAGTGATGGGCTGTTGGCTTTTGAAACGAAACTCGTGTTTTTTGTTTTTTAACATTTCATTTTAATATACTGAGATTATATACTGCTGTGTTTGATGGGTTTTAATTTTGACGAACTATAATACTACTACCAACCAACAAACGTGACATTTTTCAATTCAAAAAATATTTCCTTTGATTGGCTCATCATGAAAGGTGCGTATCATGCGAGTAAAATATTTTTCAAACAATTAACACTGAGGATAAACCTCGGAACTCCTCTGGAGAATACTAATTCTATTCTTGCGCCAATAATTGTTATTTTTATTGGTCTGCTTTTGGAAATGTTGAATGCAATTTAGTTGCGGGGATAATTCCATTCAATTTTTTTTTCACTTAATTTAATAACAATAAAACAACACAGACATGCAAAACGAATTATCAAAACATCAGAAATTATATTTTTACCCTTCCATATAAGTATTAAGGGCAGCACTATAATATTAAAATTTCATACATTACATTAGACCGGCGACACTATAATGCGTGTTAGTTGAAATTTATCGATTACTGGAACATAAACACTGAAATGCAATGGCTATTGGAAACACCTTTAGTTGATTCACGGGATTCTTTGGATTGTTAAAGTGTTTTATTGCTTATTCATGGAGTGGGTAATGACAATCATATATACATACATACGTACATACATACATACATATCCTCAGGTGTTATCAAAGTAATTGGTAGAGATGATTCTAATACCACTCACAGTGGCAAAGCTAAATTCTTGACCCAAATCTGAGGCGGAATTGTTGTAGTACCAGGTACAAAGCTAGTCCCAAAAAATTAAAATAAGGTACCGGCCGGGATGAAAAAGGATCCGTACATGATTTCTGTTAGTTCCAGCGTCTGGTACAGCAACATATAAAATTTCTTATTAATCCACACGTTGGATCAGTTTGGGAATATATGTAGGTAGCTATTTTCTTCACCTGTGACCGAAATTAAATACAAATTTATTACTGGCTTTTGATGCACAAGTGAGATTATTAGACACAAAACTTCTATCCTCATTTCACCTTCTTTTTTTCCAATAAATATTCAAAATATATGCATTAAAATTTCTTTCTGTTTCGTATATTTTTTATCGTAACTTTAGAACATTCAAAAGTTTGAAGCAAAAAATTAATTTAAAATATAAACATCTTATGTCTCAGGATGGCGAGCGCTGGGGAATGCCAAGCATTACTTCGTAATTTATCGTGTTGATTAGTTTTGCTACTGTCCATGACCGGTCAAATCTCTTACCATCCTGTGTATGGCTTCCCCGTCTTGCCATACATTGCTGTAAAAGAAAAGAAAAAAATTGTTCCCTATAAATAATTACTTAGGTATATTTTTGCGCGTTTATTCGACATCGTTTAAAATATTAGTAAGACGAATCAAATCTTTATTTTCTACCTCACAGATCATAGCAGGTGTATCACAAACTCTTGGTGGTCTAATCGAATCACGCGTTTAACAACTAAGATAACCGAACATTCTAGAACCACATAAAATCGTAAAACTGCTAATTGTCGACATAATCGCGCGCGTCTTCGATATTGCAAATAAAACGCGCATGAATGACCACAGTTTAATGTACATTGTATGCATTTAGAACATGGAAAGCGTATATTTAGGTCTTGGAAATGTGTTGTGATCTCTACTTTCTACATTTTTATTGCTATGGTATAAATTATGACGCAAATATTAACTGGATAATATTTCCGTGGTGTAGTTATAAAGTTTAAATCGACATGATTGTGACATAAGACATGAATAATTGTAACTATACATGGCTTAGAAAAAAAGGAAAAAAAAACACACTTCTTGTTGCTGAGGGAGTTTCTTGCGCCGTTTCTTCTTCACTGCAACACTTTTCCAAGCGGTATTACTTCGATCAAATATACACTAGATTATACTTAACGGCCTAAAAACGGCAAGAAAAATAAGAGCACAGTCTTATTTGATTTTAGTATGGTTCAAAAACATAATAAAGCTTAATTTAAAGGAATAAGGTTTATTGTTACCTGAAGTTTATTATAATTTAAGACTGCTACATCTCGTAGTTCGAAATTCAAATGTATAAGTATAAGCTACCTAGGCCACTTTTGGCGTGTGATTTTGTACCGCACCCTGTATCTAGTATTTGGTGGAAGCGGTGGTGGCAGAAATTAACGACTCCAAATATCTTGTAAAAGACTACGAGTATTTGAATATGGAATATTTTGATTTTGATTTGGTTAGTTGTGAAAGGAGAAGACAGGGGTTGGATCAAAGCATAAAATGTCCTGTTACACGATGAATGGACTTAAAAACTCAAATCTGTAATCATTGGGGCATATTTGAGAAGGCGTGCGTCGAACAATGAATAGATTGTGGTTTTTTTTTTTTTTTTTATTGCATTGAATGGCGAGACGAGCAAGCCGTTCGCCTGATGGTAAGCGATACGACCGCTCATGAACAGTAGCAATATTCCACTGCGCTCGCCATCCTGAGACATAAGATGTTAAGTCTCAATATGTCCAGTAGTTGCTCTGGCTACAATGTCCTTCAATCCGAAACACAACAGTGCATTTAAGCAGTGTTGTTTCACGGGAGAAATAGACATTATGGTAGACTGAATTTAGTGCGAATTGAATACGGTCGCCAAGTACAATCCTGAATTTATGAGTAATAGGAGACGTACAATTTGAAGTTTTTCTTATTGCAACAAATGCAAGGCGAGTATGCCATTTGCCTGATGGTAACTAATACGACCGCTCATAGACAGTGGCAAAACCAAGCATGAATAACAAAGCAATTCTTAGGCTCAGTTGCACCAAGTAACTTTGCCAATACCTTTGCCTATGAAAATGTCATCGCCATACATTTGAGATGTATTTGACCTTGCGAATGTATGGAATTGACAGTTTCAAGGGCAAAGGTATTGGCAAAGTTAGTTTGTGCAATTGAGCCTTAGCATTCCACTGCGAAATGTTGGAAATTGTTTCATAAATTATGTCTACAATCTTACTACAAGTCCAATATTAGTTTATCATACGATTTACATATATTGACCCAGATAAATAATGTAATAAATACCTAATAAACCTAATCTACTGGTGGTAGGTCTCTTATATGTGAGAGGCTGCCTGGGTGGGTACCACCGCAATGTCTGTTTCTCCCGTCAAACAGCATTTTAAATGCATTGTTGTGTTTCGGATTTAAGGACATTGTAGCCAGAGTAACTTCTCGACATATTGAGACTTAACATCTTATGTCTGAGGATGGCGACCGCAGTGGAATGCCAAGCATTGCTTTGTATTTCAAGGTGTTGTTTGGTTTTGCTACTGTTCATGAGCGATCGCATCGCTTACCATCAGGCGAACGGCATGCTCGTTTCGCCATAGATTGCAAAAAAAAAATACAATCTATAGAATGGCGTAAAAGTGCGTGGTGGCCATTTGGTAAACGGACAAGACGTGGCTACTATCATCCTCGCGGTTGTCACATGTTCCTGAATGAATCCTAGGGACAGGGACACCTCTGACTTTTCGAAGCCAAGTGTGTATTGCCAATCACCTCGCACTTTAAAGGTGAAGGAAAACATCATGAGGAAACCTATAGCATACCATAGCAATTTGTAAGAATTTCTATGGTATGTAAAGTCTGCCAACCCGCATTAGGCCAGCATAGTGGACTGGCTTAACCACTCCCAATAGTTCATTCGATTGTAGAAGAGGCCCGTGCTCTGTAGTGGGACGTATATGGGCTGATACAGATACATAGCATGAGTCTTTAAAACTCCCTGAAATTCAATAGCGATTGGCACAAGCCTACTATCCATAGGATTCTGAAAGGCCTATATCCAACATTGTAACAATTGAATTCACATCTAGACTCAACATAAAAGAACTCCATCTAGCAGGACAGCCTAATACATCCATAGATGGATTAACGCCCGAATACTGGAACGCAACTTAAATATAAGTTGCGCTTAACTACGTTAATCTCGCCTAAATGTACTGGCTAAGTGGGCCGTGTACTGTTAACAGCAACTTATTAGTTGAATGGCGTTCCAGTATTCGGGCGTTAATCGCTCTAATAAAAACCTCATGAATTTTTGGTGACAGATCAGCCCGTCACGTCGATATTAAAGGTTAACATAACAAAAACAATGGACGTTTTATCACATTTAACTGTTGCGGCAATTTGTCTTAGATACTGATCTGTTGGACACAAATAAGGCAGCATTAACAAACAATATACATTAAATTGGAAATTAACAACTGGTTATGGTTCAGTATAATATACGGTAAGCAGTTCATAATTGTCTGGTATATGACGACCTTTCGGTAACCTTTATGCAGTTTACGTTTCTTCTTTTGATCGTCTATCGTCTGATGAGAGAGGAAATTTGTTCTTTTTCTTGTAGGATAATTATTTTACGGCTTAAAGCGATAAGAAAACTAGCGATTTACATGATAAAATGTGACCACGATGGTGGTCATACGAAAATCTAAAAATATTTTTGTATCTATAAAATATTTGTAGTAGTAGCATTGATAGTTGATGTAATAGTGTTAAGTAAATTCAAGAATATCATAAATAGCGTTTAGACGAATTACAGAATACATTATTTACTCTTCTTTATGTGGGTTATTAATAAATATAATTTCTTTTTTCTTTTTTTTCTATCTTCCTTTAATAATATGCAAGTTAATGCTGGAGCGTTATCGATTTTTAAGAATTGAATGAACATACGGCAGTAGGCTCGCCCCCCATCACATCGTGGGAAAGAAAATACCTGGCGACACATGCATGTCCTGGTCTGCCATCTGCCTATCCCTTCTGGGAAGAAGGCGAGAAGTTATTTAAATACCAACAGTGTTAACTAGAATCAATACCTTACACAAAACCTACAACAATTAGAAAAAGCAGGCGCCTCTTTGAGGGGTTACACATTATCTGTAACTTATTTCGTTATTAAAAAATAAGTTGTCTATGTGTGTTGGACGGGTTCAAAAGCATTCCGTCCTACTCTTGAGAATCTAATTTTTTATATATATTTTATTATAATACTAGCGGCCCGGCCCAGCTTCGCCTGGGTGCATATATTTTTTGATTCCACTCCACACCAAATACATGTTATTTTTCGTATTAATCTCTTGTATACCTAAACTTGACATAGCTATCCTACTGTCTGGCTCAATCCCGTCTCATCCGTCTGTTCAGTCTCTTCCCGATTCGTCCCGTCCTTTCTCTTTTATTATCCATCCCGTCTTATAACGTGCATTTACATTTCGTCCTATCAAATCTGTTAGCTATCCCAGCCCTCTCCCGTACCTTCCACTCTATTATATCCCGTCTCTCCATATACATGTACATATAAAGATTGCCTTATGAAATTTTGACATTAAAAACTTTAGCGTTTTTATTGTCCATCCAATATTACGTCCCTTATTTCAGCACCAAAATGCTGTTTTTCCTAATAATATTGCACGCCATTACTTTTTGTTAGTAATAAAGTAATAATAACCATTTAAAAAAAGAATTGGCCAAATTGGTCCAGGCGTTGTTGAGTTATGCGCTTACCAACACTTTTTGTGATTCATTTTTATATTATAGAAGAAGATATTATAGTCCACCCTGCTTGCTTAGTGCGAGTTGGCGGATTTTATTTCACGTAGAAATTAATCCGAAAAGTCAGAGGTGTGCCCTGGGATTTGAACCCGTGACCATCGTTAACTTGTTGGCAGTCGCGTCTATTACGTTACCATATACAAATTAATAAAACCTTCATACTGCCTTACCAGGTGACGTAAGTAATAGAACAAATATTTAAAAATATAAAACTGCATATCGTTTCATTATAATGTCTAGATACGGCATCAACGTACCAATATTTTTTTTATTCTTGATTCTGAAAACAATACTAATGCGAAATTTAAATATGTCCCCCAGCGCATCTAAAAGTATAAATTCAAAAAACAATGTCGTTTATGAAAACGAAAAATTATAATTAGATATATTTTGGTATACTCCGGCAAAACGCTTCGATAGAGTATACTTTGTTTAAAACTGTTGCAATAATCTCAAAAAACAATGGGCGATTTTGGTAGATATGGACATCGTTTTATTTTACATTTAACAAAATTACGCGCAAGACGCCGTATCTAGATAATATTATATACACGATGTACACATTTTATGAATTTTGTTCTATTTCGTCAGCCGTCAATGAAAGACAATGGAAAGATAGATCATTTTACGTTGGGTGGTAGTTGAAGCTGGACCGTCTTTTACGTCTCCCGTCAAATAAACAAAGATCATCCTATACTGGCTGGACGCATCACGCTTGAACGATACCCAAAAAAAAGGTTTTTAGTATCTTCCTCAGAAATTTTCCTATTTTTCTCACCCCTAAAACCTTCCCAGGACTTCCACGAATATTTCAAGACCAAAATCAGCCAAATTGGTCCAGGCGTTGTTGAATTATGCGGTTACCAACACATTTTGCGATTCATTTTTATATTATAGATTGAATGCGATCTATTCTATTTTACTTACTATTATAGTCATATCGAATGATAAACAAAAACAAGTGTCAAAGATACTTTTTATGCATATTCTTCTTAAGCAGTGGACAATGATTTCATAAAATCAAAAACAGTTCTGTCATGAAAAGTAAGATCTAATTCACTTGAACTCATGTTTAGAAGTACCTAAAAGAACTGCAAATGTGATAGGTCAGTACTCTATATCTTCGATTCCTTGAGTACATTGCTATCAATATGCCAACAACCTAAAACCAATAAATAAAAAAATACTCAATTAAAACCATATTTACTGTTACCGCAACAGATGATGTATAAAAATGCGAAACAAATGCCGTTCCAATAACGTGTTTTTTCGGAATGACACGAGCTAAAAGTTACGATTATCAGCAATGGATATCTCATTGAGACGTTGGGGGATTATAAATAATTTCCAATGATGTATATTCACATTTATGGAATAATGTATGTTACATAGGGCAAGCTATGCTGTAATATATCGCATTTTATGTTTGTAAATATTAAGTTATTTAGCTATCATTACGGGAGTACCTATTAAAATTGATAAGTCACTATGAACACCTATTGTGAATCGTTCAATGAGTAATAGACAAGATTATTTTCATATTAAGTAGGAGATTTTTTTCGCTTAGTGTATTTTTAGATATTCAATATTCATGGTAAAATTTTAATCTATATCTTTGATGTCTGCCAACTTGTTGCCAGGTAGCTGCAGTTCTACAATGAAGGAGTTAAAAAAATATGAAGAGAGTTACAACCAAATATCTTTCTCCGGCATTATTAATCTGTAAAATAATTAGGGGCCTAAGTGTTTCCTCGTTTCTACAAACTCCATTCAGACGAACATAAATGCAATGGTTAGAAATCAACTTCATCTATCGAGCAACGTCAATTCCTTTTCTAGATAGCATTGCAATTATCTTTAGATACAATGCAGTCACTTTGCTGAACCTGAATAAAAAAATCGACGAGCTTTGACAGCGTTTCTACTGAACATGCACATATCAACTTCAACACGAATAATTGACACTTTTGCCGTGACTCGCAACACCATTGCCTTACAAAATTTATCCCCAGGGCGATATTTGCAGTTATACTTATAGTAAGGAAGGGCAAAGGAAGACAGTATTACATTAGTATTCATATCTTGTATCGTATTTATAGCGTATCATCCACTACGCATCAGAATTGTATTTAAAATTAATCCACGCGTAAAAAAACACGCCGACACAGGCGGAATGTTCGCGGGCATTTTGTAGCGAAGTGTCAAAGTGACAAGTTAACGTCGCGCGCGCAGATGCTCGCGCCAATAGCAACGCATTCGGAATTTGAAAAGAGCGCGCGTTTTTTTTTTCAAATTGGCAGGCTAAAGGCGCCGCGAGCGTTCGTTTTACCGATCATCTTGAATAGAATTCGACGCGTTTTCATTTCACTTTTCATGGATAAAAATAATATTGAATTATGGTGTTTAATTGTAAAAATGATACAAAATAACCGTTACAATACTGCATGACTTAAGGCTCTGTGTTCTAGTGACAATATCAATATAATTTGCTCTTAATTTATTTATAATGTGCAACATTATCGTGCCTATTATCAATTATAGTCTACTAAAACATAAACCAACCTGCTGCCTGACCTGCTGTAATAAACTCACATTAAGCTTCCTTATACGACCTTAATTGTCATAATAATAAAGTAATAAAATTCATACATACAAAAACTTACGCCTTTTTCCCAAAAGGGGTAGGCAGAGGTGCAACCTGGATACCCACGTGTCGCCTTGTATTTTTCGTCCCACGATGTGATCGGGGGCGGGTCTATCGCTATATCGGGCACAAATTCCTAACTCCGGGTTGATAATGAATAGAAAAATCCAATATCACTTTGCCCGACTTGGGATTCGAACCCAAGGCCACAACTTTGCATTCATACCTTTATAATAAATTAGCCACAACGAAAAAGCACTCAACCTTTTCCTCCTCTCAGTCCAATTTCTCTCAATCTGTCTCAGTGTTAAGAGAACAACTGTTGTTGAGTTGCAACAATATTTCCAAGCTTCAGGCGATGTGTCTGATGTCTCAACTCCATACAAATATGTAGAATATTTAAAATTAAAAATACATTAGATACAATGTTTTAGTACAACTAGTTTGAAAAATGACTTCGATATAATAACTGGCTATTGCTGAAACTACAACTCAGTGTATGAGAGTACAGTTGATGACAAAAGTGAAATCAATACAAGATTTATTATTTTTTAATCTGACCTTATCCAATCAGCGAATCCCAAATACACAAACCTAAAAAGGTTATTTTTTAAAGCATGCTATTGGTATAATTATTAATTAGCTCTGCCATTAATAATTACAATTTATTTTCTACTTGCGAAAAAATAATTACTTGTTTTATTGAAAAATATTAGCATACATACATAAATACATAATCCTCACGACTGTATCCCATAGAGGTAGACAAAGACTATAGGCGATCTAAACTTTACTCAATCCTGACATATTACTTTCTCTTTATACGGTTTCATCAACATCTTGTAGCATTGAAAAAGTACCAAGGTGACACAAAAATTGATCTCAATTCAATCCTGATTTTATATTTAAAAAGCTTATTCTATTGCTTGACCTTTGAAATAACCCAGGACAATTTCACAGCCATAGATTATATCTACAATAACAAGGCGACAAAGATATATAACTTTAATAAATACAAATTACGGTGGCAACAATAAACGAACTACTTTGTGGAATAACTGTCGTAGGTAACCACGTGTATGACAAACGTCCCATAAAAAATATGAAAAATATATATTTGCTTCTTAATAAGCTATAAATGTATTCTTGTGTTTTAATCATTGTATAATACAGGTCAGCTGCGCTACTAAATTAAGTATTGGTGACAGCTGGTCGCAAGTAGTTCACTGAATGATGTGTTAAAGACTAATAACTGTAAAGGCAAGTATTTAATTGTATTCTTAGATTATGTGATATTCGTAGTGGCCTTTTGGTACAGACGCGGCTGCTAAGTTCACAGCGGTCGCGGATTCAAATCACATCACTTCTCACTTTTCGGAGTCATTTGTGTTTTGATAGTCAATCACACTATAACGGTGAAGGAAAACATTGTGAAGAAACCTGCATACCAGTGCGATTTATAAGAATTTTTATGGTATGTAAAGTCATCATTAGGCCAACGCGGAGAACTACATGACCTAACCATTCGCAATCATATTCTCGATTGTAGAGGAGGCCCGTGCCTTGCAGTGGGACATATATGATATAGACAGTTCTTAGATTACTAGAAATTAAGTAACTCATACAACAATAGTAAAACGTAGTTTCTTCTCTTTGATTTTTTATTTACACAATAATGCTGAGCTACTATAGTCTCTTCTTGAGAAATAATTTACTGGTGGTAGGTCTCTCATATGTGAGCGGCCATCTGGGTAGGTACCACCGCAATGTCTATTTCTCCCGTGAAACTACACTGCTTAATGCACTGTTGTGTTTCGGATTGAAGGACATTGTAGCCAGAGCAACTACTGGACATATTGAGACTTAACATCTTATGTCTCAGGATGGCGAGCGCAGTGGAATGTTGCTACTGTTTATGAGCGGTCGTATCGCTTACCATCAGGCGAACGGCTTGCTCGTCTCGCCATTTATTGCAATAAAAAAATAAAAAAAATAAAAATTGGGCTATATCGGGGTTAAATCACTTTAAATGCGTGTCTTGTATCTCAAATTATACTTTTTTAAATATAATCGATAGCAATTCTTCAATAGTTGTGTCTTCTTTTTAATTAGTATTTTCTAGGATATATTAATTTAAGGTTTAGAATATAATTTTACAAAGAGACAACTATTAAGCGCTTTACCGCTATTTCTCTGTAGATTAATTTTGCACCCATCTTTACTTCATATCTTATCAAATAAACTTTAATATTTACAACATTTCGTCGTCCACTCGCAACTCAACAAAAATAAATACATATGTATATTGTTCTCGCGACTGTACCCAACAATAATTACATTAATACCGGCAAACTTGCGCTGCTTTTTAAAACTTAACTACGTATAGAAAATAATATGATATTAGTTATGCAACCGGCACTTTCATCTCGTACGACAGGTGTCCGAGTGTTTAGGATAACTTTGTTCGTAATAACAGAGCTCATATCCTTAGGCAGGGCACACGCTTTGGACGGGTTGTAAAGATAGTTACTAGTTTTAAATCCTATTGTTTTGAATTTTAAATAAATACACCTAACAGTCTCATAAATAGTCCTGACCCATACTAAGATCTTTTTCACGAGATCTTTTCGAGTATCAGAAACTGCAAAAGAATTTCGGCCTCACAACTTTTCGGTCTATACGTCCCACTGCAGGGCACGGACCTCGTCTACAATCGAGAATACGATAAGAGTGGTAAGGCCATATAGTCCTCCAAGCTGGCCTAGTGCGGGTTGGCGGACTTTAAATACCATAAAAAATCATACAAATTGCTATGGTATGCAGGTTTCCTCACGATGTTTTCCTTCACCGTTAAAATTATAGATAGCTCATATTCGAAAACAATTAATTCGACTTATTACTTGTTCTAAAGGCAGTCAGTATTTGAACAACACCTCAAAGAACTTAATATTTAAAATTAGCAGTTGTGGATATAAAGGTCATTAAAATACTATTGACGAATTGACAACAAGAATTATAGCTTAATTACTCGTATCTGGTTAGATACAGCAAGTAAGTAATGCGGCATTTTTTAATATTGGTTTTAAATGTCACGCCTCCTCGAGATAAAATAAATACGGCAAATGGAGTGCCTTTTTTTGCAATAATAAGGTATTTCCGATATATTCTTCATTTTATAAATTAAGTAGGTACTTAATGCCAACACTTTTACACGGTTCTTTTTTTCATTGTCATGAATGTCGAGACAACGGCAATAACACCGCTCATGGATAATAAAAAAACAAACAACACCATGAATTATAAAGCAATGCTTGGTATAGCTACGCTCGCCATTCTGAGACATAAGATGTTAAGTCTCAATATGTCCAGTAGTTATTGTGGCTACGATGTCCTTTAAGCGGGGTTACAACAGTGCATTTACATTGTTATTTGACGAAAAAAATTGACATATGGGGGACCTGCCAGCAGTAAATTTGAAAACTTTGCTTTAATTTTATTGGTCGCGCCAGTAAATTAGTGTCAACATTTATGTAGACTATTATGAAACGTGAAAGACTGAGTTTTATTTTTATATCAAATCACTTTGAGCAAGTTTTACGTTCCAGATATATTTTTGTGTTTTTCGGACTGACTTAATGTCGATCACGGTGGTATTCACACCTTTTGTCTATTTTTGCGACCAAACTAAGTGAACTTTAGATATCATTAACGTATATTTATTATGGAACATATATAGGATCTTATTCAGCGAAATACATATAGATATACTAATTATTCCCAGCAATAAACTTCTATGACCTGAAGAAAGACAAACAAACATATACATCACGCCTTTTTTCCAGAACACCTTTTGAGGCAGATGTACAACCAGGACACCTAGTCTCATCTCATGTGTCCCACGATGTAAGGGGGCGAGCCTATCGCCACATACACATAAATTCCTGACTCCAGGCTGATAATGATAAAAACTCAATATCACTTTTTCCGCCCCCGGATTCGAATCCTGAACACTCAGACAGTCTGAAGAAAGGCAGACTAATAAAATAGCTAAATGCCATGCCCACACAGCCAGAATCTACGGGTGTCTCCATTATCACAATAACAAAGTGTCGTACAGCGAACAGGTGTTGCTTAACCTTTCCTATCGAATGAAATAAGAGCTATCGCTGATACCAACTTGTAATTATTAGTTCGATTGAAGAATTGAAATATGTGTTTACGAATCGAGCTACAGTATTCTTGGATAGAAGAAAGTCCAATTCACATAGGAGGTAACTTAAATATTAATACACCCAACAGTCACATACATATTCCTGACCCTACATCAAGATCGAGTCTTGTGCCGGAGGTAACAGGAATTAAATAATACTAAATAATTACACCCAATAGTCACATACACAGCCCTGTCCACACACAAAGATCGAGTCTTTTATCGTGGGTATCAGAAAATACGAGAGACTTTTGGGTCCCGTAACCACAGACCCGAAACAAAGACCTTTGGATACCACTAACATTTGTTTCGGTGCGGGGATCCAACCCACGGCCTTGCGTTTCACAGCCGGCACCTAACCAACTATGCCACGGAAGCTGTTAACTTGGTATGTTGAGACTTTGTTAGTGGAAAGTTAATTTAATGTTACAGATTTATTGATACCACCAACAGAAAACAAAGGTAAAATAAGAATATTTTTGTGGAGTTTCATTCAGAATACAGCATTATTAGATCTAGAAATCTTTAAAAACCGAATATGTCAAATGATGAGAGACCCTTTAGCGCCACCAGTTCCCATAACGGGGAATTCATTCAATCGATTCATATACGATTTTAAAAAACGAAAATTCCTGCACATGAATTGCTCGACCTGGGGTTAGTGCCTAAGACTGCCACTGCACCAATAAAACGGAGACGCCAACTATTAACTTCTCAATTTTTTATCAAACAAGAATTAACGAAATTAAATATATTTTTACCGTAATATCTACATTTGCAAGAAATTATCTACACTCTACATCGAACCTAGAACACCACGCTACACAAACGCCCCCAGACCACTAAGGCATTACATGACATTACATGATAAAATTATCCTTAATCTCCATAGCTTTGTCAATAGACCAGGGGTACTAAGCCATGTAAACTAATTTATTAGAAATAAACACTTAATAGTTTATTGAGAACCATTTATTCCCGTTTATTAAGGTTTAGGCATTAGCATAAACACCTTCCAATAGCTTTTATTAGAGTACTTAATTTATTATTTATCTATTTGCATAGTACTAATGGTAATTAATTTTATATCGCCATAGGCAATCTTTTGTACTTGTTGCAAAATTATTCGGAATATAATTTTACGATCGGCTGACATCAACCCTTTCTGAAGCCAATATATAAAGGTGACTTCTTAGTAGTGATTAATAATAATATGCTTCGTGAACATGCTCTTTTAAGCAATTATGTAAATTAATTAATCGTCTTTTTGTATGTGTTTCGTTTATCCAAATTGATACATACTTATTCTCAGTATACTTTGGGGAAAATGCTGTCTTATTAAAGATTATTTTTATACTCCATTAGGCAATAAAAGCGTGGCAACCTAACAACTACCTTCAAACTCCATCCAAAATTACTCAAAACGCACAATTATAATCTAAACACTCGAACATTGTTTGCAAAAACACATTTGCTGTTTCGTTCCATCATATATAGAGAGAAAAGGATAGAAGACCTTTGAATACAGGTGCTTCTTAACCTTTGTACGAGGCGGCATTAAGGTCCGGTAGCTTATCGCGCCCTGACTGATGGCGCACGTTTCAAAGCGTCTGAATTAGTACTTAAAACATTGCAAACTTGCGAAATAATGCCGAGCGTAACTTAATAACGATGTAGGGATAGCATGAACATATATTGGAAAAAATATCGACTAAAATATTTTTTAAGAATCCGTAGACAAGATTGGACACAAAGTTTGGCAGTTCCAAAAAATCTATATCTGCCAATATAACTAATTTTTAGCGGGAGAAATACACATTGCGTTGGTACCTACGCATGCGGCTGAGAGGCCATATATTCTAATTAGATGAAAAGATGATAGCTACGGTTTTGGTTAAAAGGCGCTTGCATTCAACGACTTTCTTGAACATTTATTGGATCGTCCGTCCTCATTGTGAATCAATTCTAACTTCTGATTCGTCACGTTCCATTACTATGCTTCTACTCAATACTTTCAAACCTCATCGCCCATCATTTTATGCGCTATATCCCTGTCCATAGCCACTACTACTAATAAATTAACTCTAAGAATCAATATAACTAGTTACAAGATCGTAATAAAAACAATATAACAATTAAATAGAACCCAGTGAAGCAGAAAATAGTAAATGACCAATCTAAACTACAACATAACAAATGGTAAACAGGAAACAGAGAAAAACATAAATATTAATTGTGCAATCAAGTTTTTATTTGAATATGCAGTTTATTATAAATTAGAACGTGGTTACGGGATTATAGAACTGATTGTGGCTTTTATAGCACTAGATATTGAGTAAATGGCCCATCCTATAATAATAGATACATACTGCCCACGCAAAATCATAAGTGTAGTTCTCAAATTATCCATTAATACACCCAACAGTCACATATACAGTCCTGACTCCACAGTAATATCGAGTCTTGCATCGTGGGTATCAGGAACTAAAAGAAACTTTTGGGTCTCACAAACACCTATACCCGAAGCAAATACTTGGGGCCTCATTTGCCTCGATGCGGGGAACACATGGTCTCTCCTTTCACAGCCACCACCAGCTGCGTCAAGGAGTCTGTCATATTGAGTAAGCTACACCCACATAATGGGATATCACCGTTGCCAGTGAAAACTCATAATATTTGAAAATCATAACCACATTAGATGCACTAAGTGGAAAAGCAGCAGAATGATTAAGAAAGACGGAGAGGTAAAGATTATTGAGACTCAAAGAAGCTGGTAAGGTGGTGTATAAGTACATACATATATTATGATATGCGTAATAAGCTGACAAGGCATGATCACCATGCACAGTGATGGAAAATACTAATGCCATGCTTCTGTATCACGTTTTGAATTTAGTGTCACCTAATCTGCTGCGCTGTTTCTCCCCACAAGGTGGACGGACAATCTGGTCACAGGATCGTTGGATGAAGGCTCCTTTCAACAGTTGTATATGGCGATCGAAAAGAAGCTTAAGTTCAGCAGTGGACATCCTGTGGCTGAAGAAAGAGAGAGAGAGAAATATGAGATTTTTTTGCTTGTTACAATTTTATTATTTTTTACTTCATCACAGAATAAAGCCTGCTCTGTAAAACTACTATTATTATTATTGCAAGTTTAGATTCCTCTCCAAACATCCTATAAATGAACAGCCTTAATTTTCCAAAGAATATTTTATTTGTATGTTTTGCGGCCAGTACTCGATAAGAGGCGAACAGCGCCTGTTAAACCGGACCGATTTCCTGCCCGGCGCGGTGTCGTGAACCATTCATACAATAAATACTACCATTTTAAATTGTAATTTAATTAAACTTTAATTTTGATTATTTAATATAAGTAAAATTTAATGTAGTCGCATCCTGCGTTGTTAAAAAATAATTACTTACTATTCCATGTAATAAGTCAACTTATATAACCAAAACAATCATCTTGTTGGTAAAAGATCGAACATGTAATCTGTATACTCTAGTTGTCTAACCTTTTATCATATACTTCGAAGATTAGTTTACCTACATTTCGATGACCCATCATATCAAACAAAACAAACACTAAAGTAGTCAATACAGAAGCATACACCAATAGCGTGTTTCGGTTTGAATTATATTGTAGCCAGAGTAACTATTGGACATATTGATGGCAAGCGTAGTGGAATGCCAAGCATTGCATTGTAATTCAAGGTGTTGTTTGGTTTTGCTACTGTTCATGAGCAGTCGTATCGCTTACCATCAGGCGAACGGCATGCTAGACTCGCCATTTAGTGCAAAAAAATCCCCTGGTCCACTCAAGCATAAACCGATCGAATTAAAAGAATACAATATTAAATACCTTTGGTTGCTTTTAATAACTGGCAGCAGTTGATATTCATCTTAATCGGTGACGAGCGCGGCACGCGAGCCTTAACAGACCTCAAAACTTAAAATTAAACAAATGCATTCATTTAATACGATGTTTGGAAGTTCGCGATCTGATTAACGTATTTTTTGCCGATTATTCAATAACTTACATGAAAGGTGGCGACGAAATTTGCAGTCTGGTGTATTAACATATTTTGGATAGGCTTAATTCGAGCATAGAGATTGTTGTTTGCGTTGATGTTAATGATTTTTTACGCTGTTACCTAAGTGGGATAAACAGTCATAAAAAATAAGTCATCAGGTTTTGGAAGGGTCTTTAGTGCATGAGGAACAAAGAAGGTAAGAAAAACAATGAAAGATTGTTAGAATTGATTTCTTTAATCCACGAGCTACAGTCGAGGCTTAGTAGACTGTATGTCACCTCTATTTCTTCTTAGGTAAGGTCCAAAATACCTATGATCTTAAAATGTGAAAACTAGTAAAAGAAGAATTTTACTAAACATTGACAGCCTTATTCATAGACTATTTTAAAACTTATTTTAGCCATCAAATGTCTTTTTTTTTCCTTTCGAATGTCTTTTGAACACAGTTTGAGCGAAGAAGACAAAATATTTGATAATTAAAATATGACTTAAAACTATCTGTATTAACACTGTCGTGACACTGTAAATGCAATACCTAACCATAAAAAATTAATGTATTCTAATGCACGACATAAATATATACTATTCACTTATGAATTAACCATAAAAAAACTTAATAATCCTTAGTATTTTTCCAAGAATTTTACAACCTTATAAAAGTCGTGTCTAATAAATTGTTAAATCTATGGCCAACCGGTGCTGTTTTTGTCCGGTACAGTTGAAAGCTCAGAACCGTTTTAACACTTCAAATATGACATCACAATGATGTGCAAACGTTTAAACAAGATGTTTTTTATAAACAGCGGCAATAACTGATGGAGCTTTAAGCTATATTAAAAGATAAATATGGAGAATAAATTGGGATATTTTATTTATTATTAGCTACCAAACGTAATTTGTTAACTTAAATTAAAAGAGAAATATAAAGAATAAATTAGGGATTTTTATTTTAAAATTAGCTTTTTCGAATTATAAACGGCAAAATGCTACCAACATATGTACATAGAAAAATCAATAATACTTTGCCCGACCCGGGATTCGAACCCGAGACCGCAGCATTGAAATTACGCCGAAGTAGAATTGCGCAATATCAGCCACAGGAAGTCCAAGTGCTGAACATACGCCTCCCCCAAAAATCGACCTGTTGGAAGCAGCCTGGATCCAACGACTTCCTGCAACCTTAGCCATCTCGTCCATCCACTTTGTTGTCGGGCGTCCGAAATTTCGCTTTTCATGATTAACTAACCCATAATTAACGTTAAGTTTAAATTCATTTGTTTACTTCGGTACGACTTTCCTTATAAATAAATCATTGAACTAAACCAGTAGGAGAAATTTAAGTTCATTATACGCACATCATTACGTGTCTTGGAATAAAAATTCTTTAACATAAAAACTTAAACCCGTCTATCGGTAATCAAATTGTCAGTTATTATAGGGATTAGAAATTCTTACAATAACTTGACTATAATTATTATAAAGTCAGTAAATCATGTGACAAGAAAATTATGACTTCTGTCTTTTATTTTAAAAGGAGAATTCGTATTTGATACTGTTTTTAAAACATTTGCTGTTAGAAAATATGTTTCTATAAAATAATTACGTCCATTACTTATTTTGTAGATAATGTGGGTATGGATAAGTACTTTTATATAAGTTAACCATAATATTATAGGATATTTACCTCGCAATTATCTTCATTTGGCAGAAATTCACAGCTCAAAGAAACTTTGTCCAAGAAGAACAATTACAATTCTTCTTGGAAAAATTTGCAAGTAGTAATTAGTTAAAAATAAGGGTAGGCAAAATATAATTTCTACTGCTATATTACTTCTAATTTACTTACTATAAATCAGTGTCAAGATAGTCCAAGTAGTTTTTTACTAGACCGAGTCAAAAACAGAAAGCAATCAAGCATTAACCTTTGAAATCGACCACACAATAGGCACAAAGGCAATTGCAAACGAAATTATAACTAACAATTACTCGGTGAGTCGGCACGGGGTCCCAAACCGCCCCTTTCGTGTCACGTTAATATTTACCATGTAAAAAACAAATTCGAGTAATCCACTCGCATTGTCAGCTTGCATTCGATATTCCGATGTAGATACCGAATTCAGGTGCTTTGGTAATTAGCTCCTTTTTCGTGTAGTAATTTCGGAGCATAAGATACTGTTAGGGCATTTTTAAGTTTTGTTAATTCAAGTAATTGGCGTATTTTTGTGACTTTATTTAGGTTTTTGATTATCTGGGTTGATAAATGGACGTGTTTGTGTCTTCTGTTTTGACTAGCGTTGAATAAGAATGTCATATTTTTCAATACTTTGCTGTCCAAATTTATTCATTTTAAGTAATCGTTTTCGCCAAAAAACTATGTATTTTATTACAGATTATTCGATAAATATGTTATGATAGCTAAGTTTTAGTAAGTTTTTCAAAACCATGAATCTGTGTTTCGACTATTTCACCGTACACATTTCACATTTTTATTTTATAAATTATTAAGTTAGACCTTATTAATAAAACAAAAACTGTCATACAAATAAAACCTAATTACCATACAATCAACAATAATATTGAAGCTGAAATATTACAATTACGAGTATAAAACTACACAGAACCTCGCAGTCAACATGATGAACCCAAAACTGATCCACCAATTACAAAAGATCCTTTATGCGCACCGCGACGCAGATCAAAGGCGCCGCGCTGAACGATTTGTCTCGCCCATTTACTTATTAAACCACTATACGAAGACCAGTGTAACTTGACCTCTGTAAATTATTGCAGATGTATGGATAGAGACAACGTTAATTGGTCAGTTAAATCCTTTTAATATTATATTTTGATGAATTGAAAATTTATTGCTTGTTCCACTAAACTTTAGCCTCCTTCAAGTATGGTCACAATGACTTTTTGGCATTGCATCCAGCCACTTCCTACATCCTATATTAGGTCCAAACACTTTGTGCCGCTGCCGGTTACATTTCTTTCACAAAATCTCGAAACAGAAAATGTTTTTGCTTTACTCATGGTGTCTCTCATATGTAAGAGGCCCCCTGGATACCACTGCAATGACTATTTCTCCCGCCAAACAGCAGTGTAAATGCACTGCGGTGTTTCGGTTTGAAGGACATTGTAGCCAGAGTAACTACTGAACATATTGAGACTTAATATGTTATGTCTCAGGATGGCAAGCGCTGTGGAATGCCAAGCCTTGCTTTGTAAGTCAATGCTTGTTTGGTTTTGCCACTGTTCATGAGCGGTCCTATCACTTACTGTCAGACAATCGACATGTTCATCTCGCCAAACATAGCAATAAAAAAATCTTGCAATTTAATTTCATAGAGTTTGTAATATTGAACTATTTTGTTACACGTAATTCACATGACGCACTATTAAAACAAGAAGAAGAAAACACAATTTTTTAATTTATTGTATGAATATTGTATCAAAATTAACCATATAAGCCGTTGAAAACTGTTTATGTAAAGTTTTATTAATATAAAATAAATTATGTATGATGTTCGCAGGCATTTTCATCCTTAATTTCTTATTCTAGTGGCGCCATGCATTTAATTAGTTAAATAACTATTATTCACTTTATCGTCGATAAAGTAAGCAATGTTGCATATTTAATCAAATTAATCTACAGTATTTTTAATATACACACACATCGTTTTAAATAAAATTAGTATAATTCCGACTTAATGAACAAAGTTGCGTAACTCCTACTAATTAAATTAGTATTTATTGCTATATAAAATGGAGATTTAAGTAAAATGTCACTATGATTCAGTTATTTAAGATTAAAACCGTAGACGTTTAAACAAATAACTACGAGATTGTGTCTTAAAGCCACATGATTTTTACGTCTAGATGCTTGATTTTGTTATGATTGTTATCCGACTTGCTTGCAATGTATTCTATATACATAGAAAAGCCTAAATAAATAACAACACTTAAAGAGCACGATTTCAAAAACGTAGTCCTATAGATGCTCGTACGTATCTCATTTCGGATTCATTTATGTATATTCGATGTAGACCGGTGTTATTACTCCGCCGGAGATAAATGGATATCTTATTAAAAACAAAACACGTAAATAAATGAAATAACAAATCTAAAACTCAATTTAATCCAAACAAGTCATTCAGAATCAAACCCACAAACACGTGACAAATGCGGACCAATAAAACAATTAACTGGCCATATACAACACTTTATTTTCAAAGTCGCTCCGCGAGTATGTATCACAGAGGGGTCAATTAACATTGGTCGCTCGATCATACGTCGCGATGTCAAATAGTCAAAGATACACCGACAAATTATCTCATTAGTCTTGGGTCGGTTTTTGTACGCATTTAATCTCGTGGTTTTAGAAGATGGAAAATTAAGAAAATATGACTCAGTAGGATGTCTTGAAGTCTGGGAATTTCCGTTCTTTTTTAAAGGAATATTGCATAGGGGCGTTAAATGATCAACGACACATCTGATGGTAAGTGGTAGCTGCTGTACGCAAATATCTAAAATACTCATATTTTGATCGTATATGCTACGTTGCTAACCTCACAAAATGGGAGATAAAAGACGGGAATTTACAGCTTGAGTAAAAGGGTACTAGAACTCTGGATATAATATAAGCATATATTTATGCTGAGACTATCAAACATAGTTTATTTTGTTCTCATGATGTGGTAGCAGCTTGCAGCTCTTGCATCCCTACCTCTCTCTCTCTTCGTCCACGGTAAATCAACTGCTGAATATTAAACATTTTCTCGCTGTGAAAATCTTCATCACCTTCAAAAGTGCAAATTCTTTTGAAATCAAACAAAATTCCACTTTCGGCATATTCACATATTTTGACATATTTTGACAGTCTCCGTGGCGCAGGCGGTTAGACGCCGCCTGTGAAACGAGAGGCCGCGGGTTCGATCCCCGCACCGAGAGAAATGTTTGTGCGGCCCACAAATATTTCTCTCGGGTCTGGGTGTTTGTGAGACCGAAAAGTCTCTCGTAGTTCCTGATACCCACGACACAAGACTCGATCTTAATGTGGGGTCAGGACTATGTATGTGACTGTTGGGTGTTATTTATTATTATTATTATTATTGGCAATAGCGCAATAAGTCAAAACACATATGAAATTAATCCCTATTTGTAACGTTGTTGTGTTTTCTCTTTCCATACACTTCAACGAACTTTAACAAAGGCTTACGATTTCCCTAATGTTCTGGGTGGGCCCTACCATTATAGTATTAAGGTGGTAGCAATTACTTACCACAGCTGAGCCGGCCATTCATTCCCCTGTCCTGTATTATAAAGAAAACATACCTCTTAATTGCAATGATAAACAAATACAGTAAAAACACATTTGTTCAAGATTGCCGTGACATTTCAACAGACAAACTCATTAGCTATGTATATATAGAATGCAATAAATTATATTGATAAAATGGCGGTTGTCAAATGATGTTTTTTTTAACTAAATTAATTAATAACAATTTATATGCGTAACTGGTATTGGGTATACAAGGAGTTAGTTTTTTCTAGCTTTAGACGATTACTATAAAATCAGATAGTGAATAATAAATGGTTATTGTACAATGCATAAATTGGTCATTAGACGATAGGTTGTATTTTCTATATAATATTTTTTTTTGCTAATTCGTTAAAGCCACGCTGTTGTGTCATATTTCAGCATGCGACTGTTCCGCCGTCACACCCGCCACTGCTACTCTTGTAAGCCAGTGGCACCCATTTTAATGACACCGAGCATTGAAGCTCGACGAGTCTCCCGGAATGTCTATCTTGTCTTTAACCCGCAATCAAATTTATCATGCAGTAAATAATATGAGGAGTTGGACATTTATGTCCACTTCCCTCCGTAGCAAAGCGGGTAACAAATCAATGGACTAAAGAGGTAAATAACCTCTGATAAAGACTTTTACAGCCAGAGAAGCCAGGTGAAAAGCACCACAGATTAAACTTTTAAAATTAATCGGAGGTATTACATAAGTTGTTACACTTGTTTCCAGTAAAAGGTATCGCAAAAAGCAAAAAATAAAAATATTTCAGCATTAATCGGCTGGCTGTCCGGAGCGGTACAATTGTCCCACAGGAACTTTGCTGTCATGTTTCGTACGGTGAGTGAGATTGCCGGATACCCAATACTCTTTCCCTCTGCCTATCCTTCATCCATCCCGCTCCCCTCCCAATAGACCAGCAACATATCCATGATGAAGCGGTCTGGATGTTCATGGGCGGCTGTGATCACATACAACAAGGTGTTTGCTCCTTTCCCAGACCTAAAAAATAAAAATAAAACTAAGTTTGAATGAAGATTCATAAAGAAAATCTCATAGTAGTTAATGTAATATTTTTTTACAACAAGCAGAAGGTCAAATGTAGAGGCTTGAAGAAGGAGAACACCTAAACTATTACCATTTTCGTCAGAGCAACATGATCCATCAGCTGATAGGATTAACAAGAGCTGGTGAAATATTTTACCTCGCAAAAGATAATATAGGCACAGCCAAACCCAAAGTATTTTTATCTATTTAGTTTAGGTCATAGTTCGCAGCGGCCTATTCCGAGTTGAACTATTGACAATTAAAAATTATAATAAATCTGCATATAGAAGTGCGTGGTGGCCTGTTGGTAAAGGGACTAGACGCGACTGCCAACATGTTCACGATGGTCGCGGGTTCGAATCCCAGGGCACACCTCTGACTTTTCGGAGTCATGTGTGTATTGATATTCAATCACCACGCACTAAAACGGTGAAGGAAAACATCGTGAGGAAACCTTCATACCATAGCGATTTATAAAAAATCTATTCTATGTAAGTCCGCCAACCCGCACTAGGCCAGCGTGGTGGACTATATGGCCTAACCACTCTCAATCGTACTCTCGATTGTAGAGTAGGCCCGTGCCCTGCAGTGGGACGTATATGGGCTGATACAGATATAGATTTGCTCACTAATTTTCCTTCACCTTGGCTAAAACTATTTTTCTATAAAACATTTTCTAAGCGGCCATAATCTTCATTTGCCGTTAAAGTGCGCATGCTCACACCACCCAAGATTTTAAAACACAAAGATGCCATGGGATTCGAACGTCTCTCTTGGCAGTTCAATTCCTATTACCACCATACCACCACGCTTATACACAACAAATAAAGCAATAAACAAACAAATCCATCCATCCGTAATACAAATGGCTTCTCAAAACGAGTTAATAAAAACGCTGGAAGCCTCCACGGTACGCGGCCATTTCACGATAATGTCTAATAATGATTTATAATTAGCAAATATGCAAAGCGACCAGCTATAATTAAATGTTCTACGTACGGAGCGTGTGTTTTTTATATTGAGCAAAGAGAAAATCTTATATTGCTTCGATGGTTTGACGTTTGGTAGGGTTCTGCGGGCGGAGGTTTTTTTTTTTTATTTTGTAGTTTTTTTGCGAATGTGTGGGGTCGCAGTGACATTTTATGAAATGGAATGAAAATACTTATGAAATCTTTAATATGTTATACATTATTAATTCTAATTATCGTGCGTGGTGGCCTATTGGTAAACGGACTAGACGCGACTACCAACATGTTCACGGTGGTCGCGGGTTCGAATCCCAGGGCACACCTCTGACTTTTCGGAATCATGTGTGCATTGCTAGTCAATCACCAAGCACTAAACGGTGAAGGAAAACATCGTGAGGAAACCTGCATGCCATAGAGATTTTTAAGAATTTCTATGGTATGTAAGTCCGCCAACCCGCACTAAGCCAGCGTGGTGGACTATATGGCCTAACCACTCTCAATCGTACTGTCAATTTTAGAGGAGGCCCGTGCCCTGCAGTGGGACGTATATGGGCTGAAACAGAACAGAACATTATTACTCAGATTCAGTCACATTTTTCTCTACCACCCGGTTTACAAGAGTGTCTTCTCCTAAAAGGGGGATGCCCATATTTTGTGCCATCAGTAAAAAATATAATTTATCCCGATTACTATATGGCTTAAAATTAATTGTAGTAGATACCATGCTTTATCAGTTTAAAGAAAAGGTAGTATTCTTTCACCAGGTTTTAGTAATATGACAAGGTTTGTGCCCATCGCACCACAAAAAAGGAAGCGTGTTCCATAATCGAACAGCTTCGACACTGAAGGATTTATCCGTAAATGTAGTGGTGTGTACGGGCATTCTTAGTTTTAGATTCGGATTGAAGGGCATTGTAGCCAGAGTAACTATCTGACATATTGAGACTTACCATCTTGTCTCAGGATGGCGAGCGCAGTGGAATGCCAAGCACTTCTTTTTAATTCAAGGTGTTGTTTGGTTTTGCTAGTGTTCATGAGTGATCGTATCGCTTACCATCAGGCGAGCGGCATGCTAGTCTCGTCATTATTAGATATAAATTTTTATATCTTCATACCGAACCTCTGCACAGTCATTCCTACCACCGCAGTCAAACCATCTACCGTTTAAACAACGAACATGCATAACAAACGCGTTTGTGCGCATGGCATTCAGCAATTTGCCATATATCACACAAATACACGTAAAAAGGTTTATTATTTAGATTGATTAGCTTATAATTGTTTGAATTTAGAACACCTTATGTTGTATGTTTTGAGTGTTTGGTTTCTGCAAGATTTAAGTGTTTTGATTAGCATTTAAATTATTTGATCAGTTTTGTAACGATGGATGGCATGCGTGTTTAGCCGTTCACGCTCTATAACGATGAAGGAAAACATCGATCAATCTGCATACCATATTTAATTATATAACGAAGAGTTGAATAATTCCTAAATATTAAAACTAGAACCTAATGTCAATCATGTAAAACTATTTTTTTAATAATAGTCAAACTTGACTAGTCAAAATATAAATCGATAATTATAACAAAATAATGAATTACGAGTACAAAAATTACATTGTTTGAAGTTACTCATGTTGCCGTCGGCGAACCAAAATGGTGTTCATTTTAATTAGAATCTCCAAAATAAGCGGTATATGTTTGACGTTTTCCAAAACATTGAGTAATAAAAATTAAATTTGAAACATTGAAAAATGAAACAAATGGCAATTATTAAAATTTATAAGTTGTTGGATGTTATTCGATGCAGGCTTCGATCAAATATACACTAGATTATAAGTATCGTCCCAAAAAACGGTAAGAGAAATAACACCACAAATAAGCATGTGGTCTTATTTTAATTTAAAAGAATAAGATTTATTGATACCTGAAGCTTATAATTTAAAACTTTTTGCTACATCTCGTAGTTTGAAATTAAAATGTATAAGTATAAACAACCTCGGCCACTTTTGGCGTGTGATCTTGTTCCGAACTCTCTATCTAGTATATAGCATACATATTTGATTGAAGGATGCAGGCCGATTCCAAACAGGTTGACGTGGAAGTTCTTTGGGGAGGCTGAGGGAGGAGGAGGTTGAGGGAGGCTTATGTTCATGAGTGGCCTTCCTATGGATGCAGATGACAATGGTGATACAACACATGACTATCGAGCTTGAGATTTACAAAGGAATTATAAAATATCCACAATAGATTTTGAAAATATTTCCATTGTGCGATTTATTCTAATAATATTTTCTATACACCACGATTTTGTTACCGTGAGAGAGAGAGAGAGAGAGAGAGAGAGCCTTGCAACAGGGGTCCCCTAAACCTGGTAGTAATGTATTTTTGTAATTTAAACGATTCCAGAAAATCTGTCATAGCAATCCACCCTAGAATAATTAGTATGGAAAGAGTATAGAGAGCGCCGGTACTTCAAATCTCAAGATAGTTGACAGCTTGTCCAACATGCACAATTACTTGGAAAAATTACATAAAAATAAATGGATTAAGGTTGTTTAATTTCACTCAAACTCGTTTTAAAAGGATAATAGCTAAATATACCTTCAGTCATCAAAGTTATTTATAGCAATTTGTTTTTAAATAATTCGGTAAATTTACTATTATAGGATCGCTACCAACATTACGAACAAGAAAATATCTACGTTTTTGAAAACGCAAATGTATAACAGCGTTCCCTTTATATTATAGATATTCTAAGCAATCCACATAGAAAATCCACCAAAGCGATCCTTAGCAATAAGTATATGATTTTAAGTAATTTATCTCTATGACAATCCCCACATGAACATTTTTTTTTTTATTGCAGTGAATGGCGATACGAGCTAGCCGTTTGCCTGATGGTAAGCGATACGACCGCTCATAAACAGTAGCAACATTCCACTGCGCTCGCCATCCTGAGACATAAGATGTTAAGTCTCAATATGTCCAGTAGTTGCTTTTTTTTTTTATTGACTTGTAGGCAGACGAGCTAGCGGCCCGCCTGATGGTAAGCGGCTACCGCTGCTCATGGACCTCCGTAGTGCCAGGGGACCAGCACAACAAAGTCGCTGCCTACCTCGAGGAGAGTACTCTCCTTAAACCTCGTTTGAAGAAGGACAGGTCATAGCGCCGAGGAAACACCGATGCAGGGAGTTCATTCCAGAGCTTGCACGTACGTGGTAGAAAAGAACGCTGGAAACGTACAGTTCGGGAACGGTACGCCTCCAGGTGGTGGGAATGAACTCTACTGCGGAAACGTGTGGTGCGATGGTACATAGGCGACGGTGGTACCAACTCAAACAACTCCTCGGAGTACTCCCCATGGAACAAACGATAGAACACACAGAGAGATCTGAAGTCTCTCCGCAGTCCTAACGGTTCCAATTTGTCCGTGAGATCGGGATCATTGACTATTCGACAAGCTCGTCGCTGCAAGGAGTCAAGTGGGTCGAGCTGGTATTTTGGGGCACCTGCCCAGAGGTGGGAGCAGTACTCCACGTGGGGCCGGATTTGCGCTTTGTAAAGCGTCAATCTATGACCCGACGTAAAGTACCGCTTGGCTCTGTTCAGGATTCCCAACTTGTTGCTCGCCAGCTTGGCTTTGTCCTCCAAATGACTCCTAAACTCGACCTTGCTTGATATTTCGATGCTAAGGATTCCAATACTCTCGGATCCTTGGAGAGTAACTCCTTGGAATTGCGGCGCCATGACAAAGGGGTCCTTCTTCGCAGTGAACACGCAAACTTGTGTCTTCGAGGGGTTAAATTGAACTAGGTTCAATTCACCCCATTCGGAGGCCCGCCCCAGAGAGCTCTCGACTTCAGACACAAGTTGACTCCGTCTTTCCATAATGGAATCCCGAGAGTTGCTCTGGCTACACCGTCCTTCAATCCGAAACACAACAGTGTATTTAAGCAGTGTTGTTTCACGGGAGAAATAGACATTGCGGTGGTACCTACCCAGATGGCCTCTCACATATGAGAGACCTACCACCAGTAAGTATTAGCTTTAGTTTCAAGTCTAAGTGCTGTTGGACAATAAAGACAGTCTGTTTCTAATAATCGCCCGTATCATAATGTTCCTTGTGTGACTGTTGGCTATATTTCATTTCATAAAGCTGTTTTGACAGCTGTCTGTTTACAGGCAATCATTTCATAAAAATACCTCTCTTTACAGAGAGACAATGCAATTGTGATTGTTTCACAATAGTACTATAGACCGTACGTTGTTATTGTAACTTTAAAGCTTATATTATTTTTTAAATCTAGATCCAAATAGAAATGATACGCTATGCATGCAGGAATAACAATACAGCGCATTTTGAAAAAAAAGAATGTTATTTTTTTATTTTTCTTGAAACCTGTTTTGAAATGCTTCGTCGATACCGAAGCATTATAAAACAATGCAGAAAGTTTTAAATAAAAAAGATTAAACTTTGCGTCTTATTTGCGGCCAGTACGATAAAAAATTAAAAACAAAAAAGGTTTGTTGTTCAAACATGCTACCTCATTTGACTCCTGTCATTTCTAAATTTAAAATAACTATACACAAAGTAATTAACTATTTAGTAGATAAACGACTAAATTAAGTCCTAGATAAACTTGTATCCAGAGTTTAGTACATTGCAACATTTTTTTACAAAACTACACAATTTGTATGAGTCACACAAGACGTGATAAATGTGAATAATTTATCATATTATATAACAGTCGGGTTAGACAGCTGATTGTCTGTCTGTGCGCACCTGAGAATTTTTTGTATTATTTTCTATGTCCTTTGGCGGTTAGTGGATTTGCATTTTTAATATGTTTACAGGGTTTGTTATTTATATTCAGTTCATTTTCTAAGCAAAGTGACACTTGACTTTGTTGGCGTTTAATATAAAATAATTAATGAACTCAAGAGTCATTCTGATAGTCTATTATATAGTATTTTTAATACTATATATAGTTTATTGGCGTGTGGCGAATTTTGGAATTAGAAATTAAATGTTAAAAATATATGTTTAACGCATGGATTTACCTAGTCAGGTCATAAATGCTGTCACATGTTTAATATAAAATAATTGAAACAAGTTTATTCATTATGTAACCATTTATATACCAAAATGAATTTAACAAAACATAGATTCTTATGACACTAAAGTTTATTCAAAATGACCTCCGTGATTTTGAATACAGACCTTCAATCTGCGCGGCCAGTTGTCTATCGCACCACGAACCAGGTCCATGTCAATATCGGCGGCTGCCTTAATCAAGGATGTTTTGAGTGACTCCAAATTGGGATGAGGCTTTGAGCACGCCTTTTTCTCGAAGTGTTGCCATATCTTGTTATCTAACGGATTCAAATCTGGACTGGAGGAGTCTTCGTGCCGGATGAAGTCTTGTGTGCTCTTCGCTCTATGAGCTGGCGCCGAATCTTGTTGGAATACCCAGTGTCTGTTATTGAACATGGTATGAGAAACAGGTTTCACAAGGTTCGTCAGGACTGTATTTTGATACACAACTGCATTCGTTTTTACACCTTTCTCACAAAAATGTACCTCTGTTAAGCCCCAATAAGAAACTCCCAACCATACCATGAGCGAGGATGGAAAATGACCTCGTTGGACACGCGGAATGCGGTTGCTCGCTTCTTCACTACTGTGTGCGTATACCTTATCATTTTGTTTGTTGTAGCTCTCTTCTGCGGTAAAAATTTTTTCATCTGATAAAATAATTTCCCTATATTTTTTTTCCCGCGTACCGCTTCAACAAAGCGCGGCATCTCTTCAATCTCAGGTCCATTAGACGAGCATTCAAACGATGTCCTGTTTTTATTCGATATGCCCGAAGCCCTAAGTCTTCATTTAACACCCTTTTCACCGTGGTTCTGCTTAACCCCATCTAAAGGGCCAACAGTTTCTGCTTACGTTTGGGATTTTTTTGAATTCGCGCCTTCACAGCTTTTATCACTGCTAGAGTCCTAACATACCGAGAGCGACCACTTCTTGACCTGTCATCTACACTAGAGTCTTCATTGTATCGTTTGATGGTACGATAAACGAATCTTTTGGTTATATTCAAATTTTTCAGTATCTCAAAAATTTGAATTGGCGCGTAACCGTGACGATGCAACGCAATAACTGCAACACGGTCTTCTATAAGCGTCCACTCCGTATTTAAAAATGAGTAAAATTCTAAAAAGTATACATTCATATTTCCATGAATAATTCGAAATTCAAATTCAATAAACTTTTTTGTGGCCAGTATTCTAAAAGAAAAGTTTTTACTGTGTGACAATAATTATGACCTGACTGTGTATATACGTTTTCATTATATAAACAACAATAATTCATACTCTTAATCTAATAGTATTACATGTCCAATATAATCAAATTTGTAGAGAAATAATGCCTAATATTCTGATAACAGTATTACAACCACGCATTGGCACTCCAAAAGATCGAAGACAATATATAAATGCAACCGGCAGTATGGCAAAGCTAACCAAATGGAGAATCAAACAATATGTTGGTTATGTAATAGATAGGCTAAACTCAAGAAACGACGCAACGACATGGGGTATTATGATGAATTTCCACTATTAATTACGGTGAACTCTATCAGTGTTAATACGATTATAATAGTAACTACAGTCTCCGGCAACATCACTAACAGCCGTTGTATATATCCTATCTATCTTTAACATAACATAAACTCAAGCCTTTTTTCCCAGAAGGGGTAGGCAGAGGTGCAAGGACACCCAACATTTCGCCTTGTATGTTCCGTCCCACAATGTGATAGGTGGCGAGCCTATCGCCATATTAGGCACAAACTGACTCTGGGCTGATAAAGAATAGAAAAATCCAATATCACTTTGCCCAACTCGGGATTCGAACCCGAAACCTCAGCTTTGTAACCGTACCTTAGTACAACTACGCCACCGAGGCAGTCTGTCTTTAACGAGAGGTTAAAATAGCTACCAATAATATCTCGGTACAATTCTACGCATCAATAAACAAAGATATTGAAACATAAATAGCATCAAATCTATTGTTAGAGATAGATAGATTATAGAGAACGACTGTCATCGAATAGACGTAATAACGAATTGTCAGCCCCGTGACCACGAAAGCTGTAAAGTAATCGAAACGTCGGGAACACAAAAATGTAAAAATTAAACCAAATCCGCGATAAAATCCGTAAACAATAGTTTTATTTCAATGTGTAACATTCGCGTAAATCTAAGAAACCATTACGTAATAACGAAACTAACGCCCGAATACTGGAACGCAACTTAAATATAAGTTGCACTTAACCACGCTAATCCCGGTTAAATGTACTGGCTAACTGGGCCGTGCGTTGTTAAGAGCAACTTATTATTTGAATGGCGTTCCAGTATTTGGGCGTAATACGCTAGAATTATGTGAGGCAGTGGTATTACACTTTTTTTTGTACACCAATTAAATCTTAAACTAAACGAATATTTAACATAAGAGTACAAATGGCAGTCGTATCGCTCAAGGCAATGTCTTACCGACTACCATGGGATGGACATAAGCGAAGGAAAATAAAGATAGGGCAGTCTAAAGTGTACTTTTAGGATAAAGTCGAATGATAAAAATATATTACCCAGGTCATATTGACGTGTTTGTATTGTAATTTAAAAAGACCGCATTACGACTCTACCAATTCGAAAAATGTGTCAATGGATCACACCTTCTGCTTTTAATTTTATATCTGGGTACATATCCTCTTACGGCCGATGCCAATAATCAATCGAAAAAAATAGATTGAAGTCAATCTGGATTGTTTTCTACTTTTCGATTTGTCATTTACCGTGTTGCCATAGTTTTTTCACTACTGAGATTGATTATTGGCTATATAGTATCAGAAAAAAGATTGAGCTGTCAATCTCAAACAGCAAATTTTGGATTGGGATTGTTTATTGGCAGCGGCTGTTAGCCAATAAGTTTATTATAGTTTCGTTTGTTTTTAAAAAGTAAAGATCACTTTCTGCTTTTAAATTTATGTCTGGGTACATATTCTTTAATCCAATGCGTTTATATCGTTTTTAAAAGTTAAAGCAATCAAGCCTGCGCAGAGCAGTTGGTTAGTTAAAAACAACAGCTAAGAAACGATCGAACGTAAACCGAAATTCTCGCACGAGACAAATGTTTGTGTGTTCCACACGTATTTGTTTCGTTATGGTTTTTTTGCAATCCAAAAGTCATTCATGGATTCTGATATCCACGACACAAGACTAGTATTTCACTGTCTATTTATAATTTTATGTTTTATTGATATTTAATAAAGACAGCCTTTTATGTCTTATGCTTTTTTTCTAACATCATTTGGGCCAAGCAAAGTAAGTCATTCAACGCTAGGCCAGTATGGTGGCCTAGTACCTCTCAATCATACTTTCAATTGTAGAGGATACCCGTGCCCGACAGTGGGACGTATATGGGCTGATAAAGTTACTGTTTTAATCTACTAACTTTACAATGCTGAACAAAGAGAAACATCTCTTGTTTGACATAAACATGTATTCAAAAACAACACCTACTATTTATTAGCATTCAAATGAGCGCAATTAGGAGCGGACTGGATTCGCAAACCGGATTTCGCAGTTTCGAACCGAGAGCATACGCTTTTGAATTTCGATGTTACGTGTGTATGTTGTTACAGCTTAATTCAACAACAAAAGAAAACATAGTGTGGACTCATAATTACCTCAGATTCTCCATAAGAACTTGCTAATAGAAAATAAGTAAGTACATTTGTTGTACTCGTATTAGTATTATTTGGTTTCCATTCTTATTTTCTTTTTTTACACTGCCCTCTCATTCTTCTTCTTTTAAATCCATTTGTAAGACATTGCTTTAAGTGATAAGACATCCATTTGTACTTCTTTTATTCTTTTTGTGTCTGTATATATTTTTTATGGGTACAGTTAAGATTTAAATAAATAAATAACTTATATACAAACCCAGAATAGCTCAGATTGTTGGATAAAATGATTTATTTGTCAAACCATACTATACTCTAACGCGAAGAAAATTATGTTATATTCTTATGAACTTCAATGCTCTTTATCAGATGCATTTTAGTGAATAAGAAGAAATTTTGCGCAAACCTAATAAAAATGTGGAATACGTAAAGGCAAAATATATCACCTTTTTAAAGAAACCACAACAAGTCTAACTGTTTAACGCTACATTTAAATATGTATATTTAATTGTTCATTCATAAACTTCATGTAAGAAAATGATGTCATAAAGTTGATTAAAGGCTTTGTATAAAAATCTCGCATCGAAACGTTTTAATTGTACTTTCAAACTCATTTTGATTTAAAAGAAAATAATATGTTACTTTGTTGTAGCCATTTTGTCGATTCCTTTACCGGAGGCGCAATCTTTGCGAAAAAAAAACCATTAAATTAGATTAGATTGATATTAGGGCGTCCGGTACCCGTTTGGCATTCAAGATGAAGGTTCACCAACACTTACTCAATAAATTGGCAGAGTCACTTTAAACATACTTTTCCTGTTTAGACTTTATATATGTATTATATATGTATATATGTATTTGTATATCTATGTATTTTGCATGTATATTTATATTTATATATTTATTATTATATATATATTATTCTATCGTTCATTTTCATAATGCTAAATACTTGAATTTATGCGCCTACTATTTCACTCTCTGCACCATCCAAAGGTCGACTGGTAGAGAATGCCTCGGGCATTAAGTCCGCCTGTATACAACTATGTATATAAAGCATAAATAAATAAAATAAAATAGATTAATTAGATACCTAGTCGAGAGCATTTTCTATCATACAGGTCAACAACAGAATGTATGAAGCTTATGTTTATATATAGACTCTTTGTCGTAAATAAGAGTCATTTATTCAGTCTTCATTCTATAAAAATACTTACAAAGATAATCTCAAACTTGACCGCCATTTTGAAACTCTAATATGTGTCACATAATGCGTGCGAAAAGTTTGAACTTTAAGTTACAATTTAAAAGGTGATTAAATAAAATTAATTCGTAAGACGTCGCGGCACAAGTTTATTGCCTATAAAAGTTTATTGTTACTGCCCAAGAAAATATACGATCGGTGTACATGACAAATGAGGAAAAAGTTTATTAATATTTAACGCATTATTAGGGGTTTTTGGCGACCTAAAGTGGATCTCACACCTGCAAGATTGTTTAGTGATAATTGTGTAATTATTTGACAGCCTCTGGCGCAGTTTTAAAATGACAGGCTGAGGGTGAGATTTTTAAGCTTAGATAAATGTTTGTGTTAATCTTAAATAATTAATTCGGTTATAAATGTAATAGAAAGTCTGTAAAGATTTTGATCAAAAATTGTAGCGTTATATCGATTAAGTAATACATTTCGTATTTATTTACTTATGGACAAATAAATAAAAAAATACACCCAACAGTCTCATACATCATTTTGACCTCACAATAAAATCGGGTCTTGTGTCGTAGGTAACAGGAACTGTTACATTCTTTTTCGTTCTCACAAACACCCAAATAACAAATATATTATAAACATATTTGCTTTGTTATTTATTTAATAATAATGATAATACTATATTATTTTTAACACATTTAAAGCAACAAAAACGTTAATTTTCATATTTTTGCTTGTGTTTTGCAATTAAAATATCGGTAATTGTAATTATTACTATTAAAATGTTTTATACATTTTAACATTTTCACGATTAAACTTATTGCGTCAATATTATCACATGAAATTAACTTTGTCACCGAATGTAAGTAACCGACGGGAAAATATTAGTTTGACAAAACACTGTAACAATATAAAAACTAGTTTTAGACAAATGTAAAAATATTAATGTAATTATTTTTAAATTATCCAAAATAGAGTCTTATTAAAGGTAAGTGATTCAACATTTTTCAAACTGAATAACTACGAAGATGTAGAACTTTATTTTTATACATGTATTTGTATCAGCTCATATTCGTCCCGCTGTAGGGCAAGGACCTCCTCCATAATCGAAATGTGATTAAGAGTGGTTAGGCCATATAGTCCACCACGCTGGCCTAGTGCAGGTTGGCGGGCTTGTGGATAATAATAATACAAAATGAACTTCCTTAGTCAGTTTTATGTTCTGCAGTTGAAGAATTTTGAGTTTTATGTTCTGCTTTCTGTGGTTGAAGAGATATACTGAGTGCATTATATATTGATCATCGAATATACATAAATATTGCAGGAGATTTTTAAAAATTGCGGCCAATGGCGAGCTGGGCATGCCGTTCGCCTGATGGTAAGCGATACGACCGCCCATGAACAGTAGCAAAACCGGACCATGAATTATAAAGCAATGCTTGGCATTCCACAGCACCCGATTTATTTGAAAGATACTTACATCGATTGATTTCGTGCTTTTATTGATCAAGTCAAAACTTATCCCGCCCATAGGTATATTCACCACTGCGACTTCTATTAGCCTAGATCAATAGCAAAATATTGACACCGATTACTGAAGCTCGGTGAGTCCCTTAATAAGTTGTCTTGGCCCGCAAAGAAATCAATAAAAAAAATACACCCCAACGCTTCTTTCTTCTTCCCATACATTTTCCTTCCCGCTCTCCTCTCGATTTGATGGGCGACACATCCTTGATCCAAGAGTTGTGGATGTTCATGGGCGGCAGTGAATTACCATCAGGTGACCTGTTTGCTTGTTTGTCGGACCTATTGAATAAATAAAAAAAAAAAACAAAACATAGGCTATGGCGTATGATTTATCCTCCGATAGCGAGACATAATACCTATGTACATATAAATATTTATACTATTAATAAATTACTACCTTGACAATTAATATCATAATCAGTAACATCTTTAGAATAGCCTAATTATTAAGGTGATTTACAAGAGAACAATTTATCAAAAGCAAAAAGTGAAGACATCATATTGACTCAATAAATAATTAGTCAGCAGTTCGTAAACCAAAAATAATTACCCTTTTAATTAACTATATGACCACTGGATATTTGTTATACTATATAAATTTTATACGAAGAATTATTTTCTCATTTATTTCCTACGAAAATAGTGATTATCTTTTTCAATCGTAATAACCAACACTGTTAAAATTTTTGACAACGATCTTGTTGCACTTTAAAAAGTTATATTTCAATCCTGTTTTCTTTCTTAATTCTTACAATATTTGAAATTGCTCTAAAAATAATAGAATTGTGTTTTGGATATTTATTAATAAAAATGAATACAAATAAACAATGAAAATTCATTTAAAAAAGATAAAATATAAACACACTATGTAGATAAATGGCCGATATATGTTTCCCTAAGAAAACTCAATCCATTAATTCAACTTTGGATGCAATTAATCATCTTTTGTACATAAAAATATTGTAACATTATTGCATTCATAACACATAAATAACATTTTTTATTGTTTATTACATAGAAGCACTAAACAAAACCACTGTTTTCCTCGCGCAATTAGACCTTAGATATCTGTAATATGACAGTCGAAAAGAAAAAAAAGGACAGCGACTAATATGTTAAAAAAGGCTTTATCTAAAATCTAGATAAGCTTATAATTACAAACACCGGACCACGAGGAAACGTTTTCAGAATGTTTAACGTAAAAAAAAACGCATACCGCCATTAAAACAACTTACCATAGCGATTATGGCGTTTGGCGAAAAAAAATTCTGTGTTAAAAATTATACATAACACTCCCATTGATAAAACGACGCAACCACCAATCAAAACTCAACGCAAAATATATTTAATACCAATGATGTAAGGTCGAAAATTTTCTAGCAATAACAACATTAGAATACCCCAAAATTGATTATGGAACGGCGAGTAGAAAAACTCAACGGCCAGCAATTTGTACAATAGTAATCCGCGCGGTGGATAGAGAGATCCGATGTCTAAAGCATGCTTTATAGTGTGTGCGACAGGGATGGATATAGTCGGTCGTATAATCTAACATTGTTGCCGGTAGCCAATCCGGAGGCAGTAATGGGCGTAGCTCAACCCACGTTCGAACTTCGAATAGTCCTGTCTTTAAAATTGGCTTTGTGAACCATTTTTATATTTCGAATGTTTTAAATACGGTTATTAGATTTTTTATTTTATTTTTTTATGGATCATGTTTTTGAGATCGAATACTCTATGCTTATTGAGAAAAAGTTTTTTTTATAATGTCGGTCATTTTTTGTGTTTTCGTGAACCAAGGAGGTTGCAGCCAGAAATAAATGACGTAATATTGTTATTTAATTAGAGATCAATCATTTCCGCATCTGGCTTAAAAAAGTGGGGTTATAAGAATTCATTGTTTTTATAGTTAGGTATCATTAACAAATAATAATATATAATTAAATTTATAACCACATGGTGTGCTCATGCAAAAGCAGTTCCAATCTATGACGTGAAAAATAAATGATATGCAATAGCAAAATCGAATAAAAGATTTCCCGATTGCATTAAAACCCATACAAAATAATTTCCTAAGTTTGAAAATTGTCAAACAGCAGTGGAAATTCCACTGTTGTGTTTCGGTTAGAATGCAGTTGTCAGCCAAAGTAATTACTGGACATAATGAGACTTAACATCTTGTCTGAGGATGGCGAGCGCAGTGAAATGCCAAGCATTTCTTTGTAATTCATAGTGTTGTTCAGTTTTGCTACTGTCCTTGAGCGGTCGTATCACTTATCATCAGACGAACGGCATGCTCGTCTCGCTATAAATTGTAATAAAAAAAAAACTTGATCGATTAATATTTTACAAATTATGTTTAATACTAATTTAATGAAAATAAATTTCTAAAGCTGAATTTAATCACAGGAACGAAAACATCTTAAAATGTGTATCGAAACATGGGAATGATTTGTGATATTTTACTCTAAAGCAAAATGCAATTTTTGTATGAACAAAAATCAATACAAACATAAAATCACACACATTTACCAACTGTCATTATCCTTCATAAATGGCGGATTTACGCTGTTTCAGTACATATCCGACATATATTTTAACGTATTTTTCTAGATAGTGATCGAAATAATATCACTATAGGCTAATTTCACTTATTTATGTCGCGGTAAAAGTATGTAATTTGAAATAGGCACTACGTTGTTTGCCTACATTGGACTACGTCAATGGGCTTCGCAGGGAAGCTTTGCTGTCGTGTTTTATTCGGTTAGCCAGTTTGGATAAGGGCTAGTGTAACTTTCCTCCTCTTGTACTATTTCTTACGCTTTTGATTACAATATCAAGAAGACGCTAACCGTAGAAAAACATACAGAAACCAGATGTACAGCAAAAAAATAGCTCTTATCGTGTTGGGTGTGGCTAAGTTTTATTAAAACAATAGGTATGATAAAAAAATTAAAAGTTCTGAAATTCTTCGTGAATTCGACAAGATAATTTACACTGTTTGTAGGTATCGCATATTTATATGAGAGGCCACTTCTCTAGATCCCTTTAGCCACAGTAAGTGTTTTACTAAACATAGGCCTCCCCCCCACGATTTCCTCAGAGACCTGTTAGAAGCAGCTTGCATCAGACCTACTATACTATTTCATCCACTGGTTACTCGCTTGTACAAAATAGACTAATGGGCCGGGCACATGCTCGCAGAACCGATGGCCGTTGGGGCCGAAAGATTCTAGAGTGGAGGCCACGTACAGGCAAGCGAAATAACGGACGCCCGCCTACAAGGTGGACGGACGCCCTGGCTAAGTTTGCAGGAAGACGCTGGATGCAGGCCGCTTCCAACAGGTCGATGTGGAGATCCTTGAGGGAGGCCTATGTTCACCAGTGGACTTCCTGTGGCTGAGATGAGAGATGAGACTAAATAGACTATTTCCAAAATTATTTAATATACAAACAACAGCGACATAGAATGAATAACGACTGTACATAGCAGCGATAATATGGCAATGCAGGACATAGTTATGTGTTGTGTCCTACACGTTGACAAAGGGCGATGGACGGATGGATAGCCAGTAATTTGTTTGACCTGCTTGTATGTTGTATTATTTTGTACATAATAAAAATATTGAAACAAAACTATCATTTACAAATTTTATCGCGGATTTAGTTAAATTGTTTTCACTTCCCGAAGTTTCGATTACGTTACAGCTTTCGTTGTCACGGGGTGGACCACCGATAAACTCCGTAAATAATAGTTTTATTTCAATGTGTAACATTTAAGAAACTATATAAAAATATATAAAAAATCGAGTAAGTTCAAATGCCGACATGACATGAAATGATTCGACATCGCCGGAATGTTCATATTCTGTCTCTTCTCTACAGTATTCTGTTTAATCCCTCGGCTCCGCGCTATCAGACAGCCTTCGTAGCGCAGTTGGTTAGACGCCGCCTGTGAAACTAGAGGCCGCGGGTTCGATCCCCGCACCGAGAGAAATGTTTGTGCGGCCCACAAATATTTCTTCCGGGTCTGGGTGTTTGTGAGACCGAAAAGTCTCTCGTAGTTTCTGATACCCACGACACAAGGCTCGATTTTAGTGTGGGGTCAGGACTATGTATGTGACTGTTGGGTGTATTTATTTATTATTATTATTTATTTATCTTCAGGAACGTTTTAGTTTCCTCTATACTGCAAATTCTCATTCCCTTAGGTCGTCAGAAAATCTGATGTTGAAGTTTCCGGCACACAAGACATCGTTCTACGATCGCTCCTTTACCGTGGAGGCAGTGCGTTTGTGGAATGCGTTGCCTCTCAGTATAAAACGGTCGCCCTCCTTGGAAACTTTTAAAACGAGGGTGAAAGCACACTTTCTGGCAAGCTAAAACTGTCCATACTCGACTATTAATATGCATTTATATATTTATTTTTATTATATTATATGTATTCTGTGTGTTAATAATGCATCGTCTTTTTTTGTAGTATATGTATTTATGTATTGTTTATGTAAGTTTATCTTATAGTATTATAATAGCACCGTCCATGGTAACCACTTTCTCCTCTTCTTGCACGGTTGTCTGGAAGAGATCGCTATTAGCGATAAGACCGCCGTTTTAAAACACTTTTCTCGATTTAAATATTTTTTATTTTATTTGTATTCTTGTGAAAAAAAAAATGTTGTGTTTTAAATAAAGAGTTATTATTATTATTATTAAGTTCACTAATTTGTTTTTTACTATAAATAGATGTTGTTTCCGTGAAAACTCCAATTCTTTGGAGCCACCGCTGATCCTAGCTGACCGTTGTTGTAACGATACTGCTTGGGACGCAGAAAGACCAGTCTTTTCCCTGCAGTAGGACATTACAGGCTTATAAAATAATGTACAACATATATCAAGGGACGGACTTCCAGTGCAATTAAAATCCGTAATGCTGGCTTAATACGGATAAGCAGACTTCAGAGAATACAGATATATTATTCAAGATAATATATAGACACAGAGTGTTATGTCTGTTGTTGTATCAGCCCATATACGTCCCACTGTAGGGCACGGGCATCCTCTACAATCGAGAGTACGATTGAGAGTGGTTAGGCAATATAGTTCATCACGCTGTCCTAATGCGGTTTGGTGGACTTACATACGATAGAAATTCTTATAAATCGGTACGGTATGCAGATTTCCTCACGATATTTTCCTTCACCGTTTTAGTGCGTGGTGATTGACTATCAATACACACATGACTCCGAAAAGTCATATCTGCAGCGTGTTTATTTAAAACACAAGATTTTTAGCAATTAATGTCGAGTCGAGTATCAAAATCATAAGAGTGTTATCAAATAAAATACAAATGAGGACAAAGACAATACAACTAAAAATATTTAATACAGAAACTATACCTCTCATGAAACGTTATACACTTTTGCATTTAAAATAATGAAGTGTATGAACTTAATTATTGTAAATATTTTTTATTGATTTGTCATAAGTGCTCATTATTTCATGCGACTGCCTCGGTTGCGTAGTCGTACCATAGAATGATTACAAAGCTATGATCTCGGGTTCGAATCCTGAGTCGGGCAAACAGACATTAAATTTTTCTATTCATAATTATGCCCGATATGGCCATAGGCTCGCCCCCATCACTTCGTAGGACTAAACACACAAGGTAAAATCTGTGTGCCATGTCCCTCTGCCTACCCTTTCTGGAAAAAAAGCCGTAGTTTATGTATCACTACATTGTATAAAACAAGGTCGCTTTCTCTGTCCCTATGTCCCTTAGTATGCTTAAATCTTTAAAACTACGAAACGGATTTTGATACGGTTTTTTTTAATAGATAGAGTGATTCAAGAGAAAGGTTTGTATGTATAATACGTACGTCTTATTGTACAGAAATCTATTTGTACCCGGGCGAAGCTGGGCCGGGTCGCTAGTGTATGTGTAAAAAGGGACGTTAACTTCCCAAAACACTAAAGCTCAAATCAATTATAACAACAATTACATATCATGTCTGATTCTAGTAACCTTAACACATATTCAGTAACGATTATAGTTAACCAATCGTGATTCTCAGAATGGGAACCTCTAAACGATGTTATTACATTATTATAATAAAAAACTTAACGTGTAATTAGGGACCCAGTTTGAAACTACCGACCGTTCGGTTTAGAATACCGTAGGATTTTGTTTGTTGTTTTTTAATGTTTTGGTAACAAAGGCTTGTTTAATTGTTTTGAATGTAAGAATATTGTTTGCGGTTTCAGTATATTTGGTTCAATTGAGTATTCTGTGCCTTATGGTGTGTACAGGCTTACCATTAGATAGAAGTGATTTTGCTGAGCGAGAATAAAAGGACGAAAAAATATCATGTCCATTTTTTGTATACACAGGAAAGAAATGCGTAGTGGCCAGTTAGCAAACGGATCAGACGCGGCTTCCAACCAAGATGTATTGTGTTTGTAGTCACTGAAACTACCACCCAGTTTCGTTTTCGGTAGCAGTCTTGATATAACCTGTATGCAGTTGATTGCAGAGGAGGCTCGTGCCCTGCAGTAGGACGTATGTATATGGGATGATACAGGAAAAAAAATACAAATTTATTACAATACCATAATCATATTTACTGGCATTCAATTATTATTTATATGTATAACAACCACATTTTTATATAATATCAATAGACACATGGACTAAAAGCTCGTAGGTAAATCTACGCAAACCGATTCTTCTTCTTTATTTGTAATTTTTTTTTTATATTGTGTTATTGATAAAATAAGACGCACCATATAACCGAATTCACTACTCGTATTTTAAAAATATTATATTATTTCACTAGTACGTAGAACAACTATTACAACATTACTAGTATATGAAAGAATAGCTCTACTTTCCATGGTTGAAACGCAAATATTAGAAATTTCAAAAATAACTAAAGTGTGGCAATTATGTAAAATTAATGTTCACATTTTAAGTTATCAATAAAAAGGAATGCTATTAAATACCACGTAACGATACATCAACAGCTGAAGATGTTAATGTTTTAAAAAGAACGGGTCTATTTGTACATTATAATTCAATGCTACTTTGGTATACCTACTGTTTGGTTTGTTGTTACTATTAGTGGCGGCGAGGCTCTCAACAAGCACCTTCAACTCTGAGCTACACGCGAAGTACTTGGACCTACCATACGAACAGTTCATACAGCACTTCAATGCACAGAACTACTCCTGAGAGTTAAAGCAATATCCTCATGTGAATAACAGACAACTATTTGGCGCCCAGCTATCTAATGGTTCAATTTATGGTATTGAAGTCATACACCACGACCCAGAAACAATCACACAACTGACAACTGCACTGCCCAAATAATTCGATACGAGAGAGCAATACTCCAATCGTCAAATTATTCAAGAAATTTATAATCAAGGAGGCTGTGGATCATGTCGGGCTTTCGGTTTGATGAATATGGCATGCGATAGGATTGATATTCATATAGGATTGAATGCTGGCTTGTCCAAATAAGATTTTAACTGCTTCCAACCAAAGATTTGCAATTGTTGAGTGTTGTATTACGCTTTAATGCACTGGAAAACTGATGGACTTGTAAGCCAAGAATGCAGACCCTACAACATAACCGAATCATAGCTAGGTATTTATGTGAAAGGGTGTAAGAATCCTAAAATCAGCTACACCAATGATATCATCATCATCATCATCATATCAGCCACAGGAAGTCCACTGCTGAATATAGGCCTCCCCCAATGATCTCCACAATGACCTGTTGGAAGCGGCCTGCATCCAGCGACTTCCTGCGACCTTAGTCAGATCGTCCGTCCACCTTGTAGGCGGGCGTCCAACACTTCGCTTGCCTGTACGTGGCCTCCACTTGAGAACCTTTCGGCCCCAACGGCCATCGGTTCTACGAGCTATGTACCCGGCCCACTGCCACTTCAACTTGCCAATCCTATGGGCTATGACGGTGACCTTGGTTCTCCTACGGATCTCCTCATTTCTGATTCGATCTCGTAGGGAAACACCGAGCATAGCCCGCTCCATGGCTCGTTGAGTGACTTTGAGCCTTTTAATGAGGCCCACAGTTAGAAGCCATGTCTCGGTGTCGTATGTCATCACAGGTAACACACAATTATCGAAGACTTTCGATTTTAGGCACTGAGGTATTTTGGACGAGAAGACGTCGCGAAGTTTCCCGAACACTGCCCAACCGAGTTGGATTCGCCGATTGACCTGTCTCTCGAAGTTGGACCTGCCTAACCGGACCACTTGTCCTAAATAGACATATTCGTCTACAACTTCGAGAGTCGAGCCCCCAACTCCAATGGGGGTGGGCACAACATGGATATTCGACATGATCTTCGTTTTATCCATGTTCATTTTAAGACCCACCTGTTGGGAAACTCGATTAAGGTCTTCGAGCATAGTGCTAAGGTCTTCCAGCGATTCTGCCAAGACTACAATATCGTCGGCAAATCGAAGGTGAGTAATATACTCGCCGTTGATGTTGATGCCGAATCCTTTCCACTGCAAGAGCTTGAAGGCATTTTCCAGCGCGGCAGTGAACAGTTTCGGAGATATGACATCTCCCTGTCTCACGCCTCTCTGTAGTGGAATAACCTTCGTGCTCTGATCCTGTACTCGGACCGACATGGTGGCGTTGTTGTATATACACCTCAACACTTCGATGTACCGATAGTCTATGTGGCACCGCTGAAGAGACTGTAGCACAGCCCAGGTCTCGATCAAATCAAAGGCTTTCTCATAGTCCACAAACGCTAAACAAAGCGGCAAGTTATACTCCTCGGTTTTTTGTATAACCTGCCGTAGCGTATGAATATGGTCTATGGTACTAAAGCCTTTTCGGAAACCGGCTTGTTCGGGAGGCTGGAAGTCATCAAACCTGCCTTCGAGACGATTTGTGATGACCCTTGAAAACAACTTATAGACATGGCTCAGGAGTGAGATGGGCCTGTAGTTCTTCAGCAAAGTGTTATCACCTTTTTTGAAGAACAGTACCACCACGCTCCTGCTCCATGCCTCCGGTGTTGAGCCCTCGAGGAGAATGGAATTGAAGAGCCTCTGAAGGACTTTCAGTACCGGCGTTCCGCCCGCTTTCAGAAGCTCTGAAGTGATTCCGTCCTCACCCGGCGCCTTATTGTTTTTAAGTTGTTTGAGGGCCATCTCAATCTCAAACAGGCTGATGTCCGGGATATCATCGCTAAAGTGTCGGATTAACTCGGCTCTCGGGTCTTCGGCCGAGCTAACAGTAGGTTCGGCAACCGAGGTGTAAAGCTGTCCGTAGAACCTCTCGATCTCCCTTAATACCTCTGCCCTCGTCGATACCACGCGGCCGTCTTCCGTCTTCAGCCTAGACAACTGGCTTTGCCCAATAGACAAGTCTCTTGCAAACACTTTGGAGCCTCCGTTCCGCTCAATTGTCTCCTTAATGCTCACAGTATTGTGAGCACGGACATCGTGTCGCAAGGACTTCCAGATCCGTCTATTGAGCCGCCGATATGCTTCGGCGTCAACGGAAGACTGCAGCGTCAAAGATCGACGTTCGGCCATGAGGTCAAGAGTGTGGATCGAGAGTTTTTCTGGTCTATCTCTACGGCGAGGTCTAAAATACTTAGATCCCACCGTATGGACAGCTTCTACCAAACCGCTGTTTAACTCGTCCACTGCAAGGTTTTCTTTTAGACAATCAAAGCGATTTGTCAACTCGAGTTGAAAGCTCTCGGGGTTTTGGATATGGGCGCGAGCAGGTCGGAGCGTAGACTTCATCAAGCGGCGCCTTTCTAATTGGACGTTGATATTCAATGTGCCCCTAACCATTCGGTGATCACTACCGGTTTTCACCCTGTTGATCACAGAGACATCACTGAACATCCGTCTATTCGTCGTCAAGATGAAATCTATCTCATTTCTCGTAGAACCGTCAGGACTCAACCAGGTCCATTTCCTGTGAGGCGGCTTCTGGAAAAAAGAGTTCATCGCGAAGAGTCCCTCTTTTTCCAGAAAGTCGGCCAGCCTCTGACCCCTGAGGTTCCGTTGCCCATGTCCAAATTGCCCCACTTTCAACTCTGCATCGCTTCTCTTGCCCAACTTTGCGTTGAAGTCCCCCATAACAACATTGAAGTAGGTTTTGGAAGTATGTATGGCTCGACTAATGTCCTCATACATCTCCTCTACTTCTTCATCTGGGTGTGTCGAGGTCGGCGCGTATACCTGTATGACCTTCAACGAATATCTTTTGGATATTCTGAGTATAAGGTATACTACTCTGCTCGACACACTTTCGATGGATACGATGTTGTTGATGAGAGACCTGTGGACGAGAAATCCGACACCTCCTCGGGACTGTTGGTCGTCCCCCCGGTAGAAGAGCAGGTTGCCAGACTTCAGGGTTATCGCATCCTCCCCGATTCTTCGGACTTCCGATAACCCCAGAATATCCCAGTGTAACCCGCTCAATTCTTCTTCCAGTTCGACAATCTTCTCGTCTGTCCTCAAAGTGCGTATGTTGTGTGTTACCAGGGCCAGTCGTCGTCGGGGGTGGTAGCCGGGGCCAACCCGGGGATTCTTAGCACCCCCTGCCTCACCGTAACCGTGGCTGCTACCATCGCCAGGAATAGTGGGGCTGCCGGGGACTGGGGGCCTGGTCAATTTTTGTGTCGACACCAATGATATACATTTTGGATATACCCAAGTATAAAAACACTATTATTGGTTTTGTTGGTTTATTTTAAGTCTAGTATTAATAACTATATGAATACAAGTTCAGAGCTAGAATGGGTCTTCGCAGTGTAAGAGTTATCGGTTTTGGAGAGAAAATGGCGTCGAAGGCTGATGGGGAGAGAAGTGGGGTGGGAATGGAACATTCTGATTCAAAAGTAATCATATAATTTATAATGCAAAGCACGCTCAGAAGCTTACTATGGAAATCCTTTACTTAAGAAATTACTTTCTGTGGCTGAAGAAGTAATAAAAAAATGTACTACTTGTTATTTTTAATTATTGTTTAATGAAAATAAATAAGATATCGCTAATGTTTAAAAGAAATTTAATTAACATTCTTAATTTCAATAATTACAGACTTTTATGTCAAAATGCCGCATCTATGTCAAAGTATTTACTATGAAACCCATCAAAATACTTAATTAAATTGTAACTATAAAACCTACGGAACAATGTGTAATTATGTATTGTTTAGTAACTGGCGCAAGTGTAATTACAGGGAGCGGGCAAGTTACTTGACTTAAGACGCGTGTTTTTACTAACCGTACTGACTTTAATTGTACGGCTTGAAAAAAAATGTTTGTTTGAGATACTGCGTTTGACTATAAATAAGTAGTAACTTTGATGTAAAAGTGAATGCATAGTTAGAACATCGTCCGGTTAGCTACAAGCTTGTAAAAACACATTTTAAAATTCAAAATATATTTGTCCTAATACGACAAAGCACAATATGCCTAAAAGTGCCGTGCAATGCAAATACGGTATCCACAGTCAAGAATTGGTTATCATTCGTCAGTTAAAATTATGTTTATGTCTAACTTTAAGAAACCGTATAATAACAAAACAATATTTTGTGCTAAATACGCTTAAATATTTGCTTTTTTAAACATACGCTCGAATACTGGAACGCCATCCAAATAATAAGTTGCTCTTAACAGCGCACGGCCCACTTAGCCAGTACATTTAAGCGAGATTAACGTAGTTAAGCGCAACTTATATTTAAGTTGCGTTCCAGTATTCGGGCGTAAGTCCTGATTAAAACTATATCTCATTGGAAAATTAATCTGCTAAATTGCGAAATGCATAAACATAATAACAAAACAGTTATATAGCACAAGTGGATTGTGTTTTCATAATTTTTTATTTGAGGAGTAATTAGAGAGTAAATTCAAGAAAAAGAAAACAATATAATAGTATATATTCAATTTCTTTTACTTTTTATTGCGATAGGTTTTGTTGCATAAACATTAAATAATAAGAATATTTTCTTAAATAACATTATTGATTTTAGCGACACCTATCGAAACATGCTAGAACTTTTACAATAACAACTCCCCAGCAAAAATACCCATCATTTAGTTCTAGATGGCGCTAAAACACAACTCTTGTACTATGTAGTACAAAATTAATTAGACAGATGTCGCTGTATTAAATTACTAAGGCGAAAGTATAGAAATAGAAGAATAATTGCCAAGAGGATCCTTTGAATGAAGACAACGTACATAAGACCAGGCGATTTCTGTGGCTGGCATTGCTTTCTCGCTGAGACAACTATCAATGAGTTGGCCTGCTTTCTTTTTCTCTGAAATGAAAATAAAAATATTATGAATATGTCAAAATATCCAATACAACTATGGCAGTAGTTAATGTCTATGTTTTCATTTATTTTCAAGATATTCAAAACAACAATGAAAGGACTAAATATTTATATTTTTGATTAAACCGGTCCTGATACTTTTTACGTATTAGATGGTGTCACTTTAATATCCCATTAATTTTTAAAAGTCAGCATTTGTGCGATTAATTTTTTTTTATTTTTTTATTGCCTTGTAGGCAGACGAGCTAGCGGCCCGCCTGATGGTAAGCGGCTACCGCTGCTCATGGACCTCCGTAGTGCCAGGGGACCAGCACAACAAAGTCGCTGCCTACCTCGAGGAAAGTACTCTCCTTAAACCTCGTTTGAAGAAGGACAGGTCATAGCGCTGAGGAATATTAAGGAAATATAATCTTCATATGACTGTAACCAATAAAATATTCTTTAAGATAAGATTTATAATTTATATTATATTTAAATTTCAATTGAACTCTTCTTTCCGACCGAGAATTTCAAAGTTCACAACCATTACCACCTTCTATTAGATTAATAAGATAGATTTAATTATTCTTACGTTTATCAGACAGTCTGGCCATAGCCTCGTCGAATTTATAAACGCCCTCTGGCGACATCAGGCCCATTCGAATCAGTATGCACAGAACCCATCTCTTCAATGCAGGCTGATCGTTCTGAAAATTGAAATGAACTCTTTATTATGACAATAGCCTATAATTCCCTAAGTCAGGGATGGCTTACCCTTGTCTATTAACGTGCCGTTTTTATAAGAAAAATGTATAATAGCTCATAGACCTCAAATAATTTCGATTTCATTATTATTGGGAAAAAGAGCTATACCTACTAGAAACGAGCGCTGAATATACACTTCTCATCAGAAAAACTCATACAACTGACAAGTTTATGTTTTGTAAGGATTATCAGATTCCATCGTACCGAGAGCATTATTTCTAAGGCTAGAAATTTTAAAACTTGTATTGTACTTAACAAGGTCCTTAGTCTATGCTTGCGCCTCTAGACCAAAGAGGCGAGATTTTTTTTATTACTTCATGGAATCTTGAGACAAGCATGCCGTTCGCCTCGATGGTAAGCGATACGACCGCTCATGTACAATAACAAAACCAAGCAACACCTTGAATTACAAAGCAATGCTTGGCATTCCACTGTGCTCGCCATCATTAGACATAACATTGACTGGTGGTAGGTCTCTCATATGTGAGAGGCCATCTGGGTTGGTACCACCGTAATGTCTATTTCTCCCGTGAAACAACACTGCGTAAATGCAATGTTGTGTTTCGGATTGAAGGACATTGTAGCCAGTGTAACTACTGGACATATTGAGACTTAACATCTTATGTCTCAGGATGGCAGGCCCAGTGGAATTTTGCTACTGTTTATGAGCGGTCGTATCGCTTACCATCAGGTGAACGGCTTGCTCGTCTCGTCATTCATTGCAATAAAAAAAAAAACAAGATTTTAAGTCTTAATACGTCCAGTAATTACTCTGGCTGCAATGACCTTCAAACCGAAACACAACAGCGCATTTACACTGCTGTTTGGCGTGGCGATAACAATATTATTTTATCAACACCACTTACCGTCCAATCTCCAGCTTTAAACCTGATCACTAAATCAGGATCAACTTTAACATCTTCAATGCAGTCCATTTGATGTTTCTTCAGTAAATCATCTCGTTTGCCCTCTCTTGTGTCTATTTGGTTTCCTTCATCTCCCAATTCTTTTGTGTCTTTTGAAGCTTGTAATGATTTTGAATCTGACTGGTTCTGAACAAAGAAATGTTTTCAAGGTTCAATTATGATTAAATTTCCGAGATAGCAGATAATGTTGTAGATTATTTCGTAAAAGTAAGAATTAGTCCGGTGTTAGAGACTTTAGAAGAGGTGCTTCCAATTTGGTCACATTTTTGTCTACATATTTTAAAACAATATGAAACTAAAAGTTGTGTTTAATAAAGACTACATTGCACCTAATGGTACCTAAGTGTAGTGCTGTCTAAAGCCAGATAGATATTAACACTATTATACAGGCTGTTTCCAAACTATAACTGAAAACGAAGCCAGTTTTAGTTGAAGTGTCCTCAGATTTCAAGACACAACGAAACTAAAAATTTTTTTTTTGTCCTATGTAGGTGGTGAATACGTAGATAGCAAAAAAAAATGCGTTTGCCGAAAATTTTAGTTGCACTGTGTCAGTAGCTTCGAGATTGAGTTGTCAAAGTTCAGTATTTACTAAAACTTCCATCTGGCTTCTTTTGTCTCTGTCTAAACATATGAATTGTTAAACAGTTGCATAGTCTGATGGTGGTGCATCAATTATTCGAAAAGCGCACCTCTCGGGCCCGGACGCTATATTGATGATCACCAAACGGTGGTTCCGATGGCAAGCAGCCGTGGATCTGTAGAAATATTCCCCAACCTCACAGAAAGTTTGAAACACTGACAAAAATTTATACAACTTGTTGAGAATTTTGAGTTTCGCAAAGAAATTCGAACCAAAATAGTAATAAACCATTTGATGGGAAATTGAAGATCTTAGAGTAGAATATGAATAGAAATAAAAAAATAAGAATATGGCTCTGAAATTACCGGACCAATTTAAGAATTTTTTTCACCATTAGGATATCACATTGATACCACACTGATGCACATAAGCTATATTATATTTTCAAAAAAGTGTAATTGCACATGAAACAGAGCCGGGTCGGGCCTCTAATTAAAAACACATTAATTCTAGAAACAAAATAATTACCATAATAGCAGGAATCGTTGTACAAAGCAGAATGATCAGTTGAGTCTTCATTGTTCTAATGGTCTTAGTTTTGTGATATAACTCGAAGTGTTAATCAATTTATAGTGAAACAGACAATACTGTTTTCACTATTTTTAGTAAACTATCGACGTTTAATCTATTGTCTTAGTACTATGGGATGGATGAGAAGACGATAATTGTACTTGGTGACGTGAATTGGAGAGGTTTAAGTCAAACCAGACCACGCAAGATTGATATTTTTTCTGTAGAATTAATATTGAGCATATACTTATTGTTAACCACTGTCCTGTCGGTCATGTAAAATGGCGGAAATCGCGAATTTTCATGCCAACATTTCTTTGAAAAAATCGAATTCGTTGTCTAGACTAACATGGATATGGCTTCGTTCGAGTAATGAAATACATATTAATTTTAAAATAAAATTACTTGTAATTTTAAAATAAAATTAATTATAATTTTAAAATAAAATTAATAATAAGTTTAATATACAGTACAATAGAAAAAAATATAGAAAAAGCCTCGCCTAAACACGCACAGAGGAACGTTGCAGGCGGGTCATAATGTGTGCGTCCATTCCTTGCACACCACACATAGGCGCAGCAACTTACTCTTGCCAGCGACAGTGGCCGGATATTCGGCCAAAAATTGGATACGGGTCGAGCCCGCTTTGGGGCACAGAGGGTAAACAACCCGATCTTCGTTTTCTAAAGAAAGATCTGTAGGAAGACTACTATTGAACATAGGCCTCCCTCAAGGATCTCCACAATGACCTGATGGAAGCTGCCTGCATCCAGCGACTTCCTGCAACCTTAGCTAGATCGTCCGTCCACCTTGTAGGCAGGCGTCCGACATTTCACTTGGCTGTACGTGGCCTCCACTCAAGAACCTTTCGGCCAAAACGGTCATCGGTTCAACGAACTATATGCCCGGCCCACTGCCACTTCAACTTGCCAATCTTGTGGGCTATGTCGGTAACCTTTGTTCTTCTACGGATCTCCTTATTTCTAATTCGATCTCGTAGGGTAACACCGTGCCTAGCCCTCTCCATGGCTCGTTGAGTGACTTTGAGCCTTTTAATGAGGCCCACATTGAGAGGCCACGTCTCGGTGCCGTATTGCCGAGTTGGATTCGACGATTGACCTCTCTCCCGAAGTTAGACCTGCCTAACCGGACCACTTATCCCAAATGGACATATTCGTCTAGAACTTCGAGAGTTGAGCCCCCAACTCCAATGGGGGTGGGCACAACATAGATATTCGACAAGATCTTCGTTTTGTCCATGTTCATTTTAAGATCCACCTGTTGGGAGATTCGATTAAGGTCTTCGAGCATAGTGCTAAGGTCTTCCAGCGATTCTGCCAAGACTACAATATCGACGGCAAATCGAAGGTGAGTAATATACTCGCCGTCGATATTGATGCCAAATCTTTTCCACTGCAAGAGCTTGAAGGCGTTTTTTAGCGCGGCAGTGAACAATTTCGGAGATATAATATCTCCCTGTCTTACGCTTCTATGTAGTGGAATCGCCTTCGTGATCTGATCTTGTACTTGGACCGACATAGTGACGTTGTTGTATATACACCTCAACACTTCGATGTACTGATAGTTTATGTCGCACTGCTGAAGAGACTGTAGCACAGCCCAGGTCTCGATCGAATCGAAGGCTTCCTCATAGCCCACAAACGCTAAGCAAAGCGGCATGTTATATTCCTCGGTTTTTTGTATATATCATCAAACTTGCGTTCGCGATGATTTGTGATGACCCTAGAAAACAACTTATAGACATGGCTCAGGAGCGAAATGGGACTGTAGTTCTTCAGCAAAGTGTTATCACCTTTTTTGCAGAACAGAGGGCTGAACGCCAGAGGCATGGAGCAGGAGCGTGGTTCTGGCGTCGAGCCTTCGAGGAGAACGAATTGAAAAGCCTCTGAAGGTCTATCAGTATCGGCGTTTCGCCCACTTTCAGAAGCTCTGAAGTGAATCTGTCCTCACCCGGCGTTGTTGTTTCTAAGTTGCTTGAGGGCCATCTCAATCTCACACAGGCTGATGTTCGGGATATCATCACTAAAGTGTCAGATCAATTCGGCTCTCGGGTCTTCGGCCGAGCTAACAGTAGGCTCGACAACCGAGGTGTAAAGCTGTCCGTAGAACCTCTCGATCTCTCTTAATACCTTTGCCCTTGTCGATAGTACGCGGCCATCGGCCGTTTTCAGCCTAGACAACTGGCTTTGCCCAATAGACAAGTCTCTTGCAAACACTTTGGGGCTTCCGTTCCACCGAATTAATGTTCACAGTATTGTGAGCACGGACATCGTGTCGCAAGGACTTCTAGATCCCTCTATTGAGCCGCCGATATACTTCGGCGTGATCAGAGGACTGCAGCGTCAAAGATCAACGTTCGGCCTTGAGGTCAAGAGTGTGGATCGAGAGTTTTTGTGGTCTATCTCTACGGCGAGGTCTAAAATACTTAGATCCCACTGTATGGACAGCTTCTACGAAACCGCTGTTCAACACTGTTCCAATGCAAGGTTTTCTTTTAGACAATCAAAGCGATTTGTAAGCTCGAGTTGAAAGCTCTCGGGGTTTGGATATGGGCGCGAGTAGGTGTGTGTGAAGGTGTGGTGTGAAGAGGCACCTTAGCAGGCCGGCATAATTGTTTCCATTGGCATGGGACTGCCGTCCGATGCCAATGGATACTCTGCCTGGGCGGCATTGGCACTTACCATCAGGTGCAATGCCGCCACTATGCCAGGCCATTATAAAAAAAATATGCTCGGAGCATAGACTTCATCAAGCGACGACTTTCTAATTCGACTTTGATATTCAATGTGCCCCTAACCATTCGGTGATCATTATCGGTTTTCACCCTGTAGATCTCACAGAACCGTCAGGACTCAGCCAGGTCCATTTCCTGTGAGGCGGCTTCTGGAAAAATGAGTTCATCGCAAAGAGTCCCTCTTTTTCTAGAAAGTCGGCCAGCCTCTGACCCCTGAGGTTCCGTTACCCATGTCCAAATTGCCCCATTTTCAACTCTGCATCGCTTCTCTTGCCCAACTTTGCGTTGAAGTCTCCCATAACAACATTGAAGTAGGTTTTGGAAGTATGTATGGCCCGACTTATGTCCTCATACATCTCCTATACTTCATTTGGGTGTGTCGAGGTCTTTGCGTATACCTGTATGACCTTCAACGAATCCCCTTTTGATATTCTGAGTATAAGGTACACTACCCTGCTCGACACACTTTCGATGGATACGATGTTGTTGATGAGAGACCTGTGGACAAGAGATCCGACACCTTCTCGGGACTGTTGGTTGTCCCCCCGGCAGAGGAGCAGGTTACCAGACTTCAAGGTTATCGTATCCTCTCTGATACTTCGGACTTCCGATAACACCAAAATGTCCCAGTGTAACCTGCTCAATTCTTCTTTCAGTTCGACAATCTTCTCGTCTGTCCTCATAGTACGTATGTTGTGTGTTACCAGGGCCAGTCGTCGTCGGGAATCGTAGGCGGGGCCAACCCGGGGATTCTTACCATTATAGGGATTATACATACATACATATTATATATGTTAACGGAAATGTATGTAATCCGTCATTGTATGCAATTCCTCGGAAATCTATGTAATTCCTAAAATCGCCCGGAAATATGTGAAATAAATAACATTAGACACATTTCCTAGGAAATCTATACATTTCCTAAATAGTAATCGGAAATGTAAGATATTTTAGATATCAAGGGGTAAGCGGGGATAGCGGAGCGAGGGGAGGGTATTGCATCATCCGATTGGGCGCTTGGCGCGCTCGCGCTAGTGCGGCGTAAAAGGTCAATGCGTGTAGGTTAGGTTAGGTTAGGTTTGGGGTCGCTAAGCACGACTCAGAGTCTCCGGACCGACCTTGTCGAGGACGTCGCCGCGGCCTTGTTCCCGGCCACCGAGGAGTTCACTCCTCCACCGATGGCGCCACGTCCATCGGCGCCATCGTCGTCGTCGGTTTCGGAAGGGGTTATCCCGGAGGTTTCGCCGCAAGAATTAGAGGCGGCGGTGCTTCGGCTGCGGAGCAAAAACTCGGCCGCGGGGCTCGACGGGGTGCCCGGTCGTGTCTGGGTGCTGGCCGTCGAGTCACTGGGTACGAGGCTCCGCGGCCTTTTCTCCGCGTGCCTGGAGCAGGGCATCTTCCCGTCGCGATGGAAGACGGGCAAGCTTGTCCTGCTTCGGAAGGAGGGGCGACCCGCAGAGTCGCCATCGGCCTACCGGCCCATCGTGTTGCTAGACGAGGTGTGCAAGCTTTTTGAGCGTATTGTTCACGCGCGCCTCGTCGAGCACTTGGAGGACACGGGCCCGGACTTGGCGGATTGCCAGTTCGGGTTCAGACAGGGCCGGTCTACGATCCACGCGATTTTGCGGGTCAAGGCACAGGCGGAAGAAGCGGTGTCCCGGGGCAAAGTCGTGGTGGCGGTGTCTCTCGACATCGCCAACGCCTTCAATACCATGCCCTGGGCCTGCATTGTTGAAGCACTGCGGTACCACGAGGTGCCGCCCTATCTCCGGCGCATGGTGCACGCGTACCTCTCTGACAGGTGCGTGGTGTATCCGGGCGCCAACGGGTGGCACCGAAGAGCGGTGACGTGCGGTGTTCCACAGGGATCGGTTCTGGGTCCGCTCCTGTGGAACATCGGTTACGATTGGGTGCTCCGTGGTACCAACCTTCGGGGCGTCGCTGTCGTCTTCTATGCGGACGACACACTGGTGACAGCGACGGCCAGGACTTTCAGGAGAGCCGCCCTGCTAGCCTCGTTTGGTACGGGACTGGTGGTTGGCAGGATTCGGCGACTGGGCCTCACGGTGGCCCTGAACAAGACCGAGGCCGTGTGTTTCCACGGACCTCGGTGTGGGCCCCCACCAGAGGCCCACCTCACAGTGGATGGCGTGCGGGTTCCCGTCGGCTCGAGCATGAAGTATCTTGGCCTCATCCTCGACAGCCGATGGGATTTCCGCGCGCATTTTGAGAAGTTGTCGCCGAAACTGGTGAAGGCGGCGGGCGCACTGGGGCGCCTGCTGCCCAACACCGATGGTCCTGGCATCCCTTGCCGAAACCTGTATGCTGGAGTCGTGCGGTCCATGGCCCTCTACGGGAGTCCCGTTTGGGCCGAGTCCCTGAACGCTCGCTGCGTCCGCCTGCTGCACCGTCCGCAGCGCATGGTGGCGCAGCGAATCGTCAGGGGATACCGCACGGTCTCGCACGAGGCGGCCTGCGTTCTGCCCTGGGAGTTCGACGCTAAGACCCTCTCGTCTGTCTTCTTTGGACGTGAGGAGGCGTCCCAGCGCGGGCAGAGACTGGTGTCCCGAGAGGTCGAGGCAATGCTGGCCTCCCTCCGCAGGACCGCCGTGGAGGAGTGGCGTTCCAGGTTGGAGAACCCAAGTGCTGGCACGAGGACCGTCGCGGCAGTGCGACCTGTCCTCCAACAGTGGCTGGAGAGGCGCCACGGTGCGCCGACATTCCGGTTGACGCAGGTGCTCACTGGGCACGGCTGCTTCGGTGCGTACCTGTGTCGCGTAGCCGGAGCCGAGGAGTCCGCCGTGTGCCACCACTGTGGCAACTGCCGCGAGGACACGGCCCAGCACACACTCGAGGAATGCCCAGCCTGGGACGAGGAGCGCAGCGCTCTCACTGCGGTTTTGGGTGGAGACCTCTCGCTGCCGACCGTGGTCGCCGCCATGGTCGGCAGCCAGAGGTCGTGGCGAGCCATGCTCTCCTTCTGCGAGCGCGTCATGTTGCAGAAGGAGAGCGCCGAGCGGGATCGGGAGCAGAACGATCCCGCTCGTCGTCACCGCAGACGACGAACTAGGCGCCGGGACGCCAACTAACCCGGCGCCGCAGAGGCCACACGGGGCCGCCTTCCCTATCCTGGCGGCCCCCGAGACGTTACGCAAAATGCGTTTAAAGCCGCGTCGCTTTAAGCGGCAGTGCACAAGGAGGCGGTCCTGGCGCGTCTGTTTAGCGGTACCCCGGGGCCGTCTCCAAAGTGCACCGATGGTGGCCAACGCGGGGTTTTTAGTCGGTATTTCGGTGCGCAGACTACGATAGGGACCCGACCCAGCTCCACGTCTCGCTGGGCCGGAAGGCGCACCGGTGAGTCCGACACACCCCCGCCCCTTCGGGGGTGGGATGGTCCGTAAAGGGATTTTCCCCGCGAGGAAAAAAAAAAAAAAAAAAATGGCGTCGCTAAGCACGCGGCAGTGCACAAGGAGGCGGTCCTGGCGCGTCTGTTGAGCGGTATCCCGGGGCCGTCTCCAAAGTGCACCGATGGTGGCCAACGCGGGGTTTTTAGTCGGTATTTCGGTGCGCAGACTACGATAGGAACCCGACCCAGTTCCACGTCTCGCTGGGCCGGAAGGCGCACCGGTGAGTCCGACACACCCTCGCCCCTTCGGGGGTGGGATGATCCGTAAAGGGATTTTCCCAGCGAGAAAAAAAAATTAAGTTAGGTTAAGTATTATAGAATTTAACGCTATGATTGTTACCTGTGATAAAAAATATTACTCTCATTTGAACAACGTGTTTTATTACAGAAACCATTATTCTTATACATTTCCTAAAAAGCTTCGGAATCGTATACATTTCCTAGGAGCTGTATACAATTCCTAGACTTCATACACTTGCGGTAACATATAAATGTGTGTATTAGTGCCAACCCTAATACCCAATTGGTTAAAACGAGAAAGCTGAATTCACTGAAATCTATGCATATAAATAAAATTGAAGAGTCTGTTTGTAATGTGAAAATAAAATAAAATGACCTACATATCGTTATATACACGATACCTATAACGAAAATGTTTTTTTTTTGTCTGTCTGTCTGTCTGTCTGTCTGTCTGTTTATTCCCGCTAATCCCTGAAATGGCTGAACCGATTTTGACGGGACTGTTACTGTCAGTTAGCTAATATAATAAGGAGTAACTTAGGCTACATTTATTTTAGAAAAAAAACTTTTATTTTAGAAAAATAAAGTAATGTTGCAATGCCCAAGTACTGTCCAGTACCGCAGCTCACGCGCATGCGCAATTTTTCAATAAACCTAATTTAAAAAACTGAAAATTAATTGCTAAAAATAAAAATGCTAAAACAAAAAATAAAAATGCAAAAACAAAAAAAAGACAACGAAATAAACTAATTAACTTTTTTGTTAAATTTCAAACGGACGAAGTCGCGGGCACAGATAGTTATCAAATATATCAAATTCTAGATACACGTATGTGGGAATATCCATCATAATATATCGGTTCAAATTTTAACACAAAATGGCCGCCCGGTGACACGTACATTTTAACTTAAAAACACACCACACATCACGTATAACACTGAAATATGATAAATTACTTATTTTTCCATGATATTTTCTTCTTTTCACGAACAATCCACCACGTTTAATAATTTTATTTCAGAAATAAACAACAATTTCAAACTTCGCGGGCATTGTCGACTTCAATGACGTTTTATTAATTTTTTCACAATGGAGCGACCCAAGAAATCATCACATCTAAATTATAAAAAACTGTGTAACTATCGAGAATAATATAAACTTTGTATACCCTGGACGCCACTTTACGGCTTCCGGGAAAATGTGACAGGTGACGGACTTTTGATTTTCCGGGCGCGCGACCGTCTTACGATCGCCCGACAGGGGAGACTTTAATTGGGGGATAACATCACAGCAACGATTTGGGAACGAAGAAATACTTTTTCCACTGATGGTAGGTCTCTCACATGTGGGAGATACCACCGCAATGTCTATTTCTCAAACCAAACAGCAGTTTAAATGCATCTTTGTGTTTCGGATTGCAGGATATCTATCTCAGCCCATATACAGGGTATATCAAGACTGCTACCGAAAACGAAGCCGGGTGGTAGTTTAAGCGACTTCAGACACAATGCAACAGAAAAAGTTGCAAAAAAAAGCGACAATTTTTTTTTTGTTATTTTTTTCCTATGCCCATATTTGGGTGGTAAATACATTTTTTCCTAAAATAATAGTATATACCCTTTTATTTATAAATACTCTAAGGTATAAAAGAGTTTAAATTATTATTTAAGCAAAAACTATGGATTTACCACCCAAAAATAACGATATTTAAAAAATCATAAAAAAAATTGTCGCGTTTCTAGGCGAAATTTTTAATTGCATTGTGTTTGTAGCCACTAAAACTACCACCCGGCTTCGTTTTCGGTAGCAGTCTTGAGATACCCGGTATGTACGTCCTACTGCAGGGCACGGGCCTACTCTATAATCGAGAATACGATTGAGAGTGGTTAGGCCATATAGTCCACAACGTTGACCTAAAGCGGGTTGGCGGACTTACATACCATAGAAATTCTTATAAATCGCTATGGTATGCAGGTTTACTCACGATGTTTTCCTTCACCGTTTTAGTGCGTGGTGATTGACTATCAATACACACATGACTCCGAAAAGTCAGAGGTGTGCCCTGAGATTCGAATCCTCGTCCACCGTGAACATGTTGGCAGCCGCGCCTAGTCCGTTTATCAACAGGCCACCACGCACTTCTTGAATTTTGATTGAAGGATATTGTAGCCAGAATAACTACTGGACATATTGAGACTTAATATCTTATATCTCAGGATGGCGTGCGCAGTGGAATGCCAAGCATTGCTTTGTACATCAAGGCGTTGTTTGGTTTTGCTACGGTTCGTGAGCTGTCGTATCGCTTACCATAGGCGAACGGCAAGTTCGTTTCGCCATTCAATGCAATCAAAAAAATAACAATAAAATAAGAGACATAAATATATATATCTCTAAGAAATACTTTATATCAATTTAAATAACTTTAATTGAAAAATACCAAAATTCTGTTATAAAATAATACTTTAACACTAATATCAATTTACGTAACGTCTTAAGGTTGATTGATTGGTGGTTAATTAATTATTACTAATTAGTCGTACCTACTATACACAACTCATTTTTATCAATGGTTATGATATTTATGGAGACTGTCCCGCCCTCACACCCACCACTGCAACTCCTGTAAGCCAGGATCAACAGTGGCACGCAATGTAATGACACCGAGCATTGAAGCTCGGCGAGTCTCCGGGAATGTCTAACTTGTCTTTAACCCGCAACGAAATCAATCAGAAAGTTAAATTAATAGGAGGAGTTGGAAATAAATTATTGTCCACTTCCCTCCGTGCAAAGCGGTATGGTTATGATATGTTTATCATTGGGTGTTCCCCTCCCCTAAACTATAACATTACAATCATATATTCCTTAGTTTAATTTACCTAGAGCTATTAAAATAGCTATTCATCTTATTAACCACTAATATATAAAATAAATACTTTATTTTGTCCATAGTTAACTACGTATTTAAAACCCTTTAACATACTCGTACTTACTACAAACTATATCACATTTATAAATCGATTTATTTCTTCTACGAATTTTCAAAGATTCCAAAGAAAAAAAAATGTATTTAAGTCACATTTGTCAAGACTTTTCCAGTATCAACAGTAGAGCTTCTTGCTTCACCTCGGGAGTCCTTTGAGGCGGTCACGGTTGGTTGGTTGTTGAGAGACAATCACATATTTACATAGTCTTGACCCCACACTATGATCGACTCTTGTGTCCTGGGTATCATAAACTACGAGAGTCTTTTCGATCTCACAAACAATCAGACTCGAAAAAAATGCTTATGGTTCACACAAACATTTGTTTCGATGCGGGGATTGAACCCGTGACATCTCGTTTCAAAGCCGGTGTCTTACGGCGCCACGGAGGCAGTACTACGTTTCTGAATATTTATTGATCCAAAAATTTCGAAAAAAAAAACACAATTCAATCCAATTCACCCTGTATTTTCAGATATAATTTTTACACCACTATACTAAATATATTGAGTGTTTATAGGAAGATGGCGTGTTTGGGGTCCTTCTCGTGGTAGCATTTGACGTAATTCCAGGCTGTTTGATGAGGAGTGTTGCCCTTGTTGGCCAGGCAGGTGTCGATCAGCTTCTCTACTGTTGGTTTGTCGGCTGCAATAAGACAGATCATTGTCATCATGAATTATAGAAAATAAACTGGTCAACATACATTTTTTTATTTTATTTAATTTAATAGCGAGACGAGTATAAAAATCGCTTGATGTTAAGCGATATATGGTTGCTCATGTATAGTAGCAAAACCAAACAACACCATGAATTACAAAGCAGTGCTTGGCATTCCACTGCGCTCCCTCTTCGGAGTCATACGATGATAAGTCTCAATATGTCCAGTAGTTCTCTCTCTCTCTAGCTACAATGTCCTACTGGAAAAACTGGAACACAATAGTGCACTTACATTGCTGATTGGTGGGAGGAATAGACATTGTAGTGGTACCTTCCCACGCGGCCTCTCACATATGAGGGACCTACCATCTCTGACTGACATCCGCCATAGATCACCAAAGGAGCTTGACAGAAATTACAACCAGCCACTAATAAAACATTCCCTAATCGGCTATCTAAAACCTCCGCTCTACATTTAGCGGCTGTGTTTGGCGGTATGTCAAAACAAATCCAAAAATCAGTGATATCGACCATTAGTAAAAATGGGTTAAATGACTAGATATTCTAACTTAACCACCAAGGTCTTATTCTTTAAAAAACGGGAAGGTAAAATTATGTCATCGCTCTTCACCACTACTTTATGTATCTTTGTTGTTAATGGATTTTGTTTTATTGATTTGTGTACATACTCCATTAAAAATACTACCACTACATTGAAATATATAAGCAATAAACAATACTTTAATAACTCACCAGCGTTAGGAACCTTGGAGAGAGCGACGTCCTTCTTGAACTTGCCGTCCTTTGTCATCAGCTCTGATTTGATCATCATGCACAGCGCGTATTTCTTCAGTGGCTCATTTTCCGCCTAAATATAAGTTATCTCTATTCATATTTTGTTTCTATTATGAAATGTTGTTTTACAAGATTTATAAACAATAGTCAATAATTACACACTAAAACGGTGAAGGAAAACATCGTGAGGAAACCTGCATAACATAGCAATTTATAAGAATTTCTATGGTATGTAAGTCCGCCAACCCGCACTAGGCCAGCATAGTGGACTATATGGCCTAACCACTCTTAATCGTACTCTTGATTGTAGAGGAGGCCCGTGCCCTGCAGTGGGACTTACTATATGGGCTGATACAGATAAACTATAGATGGTACTAACAATAATACTGGTTAATTTTAATTTTATAGCAGGTTGAAAGATAGTTACCTGTGTTATTGACATTAGCTCCATATTTACGATGAAATATACTGAATAGAAATACATGTTAACAATTTTGTAAAATAAATAAATAAATTGTTGATCAACATTTTTAAATCGCATTAAAACAATGCAGAACCTTGACATTGTTCACAGACGTGATCCGTCACAGGGTCATCTTACAAGTTATAGAGCATAATATATTCTAAGAAACATCAAATTACCTTATAATCACCACCCTTAAGTTTGTTGACGAGCTGCTCATCAACTTTGGTTTCAGACAGACATTCGGACTTGTGTTTCTTCAATTTCTCCTTCTGTTCATCGGTCAAAGCCTAAAACAAAATACTTTTTAACATTCACTTCAAATTCATAGAAATACTATAGATTTATTTGTGAATAACAAGAAAAACGCCAAAGATCCATTTGCTACTTATTATTTTCTAATGATTCCACTGGCCGAAGTTTGTAAAAACAGTTGAGGTTAAAATTTACATTTAGTTTTTCATTGTTTAAACATCCGATTTATCTATTGTCATTATTACAAAAGTAACTGCAAACAAACACAGTTATCCTACGCAATAGAATCATTATGGCAATGATGTGTATCCCGTTCGGCCTAGTTTAAATTAATGGCGTGGTTAGCTTGGCGATGTTGTAGGAAAATTACAGAAATACGTAAACAATGTACTGGACAAAGTGAACAAATAAATCTATATTAGCAAAAAAGGTAAAAGTGTGATGTCATGAAATAGCACGCTGAATAGAAAATGACATTATCCAAGAAAAACATAAAAATATGTTTCGTGGTGATGAGTTAAATCATAGAATAAAATGCAAATCAAAGTGTTTTACTAAAGTTTAGCTTAAAGAGGTTATAGTGTCTCAGATGTATGCAAATACATTATACTAGAAATAACAGAGCCCATGTATTTTTTTTAATTGCCCTCAAATTAAAAATAATATGTTTAATTAACAAGCCCTTATCAACAGCTCGCAAAATGCTGGGATATGACAAATGAAAAATGGCAAAAATGTTCACAACTAGTGAGGGAGCATCTCGATGAACTAATAAGCAAAATCAAACAATGCAAACTTCCCTATCTCTTTACGTATACTAAATAAGGTTTAATCTGCTATAACGAAGTACTAAGACTAGTCCCTCAAAGAATTAAGAAATAGGACATTGAACACCTAAACACTTTTCATTAACAACACAAAAGGATTTTACAGATAGAGTATTAAAAACAACATTACCAGAAATCGATCTATGAAATGAATGAAGAGGAATTAACAAAGATCATCTGTGAAAACCGATATCTAATACTGACAGAAATTTGAAAAATATTTTTGATAATAAATACCAATAATTCATTGCCTTATGACCAACTGTGGACTCGGATGACCTGATCAACATGATGACTATCACTAACCTGGGCAAAGACGAGGCAAGCAGCAAGCACCAAAAGAGCCTTCATGTTGAGACGACTTGAGACAAGGTAGGAATACCGCCGATCCTGTTCGCCCCCCACTTATATACTTAGGAACCTGCGAAGAAGATTATTGATTAAAATCGAGGGCTATGCGGGATCGGCAACATTTTGCGTGGAAATTGGGTTGTTTCTTTGAGTATAATATTTTTTTATAGGTACCATTGGCTCGTTCAAGACGGCTACATATTATGTAGGTTCGTCTAATGTTGTCCAAATAGAGCATCGATTGGCAATACAACATTATCTCTTGTCAGACAAATTTTGCCTTGTATGTTCGGTTCCACGATATGATAGGTGACGAGCCTGTCGCCATATCGAGCACAAGCTTCTGACTCCGGGCTGATAGTAAAAAACTAATATCAATTTTGCCGACCATAACATAGTACAACTGCGCCATCGAAGCAGTTAGTTCTTTTTTCACGCTATGAGGAAAGGATCCAGTATTAAAAGAAGCAAGACCATGGACCTACAAACTATTTACCAGATAGTAAGAAGTCACTTCAGACCATAAGCACCTACAACGCCTGTGTGAGTGATGAAAGGTTTTTCGAAATAGGGAAAGGTAGAAATATGTTGGGTATGGTATGACAGACTGTCTGCAATCTTACTGGCCTTATAAAACGTTACGGCAAAGTGAGTACTTTAAATTGGCTTCCTATGATGCATATATGTTAGACCTTACATTATCTAAACTAATGGTATAAATAGGAATGATTTGAATGTTTGTGTGCATTGAATAGGCTTAGAAACTACTCGACTGATTTGAAAAATATTTCAGCATTAGAATCCTTTACCTAATATAATAAACAAAGGGATAGAATATTTTCAAAGAGTTAATGATGTATCATAAAATTAAGAGAGTAATCAATTTAAAATTAAATCAAATTTTATTATATCCTAATGTAATTTATGAAAAAATAATGGAATTTTAGACCGAAATGTTCAGTATCCATGCATTAGTCTGGAAAGATCCGGGCATCGCTTGCGTCTCGTGATGTCATCCACACTAGGTGATTTCTTTGCCTTGTTTTTTTCCTACAGGTAGTTTAAGAAATATAACATTCAAATTTTAACATAGCGGATTTTTTTTTTTAGTTTCGTTTTACTGCATAAAATGTAACGGAAACTGAAGAAATATAATATGCTTTAGTTGCTTTGGGCTCTTCGTGTTAATAATAATTGTTATTACATATTTATATCGGGTATGTATTCAAATGGAAAGATATTTGCTTAAATACTAAGCATTTTTATTGCAATGATTGGCGACATGTGCATGCCGTTTGCCTGATGTTAAGCGAATAATGTAAATTTTTTATTGTATGCTTCAACCACTGACGGCAACACAGTGGATACACTTTAACCAAGAAGTAGCCACAAATAAATGAAATTTACCAAGAGCATTAGAGGAAAGTGCTAGAACAAAAGGTCTTCTCTTGAAAGGTTTATTTATTTATTTATTTATTTATTTATTTATTTATTTATTTAACACTTTATTGTACACCATATACATAAAAAGACAAAACTAAATGAAATAAAATATATGCACAAGTGGCGGTCTTATTGTTTGAAGCAATCTCTGCCAGACAACCATGGGATGGATAAACGAAAAGAACGAAAGTTGGGGCTTCCGGTGTACGAGTATTACAATTTATAATATTGTTAATTTTATAAATAATCATACATACATGCATATATACATACATACATATATATGTTGAATAAACATACAAATACACAAAATACACATATAATATATACACCTATAAATATATATAACAACAAAGTAAAATGTGAACAACTCTAATATCCTCATAGAACCTGTAAGTAGTGTTCTTTAACCATATTTTTGAAGATGGGCAGAGTTTTAGCTCGTCTCACCGTTACTGGCAAAGCATTCCACAACCTGGCAGCTTGTACGGTGAAAGATTTGTCTGTGAAGGAAGTGGAATGCGCGGGAATTTTCAGCCTTAAGTTCTCCGATGACCTAAGAGACCTCGAATGTGAATCATGAAGAAATTCAAAGCGATTTTTAAGATATGAGGGAGTGAGGGGATTGAAAAGTATATTATAGAGAAAAGAATGTGTGTATTCCGGCGAAGCCTTATTGGTAGCCACTTGAGCTTTGTACGAAAAACGGAAACATGATCATATTTGCGCAAATATAAATCTGATACAAATGTTTCAGGTTTAATGTAAGGAAGACAGTTTGTTGTTCAAACTGCAAGCCAAATCATCTTCTAAGAGAAACTATCCAGCAAACACAATATGTCTGTATCTTGATCAGCCTTATACGTCCCACTGCAAGGCGGGGGACTCCTCTTTAATTGAGAGTACGATTGAGAGTGGTTAGACCACCACACTAGCCTAGTGCTGGTTAGCGGACTTTACATATAGACATTCTTACAAATAGCTATGGTATGCAGCTTTTCTCACAATGCTTTCCTTCAATATTATAGTGCATGGTGGTAGATCAATGAACACATGAAAAGTCAGAGGTGTGCACTGGTATTTGAGCTCACGATTATCGTGAAGCACTAGGCCACCAAGCAAAAAAGAAAAAAAGGCAAAAAAACTGCCAAAATAAATCAAAACAAAGTAGACACGACCCGTGTGCTCCACCGACTGTTAACAGATAAATTGCGATCCGACAATCTCACTAACAACATAATGCAATCGCTGAGTGTGACACCGATGATATATTGTCGCTTGAACGTTGACCCTACTGGCCTCTGTTGCTTTTCACTTTTCTGTTGATAGGCTGAGATTTAGAGTATTTTGCTAGAAGATTGTAGCTTTTAATCGATATCATGGGAATCTATTTTAGAATATTATAATTCATGATGTTTTGAAAAATTTGGTACGTTTTAGAAACAAATCCTTCTTAGAGGTAGATTAAGGTCTTAAATTATTTTGAAGTCTAAAGTATTGCATCCTTAACATAACACATTTTCTAGAATTTATCGTGATTGAAGTAATAGGAATGGATCTTAATTCCTTTTAATCAATTTTCGCTTTCAGAACAATTTTCCTGTCATATAAATTATGCTTGACTTTATTTTAATGGTCTGGTATAAAATATTATGTTTAAAACAAAAATGAATATGTTTTAGATACAGTAGGTATTATTTTTAGCTACAAGCTACATGGATGTTACAAATAAAAAAAAACTCTAGTTCAGAAAAGGCAGTGCCACAGAACCTCAAACCTAAACCTTGATAAACTAGCAATAACTAGATAGGACAAGACCACAACATGATAGAAATTTAAATCCAGTAAATTGACGATTACGTTTAGGATCTTGTTATGATCTAACCTGTGGAATTTAGAACTGTGTTTTCTACACCAAGTCAGATGCATTTTGCTTCATATTATGCAGGAGGAATGTTGATTACCTCGACTGAGAAGTTTGGAGAAATAACATGGCTTATTGGACGGGATTGCTGTCAATTTGTCAAGTTGTTTAGTATCGTACTTGCCCTTCTCAAACGTGGGTTTAGTGTTATGCAATATTGCTTGGTTTCGGTACATGATTTGCTTGTTTCATTTATTTGTAAAAAAATACATAAAGTCGATCTTAATGCTTGAAGTATTTTTTGCCCATAAATATTTGGATGGTGCTGAGAAAATATGGTATATGTAATATGCTAAAAAACGTTATGAAAAAAGGTAAGGTAATTGTATATTGTATATTAAACTGAAAGAGGTCAGCTACCTACACTATGTGTTTAATTAATAATTGCTTGAATTAAACACAAATAACAAAAATAATTCCTTAACACCATGATTAAGTTTAACGTTACATAAAAAATATAAAACTAGCTATATCATAATTTTGATTTGCAACAATGTTATATTTTTTATTTTATTGCATTGAATGGCGAGACGAGCATGCCGTTCACCTGATGGTAAGCGATGCGACCGCTCATGAACAGTAGCAAAACCAAACAACACCCTGAATTCCAATGTGATGCTTGGCATTCCACTGCGCTCGCCATCCTGAGACATAAGATGTAAAGTCTCAATATGTCCAGTAGTTACTCTGGCTACAATAACCTTCTAAACGAAACACAACCGTGCATTTACACTGCTGTTTGGCGGGAGAAATAGACATTGCGGTGGTACCTACCCAGGCGGCCTGTCACATATGTGAGACCTACCATCAGTAAAATCCTGATTCCCGAAAGGTGTTGGTAGGAGCCCTAAGTCTACCATCGAAGAAACCACCAAATCCCAAGTAAATACCCGGTACTTCTACCAAAAACTGCAAAACGTAAAGAAAGTCGATGGTAACGTTGCATACCGTATTACAGCGATGAGTCTTGGCACAGCACCACGCATGCGCCAACCAAAAACCCGAAACAAACTGCAGTTAGCTTTCAAAACACCAGCCAATACCACGATGTAAACAAAATGACTTGAAAATATGTAAAAAAACATTTGAAAAATGGAGTTTATAGTGATGTTTTATGCTCGGATCAAAATTGGTGAGTGGAAATTTTATTGATATCGTTTTGGTTAGTTTGGTAAAATATTGTTTTTTTGTTTTTTATCTTGAATAACAAATAGCTGTTATCGTAGGTGAAAGTTTTCTCATTAACAAGCCTTTTGGAGTTTTGGATAATGCGTCATTATGCGGTACCTAATGCGAAAGATTTGAAATCTTTCAGGTTTTATAAATATAACATTTAGTTACCTTGTGATCTTAGTAATAGTTATATAAACTTAAACATTTTAAATATAATCATCGAGTTAATTGTCACAACAGTATACATTTTTTTAAATAAAAATGAACTAAACTCTACTACTGGTGGTAGGCCTCTCATATGTGAGAGGCCATCTGGGTAGGTATCACCGCAATGTCTATTTCTCCCGTGAAACAACACTGCTTAAATGCACTGTTGTGTTTCGGATTGAAGGACATTGTAGCCAGAGCAACTGCTGGACATATTCAGACTTAACATCTTATGTCTCAGGATGGCGAGCGCAGTGGAATGTTGCTACTGTTTATGAGCGGTCGTATCGCTTACCCTCAGGCGAACGGCTTGCTCGTCTCGCCATACACTGCAATAAAAAAAAAGAAAAAAAAAATTTAGTTAAATTAAAAAGGCAATAATACAAATAATCAGGACATTGCAGTTACTAATACATTCCCTGATTTTTATCACAATATATTCTTGAATGTCATTTGTTTTGGTTTTGTTAAAAATATTTGGCGCCCTAAACTTCTTGAAGTCATTCAAGCTAAGAGCGGCAATTAAGACGACAGGCGATAAAAATAGCTTTGACTAGTGTTCTTAGGTTTTTATTTAATTGAAGATGTATAAAATATAAAACTTAAGAATAAAACTACTTTTTACGGATTTTATTTCGAATTTGCTTAGTTTTAAATTGTCGACTTTCTCATGTATATTTTTTTTTTCAATATGTTATATTCCTCTAACTATAAGATATTATCTTATATGAAGAAACTCTCTGGCTTATATCAGGATGGTGGAATATTTTCTAAAGATTAGTATTATGTATATTAAAATTAAATAGTCCTTTTGCAGTATTGAAGTGAATTGAATATAGCGCCATCTGTTTTCCAGTTTGTGAACTACTATAATGTAGAGCTCACATAGTAGTTCTACATGTAAAATGTTGTTTTAGAACCTTGTTAAAACCGCATAAAATTATTTGTATCATATGAATATGGTATCAAAAAGTACTAGAGATAAATTTACTTTTTTATTCTAATTTAAAAAGCTATTTTAATTAATTTATTTATTTTATATTTTTGTTAATTTTTATTTATTTGAATCTCAAACGAAGATAACACATTACGTTATTATTACACATTACGTTATATTTAAGTTCATAGGTATCCATCTGCGAGCATCTTCAATAACAGGATAGTACAGCTTGCAATTTAAATGTGGTAGAGTCCTTTTACTACTACTAGCCAATTCAAAAAATAGACCGAAATGGAAAGGGCAATATCCTTTCAATGATCATTATTTATAGGTTGTTTTCCATCATCTTCTATTTTTGTCATTATTGGGATGGATACAAATACCAGCAACTATAAGATCTCCAGCAGTTTTAATGACCAAACGAAAGGGAATACCAATGTTATTACTTAATAAATACATAGAAAAATACACCTAACAGTCACATACTTAGGCCTGCCCCATACTAAGATTGAGTCTTGTCATCAGAAATTACGAGAGACTTTTTCGGTCTAACAAATAGTAACACCCCGAACAAATACATGTAGACATCGTAACATGTGGTGTACAAAAAAGATATTGAGTATTGAGTGTCGAGTATAGATTATACATATTTTGTTGATCGAACCCGCGGCCTTTCGTTTCACAGTGGGCATCTAACCAACTGCGCCACCATAAAGCAAACGGCAAGCATGTCTCGCTATTAATTGCAATAAAAACAACGTACGAAAGTACATCTAGATGAAAATAATACGTCGTAATTGTGTAAAATTTGTGATGTCTAACGCTAACTGGAAAGGATGTTGACCAATTTGCTCGACAGACATTCATTAAACTTGATTAGTTAAATGCCATTCTTCATACGTGTAGTAACACGTGTTCGTACGTTTGTCAGTGTGTTTTTACTGTTTATGTTATGGGCAACCCAAAGTAGGAAATACCTCATCCTATGGTAAATGGTCACCACCGACCTTGCATTATCAAATTTGAAGGTTGGGTAAAGAGACATAGAAATGGTTATCCAAATGTCTGCAATCTAATTCATTTATTTTATCCACATTATTGAATGCCTCAAATGTATGGCGATGTCACTTTCAAAGGCAAAAGTATTGGCAAAGTTAGTTTGTGCAACTCAGCCTAAAACTACCACCTGCCTTCGTTTTCGGCAGCAGTCTTGATGATTGTAAAAAAAAGACATATGGCATTTTGAGACTTAATACATACCATAAAGTTGTAGAGAATATGGTCATAAAGATTTCATAAATTCTTAATAAAGGAATATTCGTGGATGAACCTGAAGGAAAAAGCAAGTATGTTAATACAGACAGATTCATTTTCCTTGTTTGGATCTCTGGAAGCACTTAGGTACACCCGTATCAGGTTATTCCATTTTATGCAAGTTAAACTTTGTTTTTACAGTGCAAAGTGTAGTGGAAATGAAGTGGGGAGTGATTATTTCAAGATTTATTAAACGAGTGTGTGTTTTTAAATTTAATCTATGTTCTTATTGTTTGCTAATCAGTATTTTGTGGTTGTATTATTAATTTAAGTAATGGTAATCATTTAAGTAGGTGTTAAAGCAGTGTTGGACTATCAGTAAAAAATGAAAACAACGAAATACGTATCAAAACGAAGCTAGGTGATAGTTTTAGTAACTTCAGGCACAATGCAACTAAAAATATTGCAAAGAAGCTCCGTTTTTTTAGTTTACAGTTGCACTGTGTTTGTAGTCACTAAAACTACCACCGGGCTTCGTTTTCGGTAGCAGTCTTGATACACCCTGTATATATGTACGTCCCACTACAGGGCAAGGGCCCCCTACAGACCATAATTGAAAGTACGATTGAGACGGGTTAACTGATAGTTCACCGCACTGTTCTAGAAGGCGAACTTTACATACCATAGACATTCTTGAAAGTCCCTATGGTATGCAAGTTTCCTCAAGATATTTTATTTATATGTATCTAATATTTTTTTATAAACCAATTCAGTGTACACAGTTTGATATTAAACGCGTAAGTTTATGTTTTGGTATATGCTACTTAATAGCAGTCTGCTTCGGTGACCCAGTTGTACTGCGGCACTTGATTTTTTATTTTTTATTTGATTGGCATTGCAAAGCTAAGGTCTCCGATTATCCCGGTTCAAGCAAAGTCATATTGGATTTTTCTATTCATTATCAATCCGGAGGCAGGAATTAGTGCCCGATATGCGGATATGTTATCAATACACACATGACTCCGAAAAGTCAGAGGTGTGCCCTGGGATTCGAACCCGCGACCACCGTGAACATGTTGGCAGTCGCGTCTAGTCCGTTTACCAACAGGCCACCACGCACTTACGTCACGTCATGTGTGTATTGATAGTCAATCACCACGCACTAAAACGGTGAAGGAAAACATCGTGAGGAAACCTGCATACCATAGCGATTTATAAAAATTTCTATGGTGTGTAAGTCCGCCAACCCGCACCAGGCCAGCGTGGTGGACTATATGGCCTAAACACTCTCAATCGTACTGTCGATTGTAGAGGAGGCCCGTGCCCTGCAGTGGGACATATATGGGCTGATACAGACAGATGCGGATATGTTCGCCCCCTATCGCATCTGTCTGGGAAAGAGGCGTGAGTTTATGTATTTACATTATACAAAAAATATGCTATTCTTCTTAGGGGACTACCTCCAATCAATTCTATTCCTTTGGTAATAACTCTCTTGCATGTATATCATGTATCTCCTGCTACCAGTTATAGTCTCCGACAATCTTATGCAGGATAGGAAACGCAAATTAATTTTCTGTGAGAAACTGATACCATCTCATTTGAGTCTACCCACTAATACCGGGCTAGAGTAAGTTTTTTAACTTACAAGGATCTAACACTTACGTATACATTCGTTATATTTTTATTACTAGTTTTTACTTGATATGTGTATCTATACATTAATAGAATTGTTTGGATTGGATTCCAATACAAGATCAATGACTGTAACACCCTACATTACTGATAATATATAAATAAACCTATTATTTTATTATTGTTCATATCTTAACTACAGTGATACCAACCAATTGCAGAAACAAAACGCAAACGCGCCCAACTTCACAGTGTTGCCCGAGGCCCGCATTGCGCAGAGCAATTGGCGGGCAACTTCATAACTGTCAGATGTAAAACAATCGGTTTCACTGTATGCAACACGAAAACATGAAATCTTCAAAATATTTATGATAATATGCTGTATTGTGATTGTTTTGTGTTCATATCATGGTTTTTCGTTTGGTAGTGGTGTATACTTGAAGGATTAAGCAATTGTTTTCAAGGACAATAAATATATTGCTTTATTTGGTAAGTGGTCTCCTCAAATAATTTGTAATTAGGGGGTACATACTAGTTTCTGTATATGAATGCCAAATGTAATTTTTTTATTAGTAATCATCTAATCGTACTGTGTTTTATCGAAGAATTTGAATATAAAAAAATAATGGTAGAGTCAACATAAAAGGTAGCTCTGCTTTAGGCTGTGCGTTTTAAGCTATACGACTAAATAAACAACCAATTTTTTTGTAAAAAATATACTACAAAATTTTAGTTATATATTATGACGTCACAACCTGTTGATGATGTATGAGGAAGTCTAATTGATAGAGACGGTTTGATATGAAAATTATGGTGACTAACATAATAGCGTTGTACTGTAATAAATTTCGCAATGTTGTTTATTAATTGTCCGTTGATTTTGCAATGAAAGCTTTCACGCTTATAGCATATAGGCTTATGAAAAAAAATAGCTCAAATCGTCAAGTGTGTGTCGTCCACCCGTAGGTAATAATACTCTATGTCAATTAACGTGATAGCCATCTGTGACTCAATAAAAATAAACTAATGGAAATGACGCAACACCCTAATAATACTAATTAAAAACAAAAAGCGACGCAATCGCGTGCCAGCCGTGCGTCAGGTTCCATTGGACGTTGACATCGTTGATTTATTAAAAAAATAGCACAGAGTCGCCCGCAGTGCAGCGTTGGATCGATCCATCCGGCACACATGCGCACAACAACCTCGCCAGTCAGTGCCGAAACAACGGCGGCCGAAGCAGGTCTTCGAAATGCCGAAACCGACGCCCGTAGAGGATTTGATCATCCCCCCGCAGGATCAGAAAATATGCGGAACCATCTGCATATGTCAGATGACCGCTGTGCTGTCCTGTGTCGCTATTGTGTACCTAACTGTGGCAATATACATGCCCTACACCAGAGCTATAGCTTCCGGCATCGATCCGACCCCAATTATGTGTACGACTACTAGGGCTGTCAACAAAGAGAATTGTGATTGGGGTTCGTGTGGTGAGTGGTGTTTGAGCAAGACCTCTGGAGCCTGCATCCAGATCTACGTCAACGTTAGGAAGAATGGGACATCCTTGTTGCTGGCTGAATGTGGAAGCGCTGCGAATAAAACCTGCTTTGGAATCGACCAGGAGAATGCCAGAAAATATCACTGCATCAGAGATGAGTGTAGGAACTTGACAGGAACCTTCAATTGTACTGAAGGGAAGTGTATTAACATAACAGATGCTTTTGAATGCGCTTTTAGAGAAACAGATCCGCCGTTGAAGTGTTCAGGCAGACGAGGAAAGATAACTTGTATAGACGTTCACGGTTTGTTCTCGTGTAATCGAGGTACTTGTAGGAAAATACGTACACCTTACAACTGTGATAGGAGATGCGTCGACATCCCGACCAGGAACAAGAATGTCATAGTACTAAGTGGAGACAGGGTATTTTTAGCTAGATGTGCGAAGCTAGCTAAAGAGGAAGATGCAGAAGTAGTGTGGACTGATTCTGGTGAGGAAGTGCTTATGTTGTCGTGTCACGCTGTACATAACGGTTCGTCTGGAGTTGTCGCTGTGGATTGCATCAACGCTGCCTTATTACCTAGAAACGACATTGCCGATTTGACCAACTTTACTTATTTACAATATTTGTACACTACTAGAGCAACACCGAACAGAGTCATCGCTCCTTTGGAGGTTGAATTGACTTTGGCTAATGATAGCCGACTGATGATCAATTTGGAAGGATGTGTCAATACCCTGGCTGATGAATGCAAAGAGTTTCTGAAGGATTATGGAAGGGATGGCACAGACCATAATGCTAAAGCAAGATTCCCGTGCTTCTATACTGAGAACAGCCCGGATACAGTCGTAGCTCGCTTCGATTTGGATGCTACCTATCGCCAGTTCATGGTAGCTTTGGTACTGCCAACAGTTCTGGTTGTAGTATCTTGTATTACGCTGATGTTGTGTCAAAAGACAGTTGAGGTTGGTGATGATGCGAAGATGAGGTTCAAAGGCTGCACCGGTGGTCAGGCTGATATGCAAATGCATCCGAACGATCCTGTTTCTCCTCTCTGAGATCAGTCACGTGAGAATTTCATACTTTAAAAATAATTCGATCGATATCGGCATGTAGCTCTCCGCGTTGTAAATTTTAATGAAGCCGACACGAAACACGGAATGCTATGACCTTGACATAATTTCCCCTTCAAGTCTAATTAACATATCATTTAATGCTTTAAACATGAAATATTGAAGCGTAGATTCGTAAATTTGAAACAGTTATATAATTTTATATATGGAGATAAAGCTACTACTTCTTTCAGTTCAATTTTAACATTCATTTTCCTCGTTACAAAGAAATAAATCTTATCTTTAACAAAATTGTTCATTAAATTATAGATCTTAATTACTATAAAAAAACGAAAGGTTTTCTATGAAAAACATACTTGGAAGGACAAAGAAATTAATGTTGTATTTTTCTCTGTTGCAGGCGTTCCCCTCCTTTGCGAGGGTCCGGCTAGTTCACTAAGAGACGATTAAACGCTTGCAATGCTTTCCACTGGTTGAAACTCCCTCCAGATGTCTACTATCAGCAGATCTCGAGCGAGCCTCTCCCCCGCAGCATCTGAACGGTCCACGTTACCAATGGGAGCGTCGGTCGAACCGGGGAGTCCGCAATTCAAACCTCTGGAGCCAACGAGGGAGCAACTTCTTGCACATTTTTTTGAAAGATTCAAATTCTACACATCGTTATGCCTTGGGACATCGGCTATACTCGCTGTGTTCGCTTTTCTCTTCTTGATACCGTTTGTGGTGGAGCCAGCGATACAGACCATCCTTGCAGAGTTTGTACCAGAGGCTGGGATTTGTTCTGTCTCAGAGCACGTTCATGCGGAAACTTTGACTAATTGTACCTGGGCGTCGTGCAGGGAAGGTTGCACAACAGCTCATACAAAATGCCACAAGATAAGGGTCAATTTGGCACGAAGACCGTTTGTTGAAGGAGCACCTGTGCCAACTGAGTGGGATGAGACTGACCTTCGGTTTCTGATCAACCCTGAAGGCTGTGGGTATCCTCCTAGGGTGAACTGCTCGGTTTTCGCGAACGACTACGCTGGACCAAAAGCGCCGAAAGTATTTCCGTGTTACTACAGCCTGACGAGGCCAGATCTGGTGGTGGCCCGGTACTCCTGGGAGGCTACGGTGCGAGGCCTCGTCCTGGCCTTGGTGCTGCCGACTGCTGTGTTCGTCTTCAGTCTCAGTGTGCTCGCGTATTGGCACTGTCGATGCTGTGACAGAGCATGCAATAGGCGGGTGCACGCCGAATCCTTTACCAGCAAAGAGGAGTAAGTATGAATTTTATTCCTTTGTTTTATAAACTTTAATTAACATTAGTGTAATATAAAAAAAATAAGAAGTATAAGAGAGTGGTGATTGGCTAAAACAAACAAATTGTTTCTTTGTTGCAAGTTTGTATGAATAACTTTTTCGTTAAAAACATGCACCCAAATATGGAACATCTTCTGCTGAGTGCAATTTATGTATTGCAAAGCAATTGTAATGTTGTTTTTGGCTTCTTTTATTAATTTTGTTTTATTAACCGTAAAATAAATGTGGGACTTTCAGGTGTTATATCAAGTACAGAGAGAGAACTACGTAGTATTTTATGGAATTAGTGTTATTGACAAGTACGTTATTTGCTAGACATTTGCACTGTGCTCAAACTATTAACACATATTATGGGAGGAAAGGCAATTTTAGTTCATAGTAATATTATAATATAAATGACATAAAAATACTTAAAATCTGCTCTAAAATATTGGACATATCGCATTACATTCATGCGCAAAAAACACTTCTTGAATTGATATTTCATTGAACTGACTTTCTGTTAAAATAGATTTTACACTTACAATAAAATGTCCATATTTATCTGTAATCGTATGCAATTGATTTATAATACTGCTCATAAATTACTGTGAACTAATGTGATATTTAAAGTAATAATTTACACTTTACGGCACATTAATCAAAATTATCAATCTGTTTGTTGTGATCCCACTATGCAATTGTCTGTCATTTAAAGAAGGAACAATTTAACACAAAAATTGGTGAATGTCGTTAATAAAAATTATAACTACATTATTAACATTCTCCATTAAAATCATATTACACTAGACTTTTTTTAAACAGTAGTTTCGGCATTGTAAATCTTAGATCACTTTTAGGCGAGAAATTTGGTACAATCTGACACGTAAAAATCACGTTTACTAATTTTGGTATTATGCTAAGTATTTTGCACTCATTAGACGTTCGTATTCGTGATGGAATCGGAAAAAAATTTATTTGAGTATACAATTAAGTATGGAGGCTTTTTAATTAGGTAGCATTTGTGGTGTATAGTATATAAGTTGCATTGATTTTTGCAGTAGTAAACTTCTATGCGAGTTGGACGACGACCCAAGCGATGATGTGTTCTGACGCCGCGCTTCAGCCGCCCGCCGTCGCGCCTCCCCACGCACCGCAGGCTACGCGCAGTTGTAAAACGCCGTAGCAGCTGAGTAACGTAGCGCATACCACGTAGCAGATACGTATCCGCCGAGCATATACGTATATAACGCACAATAATAGCAATTGCTACGTACCGTACAGTGCGTATGACAGTGAGTTGCTAAGTATGCATTGCGCCACGCTGTCATGCGTGTAGCAGTTGCTCTCATGCGCTACGCAGTGCTACGGCTACGCTCGGCGGTCGTAGCGCACGCGTGGCATTTGATTAAATATAGCTACAGCTACATTACAACTTTTGAAATTTATCTACATTTTGGAAGTTTGCGCTTTGTGATGAATTTAAATTATTAAAAAATGGTTGTGACTTAAACATTTGGTGACAAATACAAAATGATTTACAAAATTAACATTAATTTTGTAATATTGATTAAGTAATTTAATCTTGTTTCTAACGACTGTATGACAATAATGTCATTTTCCTTTACATGCACAAAGCGTAAACTTCTGAGAACATCGAAACACCAATATATATCTTCGGTATACCGTAGTGAAATATTTGAAAATAATTTAACATCATATATTTATAAGGGAGGTGCTATAATTAAGATATCAGTATTAAAATTTATCGACTTTTCGGCGGGCGTCATGGCTTTTGCTTTAATATAATATTTAAGAAGATTTACAAATGAATTGTCGAAAACAGCGTCTCTTTATTCTAAAATTGAGCTATGCCGGATAGTTTGTAAGTATTTCGTACATATTTTGCTTCCGAGAACGCGTTATTTTTCTCATAGATTAAAATATATCAAGATATAATGTTCAAATCAAATGTACAGTCAGCGACATAAGTCGCTACACATTCACGAGATTTGAAATTGTCTTATCATCCAAAATAATAATTATTTTCAATATCGTATGGCACTTCTCGGCATAGATGACTTTACTTGGTTATATTTTACGACTACGGAATAGTACGTACAAATTTTAATTCATGAAAAGCTTATCAAAAAATGTGAAGTGTTCAGCGACTTATGTCGCTGACTGTACCTAAATTGTAATATAGTAATTATTTAAGCTTTCTCTAATGTTTTCGAGTTTTATTCGCTTTCGGAGAAAATCTCGATTCATGCAAATATCTGGATGCTGTATAAAACTCGAAATAACAAATTTATGCTAATAATCATGATTCTCGTATAAGATATTGATTCAAAGATATGGTTAATTTAGATTTTGACATGTAAGTGTGCATTGATTTGTTAAAAAGCTTAAGCTTAGTATCGTTTTATATATTTTTATTTGACTACTCTGACCGTTATATTTACTATGGATTCTGGATAAATATTTTAAGATTAATAATACTATTAAGTACTGGACGAATATTATTTTTGCCATTGTGTACCTTCATTGGTAAAAAATTAAGTTATACTATATAAGTTTTGTTATTTGACGATCTAGAATTGATTTAATTGTGTCCTCTTTTACGATAGCTTAGGAAAACGCTATAGACGAGTCAAAATTTTAACCTAATCACATAATGTGGAAAAGGCCTTTGTTCACTGATAAATAGAACTACAACATAAAATAATATTTGACAAAATAAAAACCATACTTGATGCTCAATCATATTTCGTAACACATATAGAAAAGCATTTATATACCAAGTTAATATAGTATAATAAATGTGAAACGGAAGGCCGCGGGTTCGATCCCCGAAACGAGACAAATATATGAGTGAACCACAGGTGTTTGTTTCAGGCCTGGGTGTTTATGAGACTGATAAGTCTCTCGTAGTTCCTGATACCCACAATACAAGACTCTATCTTAGTGTGGGATCAGGACTATGTATTTGACTGATGGGTGTATTTAAAAAAAAAAAGCAAAGCCGTTTACAATATTATTTGATATTTTACTTTCCCAAATTATATGTTATTATTTCAAAATCACTGTAAATTTATTAGCAAATAACGGTGAGAGTAGAATAATTATTTTAAACAAATAGCTTACAAATTAATTAAACTAGCGCAAACACACATAGAGAGTTGTATCTGCATAAATACTTTACTGTAAATATGTATGTATGTAAAATTATTTCATTAAAAAATATTTTTGTAAATGAAATACGGAAAAGAATTAACAAATGTTACGTTTCAGTTCAAATAGTAATATCAAATATTTTCTGTTATAAATGTGAATTAAGATGTTTGATGTGTTATTTTTAACGTTGAATTAATATTTAATCATTTTGTTATTGTTTTCGGTTGTACAGGAAATAATATACAGAAATTATGACTATTGAGAGTTTGAAGAGTACTACGTGATTGCAGCTTTTAATCAATCGATCATTGTGTTGTAAATATTTTTGCAAATATCAATTTAATAACACGAACAAAATAGCATTTTTAATGAATTCAATGCTTTATAGAGGATCGATAAGAATGAATGTTGTTAGTGGAAGACTTGAAAATCGATTAAAATAATGATTTGAATAAAACTATATTTATATATTAATTGATCGGTCAAAATAAAATATAATGATTGTTATATTTTAAAAATATTGCAGATATATATTGTTCACATAATTTGTGTGATCTGAAGGAACATTTGCAGTTGTTATAAATTTCTATGTTGTTATCAAAGAAAATATAATAATAAATTATTATACCATATTTTTATGTTATTAATGTTGAAATATTTGCACAAGTGGTTATGGTTTGTTTAAACGATAAGTTTTTTACATTTATATTTTTGTATTTTGTTTTGTCTATTACTTTATAAAGATGAATTATATTAATACATTTTAGTATGTTAAAAATTCTAAGCTATTTCAGAACATTTCCATTGAAATTTGATTAAATATTTCCTGTATTCGCTGTAATAGTATTAATTGTTTGACTGAATGCATATTAAAATACTTGAATATAAAAATATTTCAAACTAACATTTCATTCATTAACGATTTTTAGTATAAATGCGAATTAAAATATATCTAGATGCATATTGGATAATATACATACTGTGCAATATGAAGCATACACTATTACTATATTTAAATCTTCTCGGATTCATTCCGAAACTATGTTAACTTTCATAATAGTGTGCGTTTAAGCCAAATATCAAAATTTTATTGACTACTAAAAATAGTTGATCGAAATATACAAACCATTTTTCCGGATTTTATGAATAAATACTAAATACGCTACAATATTTACGGTAATGCTACAATATTTCTAAGACAATTATTTCATATTATTCGTTGTTTTTTTATAATTTCAATAAACAGTAATTATAATTTAATTAATATACTATAATACAGTGTGAAGAAAACAAGAAAATTCAATAATTCTATTTTGTTTACAGCAGCAGATAAAAAAATATTAATTTAATTGCCAGCATTGAGTTTGTGATTTCATTATTTCGTTTCATTTATGCACAAAATAATAAATTTAATTAAATTGATTGTTATAAAATGTATGAGTGTTACAATTGCTAAATTATGAATGTAAATAGTGATAAATAAATGATATTATTTTATTGTAAAATTTAATTGTAATTAAGTAAATTTATTATTGTTAAGAGCATCACAAAGCGCGTGATACACAAAGAATTATAATTAAATAAAGCTTTTATTTGTAATTGTTTTATTTAATTACGTGTTTCCGATAAATTGTAGACTATTGGAAATAACGGTTTTTTTATTGGATACGTTCGAAAAACAAGTAGACGGCTCACCTGATACTATGCATGTCATCAATAATTATAATAACACCTGTATGATAAGCTACTTTGCCGACCTGTCAAAATAGGAGGGGAAATGGAAGAAATGAGTATATTAGGCGCCAGGCATTTTTACTAACCCAAAAAAGGATAGCAAGTCTGTCGAATGAAAATATCAGACAGTGCTCGTAAAGCTGGCCGATTTGAATACTATTCCTAAGTAATCACATTAGCTGTACTGTATCTGTATAACTATTAGCCCCTAGCGTCACACTGCAGAACATGGGCCTCCTCTACAATCGGCAATACCATTGATAGGGTTTAAGCCATGAGTCCACCACGCTATCTCAGTGTGGTATAGCGGACTTTAGATACCATATAAATTATTACAACTCGCTACAGTATGCAGGTTGCATCTAGATGTTTTTCTTCACGGTATAATATGTGTCAGTGTGATTGACTATCAATACACTCATGACAGAGATTTCAAGTCTGGCCCATTACCACCAACTCACTGCTCACCATGCTACTGTAGTGAATATTTATATTTATATATACACATATAAAATAAGTTTATTTCTACTAAATATTATAATACATACGTATACTGAATCAGGGCGTATTTAATGACAATTAACATGTTCTTACAACATAAGTATTTGTTATTCAGATACATTATACTCGTAAATAGGAGCGATAAAATTATAATTAGTTGTATGCTCAGATAAAGAGCCAATGGTCACTGGCCCTATGTTATCGACACACATTGCCCTTTATCTATCAGAACAGACGTACAGGGGCAATTCACGTAATTTCTTGACGAGGCGATAAAGATGCGGTGCAGTTGAAAAAAAAAAAACTGGACCGCTCATAAACATTAACAAAACCAAACAATACCTTGAATTCCAAATCAATGCTTCGTATTCCACTCGCCATCCTAAGACATAAAATGTTAATTCTCATTATGTCCACTAGTTGCTCTGGCTACAATGTCCTTCATCCGAAACACAACAATCCATTTACACTACTTTTGATGGGATAGATAGAAATTGAGGTGTTACCTACGCAGGTGGCCTCTCACATGAGCGACCAACAGTAAAATATTTTGACATCAGCATGACAACAACGCATTTGGACGCCAAAAGATTGTAGATGGGTCACTAAGGCTTTGACCTCTTGTATCTTGTCTGTATCTGCCCACATACGATCCACTGCAGGGCACGGGCCTCCTCTACAATCGAGAGTACGATTAAGAGTGGTTAAGCCATAATTATAGTCCGGTTTGCAGACTTACATACCATAGAAATTCTTATAAATCGCTATGGTATGCAGGTTTCCTCATGTTTTCTTTCACCGTTTTTGTGCGTGGTGATTAACTATAAATATACCGGGTATCTCAAGACTGCTACCGAAAACGAAGCCGGGTGGTAGTTTTAGTGGCTACAAACACAATGCAACTAAAATTTTCGCATAGAAACGTGACAATTATTTTTTATGATTTTTTAAATATCGTCATTTTTGGGTGGTAAATCCATAGTTTTTGCTAAAATAATAATTTAAACTCTCTTATATCTTAGAGTATTTATAAATTAAAGGGTATACACTATTATTTTAGGAAAAAAAATATTTACCACCAAAATATGGCAATAGGAAAAAAATTTCAAAAAAAAATTGTCGCTTATTTTTGCAACTTTTTCTGTTGCATTGTGTCTGAAGTCGCTTAAACTACCACCCGGCTTCGTTTTCGGTAGCAGTCTTGATATACCCTGTATATCATGTATCTTGCGGTTGTAATAAGAATAAGCATAATTTGTTATCACGATCACATACAGACCTCTACACGAATAACAATTACATACACTATAACTTACCTCGTTTTCCCAGAAGAGGTAGGCAGAGTAGACATTAGGATACACCACATTTGACCTTGTGTGTTTCGTTCCACGAAGTGATAGGAACTGAACCTATCATCATATCGCAGAAATTCCTAACTCCGGGTAGATAAATAGAAGAATCCAATAGCACTTTGCACGTATGATCTGATTTCAAATTAGGCACGATCATATATTTGGCAACTTACTATATAAACATCATTTGTATCGTCAATTAAACAGTCTCATACCGGGTCACGATGAGACGCACTACATCTTGTGTTCCCATTTTCCATGGCCTAACCACTGGCAAACACTATCTCAGATTCAAACCCGAGATCTCAAATTGTAATCGTACCTTATTACAACAGCGCCAACGAAGCAATAGTGTATTATTACAATCACACTTATGTTTTACGACGTCGCGCCAGACCTGAAAACGCTAAAGGACCTGGATGCTTTCGAGGCTATGAAGCCTGAAATCATTTTAGATCTCGAATCGTGGTGGGATAGTGTAGATGCCTTTGCCCAGCAGTGGGATGAAATAGGTTAATGGAAAAGAATAATAATTTAAAAGAGTAGGCTGAAAGTATATTGTGATGGCAAATGAAGGTTCCTAAGCGAACTTGCCTATAGAGTTTTAACCAGTCTCATCCAGGTGACCAGAATCCCTCTTAATGTCTATTTCGTGTTAAAAATTTCATTAAAACGTCGTAAAATATTTTGTAGTATATCAGCCTGTATACGATCCAGTGCAATGTGTCTTCTACAATTGAAACTACGATTGGGAGACGTTAGGCCATATAGTCCATCACGCTGGCCTAATGCAGGTTGATAGACTTTACATACCTTAGAAATTCTTATAAATCGCAATGGCATTCACGTTTTCTAATGATGATTTCTTTCACAGTTTTAGTACGGCCTGTTGGTAAGCGGATCAGAAGCTCCCAACATGTTTACTGTGGTCGAAGGTCCGAATTCCAGAGCACACATCAGATTTTTGAAGTCATGAGTGTATTGATAGTCAATCACCAAGACTCAAACGGTGAAAATATGTTGAGCTTTCTGATAACATAGACATACCCACAAAGAGAGAAAAGAAAGATATTTCCATTAAAAAGAAGCGAATAAAAAATGCAAATTGCACGTGCAATTATTGTTAGTGGCCGTGTTAAAAAGTGGATCGCCATCGGTGGCATAAAAATGTTTCCGTGGATCAATAAAAACTAATAATTTAGCACGTACGACTGGGCGAGACTTTGTATAAAAGCGGCGCGGTTTGTGAAGTAAGTCAGGCATTAAGAAACAAGTGGATTGAAAGTAAAAAAGAAAATAGAAAGATTTATTAATTGACCGATTTGTGGATTGGAAGAATCAAAGGATTATTATCATCATTCATCATAGTTTTATATACATACATAAACAAACGCCTTTTTTCCAGAAAGGGTAGGTAAAGGTGCCAGGACACCTACATTATTAGTTTAGTGACATGAAGTCCACTGCTGATCTTGAGGCCTTCCCCAAGCATTTCCGCGTCAAAGATCTCAAAGGATCAATTGCCTAAAATCCTACTTCATTGAAATGCATGGTGGGCTGTTAGTAACGGACCAAAGGCAGCTGCCAATTACATGTTCGTAGTGGTCTCGGGTCCAATCCCAGGGTACACCTTTGACCTTTCCGAGTCATGTCTGTATAGAGGCAATCATCTCTGACTATAACGGTGAATGAAAAATTCATGAGTATCATGGCGATTTGTAAGAATTTCCACGGTACTTAAAGTCCGCCATCCACACTAGGCAAGCCTGATGGACTATATGGCCTAACAATATCGTACTCTGGATTTTAGAAGAGGTCCGTGCCCTGCAGTTGTAAATGGGCTGATACAGAAGGTGGTCGGCATCCAGGCGAAGGTAATATCTTACCTGCTAGACTTATTCCAATTTTCTAGATTATATTTCCGCTGATCTCTCCGCTCATACCCAACCACAGGTCTACAACAAGAATTGCCAGTATTTTAAAAGGGTTCAACGACCCTACACGACACGGAATATTGCGTTTCACTGCATTGGCGTACTATAATAACTAGCTTTTATGTACGCAAACATGATCAATATGTGAAAGTGGTGCAAAATGACATTAATATTGATATCTTCATAAAGTTGCCTGTAGTATCGTGTAGACAATTTTGTGATCGTGCTTGTTTAGCTATTGATATAATAAATATATGCGAGGTAGAACGTGAACATGTTTATTAATGTTTATGTAATTCTAAAAATTCCACCCAGAAAATATACCCAACAATCACATACGTAGTCCTGACCCCATAAGATCGAGTCTTGTATCGTTTCAGGAACTACGAGAATTTTCGATCTCACAAACACCTGGACTCGAAAGAAATAAAATTTGTCTCGGTGCGGGGATCCTGGGCCTCACGTTTTATAGCTGGCGTGTTGACTGCGCCACGGAGGCTGTCAAATCCCTGGACATTCCATCATAGAGAATAACAATAGACATGGGTTTGTTGCTAATCAATATTCAATTTCAAAGTAATATTCTTACCATCAGATGCAGTCTACTTACTTGCTCACTCGAATCTCACAGCCACACACATACTCATACATACGCACAGACATACCACATTCTTACACTCACACACCCAAATATTGTATTAAAATTATATACTGGTTTCTCAAGAGACAGGTCATGACTTAAATAAGAACACCTGAATTATTCTTATTACGTCAAATGCTTAACTTTGATTAAAGTATTTTCATTTTTCAGTTCCCAGATTTAAATTACAATGAATTAGTTTTTTTTTTTTTATTGCAGTGAATGTCGAGAAGAGCATGCCGTTCGCCTGATGGTAAGCGATACGACCGCTCATAAACAGTAGTACAACCAAACAACACCTTGAGTTACAAAGTAATGCTTGGCATTCCACAGCGCTCGCCATCCTGAGACATAAGATGTTAAGTCTCAATATGTCCAGTAGTTACTTTGGCTACAATGTCAATCAATCCGAAACAACAGTGCATTTAAACTGCTGTTTGACGGGAGAAATAGACATTGCGGTGGTACCCACCCAGGCAGCCTTTCACATATGAGAGACCTACCACCAGTAAAGTTTTACAGTATTCTTGAAATTATAGTTCGTTTTGTAATTGAATTTTAAGATGAATAATACCTACCAAAGCTGTGAATTCGCCTTCATATATAATTTATTAGAACTCTTATGAAATATAGATCTACGAAATCTATGCCTAAATTGCAAGGTGCGCCTAAAAACCCCATGGGAGTTATATTGCAGTTTTACGAAAAGTACTCATCGTATTTAATGGATTATTTAGTAATTGTCATTAATATGAACATTGTTACAAGTAATTGTGGGTTGAAAGTATACACAGTATAATACAGTCTCTAGGGATTTTTAGATACGGACTTCCCTATTAGGGAAGCCTTGTACTCGTACTGTGGCAATTTGTAATTATTATTTAATTAAAGTATTATGGATAAACAATTAGGTTTTATGCTAATATGATTAAATAACTACCATTCACTTGATTATAAGAGTTTATTAATGTGTTTCTCATATGTGAGAGACCGCCTGGGTAGGTACCGCTATGTCTATTTCTCACGCCAAACAGCTGTGTATATGCATTGTTGTGTTTAAATTTGAAGGAAATTGCAGCCAGAGTAATTAGTGTACATATTGACTCTTAACATCTATCGCCTTATCGCGAGTAAATTCCTGACTCCGGGCTTATAATAGTATCATACTAGAATTAATCACCGAGGCTGATACTAGCCTACTAGGCATTTAAAACTTATTATAAAATAAAGTAACTCACATACACAGGCCTAAAAATTTTAAAATGTTTGGGCAGTCATATAAAAAAAACCTCTACCTAAATCATAAATTCAAAGATTTGATATAAGTAAAACAGCGCGTTGCAACGACTTTATAGACTAAAACTAGGTCACATTATAATTGCAGGTATTCAATGTAAACCCAAAGTAAGTACTAAATACTTGACCCGACTCAGTAATTACTGACACTATTTCCTATTTGTTCTTGCAGTTTGGTGGGATAAAAAAGATAGCTTATCTGGTACGTCATCACTTTAAGTTAAAATCTACGAGAATTATGGTAGTTACGTTGCTGGCCTCTTCAAACAGGGGGAGATGGGGGAGAGGGGGGAAAGGAAGGGAAGGAGGAAAAAGGATGGGAATAGAAAGGGCATTGGGCTTTGGAAAATGAATCATATTGAAGAAAATACGACTGTAAAACTATCGATTCAGGTCTGGTATCTTTGAGGCAGCAGTGGTACTACCTCAGCTGCACCGCCCATTCCCACAACATTACAAGGTTGGTAGCATGGCTGGATAACTTGACCGATTATTTTATAGTACTAAAAGTGGAATTTTCAGTACATTCTTCAATTCCAAATTCCAAAAATCCCAAATATGGTATAGCTGAAATAAACATCTTAATACTACCCGTAACTCCAATACCAGGCAGTTATATCTATACTAATATAAAGCTGCAGAGTTTGTTTGTTTGTTTGAACGCGCTAATCTCTGGAACTAATGGTCCGATTTGAATGATTCTTTCAGTGTTAGGTAGTCCATTTATCGAGGAAGGCTATAGGCTATATATCATCACGCTATGACCTATAGGAGGAAGCAGTAGTGATATTTCTAGCAAATACGAGGAAAGTTTGTTCATTTTTCGTGGTCCGATTGGTCGATATTCTAAACTGATAGTCAGAATTAAACATTTTGACCGCCATTTTAAAACGTGTATGCACCCGGGCGGAGCCGGGCCCGACTGCTAGTTGAGATATATTTTTTAAATTTAGCAATGAATTGCGAGACGAGAGCCATTTGCCTGATGGATGCGACCGCTCAGGGATAGCAAAACCTAGCAACAACATGACATGCAAAGCAATGCTTGACATTCACTGCGCTCGCTATACTGAGATAAAGTGTCAATATGTCCAATAGTGCAGCGGAACACAACAGTGAGTTTACACTACTGTTTATCAAGAGACATATAAGTTGCGGTGGTACCTACCAGGCGGCATCACACATACATAATATGAGGAAGATACCACCAGCAAAAGTAATAAGTAAGTATTTCAAATCGAAAAACCCACTAAATGGTTTGATACATGATCAAACCTTGAATTCAAACCAAGACATTATAATATTGACATCTAATTCATTGCAAATTTCAGTGTCAATAAGAAATAATATACATTTTTACCATTCCTTTCTAAAGTCCTCGAACGCCTGATCTATATCCAACTTAATACTTTCCTTTCCAGTAATAACCTCCTAAATCCTCTCCAGTCTGGATTTCGACCTGGGCATAGTACCACTACCACCCTGACTCATATTGCGGATGGCATCAGATCGGGCATAGAGCATGGCGAGCTTACAGTCTTAGCACTGCTAGACTTCAGCAACGCCTTCAACACTGTCGATTTTGATGTGTTACTCAGCGTACTTGGTTCTCTTAACATATCTCCAATGGCAATTGATTGGTTTCGTAGTTACCAGTTTGGACGCCGGCAACGCATCTGTGTTGAGAATAATTTCTCCTCTTGGTGCCCCGTATCTGCTGGCGTTCCACAGGGCGGCGTGCTATCTCCTTTACTTTTCGCAGTTTTTATAAATTCCATCACTGACCACATTTGCTCCTCCTACCATCTCTACGCAGATGATCTCCAAATTTACTCCCGGGCGCCCTTGAACAACTTGGCTGACGCTATTTCTATTATAAACACTGATATTAAACATATTTGTGACTGGAGCCGGACCCATGGATTGGTGGTTAATCCATCCAAAACCCAGGTGATTGTGGTCGGTAGCCCTAAATTGGTTTCCAAAATTAATTGGGATCTACTACCATCCATCACCTGTAATGGCACTATCATCCCATATAGTGAAACCGTCAAGAATTTAGGTTTATTTATTGATAGGTCTCTCACTTGGGGTCCGCAGCTTCGTGAGGTTAGTCGAAAGCTGTTTGCCTCGGCAAGGTCCTTGCGAAGGTTGAGCAATCTTCTACCCATTACCACGAAGATTTCACTTGCGCAAACTCTCCTTCTCCCTATCCTTGATTATGCTGATGTCAGCTATCTAGATCTCACCGAGGACCAACTTAATAAGCTTGAGCGTCTCCAAAATCTCTCTATCAGATTCATATTTGGGCTTCGCAAATATGACCATGTTTCAGAATTTCGTACTAGGCTCAAGTGGTTACCCATCCGGTTTCGTCGGAATACTCATATTCTTTCACTTCTATACAAAATTTTGTTTAATCCTCTAACGCCTTCGTATCTTAAAGATCGTTTCGTCTTTTTCCATGATTCGCTTTCAAGATCCTTGAGGTCGTCGGAGAACTTGAAACTAAGAATGCCCTTGCACTCCACAGTATTCATGGACAAATCATTTACAGACAGCCTCCGTGGCGCAGTTGGTTAGACGCCGCCTGTGAAACGAGAGGCCGCGGGTTCGATCCCCGCACCGAGAGAAATGTTTGTGCGGCCCACAAATATTTCTTCCGGGTCTGGGTGTTTGTGAGACCGAAAAGTCTCTCGTAGTTCCTGATACCCACGACACAAGACTCAATCTTAGTGTGGGGTCAGGACTATGTATGTGACTGTTGGGTGTTATTTATTTATTTATTTATTTATTTACTGTCCAAGCTGTCCGACTGTGGAACTCTCTACCAGCTGAGTTGCGACGGGCTGAAACACTGTCGTCATTTAAAAGAAAGGTCAAAGAATATTTCCTCTCACAACAAGAGTGTAGCTGAAGTAATTTGTCCATTCTCTTCCTGGTATATTTTAGGATAGGTATATAATATGTTTATGTATATGTAAGTATTATAGGTATGTTTGTATATGTGTATGTGTATGGATATTTATATATATTTTGTGTGTTTATGTTATATTTTTAGTTATTAATTGTAGATGATTATTATTTCTTTTACGCCTTAGACTGCCCTTTCTATCTCCTGTTAGTATATCCATCCCATGGTTGCCTGTAAGAGATTACCTAGTGTGATAAGGCCGCCACTTGTACTATTATTCTTATTGTATAATATCTTCATAGTATTTCTATACAGTGCAAAAAAGAATTAAATAATAAATAATAATAATAATATATTTTATTTTGTCACTAGACCATGCCCAATAAATAATGGGTTATTGCAACTGGTAGTCAATTAAGTCATTTTTAGCTTTCTGCTACAGCACAATGAAATTTTCAACATGCAATGTAAACGAAGCTTTGTGTTTATTTAATATTTCTAGATACCGGTATTACAATCAAGAAATCCAATAAATGATTGAGTTTCAATAGAACCGAGCATAGCTAAATCACATCAATACACACGCGACGGCTGCTTAGACGGACTTCAAACCCATAATGTTGTTATTAGGAACTGAATTATATATTTATTCTGTGTTCTATTTAACTAGAGATACCGAGAATATGGACAAGCGATAGCCTATTTGGGGAAGGGTCGAATGGATAAACTGAAGATCGTGGGTGCGAATGTAAGGCACAGGGTGGTTACCCTATAAAAACGATATGAACTTCGAATGTTCGAAGCCGTAAAACTTCACTAATGTGCCTAGATACTCCACAAAATTTTGGATTCCTTTATCGTATGTCGCAACTGTAATAGTCACTATTTATGGTTAATATGTGTAATATTGTAGTAGAATACAATTATTAATATTTATCGCCACGTCTTCACACCGTTAAGTTATCAACATCTCTCTCTGTTCTCCTTCACCCCTGGTTCGCGTTGTGTATAGTTCGAGACGACAGATGCAAAGAGTATGAATATATCAATACTCTACAGCAACCATAGACTAAGTTCGGAGAAAATGATAAGTATAATAGAAAATAGTATTGATTTTTAGAAGTGGATATCTTATATCTTACTCCGGACGTCGAACATCCGAACATTCGAAGTTCGTATCTTTTTATACCGGGTATATCAAGACTGCTACCGAAAACGAAGCCGGGTGGTAGTGTTAGTGACTACAAACACAATGCAACTAAAAATTTCGCAAAGAGTCGCGACAATTATTTTTTATGATTTTTTAAATATCGTCATTTTTGGGCGGTAAATCCATAGTTTTTGCTAAAATAATAATTTAAACTCTTTTATACCTTAGAGTATTTATAAATAAAAGCGTATACACTATTATTCTAGGAAAAAAATCTATTTACCACCTAAATATGGCTATAGGAAAAAAATAAAAAAAAATTGACTCTTTTTATTGCAACATTTTCTGTTGTATTGTGTCTCAAGTCAGTTAAACTACCACCCGGCTTCGTTTTCGGTAGCAGTCTTGATATACCCTGTATAGTACCCCCCCCCCCCCCCCAGTACTGAGTTTTTAATATTATTTAAATTCTTATGAAATGATTGTTGGCTTTAGCGGTGATTTTTTGCATGGATCCGATAGACGATAAAAAGTTCCTCTGGGGAGTTTCTCTATGATCGGAAACAAAGTTCAAATTTTGATATACCCTGTATGTACATACATACATACACACATTTACTATAAAGGTTTTGTTTATTTGCCAGTCTTACGCATTAAAAGAAACATGAGAATACCTAAACACTTAACAAGTCCACTAAAGAATCCCAAAGTAATAAAGTAAAATAATTATAGGTGTAATATATACTACTAAAAAGCTTAAGATTTTGTTTGTTACCACGAATCTTAGGAACTATTTGTTCGGATTTGTTTTTTAATAATATTGTAGTTGTTTAATATTAAGTGCCAGTATCTAAGTTGTAAACTAAATATTGTCTGTGTTAATTATATTCGACATAGTTTTTGCTTTCGCTCTCGATATTGAATCCTGTTGGCTATTTACTTACTACACAAAACCCATCACTAATTAAATATAAATAAATAAATAAATAAATAACACCCAACAGTCACATACATAGTCCTGACCCCACACTAAGATCGAGTCTTGTGTCGTGGGTATCAGGAACTACGAGAGACTTTTTGGTCTCACAAACACCCAGACCCGGAAGAAATATTTGTGGGCCGCACAAACATTTCTTTCGGTGCGGGGATCGAACCCGCGGCCTCTCGTTTCACAGGCGGCGTCTAACCAACTGCGCCACGGAGGCTGTCAAATTACCACGTTTGTTCATTATATGGTGCCAAAAAAAGACAATTCCCAAAAGAATATATTTCAGGCGAACAATCGTAAAATTATAACCCAAATCATATTGCGCTAACACAATTTGAATGTGGGATAAGGGTTAACAGCAAAAAATATCATTTATTTATTTTATTTTTTCTAAAGGAATAGATAATATGTAGCTTATTCTTTAGAAAATTGAAGTTTAGGTACATGTCCTATTAAACCTATTAAGTGTCGATTCTCTAAGAATATATGTGACGTAACTACCGTATTATGAAACATTCTATATCTATTACATTTGATTTATGACATAAAATTTTAAGTTAAAAAATGTCATTGAATGCCAACAGTATTTGTAGTTTATTTTCAGTAATTAAATTGCTTGAACTTAATGGATCACAAAACCTACTCCAAGCGTAACTTCAGACATTAGCCCATAAACTATAGGAGTCATTCATCGCGCCTCTAACGCCTCAAAAGACAAATGGCGAATATATAATTTCTATATCCTTGGCTGTTTACAAATTTAATAAAGAATAAAATATTAAGAATAGGGAAACGTTCTGAATAAAATGACTTTAAAATAAGACTGTCTGTCGCCGACACGCCGTGTACTGGCGGAGCACATGACACAAGCTGTATCGACCGGTCCAAGCGACGCGCGCACTCCAACAAACCCGTGTGTGACCGCCAAATACATTTGTCAAATTTAAAACTTAAAATTCAAATCACGGAATTCTATAATTCCATTTTTGAAATTCAAAATCACTAGTATTCTAAATTTAAAAATATAATCGTGTTTTGTTTTTTTAATACAATTATTTACAGCCGGTAGTTTTGAAGAAGGTTGAAAGGATTTGAAATTAAAAAGTGCGTAAGTTTTTTTTAAATTACTATTAGATAAGGCTTCGAAGGTGCCAATAAGACCGGCACTAGTTGGCTTGCGCCCAGTAGACACAGTGTCGCGGTTACGCGTCGACGTCTGTCGTAAACAGACGTCGTGAAACAAAAAAAAGGAAAAATAAGTATTACTTATACAAAAAAAGGATGGTTTAGTGTTCAAGCATTACGTAGTGTTTGTTAATAATCATATTTTCAGTGCAAACGGATCAAAGCGACGGGTAAATGTTCAATACTGGTTTACTATGCCACACATCTATTTTTACTCGTTTCATTTGGAATGCCATTAAGTGTATTAATTCGTATCGTCCATATTACAGTCGATAACTATTAGTTCTTTTTTTGTTTCGTGGCATTAGTGTGTCGTTACTGCATTATGGCAAACGCCTTGGTTTAACCATTCGTCCTTGTAATCGAAATGTATTGAATTAAAAAATATTATAATACAGCTCTCGATATTAGTACATATAGCAAAAAAAAAACAGTTAAATATTAAGGCGAAAACATAATGCACGTAATGCCATACATTATTTTTGATTTAATGTTAACTTAAGTTTATTCAAATATAATTGAATATAATTTATTTATAAAATTTTGAGCACTAAAGCCTTAGTTTTGAGGTTATGTTATGTAATACGGCTTGGTAGTAATGTTGAAGGACGTTCGTAGTAACTATTAAGAAAGGCCTAGGTTCGTAGCATGTAGGGTGAAGCAAATCACGCTACTTTTAATTATATGACTCAATACCCTAACAAGATTATGTTCTTCAAGTATTTAAAACAATGAAAATATATTATTATACATCGCCATAATTTAATTTAATTACTATAGTAGCCATTAAAACCCATGTTAAGTAAATGATAAAAACTTGAAGACGTCAAAACGATATTACATACGTGAAAACCTAGAATTCTGATTCTGTAACAGCCCATATAAGTCCCACTGCAGGGCACGGGCCTCCTCTAAAATTGAGAGCACATTTGATAGTGGTAAGGCCATATAGTCCACTACGCTGGCCTAATGCGGGTTGGCGGATATCATAGAAATCGCTATGGTATGCAGGTTTTCTCACGTTATTGTTTTCCTTCACCGTTATAGTGGTTAAAACCTAGAATACTTATTGACAAAGAAAAATCATTGTTAGATAAGACTTAAAATAATAGTTGTTATATCCTCCTTATATCACTAATGATAGGAATCCTTAACTTCCCCTCTTATGTAATATCCGGACTTCATATCAGATATCGTACAAACGAGTCCGATTACCTAATGGTAATATTATGTTAAGCCAAGCTCAGATTTATGGTTATAAATCCATATATATTTTGTATATAGAGATGAAGTACTTTATGTATTGACTTGTCATAAGAGCTATTGAATTGCCTACATCACTAATTAACAAAATGCATTTCATTTTCATTTTATTTCATATAGGAAAATTTTCGACATATTTACGTATACATATGAACGCTTACATACCTGTAGGGGTAGGCAGAGGTGAAACTTATGCCTTCTAGTTTATCTCCATAATAAATACAAGGGATGTGATAGCGGGCCTACCCCTATGCCAGGAATAAAGGGAGCTTATATGAAGTTTAGCAAACTGAAAAACTTAAACAGTAGCCCAAAGTGGCATTCTCACCGTAAGTTCTAAGCTTATATAAGCATCCTCTGCTATATGAGAAACAGTAATAAAAAATATCTTTCTTAGTATTATTATTTTTGCAATATCATTAATTGTGTCGCTTGTATGAATATCAATATACTATTAATAATGACATTCTATGCATCTCATTGGGGAATTCAAATGGGAAGGCTTAGGCCGCATATCTGGCCACGTAATATGTCATTCTACATATCTAATTTGGAAAGTCATTTCAAAAGGTTTAGGCCGCATATTTATATCCACAACGCTGAGATAATGCGGGGTGACGAACTTCATAAACTGTGGAAATTCTGTTAAAGACATCAATTATATGCAAGTTTCCTCACGTTTTTCCTTTGCTATTGCTGAAATGTAAATAGCTAAAGACCTTAAGTAATACATATTAAGTTTCTCCCCTTCTTCCCTATCATCAAAATCCTGGGCACAACAAAGACAATAAAGGATTGGAGAGGTATAATTTCTGCATAAACTGCCACTTACGTAACATTTTATGGGAAAATAGATCTTAACTCGACGCCATAAGGTCTATGTATAATCAGTGAACAATATCAACTATTTGTTGTGCTATAATAGGCCTTATATAGATGATATAAGAGCTGTAATTGTAAATATGCTTAACACAGGGCCTTTTAACAGTTCGAACACCAATTCCCGAAGCAAGCATCAGTCAGTGCATATTTTTTCAGTTGAGTATATTTTTGGTAAAACAATTGCTAATACTTTTTAGTTGTTATTGGTCGCAATATTTATGTCGGCTTACAACAAACGCAAGAACAGACTTTTGACATATCCATTCGCTAACAAAGCAAAACAAAATGAGTTAATTTACATAACGTGAGTTAATATACAATAGTATGTGATGTATATGAATCGTTTAGCTTAGTTACTGTAAAGCGATACTAAAAACACGCATTAGGCCATCGTGGTGGACTATATGGCCTAACCACTCTCAATCGTACTCTCGATTGTAGAGTAGGCTTGTGCCCTGCAGTGGGACGTATATGGGCTGATACAGATACTAAAAAAGTTGTTTATTATATTCAGGAAATAACCATGTGCATTATACAGAGTATATCCAGACTTCGATCGAAAACGATGCCGGGTGAAAGTGTATGGAAAAACGCGACATTGTTTTTGGGATGGTTCAAATAATATCATTAAGTTAGGGGGACAGATCCAAAGTTCTTGCTAAATCAATAATTTAAACTATGCATATACCCAAATACGACGTCAGGGAAAAAAACGTCGCTTTATATTGAAACAAAACAAAAAAACACTAACTTATAAAACTACCTGGCTTTGTTTTCCGTAGCAGTTTGGATACACCTATACCGGGTATATCAAGACTGCTACCGAAAACGAAGCCGGGTGATAGTTTAAGCGACTTCAGACACAATGCAACAGAAAAAGTTGCAAAAAAAAGCGACAAATTTTTTTTTGTTATTTTTTTTTCTATGGCCATATTTGGGTGGTAAATACATATTTTCCTAAAATAATAGTGTATATCCTTTTACTTATAAATACTCTAAGGTATAAAAGAGTTTAAATTATTATTTTAGCAATAACTATGGATTTACCACCCAAAATTGACGATATTTAAAAAATCATAAAAAATAATTGTCGCGTTTCTATGCGAAATTTTTGATTGCATTATGTTTGTAGCCACTAAAACTACCACCCGGCTTCGTTTTCGGTAGCAGTCTTGAGATACCCTGTATATCCTACCAATATTTACTTCCAGCTTTTCACATTATGCTGATATTATAACATAAAAAGAAGCAATTTGACAGCTTCCGTTGCGCAGTTGGTCAGATGCTGACTATGAAACAAAAGGTCGCGGGTTCGATGCCCGCACCGGCACAAATGTATGTGTGGCCCACAAATATTTGTGTTTTAGACCGTCTAGAAAAGTCACTCGTAGTTTCTGATACCCACGACACAAGACTTAATTGATCTTATTTTGGGGTCAGAACTACATACATATGTGACTGTTCGGTGTGTTTCATTTACTCAATTATATTTTCATAGCTCGTTTTATACAAATCCATCACAGAACATAATATACTATACGAGTATATTGTATATGCAGGTGTGTTGTTAACGGATCGAAGGCGGGCTCAAATGAGGCACACCTCTATCTTTTCGGAGTCATGTATGCATTGATAGTGAATCACCACGCACTATAACGGTGATTTAAAACATGAAAGATCATGAGGAAACCTGTCAGTTTTCAGTCAGTCAGTTTGTAGTCATTCACTTACAGCCGTTCTCTATATCCTATCTATTTTTTACAAGGGGTTAAAATAGCTACTATGACAAAGTCGGTATAATTCTATGCTTCATTAAACAAAAATACACATATATATTTATCTAATTTAGCTATTTATAAATATATGTATGCACCATATCTATATCTCTACCTTTGATAACTGAAACATAAATTGCATCGAAATATCTAATGATATCCCTTGTTAAAGATATATAGATTACAGAGAGCGGCTGTTAATCAGCACGTAGTTATTCGATACTTTGTTTTCACTTGTGAAATCGACAAAAGATACTCGGCACTTTTACTTGTAAATTAACGTTAATCAAAAAGTAGCTAATCAAAGGTTTACATGAAAATGGTAAGGCCCTTATTGGCAAACCCGCTAAAAAGATCATATTTGACACTGGGATAGTTAAACAGAAAATACTTTAGTTTACTTTTTTTAAGTAGTCCTCTTTGGAGTAGGGGTGAGGGTGAGAAAATATACGAAATAATGCGTCCCAATATAAGTTTTTCCTATAGGTGTAACGTATACCTATCGGATTTTTCTTCAAGATAGATCTATTTTTTTTTTGCCATTCAGTCATTAACTTTCAATGTATTCGTATTAGTAAACCTTTTTTTGACACCGCAGTATATTGTTTATTGCATTCTACATGAAAAGTACTTATTTTTTATACCTATGATAACGAGTACACAAAATTTCAAGAGATTCATTTAAGCATTTTTAGAGTAACAAACGATCCTAATGCCCAATTTATACCTACATATTAATAGATAACAAACGGAGAGGGGGCTGAAGCAATTTCTACTAGACGGAACTAAGTCAAACCGGAACTATGTATACAATATAGGCAAGCGTCCACATATTTGCATCGTACGCTTCAGTCGCATAGCATGAAACGAATCATACTATTTTATGTATTGGTTATTTTTTTTATTATTATTATTCAAATGAATGTCGAGACGAGCAAACCGTTCACCTGACGGTAAGCGATACCCTTATGAACAGTAGCAAAACCAAACAACACCTTGAATTACAAAGAAATGCTTGGCATTCCACTGCGCCCATCCTGAGACGTAAGATGTCAAGTCTCAATATGTCCAATAGTTACTCTGGCTACAATGTCCTTCACACTGAAACACAACAATGCATTTACTCTACTGTTTAGCGAAAGAAATAGACATTGCGGTGGTACCTACCCAGGCGGCCTCTCACTTATGAGTGACTTACCACCAGTGATTCGATGTGATGTGATAGTGTCCATACAATTGCGTCCACTGATCTGCATCGTACAATCACATGAATCTATAAATTTCTATAGAAAGAATACAATACGATACGGAAATGTGGACGCCTGCCTTAAAAAGTTTCATTTCAAACCGTCTAAACAAACCGACGTGATTGCAGCCAATATACGCTAGAAAGATTACAAATATCGATTTAAACGTCGATGCCATGTACAATTCCCAATGGACGGCTCGGGGTTGAACTAGTTTCATATTAAAGTAAATCTATTTGTAACTAGCAATATTGACAGCCTCCATTCTGTTGGTTAGACAGCGGCTGTGAAACGAAAGGCTGCGAGTTCGATTCCTGTGCCGAGAGAAATATTCGTGTGGAATATTTCTTTCGAGTCCGGATATTTGTGAAACCGAAAAGTCTCTCGTGGCACCTACGGCAGGAATTAATTGATCTTGATGTGGGGTCAGGACTGTGTATGAGACTGTTGGATGCATTTATTCTATATTTGACATAAACAATAATCTAAACTAAATTCTTCAGTAATCCTTTGCGGCGGGTTAGGCCGCCCGCAGGTAGGGGTAGGTAGATAAATGACTACTCAGGGTAATTACGTGGTTCGGGCTTTAATAAATTCGCATCACTGTTTACACGGCACTGTTGCTGGTGGTATGCAACAGGAGTCATTTGAATATTGTAAGAGCCTTGCTGTCAATAAAGATACAGCATCAACTTGTCAGCTCCAGTTAAACCACTGTTGTAATGCTGTTACGTGGCCGAAAGGTCGCCTGGATAGGTACCGCCGTAATGTCTATTTCTCCCGCCAAACTATATAAATGCACTGGTGTGTTTCGGTATGAAGGATATTGTAGCCAAAGTAACTACTGGTGGAGGGACAACTTGTTATGTATCAGTATAGCGAGCGCAGTGGAATTGGCATTGTTTAGTAATTCCAGGTGTTGTTTAGTTTTGCTACTTTTCATGAGTAGTCGTATCGCTTACCATTAGGCAGATGAAATGCTCGTCTCACCATTCAATGAAATAAAAAAAAGTGTCACAAAATGAGATAGCCATGAAGAGCCCGTGGTAGAATAGTTGTATTCGAACAGTAATGAACATCTCACTGTATCAGCCCATATACGTCCCACTGCAGGGCATTGGCCCCCTCCACAATCGAGAGTACGATTGAGAGTGATTAGGCCAATAATCCAAGCTATATAGACCAGCTTGCACGAAAGTGAAAAGCGTTATATACACGTAAAACACGCAAGCATGTTTATTTCACCTTTGCAGGTGGCTTATTTCTTCATAGAAATACAATTTAAATCACTGATTTCTTCAACACAATTACATAAGTCATACATAACATGACCACAGACTACTGCATATCTGCATTGCAATCGAGCCAACCGTAAATACCTGACAGAATTCCTCGAACAACACTCACTATAACCGGGTATTTGTAGACATTTGTCCCAAATAGTTTGTAACCTATCCGAAATCGATATGATGCTGGATTCCTGCCCAGACAGTCTGGCGTCTACCACAATAGTGCGACACAAATAACTAGTTGGCATCACGTCAGAAAAGTATGCCAATTTCGCTGCGAGTCTTTTTAGTGGATTCCACGGACTCCATGCGAAATGTCCAGCACAAAATATACGCGTAATACGTAATTTGAAACTTTAAAGTTTATTTTTAAATTTAAAGTGTTGTTTTATTTTGGTTCGAATGTGTGGAGAGTAAACCAGTAATAATAAAAACATTGTCCACAGATACGTAAACAAAAATGTGAATAATTATTTAAACAACAAAAATTTATTCATCTACAATTATTAAATCAAGAAGTCGTTCATCAAGACTGACTATAAAAAGATGAAATGATACAGAGGTGAAACTTTCGCTATGGTCGCAAATAGCGCCCCCACGCCAACATGGCCGAAGACGAAAAAATACCGCCGACATTTCTCGAGAAACTCCTGTTCTACACGACAGCTACCTTCGTACTCCTTGCTACATTCAGTCTGTTCGCCTTCCTCTTCTTAGTACCGTTCGTAATCGAGCCAGCGTTCACCACAATCTTTATGCAATTCGATCCAGTGGGGGCACAGTGCGTGACAGCTCAAGTGAAGCATTTAGTCGGCGCAAGCAACTGCACCTGGGCATCCTGTAGAGAGGGCTGCACTAAAGACCTTTACGAATGCACCCAGATACGGGTCAATTACAAACTCGGAGACTACGGCAATATCACTGAGAGCGAAGTCGAGAACCTTATCAGAGTGGAGAGAGCGTTGAGGAATGACTACGAATACGAAAACTATGAGGTAACTGCTGATAAAGTGTATCCAGAGATGATCGAAGAGCAGGATTTGCCTGACGCTATTCCCACAGGACTGCAAGGGAACGATTCAGAATGGTACTTCACTGGGGCACGGCTGTTCCCCAACGTGAAAGGATGTGGTTATCCGCCCATATTGAACTGTACTATATTTTACGGGAAGTACAAGCCGCTTGGCACCAACTACACCTGTTACTACAGCCGCGTGGACCCTGGGCTCGTGATCACCGACCTGGATATGTGGCAGAACACCTTGAACTTGGTGTACGCGATGGCAATCCCTATACCATCCTTCATTATCTCTGTGATCTATCTGACGTTCGCTTACTTCAAGATTTACAATACTGAGGATGAGTCTGAGCAAGCTCCGCTGAAGAGTGACGCTGAGGCCATGGCGACGGGGGATGACGAGAAGCCTACTACTCCAGGGTCGGATACCTTCAGGGAGGATCTGGCGTGTTTCGGTCACCAGCTCAAAATGCAACTGGCTAATGAGAAGCCTAAGGAAGGTTTTGAGTCCAACAGTCCACCCATCTCCAACTCTGCCTCATTGTCTGGGTAAGTTGTTTTTTATTTCCATGGTCGAAAGGTGCAGGATTGCAAGATTTAAAAGGTTATTTTAATCATTATTACATCGGCAGCTGCGGGTTCAATCCCTGCATAAGCTTATTCTATGGGTGATGGAGAGTATAAATACCTGCTCATATAACGACCAGGTGGTCATTTGTCACAAGCTGGTGGAAAATGCGACATACTAATCAAAGTAGAGTATTGTGTTTGGGATTTCGCTTCAGCATCTCCAGTTTTAAAAATGCTCGCAATTGTGTCGACCGGTCACATATGGATGCTCTCTGTGATTGTACTGATTTCTACTATGAATTTCCCATAACCCAAATGCCCAAATAAAGGCAGCAGAGTCCAATCGCTTTTCTTATGTTTTTAATTTACTTCTATTTCAATTTCAATTAAGGGTCAGCACCAACTGGACGGCATGGCAAGGGTTTTGTTTTTTTTTTTACCAAAAGATATTCACATTTATACTCGTATGTCGTGCCATCGAAAGGTATTTTCCAATTCTACGACATCGATTAAACAATGAAGTTAATTTGAACTCCCACCAGATATGATTGAATATATTTTATAAAAAAATATAATTCTTTTCCATTTCGTTCCAGTCTACGAGAGCCTTTTACCACACGTACATTTTAGTCACGCGCCAGTATAGTAAAAAATATATTGAGAGATGTACTCATGTCGATTTTTCTGAAATTACTCATAGCAATACAGAAGCAAAAATCATCAGGCTACAATTCCCCTGATGTCAAGTCCAGTGTCAATCCCATAACATCCACAGGCGAATGTCTCATCAAGACAATTACGCTGTCCAGCAATTTTTAAAGCTTTAAATTGTCAGTTTCCAGTTGTTATCCAGTTAGCACATCCGCCATTTTATCGCTGTAATCGTAGAAGCATTGTTATCTGTAATGATCTCAACCGTTTCATGGAAAAACTCGGGCGGGGAAAACACTGCTTTAATAATCGAGCTGTTTTTTGCAAACAAAGGCTTTTTTTGTTTAGCACAGATTATTGGTGTGGCTTTTTTGTAATAAATTATTTTATTGGAGTTCATCTTAATGTTAATACATGTCATCATATTTTGTCATCATTAAACGTTTTATTTTAATTTTGTAAGTTTTTACATTGTTATATTTTATCGTATTTTCATAAAGACATATCCATTTATCACTGTATTAAGCCTTAAATATTTTTTCATAAATTGATGATCTAAATATGTTTAAATTAAATAGGTATAGTATACTTTAAAATATTACTTAAAATCTTCAATGTATTCAGAATTTATTAATTATAAAATGTTAATTACATTTTATTTTATATTTATTTTTATAAAAAAATATATATATTATTATCACAAATTACACGCTATCACATCATTTTAAACCAGGAAATTAAAAGAGCTTTAAAAATGTATTTTAATTATTATGATATTGTCTCCAACCGGCAGGACCAAGTCTTCATTCGTGAACGCCTAGAGACATAACAGCATAAAACACATAGAGGTATGTCGTTCAAAATTCAGCTTTAAAGTCAAAGCTTGAAGTTCAAATTGGAATATCAACTATGCACTTACTCTTGCACAAAAGTCTCCATACTTCCAATTACTCGTATCTAGGCTTATTGCTTTCGCGTACAAAGCCGTGACATAAAATAAAAACAAACAAATAAAAAGGTTTTGCTGCAAACTATATCGTTTAACAGTTTTGCAAATATTTTTAAGCCGCTTAAAAACGCTTACTTAAGACACCGCTTGGAAACAGCTTTACGGCTTCTAAGCAGGCTTGGTTATAAGTAGGCAACATTATTTGAAAGAAACAAATAGTTAAAAATGATTAAAATTACTGATCCCAAAAAAACTTTAAAATATCGTTAAAAGTAAAATAATTTTATGTTTTCAAATATCCATCACATCTTTTTTTAATAATGTCCGAAAAAGTTTGATTTTTTTTAAATTACTTGAATTAATATCGGTTATAATATCTAGACTGCGACTAAACAAAGTCATGTGATAATTTTTGTGAGTACAGACACAGAAAAAACTTCTAGTTTACTATACATCTGTCGTTATTTAATTTTGTTAATTTTTTATTTAGTAATAACGGAAAATAGAACTAAAAAAACTTAAAATTTCGAAGAAAGCGACAATTTTGGAAACCTGAGACCAACATGATATCGTATAAATTCTGGCCTAAACTCACTTACAATATAGACATATGTAGTTGGCCAGAATAACCACATTGTAGTGAATAAATGTTACTAATAAATACCAATTTAAAGTTTGTAAGCACAAATAACCAATACTGTACTAGTATACAGAGTATCAAGACTGCTATCGAAAACAAAGCCATATGGTAATTTTAGTGACTTCAGATACAACGCAACTAAAAAAAATCCAAATCAAATGCGATGATTTTTTTGTTATTTTTACTTATCGTCGTATTTGGAGGCGAATTCATATTTTTCTTTCGAAAATATTAGTGTACACCGTTTTATTTTTCAAGAAGCTATGGTACGCTAGGGCTTAAAATATATGGTTTTAACAAAAACTACGAATTACGCTTTCTGTAAGAATATTTTAGTTGCATTGGTTTTGTAGTCACTAAAACTACCATCCAGATTCATTTTCGGTAAAATACACTGTATATTGGAATTTGTATTTGTATTTCGTTCGAGACAAAATTAAGTACCTAATTAAAAATTGCAAGTTCTAAAAATAAACCTTTTCATTCCAAGTTTATCAGCACAAATAACCAATATTTAAAAAAAAATAATTAAACACCATGCACGGTCGCCTATACATTACATAACTTATTTTTTATTTTATTTTATTTGTCCTTTATTTCTTATAATTTTTATTAAATTCACTTTTAATCCTCCAATTGTAATTTGGAATGGAATTTTGTATCTCCCTTGGCACAGCATGGAATTTTCCGATATTTTCCCATGTTAGAAGGAATGGTATGAAATATAGAGAAACACGGTAATATTTAAGACTATGGCAATTTCAATAATGTTTTGTATCAGATTTCCAAACTTCAAATTATATTTTATTTTTTGTAATGAAACATGGCATCATATGTATTTTTGTGGATTATCATTTTCTATTGGTATTAATCTTATTTAAGTGTTTAGAATGCCATGCCCCGTTCACATACATTACAATATATTATTTACTCACTTATACAACATTCATTTTGAAAATTGGTAAATGTTATTTAATTTCTTCTTTGGGTACAAGTTTTGTAGAACTACATAGTACAAAATACCAATGATCTATAGAAAAATATAGTTTTATATTTTTTGTTACATAATTAAATTTGCTTTTCCAGATGACACGATTCCTGAAAAGGGGGTATCGGTTACAGAGTTCATCACGAAATGAGGTGAATAAAAAAAACGTTTTTAGAAAGATATATGTGCTCGATATTGTGATTTTGAAAACACGCTTGATGCTATGTCCCTCTCACACTCTATAAGAGTAAAAGAGAGAGATGCTGTGGAGAATACGATGGTTTGCAAATGACCTGCAGTTGGTCAGTAAAGGGCGAAAGAATTTTTTTATAAAGCGTTGTGAAAAATACTGATACTGAAAAAAAAACCGCGATAGTATTCTCTTTTTGATATTTGTCTACAGGTGTTATTTATTCGAGAATAATTATAAAACATAATAGAAAAAAATATGCGCACACAATAAAAAAAAAAAACGGAAAGTACATGTTGCTCAAAACTGAGCGAAAAGAGAATACTGTCGCGGTTTGCCATATATTAGTAATAACAAAAATTTTATCTCCTATAGTAATTATTGATAAAAAAATAAGATTTTAAAAATATTATGCTCGTACGCTAATTGTGTCAAACTGCACGCGTGCTAATGATTAAAGAATAATATATTAAAAAAATACGTTAAATTATTGTATATCTGTGTTTTCGGTAAAAATCGAAGTGAACGAAATCGAGCCTACATTATTAAATGCGGTTTAATTTCTCAAAGTGGACACAACTTTGTGTAATCCTCAGGGAGGTGAAAAGGAAACGTTTTAAAATCATACCAATTAATTAAATTAAAACCATAATTCATTTATAAATTAAAATTAAGTTTGCCATTTACCTATCAGTGAAACCAACTTTAAACTTCGGGGACATAAATTGTTAACGTCACACTTCGATTTTTACAAAACACTTCGAATTAAATTATTTAAACAATTGTTCATTTAAAACCCATAGGAAAAGTGAAATAGATAAAATAATTATTTAAATGTACATCGATTATATTTATAATCCAATTCAGTACAATTCTCAATATCATTTAATTTAAGCTATAGTTTATTTATTAATGGTCAATATTTAATAATAAAGTAGGTAGCCATGTTTTTTTTATTATAATAATCTAATATAATTAGTGCTCAAAGATTAAGCGACAAATTGTAATGTACCTAGTCCGGCTTAGAATATTCTGTGCGGCTTTGAGGTGTTGGCTGATTTTGATAAAAAGTCGTATTTTACGGCTTCGAAAAGAAATATTATATGTAATGCCAATTAGTCATAATTACTTGAACATAGCCCTTCCATGTTTCTCTCGGGCCATACACAGCAACAAAAGGAGACAAAACCCGAATAATTATTTTAATTCTACCACTTTATTATTTTCTTAACAACCATGTTTGAGTACCATTTTTCTTTGAAGCCTTTTGTTAAATAGGATCATTTTGAATTTTAGTAAATAGACATTTTGTTTTACGACATGTTTTTATTCGTTTATATTTATTATTGTAAATATTGTAGCAACCAGAAAATAAATATTAAAGAGTAATTAATTCAAAATCCGTATTCAACATCTCTACACCAAACCTTGTTTAGCTTCTGTGAAAGTATGTTTTATACATAAATTGCGGTCAGTCAACACCTTAAGACAATTGAAAGAAAGCACGCAATGCTATATTATTGGAAGTCCTTGCCATGCCGCAGTGGTCGGTATTGATTCTTCCGTCCCGAGCCTATGCTATTTAAAAATTCATTAACACAGTCCACACAGATCCGTACCGACACATAACTTACCGAAATAGAATTATATTTAATCGATATTGTAAACCATTAAAGTTCATCGCCTCTGTAATGTATTTATTACTCTATGATTTTTGAATACTCGTGAAAATGTGATTTGATTAATTAATTTACCGGGATTTTTTATCGTTAATTAATTGTTGTAATTTAATTAATTTGAACAATGTATATTTTCGCTTTATAAGTATGTGAATGTTTGAATAAATCGTGCAATTCACATTAGCAAGAGTTTACAATTAAAAATTTAAATATAACAAAAATACATGGTTGTAAAACGGAGGCATGTTATGTTTTTTCTTTAGTAATATGATTAAAAGGCTTGTGAATAATGCGTATATTATAGAATTGTAAAAATATATACATATATATGCGCGGAACATTTTAAGCGTATTTATTTTATATTTTGGGACCATATCTTCAAGGTTCCGATTTATGAGCGTACATATAATTGAAAAATGAAATGTGAAATTTAATTTTTCATAAATCATCACGGATATGTCATTACAGCTGTTAAATAAAGATGTATTTATGATGAGAGTTAATGCACTGTAGACTGGTGATTATTTAGTATCGCTGAACCTACGCACATTATATAGAATAATTCGATGCTATATTAATAAGTGACGCCTAAAATAGATGAATTATAGATTCCTGGTATGTATACCGTTACGAAACAACACTGGAATTCAGCCAATTTTCTTAGAGACAATAAAAAATGGTGTGACCATTCAGTTGTATTTTTTTGGAATATAAATAATTGTAATTGATGAATTTGATTTTTTTAATTGTATATATTTGATTTAATATTGCATTGACTAACACATAGAAGATAGTCGCGAAGATAAAAAATGTAAAATTAAACCAAATTCGTGATAAAGTCCGTAAATAATATATAAGAAACCGTTATCACATGGTATTTAAAATCAATTAATGCAGATGAGTTATATACTATATTACACAAAATACTAAATTACAATTAAAATTTTGTTGATTATTATCTGTATCAGCCCATATACGTCCCATTGTAGGGCACGGGCCTACTCTACAATCGCAAGTACGAATGAGAGTGATTGAGAATTATTTCTATAAAATTATTTTTAAAGCATCTGCGTCGAATCTTGCGTATGACTACTTACTACATGTAATAAACACAAAATTTTAAAAATGATGAAAAATAAAATAATATATTCCTCTCAATATTTCCTTCACCCTTATAGTTTTCTATGGTCTGTAAAGTCTACTAGTCCACTTTAGGCCAGCGTGGACTATGTGGCCTCACCCCTCTCAATCGTATTCTCGATTTTAGAGGAAGTTCGTACTCTGCATTAGAACGTAAATGGGCAGATTACAGATTATTATTTGGAATTGTTATTACTATTTTTGTTTTATTTGATGTTGCTATTATTTTTTTATTGCTTTTTTCCATTCTTAGTGTGTTGTTTTTATTATTATTTTATTAATGTTGTGTTATAATTTTAGTGTGTTGTTTAATATTATTTTATTAACATTGTATGTAATAAAATGTTAAGCAAATGTGTTGCTGGTGGACATAGCGTCCGGATGTCACACTGACCCCCCATTGAAAATCAGCGCTGCAGTACAGCTGTGTTGTACTGCAGCATATAGCTGAATGGGGAGTCATTGTTGTCTGGCCATGCCCATATAATGGCAAACTGTTAACTATCTTATATGCTACAATGTCTTTTTTTTTTGTATGTGGCCATGCAATAATAAATGTATTTTCTTTCTTTCTTTCTTTCAGATAGAGAATGAAATATATTGTGCTCTCTTGCATTTTTTCTTAAAATACTTTTAGGCCAACCAAGTAGATTCATCGATTTTTTATAAGGCCTTTAATTCCCACTGCTGGGTAAAAGCCCTTCTCCCTTCCATCGATGTATTAATAATAATTAACAGGTCCATCGATATACAATAAATACAAAATCCACACTATCCAATTTTCTATATTTTTTTATGAATTACCTACCGTTAAACTTTTAATTGCCTATAAGTTTTGCAATGCGGTTCTTTTGAGTGGCAGTAATTTTGCTAAAGTTTGGCAATGCCATAATCATGGCCAAATATTGCAGTGTTGTTTCAGACATAATTGTTCGTTGGTATATTTTTAAGTATATGAAAGTTTGACATTTTAATGTAGAATGTATGTGCTAATGGGTCTTTCAAAGTATGATTGATATGTTTAAAGTCAATTTATATTCTACAAGCGACAGACTGAGTTCATGGCATTTAGTAGAACATTATTAATTGTGTGAAGAATACTTCATTCTGTATTTAAAGTATGTTTTTCCGGAGACTATTTTTGCAGTCCATTTTTTAAACCAATGAATGGGTAGACGGCCCTGCCATTTGCCTAATGGTAAGCGACATGACCGCTCATGGACTGTGGCAAAATCAAACAACACCATGAATAAAAAGAAATGCTTGGTATTTCACTGCACTCTATGTTGGATTTGGACTGCACAGTACATGTATGATACCTTGCCTTACTGATAAAAAATTTACATATAGAGGAATTATCAACTAGGAATGTTATCCCAAGACCTAACAGTTGATGCATTATATAGGCGCCTCTATCACATCGTGAGACGGAACATACAAAGCGAAACGTAGGTGTCCTGGTACCACCACTGCCTACCCCTTCTGTGAAAATAGCGTGGGTTTATAATATAAATTATTGCTATTTGATCATTAAAATTGGAAAAGAAAATAGTGTGAAATAAGCCGATCAACAATACTACGAAATGTGGTAGCTGTCGAGATTTCTGAATTAAGTGTATAAATATTCTACATTACACGTACATTCTCCATTAGAATAAAAGTGTTAATTTGTAATTTATATAAAAAGTTTATTTATCTTAATAAGTAATGTAATCAATTAATTATATATTGGAATATATTTTATTTCTTCTTAAATATTGTTAATAAAAATCAAGTTGAGGTAAAGTCTTAATTCAAATAAAAATATACTCAATTGATTGATTAAATTAATTCTATATATTTTCGATCGTTAGAATTAATTGTTTCATAAATTGACTATACCTAGCTTAGATTTTCACATAATTATAAATTTAAACTGTAAATCATTTATTTTGTAAAAACCGAAACAGCTTTAGTAATAAACCAGAAGCAATTCACCAAATATCATTCGTAACTTGAGGTCAAATTAATTTTATACAATTTATTTTTGTTCCCTTTAAACGTCGGTAAAAATTTCGGTTGTGTATCATAAGGGTTTTATGAATTTTAGGGGATAAATGTAATTTAATATTTTGATCTGACAGGCTTGAAAGTGAGAATTTTGGGATGTCATAATAATAATTTTATTCTTCCGTCTTTGTATTGTGAATACTACGCATATTGTTGACCAATTTTCCCTGCACCAATTCTTATTATATTTTGTTATATGGGTATTGGAATATATGCTCTATTACACCATATGTAAAGTTCAATGCTTAATGGCTTGAAATTGTGTACTGTATATAAGTCATGCCAGCAACCCATGTATACGTTTTTTTAGTCAAACAAAAGTCCACCTAGGCATATTTTATAAACACAAGTTGTTTTAAAAAAATAGATATTTAAAAATAGATTAAGAGCAATACCTACTATTAGGAGTAACGCGATTGTTACTGGTACACATGCATATTAAAAAATAAAATACTGAAAAAAATACGACAAATAAAAAATATATATATATATGAAAAATAGAAAGGTAATTTATACTAAAATTCTTAACATAACATAACCCGTGGGTGGTGTCCCAACGGAGACCAAAAGCAATTTTAATAGCAACAAATTAAAAAGTTTAATAATGTGTGAATGTACAATCAGCAGTTATTTATGTGTCTCAATAGTATTTCATGTTTTGTGTAGATAACACTGCAATAACAATCAAAAGCAGTGTGTGCATAGTTTAAAAAACGATTTAAAAATTCCAAGATCGACCTAACTTGTACACAACTTTTGATACAGGTATTCTTACTGAGGTAATCACGACATAATTGCGATTAAATTTTTCAAAGCATATAATAAAATAATCTGCTGATTTAAAAGGGTATAAAAGACGGTTATCTGGTAGAGATCGCTTTTAGCGATAAGATCGCCGTTTGTAACCCTTTTTTCTGTTTAATCTATTTATTTTTGTAATAACCTTGTGGTGTTTAAATAAACACTTCTTATTTTTGTTAATAAAAGACCTAATTTAAAATTCTAGAGAATTCTAGTAATACATAGCGGTAAATACGAAACTACATAACCATTTCTTGTACTATGACATAAATACACACAAAAAATACATGAAAACTTAAATGCCATTAAATTTGCATGTGTACCGTAAAGCAGGCTGAATTTACGGTCTACTGGTAATTTATATTGAGCAGCCTGCCCATGTCAATTAATTATTGACCATCAAGAGTGGAGGAGACAATATTGCATAATCTTCATAGTCTTTAATAATTCCTTTACAATAAGTGTCACAGAAATAAATAGACGTAAATGTTTTTCGCCGGTCAATTGTATATTTGAACCGCTCTTTGTTGGCCATCTTTAAGTTCGGTCATTTTTCTGTGCCACTTTGAAGAAAAGGCCAAGAATTTATTATGCAACATCTGCAGTAGACATAAAAAATACCAGTAGACTGTAATGTGGGATTGTGATGTACGGAGTGCGGCGCAAAATCTAGCTAAAACAAATGCGAAACGTTTATAATGTTTGTCGTATATATATAATGCGTTTTTCATTTAAAACTGTTGCCTTATGACCGTTTTGTACATAATGAGAAAAAAACGTTGGTAGGTAATAAAGTACACTTATTGGCTTCGATATGTTTGGTTTTATTTATATAACCTTTCATTTTAAAACTATTAATAAATCTACCATAATATAGTGAGTCTCTCGTAGTTCCTGACACCCACGACACAAGACTCGATCTTAGTGTGGGATTAGCACTATGTATGTGACTATTGGGTGTATTTATTTATTTTTTCCTTATGCCCGGTAAAATGACGGGCTGGATCAATCTTTGTTGACCAAGGTTGGCATTAACGTCACCTCTGCCTATCCTTTTGGAAATATAGGCGTTAACATAATATTTTTACTTTTATGGCTATGGGTTTCCCCTATAATAAATATGATTAGATCACGCACACCCAGTGCAGATAACTTATGCCATTGAAATTGTTATTGAGATGTCTCAATTATGCAATTTTGTATTTTGTGGCAAATAGAGAAGTGAAACTTATAAGTTAGTATTATGCTGTAAAAATAAAAAAAGAATTGATTAAAAATTTTATTTCCAAAATATTGCACATTTGACTCAAAAATAGCACTATAAAATTATTTATAATTTTCTTATTGATCTTTGGTTACTAGTCCGGCTGGTCCTTGCCCGATCACTGGCGACATGCCTGCCACAGCAACAGCTTTCAAGGGCCTGAGAATTAAATAAAAACATTATTTTTCTTCCTTTCATTATATCGCACCCCGAGAACATAAATGACACTAAGCGAAAAACACGATTTTTCAGTAGAGCGATTTAAAGTTTTTTGTATTTTAATAACTGTTGTATCAGTCCCGTAAATTCAAATAAATATTTTATTGTTATCTAATATACTAGTTTAGTCTCTACTCTAACGGAATCTGCTAGATTATTTTTAATATAATAGTTAGATACGGCAAAGTATTAATATTAAAAAAAAGTTCGGCATAGTGCCATTTTTGTTTTTAAATAATTAAGTATTTGTTCTTTAGTGACAGTAAAAAAACTTGAATTAATCGTCTATACTTTTTAATAATAGCCGTAAATAAAACAAATTTAATATAAGAATAATAATAAAATATATTTGGCTTTGACTTCTACCATAAAAGTTACAAAATCGTTAATTTTTCATCAACTTACAAAATAAAAACAAACCTTACAAACTCTTTTAAAAAACTCTTAATTATTAATTAAGGCACATGAAATTATTATTATAAGAAATTAAATATCACAATACAGTCATTCTAAAACTAATACAGAAACTAGTAATAAAATTTTAAATTAACATTTTTAAAACTTGTAAGAAAACAAAAATCTTTTCAAAACTTTCTTAATGAACAGGCAACATAATAATTGTCTGTCACATAAAATATAAGAAAATAGGTAACAAAATCAATCCTTCTAACAATAATAAAACTTACAAAATTGCTTATTTTAAATAAACTTACAAAATCTTTTAGAAAAACTCTGTATAACTTGTCACGTCATTATTAAAAAAAAACACAATTATAAATTTAGTATGATACGGAAACCTATTCAAAAATCTTAAGGTATTTTAGTCTTTTCTTTGCTTTTAATATCACAATCTTAACGTAATTAAAAATGAGTTAACTAAGAGATCAATAATACTTAAAAATTAGTTTAAAATGCTATCATAGTAGGAACTGTAGTAATTAGGAATTAAGCCAGCATCTATAAGACTCCTAATGTCGTTTATTTTCCTATCGGATACTTTTAATTTGGTTGCATACAAGGGCTTAAGTGCTTGAAACCCATGTTGTACTGGTAGGTTGCTTCTTGTTCGTTTGGCCACATTAATCTCTTCAAAGTCATGAAAATACGACGTTTTGTAGAATATTTTGATTTCATTGCTAGTATTTTTCTCAATTTTTATAACTTTAATGTCTGATAACTTTACAGCTAGACCCCCTACACTTCTGTTCAATTTTGGGACAGGTAGCTGTTTTATGTCTATAAAATCACGGTATCCCATTTCGTTTACAGTGTATGGTTTTCCTCGTTTCTTTGCATTTCTTATGGCACATACGTATTGGGAAGGGACATAGATTGGTCCAGATTTTAGTGTTTTTTTTAATTTCTTTTTCTATAGTTGAATGTACGGAATCTCCTTCGTTTTGTGTGTGCCCTCTTATAAGAAACTTGTGAGTTATCGATCGAATTTTTAAATTTGTTACTGCGTAAATGTACATGCCAATAATGAATTGATTCTTCTGTTGGCCACAGCAGTTATCAGAATAAAATACTATATCAAGATCATCACTAGCAACTGCTGATTTCTTTTGCAAATATTTCAAAACACAGCTTCCTATTTCGTTAGCTCCACGACTTGCTTGAGATTCATCCCAAAAGAAGCATTCGGTTTGGTCTGATTTCAATTCTGAGATGGTAAAGTTTAAACAATTTATTTTTGACTTGTAGTAAAACGTAGATACGTCTCCTCTTGGAACTGTCATCACAGCCTGTAAGTCGTAGCATGCAACAATAACCGACGGTTTTTCTTTATCATTCGCTTTTTCTTTCCTGCTTTCTTCTTTCTCTTTTAAATGTCTCTCATAATCTTCTTTCAAATTTTCTTTTTCAAGACCTACAGCCAAATTATAAATTGTGCATTGTTCACATTGGTCTTTCTTCGGTATAAAAAAACTAATGTTGAAATGTTCATTGAAAACTTTGCGATAAGCATACTCCAGGACCCAGGGTTGCCCATTCGTTTCACAATCCCTTTTGTAGTCTCTGTATAGGTCTATTAAGGTCTTTCCTCCATCTATGAACTCTCTGGAAGTTTGTTGACGTAGATAGTGACTTTCGATACGTGGAATGCTATTTATATGACTCTTTACTCTATCAATTAAACAATCTGCCAATTTTTTATGCTTATTATGTTTTCCTCTTTTTTCTCCTTCTATTACACCAGTTACTTCGCATTTCTTCTGCAGAACAGTTCTGATGCATCTGTCAGTAATATCCAAAGTATTTTTAAAGACATTTTTACAGACTCTAGTTTTGTTACCATAGATTTCAAAATGGAATGCATTTTTAGGCATTCTGTTTGAATACATTTTTTTGTATTGGTACTTAGGAGTTATATTGTTAATATTACGAGCAATGTATTCTCTTTGTCTCTCAATTGACGCCATTTCCCAGTAACTTTCGAACAGTTTTCGTCTATATTCTTTGGATACCCTCTCTGGACATTTCAACCTACAGCCAAGTCCACAAGTTTGTTTGAGTATTTTAGCGGGAAAAACCTTTTCTGTTCTTGAAGTAGAAACATATTCTTTACCAGAATCTCTTAATTTTTTTGCCAACATGCTTTTTCTCTCCATCTTCTTTCTCTTCTTCGGTCTATTAACTGAATTTGGAACAGTAATAAGAGCGTTTTCATTATTTTGATCCAAGTTATTTGCAGCCTGCTATATTCTAGACTGGTAGCTGACAATATTTTCATCAAAATTAACATCGACCATTTGAGCTTGCTCGCCAACACCTTGTAAATGGTTTATAGAAACTAGCATGTTTTCATTTAATATACCGGAAGTGATTTCTTCAGAGATAGATGGCTTGACTGTAGCTTTTGCATTCATATTAACGTCGGAAGACAAAGAGGATGACGTGCTCGAGGAGGATGAAGACGAAGATGACGATGAAGAGGACGACGACGTTGAACTAGAGTTAGAGTTACTGCGTTTCCTTGTTATTGTTTTTGTTTTAGAAGAAGAACAAAGTGATGCAGCTGGGGCATTTGAGGACGAACTAGACGATGATGAGCTAGAGTTAGCCCTATGGCGTTTTCTTTTAGATGGTGGTAATGGTGCGTACGGCTTATCATCATCTGAAGCTGGAGAGAAATCTCCATCTTCATTGTCGCTTCTTTCTATAGCTAATATGTTAGTACAGTTGCTCGTTGACGGTTGAGGGTTCATAAAACTTGAATCTAAAGACATTTCAGATGCAATTGAGATGGAACTCTGTTCATTGTAAGGTGTAGAAATTGGATTTTCTGCTTTTTCGTTATTATAGTTTTGAATAGCCAGTTGTAATATTTTTTTTCCCCTGTTTCTGTATGATTCCATAGTGATTTCAATGAACAAGGTACCTTAAACAAATAAGACATAAAACTTAGGTCTTAGTTTTGTAAATAACCAATAAATTATCTGGAGAGTTGCTTGAAAAAATAGCTAGTCAACAAAATATAATTATTACTCTTAAAGTATTTTTTGTTTCACAAAATATAATTATTACTCTTAACGTATTTTAGACTAACACTATAAAAAATAATCAAAAGATTTTAACATCATAAATGGCATTAAACGAATAGTGTCGTTTATGGATTAACCTTCAAATAATTTTGTCGATTATTTTATGTAATAAACGACACTATACGAAATACGTCACTTATTCATTAAATAATTCTCAAATATATCACGAAAAGTTACCACATAAAAGGCACTAAACGAATAGTGTCGTTTTATTAACATAACCTATATAAATTTTCTTGATTATCTTACGTAATAAGCGGCACTATACGAAATATGCCACTTTTACATTTAAAAACATTCAAAATTTACATGGTTTGTTACGAAATAACCGACACTAAACGAATAAAGTCATTTTTTCACTTACCCTATGCTCTGTAGTCGCCGATGACTGGGCGCGAACTGGCTTAGTGTCACTTTTTCCATAATGAACAAGCGCATAACCTCGAAGTAAGAAGTGACACGTGGTGCCATCTAGCAAAATCTATGATAACTATTAAAAAAAGGGTTTTTACAGATTACGTAGTTTTATCTCTAGATTTCAGATGTCACTCTAACTCGATTTCGCTAAATTTTGTATAATGTCATTTATGTTCTAAGTGTGCGATATTATCTTTATTTAATATACAAAACTCTTTAGTAAACATTGTAATATAAAATATAAAAAAAACGGTATATACTCTATCCTTGCGTTCAATAATTTTCAAATAAATTTACCACTCATCACAGCGCTGTCTATAATATTAATTATTTATTCGTAATAATATATTTTCACTTATAGATGTATTTTTCTTTGTTGGCATTCATGCCAATTTTATAACAGAGCTATCTAGTACATTTATAAAGAACTAAATTTAAACATTCCTTCCCATCCTACACGTAGTACTCACATAATTACATAGATGGCGCTACCACTGACTGACATGCTGACCAAATAGTTCTAGTATTTGCTAGATGGCGTGAAAAATAATCTTACTTGAAACCAAGTTCTTCGGCTGGTACTCCCAACTTGGCTAGTTTGGCTTCGTATGTTGCAAGTAAGTCGTCGTGAGCCTTTCGCAGACGGGCTGCTTCATAGCGAAGGTCTTCAACTTGAGTGTCTTTCAGCTTTAGTAGTTCCTGAAGCAGAATTGGAAAAATATTGGATGAAGTGATTTACACATACAAAATTATTTGGATAAAACTCGCATCACTTGAGAGATATAACCTGTCGAAATATAGTAATTTATTTTAATTTTATTATGACTTATGCTGATGATTTAACTTTCGCTAGATCTCACATAATATTAGTATTTGTTGAGTATTTTAGTTTAGTAAAACAGCAACGTGCTGTAGACTAATATGGATTATTTATTTATAATTTATTTATAAATACTTTATTGTACATCATACAAAATAACAGACATAATAATATTATACAAAGCGCTTATATACATATATGTAACTAACGGCGGTCTTATCGCTGTCGGCGTTTCTTCCAGGCAACCTTAGATTAGGATCATGATTATTAGAATAAGTTAATATTATGTTGATAATGAAGTTACAAGCTAAATATTCTCAATACCAAAATAATTTGCGAGATATTCAATAAGGCAAGTTTACGAAGAAAATACTGACATGCAACTCTCTAGGTCCCAGATCTCTAGCCTCTATATTCTTCAGCTTCGCTTCCAACAGCGCTGTCTTCAATGAGGCTTTCTGTTGCACCTCCAAGACTGCTCTTGAGAACCTCGATTTCAGTTCGTCACGTTCCGCTAGCACTCTGTCGAACCGAACTTGGAGCACTTCATACTCCCATTTGAGCACTTCAAACTGCTTTTCTAGTGAGGCTAGTTGTTTTGTTTTGGCCTAAAAAGTAATAAAATGTTTCTTGGTAGCGAATAGCGGCATGAATTTATTAGGGTGAGGAATTATTTTTAATGTCTTTTCATAGTGACGCGTCTGACTGTAAGGTGTACGTAACAACTTATATAAGAACGGTCGTAGACAAGATAGGTATTAATCTAGAATTTAGTCATGAATGACGATATAAGTATTCAGAGCAAAATTACATTTAAACTAGATATTATTATTTTATTTATGATATCATATAATATTATTATTAAACCATACTCTTTAAACCATTGGAATCTGTTGAAACCATTGGAATACAATTTTGACTACTTACTGCTAAAGCAGCTTTATCCCTATCGTAATTGGACATTTGCCTCTTCAACTCCTTGTTATCAATAACAGCTGCTTCCAATGGCTCACGTAGACCCTTTGCCTCTCCTACCGCGTCTCTAGCTATCTTCTCTGCTCTCTCTTTTACCTTCTGCATTTCTTCCATCTGCTGTTTTAAGCTGCTGATTAGACCTACAATATAAAATACTCACTTAATAACTCGAGAATTTTAAATGTCCCACACAGCAAAAATCTTTTTAAGAATCCAATGAACAGAGTTTAAAATCGACTACTAAAATATAAATATTTTTACCTAAATTATTCAAAGTTATATCATTATAATAATTTTTCAAGTCAGCAAACGCCCTCTCATGATAAGCTATCAAATCTGACAACTGCTTATTTTTTCTTTCCTCAACTTCTGCTATCTCTGTTCTATGCTTCACTGTCATTTCTACTTTAGTTTCATGCAGCTTCTTCTCTGCTTTATCTTCTATCTGACGAGCTCTTTCTTCAAACTTTGATCTCACATGTGATAACTCTTCAGCGTGAATCAATTTAGCCCTTCGTAGTTCATCTTGAGCTGCTAAAACTTTTTCTCTAATTTCTGACCTTAAGGTCCTTTTATCGTTCAACAACTCAAGTTCTTGTTCAGCATGCTCTTCCTTAGCGGCTTTGAGGGCAACAAGATTTTCAGCCCTTAAAGCGGCTGCAGCGGCTTGCTGTTCATACTTTAAATGCTTGATTTTCTGCTTCTCTGTTTCTAAAAGCGCTTCATTTTCTTCTTGAGCTTCTTCTGTAGCTCTTTCTCTGTTTCTTAACTCTGCTTTGGCTTCTTCTAACTGTTGTCTTGTGATTTCCCAGAATGTGCGTATTTTATCTCGTTCTAGTTGGAAGTAGTTTCGTTCTTCTCTTTCTTTATCCAATTCCTCTTTAACTTTGAGTGTGAATTGCTCGAGTTTCTCTCTGGACATCTCTGACGTGTCAACTCCATCGATAATGATTGCTGAAAATATGTATATTTGTATCAAAATTACTTCTTACTACGTTGACCTTGTTTATATTAAGAATTAGTTAATTTTGTATGCTACTTATGTATTGGTTTGGTCACATTTAATAAATTAATTAATTATTTTTCCCGTAAAATGGGATATATCAAAGAAATACCAATGAAATATTCATTACAAGCAAATTTTATTATATCCACATATATATAAAGAGCTCTTTGGAACAAATGTATAAATGCCAATATAAAGTAAGCAGACACAACGATAAAAACATTAAGTTCTAAAAGTGTTTTCGTGTAGCGAAATTAGATCAACATGTTATCTTATCAATTAATACTTTATTTTGTTACGAGCTTTTGCCATAGAAATATCTAGCCTATCAGTAGGTACTAGAGATTAGAATAGCACTTGACTAATATTAAAAAATGCTTTAACAATAAAATGATACCTGGTGGCTTCTTCGCACCTCCTTTACCACCTTTGGGCGGCTGAAAATAATTTTGATTATAATTAATAAATAACACCCAAAAGACACATACATAGTCCTAACCCCACACTAAAATCGAGTCTTGTGTCTTGGGTATCAGTAACTACGAAAGACTTTTCGGTCTCACAAATACCCAGATCTGAACGAAATATTTGTGAGCCGCACCACATTTCTCTCGGTGCGGGGATCGAACCCTAGGCCTCCCGTTTCACAGTCGATGTCTAACCGACTTCGCCACCGAGGCTGTCATTTTATTTGTAATTTTATGGTTATATTTATGTATAATTGGAATTAACTGAACCTGAACCGACGAGAATGCATGAAGACGTTGATGAAAGTGGATGAAGCGAAAGTAGCATGTCAGGATCGAGCAAAGTGGCGGTCTATAGTCTCTGCCTACCCCTATGGGATACAGGCGTGACGATTATGTATTATGTATGTAATTGGAATAAAAAATGTGAAACACAGGAAACTACTCTAGTTTAATTAAATATTCACATTGCAACACGATTCTTCTTCGAAGAGGAAAAATTATCCATCAAAGAAATCTTATTTTATATTAAGTTTTGCAACTAGTTTTTTCTAAAAAAATTTTAAAAGGCTCCAAGTATGGAGATTTGAACATTTGATTTTATTTCAGGATAGTCAAGCAAATTAATACCTAATACCATAGAATTTAATGAAACACTTACCATTTTGCAATGTTTTATACAATATTTACAAATGAACTATTATCAAATCATTAGTGAATTTTCTGCGCTCTCGTCGTATGCCACAATTGTTGTCAAGGTAAATAAACAGGTGGATACCATGGCAACGATTATCAGCAACTTCAGATTAATTTCGAAGGCTTATTTTCAATATCATTCGAGTATTCGATGATAATAATTATACTCGTAATCGATTATCTGTTTTCAGCGTTTCATTTCCTGCGGCTGATGAAGCTTAATAATACAGACGTAATATATTATAACTTTCACCATGAAAACCTGTTTAAGAGGAGCTGTAATAGACATAAAGCTGGAAGGCACTGGATATACACCAGTTTCAACAAGCTACTGAGAAAACTTGTGGTGGTAGCCCATGTCCTGGAGTGAACCTTCTGTGGTTTGAGAATCTGTAATCATTAAATAATTTCTGGTCATGATGTTTTAAAACCAAAACGTCCACTTTGTTTTTTGATACCCATAAATTATTAGACTAGTATTCTGATTGCGGTTGGCGGAACTTCGGATAGCTGTGTTCCAATTTGGTTCAAATATCCCTTATTTCAAATACAGTCTAAATACCATAGATTACAGCGTAGATATGAACCTCCACAATGCTAAATCAATAAGATGACCAATATTCAAAATAAAAAAAAACCATGGATCAAAAGCAATAATCAAAAGTCAATAATATAAATTTTCATGCACATCAAAATCATGTAGTACAATTTAATCACAAAATCCTCGAAATCCGGACTCGCAATGTTTCAGAAAGCTGTAAAATGTGTTCTGTACGCCGCTACATTCTTAAGTTTGTTCCTCGTTGACTATTTGCTGGGAAATGGCTTTGTGGACATGTTTCACAGGCTGTTCTGTAAAATTCTCTGTTTTGTGAAGAAAACGATACATGAAGAAGCGAAACACGCGCAGATTGCGGGCTCGGAGCATCCAATAAGCATTTATGTTTTGATTTCAGAGATTATATTGCTGTCTTTGACGATCGCGGTAAGTATTACATTGCCGTAGTCGGTAGTTTTAGATAAAATGATGAAGTTGCTCGGGTTAAGATAAGTGGTTAACGCCAATATTCAGAATTTGATAAGGTTTAAATCATAGACAAGCCTATTGTAAATTTACATATTGTATCATTAGCTGATCTATACTAGATAGCCAAGTCAAATTCAAAGAGGGCAACCAAATTCGCGGGTTCGATCCCCGCACTGAGAGAAATGTTTGTGCGGCCCACAAATATTTTTTTCGGGTCTGGGTGTTTGTGAGACCGAAAAGTCTTTCGTAGTTCCTGATACCCACGACACAAGACTCGATCTTAATGTGGGGTCAGGACTATGTATGTGACTGTTGGGTGTTATTATTATTATTAAATAAATTTTAAGCATAAGCAGAGCATTTCCAGCCAAACTATTTCTTTCCTGATGGTTGAATTATTTTAATATAGAACCTTGATAGCAGCAAACCTACATAAGGTAAACCGCCATATCCACTCACTGGAACATGTTTCATTTCAGAATAAGTCAATGTTCTTCCAAGTATAAACTGCTGCCATTATTATTGTCCTGCAAAAGAAAGTCAATTCATACTTTATTCTGACCTCAATACATTTATCAGATGTTGCCGTGCTATTCATTATCATCATCATCATCACTATTGGACATAGGCCTCTTTCCATTTTCACCACAGAGCCCGATCTGCTGCTTTATGCATCCAGTCACTGACGGCCCTATCGTGCTTTGCTAGCACTTTGATAAATACTAATTCAAGGGTATTTTTTCTAGTTTCTGAATAAATACAAGCATTTGAATGCGAAAGACCGTATCGACGAGCTTTTGACGGAGAGCAGACAAGCTCTGTGTCAAACCAACGAGTTCTTGGAGAAATGGCGACTGAGGCGGGTAAATAATAATATCTTACATACATAAACATAAACTCACGCCCATTTCCCAAAAAGTGATGGCAGGGGTGCCAGGTCACCCACATTTCGCATTGTATGTTCCGTCTGGCGATGATATAGGGCGACCCTATCGCCATATCGGCTCCAAATTCCTGACTCCGAGCTGATAATGAACGAAAAAATTGCAAATAACCCACGTACACGTTATATTTCTGTATTACATACATTAGTTACAGCTACGGCTTGCTAGTGAGTAAGTAGCTTTACAATTTAAACAGTATAGCAGTCAAGACTGCTACCGAAAACGACACTGGATGGTAGTTTTAGTGACTACAAACACAATGTAACACAAAATTAGGATTTTTTGTGGTATACATAAGAAATCATCAATGTTTGAAAATTTTGAATTTGCTAAAAAAAAGAATTGTTCTGGTAAATACCTAATTTTTGCTAAAATAATAATTTAATCCTTTGAGTACCACAGCGTCTTTAAAAATTAGAGGGTGTACCGTATTAGTTTAGAAAAAAAAAACTATGTATTTACCACCCCAATACGAAAAGAGTAAAAAATAACACAAGTCTACGTTTTTTCCTTTTGCAAAATTTTTGGTCGCCTTGTGTCTGAATTCTGAAGCCACTACAACTAGCAGTCATTTTCGTTTTCGGTAGCAGTCCTGATACACCCTGTATAATTGCAATACTTGCGGAATGGTTTCTTAGATTTACGCGAATGTTACACATTGAAATAAGACTATTATTTACGGATGTTATCGCGGATTTAGTTTAATTTTTACAATTTTTGAATTCCCGACGTTTCGATCACTTTACAGCTTTCGTGGTCACGGGGCGGACTGAGAGTCCGAAAATTAAACTAAATCCGCGATAAAATTCGTAAATAATAGTCTTATTTCAATACTTGCGGAGTTTGCTTAAGATACTTTTTATCTATATTCTTGTGGCTGAAAATAATGCCAGCCAACTTCTCTCCTGAACAAGTCACCTAAATTGAATTTTACTTAAAATGACCCGAATCACCCACCTAAGTGTAAGTATTGCCACCGTCTTAATGGAATTATAATGGGGTGAAGCAGTAGATCAATAATAAAATTAAAACACTGCTGAAACACTGTCGTCATTTAAAAGAAAGGTCAAACTACATTTCCTTTCACAACTAGATTGTAGCTGAGAGAATTTGTCCATTCTTATTTTGGTATATTTTTAGGATAGGTATATAGTATGTTTATGTATATGTATGTATAATATGTATGTTCGTATACTCTGTATATATGTATGTTTCTGTAGTTAAGAAGTAAGTTTCTATTTTGTTTAGTGAGAATAGTTTTTTGGTTTCAAGAGGTTTAAAGAAGTAAATAAAGCATAAAATTGTGTATTATTGTAGTATAAGTTTAAGGTTGTAGATTTATGTTTAATTTAAGTGTTTTTAATGTTGTATAAAGAATGTTAAGATGCCTGAAAGATGACGTATTGTATTGAATGAGGAAATATAATGATTGTATGACGAATGTCTGGGACAGACATGGTGTCAGGAAGGCCGAATGTGGGAATGGAACATAGGATGAACAGGAGAGATATATGTGCGAGCGAGAAGGAATGAAAGGAAATGTCAAAATAGGCCAGATGTCAGAAATAGTGAGGAAGATGGCGTGTGTGCGGGAATACGTGTGAAATATCAATTAAATAAAAAGTTTGTTTTGACTATTTCGTAATCATTTCTTGCCATTGTCCCACATATATATAAATATGTATTATTAGTGCGATTATGTTATATTTTTATTTTTAATTATTAATTGTAGATTATTATTATCTCATTTACACCTTAGACTGCCCTTTCTATTTCCTGTTAATATATCCATCCCATGGTTGCCTGTAAGAAATTACCTAGTGTGATAAGGCCGCCACTTGTACTCTTATTTTTATTGTGTAGTATCTTTTTAGTATTTCTGTACAGTGCAAAAAAGTATTAAATAATAAATAATAAATAATAATAATAAAATTACTTCAAAACATAAAAGAAAAGCGGGAGATATGCCAGTGACTAGCAGTAATACAATACAAAACTAAATTTGAATAATAAATAAATATATTGGCAGATACCGCAAGAACCCTCCTATTTGGACGAACAACCGCAGGCGATCAAACCGTTCAAGCTGGAAGTACCCATACTACACATGGCCATCGTCGATGTAAATATACTTTTTTCTGTCTTTTAGAGTATTTTGATTTATTTTTTTGATTGAATAGCGATGTGCATGCTGGTCGCTTGACAGTAAGCGAAACGACTACTCATGTACAGTAGCAAAAACAAACAACACCTTTGATTATAAAGCAATGCTTGGCATTCCACTGCGCTCGCCATCCTTCTTCTTCTCTTGTTGTACTGCTGAGGATCGCGACCACGTACGATCTTTCTCCAGTGGGCTCGGTCATGTGCAGTGTGGACCGCACGGTGCAAGCTGCCGCCGACTGTCTTCACTACTGCATCAAGCCATCGTGATGGTGCCCTTCCCCGAGCACGCCTGCCTTCCAATTTGCCTAGCATTATCTGCCTCTCCAGACACCTCTCCAGACTCTCTCGCCATCCTTAGACATACGAAATTAATGTGTTATCCAGTAGTAGAACCCGCGGCCTCTCGTTTCAAAGACGGCGTCTAACTAACTGCGCCACGGAGCCTGTCCGATAAATGATAACCAAGTATACTTAATACTAACCAGTATTTTCCTTTCAGACCCTGGGCACTACAAGGAGCCAGCCCGAACGTGGCGACGCGGGAGACGCAGTAAACATTACCGATTCCACTCTCCTGTCAGTCACATCACTACTTGATGACGACAGCGAGTCGATACTCGATATGACTAGTGATGAGAAGGTCGATGAAATGAGAACTATCGAGTTTAACACTAGGTTTCTGTGGGACGTGGTCGAAGAGGATGTTAATGATTTGCACGATTAATAAGTAATTATTTGGTGTTTTGTTTGTTGGTTATGATGTTTTGGTTCGATATAAATCATAAAATGAATAACTGGGTATTTAATTTTTTTTATGTATCTTACTGATAAGATTATAATACCAAAAAGTGACATCTAAAGTGGTATTAAAGTTCAGTTAAAAAAAATAAAGAAAAACAATGAAACAATCCATGGGAATCGTCTAATAACGCGCAATTAATATTATGGTATCCCAAAATCCCACAAAACACGTGTTAAGTCTCTAGTTACAAAAATGAAGTGGTTATTATAATCGCAAAGGCGCTTATGTTCATTAGATATGCCTCATCATCACTTATATTAAATCCATATTTACCATTATCGAGGGATAATGGTTTAAGAATGAAACGGATTGGGATAAAGACATAATTAATCTGTATCAGGGCACGGGCCTACTCTACAATCGAGAATACGATTGAGAGTGGTTAGGCCATATAGCCCACCACGCTGGCCTAGTGCGGGTTGGCGTAAACATAATTAATACTCGTACTTATGTAACAATTACTTCAATCAAGAATTACAACAGCTTGTGGACTGTGGGAGCAGCAATATTGTTCATGATTTCTTTTGGAATTGCATCCCTACCCTTGGGCAAGAAATACTTAATAAATCAATAGGGCTTACCATCATCGTATATTGCGAACACTACCTAAGTTGATTTGCATATCACAAGCTGACAAAAACTTTCCAGAAAAATACGTAAAATTCATAATTCGATCCAAGGACAGCGGGGTCACATTACTTTACAATTTAGAAGATAACTGATAACCCAAAAGTGGGACGTATGTCGTATTTGCTATAGTATAAATGTTAGCAAATATATAAAAGTCGTGTGGATATATTCAGCGCTACTTAGGGATTTAAAAGAATCAATGCGAGGGGAGAGAATAGAACTCTTTGATGTCGCATTCACAGGGTGGGTATTACTCGTGTAAAGAATTATGACTACCTGGTAGTTTTATTAAATTATTACGTATTTCATATTATCTTAGACAAGTTAAGAATTCGGTGTAAAAAATAAATATTTTTGAAATTTTAAGAGCGTAAGATTATTAGCCCGTTGATCTAAGTTAAGTGAAAATATATTTACCATGAGGTTCTTACGTTCTAAACCAAGAGCCCGTGTCCGCCAGACTCGTCATTTTATAAAAGCTGAAAGTTTGTCTACGCATGCCTCTAACATATGCATCACATGATCAGCTATTGTGAATTTCCATCATGGTGGCTTTGGAAGTTATTATATTTAATATGCCTAGCAAGATCCAAGAACTATCAAAAGTATTTGACTACTATTGATAGTTTCCTTAATAACATATATTAAATTCAGCTTTTATTCTATAACGCTGACAAAATTACATTATGTTAAAGTTTGAAGATATCGAAATATTTAATACCAACACGTTATTGATACGACCACTCAGGGAAACTAGGAAAACTAACAAACATCATGAATCCAACTAAATACTTAGCATTCCACTGCGCTCGCCATTTGAGGCATAAAATATGTAATGAGTCTCAACATGCCCATTAGTTCCTCGGGCTACAACTTCCTTCAAACCGGAACACAACAGTGCATTTACTATGCAATTTGGCGGGAGATATATACATTGAAATGGTATCTACTCATGCGTCCTCTCACATATGAGAGACCTACTAGTATTATATTAAACCTTATGAAATAAATCCAACCAACCACTATTTAACATTTAAGCGATTCCCTTGTATATAAATCCGGAGCCGATACTTCTTTGTGGGATTTCCAGGGATTATGACAGGGAATCGTGTCGCTTATTAACGTGGCATTAGGGATTATTCACGGGAGGACGACTAATAACTTGGGGTGGATATTAATTTTAACACTTATTCCGGGATACAAAAGGAATATTAAATTGTTCTTTTTTAAGAGGTCTATTCGTCACTCCATTTTAAATCTTTGTAAGAGATTTAACTATGCAATATATTATTCACTTAGGAGAATTCGATAAAGTAACGAGGGTTAATTATAAAATAACTAAAAATGAAGAACACTAATTTTCGATACTTAGTTTTTAACTAAAACGGAAAATGTTCACAATTCGTCTTATTTGTGCATGTTTTTTTGCAATCTCTTCGCCAAATGTAAATTGTTTTTCATATTTACTTTTTCTTCACGTGGTGTTATGAAAAGTCGTGTAAGAAACGAGCATTTTTCCGCAATACGAGTATAAGTCTAAACTACCACAATTTTAAGTTTATAAACTATACTTATAAAAACACTACTTGGTAGGTAAACCACTTACTTGCATTTACTTTCTTGTTGTATCATTATAATAATATACACTGATATTTAAAAAAATAAGTAAATTAAACATTCATTGCATACAAACTACATATTCCACAAAAAGTTCCCACAAAATTACATAGATGGCGCTATCCTCAACTAACACCAACAAAAGCTACGCCCGAAACTCATTCACGTGTATTTAAGACCATAATTTGGGCTCAATTCAGCAAACATTGGTCACGTGTCACCAAACCGTTGGTTCCAACCCTTGTGTAGTAATTATGGTGCAATGATGGTGATTGGTCGTAGGTATTAGACGATGTCTAACGGCTCCCTAATGGTTATATTCATAGATTATTTCAATTGTATTGTGTTTTGTATATTTTAATTTTGAAAGTGGGAAGTTAAATTATTTGATTATCGAGGGCACAGGTCCTAATTATACCTTTGATTCAGAATCATTATCTTAAATTATTTTGCCATTGTTTCTCCAAGCAAGAATTTTAAGAAACATTTTGTCCATAAAGTAGACCTGCACTGTTGACTGTAGCTACTTTGGACTGCAGTAGGAATAGGACAACATCGTATTATATTCGTTATACTAGATTGTCATCGGCTTAAAACAACTTTGTTCCTCTCATTTTTCTTTCATTTTCCTTGTTTCCCCTGTCATTTAGTGGCTACCCTAGCCACATATCTGCGAGCCAACCATTAAGGTTGCCGTTTTGTAGACCTATTCAATTTCTCAAATATATTGACACACACACACACATTGACACACTCACAACTTCATCGACAACACTTTCGAATTTCGGATTTTCAAACCAGACAAAGGTTTCGTGCTCTGTTAACAGTTTAGGTATTTATTGTTTTGTACATCAAAATTTATCCAGGCGTCCAAACTAGTATAATATACTGAGCTATGGAAACTTATGGAAGTAATCAAATATTTACTTACAAAATTTTTTGGGCAATAACATAATTACCAAAACACTTAACAACCAGACACCAGGCTGCCAGAAACAAAAGGAGCCATATCTGGTTTCCGCTCGGCGGGGCGTCGGTAGCTGGCATCGACAGCTATCATTAATCATTTATGTCGATGCTTCCATTTCTACCATCAGTCTCGCTTATATCTTTATAGTTTTTACACGTGAACTTACTTGAGATCCTCGAGATGTTATGGGATGGTGGTGGTGTATTCGTACCAGGCTGGGATGCAAGTACCTTTACTAGTGGTAGGTCTATATTTGAGAGGCCACCTGCGTAGGTACCACCGTAATGTCTATTTCTCCCGTCAAAGAGCAGTGCAGTGCTGTGTTTCGGTTTGAAGGATATATTGTAGTCAGAGTAACTACTGGAAATATTGAGACATAACATTTTATGTCTCAGGATGGCGAGCGAAGTGGAAGGTCAAGCATAGCTTTGTAATTCAAGGTTTTGTTTGGTTTTGCTACTGTCCATGAGCGGTCGTATCGTGCCATCAGGCGAACGGCATGCTCGTCTCGCCAGTCATAGCAACAAAAAAACTTTACACAATAGAGTAAAACTCCCATAGTTATTACTATAAGTATATCCAGTGTTCGATATAGGTAGACTGGCTTTGTTTCGATGTTATAGAGATAGTCCTACACTTCTGGTTATTACTGCTGTTACCAGGTATATTACAGAACATAATATGTTTCAGTTATGTATAAGCATTTTGTCCAGTATTTGTGATTTCTATTACCTTTCGAACATCGATATAAATTAAAGTGCATTTTTTTCTGGCTCAACAAAATTACGTGATTTCACCTGGTTGGCACTATCATTCAGATTTTTTTAATAAATGTCTAAACCATAATATTATCTACAATTCAAATGTGAATTTAATATTCTCTTTCTTTTGGACACAATTATGCTTATCTGCTTTTGTTCTTAAGGCTTTGCTAAATAATTGATGGATTCCATTTCTTTATCATATTCTATTTGAACATTTGTTTAACGATTTAAGGAAGTGGTTCTCAAACTCAAAAAATTCGGTGATTCATAATTAATTTGTGAATTATGACACGCTAAAAATAAAATCATTTTGTACCAAGTGGTTTAAAAATACCCCTTTATGAGGTAAAACTGAGACCATTCTATCAATTTCTTTTAGATAGTATGAAGCAGTTTTTATCCTCTATTCAAGTTAATTTCATAGAAAGCCAAAGAAACTTGCAACAAAATGAAAAAGTACCAGGCGCCCATAACCGTCGAACGGGTCCATTTATCACTCAACTGATCTTTTTGTCCCTTTCTATTAAATACTTTTTGTGTGAGAGATTAAATTTCGCGTCTCGTCCTCGGTCCGAACCATTAATACTATCCGCCATTATAGGTTGAACTTCTTCACCCCTTTTGATCTTTATCACTGTAGGTTTGAAAAGGGGGTTGGTTGAATTACCGAGGGGTCAAGTTATGTTGGTTATTGTCCCTTGTCATATGCTTTTTTATTTTTTAACACGTCTGGTCGCTGTTACATTGATTATGATTTTTGCGGTTTTCGAAATTACTGTGAACGAATGAATTGATATTTGATGATACGTCGCCGATGTTTTGATTTTGTTTTGTTTCGTTTTGCAAAGGGTTTCGGGTTATTTTGAAAGTTCTTTGTACCGACTGTTATGATTTTATTGTTTGTTACATGCAGATACAAAAAAAAATATTAATTATGAGTTTTGGTGACTTAGTTTCAGCTTATTAGAAGGTATAGAAAGTAATTATAGGTAGAGTTTAATAAGAGATACATTTTGTCATTAGTTTAAATCATATTTCCAAAATTCCTTAAAAGCGAAAAAAGCCGCAATTTATAAATTTGTTTAACACTTTTATAGTTGGAAATACACTTTTATAAAATAACAAATATAATGGGAAATCGTTTACCGACAATTCTTTGGTAGTTACTAGCCATAAATAAGTATCGTATAACTAGCCATAGACAAACAAGGGAGTTTATATAAACCTTAAATTATACGTCATCAACACCAAACAACCAGGCCACGTGACCGCGAACAATACAAGACAGATTGCCCAAGAGCCCGCCCATACATTTTACATCCAAAACTATTGTTTGATGTAAACCAATCATACATTCATACTAAACTATTACCTACTTCCATTTACTATTAAAAACCCCTTATCTGCTCACAAATAGACCTCAATTTAGGTGAACAAAACGCAAATAAAAATCAAAACGTATTCCAAATTCAAATTATTTGAAATAATTACTGTTAATACGTTCAGTATAAGTTGACACGTCATCGTACAAGGAGTATTTGTTATGAAGATTCTACAAGTAATGGTTAATATTTTTCAAAATGGCGCCGATGCCCACGCCACGTGCAAGCCACGCGTCGCTAAGAAAAACGGACGCGTCGACTCGGAATAACAGCTTAAATGCCCATCATTAGGGATTTGATCATGTTTTTTGTTTGTGACTATGGGATTTGATATAGATAGGGGTATTTTTTTAATAATGTATACCGAAGCCGCAAAACGGTAGTTTAATTTAAAATAATAATAAGCACCACTATGTAGCATATTCAGAATAATAAAACTTGTAGTCTAAGGCTCAATTGCACAAACTAACTTTAACTAACATACATTCGCAAGGTCAAATACGTCTCAAATGTATGGCGATGACATTTTCATAGGCAAAGGTATTGGCAAAGTTAGTTTGTGCAACTGAGCTTTAGCTAAGCATATATAGATACATCTATGATTCGAGCTGCAAGAGACTTTAATAGCATATGCAAAGAGTTTTCATTACATCTTTTTTATATACTGGGTATATCAGGACTGCTACCGAAAACGAAACCAGGTGATAGTTTTAGTGAGTACAAAATACAAAAACAGAGAATCATACCTTTCATTTTTTGGTAATGTGGTTGAATGAACTTAATATTCTTGTGTATAGATATTTATGCAGGTATTGTTTAAGTTGTATTTTTATTGCGTTTATTCTCTTATTGTCGTTATCGTTTCTTATTTCATTAAGTTTTTTTCTTTAATTTGTTATATAACCATGAAGACATATTATTGGCTCTATATTATTTATAAATATTGTAAGCCGTTGTTTTTCCATGCACAAAATAAAATGAAAATAGAATTATGCACGATTTTTCTCATTTATACTAGCAACAGACAATTTTATGACCAACATTGATGTGAATGGAGGTATCGAGCCATAAATCGTGTGCGATTAATACCTCCATTCACATCAAACAAAAAAAACAAAAAACAAAAAAAAAAACAAAAAAGTGCGTGGTGGCCTGTTGGTAAACGGACTAGACGCGACTGCCAACATGTTCACGGTGGTCGCGGGTTCGAATCCCAGGGCACACCTCTGACTTTTCGGAGTCAAGTGTGTATTGATAGTCAATCACCACGCACTAAAACGGTGAAGGAAAACATCGTGAGGAAACCTGCATACCATAGCGATTTATAAAAAAATCTATGGTATGTAAGTCCGCCAACCCGCACTAGGCCAGCGTGGTGGACTATATGGCCTAACCACTCTCAGTCGTACTCTCGATTGTGGAGGAGGCCCGTGCCCTGCAGTGGGACGTATATGGGCTGATACAGACATCAAACAAACAAAATTAATTGCTCAGTAAAACATTAATTGACTCAGGAATTGAACCCGGTTTACCCCAGTTCATAGCTCATGTAATCCACTAACAAACCAAAAACGATATTACCAAGATTATTAAAATGAATCCTATAATATTCCCACAAAGGATGACTAGTTTAAAAATTATTAATTTTTACGACACGTGACCAAAAATTAGCCCTTTTCGCGGTGCACACGGGAGGACACCGCGTGGCGCACCTTCGCCACAGGGCGCATGTGAACCCGGCTTAATGATGTAAATAGATTAAAAATTAATATTTCATAATAGATTTATGGCGATCAACTGATGCTCATTTTTAAGGTTAATTTGAGGTAAGAGGGCTTTGTTGTATTTTATGTGCGGGTTTAAGGCTGAAATCAAATAGTGTATACTTTTTGTATATTTGTAATTCTGTTTAGAGATCACTGATCGATAAGACCGCCAGTTATATCACCAACTTTATGTGTTTCTGTGACTATTGTATTTTCTTCTTTTTTTTTCTTTTTTGTCTTTTGTTTATCCTTTGTTACATTGTGTTATAATAAAGAGTTATTATTATTGGTGAGAGGATCTTTTCTGGGGGCGCGGCCGAGCCCCCTCCAAGTCGAGCTATAGGCCGTAACATCCTTTTCTCGAAGCAATTCAGACCATTTTCAACCCCCTATAACTTCGTTGTGGCTAAAGCATGAAGCCTGAATTTTCAGTTACTAAGCAGGCATTGTGTAAACACGGTATATTTAAAATTTCATTTAATTTGAACCAGTAGTTTAAGAATTATAACTTGTCAAACTTCCGTAATTTTGTCACTCACTGACTGACTGACCGATCATCAAAAGTCTAAGGCACTTCTAGCAGACATAGAACCTTCAAATTTAGAATATAATTAGTGTTTAGTATCTAAAGTAAGGGAAAATTCAAACATTTCATAATTTGTGTCTAGTTTTCTAGATAGACCAACTGCGTGAATAACTTTGTAATCCCATATAAATGTATAGGATTACAAAGTTACATTTGCAGTTAATGAATCATTGTACCCGTATATAATGGAATAATAGTTGTAGATAGATATCTATATACATGAGGCATAACAGGAGGGGATATAGAGAGGGAAATGGTATTCAGCCCATGAAACTGTACAACATTCCTCTAGAAAAACATGACGAAGAAAAACTTGCAAATAAATAGATTAAATAACTCGAAAATATCAATTACAATGAAAGAAAGAACATTAATAATCAAATCCGCTATATTTGTGATAAATTGATACCTACAAAAATAAGAAAAATCCATAAGACAGAGGCTTTAAGAAAACGTTAGTGATATTGTAGAAGTACCGAAAAGGAAAAAAGTAGGACTCTACAAAAAGACGTGAGATCCCATCAAAAACATCCTGTAAAAAAATTCCAAGTCTCGCAGCTCAGGTTTTCTACCGCAAAAAGTTGTGAGATGCATGCAATACCAAGTCAATTAATTTATTTAGTCCTTAAGGGACCTTCTATATAAAGTTACTAGCGGCCCGGCCCGGCTTCGCCTGGGTGCAAATACAGATTCCAGTCCATATTTTATTTAAAATCAATATGACAGCCGTTGTCTAAACTGCTTATCCATTTTCAATCCCATCCTGTACCTATTCTTATGTCCCATTTTATCCACCTTATATTCTATTCTATCCCATCTCTCCAGATTCAAATCATTATTTTGCTGTGGAAATATTATAACACTGTTACTACTCCGACGACATTCATTGAAATCAATTAAAAGATACCATAGCTGACCCGACCACGCTTCGCTATGGCTTAGTTATTATATGATGAATTTTATATTGAATTATTTAGCATAGCAAAAAAGCCCGACCCACCTTTGCCTGGATGCAGATATTTTTTTATTTTACTCCACACCAAATACATGTTATTTTTCGTATAAGCTCTTGTATACCTAAACATGAATGAGCTATCCTACTGTCCTGCTCAATTCCGTCCCATCCCGTCTGTTCAGTCACTTCCCGATACGTCCCGTCTTTTCTCTTCATTGACCATCCCGTCTTATACCGTGCATTTACATTTCGGCCTATCAAATGTGTCAGCTATCCCAGTCCTCTCCCCTACCTCCCACTCTATTATATCCCGTTTCTCCATATCCAAATAGTGTGCCTTATAAATTTTTGACATTAAACACTTTAGCGATTTTGATTATCCATGCAATATTCCATCCCTTATTTCACCCCCAGTATGCTGTTTTCCAAAAACATTACGCCATTACTTTTTGTTAGTAATAAAGAGATTAAATATAAATTTTCATAGAAATACACTCACACACACAATTAATGTAGTAACGGTCATTGAGTAACGGTAGTAACAATTATATATAACTGGTTTCTCAAGACACAGACAACGCCTAATTTGAGAATCCCTGCAATATTCTCCATAATTATATAAAATTGTTATTTTATTCAGTTCAGTTCAGTTTTTATTTTTATGTGTTATTTTATGAAAGATTTTTCATTTTCAAGTGACATTCTATCTTGAAAAGAAGTAAAACTTCTTACGTGTGAATATTATTTATTTGATTGTCCTATATTTATTTAGCTTCATAATATACTCTTTAGTTTACACAAATTAAATTTCTGAACGTATGCATAAATATTTGACAACCAATTTAAATGTCAACCACTTTTCATTACTGTCATTATTTTACATCTTTAAAATCTAAAATACGCCATTAATCGAATATTGTGGATATATGTTGTCGATTCGAAACCTTTATTTAAATACGTTATTTAATTTGAGGGAAGAGTTTACCGTATTGACGGTATGAACATTAAATGTTTGACAGTTACAAACCCATGAACATTTTGTATGGTATAACCAAAATCAACAACTCCTTATAAATAAGAAATTAATTGAAAAAACATTTTCCAGTAGACCAAACTGTAAATCTAAACCATTCTCGAATCTCCACGAACACACACAAAAAATTTCATCAAAATTGGTCCAGTCGTTTAGGAGGAGTTCAGTCACATACACACGCACACAAGAAATATATATATTAAGATTACGTTAGTTATTATCATATCAATATTAAAATTCTTTACGTTTTAAATAAATAGATCGACTTGGCCAGCAGCATTATGTATAAATTGTACGATACATTATGTTTTCATGCGATGGCCAAGTCGATCCATTTATTTAAAACGTAAAGAATTTTTAATATTGATATGGTAATAACTAACGTAATAACTTTATATAGAAGGTCCCTTAAGGACTAAATAAATTAATTGACTTGGTATTGCATGCATCTCACAACTTTTTGCGGTAGAAAACCTGAGCTGCGAGACTTGGAATTTTTTTACAGGATGTTTTTGATGGGATTATGCGTTTTCTTCTCCTCGTACAACACGTTGCAAATATTTTAGAATTACTATTGTGTGACTGCGATCTACATCAATATCAATTTTGACGATTCTGTAATGTCTATTTAAGATGCAAGTAAGAGATTTTAATATTTGATAGTGCGGCGGGTTAGGCCACCCGCAGGTAGGGGTAGGTAGCAAAATAGTAACATGGTTCGGGCTTTATTATTTTGCATCACCGTCTTACACTCGGCACTGTTGCTGGTGATATGCAACTTGAGTCACTGGACTTCGTTGAACACTGATCGTTGCCGTAAGCCAAAAGAAGATATGGCATTGATTGGCAAAGATAATACGATTTAAACCGACCATTGAGCCATAGATCGCAACTGTTACCTACAGGTGACATTCCTACAACTTCACAACAGCCTTCGTGGCGCAGGCGGTTAGACGCCGCCTGTGAAACGAGAAGCCGCGGGCTCGATCCCCGCACCGAAAGAAATGTTTGTGCGGCCCACAAATATTTCTTTCGGGTCTGAGTTGGTGAGACCGAAAAGTCTTTCGTAGTTCCTGATATCTGCGACACAAGACTCGATCTTAATGTGGGGTCAGGATTATGTATGTGACTGTTGGGCGTTATTTATTTTCCCTGCCGCACAGTCAAGCTGAGGAACGGTTTGCCATAACAAATTTTGCTATAACCTGCCGTTTTATTGATGACATAGAAGTAGTACGTTGCTTAAATTGTCAATATTACGGGCACGTTCAAAAATTTTGCACAGTTAAAACACCAACGTGCGCCATTTGTGCTCAGTCTCATGAAACTAAGGCTTGCCCGCAGAAATCGAACCCGGAATTTAAGTCAGTGTGTGCGCCTTGTAAAAGATTTAAAAAACCACATGACCATCGTTGTGGGTCTCAAGAGTGCCCAACATATAAAAACAAAATCGAGCAATTACTTCTTTCGACCCAATACTAAAAAATATGGATAAATTTACAATCGGTCAGTTAAACCTTCATAACGATAGGGTAGCGACGTCAGAATTAGACACGTTAATTCATGATTATAAATTAAATATCGTTCTAGTTCAGGAGCAATACCAACATGCGCGATTACGTAGTAAGGTATTACAACTCGATAACAACTCACGAGCAGGATTTTTTTTTTGTGTCGGGTTCACATCTTACCATTACCTCAGTGCGTAATCTTATGACGTCACACTGTGCTGTCGCTGAGGTGTCTAGTCCGATTTGTAAGGTTTATGTTGTGAGCTGTTATTTTCAATACTCAGATCCTGTGGGTCCTCATCTGCATCACCTCCGCTATGTCTTGCGGTCCCTTGCAGGACATAAGATTATTATAGGTGCTGACGTTAATGCGTCATCTGTCCTTTGGTATGGCAAATATCGCTCCACTGATACCGAGCGACGTTGCGCTGTAGAAGATTTCATTGCAGAGATGAATCTCGAAATACACAACACCCCCGATGCACCACCTACTTACAGTAGCCCTACGGGCGAATCTTCTATTGACGTCACACTTTCTAGTGGAGACGTCCGTATTGATAGGTGGCGCGTCCTACCGGACGCGTCGTGTAGTGACCATCGCCTGATTGTGTACGAGTTCTTGCCTAGATTGACACAGGGTCCGGTACAGAATAATTTTAATTTTAGATATAAATCTAGAGGTGCTAACTGGGATTTATTTAGCTCGCTATTTGCTCGGCATGCTGGGGACTTCACTCGCAATGATCTATCAGCTGAAACCTGTGCCGAGATTATGTCGGACACTTTTACATATTGCGCAGACATTACCATCGGTCGAGGTTCCATCACTAACACTCGGAGGTGCGATTGGTGGAATGACTTATTGGTCCAACTACGTCGGACTTTTCGCAGAGCGCGTAGGCGTTTCAACGGGCTTAAGAGACGTTGTGTCACAGGGGAAGCAATTACATCTGCTTTAAATAAACTGAGAGTTGCCAGATCACATTATAAAGCGGCCGTCCAAAAATCGAAAGGTAATTTGTTACGTAAAATTGTGGCCCGGTTAGATAGTGAGGGTCCGTGGTCTCCTTTATACCATGAATTCAAAGCGAATAGGTCAATCAATTTGGCTTATATTGAGAATTTAAAAATTGACAACAACTTCACAACTGGTATTGAGGAGACAACGGAGGCTCTGTTACAATCGTTAATTCCGGATGATAATATTGAAAATGATACAGAATACCATAAGCAGATTAGGATGTGGGCCTTGGAGGTACCGAACTCTTCCGATTCAAATCTCGCGTCGTTTGATGAATTTAGCGAAATTGTACGAGCTTTGCCCCTAAACAAGGCTTCTGGTGACGATAAAATAACTAATAAAATGATCAAAGAAGCGTGTAAATTGGCCGGCGATGCATTACTCACTGTTTATAACAGATGTATTGCTGAAGGGGTATTTCCACGGGTATGGCGTACCGGTTTCATTCGTATAATACCCAAGGGTGGCGATAAATCTCCACATGATCCTAAGTCGTATAGACCTATTACACTCTTACCGTCTCTAGGTAAACTTTTAGAACGTCTTATCGTCCCTCGATTGCTACCGGGTGGACCAAAGTTTCACGAAAAACAGTTCGGATTTACGACGGGTAAGTCAACTATCGACGCGGCAATATCGGTTAGAAGAGCTGTAAGTATATCGGCGCGCAAATATGTACTCGGTATTTTCCTGGACATATCCGGTGCTTTCGACAACGCTTGGTGGCCAATGCTGCTTCTTAAGTTGAAATTACGAGGTTGCTTTAAAAATATATATTCACTTATTTACTCGTATTTCTCGCACGGAACAACAAAACTTAAACTTGGACATTATGCTGTGTCGAAACCACTTACGATGGGCTGTCCACAAGGTTCGGTCTTAGGTCCTTATTTGTGGAACTTAGGGTTCGATGATTGTCTTGCAATTCCCTTGCCATCAGGGTGTTCTTTGACCGGATATGCGGACGACGGCCTCTTGCTTATAGAGTCAAATAGTAGGTCGGGATTAGAAATTATGTCGGACGCGTGTTTAAAACTAATATGTGATTGGGGCCATCGAAATCGCTTAACCTTTGCACCACAAAAAACGTTCCAATTACTTCTGAAAGGAACTTTAAAATCACAGCCGCGAATTAAATTTAATAATATCAATGTTAAAAAAAAGGAATCGGTTTGTTATCTTGGTTTAACTTTAGAAAGGAATTTTTCCTTTCTGGAACATATTAAGAACGTCGGGGAAAAGTCGAAAAGGAACTTTTTTGCTTTGACAAGAGTATCAAAATCAACGTGGGGGCTATCTTTCAATACACTAAAAATCATCTATGGAGCAACTTACTTAGGATGTATCTGTTATGGATCTCCCGTATGGGCTGATAGGGCTACTATCGGTGCTGTGCGAAGAAAACTGCTCCAGAGCCAACGTTTGGCGTTGATATTCTTGTGCAAGGCATATAGAACTGTTAGTACCGAAGCTTTGCCTGTCCTAGCGGGTGTACTTCCAGTCGACCTGGAGGTGCAACGTCGCGCCGCGATGTATTACTCTAATAGAGAGAATATGGATAAAAGTTTTTTCACCGCACGTGAACTTTTAAAAGTTGACAGATTATTTAAACCGGTTTCAGTGGTATATAGCGAACTATTAGATGAATGGCAAAATAGATGGGAGGTATCTTTGAAGGGCCGGCATCTATACCAATTTTTTCCTTGCGTACGAGATCGTTTAACAAAGACATGGCTAGATGTCGATTATTGCGTATCACAATTTCTCACGGGCCATGGTAACTTTAAGTCTAAACTATACTCTTTTAAGCTTGTTGCGTCGCCTGCGTGTCCATGTTCAACACCTAATTGCGAGTATGAGCAGTCCGCGCATCATATACTTTGGGAGTGTAGTCTTTGGCATAATGAGCGTAAAACCATGCTAGATAGTATGCAAATATCATCTGGAGTTGTATACTACATGGACCTTGTAGAGACTAGAAAGAACTTCCGTGCTTTCCGGCGTTTTTGCCATACCTATTACTGGAATCAAGCATAACAGTTCACATAATAGGTCCCATTTAAATGTAATAATAATTTGATCCGTGGTGCTTTACAGCTGGCTTCTCCGGCTGTGAAAGTCTTTTTGCGAGGTTATTTACCTCTTCAGTTCAATGTTTTGTCACCCGCTTTGCACGGAGGGAAGTGGACAATAATTTATTTCCAACTCCTCCTAATAATTTAACTTTCTGATTAATTTCGTTGCGGGTTAAAGACAAGTTAGACATTCCCGGAGACTCGCCGAGCTTCAATGCTCGGTGTCATTACATTGAGTGCCACTGTTGATCCTGGCTCACAGGAGTTACAGTGGTGGGTGTGAGGGTGGGACAGTCTCCTGATATCCTGGGTCCTTCAATGCAGTCACTGTGCAGAGTCAGAAAAAGAAAAGAAAAGGCTAAATCTATTTGGGTGCATTTTATATCAAATAAAAATGACATACAGCATTCAATGTACAACAAACAGATTAATAAGAGAAGCATGAGGTACAAGTGTACGCAAGCTGTAAAGCGAAGGGTGCGTTGATTGGAGACATTTCATTTGCATTGTTATTGGATGTCCAGCCATCGTGGTATGAACGGATGATTTTACAATTCATAGATTAAAAAACTCTTGGAAATCAGAAGAGACAATTGATTTTACGCAGAGTCTGTTATTGTTTGGTAGAGTTGTTACAAATGGATCGATCGCAGTGGTACCATCAATTTATCCTGCGTTTTGTTCTGTAAGTTAAATTGCTGGATCGATTGATGGATTGATAGATCTAGGTAGCAATCATTGTAAATAATGATACAACTCAAAAATTTGCGTTCCACATATAAATGTCCAGTTTCAAAGAAACCTGAACTGCATTAACAGGTTGTAACCCCTGGTCATATTGGATTTTTCTGTTCATTATCAGCCCGGCGCGGCATCCATCGTTCCCTGTCAAATCGTTCGACGGAAAACACAAGGTGATACAGGGGTGACTTGCATGCAATTCCGCCTACCTCTTTTAAAAAATGCGTAAGTTTATACATGCACGAAATATGGTCACCTTTTCATACTTATGTAAAAAGCATTCCTATGTCATCAGCATACAGTTAAAAAAACTGCTTTTATTATTTTCCCTCATATAAACTTAAAGACGGCTTTAAATGTTACTCTATGCCCCACACTGAATATTATTAAGGCTTCCCATTTGGGGTGGTGGTAGCGCGTTTAAGTGATATTAGAAGTGGACGTACCGTCATGATTGATTCCGGCAATTGTAATATCTCGTACCTACCATTAATGCGTATTATGTAGGCAGTTATCAACGATAAGGCGACGGTATTTTTGGCAATGAGTTATTTTTAATTTAAATTTGGAGATGAGCATATAAAGACGGAACATACAAGGCGAAATGTGGGTGTCCTGGCACCTCTGCCTATCCCTTCTGGGAAAAAGGCGTGAGTTAATGTATGTGTGTATGAGACGAGCATGGCATTCGCCTGATGGTAAGCGATACGACAGCTCATGAACAATAGCAAAACCATACATCACCATAAATTATAAAGCATGCTAGCATTCCATTGGCCCGATATGGTGAGACATAAGATGTTAAGTCTTAATATGTCCAGTAGTTACTCTATTTACAATGTCCTTCTAACCGATATACAACAGTGAATTTATCGAATAATAATATATGTAGTATAATTTTAATTACTTGTATTTTTTCTCTTTATCTTTTAATTAAGTATTCGTACACCTACTACAGCTCATCTCTGCATCACCTAAATGTCTACTGGGAGAAAATGCCACAGGCATTAAGTCCACCTTGTATACATTTGTATATGAAGCTTAATATATAAATAAATAAAATTTACATTGCTGTTTGGCGGGTGAAATCGACATTGCGGTGGTACCTACCCAGGCGGACTCACAATAAGAGAGACCTACTACCAGTAGTGATTGTGATTGATATGAACTCTTCTATTAGGAATGTTCTAATAAAATCGTATTTGCAGTTTTTTGACAAAAGCGATTACCTATTAATAGTTTTTTTAAGACCCACTGAATCGAAGTCTTAGGTAATTAAAAAAAAATTAAAATGTTTCTATCTCAAAAGCCAGAATATGCCATGAATTATCGACAGCCGACTGCTTAGCATAAGGCATCGGGTTCGAATCCCATACTCAAATGGTCCAAATGCTCGTGAGTGGGTTATTTCTACGTATATGAAATACTTGCGATGGTGACTTTATATGACTCATAGAGAATCAAGAAACCGTGAAAAACATTTTTCTATTTTGTACCATTGGGGTTATGTAACATTTTTTGTTAATTACATATAAATAAAATCAATTTTCAAATAAAGCAAAGAACCTAAACAATTGTTCGATATAAAACGGCATCCCCGAATGAAAACAGAGTAAGTCGTAAAAAGTAAAAAAATGCGCATACTAACATACCTACTGCATATAATGCCTCGTAATGAAGTAACACGACGCGCCGCTGTGACACAACCCCTTTGTGTTAACTGGAAAGAGTCATTCTACAATATTTTTCATAAACTTAATATTTTCAAATAATAAAGTTGGTTACTGGCAAACAAAAAGTTGTAAAGAAGTAATTATTTTTGGTCAAAGTATACATTATGCTTTTAAAAATTCCCATTAGTCCCAATTACGCAATGATAAAAATATTTTTTGGGACTTATTTTTGTATTAATATCGAGAATACTACTATCCACTTGATCTTTTTGAACGGACCGATATTTGACATAAATCATGCGTCAATATCCCCATATTTGAACATAAATTAGAAATTGTGAACATAATTCCATACCTTTATTGATTTCGAATTTCGACACAATTTAGTAATATTCAATTTACATAAGTAATATTTTCTCTCACAAAACACTTATCAAAAAAATATTCCCATCTCTAGAGAATAACCCACTCAACCCGATCCGTAACCGCAACGCGAATCAAAAAAGCAATATGTAACAAATTTGTTTTTCAATTTCGTACCAATTTTGCATAGGGCGCACCGCCGGAACACGACCAAATAAAACACAGTATTGTGGTTTTTATGATGCGTAAATATTTTCTACTTTTTTTTATTGGTCGCAAGGTGGGCACGAAAGAGGATTTCTACACAATAACCGCGTGTTATTGCCGAAATATGACGGTTGATTTTTTGTTTATTTTCAGTTATAGCGTTTTGCGCTTGAGCCGCTTATGAGATTTTAAATATGTTGGATTTTAGGAAACATCGTTTTGATACAAGCTTGTTTATGGAATTTTAGTTTTATAGGTTAAGTGATGTTATATACGTATAAGCTGTGTTCTAATTGGTGGTAATCCGCTTTTTGTATTATGATTTAAAAACACAATATATCCTGAATAGGGATTTAATTCCTAAAGAATCATTCATGAAACAAAAAAAGATGAATAACCCATTAGCAACTTCATAAAACTTTAAATAAATACTTATGTACTTTAAAAATTATTGTAGAAAATCCTACGCTATGCAACGGTGTCAAAGAAATATTTTCCAACAATATTTTTTTTTTGCAATGATAGTATGTGTGTTGAATATTCACATGATTTCGCACGTAATTAAAATCTCGCAGTTAATCCTTAGGTGATGCTAAATAAATTATTTTTTATTAACAATATTCTTTCATTGATAATTAAATACACACGCAATTTGGTACAGTCAGAATTACCCTGTAGCTTCGTCACACAATCCGTTCCGTCACTCTTCCATCATTCTACCATTGTAATCAATAAAAATCACACAATCCTAAACACCGCATTATGAATGTGTGAACGCACCCTACATCATTAACACCCCTGCAACCCTTAATATATTGAAATTATCGGTGATCGATGATAGTTACCTTGTCTATATGCAAATGTACAATACTATGCCGGCAAAAATTTGAATACCAAATAAAAGTTATTTGTTTATTTTTTCGATACGCCAACTAATAGTGCGTGTGCAGGACAGATTTGGGAGTTTTCATGGGTCCCATGGTTGTGACCCCCATAAAATATTAATAATTTAAAATTTTCCAAACAATATTTTCGTGATTCTTGATCGTAGGGATTCTGAAGTGAATTTTAGTATAAGTTATTATTAAGAATAATAGTTTGAGATTAATTAGAATATTTTTGTAAAAATTAAAATTAATGTAAAATAGATACTTATGTTTTAGAACATCGCACGACGTTTTTATTTTTCTTTCATCATTAAACTAGCTGAAATGAGCAGATATATAGAGCTAACTAAAACTCGGAATTTGTCTCTTGAAACCTACGCCTAGGCAGCCCGTGGTCCACTTTATGACCCCCCATAAAATAATTAAATTCGCACCCGTCCTGACATTGCAATTTGAATATGATATGCAAAATTTTGATTTGGCAGCTTGCAACGTTTGCCAATCGGTTGCCAATTTCACCGCAGATTGGATTTTTGATGGATGCCAATCCAGCTTGGCGCATTGTGAGAAAAGGGATGAATTAACACGACAAAAATCCCCAAAATTAAAGTGAATTCGTAAACTATCAATCTTTATTAACGTCATTAATTGAAATAAAAATGGTGACAGTTGGATTTAATTTAAAATTGATTTTGAGAAATTAAAATGGGAATTTGATTTAATTTGCGAGTTGTGAAGGAAATGTGTATAAAGAGTAAAATTTGTCAATGTTGGCATATAAAAACTAGACGAATTTTGATTTTTTATTTTGTCTCATTCCTGTGAACCTAGTTTTTATCTAAGAAAAATCACGTTACTTTTATTCAGCATAAAATTATTAATTATTATTTTTAGTTCAAACGACCCAAATAACTCATATTCGCTACACTTTCTACGTTTCCTTTTGCTGAGAAATATTTGTAATCACAATATTACAAAATATTTTACATCAGCTTAATTATAATAAACAAAAGAAAAATTATTTTAAAGAAATATGAAACACAAACCTATGATTTCTCCAGGTTTCTTAAAACTTATGTTATCACCTGTATTATATTACATACACATCTACACAAAACGCAACTTATTTTCAGAAACTTTGATAACTCTCATTAACTGTAACGAATATCCTGGTGGTAGGTCTCTCATATGTGAGAGGCCGCCTGGGTAGGTACCACAGCAACTTCTATTTCTCCCGCCAAACAGCAGTATGAATGCACTGTTGTGTTTCGATTTGAAAGACATCGTAGCCAGAGTAACTACAGGGGCCCTACTATATTAATCCGAAACGAAGTTCGAAACTTCGGACGATCGAAGTTTATATATGATACGAATGTACCTTCATATACTTATGATCGTTATTGACTTATGGTCGTAACCATTGACTTATGGTCGTAACCATAGACTTATGGTTACGATGTACTGTTACATCCCTCACACGTATTTAGAATTGCCTATATCTAACAGTCATCATTTTAAGAATCATATATAAGCCCGAGTCTGTGCTGCTCCAGTTAGTCTCGTGCAGTTATTCCTGTGACGCTACCATTTTTCGTGTTCGTGTTTTTTACTATATTCGTGTTCCTATTTTTAACCGACTTCAAAAAAAGGAGGAGGTTCTCAATTCGACTGTATGTTGCTTTTTTTTTTTTATGTTTGTTACCTCGTTTCTCTGTACTGTGTGAACCGATTTCGACCATTCTTTCTTTGATTAAAAGCTGATGCTTGTCATTTGGTACCAAACATATAGATATTTAAATTAATATATACGTTAACTGGATAAAGCTGTTTGAGAGTATTAATGATGTAGATGAAATGCTAGATGTTTTTTATGTAAAATTGCGTGAATGTATTCGACAACTAATTCCATCAACGCCGAAACGGAAGAACAAACGTTTTCCAGTATGGTTTACGCATAGCCTAATTCGATGTCTAAAGGAAAGAGATAATTTAAGACGTAGATTCAAATTGTACAAAAATCCCATGGATGAACTTGCTTTAAAAAGACTCAACAAACGATGTAGGCTCTTATCTGCCGAAGATTATAAAAATTACATAACTAATATCGAGCAGGGTATTTTAAAAAATCCCAAAACATTCTGGAGCTTTATAAACAACAAACGTGGCAATGGTGGGTCGTACCCCAGCCAAATGACTGATGGTAGCTCTTATGCTAATGACGGTGTAGCCATATGCAATATGTTCGCCACGAATTTTTCCAAGGTTTACAGGGTTTCCAGCCCTCGTATTAGGAGTGAGAATCACCTACACGATCTGATGCATATAAATATAAACAGCCAGGCATTTACTACACCGGTTATTAAAGAATGCACTGTGTTAAACGTGTTGAAGGCTTTAGACCGTAGTAAAGGCGCAGGACCAGACAACATACCTCCAGTATTTATTGCATCTTGTAGTTCAGTGCTATCTCTGCCTCTTACTATGATATTTAATAGATCTTTGTCATTAGGAAAGTTTCCAAGAGAATGGAAAATGGCTAAAGTGATTCCGATCCACAAATCGGAAGATAAGTCCCATGTGAATAATTATCGCCCTATCACAATTTTGTCAACCTTTGCCAAAGTCTTTGAAATTACTATCTGCCCTTTAATTCAAAATCATATGAAACTATATATGACTCCTTTTCAGCATGGTTTTGTAAGCAGTAGATCTACATCAACCAACTTGATCACTTTTGCTGAGACCCTTATTGACTCCATTGATAAAAATAAACAGGTTGATGTATTGTACACCGATTTCAGTAAAGCATTTGATTCCGTGTCTCACGATATTCTGGTAACCAAACTTTCGGCTTATGGGTTCACCGGCTCTTTACTCAGCTGGTTTAAATCATACTTAGATGAGCGAGTTTTTTGTGTCGTTATTAATGGTTTCCAATCATGTTTCTGTAATATAACGTCAGGCGTACCTCAAGGCTCTCACCTGGGTCCAATCTTGTTCAATATTTTCATAAATGACATTACTAATTGTTTTAAATTTTCCTCCGTCTTTATGTATGCTGATGACTTAAAATTTTGCCGAACTATTGAATCACAAGATGATTGTATGTTTCTACAGCAAGATTTGAATAGACTGGCACAGTGGTGTGAGGACAATTACATGTTATTAAATTCTAATAAATGTCATTATGTGGTGTTTTCGCGAAAAAATAACATAATCACTCATCAATATAACATAAAAGATGTTAGTCTTCAGAGTCTAGAAGTCGTAAAGGACTTGGGTGTTATTTTTGACAGAAAATTAACATTTGTTCCTCACTTAGATTATATAATTAAAAAATCCTCTAGAATGCTTGGTTTTGTATTAAGAAACGTCAAAACTTTAAGAATACATCTACAAAAAAACTTTTATATAATAGTCTAGTTAGGAGTATTCTTGAATACTGTTCGACAGTTTGGCGTCCACACTTTGCCACACATAGTTTGAGGTTAGAGCGAGTTCAAAAAAGATTCCTCTGGCATCTTGCTAGATGCGTTGGTAGAGGTAATAGAAGTTTTTCATATTCCAATAGATTGCTCTACTTCAAAATGACCTCCTTACAACGCCGTAGAGATATATTGGACTTGTTATTTCTCTTTAAACTATTTCATAATCAAATTGACTGTGCCACACTGTTATGTAAATTCAACCTCAGAGTTCCCGCTAGAATACCAAGATATCCTATAACTCCTTTATCTCCTCCTCTGCGTAGAACCGTACTGGGTTGTAACTCTCCGGTACCAAGGCTTTGCAAGCTGTTAAACAGCCTAAGTCATGTAATTGATATTCATGCAATAACATTACATAGCTTTCGTAAATTATTATATTCTGTAATATATTTGTAAATTGTACTTATACTTAATTTGTATACAGTGCCCGTATGGTCTTCTTTTCTTGTTTTTTTTTTATATGTTACATTTTTATGCTTTTACTTTGTTTATTAATTTAATTTATAATAGGCATTAATTTACTGAAATAGGTAGATATGTATGTAGTTAGTTTTAGTGAATGCTGTGTCTGCTTTAGTATAATCATGTACTTAGACTAAGTTTTTTATTTCTGTTTTCTGGTTCAAATGTATTGGTATGTGATTGATAGTAGACCTAATAAATAAAAATAAAAATAAAAATAAAATATAAGGCACAGGTCCTACATGTTTGGTACTTGGCGGCCCGCCTTCGATATGTTATGCATATATTTTGATTTGTTGGCTAGTCAAGTCATTAAGCAAATTAATCAACAAGCGCAAGTTCCATGAAACAAATATTATTTTTTTGCTTTGCAGTGGTACTTATTATTTAGTTATTTTTTGGTTTTTAGCGGTTTTTTGTTTTGAAGTCGGTTTTTATTTTTTCTTTACTATTTTCGTGTTTGTATTTTATAAATTTGTGTTACTTAATTATATTTTACTATTTCTGAGTTCATAAAATTGTGTTTCTTTTATTATATATTTTTTTAAAACCCAAAGTCGGTTTTCCGCATAACAGTACGTTATACAAATTCGAACTTTTACAGAGTAGGTACATTCGTATCGTATATAAACTTCGATCGTCCGATGTTTCGAACTTCGTTCCGGATTAATATAGTAGGGCCCCAGGACAGTTGGACTTAATATCTTGTGTCTCAGGATGGTGGGCGCAATGGTATGCCAAGCATTGCCTCGTAATTAATTGTGTTATTTTATTTGTTACTTTTCATGAGCGGTCGTATCGCTTACCTTTAGGCATGCTAAAATACGTTGATCAACCATACATTGAATTCGGTAGGGAATAATTCGGATCCTGCATCTTTACTACATAGCCGGCTTCCCACTTACTACACTGTAGAAGCCGTCAAAAATATTCATAGCCGATTTTTATCAACACAAAATTTACCCTCCATAAACCAAGTTAGTGCTTGCTCATAAAACGATCTAAGTTACATCTAAGTGAAATACATCAGAGCTGACCACGTTAACTTAACTGCAACTTTCACGGAGCTTTTTTAAACTTTCAAAACACATTTAAGTTAGATGGATCGTGCTTAGACTTTATAACTTAGATCGGTTGGTTATATTTATAATGTGTGTGCTTTAAAGTTAGAATAGGGATTTTGTACTTTTATGTTAGAATATTAAGTGTTATAGGGTGTACCTATCTTGATACCTCGTCTAATGTAGCAACTTCCTTTCTTTTTCTATATATATATATATATATTATACGATAAATTTGAATATTATACTAACGTATTTATAGGTGAAAACTTGTAATTGGCCTTCTGTTACATATTTTTCTTTATTTACTGCTTGTATTAGCTGTTAGTTTTCTGAATGTAAAAAAATAAAATAAAAAAAATAAAAATAGTCAACGATAATTTAGTTCAGTGAAATTCACTACTGAAACGGAGTAGATGGGTTCGGCTTTCGTTTTTTTTTATAGCAATGATTGGTGAGACGATCGTGGCATTCCGTGATGGTAAGCGAAACGTAAGAAGTGCTCAATATGTCTAATAGTTACTTTGGCTACAATGTCCTTTAAACCGGAACACTACGGAGCATGGCTGCTGTTTGGTGGGAGAAATAGACGTTGCGATGGTAGCTACCCAGGTGGTCTCTCATATATGAAATGAAATGAAATGAAATGAAAATGAAATGAAATGAAATGAAAATAATTTATTGAATCCATTAAAATGTTCAACATCGTTTAGATTCAGTCATTTTTTTTTATCTACCACCCGGTTCGGAAAGCGGTTTTCACTAGAGAAGAATGGGCAAGAAACTCTAGTGTTGCTCTTTTCAAAACCAGTTTACAATTAAGTGATTATTACATAATTTACAAGTTGGTTTAAATCAGAGCAGTTTATTAAAAATATTTTTAAAACGAATATTATTATATTATAATTATTACTATGGCTGAGTGAAGCGAAGTCGCCCAGAACGAAGAATCAGTATACTCTTTTTCGCCAAAACAGTGAATAATTGCGAAAGCCTTATGTAATCCATCAATGAATCCGTTACAATGTAAGCAAATCGGATAGACCAGTCTACGCAAGCAGCACCCGTTCACGAGTATGACGCATGTGCCAGCCATCGGCCTCCTCAACCATGTTGCAGGGAAGTGACCGACCTGGCACACGACGCCACCGCGAGCACAGACTTTTTAGCGAGCATGACATACCCAATCACTTACACAGAAAACGATGGCAAATTTGACATGTTACTTAATTTAAATGATATTATACAGAGCATACTAAGACTTCCGCTCCGAAATACTACCCATTTATTTAATTTAATTCTATTCCCAAGCCTTGCTGTCATCTAGATATTCTGAAATTTTATAATATGCTTTATTGCATAATTTTTGCTTGATAGTTGCTTTGAATTTTGTCATAGATAAGGCTTTAATGTGACTGGGAACTTTGTTATAAAAGTGTATACAGTAACCCTTAAAAGATTTGCTGATCTTGTGGAGTCTGGTCTTAAGAGTAGCTAGATTATTCTTATTCCTAGTATTTTTGTTATGAATATCGCTAATCTTAAGAAAACTTTCTTTATTTCTATGAACATAAATTAAATTTTCAAAAATGTATTGTGATGCTACTGTCATTATATTTATCTCTTTAAACTTTTCTCTAAGAGAATATGTGGACCCAAGCGAATAAATTGATCTTATAGCTCGCTTTTGGAGAACAAAGATGGTATTAATGTCAGCAGCACCACCCCACAGTAAAATTCCATAACTCATCAGACTATGAAAGTAGGCAAAATATACCAATCGAGCTGTATCAACATCAGTCAATTGGCGAATCCTACCCACCGCAAAGACTGCGGCGCTCAGCTTTTTAGCTAAAGCGACTATGTGAGAGCCCCATTGAAGTTTGGGATCTAATGTAATTCCCAAGAACTTAGTTGTCTCCACAAGGCTCAACTCATCTCCATTCAAAATAATGTTAGCATTAACTTTTTTGACATTAGGTGTCACAAACCTTATACATTTAGTTTTTTGGCTATTTAATAACAAATTGTTAATGCTAAACCAATGTACTATTTTTGAGAGGGTGTGGTTTACGTCGTCAATATTAAGATTATGTCGATTTACTTTAAATATTAAAGAGGTATCGTCAGCAAACAACACTACCTCACAGTTGTCCCTTATAAAAAAAGGTAAGTCATTAATGTAAATTAAAAATAGAAATGGTCCAAGAATCGAGCCTTGCGGAACTCCCATAGTAACGGCAGACCCAGGAGACCTTATTCCGTTGACATCAACACTTTGGACCCTATTACACAAATATGATTTGCATAATTCAAGAGCAATACCATTAATTCCGTAGTGGCTCAATTTCCTGATAAGTATATCATGGTGAACACAATCAAACGCTTTGGATAGATCACAGAATACACCTAAGGCATCCCGTGAATTCTCCCAAGCATCAAATATGTTACCTATAAGCTCCACACCAGCGTCAGTTGTGGAGCGACCCCGCGTGAAACCAAATTGTTTATTATGAAGTATTTTATTTTTTGAAAAATAAGATTGAAGTTGTAGGAGCATTAGTTTTTCAAAAATTTTGCTTAATGAAGGTAGTACTGAAATAGGTCTATAATTAGAGGGGTCATCTGTACTACCAGATTTAAAAAGAGGTATAACTTTACTCAACTTCATTTTATCAGGAAACATACCACTGTTTATACAAGCATTAAAAATTACAGCTAACTGGGGAGCCAAGACTGGTATTACAGAGTTTAAAATATTTGTTGAAATTCCCCAAAGGTCACATGTGTTTTTAATATTAATGTATTTAAATATTTTTATTATATCCATACTGTCAACGCAATGGAATTCAAATGAATCTCTGCCTCCACTCACATTTTCTTGTAATAACTTTTCGGCTATGGCAGGGGATGAGTTTAAACTTTTTGTTATAGAAACTGGTACATCTGAGAAGAAATTCTCAAAAATTTTTGCTACTTCAACATTAGATGTAATAATTTGATTATTAATATTTAAGCCAAATTCTGTGTCCCGAGGTTTAGCTCTACCAGTTTCTTTATTAATCACACTCCAAGTCATTTTTATTTTATTTTTGGAGTTTTTTATTTTATTGCTTAAATACATTGACTTAGCTTTATGACAAATTTGTTTAAATATTTTTGAATATTTTTTTACATATATTTTAAAATCCTCACTATGGTTATATGTTCTTTCATGATAAAGTTCATATAATTTTTCCCTACTTCTATGTATACCAATAGTAGCCCAACTGTTAAAACATGTCTTTTTGTCACTGGAAATGGACTTGGAAGCAAAAATTGACTTGAATTCTTCACAAAATGTGTTGAATACAAAGTTATATAATTTATTAGGGTCATTGCCCTTTATAATTGTAGTAAATTTATCAGATATATTTTTCCTTAACTTTTCTAACCGAGCCTTAGTTACTGGAACTACACTATGTTTCTCATTGTATTGTTTTTGTAACTCACTGCTAAATGTGACAAGTTGTCCACAGTGATCTGAGTGTAATTTATTAATAATACAACTATTTATAGGCACTATATCAGTGAAAATATTGTCTATGCAGGTAGCACTGATATTAGTTATCCTAGTTGGCTCTGAAAAAAGGTTTATTAAGTCGAATGACAAAAATAGATTTTTCAACCTTATAGTCATTGAATTATTTTCTAACAAATTAACATTAAAGTCTCCACACACCAGCAATCTCTTATTTGATTTGCTTAACTTCCTCAATGCATCTTCCATTATACATTCAAAACTATCATATGATGAAGAAGGTGGTCTGTATACACTGACAATGACAAACTGCTCTGACTCTATACATGATATTTCTGCTGTTTTTTCTACAGAGAGGCTCACTATATCCTTTCGTTCTTTAAATTTAATATTTTTATTAATTAATATTAGTGAGCCACCATGTATTGCACTTTCCCTACAAAAGTTGCTACCAACTATATGATTTTTAAAATTGAACATGAGTTGTTCAGTTTTCAGCCAATGCTCTGTAATGCAAAGTATATCAATTTCCTGACAACTCATAAACAATTCTATTTGCAATTCTTTACCTAGCATGCCCTGGCTATTTTGATGAACTAGTCTTAAAATATGATTATTGTCACCCATATTGTTAACACTATTCCTACTAATGGGTGGTGAGGTATTCATTTCAATGTCATATGATTTATTATTATTTAGTGGAATGTAATGAATGTCACAATTACAATAATTTTTAATGATGTGATTGCAAGAGGTGGTGGACTCTATTGTCTGATAACTTAATTTAAATTATTGATATTATTTGGAACAGATACAGATGTATCATTCCTTGTCATAAATGTCAACTGCTCAATAGAAGCAGGTGGGGTAGCCAAATTTTTGGCTTTGTCCAAAATATTAAAATATAGCAATTTTGCTATATGTCGTTTTATCAAATATGAATTATTATTTTTATTTAATTTATACTTACTGTAGTAAGTATTTATGTCAATCACTGTAAAATTATGATTATTTATAAGGGCTTCTTTTAAAATACAATTTAACTTATATCTATTATTTCTTTCCACGCGTGACAAGCCTTTTTCATAGGGGAATGTAAACATTACAATATTTTTAACTTTTAGAGATGTTAATTTGTTAAGAATAGTGAGATATTGGCTTGTGTTTACATTGCCCCTACTACCAATAAGAATGATCAGTGTTGAGTTTTCATTAAATTTATAACTAATAATTTTATCAACAAGTTGTTGACATGTATGTAAATAATAATCTATCTATGTCAATAATTAAATAGACCTAACAGTTACATACATAGTCCTGACTCGTCACTAAGATCGGGTCTTATGTCGTGAGTATCAGCAACTACGATATACATTTGGGTCTTACTAACACACAGAGCCGAAAAAATACTTGTGGTTTAGGCACACATTTATATCGCCCCGGGAATGGAACCAACTGCGCCACGAAGATTGTCAAATGCATCATAAGGGTTTTTGAACATTGCCTAAGGATTTAATCAGTATCAGCCCATATACTTACATTGCAGGGCACGGCCCTACTCTACAATCGAGAATTCGATTGAGAGTGGTTAGACTATATAGGATTTTATGTATCTATATTTAATATACTTTCAATATACGTGGTATATCAAGACCGCGACCGCAAAAGAAGCCTGGTGGTAGTCTTAGTATTTGCAGACACAAAGCAAATAAAAATATTGCAACGAAGGCGACAATTTTTTGTGATGTTTTAAATATCATCGTGTTTGGGGTAATTTTTTGGTAAATCCGTAGCTTTTGCTCAAATAGCTTAAAAAGCAATAGTTTAAAAATAAAAGGGTGTATATTACATTACATATTTTGGTATTTTTAAGAAAAACAATTTTTTTCCTTTGTTTCTGAAGTCACTAAAACTACCACCAGGCTTCGTTTTCGGTCACAATATGGATATACCCTGTGTTATTGACTGGCAAGATAAGAAGGAAAGTTGTTGTTTAATAAATACATTGGGAGTTCATAAGATAATTTAAATAAAATCTCTCATTATTCGTATAAAAAGTATATTTTCAAAATAATCAAATATAAAACAGAAATAATTGCCGTTCGCTCGGCAAATATAAACTTAGCATAATATATAACTACGCGTGACATACATTGAACTTAAAATAATCTAAGCTAGCGAAACTAAACTCAAAGAACATATTCACTAAATATAGCAAAATTATACTAAAATATACAAATGTAGTACAATGTAGATCCGTGTTTTTGTCTAAAAATAATTACTAATAAATTGATCTACATCATTTTTTAGGTAAAAGACTTAATCGTATTACATATAAATGATCATGGCGTATCTGTAATAGGTGGCCTAAGCCTTTTCTATCGAACTCACAATTATAAAGGAAGCGCGTGCCCTGCAGTGGGATGCATATGAGCTCATTCATTTTGTTACTACTTTATGTTCAATAATTTCTAACTGTACTGTATCAGTTTACATACGTTCCACTGCAGGACACGAGCCTCCTCTACAATCAAGACTACGATTAAAAGGGGCAGCACATATTATCTACCACGCGAACCATATAGTCCACCGATTCCTAACGCAGGATACAAAAATACAAATACAAAACTTCATTGAATATGTCTGTATCTACCCATTTACGTCCATCTGTAGGGCACGGGCCTCCTCTACAATCGAGAGTACGATTGATAGTGGTTAGGCCATATAGTCCACTACGCTGGCTTAGTGCGAGTTGATGGATTTTACATACCATATAAATTCTTGTAAATCACCATGGTATGCAGGTTTCCTCACGATGTTTAATAACTACCAGCCTTTGCTATGCAAATAAATGTCACAATATAGTCCAGAACCCACACCAAGATCGAATCTTGTATGTGGGTATCAAAAACTACGGAGAGACTTTTCATTTCAAACTCGTAACAAACATATTTCAGAAACATTGAATAATCAGTTGGTTTCCGCGAGTATTATCATTATTATTAAATTAATTTGTTCATTTTGAGTATTTTATGTCATATTTTAAAATCCAATGTAAATAAATATAAATTCCCTAGCATTTATATGTAATATAGCAATGTCTTTAACCGATTAACAAATTATGTTTAGAATTAATAATAATTTTCAATAACCAATATTTTTCATACAAACTAAAAATCACCATGAGTCTGTTCTATACTAATTAATATCTCATTTATATCAAAGAATAAAATGAAAAGAAAAAAATTGCGGCATTTTATAAAGGTTCATACTTAATCCTTACTCATATTATAAAATATGTTTCAGAGAGATTTTTTTCGATCATAATATTATAATTTTCCATTTCAAATTCTGAAAACATGAATTTAATGAAAAGTAAATTTTTGTTTTATTCAAAAAAACGTACGTAAAATACTTTTATTTTGATCGCACACTTTTATAATTTGACAAACTCTGACAATCATAATAGTTTGACAAACCCAACAATAACAAGAGCGAATTTGCGGACAAATGATTGTGATTTCGTGAAGTGTTTTTGTAAATTTTAAAACCAATGCACATAAAAATCTGCTGAAGAAGTGTTATGTACGCTTTAAATTTCGGATTCCATTTGCTAAAGTGTTAAAGCAAATAAATGTAATTTTTCATTAATTTTAAGTAATTTTATTGGCTTCTTATTGACTTTCAAAGTATTCCACTGAAACTTAGTATAATAAATATTATGGAATTTTGAAATATACAGAACATTGATTATTGTTTGCCCGAAAACTACAAGTGACAAATGTCATTTTTAGTCGAATTAAAATCTATGAAGATATTACATGTATTGAGTTGCTTAAAAGTTTTATTTTATAAAAGTACGAAAGATTGCCAAAACTCTTTTCAGCCATATACTAATACATTTTATAAAATATTTCATAATTGATGTACACATGTACATCAATTATGAAATAGCAAATATCATTTTAATTACTTAGTATGTACTAAGTAATTAAAATGATATTTGCTAGTACTTTTTATCTTTTTGAGTATGATACCAGATGCCTGAATTTTTACATAATTCATTTGATATAATGAAAATGTAAGAAAGACTCGGTAGTGAGATTATGTACTTAGACACTAATAATTACATATATTATTGCTTACCAATTTATAGTTAAAATATAGATATACATGTTGTAGCAGAAAGCGAATCATATAATGTTAATTTGCATGGGAAACTTATCCACAAAATTCAACTTGGCGAGAACTAACCGTGTTCTTGGACACCAATTTTGAAATATTTCACTAGACAAATACATAAAATTAATTTGACAAATGTATACATACCTCTATTTCTATTTCAAGTAGCCATTCTTGTTATATAATAAAGCAGTCAAGCCTAATTGTTCACATGTCTTTACAAAACTTTGATCGAATGCTTTACTTGGGTCAAGTTAGACTCATTTCTTGATAAAGTCCAAAAAAGTTGTCAAGTTACTAAATACACGATTATTTTGAATTGACAATGAAAACTGTTTAAAGACCTTTTTATTCTACCAATATATATGTATAACTTAAAATATGGTGTGCAATAAAGATATTGAGTATTGAACACATACATACATATACATAAATGTTGACGTAGTATTTTAGATACAAATAATATAGCTTTTAGTTGTAAAGATTATCATGTAGATATTATGAAGTGACTTGAAACACATTTGAAAATTCAAAGTCTTGCGTATCAAGGCAAGGAGATGAAATTTAATATGTTTAAAAGATTATCTAGTGTTTGTATTCAGTAATAACAATATATTTAATTGAAATTGTGTGTTTTGTATGGAAATGTGTTTTGGTTCTAATTGGGATAAATTCTGTATTTTACCTTTATCTATGTCGTTGAATCACATATTAGTACCATATTCAACTGTTCTATGGGTAGAACACTTTTCGAAAAAGTAGCCAGGATCAATAATATTCATTTTCGGTGACCAAGACCTTAGTTTTATAAGTGTGTGAATTGATAAAGTCCCATGCAAATTGCGCATTTAACATGTTAAATAGTATGGAAATTTAGAATTTTTTCACTACAGATTACATCCTTATAAAAATTGCATAAAGCATACCAATTTTATTTTATGTACAAGAACTCTTATATGCGTTAATTTTATTCTATTTGCTTAAATTTTTTTGCTGACGAAAATAAAAGCATCAATGAAGAAGGTGAAGATTTTGAATGCTTTATTTTCGTCAGCGAAAATCAGCAAAAACTAATTAGCAAATAAGAGCTTCCAAGAGATCATTAGGAAAACTTCTTTTTATTTTATTCCTCTTAAATAAATACATATCACATTTGAACACATCCATCCGTATATATTGTGACCGTCTAAATTAAAAATAATACATTGTTCCCAAGCAATTTTGCTCCCATTTTGGAACTTAAAAAAATAATTTTATAAGCGATACTTACTTTCAAAGTCGATCGCTTTGGGTCTTTTTGGAACATATGGATTAAAATATAGCTACGCCAAAGGAAACACTCAGATGCTGAAGATTATAAATTATGTTATTATTAGGAAAAAAAATTAAATGGCCATATTATTAAAGAACATTGATCACGTCTAAAAAATATAATTATATTTTGGAATAACAAATGAAATGATTGATTCTGATTTTTTTAGTATAATTTTTTAACCTTACATTAAATTGACAGCAAAAGTGCTTCCAAGTGTTTCCTTAAAATAATATTGATCAAACAATATCCTTCGCCTATCAATTTCCGATCAATAATGGAATATATGAAGCCTCATTAAATATAATATAATTACCTAGCATCATTACGGAGTATTTTATTTTATTTACACATTTTTTATAAAATAACTAAATTACTTGAAAAGCACGTCATAGTCGTTGTATTGGCAAAGACTACAAGCTTATTCTATGTTCCCGTATAGGAAAGTAGGCAGTGGCTTGTGAAGCTAAAATTATTAAAATAAATCTCTAATATGGACACATTTTGGCAGCGAGAAAGCCAAGTTCTACAATACTTTACTAATCAATATCTCTGAAAAATTATTATCCAAACGAAAATGACGTCTTTCATCAATCATCCTTAATCGAATTATTTACAATTAATCGTAATATTAAAATAGACCATCTCATTTAAAACACCATTTGGAACAACTTGGCACGTAACCTACTCAAAACGGCCTATGTATACTAAGATATCTTTAAAATAAACATTTTTCACTACAAAAAAAAAGGAAAATGAGATCAATCGATAAAAAATTTTGGGTTGTTCTTTGGAACAATTTGTGTTGCGGGTTCAAGGCAGATTTCGCAAAAAAATCCATGTCTTATTTTTTATTTTTACAATTTCGAATTATGTTTTAATATACCGGGTATATCAAGACTGCTACCGAAAAGGAAGCCGGATGGTAGTTTTAGTGACTACAAATTTGTATTTGCAACTAAAAATATCGCAAAGAAACGCGACATTAATTTTTAATGTTTTTTTAAATATCATCATTTTTGGGTGGTAAATCCATAGTTTTTGCTAAAATAATAATTTAAACAGTTTTATACCTTAGAGTATTTATAAATAAAAGGGTATACACTATTATTTTAGGAAAAAAATGTATTTACCACCCAAAAATGGCCATAGGAAAAAAAATACAAAAAAATTTGACGGTTTTTTTTTTTTGCAAAATTTTCTATTGCATTGTGCCTGAAGTCGCTTAAACAACCACCCGGCTTCGTTTTCGGTAGCAGTCTTGATATACCCTGTATTTATTCCGGTATTGTATTTAAATTATTGCGTCATATCATGTTATTAATTTGTAAGCTAACTTTTTTTTACAAAAAATATCGAAATCTTGATTTTTGTATTTTTGGATGGTTACAAAAAACTTGTGAAATCTGCCTTCCTAACCGGCAGTGCCATCGAGGTTATAAGCCAACGATAACATATCAGTTGATCTTTCGATACACGTCTCCTTATAAACTGTACAATATAAGCTATGTATACGAATATATGTCAACACCAAAAGCGGAATGTAAACGCATAGATATACCGACGAATGCTAAATAAACCATTATTGTTCATCCTACCATATTGGGGCAAAACTCTTGATAAGTATAGCTTGGTAAAAAAGAACTTTTAAAGAGGGCGCTAACATCGAATTTAGTTTTAAGATGGCAACCCGATATACTACTCTATATACTACGACGGATTTTTTTTAGATACTTGTTATTTTTATTTAGAGTTATTAATCGTCTCTTTGTTTATTTTAAATCACAAAATAAACAGAACCGTCCGAAAATGTATAAAAAACCTAAGTTTGAAATTGAAAATGAAATTTTTAACAGCGTTGCCATAATTGTTTTTCTATAATGCCAGTTGTTACCGCATTGTACACTTTTTTGCCAAGTTATAACAAGTATTTAAAAATATGATGTTTTTGAATTCAACTTAAAATTAAATGGTCCCTTTTTGTGCGTTTTTTGTATTAAAAAAGAAAAATGTCCAGTTAGCACCCGTCGGTAAATTATAGCCAGCTTTTATTCATATGTAATCTATAATACTGGCAAGATATAAAATGCAACTTTAAAAATCTTTCTAAAACACTATGTTATAAAATTTTATGATTTTAATAAAATTAAATATAGTTTCTGCATTTTCTTCGTTCTGATTTCAAATATGGGCTGGCCATTTTGTTGTGATTTTTTTCTTATTTTATAATTGGGTTTTATGCCAGTATCTTATTAGTCAATAGGAGATCTTTTTATTTATATAGTGGCAGTGTTATATTTTGCGAAACTATATTAAATTTTCATAAACACACATAGAAAAAATCGTTACAATTTATAAAAACACGACTTAAACAAAGCCATGTTTTACAAATAAAAAATGGGTAGTTTTAACAGACCCATATAGAAAATATATAATTTTATTTTGGAAAGCGTGGCGAACAGAATAACCCAGAATTTATTCATCGCACGCTTAATATTAAATTTATGCCCAGCTGTGGACGAAGTGACGTTTAATGCAACATTCTGTAGTTTTATACATGGTGTTCACCGTTTGGAGAACAATTTCCAGCCGAGCATGAAGAGCACAGCTGTGCAAATTGATCCGGACAGCTTGTCAGGAATTATAGACGAAAATATTGAAGTGTTCGACTCCTTGTCAGGATTTTCTTCAGTTGATGTCGCGTCGGTCTGTAAAGAAAATAAAAATAATATTAATACTGTAGAACAAAGCCGTATTTTGAATATATTGTAGAACACATAAAGGCCACGCATCTCTATATCCTATAGTGTTACAGATTTTCGTGGGCGGCGGTGACCTCTTGCCGACAGACTAATGAACCGTAAGCTCGATTGCTCAATATGATATAAAAAGACATGAATATAAGAAGAAAACTATGAATTGACAACCAACTTGGGTCTCAATATTTAAAAGGTCTTATCTGTAAATCAATTATACCTAGTAAAAACCCTAAAATTTAAAATGGTGTTGATTGATCCTCATAAAAATCTATCAATTTTTTTTACCTATTCTATCCCACGGCTGGGAAAAGATCTCCCTCAACTCCATCCACTTATCCCTATCAACTGCTAATACCATCCAAATGCTGTTAAATTCGTCAAAGTTATTACCATTACTTTATTTAAAATCTCTAACACTTCTTTAGTACCTAACGTTCATTAGCTTAAACAACATACACAATAAATCTAGATCCGTCGTAGGTATAAACTTAGCAAGTCCATAAAGACTGTAAACACTTAAAGCTAAATGTGAACTCCTAAGCGCACTTGGCAGCACTTTTTATAGATATTAATAAAACAATGCCGCCGTAAACCGAAGGGCTTTTACACTATACGATCTTTCTATTGCTATCGGAATGTAGTGTATTGGCCATTTACTCAGATAAATATTGAGTAAAAATATTGTCTTCATTATATCTGTAGTGCAATCAATTTTTATTGAATTGATTGGATATGAAGTGTGGGGTTGCTTATTCAATTTTGATAGAAGGATAAGTGGAGAGGGAGGTAAAGTGACCGTATGGCTACTATTTGTTTTTGTATCCAGTTTTTATTGACCTGTTTACTATTTTACCAAATTACTAAATATTATTATTTAATTTATTTAAATATAATATGCTCTTGGTTAATTCATTCTCTATGTATATTTTTTTAAGTTTTCTTTTAACTTTAGAGTCTTATCATACTAATTTAGAAAAACATTATATTCACGAATTAATGTTTAATGCATCTTTCGGTCAATTAAAAAGCGTATAGGGTACGTCCTTATAAGTTTAATTAAACACAAAATTAACTACTATTTATTATAAATCTCAGACGTTTACAACAATACATTATATAATAAATCCAATTTACAGTTACTAAAACAATACAAATAAAATATCTTTAACACCCACGATATATCGTTCCGACATTATGACACGACAATAAATCGTGCATTGTAAATCCGGTGGTAATTCAAGTGAGTGATACACTTCACTATTTTATTGTATGGATAATTTGAATGGTATTTTTATAACAGTGGGGTGGAAACAATGCGTGTTATGGCGGTATAAAAGTGCTCTCCGATATCGGATATTAGAGTCCATTATTGAAGATTAGATATTGTTTGTGTGATTTCTTTTTGAATAAAAGGAAATTGGAAAAAGTCGTCCTATTTTTTATTGCATAGGAGTTGTATGGCAAGCTGTGTATACATTATGCTTTGTTTTCGACATGTAGAGCTGTATTAGATTTTGTAATGTCATACAATAAATTTGAAACAAGAAAAAATAAAAATAGATAATTATAATACGCTTAATACCCACAAACATAGCCAAAACCGTATATAAGGATCATTTTAATTGTTATGGGTGTTTAAGTCTACCAGGGATTTTTACTGGTTTAATATTTTTTTAAAGAGAAATATTCCTTATCATATAAACTTCAGTTTGAATGCAATAAAGTTTCATATATCACAGCTATCTTTTTGCCTTTAATGGCAGTAAAACCACACCAATACAGTAGAAATATTTTTTCCGCGTCTATATATCCATGTAAATTAAACAGGATCACTAACCAAAGGTACAAAAGACCCTACCGCATACAAAATTAACCAGAAGCAATCCGCTTTACACTGCTTTTTAGCGAGATGTATAATTTTATTATACCCTAATTTCGCTCGGAATTGAAATGAAACCGACAAATTGCTTTCATTATTCTCAAGTTGTGGGAACGAGAGGTAAATATAAATAAAGGTAGGAGCGAAAGAGACAGGAATACGTTCACCTGATAATCTAGCATCAATCGGAAGGAGTCATTTACATTTGCATACATTTTAAGAAGTAAATAAAAAAATAAATTAAGGTGCCTGGTATTGGAGATGTCACCCTCTTTGAGTTGAGTTTATACGATTATAGCCTCTATCGCAGTATTGCAAGGCACAAAATTAAATGACAAGCATTATCTAGGTGATTTCAATAGGAATAAAAAACTCATTTCAAAGCCTGTAGATTCATGATCTGATACAAATCTTTACATACAATAAAATTAGTCAATAGCTACGTTTGTTTACTTTTTTCAGTGTAGTATGGGTTATTTAAAATTATAATAACTTATGCCATAATACTTAAGTGCATTGATTTATAATAAAAAAATACGGTATATTTCACGGGTCATACACATACGCATGTTCAGAATGAATATTATCTTCAAATTTCTGGATTGATTCTCTGACTTAATTTTGGTAAATGACTTACAAATACTTTTACTAGTAAAGTTTACTTTTTACTAGTAGTTTTAAGTAGTTTTTACTATTAAGACATATACCAAATAATGAATTATCTTCAGAAATGATTAATATAACAACAAAAATTTCCTCAAATGTCCCCTTCTGTGGACTGTTCGTAAACGCACTTGGCATATTTTGATAGATATTTCTCATACTTGATATGCGTTATCTATTTAAGTTATATTAAATATCATTAGTATATATACTGACTATTAAAATTTTACTGAGTAAATTAATATATGTTAAAGTGACTCCACAAAAATTTCAATAAACTGTTGGTTACACGGTACTGCGACTTTTCTGTGGACCTTAAATTCAACCGAATAAATTGGCCTGAATAAAATACTATATTACAAAAAAAAAAAAAACTGGCCACACTGACGGGTGGCATCGGTCACATTGGATTTAATGACTGAGCCCAGCGTAGGTTCTTCATTAAGATATTGAGATCTTTAATAGTGTTATTGTCAAAGATCGGTGCTTCTTTTCTGTTCCTTGTGTACTTGAGTAAATAATTATTAGTTTTATTAATTCACATGCTGCCGAAATAGCTTAAGGGGAGTAGTTGTGGAATAAATTTACCTACTTGGCTACCCTCAAAACTAAATTAGCATTGCTAATTTTTTTTAAAGAATGTCCTTTCTGTGGACATCTTTTCTGTGGATTTATAAGTCCACACGAAAGACAATGTCTACAGAAAAAAATAAGTAATAATGATTTAACAAGTAAAGCAGTATTTTGCTTGCCTGTAAACGCAGACGTGGAGTGCTGTGGGCTCGATAGTTATGTATTTAGCTTATAATAATATTAAATTATTACTCAGTATCGGAATAAAACCATGTTCCATATGATAGCGAATAATGTGAATGCCGTTCATCATTCTTTAATTTTAGTGATTCAGATAACTTAATTGCACCATCGAAAAAACAAAAAATAAATTCAGCGATGGAGACACTTGCTTTGTAACTATTTTTGATATGTTTGTTCTTTTGTGTAAACACAACACCCTTCTGTGCTCGAAAAAAAATTATTATAATTTCATTTTTTAGCCTAATCGAGGAAACGATCTTGTTTTATGTTTTAATTTTAATATTCTGATAATATCATATTAAATGAGACTGATTTCGTAAAAATCCCGACCATGTTTTTTTTATACAATTTTTCGCCTCGTTTTGTGTATGACCCTCACACAAAAACAAATACATGTATAATTTTTAATGTAGGTTAAAAATTTAGGTAATGTAGGTAAATCATTCTTTTTTGTATTTTTTTTTTTGGTTTTTTGACGCCGAATGGTCTCTCGTCGGTTCTGATACCCACGACACAAGACTCAATCTTAGTAGGGATCGGAAGTGTGTGATTGTTGGGTGTATTTAAATATTTATTTATTTTTATTTGGATCTGAATAAATTATTTATTTATTAAGCGTCATATAAAAAAGTATACAAGGCTGACTTAATGCCAGTGGCAACATCTGCCAGTCTACCTTTAGGTGGTGCAGAAATATGTACATATTTGAATAAAACATTTTGTTATCATGATATACATTACTTGAAATAATTTTCCAAAAAAATCAAATACATATCCATAGGCCACAGCAATTTGTGGATTCATATCTTTTAACCAAAAATCGCTTTACCTTACCTACGCTTTATACCTTGTATTATTTTTCCATATGAAAACCCCAAACTATCACAAAATAAGGGCTCTTCAACAAGCAAGGTGTGTTTATAAAAACTACTGTTTGTTATGCAAACATTTTAGTGGAGGTAAAGGAATCTCTTTCCACACAATTGTGATTTTAGTGCAGGCACACGATTCCTTTGATGTTTCCTTTGGATATCAAAGTATTGATGATAAACAATCTCGTTTGTTTATTGATGATTTGTATTTTTGTACTCTTTGTAAGGGTTGGTAAACTTTGACGATTCTGAGGTAAAAAATCGATTATGGACCTATCCTATGGACGATATACTTGATTATTTTATACAATTTAAGATACTAAAAATGTTTCAAAAACTTCTAGGGACACTTTTTGAAAGGAGCCAGTCTGTTGTTCAATCTTTTGAGATCGTAATTACGACAATACGTTTTGTTAGTTTTCATTAAATTTCATTTTATCATTTTAAAATTAAAGGTAATTTTATAATCTGTAATCTTACTACGCTTATTCATTTTCTACAAGGTTGGCATTATTACTAAATTTTATTTATTTTTATTCACCTACACAATCAATCAGATTAGAGTATTTACTGACCCACCACATCACAAATTAATACAATTAAAATTAAAATATTGAATTCGATTACTCAAATGAAAAATAAACATCGTATTACATCGCTCGCTCTGGCAAGAGTAATAATACACTAACCCTAACAAAAAGCGCCTTTGATGTGGAACAATGGATTCTGAATGTCTCAGATCCGCACAAAGGGAAGCGAGCCGTATAATTTTCACTGCGATACCAATCTTGCTACTTTTAAATTCTATCGCTTATTCAATAATGGATTCTATTTTCCACGTAATAAGGTGTATTTTCAAACGAAAGACAGGTAAAGCAATCTGAAGGGTTGTTTACAAGAAAGACGGTTGTATGAAAGACGTCGCGAAATGAATTCTATTTAATTTTGTTGGCATTTTTTTCTTTGTTTATCAAAAGGAAATTGATTTGCATTGATGTTTGTCGCAGACGGAAAATTGGATATTGATTAATTTGATTTTTATTAATATTTTATTAGACGCGGAGAAACCTTTGGCGAATAACTTCAGATTAAGTTTGTGTTGTATTTTATAATGAAAGTGTACCCCGCCTTCAAAATGACCTATCTTATTTATTACCAATTTAATAGATGGGTTAAAGAGATTGCTGAAAAACATAATCAGAATTGACAATCGTTTTGATGATTAAAAGCCTTGGATATCGGAAGAATGCCGCTGGTTTTTTAAGATGGGTAATGGGTAATCATGGGAGACTGGAAGGTAAGACTTTCGTGAGCCTCTTACTATTTCAGTAAGATAATGCAACCGACTTTTTTTAAGATAGTTCCCCCTGTTTTGGAACTGAAGGATCAGGAATAGAAGGATGAAGAGAGAAGGAGATTGAATATTATGACTATAATCCTGCCAACTTTACAAACTGCTTCAGCTGCAACACAAGCCTAGCTTAGCGCAGGGCAGTCAAAAAATTAATACTGTAACTAATTATAATTGGACTCTTATATGAAGCAATACTTTTTATTTTATACTTTTGCATTTTTTATTTTCTTCTTATCAATAAATTATTATTATTATCATAGCTAACATAAACTTTAAAACGACTCAACATTATAAGATGATAACTTCACCCAACCGACTTTATTGTATTACAGACACTTAATACTATTTCATATCAATAAATTTCAAAAACTATTGTCTATAAAACGACGGAAGCTATCGAGACTAGAATATGAAACGTATTAAAATTCAAATATTTTTTAATAAAGTTTACTGTTCGCGTATTAAATATTACATTGTCAGGTCCATTCATGATATTGGAAAGAATGGCACTATAGATACATATATACACACAACTGGGCTTTGGCAAATATAGAGACTACTAGAAGCTATCCCAAAATGATTTGTATTTTAGAGGCTGTCTAAAATGCATGAAGTATGGGGATTTAACATGTTGATAGTTTCAATCTTAAGTTGTAATGAAAGGCAGTGTGGTTTAGCTTAGAAAAATGACGGCGAATTACAATCATCGTTTGTACTAACAACAACAGAGGGCGAGAAAATCATTTTGTTTTACGGGTTTCTCCATTTTACGCAGATATTATTGGCCCTGAATAACTTCTAACAGAATTGATACGCGATTTTAAAACTTTTATTTTTTATGAAGACGCATACCCAAGTGGAAATGAGTATTGTTATGTTCGCATTTGCATACCGAATAATTTGTGACTAGATAATGATTTCGTATAGACAAAATCTAAATAAAGTGTTAGATGTAAGTCAGGTGCTGGCTTCCCTCAATCGTTTCGTAGATAAATGTACATAACTACAGACATATTTCTGGATATTTTTCTTATTTAACGCCAGATGGCGCCTTGAATTGATCGAGAGATGCCTCTCTCAATACACTTATAAAATTTACTCTGTGATGAAGAGTCAATTTAGACAAAATTGACACTCGCAGACTTTAAGACAAAAAAACCCTAGAAAATTTAAATTTCTAACCGAAAACTCACCAACAATATCCACAACCTGAAAATTTAACCTAGACCATCAAACCATTTGTTTATAGGCACGGCAAATCCTTTATACCATTTAAGTTTTAGAACATGAACATAATAAATTACCTTTTCAAAGTATATCGTTAAAAGCACCTTAAGTAAAGAAATTCATACATTATTCGCTGTGAAAGCGACCGGATACCGGTGCAAAAGTTAGTTTGAATAAAACAACAATGTATGCATTAGTCGTTGAGAGTAACATTAAATCGAATCTAAAAGCACAAACGGCACACTCACATTTTATATAGACATTTGAAATTTTTATTATTATCTATAAATTTTACTCTGTATTAACATAATAGAAAGACTTCGCTAAGTTAACGCGATGTTGATGTTATGAAACATGGTCTTTTTTAATATTCTGAACTTATAAATTTATTTATCATCATTACTAAAATATAGTTACAGTTTAAGTAGGTATTTTAGCATTTATAAACTACAAAGGTTTGTCCATAATGTTATTTATCTAGAGCAAGTTGATGCAAGGCATTTAAACATATACATACATGCTGACTAACTTCCTAATCCGGCTTCGTCCAGGATATTGCAAGATAAATCATAACCTCTGTGTATTCTGATCTATTCTTTATAATACTGTAAACTTTCATAATAATTAATTCAATATTTTTCATAAAATATTAAACCAAAAAAAAAAAATGAAATACAACTTATTTACGCGGATTTATTTTTCATTTCAATGAACGGCGTGTCGAGCATGTCATTTTCATCTCATATGCAGAAGCAAAACTAAACAACTCCACGAATTACAAAGCAATGCTTGGCATTCCACTGCGCTTTCCATCCTGAGACATTAGATGTTAAGTCTCAATATTCTCCCACACCGCGCTTAAGAACTCGAGTGCCCAGTAATAAGTATAGACATTATTTCTTTATTAACCCTCAAACGTGATTGATACGCCTAGTATCAATTCCAAAATGCAATCGTCTTACTCCGTCTATAACTGTAGGAAGTCCACTACAGTCAGCGTGAGCTAAAAATCTATACAATGAGCAACTACACCATGATTTACAAAACCAATAAACGTGACATTAAATGTGCGCGTGGGTACAAAATACCCGAAGCTCACAAACCATGGACGTTTACGATCCAACGGATAAATTAAGTTCGTAAAAATTGTACATCATAACCACACGTGTGCTCCGATAAACTGCAGTATTTTAGGGTTAACTTATTTTATCTGCAAAAGGGCATCATCGTCCAAATTTTATTAGATCAACACACTGACAATTTATTTCATTAGTAGTATTGAACATTCATCGGCTATTATTTCAATGATTTGGGTACGAGTTAATAGACTCGTCTTTAGACACCACACTATTCAAATTAATTAGATCACATTTACAATCCTTTCAAATCCATATATATCCATCCATATAAATATAAATCCAAACAGATATTTACAATCCATGTTTGTGGTGGTTGTTAAAGAATGCAGGTGGGAAAACTGATGGCAGGTACCACCGCAATGTCTATTTCTCCCGCCAAACAGCCCTTTAAATGCGTTGTGTTTCGGTTTGAAGAATATTGTAGCCAGAGTTACTATTGAGACTTAACATCTTATGTCTCAATATGTCATAATATGCTTGGCATTTGCCAAGCATTGCTTTGTAATTCAAGGTGTAGTATGGTTTTATCGCTTACCATCAGGCGAACGGCATGCTCGTCATGCCATTCATTGCAAAAAAAAAAAACGTTTCTTCTGCGACTATTTTTTTTGTCATTTAAGTTAGTCATAATTCAATTCAAACGGTCAAAATAGCATGCCTTCGGCCTCGCAAATCCAACCTCTGATGTTCCAAGGTTCGCTGGAAACTAATCTGCCAGTAACTTATATAAAAAATATCATCTTTATCCCACTGAAATTCAATACCCAAACAATTCAAGTACAATTAACTTGTAACGCACTTAAATAAATCAGGACATAAAAAGCGACAGCGTTAAACTCAGCGATACATGCACTAAAATATCGCAATTAGCACTAAATACCCGATAATGGATGGATGCCTTTATCACTGTAATCTCAGCGAGCCATAAAATATGCCTGTATGACATAAAACGGCCATAAATAAACTACAGACTGTGCGACATAAAAATATTTTACATGCGCACGCGCCGATGACATAAACCAAAACATAAACGTGAACTTGGGTCATTTCTGGCTGTATTTTATGGTGTATTTTTGGGGTTCTGTACCAAGAAAGATTAAATTGAACCCTTTATGTAATTTTTATTTTTCTGGCCTGTCTCAGTGGTGTAATTGTACTATGGTATGGTAAAGGTCACGGGTACGAATCACGAGTCTGGCGAAGTGATATTGGATTTTTCTATTAATTGTCACCCTGGAGTCAAGAATTCGTGCCCGATACGGCTATATAATGAATAGATAAATCCAATATAACTTTAATCTCCATTAAGTATGGGTATAAGGATTTATAGTATATACATAATGGATTATTGTTCACAGGAAGTTTATAGGTGCCTGTACAGACTAGGCCATCTCTAGCAGCATGGATAAATATAAGATATTCACAATTCAAAACGCCGACTCGCACTTGACCAGTTTTTTTTTTAATTTCTTTCGATTATCCCGGCTCGTTAAAATCGGGTTTATTGACAATTAAATCAGTCTAATGAGTGTTCTGGTCGATGAGTTTATTTTTTATTGGTGCGTCGGATACAATTTAATTCGTTACGGATGTAAATTGGATTGTTTGCGAAAATTGCTTAATTTATTGTTGAGGGTTTGTGATGTTTTTGAAGATTATATAAATCGCTTTGGATGCCAATTATATTTCGCCATGGTGAGGTTTTTTGTATGCCGTATGAGATTATAATCATTTTAACATTAAATTCTCAAAAAAAAGACTATTATATCTCCAATTTTAATATTATTATTTATGTAGACTATTTGGCCTAACTCCATAATCGTGTTTCGACTATAGAGGAGGTCTGTACCCTGAAATGAGATGTATATGAGTATTTATAGTGCAGTATATTATATATTTATTATGTAATTTGCTTATGTATCTAAACAAAATAAATGATAATAAATTTATTCTAGGTATCAAATACTGCAAATTCATCAATATATATAATACCTAATTGTTCGTTTTTAAGAATTTCATAAAATAAACCATACTTCAACCTATTGCAATTCGTAATTTTACAACACATAATTCTATCTATTTCATTCCGTGGATTATAACCTCTTTTATTTTCGAACGTAAAAAATTAAAAACAAACACCCATTTTACGCGCCATTTTATTTCGCGCGTTCGCATTTCGAATGCTAAAAGAAAATGGCGGCTTAAGATATGGCCACCTTTAAAACAATAATAAAAATTATAACATCCTTTGTCATAACTGGGTTTAGGATTATTTCTAAGAGTTTAATTTTTACAACAAATCTTTTATTCGCTCCCTTTTATGTTAACAGTAAAATGGCTATGGCGAATAAAAAGGGCATCGTTAAGATAGGTTACATTATAAAGGATATAATAAATATTTGCTTATTCACGGGGACGGCTTAGTTGTTTCCTTTAGTTGGATGACATTAAATCTTTATTTTGAACGCTGGCTGAGTAATACAACTTTATATTTCACAGTAGGCAGCAAAACCAATAACTATTTTGGTTTGCAAAACAAGAATCGATCGATTGTACAGATTCATTTATTTTAATCGAATGATTATTATTTTTAATTTGCTTTATATTATTCCTCCCGATGTTTTTCTTCACCGTTATCGTGTTTGGTGATTCATTAATTATTATTATATTACAGAAATTATATACTAAGAATTTTGAGAATAGTATATTTTATTGGCTGAAAACAACCCGTCTAGTTTGATAACCCCACATGATGTCAGCAGTAATTTCAATCTATACTCAAATATGGAAGTATTCATTCGATTTTTTTTTAATTCATGTTGATAAAAAGTAGCTAGTTTTCAATTTCTCCCTTTTTTAGCATGTGTTTGCATAGTATGTACTTGCTTAATTTAACATATTTCAAAATAAGTTCGTTTTCTTGAGCATTTCTATTTTTGTTTTGCTATTTCAAATACATTATAATTTATAACAGTTTCAAACCAGTCACCAAACCCAATATAAAAATACATTTATGCACTAGTAAAAACGCGCCAGCTTTGCCCGCACGTGCCAGCACCGTCTAAATCCATCGTATTATTTTAACAACTGATATGAAACACTCGTTTTCCATCCAACGTTGTAAAAAACGTGAAATACTTAAATTTAATATCGTTTTTATTGCGCGGATTACAATAACGTGAGGGGTTTGGGAGTTTGTATACCTTTTGAGGTAAACGGTTCAATCAATATTGATTTAAAGAGAATATTATAGTCGTAGCTGTAGAAAGCCGTCCATCACGGAAATCATCGGTGAGATTAGGGCGACCACGTTTAAATTCATTAAAAAAATAGAAGTCTTGTTGACTTAAATGACATCGAAAGTCATAAAAAATCTTTGCACGAAATTTTTTTCGGCATAAATTCATGCTGACGTGCACAGACAATTTTTAATTTGCCGCCAAATTGTAAAACAAATGACAAATTAATGGAATAAATACTCAATAAAGTAAAGAGTTCTATTTTCGAAATTCAAACTTATTTTTTTAAGGTTTTTTAAGTGGCCAGTTCTAATGTTAAGTTTGGTCTTCATATATGAAAGAGTGTTTGGTAGACCTTATAATACATGCATAAATTCACGCGTTTTCCCAGAAGGGATAGGCTGACGTGCCACTAAGACACGATGTGATAGGGGGCGAGCCTACCGCCATATCGAGCACAATTTCTGACTCCGGGCTGATAGTGAATAGAAAATCCAATATGACTTTTCTTGATCTTGGATTCGACCTTATCTGTTAGCAATAAAATAAATACATAGGCATCATAATGACCCTGCGTATACTTAAACGCCAAAATCATGGCGTGTCTTAATTATTAGAAACTGCAAGATGTTTAATTCGCACAATGCAACGTGTAAAACGGAAAAAAATAACTAAAGGGAGTTTTTGGAGACTTCAATAAAATTATATTTTGACAAGTAGCTTGTTTATAAATAAGAGAAAAAAGCTTTTGGAACAAGCTAACATATCTTTGTCCGCTAGCAAAAGACAACCATATCTCGAAGATGAACCTATTTTAATCGTACGAAACCATAACTTCCATTGCCGACATTTTATCTAGCAAATAGAAACTACCAAAACTTGGCCTATGACGCAATAGGGTAGCACCGTCACTTCCAATGTACCCCAAACAAATAATATTCATCATACATAAACATTTTATACCGCTGTAAAGTTAAGAGAGCGCACGACAAATGCGTGCCGCGTTAAATTTAATATTAACAATATCATATGCGTTATCAACACGTGACAGAAACGGTTTATGGAGATTTACACATGACTTGACAATGTTTTTTATGTAGGCAGATCTTGGTGTTTGTAATTTGATTTGTACAATGAGCAGGTTTTTTTATTTCAATGAATGACGAGGCGGGCAAGCCGTTCGCCTGATGGTAAGCGATACGAATTACAAAGAAATGCTTGGCATTCCAATGCTCGCCATCCTGAGACGTAAGATGTTAAGTCTCAATATGTCCAGTATTACTCTACCTACAATGTCCTTCAATCCAAAACATAGCAGTGCACATAACACTGCTGTTTGATGGCAAAAATAGAAATTTTTGTGGCACCTACCCAGATGGCCTCTCACATAATATGAGAGACCCACCACCAGTTAAATAACATTGATTGTGATAAATAACAATTTTATAGAAATAAAACTATTATTTATGGATCATAACGTGGATTGGTTGATTTTTTTTAATTTTTAACATTCCGAAGCGGTTTCGTTTAATTTGCAGCTTTCGTGGTCACGGGTTGATAGCTGAATGTAAAATAAACCACACTCGCGATAAAATCCGTAAATAAAAGTTTTATTTTAATGTGTAACATTCGCGTAAATCTAAGAAACCATTAACTTAATTGGAGTTATTGAGTATAGAAAATTCTTCAATATAGTATATAAATGTGCACCTACAATCTGCATATTTAAAATATTTTGTAATAACTTTTACACCAAAATTTAAACTTCTTAGTAATTAATTAAGTTAGCCAGTTCTTTCTTCTTTATTCAAAAATAATATTTAAACCGATATGACTTTGTTTTACATAGTACTAAATCCCTCCAATCATTTTATACAGAAGCTTCTTGAAAATACCATTTCAAAATAAAATCCTAACACCATTACCGTAAAAATATCAATTTAAATTAGAAATTGTAAAATTCTAACACCCCCATCTTATCCTTAGATCATATACACGGGGGAAATCTCAATGACTGCCATATTTTTTATCTTTATTCTTTTGCGCGTCTAAATTATGACGTCTCACCCATACAGGCAGATTTGGAGAATTTTCGCCGTGTTTTTGATGTTAAGGTGCAGTGATGGTCCTTTTATGCCGGCATTAGGAGAAAAAAACGCTTTAGTCTTTTTGTGATGTTTCCATCTTGATGCGAAGTTTGAAGGTAGGTTGAAGTGTTTGGTGGTAGGCTGTAACGGTTGTTTCCTTTATGCAATGTCGATAAAATTAAATTAAAATCATTCAAACATTGCATAAAATAAAATATAGACATCCAAGCTCAGCATTGGATTGTAAAAAATCTGATACATATGAATTTTCAAAAGATGCCTATATAATAGTTAGTTAGCTTTTTCATATACCTATCCATTTCGTATTACCTATTCTTTGCTCGCGACAAATTTACGATCCATTAGGTGACCTGTTTATACTTTTGACCAATTTAAAGTATTTATAAAAAAAAAACATACTTCTCTGATTCATATTAAAAATGCGTTAACGCAAATCGGACACAAGTGCTAAAAAATATGAATTATTTCACAAATGATTTGCACCTCAAAATACTGAACCAAAATCACGCACCCTTAACATTTTCACTCGCCCTCACTCGATTTCATTATGATATCAGTAAATAATGCCGTGAAATACGCAAAGGGATTACTCTCCTTTGTATTTGTCTCTTTCAATATCTTACGAGAATCTTTGAAAATATCACTCATTTCAAATTGATAATACACAGACCAACAAACAGACACATAATATTGATTCTGTAATAAAATAGTCTTATTTTATTGGTTTAAGAAATTGTAAGGGATTACTGGTGGTAGATCTCTCATATGTGAGAGTCAGTCTGGTAGTCCGCCAAACAGCATTGCAAATGCACTGTTGTGTTTTGGTAAAAAGGATATTGTAGCCAGTGTAACTACTGGATATATTGAGACTTAGAATGTTATGTCTCAAGATGGCGAGCGCAGTGGAATTCTAAGCATTGCTTTGAAATTCTACTGTTCATGAGCAGTTGTATCACTTACGATCAGGTGAATGGCATGCTCGTCTCGCCATTCAATGGAATATAATAACTAAAAACTAAAACGTCCAGGCTTGCAAATGATTTTCTTGTAAGAAGTACTTTTATTGGATGTTTTACGGCTTCAGTTTACTAGTTTGCCATTGTCATGCTTTGTTTTATTTCATTTAATATTATTCATCATTATATTCATCTTATACCACTCCTAGTAATTTTATTATTCGGTTAAACTTCAGGCTATATCTATCTCAAACTATATTTTCCAAGCCATTTTCAAAGGCGACTTGCAACTCTTTTTCTTCCTACTTTGTTTTTCCCAACACCTACCGCGTTCATGGTAATCACATTTCAAGTGAACTCGATCTTTGCTTGTCCAAAAAAAAAAAAAAAAAACAAATATACACAGGAGCTTGTGTCTACAACCGATGATTGAAATGTTAATGAGAATACACAATATTGAATCGGGCCCTACCACGTATCTCTAATTAATGCGATCGTCATCGTTCTAAGCGAGTTGTCACCTCTCGAAACTGAAAGGGCGGTGTCACTCGCGTTTCCATAAATAAAAGGAAAAAAGATTAAGTTTAAAAAGTCGAAAAAATCTCGCATCCACTCCGAGTTAATGATACGGCACGGTGAGTGGCGAGAAACAAAGGTTCGGGATTGTGTTACACCGTGGCGTAATGTTGCTTTTGTATATTGTGGTGGCGTGTACGGTGTACTGTTATTAGATGTATTTTGTTCGAGCTGCAGATTTCCCATGGTCTAGGGGATTGGAATGTGATGCGATATGCATTGCAGAAACTTTATGTAGTTTTATTTTTCTAACAAATAATAAAATTTTCACACTAAAGTGTGTGATACTGCAAATAAAATCAGATTATGTACAATTCGTTGTATTCATCAATCATGCCGAGACACAAATATGATTACAAAAAAGTATTAATATGAGATGTAATTTTACCTTTTACATAACTTATACTAATAATAATGTGACCTATATATTGTATCTTACGCCAACGATTTTAAATATAATTTTTCTACTAAAATATTACAACTAACATTGATTCACCGCCACGAACATTTCCCTCTACAATTCGCTCCGGTGTGACAGCAGCCAAAACCGTAAAGCCAGAGACCTCGCTTCTGGAGATGTCTCGATTTTTTTCTAGTCTATTTTCGATTCGTTTCCCTTAGGTTTTTCGTGGAAAGCGTCTGGCATCACTTCCTTGAGCACTTGAAGGTGGCACGCCAAAGCATCGGGTCCAGCGAGTGGCTTTGTGCATTTCCACTTTTATTTTACAGTCTTGAACTTTTTCTCTTGAAGTTGAGGACGATTTTTTTTTATTTTTTTTCCAGAAAAATGAATTTTGTGGTATTTTTTTTACTGGAGACGTCTAAATTGTTGGTAAGTTGAAAGAAAATTATACGTTAATTTTCTTAAAATTTTACGATGTCTTAACATTGTGGATTTTTTTTTGCGTTTAGGGCTTTCCATCTAACAGCAACAATTTTGTAAAACATTTTTTGAATTAAAAACCCCAGGCAAGATGTTGCCCAAAGAATAGAATAAGGAAGCTTACGGCTTATACCCCATTCGTACTGCGGCTAGGAAAATTGCACAAGGTATTTTTTAATAGATTTACAGTTTTAGGGACATTTAATGATCAATGTATTTTGTGTTAAGCGACCTCCACCGTTCACGTACGTACATACATACATACTCACAACTCTCCCCAGAAGGGGTTGTTGGAGGTGTTGCCTGGACACCCACATTTTGCCCTGTATTTTCCATCCCACGATGTGATAGTGAGCCTATCGATTGTGTCAATTATCGGGGCATGGACCAGCCGCTATACTGGGTATATCAAGACTGCTACCAAAAACGAAGCCGGTTGGTAGTTTTAGCGAATACAAACACAATGCGACTAAAAATTTCGCAAAGAAACGCGACAATTATTTTTAATGATTTTTTAAATTTTCATTTTTGGATGGAAAATCCATAGTTTTTGCTAAACTAATAATTTAAACTCATAAAAGAGTTTAGAGACATTAGAGTATTTATAAATAAAAGGATATACAATATTATTTTAGAAAAAAAAAATATTTATCACCCAAATAAGACAATAGGAAAAAAATTACAAAAAAAAAATATTGTCGCTTTTTTTTTGCAACATTGTCTGTTGCTTTATGTCTGAAGTTGGCTATACTACTACCCGGCTTCGTTTTCGGTAGCAGTCTTGATATACCCTGTATATTGTGGCGAAGCTAATTTATAATTATCACATAATTTTAGTTAATAGTCTGCATGTCTTTAAATTTTTCTCAAACGGTTCATAGTCATCATCAGCAACTGACATAAGCGTAAACCTTTCCAACTGCACACATTTAGACATGTTCCTAGGATTATCTGGGCTATACTTTGTTAAGCTCTCAACTGTTAGTGAAGTCCGATCGAGTCTAATCAAAATAGAGCCAGGAAAAGGCCTGTATTGTATTAATGTTACATCTTTATTCGAACTGATTTTTTGAATTCTTAGTGTCATTTTTTATTGCATAGGTCCAGAAAAAGAGCACTTGAAGGTAAGTGATCATTGCCGCCCGTGAACATCTAAAAGGCTTCGTCATAATTGTAGTATAATTCACTAAATGTATTTATTTTTGTTCTGTATTGTGTTATATTTGGAGTGTATTATTAAAGTGTTAAATTATTATTATACCGGGTATCTCAAGACTGCTACCAAAAACGAAGCCGGGTGGTAGTTTCAGTGATTACAAATACAATGCAAATAAAAATTTTTAGTTTTAGTTTTAGCTAAAATAATAATTTAAACTCTTTTATACCTTAGATTATTTGTAAATAAAAGGGTATATACTATTATTTTACGAAAAAATGTATTTACCACCCAAATATGACCATATAAAAAAAATAACAAAAAAACAATTGTCGCTTTTTATCCAACATTTTCTGTTGCATTGTGTTTGAAGTCGCTTAAACTACCACCTGGCTTCGTTTTCGGTAGCAGTCTTGATATAACCGGTGGATTCAGTAAACATATTCCACAAAATATAAATAAACATACCGCGCAAAAACCCATCAACAAAACATCACGCTAAGCACGAATATTTCTAAAAAACATCACCATGGAATTAAAAATGAGACGCGTCGGAATATACCTTCGTTTTTTATCTTTTCTTCATATCTTTCCTTTTACCTTTTTCAAGCATTTTCGCGACGTTTTTCGTCGGTCGCGTCTCGGCTGATTGCATCAAACAAGTGGGTATTCACAATGGTCGTAGTTATCTTTTTAATCTCGTATCTTTACCTTTTTGTACTAGAGAGAATACTTAAGTGGAGGTACGTCGTCACATTTTTATAAAAAGGATTGCAACCGAGGTATAATAAAATATCATATTATTAAATATTTAACGTAGATAAAGGCATGCATCGATGAGTTTTTTTTAAATAACTTATGTTGTAAAAATCACCTGGTGTCGTTACGAAAATTAGGTAAGTAAGCTTACTTTTAACTCTTTAATTTCGGCATTCTTCAATTGCCCAATACCCCTTTCCTCTACCCATCCTTTTTCCTTCCTGCTCCCCACCCAATTTTATGGACCGGCAATATATTTATAATCCAATCGTTGTGGATGTTCATGAGTGGCAGTGATCACTTACCATAACCTATTTGCTCGTTTCATGCACAAAAAAAAAAGAAAAAAAATATTTGAAAAAAATATTTTATTCCAAAAGCATACAAATCGTGGAAACTACTTTTACCTATCGAGCAGTCAAATTCACTATATGCAAGCTTATCACTTATTTAAAATCCATATCATTCAGTAAATATTTTTTTTGTATGTGAAGTCCGGCAACACACACAACGACAGCTCAGTGAACTACGGCCTAACTCTTTCAATCGAACACTCATTTGTAGAGGATTCTTTAACACTAAACAACTAAGGTCTAATAAAGTACAATACAATATTTAATACAAAGAAAGTACTATGAAATATCAAATAATATGACAAACCCTGCCATCCCTAACCCACAGTTTATTACACGTATATTGTAAATTAAAATCTTTTTTCGTCAAACGTCCTTCAGGATTATCCCTGCAATTTACTTATGAATATTAATGCCGGTGAAGCGAAAAAGAAGGAATGAGGGCAAATAGAAAAAAAAACTCCTGAGAGTCCCGGACACCGGTAACAAAAAGCCTCTTTGCTTGGGGCAGGGGTGGATTTAGTAACGTCGTGATAGGTATGTAACCCACGTTTTTATGTTTTTCATAAGAACCGTGAAATAATCACCATCATTTAACTAAATTTTAATTTAAAAAATAATAATTACATATTTTTAAGGATTCAGGAGCGAATAATCTTCCTCGTTCTAGGAAATTCTACGTCCTAGGAATTACGTTAGAGAATTCGTTGACAAAAGAGAATTGGTCTATTTACTTTAATCATACCATTTAAAGGGGGCTTAAATTAATTATTTAATTGGAAACTAGAAACTATAAGAACTTTGGTACATATTTGTAAAAGTATTCGATGAACTATGTAGCCACATACATAACATTATAATTAGAATGTATGTTTTATAACATTTCCACGACCTATTAGCATGACTAGCATAATGGGTAATACGTTACAATAAACGAAAATTTAGAAGGCCATACCTACAGCTATTATGACCCCCCGAAAAATCCTTGAATACGTCCCCGTGAACTTCTAAACCCTCTAGCGATCCTCGAATGCGAAAATACATTTTGACGGATGACAAAACACAAAAGATATAAGGCGCAGTGTAATTTCGTACGCATCTAATATTTGCGAGTGTTGCTTAATGTTTATGGATTTGAAAGCGAGCCTTTTGTGTAATTTCTATGTTGAAAATGTGTTGTCAATGTCGTGGTATATTGAGGGTATGAAAGACCGCTGCTGAATATGAAGGGTTTTGTGAATTCGGACATGATACTACAAAAAATAGATTTTGACGCGATGTGGTATTAAGTATTTAAATATATTATGATCTTTTTAAGGAGTGGAATTAACATAATTCAGATTTATTTTTAAATATTATCATTTATTGTATTTCAATAAAAATTATTGCTGGTCGATGACATACGTGCTTTGTGAAGTGTTGCATGCTTTACATTAAGTAACTACTACTATTAAATAACTACTGGTCATATTGACAAAGTATTTTATGTCTCAGTATGACAAGCTCAGTGAAATGCTAAGCATTGCTTTTTATTTCATGCTGTTATTTGGTTTCACTTCTGTCCATTAGTTTTTGTATCACGAATGACATGCTCTTCACACCATTATCAGCGATAAAATAAAATAAAATCAAGGGTTGTTATGTACTAAATATTACTGACAAATTTATATCACTAAACAAAGCTGCTTAATATTATTTATGTGGTAGTTAGGAAATTATCCCTTAATATTTTTATTTTTAGTTTCTATTATAGCGGCAACGGAAATAGATAATTTGTGAAATAGCCTTCTAGCTATCACGGCCTGTGAGATACAGCCTGGTGACAGACAGACAGACAAACAGCGAAGGTTTAGTAATAGGGTTCCGTTTTTACCTTTTACGTTTAGAACCCTAAAAATTACTGAATATAATTATGTGGAACATCTTAATGGATTCAATAAATTATTTTCATTTTTATTTAACGCATTTTTTGAGACATTTTCATAATATAAACATCAAACATTTACACTCGTAATCTATAGTATTAACTGATCAAATATAATAAAATACGAAGAGAGAAAACTGATCTTCATAATTTGACAACAGCATGACAACAACGCATTTAAACGCCAAAAGATTGCATATTATCTATACAAACATGTAATAATATTCATACAAACATATTTATTATTATTTTTGTACACCAAACAAATCTTAAACTAAGCTAATATTTAACATAAGAGTAATTTGGCAGTCGTATCGCTCAAGGCAATCTCTTACCGACTACCAAGGGATGGACATAAGAGAAGGAAAATAAAGAGATATCTAATAGTACTTTAGGATAAAGCTACATAATGACAATAAGAAGCAAGCATACATAATAATGAGTTAACTCGCACTCTAGAACACGTCGCGTGTCATTTGTGATTATTGTTTATTCCTCGAATTGCAAATTGTAAATGCAATTGTGTTCAATGAAACTCTACACTGCGGCGCTTGTTACCTTTTGCAACTGACGGAGCGCCTTGTGCGCGCTTTAATGACTAATTCAGTTGCAACTTTATCGCAATGAGTTTGTGTTGAGGTGAGGGTACATGTGTCATGTTTAAAAGATATATAGATCGAAAAGTCTCTCGTAGTTCCTGATACCCATGACACACGATTTAATCTTAGTGTGAGGACTATGTATGTGACTATTCGGTGTATTTTTTTTTTTCGGAATTACAACTATTATTTACAGATTTTATCGCGGATTTGGTTTAGTTTTTACATTTTTTAACTTCCCTTCCCTTGCTTTACAGCTTTCGTGGTTACTGGGGCGGACTGGGGTATTCATCAGTCAGTCATCCGCTCAGTGATTGTTACAATATAACAACCCTTATTTTACAATCATTGAATTAAAAAGTGAATCGGTTTTTGCGTTTCGATATACGCAGAAGCAGCTCACGGTGTCTTGAGTTCTGGCAGTTTTATTTTAACGCAATATCTAGTAATGGGAATTATTGCTATTCAAAATTAGCATAACCACCTTGTTATTTTTGACTTAGCTGTTAGTTAGTTAGTTTTGCCTTAGCATGCTCGGTATTTCTGCTATTGCTAATTGGCCCGCACAGAATTTGTAACCAAAAAACTTACCATATTTCACAATTTTTTACATCTAAAATTACACACACAAAATTAACTGTTCAGCTTCTTCTTCAGATAATATTTTCATAAAAAAAAACTAACATTTTCATAGATCGTAAGACGGGAGATCGTATAAAATATAAGCCGATCGGCTTTGTGATTCACAATCGCAAATCGCAAAATTTTACTTATTTATATTACTTGTGAAATGTTATTATTGACTTCACTTGCTAGTTGCGATTGGTATTGCTAATGCTATTACCAACAATATCTAATGGAAGTAAACCCGGAACAATGCCTAGTCATCATTGTTAAGTAGCTCCCACGTATCTGTTCAAGCAAAGAATGTTCTACTTTCGCAGTCTCTTTGTTTGATGCCATCTTTAAATTAATTCCAATGTTGTTGAATTAACTGTGGGCGTTTCGTTAACTTTATTACTAGTAAGTACGAAGCTTATGGTAACTAGATTTGGTCAGATCTTTTAATAGGCACGAATTTTAAAACGGTAAGTGAAAACATCGCATAATTAAGATTTTATAAAATATTTAGATTTAATTGATAGTCAGTTGCGGTAATACATATTTTTAAGATTATTATAGAAATATGTTGTAGGAACTTAAATTCTCATAATATTTTAGAATCGGTTTTGCTTGAGGTTTTTATGTCAGTTAATTTGAAAAATACTGACAATAGGTCTCTCAAATGTAAGTCCCTCTGGGTAGGTACCATTGCAATGTTTATTTCTCCCGCCAAAAAGCAGCGTAAATGCACTGCTGTGTTTCGGTTTGAAGGTTACTACAACCATAGTAACTACTGGATATATTGAGACTTAGCATCAATGTCTCAGGGTGGCAACCGCAGTGGAATGTCAAGCATAACTTTGTAATTCAAGGTGCTGTTTGGTTTTGCTACGTACAGTTCATGATGAGTCGTATCGGTTATCATCAGGCGAACGGCATGCTCGTCTCGCCATTCTTTGCAATAATAAAATACAAACAAATCATTTTTGAGCAAATCAACATCAAATTGTAAAAAAGAGGTGAAAGATATCATTCAAAAAATAAAGTAAATTATACATAATTCACAGAATAGAACTTGAAACCCCTCTATCTACAATCATACTTAGGCGTTAGACCGACCAACTAACCTATTATGCAATTATTATGCAACATAAATGACCATGGAACTATCTTTATAAAACAAGGATATAATATGACAAGGTTCCATTCCGCTATTGCGTATTATTCCGCGCTGTATATACATATACAGATATACTACTCTCCCGCTGCGAATCAGTACGTACCAGAATAGAGTCAACTGCACAATATAAGTTTTTTTTTTATAAACGCATTGTGGTGTATTGGCCTTGGTTTAATTGACAATTGTTTTTTTTTTTTTTTCATTTTATGTAGCCGTTTGTTTTGAATTAGTGATAAGAAATTTTACTTTCGTCTTGGTATGAAAAATAGTAATTATTCTGTATCTGTATCAGCCCATATACGTCCCACTGCAGGGCACGGGCCTCCTCTACAATCGACAGTACGATTGAGAGGGGTTAGGCCATATAGTCCACCACGCTGGCCTAGTGCGGGTTGGCGGACTTACATACCATATACATTTTTATAAATCGCTATGGTATGCAGGTTTCCTCACGATGTTTTCCTTCACCGTTTTAGTGCGTGGTGAATGACTATCAATACACACATGACTCCGAAAAGTCAGAGGTGTGCCCTGGGATTCGAACCCGCGACCACCGTGAACATATTGGCAGTCGCGTCTAGTCCGTTTACCAACAGGCCAACACGCACTTGACGCACAAAATCCAGTGCTTAGCAGTAACCGATTACAAACTGCTAGAATTCTGACAAATGCGCAAATGGGTCATTGAATTGCTAATGATTATCGTCTTCTGTGACCACGTACAAAACCCAAGGATCTATAAAGAAACATTCTGTATACAGCGACTTCCTGGAACATAAACCTACCTTCAATCAATTCTTTCTTTAGCCTCATCCAATGCTGAACATATACATCCGAGGATCTCCAGTAAATGGTAATTCAGAAAACCATCTGTTAGATTGTATCGTGTCATTCTCATTTTTTAATGCTATGAATGGCGAGACGTGCATGCCGTTCGCCTGATGGTAAGCGATACGATAGTTATGAACAGTAGCAGAACCAAACAATACCTTGAACAACAAAGCAATGCTTAATATTCCATTGCTCTCGCCATTCTTTGACATTAGAGGTTAAGTCTCAATATGTCCAGTAGTTATTCTGGCTACAAAGTCCTTCAAACCGAATCACAATTGTACATTTACACTTATGTTTGGCGGAAGAAATAGACATTGGGTTGGTATATATGAGAGACCTACCACCAGTTAATTTCTGCAATTTAACCTATCTTTCATCAACCCAGCATGTCCAAATGGCTAGCCATTCCTCAATAGTCGAAATTCAAGAGGTCAAAAGGCCAATTCACACCAAATCCTATAGATAGTTACTAAGTTAGAATAATGTGGAGCGGGTAACGATGTTGTTACAGTTGGCGGGGTTTACTGCCGAGTGCAGACGTGCAGTGTACAAGGTCACTCGCGGCTTAATTTAGACGCTTAATTATTCTGTTGTACGATGATGTAGATTGTTGAAATGTTACGATTTGGGGACGATAATTGTTTGATGCGTCTTTGTCTTCGTTAAATTTTGTAGCTTTAGGCAATCTGCCCCCGTTGCGAAGAGTGCAGTAACTCGATTCGACTAGTTTTCGAGAAAAAGCGGTTTAAAGATTTAGTTTTAATTTTAATTGTATCTCGAAATCTATTGTAGTTACGGATATGAAACATATATCAAAATAATCTTATTTTTACGCGGAAAGTGTATTTATCAATATGATTTAAAAAAACACCGGCATGTAAAGTATGTAAGTCAAAATGCGCTTATGCTAAGGAATATAATAATCGGAAATACTATTACGTGTAACCATATCTGCAGTAACTGTAACATTTACTGCAGTTATGATTACAGATTAGTAGATACTGCAGTTATCACTAATGGTCAATAGAATAAATTCCTTGTCACAACTACTAGGAGCGCAGTAAGTTCATTTAATTCACTCTGTTAGACACCAAAAAATATATTTCAAAGGTCACGTTAATAAAAAAACGCATGTTTCCATCAACATGTCCTAAGTACTTTGTTATTATAGACAGAAAATAAAGATAAAATTCTCAAAAAAAAAACTAAGCAAAGCACATATAGAAAATTGACTGATTGAAGCAAATTCATGTATTCATTATGATAATCAAATACTACTGGAAAATCATTGAAGTCACATGGTCATGACCCAAATTCACATGTCAGGATCAGAATGAATTTACTTTGGCACTGTAGCTATATTTTTACTCGAACCAGGTACGAATGTTGAGGCATTTCTAATAACCAAAGCCAAATCTTGTCTTTCCGACACATTCTCCCCGTAAAATTGACATATTATTTTGAATACAAATGATGAATGATGGTATGATTTATTATACAGTCGACTCTCGTTAATTCGAAACTCGAGGGACTCTTAAAATATTACGAATTATTGAGTGTTTGAAATATCAAATGGTTCGAAATTTACGAGAGACACTATAAAACTTCGAATTATTAAGTATTGATCAACTATTATTCAATCAATAGCAATCGTCAAACATTTATACTTTCTCTTTCTCTTTCTGCAACTTTGAATTGTCGAGTGTTAGAAGCCGTTGAGTTCGAATTAACGCGTCGTTTTGTTATATAGCGATGATTTTTTCGTTCGAATTACCAAGTGTATAAAAATTTATTGAGTTTGTTCGAAATATAAAGAGATTTTGTAGGGAACTCGTGATAACTTTGAATTATAGAGAGGTTCGAATTATCACTGGTTTGAATTAATGAGAGTCGACTGTATAAGGAAACGGTCGATACATATCTACCGTTTCAAATAACTTTAAATCCTGACAAATAGTATAAAAACGAATGAATTTTTATGCTTTTACGCGTAAACTACTCAACCCAATATTCGGTATAATAATCATCATCTCAGCCACAGGAAGTCCACTGCTGAACATAGGCCTCCCCCAAGGATCTCCACATTGACCTGTTGTCGTCGGCCTGCATCCAGAGACTTCCAGCAACTTTAGCCAGATCGTCTGTCCACCTTGTTGGCGGGCGTCAATAATAATAAAACCGTTAAAGATATAGGATACTTTTAATATGAAATCAATGAGAGCTAATCTGCGGGTTACACCTAGTAAAAGATAAGTAGGCTTACGTTTGCTAGGTATTGAGAACAATATTTAGGTAATGAAAACAATTATAACGACCACTCACTATATTTTACAACTTTTAAAATTATTAACTGCACTAATGACTAATAGGAAATAATACAAAATTATGTTCTACCTCAAAAAAGTTTTCATTTCTTTATAAACTGCACTTATAATTACTAAAATGTTAAAAACGAACTCTATTTTAAGCGCAGTAACTTAAGAAGCTGCAATTATGATATGGTGATGCTATAGCACTAAACACAATCCCTCCAAATTAGAAGCGCAGTAACTTAAGAAGCTGCACTTATGATATGGTGATGCTATAACACTAAACGCAATCTTTCCAAATTAGAAGCGCATTAACTTTAGATACTGCACTTTTACTAAAGATTAACTGGGTAATATTGGAAATGACTTTAAAATTCAGTGAAGTATCTAAGCTTACTGCACTTATGTTTGGTATGATATGTTTTCAATTTCGAGTCACTGCAGTTATGGTTATTGGAAATCAAGGATCCCGACAATTTTCAGGGTAGACGTCAAAGAAGAAGTTGTAGAACTCATTTTGCTGATTCCGTATCTAACTCAATTTGACAAAAAACATGAGTTACTGCACTTTCATAACGGGGGCAGCAATGGCCCTGTAGGGACTGCAAAATCATCATTTTGATTTCGTCACCTGCTTTAGTTTAATTGTTTAGTTTACTAGAATTTATAAACAGGTTCAAGGACTTATGTTTTTGTGTTGAATTGAGAACTAATTTGTTCTGATGTTTCAGATGAGATTTTTCCGCCCAAAAACCCACCACTGTAACTCCTGTCAGCCAGGATCAACTGTGACACGCAAAGAATTGACACCGAGCTCCGGAGCTCGGCGAGTCTCCTAGGGACACTAGCTTGTTTTTAACCCGCATAGAAGATAATCAGAAAGGAAAAAAAAACAAACAGGAGGAGTTGGAATAAAATGTTGTTGTTGGAAATAATTGTCCACTTCAGATGATACTTGCATAATATTGTGTAACTATTCCGTTTATATTTGTAGGCGCATAAAATGATCAAACTAATATATTCAGAAGCCAAAGCCAACAGCACCCTTACCAATCTGATCCGATTACAACCTCCAATCTTAAATTTATTTCTTAAATTTTTAAGATAAAATAATTATTTCCATTCAATTGTTTTATTTTCTTTTACAATTATGGAACATCCTCATATTAAAAAACCTAGCATAAATAACATTTTGAGTCCATTCCACATCAACATCATATTATTGTTTTCGCATCGCACGCGATGTAAATAATATATTAGGTATTTTTTTACACTTTGGGTTACATATTATAGTTATTAGTTACATATTATCGACGCAGGAAAGCGATTTTGTCGTATCTCGAAACAAGCAATTTTAAACCAAAATAAAAAAATATATTTAAAAACTAAATAACCTCTAAACTAGAAAACTTAGGAATACCATTTCTTTAATAATAACATTTTAAAATAAAACCTTACATTTTCACGAGGTAATTAAATGCGGTATTTTTTTATAAATCAAATAATATACAAAACGCATATACGCATTTTTGAGATACGACAAAATCGCTTTCCTGCGTCGATATATAGTTTTAGTAAAATCCCTATTTTTTTAAAGTATAATAGCATATGTCACCCGGGGATAGTATAGCTTTCCAAAAGTGAAAGAATTTTCCAAATCGGTTCAGTAGTTTTAGAGCCTATACAATACAAACAAACAATCAAATCTATCCTTTATGATATTAGTATAGATTCCTACTCAAAATCCATCGTTCAGAATCAAAAGCCAAACCAATTCATTACAGCCGCCTCTCAATTTTTATGGTGACATCAAACCAGTTGTTCAAATGTATCCACGTAAACGCTCCCCCCACGTTTTGTGGGCCAATTAATTTTCTACTAAATACTAAAATCACTTTATATCTTAAGTGATTGCTGTACAAATGTGGAGGCGGCTTGTATTTTTAACTTTATTATTACCAAATATTTTCTCAGCAGATCGCTTTGGAAGCTCTTGGGGCAGGTGTATCATTTTCATCAATGAATTTTCCGTGTTTAAAACATATAATAAGCGAAAGGTTTCTAGGGATAACTAATTACTGCCGCTAATTAAGGAAGTACGTCATTGCAGGGCACGGACCTACTCTACAGTCAAGAGTACTATTGAGTGTGGTTAGGCCATGTTTCGGAATTTACATACCATAGATATCTTTATAAACAACATATCCACAAAAAATTAAGATGAATAATTCCCAAGCATAAAGAAATTCTATAAATAGAATTATATTAAAAATCACGTCGTGTGTCAATAATTTATTCTTGTGGAGATGAGTACAATGTTTTGGACGTGTGCCAGTTCAAGTCAATGTATTCAGTATGTAATATTGCGGTGTTTAAATCCACGCTGTCTTTTAGCGAGGGTATTAACTCAAGTAGACGGTGTTTGATGGCTTCTTGTCATCTAATTGTAATTTAAGTGGGAGCTATATGATTCTGAATCAATTTGTAATGGAAAAACTAAAGATATTTTGAAAAAAATATTGAAATAATGTTTGAAGTTAAGTGAAGTGAAGGTCTGCTTTGTGTGAAATAATAATTTTGCAATGTGGTGAATAGTTGAATTTCAATTGCAATCAATAATTTAGTGTAGTAGTATTTCTCGGATCAACTGAAGATTCACATAATGAGTCGCATGAAATGAGAACCTATATTTTCATCCGTAGACGCAGTAGCTACTACAAGTCCGAGGGTAAGACATAATTATTTATTGCTATTGTAACATGAACTGTCTCACAGGAGATTGATCTGAAGCGACAGCTTTGCTGTGACGTTTCATTCGGTGAGTAAGATTGTCGGATCCCCACTTCCCATACTTTTTCCTTCCCGCTCCCCTCTCAATTGATGGGTCGACAACACATCCATGATTAAAGCCTTATGGATGTTCTTGGTCGGCAGTGACCACGACCTATCACTTGACTTGTTCGCTCATTTGCTGGACCAATGCAATCAAAAATATGATCTATCAATATTCCTATATTAAGATCACAGATAACCCAAGCGTAGTAACACCTGTGCAACAAAATGACAAAAATATCCTATTACAACATAATATTTAGGTCACGATGTACAACGCGATATTCAAACGTTCGATTCAATGTGTTGGCCGATTGCGCAAACGGCAGTAAACTGCATACGGTGTTAAAATGAAGTGGATTGTATTTTATTTTGACGTAATTAGGTCAGATAAATTGTAAAATCAATTTAATTTTGATTTTATGTGTGTGTCGTTGGCATCGTAAAACGATGTGTTTGTGGAACGGACATTTCGAACAAAATCTGAGCGCACTGTGTATACCTGTATCAGCCGATATACGCCCCACTGCAGGGCACGGGCCTCCTCTACAATTGAGAGTAAGATTCAGAGGGGTTAAGTCATCTAGTCTACCGCGCTGGCCTATTGCGGGTTAAATTCACATGCCATAGAAATTCTTACAGTTGTCATGGTATACAGGTTTCCTCTCTATATTTTCCTTCACCGTTATAGTGCGTGGTGATTGACTATCAATACACACAATATGAGTTATACCCTGAGATTTGAACCCGCGACCACTATGAATTTGTTTGCATATTGTAGCCGCATCTGAGCACACATATTGTGCAGGAAAGCAGCGAAGTTTGAGGGAAGATAGTATTCTGCGCAGGAGTGAAAGAGAAATAATCTGCGGTACAGTACCTCTTTTTTGCTACTAATATATCGTATGCAGAGTCTTGTCTATATTTTAATACATAATATTATTAGATGATTCAAATAATATTCTGTCGTAAACTTTATTATAGTGCTTATTTTGGCTAATAAAGGAAACTGTTTACAAGTTAAGAGATTGTATTAGAAGGGAAGTTGTTAATAATATTTGTATTATTTTCATAAGATCCTTGAATATTATGGCAATTTATTTATAGATACTATCAGTTAGGCAGTCTGAACGAATTCTCCTAGTTGTCAGTGCTATTGTAAATAATTATATATTTTTGAATTGATAATCGCTATATAATATAAGACAGAGTGAATACGACTACAACAAAAGAAAACACAGAATGTAAAGCAAAATTGATATAAAGTTTCTTTTCATTTCAGTCAGTAAAAATGTATAAATTACCGAACAGAAGCCGTCTCCCTACAAATAACAAAGAAAAACATTCGTATAAAAATTTATTTGAACGTAAACCGTATATCTATCAGTAAGATTTAATTTCGAGTCAGCAGCTTTTTATTTTATTGTGTACATTAACAAAGTGATGTTTCGACATAACAATGAAATGTATTACAAACGCCTGATATATTCGAATAGCAATGTTGCACGAATGTATTAAGTTTTCATCAGGCGCTGTTTGACGTATTGAAGTGTTTATTATTTCTTTGTATTTTGGTATTTATTGTAAGTAAAATAACTATAACCGATCCTTTTTAGTTACTTGAGGGTATTTTGGAAGTTTTAAACTTTTTATAATGGCAGGACAAGGAGACTTCAATGCACATGATTACAAATGCAATGATATTCAATTAGTGTAACTTATATAAAGAATTATGTCCACCTAAGGGAAATAGCACGTACACAAACTACACATAATATAATAATACACAAATGCTTTGAATTTTGATCACTATGACAGGTTGTACTTTCTATAATTTCCTGTTTTTCTCAAAGTAAAAGTATCTTAAGTTGCACATTGAAAGGTAAGTCTAAAATGTTCTCACCTCGTAACTTGAATGTTTTATGCATTTTATTTATAAAATAAAATAAAGTAATCCAAACATTATATTTCTATATTGTTGATATTTTTAATTCATCAGCCGATGATTCACGCGAGACAAAGAAGCGCACGTGCGTTTAACGATTTCAATAAAAACAATATCGACTTACTGTTATTACACAATGTATTCGCAACCGCTGGTTTTTATAGTTTGCGGTATTTTGATCAGCTTTTGTTGAAATTATGCTTGTTAAGAATGCTAGTTAAGTTTAGGACTATATTAAAAAAACAGTCGAACTGATAACCTCTTGTTGAAGTTGGCTAAAATTGGTCCTGATTAAAATTTTATTGCCATCTTATTTGGGCTATGAACCATATGATGGTTTAGAACCAATACGTTGGCTTAGATGATTTGGTGATAGTTTCCAAACTTATTACGAGTTACCTATTATGGCATCTGGCTTATAATTTTTTATCACTTTCTCATTGACTTGAAATATTGTAACATTTAAATTGAATTGAATTGAAGTCAATGCCTCAATTTCTTACATATTTACTAACACCTTCTTTATTAGATCAATAACCGCGTATTTCTCTATTGTTTGTAAATCGTTTCTTTAAAGAATCATCCTAACTAATTTCTCATTCAACAGAACTTAAATATTAAAAAAAATACTTACTTCATCAGCATCCCCACTCACGCCGTCAGCGACGTCCGTCCCTCCTTTATCCCGCCAATGTTTCTCGCTACTGCTGGAGAAGGTGAACGACCTCTCCCTCCTAGGACTCAAGAGTACCCCAGCAGGGGTCCTATTGCTCCCATAGCCGAAGATATCCAGGTTCCTAGTGGAGAAGATGTCGTTCCTATCGCTGCGGGGGGCGAAGACGTCATCGTCGAGGTCGGTGTCAAAGGTCAGGGATAGAGGCGGAGAAGATGCAGAGAGGCGACTTGGCTGCGATGTGGATGGTCTTGTCAGGATTTCTGAATCGGAGTGCGGGCGTTCTGTGAAAGATGCAAGAGAAATTGATCAGAATAAAGATGAAACGCAAAAAGATTCATCAGAAATATACACAGTTGAAGACAGAACCCATTTGAAGTCGGTCAAAAATAGTTTTTATCTGACCTTAATGCTCCGATATTTACCATATATTAAAAGTTAATAATGATTTTTCAATTGTACAACTCTCAGTCGTACTCTCGATTGTAGAGGAGGCCTGTGCATTACAGTGGGACGTATGTCGTCTGATACAGATACGTCTGATAATGTTATTCTAAAATCTGTAGATATTATATATGAAAAACAAACCCACAATAAAGCAAAAAAAAAACACTTTATAAGCGTTAAGATATGATGATGAAGATATAAAGCCTAAAATATAAGGCTAAGCAAGATACCCCGGACTTCTTTTCCATCAGGTAAAATACTTACTTGCCTCTGTAAAACGATCTTGATTGCCTTTGTAAAACTATAAAAAAATACTTTGAAAACCACTCAAATCATCAAAAAAGTGTACGGTTAACTATTCTTTGTAATGTTTGTCACTTTCAATTTCACAATAGCAGTATATTTAGACTGTGATAAATCAAAACGTTTTACTCTTTTTTAACGCACGTGTGGGTTTCTTTCTATTTCTGGATGTTTTTATATCGCAGTTCGTGTTTATTTTATTGATATAAACTGTTTCGTACTATTCCTAACACGTATTAATGGTAGTAAACTTAAAATTTTATCAGATATATTTTGTTTGTTTTTAGAAACTCTTGTATTTTGGGTGCGTTTAAAAATAAGAATATAGGTACATATACACCTAGATTTATTATAAGAGAAATGAATATATATGGGCTAATAGAATATAATAATATACATGGTCCATTTAGACATTGTTTAATGTACTTAAACGTAAAATATATCCACGAAAAACTTTCAATAAAGCAGTACCCTATATACTAGCTAAATATTATAAAACAAGATGATGTAAAAATGAACTAAAAGATGTAAACAATCTTATGTAAATTCTTTGATAAGTAAGATTAATAGTACTTATGCATTATTTGTATGGACTTGTCATAAGTGATATTAATTTGCCAACATGACTAAGAAATCAATTTAATTTTATTTTGTTATCTTTATCCCTGTGAGGATAAAAAACTGCAATTGCCCAGAAAGCGCTTTGTTTACCATTGAAATTGATTATTATTTTAGAGAAGCATGCTTGAATTTCCTGCCATAGTGGCGCAGTACTACGGTATGATTGCTTAGCTGAGGTCTCAGGTTCGAATCTCGGGTCGGGCAAAGTGGTATTGGATTTTTCTATACCTTATCAGCCCGGAGTCAACAATTCGTGCCTGATATGGAGATAGGGTCGCCCCTACCGTGGTTGAATAATTCTGGAAAAAAAGAGTAAGCTTATGAATTCTTATTCGTCAGTCTTCACCTTCTTTAGCAACACGATGTCCAATGCCAAACATTGGGGTTCCCCAAGAGTCTCAACCCAATTGTATTCCCTAAGGAAAGCGTAAGCGTAGCCAACTCAAACAAATCTGGAGACGCAATGTAATCGGCGAAGCCAAAAGTGTCGAGAAGTCTTGTAGCGACATCAAGCAGGCAGCTCAAGACCATGCGACATGAGATTCACTGTGGATTTTGCCCCATCCAGAGGTCATAAGACCTGAATGAATACATAAATAATAAATAAATATACCCAACAGTCACATACTTAATTCTGACCCCACACTAAGATCGACTCTCGTTTCGTTGGTATCAAGAACTACGAGAGACTTTTCGGTCTTACAAACACCGGAACAAAAACCTGTGGTTCACACAAATATTTGTTTCTTTGCGGGGACCGAACCCGCGGCCTCACGCTTCAGAGCCGGCGTCTAACCAACAGCGCCATGGAGGCTGGCCTGAATGAATTAAGTATCTCAACCAAGACCTGTTGGAAGCTGCTTGCGTCCAGCGTCATCCTGCGACTTCTATAAAGTCATTTATTTACTTGGTAAGTATAGGTTCAATACCATTCTAAGGAACATTCGAAAAAAGCTATTAAAACTCCCGTCTGTATGTACAGCTAACAATTTGTGGTCTACAAGTGTATGGTGAAATTTCATCATTTACGGTGTGAGGTCGTTATTATAGAAACCACAAACATAACCAGTAGCTTTACATTATTTTTGTGTAATTTCGGTTTGCTTGTTCGTAATAGAAAATGTATGTGATTATGCTTCTATCAATCCATTATATCAAGACTGCTAACAAATCGAAGCCAGGTTGTAGTTTTAGTGACTATAAACACAATGAAAATGAAAATTTTGCAAAAAAACGATAGTATTTTTGTGATATTATAAATATCGTGTTTGGGTGGTAAATCGATATTTTATAATAAAATTATAATTTTAACCCTTTCGTACTATAGCGTCTTTAAAAGTAGAAATCTACATGCCCTGAGATATGAGATTTTAAGTCTCAATATGTCCAGTAGTTACTCTGACTACAATATCCTGCAAACCGGAACACAACATTACATATACACTGCTGTTTGGCGGAAGAAATAGAAAATGTATCAAGGAAACACTGCCAACTAAGCTAAAGATCCAACGGAGTACAGCAATTTCCTAAAATTTCGAGACCAAATCCGTGAGAAACCACATCAACAATCGATAGGACCCCGAAACGTGGCAAATAGTCCAAAAAGTATTTAATCGTTTCAACGAAACCGATTATGTTGATTAAAAAAGATCCGCGGATGATGAGCGGCTGCGGACGTGCTTCGGGCCAGGTTATGACGGTTTTTGTGCAGCAAGATTAATGTGTTTCGTTTTTTAGCTCCTAAATTTGCAATGTTAGAAGTCATATTTTGGATAAGAGGTAATATTGATGTGTTTATCAAGTTAATTGCTTGTAAAAGATGGATCATGGAATTAATAGCTTGTAAAATATGGTGGGGTAAAACAGTGACCCAATGGATACCTGACGATAAAGGTTAAACAAAAACGATAAAATGGGAAAATAAGGACGCAAACTATGTCGCCAAATATATACGTATACCAAAACACTTTATACCTAAGTTCTTTAAGAATTGGAAAAACATTGTAAATTTTATAGGAACGCTATGAATATATTACAGTAGATATAGACAGAAGTAATACTATAGAAGTAATAGTGTGCAGTAGGACATTAAAAATGGTACAACTGATTTAACTTACAATGTTGGGTTAATATTTAAAACAGAACTGAGAAACAAAAGCTTCAAAATATGTGTGTTTGTAATTCTTTCACTTCGTTAGATATGTGTCCTATTTAGCAGTGAAGCAGTACACCATATAACTTCACATATTACGCACAAAATATTTATTTTTGAATTATACTGCATAGTGATTATTTCTTCACTCCCATTGAGCAGACATTTTTTATCTATTGTTCGTAAAATTATCTTGTCCCTATAAAATAATTCATAAACTAACTGTAAAAATAAGACTCAAGGTTCTATGAAGTTTCGCCCGACTCCTTTATATTGCCAAGATCCTTTACTCACTTAAATAAAACGTTAACAGTACAATAAAACGAACTAAAATGCTTTTTGCATGTCCCTAATTATTTCACGCCTGCAGCACTATACACAAACACGATACCGAAGATAAACAAAAAAATGACATTTCAAAATCTATTCCGAATGAAAAATAAGGCGAAATAAATCCAAAATGACAGAACAAAGCAAAAACAATTTGTTATCAACAGTATCGTTGATCTGAGTACCAGGCGAACAGAAGTCGCCTGTAGGTGATATACATATATAAGAAATACACAAATTAATAAAATCTTGGTCCCGACGGGCGAAAACCAGTTTCCGTGACACACGTGCAGCGACCGGCCGCCGTTGGAGCGAGAGGGGTGCATTGCCGTCTCTTTCTGTTGGGTTGACCGTAAGATATCGTGGATGTGACTTGGATTTATTTGTTTAAAGTATCCTTTTCATTAGAGGAATAAGTTTTAAAGCAATACATTGTTTTCAATTGGGGATTTTAATCTCCCGAATCAAACAAACTATGGTTCACACAAAAGGACTGTTCTTTTTTTTTGTTATCAGCCATATCATTATTGGTTAAAATTTAAATCCTATAGTAGAAGACAAACATCCCATGTCATTATTTATTTATGTCAAAATACTTTATACCAAACCAAATGAGCAATGTAAATATTGGTTAATAGTACCTATCACACTGTGACTATTTTCTAAAATGCCTTGAATGTTATTTTCATGTTTCATCTTAGTTCTTCGTATTTGGTACTGGCAATATTTTTTTCTGTACCATGGATGAGCTTTTTACCCATACTAAAAGACGTAGAAAAAATAAAAAAAATATTCAAAATAAATACCCAATAACCGTGTAATGTCCACAATATTCCACCACGCAGCAAGGAGATACGCGAGCGGTCGTTTTGTTTTGTTTTATGTTTTATCCACAGCAGAAAGCGTAACACAGGTGTTCTTAACGTATACACAACGTATCCCTGGATAGGCGGACAATCCGACAATCCTAGGTTTATAGACCATGTTAGGTATTATACCAAACAATCACACATACATGCATATGCATACAGGCTATGTAAGATACAGACCTGGCTAGGTAATAAGATTAGGCTTTGGGCCCTACTATATTCATCCGAAATGAAGTTCCAAACTTCGGACGATCGAAGTTTTTATACGATACGAATGTATCTTCTTTGTAAAAGTTCGAATTTGTATAACGTATATCGTAACCATAAGTCTATGGTTACGACCATAAGTCAATAACGACCATAGTATATGTAGGTACATTCGTATCGTATATAAACTTCGATCATCCGCAGTTTCGAACTTCGTTTCGGATGAATATCGTGTACCCTAGCATTTTCACGTGTTAGGTACAATACCTAAAGGTCCTTAGGAAAGCCAAATTCATGTATGACTGTTAGGTTAAGATTTAACAGTCAAACACTAATCTGGCTATGTAATAGGATTGGGTCTAATGTTTGAAACAAGTATGTTACACAAACTTTTGTCTCAATGCAAGAATCGAACCCGCGGCCCATCGTTTCACATACAACTGACAAAGGCTATAAAACAAATAAAGTCTTTTTAAAACTCTAACGACTGCCTCAGTGGCGTAGTTGTACTAAGGTACAATTACAAAGCTGTGGTCTCGGGTTCGATTCCCGGGTGGGGCAAAGTGAATGGATTTTTCTATTAATTATTATCAAGCCAGAGTCAGGAATTTGTGCCCGATATGGCAATAGACTCGCCACCTATCACATCGTGGGGAAAAACATACAAATCAAAGTATGGCACCTCTGCCTACCCCTTCTGGGAAAAAACGTGAGCTTATGTATGTAAAACTTCAACAAATGAAACCAACTGAACGCATGGACGAAACACTTTTATAATGTAATTGCAGCAATTCTAAGATTTCATAATCTCGTATTGCGGTACATGTTCGTAGTATTTTTCTCGGAAGCCGTAATGTCGGGTCTGGCTAAGTAATTTTGTGTTTACGCTAATGCAAACGCGATGCGGTTACTACAGACGTAGCTGCTTTTAATATTGTATATTTATTGACTTATTTGCCCTTTTTAGAACAGGCAAATGAGTTGAGTCTGGTAGCAGGTAAGTGGTTATCGATCTTGAATATTCAATACACTAGGTCATAGTAAAGGTATTGATTTTATGCTGTGGGTTTATTGTACAGGTGAAGCTGTTATTTGATTTTAAAACATAGCTTGCTCAGTGTTAAATTATTTATCGAAAAGGTTTACCCATCAAAAACATCCTGTAAAAAAATTCCAAGTCTCGCAGCTCAGTTTATCTACCGCAAAAAGTTGTGAGATCCATGTAATACCAAGTCGATTAATTTATTTAGTACTTGATTAAGGGACGTTCTGTATAAAGTTATTACGTATGTTATTATCATATCAATATTAAAAATTCTTTACGTTGTAAATAAATAGATCGACTTGGCCATCGCATGAAAACATAATGTATCGTACAATTTATGCATAATGCTACTGGCCAAGTCGATCTATTTATTTAAAACGTAAAGAATTTTTAATATTGATATGATAATAACTTACGTAATAACTTTATACAGAACGTCCCTTAATCAAGGACTAAATTAATTAATCGACTCACAACTTTTTGCGGTAGATAAGCTGAGCTGCGAGATTCGGAATTTTTTTACAGGATGTTTTTGATGGAATCTCACGTCTTTTTGTAGAGTCCTACTTTATTCCTTTTCGGTACTTTTTATTTCTAGAATATATATAATGATTTTTCTTAGCCTCTGTCTGATGGTTTTTTCTTATTTTTGTAGGTATCAATTTATTACAAATATAGCGGATTTGATTATTAGTGTTCTATCTTTCATGGTGATTGTTTTCGAGCTATTTAGTCTATTTATTTGCAAGGTTATCTTTGTCATGTTTTTCTAGAGGAATGTTGTACAGTTTAATGGGCTGAATACACCCTTTCCCTCTTTATACCCCCCTCCTGTTATGCCTCATATATAAAATATATAGATACCAATCTATAACTATTATTTCATTATATACAGGTACAACGAATCATAACGAACAAAAATAAAAAATGCAAATTTATCTTTGTAATCCTATACATTTATATGAGATTACAAAGTTATTCACGCAGTTGGTGTATCTAGAAAACTAGACAGAAATTATGAAATGTTTGAATTTTTCCTTACTTTAGACACTAAACACTAATTATATTCTAAATTTGAAGGTTCTATGTCTGCTAGAAGTGCCTTAGACTTTTGATGATCGGTCAGTCAGTCAGTGAGTGACAAAATTACGTTTGACAAGTTATAATTCTTAAACTACTGGTTCAAATTGAATGAAATTTTAAATATACCGTGTTCACACAATGCCTAATTAATAACTGAAAATTCAGACTTCTTGCTTTAACCACAACGAAGTTATGGGGGGTTGAAAATGGTCTGAATTGCTTCGAGAAAAGGATAGTACGGCTGTGCCGCTTTTTAGCTCGACTTGGAGGGGGCACTGCCGTGCCCCCAGATTATTTAAGATGGCTAATCAAAATGTGGTAGTCAAATCTTAAAATAACATTGAAATCCGATTACTTCCTTCAATTTCGAATATTCTCCGATTTTTTTCTCAAAAAACCTAACTTATTTTTAGGAGACGGTCGTATTATGAAATGAGCGATTCAAAGATTTTTTTTGTTACAGACTATGAGAAAATGGATTATTTTGCTGCTTTCTCTGAAAGATAGATTTAAATTATTCACATTACCAATACAATCTCTCATACAAATTAACAATTAAAAAAAACTGGATATCCCGAACATCACTAATTCCAACAGAAATTCCCATAGTAGTTTAAATCTGTGGGGTCGTGGTTCGCGGTTGGTCACAGTGTGGGACGGATTATTCCGACTGACCAGTCCGATGATTCGACACAAAATAACATAGAATCATCGCCCGATGATTAAACCAATGATCCGTTTAACTTTTCTCAGGATTTGTCAAGTTTAGGGGGTTTGAGTGGACAATGAATTGGTTTGAAAGGGATTCTTTCTTTTGGAATATTCATTACAGATTATGGAACTTATTAATGACAGTATGAGGAGAGATTTGTGCAGCGGCTAAGGATTCTGCTTAGGTGATTGCGGGCTTGTTTCCCGGAAAATTGGTAAGTACACACATATTATAGCACAAACATACACAAACACACGCCTATTTCCTAGAAACGGTAAGCAGAGATGCTAGCATGATATGCCCGTTCCACTTTGCATTTTCCATCCCACAATGTGATAGGGGGAGAGCCTATAGCCATATCTATGGCCATGACTACGGGTTGGTAATGAATAGAAAAATCCAAGATCACTTTGCCCGACCCGATATTCGAACCCAAGACCTCAGATTTGCAATAATACCAAAGAATAACTGCGCCATCGAGGCGTGTTCTATAAGCATTGCTTTTTCACGTAGAACAGGTATTTTCAAAGCCTAATTTTCGGTTCAGTTCGATTCGGACGTAAGCTTATGCGCAGCAAATATAACAATTTCTAGAAGACATCATACCAAGGAGGCTGTCAAAGAAAACGTCTTTAACAGGACTGTCAAAATAAGGTCAAAATCACCTGGAGTCGCAAAACAATCAGACTCCGAAGAAAATGAATTTGCAACTCCCACAATTAGTCAAAAGTCTTAATACCCCAATTGCCATAATCAAAGATGAAGCAATAACATACAGATTTGAACCATCAATCCGGTAAACAGTAAAGCCAAAGAGCTTACCCGAAGCCTAGCCGCTCAAGTGCACAAATCACAGTTATTAGCTGAAGTGGTTCCTTTACAGTTAACTTACTCGTCAGATGGCAGTTGGGTTTAACAATTATAATTGACCATTACACGGGGATCGGTTCGAGTGGATTTGAAACTACTTAATGTGATGTTACGTAAGTGTCTACTTATGGAGCTGAATTGGTGATTCTGTGAGATCTCAAAGCTATGGAATAGGGTTTGTCTAGAATAAATAGCAATATAATTATTATTAACATGAAGCGTGGACTAGATGTCAAGGAATAATTGAGGGCCATTGGCCTTACTATTGAGGATGTCGAAAATTGGGCGAAATAGAGGAGAAAGCCGGAAGGCGGGCCCTGGCATCTGCCGAGATAACGCCAGATAGAAGAAGAATTATAATTAAGATTACTGAATATAAAAGAAGTTTTGTTGACAAAACCTCAAAGTGTTTTGCGATTGGGCCAACGACTGTATACTAGATACTTGACGTATATTTTCTATGACATAGTAGTACCAACCTTATTGAACCTACGCTTATTGTAGTTTTAACGTAATACATCTGAGCTATAATACTATTTATAACTTAACTTTTTGGAATGAGAATAAAATCATCTGGACTTTGTTTTCTCCTGTTAAGTTCAAGTTGTCAAATAGGCGACATTCTTAAAATGCTTATATCACTTAACTGGAATGAATATATGAGAATAATAAATATAGATTAGAGATAAATAGATATATAGATACAGTAAAAAAAGGAATTGTTTAAATGTCCGTTTTACGACTTCCCTTATGAAATTGACCATGGTGTTATAAAAGAACATTAGTTTTACCATAATAAATCAAATTAAACTATCCAAAACCACAATCATCAAAACAGTTCTACAATTGTCTATTATTAAATGTAATCGCCATTGTGATATACCATAGACAAGGCATTAAACAGTATCAAACTATAGATGACGATGCTTCGGTTAATGACTTAAAGAGAAATTAATCTTTACTACCGGAGATTTTAATAGTTTAATGGATATTCCCAGATTGGATGATTAATTTAATGTTTCGAAATTAGTTGTAATAAGAACTGGATTATATGGGAGCAGAGTATCACTGATATGGAGTTAAAATTATATCTAATCGCCTTGAAAATTACCAGTATTGAACTCTGCCTACCACTTCTGAAATACGGGTATGAACTTTGGTGTATATTGGAGACAGTTTCCCCGTTGTTTTTTATGGAATTTTAGCATATGGTGCATCTAAACCACAGTTATTTTTTGTTGAGCAACGTTACTAAATGTTACTGAGCAACATCCGAATACAAAATGTTATTTATTTTCAATACAAGTTGTCGTGTTAGTATATGTTACATAATAATGCCTAACATGTGATAAAAATCGATTACATTGTAGTATAATGTTGCCCCACGGAAAGTAACTGCGTTATGGATGTATAATGTCGGCCACTAGGTTTTAAAATTTCCATGACCAAATATCGTTTGTGTAGGTAAGTTTAAGACTCTGGGTTTATCTTTATTAACTTTATGTATGAATTAAAGTTAACAAGAACCGAAGGCTTATGTATTGTTTTTATATTCAAACTATCACTCGAAAATACTATTTTACATTCGACCTTTTTCATTGAATTATGACCATTCCATATCAATACTATAAATCTACTTTTTAAGTGTCAATAACGAAAAGACTTTTGCTACCCTATGCTTGTTAAATTATAGTGTTTTAATAAGAAAATAATAACAGAAAAATATCAGTCATAAATTTAAAACAAAACACTTGAACATAATTCTATAAAAGTAATTATTTTTGACGCGTTAACTATCATGATACAAAAGGGCTTTAAGGGTTCATAAATTAGATTTTTTTAATACTTTTGAAAACAAACGTATTGTTTAGAAATATTTGATTGTGATAGTTATGTAATTGGCGTGATAAATCATTTTTATTCAAAACAGATTATTAGCAGTGCTTTCAAAAGTATGCGTAAACGATTATGTTTGGAATCAAGAGGGTGCTTTGAATCCCGAACTGAACAAATGTTAATAATTCACAAAGAATAATTTTCTGATCTGGATATTTACCATTTTTCAACGTCAGCCATAGAAATCGTATAGCTGAATAGATTTAATCCAAATATTTCTTGTTGGGCTTTTCTCCAACAAGTTATGATAATATTTTCTCCGATTTGTAAATTATCGAATTTAGAAGTCCTTTTAGCTTATTCCATTCAAATCATCACTTGCATGCCACTTACATTTCAACATTGTAAACTATTACAGAAATACATATACAAAATTGCATTCACGATACAGCAAATCGATTCTGTCGCGCATCAATTCGTCCCATTCTAACTGATAGCTTGGTCGTGAGTTTTGTGTAATAAATATTGTCATTTATGCAAAATAATCTAAACACTGGAATGACGATGTGGATGCGAGCGGCCAGACGAGCCTGTCCATTGTATGCAAATGGTTCGAACCTCAAACTTATTAATTATCATGGATGCGCGCGACTCGGAATTGTAATTAGTTTTCTAGTACGACTTGTGGGCGAGCAGACGAGATGTGGTTGAAATCTTTAGGGTTTTTAACTTTCACTGTTATGAAGATTGTAATTTAATTTTACAGTTGAAATGGAATATCCATCAGCATTGGACTGATTTGTCGGGTCAATGTTTTAGTATACCTAAGATTTGCAAGGTGGTCAGATGACCTGGTTAACGTTGATGGAAGTCGCTGGATGTAGGCCGCTTCCAACTGGTTGATATGGAGATTCTTAGGGGAAGCCTATGTTTAGCAGTAGACTTCCTATGGCTGAAGGGAGGGGGGACGATTTCCAAACATGTAATAGGATTTTCTAGAGGCTTAACGACTTTTAGGTAGAAAGCAAAAGCTGAAGTGTCAATTGACTAGATCATAAAATAATAATCGGTAATATTTTTAAACTGTGAAGAAAAACTTAATAAGGAAATTGGAAATAAGTAAATGTTATAAACCAATAAGTAATATAGAATCCTCCCTCTAAATATAGAAGAGTGTTTAACCTTGCAATAAGTCGTAATAAAAATTTTTGAGCACCGAATATGGTGTCATGCGAAAAAATCGACCTTACATTTTTTATGAATTTAAAAGAACCGCTCGTCTATACGTCAAATTCACAGAAACTTGTAAAAACGTCGATGCTACTGTACTACGCTGCCTTTCATATGTTAATATGTCAACCATTGTTGTTTATGATGTATGCCAAGTTAAATCTTTTGCTTTGTTGGTTTTCTTCGCTTCTATAAAACGTACGCTCATGTACGTGATTTGTTCTTAAAGTTGAGAATGGTCTTCTAAATTGGGTATTAGTAGAACATTATGAAGATACTCGGTTGAATCCATAGTTGTCAGTTTGGCCTAAACACGAGTTTTTGATTAGACAAAGTGAGATTCCATCGCCAGATGATAAGCTTCACGCCTACCTTTAAAGGCAGCATCAGTATTTAGAAATTATTTTTAATACAAACTGCAAAGTTTTAGTTTGGGCTTTAAATTTCTCCAAAATCACTAAACTATAATGCCTTTCAAACAGGGACACAACTGTTCGGTTTAATTCAAATTTGAGTTTTTCTTTTGTTAAGATTTATATTTTGTTGTTATTTTAATAAAGAGAGTAAGCCTTTATTTACTTTTAACTCTTGCTTTCAAATCATGTTTTTATGTGTTGTATGAGTTTAAGTTTGAATTTGTTTATTTGATAAATTTAATTAATTATAAATTTCCTCACTGGGGAACAAGGAGTGAAAAGGGCTGACAGGAAAGACAGGGCCTTTACACTCATGACTTAATGACTGATGATTCCAGACCCACCCTAAACCCGTATGTCAAAAACCAAGTGCGGTCAACCGCGATTATCGATAAAAAAAAATCCGAATTTACAGCCAAATTTTCGGGCCCGTATCCGAAAATCAATTCAGGGAGCTGCGGTTTATCGGCAAGACAATACAATACAATCGGTACGACCCTATTTTTCGGCGTCGATATTTTAATACGAAATTGGCGGTGTTCCTCCGATGCGGTTTGGTTTTACGACGGTTATAAAATTCAAAAGCGAGAGTCTATGCGGTGATTTGTGTCGTCTCCGGTTGTCGTGTAGGCGTAGGCCGGCTACTGTGCTGAGATAGTGATGTGCTGATTTTTTATTGTTATCGATGTTTATAGCATACGTTTTACAGTTTATTGCAATCGGTTTCGGGCAGGAAGTTCTGTGGTTTGTGAGTTTCAGTGATTTCGTTTTAGTAAATATAGAAGGTCTGGGCAATTGAATTGTGCTTATTGTAAAATAATTCGATTTTTTTTTTCAATAGAAAAGCATTATTAGAAACATAATTGACTAATTAGAATACAAAAAATTCAATTTGGACATCAAAAATGGAAATGTTGAATAAAAACATTGTTTTTCAGTTTAATATTCACTGTTTATAAAACCCGTACCAAGCTAAATAAGCAATAACGATACCATATTAACACCCAATGAAAGAACACCTGCGGGCCCATATATAAAGATGTCAGTATTTAACTCCAGCATAAAAACCTTTACTTAACTTCTATAAAAGGCAGCTTGAACACTTAGATTTGTTGTGGAAATTAAAAAAAACAAACGCAATTAATGCTTGGAGGTAAAAATAAGACTATCGATGCGCTCTTGATACGTTTAATAAAAGAATCAGAACAACTTCATTTAAAACTAATTGCTGTGCCAATAATATCGAAGTTTTATTGCAGTATGAGATATGTATGTTCATTGCTTACATTATGTTTTGTAATTAAAACTAAAGTGCGTCGTTTGTAGATTGAAAATCGACTTGGGAGATCCTGGTGACTTCATGGATTATTAAAATTGTTACTTTGTAACTTTAACGGTTTTTTTTATAATATACCGATACGACAATGTAGCTATAATGCGCCTGAGTAATTAGTGCAGACCAAGTGGATTGGATATTTTACCTGCCTGATTTGATTGTATATTTACATAATTATGAAAGCATGCATAGTTAACACAGGGTCAACCCTAAACAGGAAATTTTAAATAATTTTGCAATGAATGACGAGATTAGCTTGCAACTCGCCTGTTGATAGGCGACACGTCACGAATTCATTGGGTAATTTTGAATGGTTTTTCAAAATCAAATACAGCAATCGCATTCCGAAAAAATCCAAAATTAGAATGTCATTAAACCATCTGTAGTTACCCAAACTAACTATATAGGGATAATTATATCTACTTAAAACCTATCAAATTTATAAAATTGAGACACTAAAGTCACATTATATAACAAATTAAATCGAAGCGAATTGAAACCAACACAAATATCGATAACAACAAGAGAATCATCGACAAACTCGCATCACTAAAGGCCAGTGACCCGAAAAGGTTCGGATAGAAAAAAAAATGATATTTTATTTTCAAGATGCAAGTACTATCGTGGCATAAATTAAAGGGTTTATTATTTTTCTTTCTCTCGAACCTACCATGTGTTTGGGTCAACGAGAGGTAAGACGTGTACGGTCTGCAAAATAACTTGTCTGGAGTTTTTTTGTTTTATTTCACGTGGGTTTGAGAAATACACGGTTATTTTATAAAGCTTGGGTTGGGTTGTCTTTTCAAGGGATATTAATGTGGACGTTGCTTTAGTGAAGTCTAATAAGCAAAGTCTATGTAGTTATTTTAATTTAGTTTTTAGCCTCTTATACAACTAAAGTTAGTTTTCTAATACCTAAACTTGAAAATTAACGTAAAAATATAGTTTTATTTTATTTAGTAGGTTTAGAGTTTTTTTTATTGGGAATACCGTTCAAGATGCTTCAAAAATTGGTCACAGTTACGCTAGAGTGTCGCCATAAGGATTCAGACTAGGTATAATCATGAAGACATAATTATTACGATCAGCGATAGATAGACATGTTTTACCGATGGGCACTCTAGATTTTCTGCGTAGCATTTTAAAAGAGTATAATTTGAAAAGAGCATTGAACGTTTTTGTACTAAATTCTTTAGACCTTTCCTGACATACATAACATTAGTAAGATCACATCTCCCTGACTAAAACAAGTATTATTATATGGTGAAAGTAGTTCGCATGTCCTATATCTAACAATAAAAGACCAAAACACATGCTGTCCGTACCCAACAATATCAAGATTATTACCGTTCAGTTACGTATAAACTGGTCAACTACTGGCTTTACGCGTTGTCTGTGTGTGCGTGTGTGTGTGTGTCTGTGTGTGTGTGTGTATGTGTGTGACTCGTACGAGCCGGTGTTACGCTAACACGGTACGAATTAGACGGAGACTATTGTTTGAATTATCTTAGTAAGTGTTTTGGATCAAGTTCATTGTGTATTTGTTGAAATGTTTTGTTGGGAGTGATGCAATAGTTGCCACTACTGGATATATACAGCCCATAACATAAGAATTTAAGTTTTTGTATGACATAAAATATCCGCTTGGATTTAAGTTTCAATAGGATTTTTGTTGGTTATTAGTTTGATGTGGTTCTCCATCAGCACTTTAAAGGAAACAAAATTAATACTTTGAAAGGAAAATTGAGTTAGTAATTACTTCACCCCCCGGTATAAGTTTTTTTTATTAGATAACCAAAACAAATCAAAAAACTTAAATCTCAAAGAGCATTAGGTATAAATTTACATGCGGAGGCCACTGTTACTGTCTCATTCTTAGCAAGTGCATTAGCACATTATTTTAGTAATTCTAGATACTAATCTAGCTTTACAAAAATAAAAATAAAGAGGATGGAAATTTCAAATCTCCCTTTATTTAACCAAACTCAGATATATTGTATAATTTACTAATCGCATTGGTTATTAACCCAATCAGTAAATAACCGGATTTGTGGTAACGCGATTTCACGCCACTGGTTTGTGAGGGTAAGAGTGTTTCATGTTGGTATAATAAGGGATAATGCTGTGTTCATTATTTCTGTACTAAAAGGCGATTGTTTAGCAACACCGATATTAGGTGCTTAGCAGTAGAACCGCTTTTAATAATTTACTGCAAATATACCGGGTATCTCAAGACTGCTACCGAAAACGAAGCCAGGTGGTAGGTTTAGTGACTACAAACACAATGCAATTAAAAATTTCGCCTAGAAACGCGACAATTTTTTTTTATGATTTTTTAAATATCGTCGTTTTTGGGTAGTAAATCCATAGTTTTTGCTAAAATAATGATTTAAACTCTTTTATACCTTAGAGTATTTATAAATAAAAGGGTATATACTATTATTTTAGGAAAAAATGTATTTACCACCCAAAAATGGCCATAGGAAAAAATAATAAAAAAAAAAATTGACGCTTTTTTTTGCAACTTTTTCTGTTGCATTGTGTCTGAAGTCGCTTAAACTACCACCCGGCTTCGTTTTCGGTAGCAGTCTTGATATACCCTGTATATTTTTTGTATCATGTAGATGAAACAAAAATCTTTTTTATTAGTTATATCTATTATTAAAAAGTAAAGAAAATTAACTACCATTGGTTAATTAAGAAGACAAATATTGATGAGTTGGGTATAAGGCACAAAATAAGATTATGTAGTATCTAAGATGCATGTCGAGACTCGAGTAATTCTACCTAACGCGTCCCCAAACGAACCTTTAAAAAGTTTACGTGCAATAGTAATTCATTGCTACAAATGATTGTGACGAGTTTATTTTTCTCAGTAAAACTACTATACATATAAAGGTTGATGTTGGATAAAATAGTTATTACTGTAACTCGTTGGCTCAGTGCCCTGTTTGCTTAAGGCTTTGGTCCACTTATAAACAAACACTTTTTGACTCCAGAATTTACATATGTTACACTATGTGAAATTGCACTATTGTATGACCTAACCACATTCAATCGTACTCTCGATTTTAGAGGAGGCCTGTGCTCTGCAGTGGTATATGGCCTGATAAAAATGTGAAATTGCTACTTCTAAAGGCAGATAGATGGAGGTGAAATTAAAGTGTCAGATCATTATTGATTAAAGGGATGGAACAACAAGCAATTGCCACTTATATGGGCTTGATAAATATCTATAGCAGTCTATATATATCCATCTACATTAGGCCCATCTTTTAGCTATCGTAAAACTGAAGAGATAAGCAAATCTCAAGACGTCTTACATTCAAAACTGTCGGTGTAAACAATAGGTATTCTTAAGACATCGATCCACTCAAATGATTCACAAACTACAAATGACTCAGGATTCAAACAAAATAGACTAAAAACTGTCTTAATTTATTTATTCCACCGGCAAAATGAATGGACTCTGGATGTGACCGATCCCGACCCACAATTTGGGGTCCGAAAATCCCGCGCTATATCGCAAGAGCGAGCAACCGGTATCACAAAAAAAACGAAACTAATAACTTTAATTGGTGAGTTAGTTCAAAATATAGCTAAAAGCAACAAAATAATCCAAAAAGGCCATAGCTCGGGCAGCAAAACGAAAAAAAAGATCCGTCACGAACATAGGCGAGGGAGAGCGAGCAGAAAAAAAAGACGTCCCAAGTTTATTTTGGTTGCGTCCCTCTCACACTCAGTGCGACTTCGCTATACCCATCCTTTTCTAACCGACCGAACGCTGGACACCTGTGCTTTAGTTTCCCCCAAGTACCAACGACCTCTTGATGGTCTCGTGACAAAACGTCATACGTCCACCAATTTATGTATGCAATTTTACACTCTGCGTTTATTGGCTAACGATGTTTTTTTGTACGGAACAAACGATAATTGTGGATGTGTTATATTTCAAAGTAAAGCAATCATTGTCGTGTACGGATTTGATTCGTGGCAACTTGGATAGTAGTTTTTTTAGTATAATACGTAAACTAATGCATTGTGATAATAATGAAAGCGGAGCACCTGTGCGCACTAATCCTATTGTTATGAATCCGTGGTACTAGTAAATTAAGGGGTATTTTGGGGATTTTTTTCATATATTCTGTGCTAAAAGCCATCTGTTACAGTTTGTCGGATTTGTTATACATTCAATATAAAAGGATGTCCGGGGAGTTTTTTAATATTATTGGAAACATTTTATTATTAGCAGGTCTATTCAGCAAGGAAGCTATGCTTCTGGGATTGATGTGATGAATATTGTTGTTATACATTTGTTTGATTAAGCTTTCTTGTGATATAACAAGCACAATATATCATGCATTTATTTACACATGTAAATGGTATTTGCAAATTATAACGTCTTTTCTAAAATGTCTTTTTTAAGTAAACAGTACATTTTTAGAAAGTGTCAGATAAGAAAAATAATGTTTTGTTGGAAGTGCCCTGCGTCCAGCGAATAAGTTTTAATTTAATTTACAATAATTATATAACTACGCCCGAATACTGGAACGCCATTCAAATAATAAGTTGCTCTTAACAGCGCACGGCCCACTTAGCCAGTACATTTAATCGGGATTAACGTAGTTAAGCGCCATTTATATTTAAGTTGCGTTCCAGTATTTGGGCGTAATTTAAAAAAAAATATAAATAAAGTTGAAAAAAAAAACCTGACATATATTTCAATGTTTACAGAACACAATATTTATAATAATATTGATATACATATGTATTTTATACTCCATTTAAACATTATTCCTCCCAACCGATTTTGGAATAAAACTGAATCATCAATATACACCAAAAACATCTGTCCCAATTTTCGTCCTCCGCCTCAAAGGCTCCTTTTTGCTCCCAAAGGTCACTAAAGGGTGATCCCAAATGCTTCTTTGATCCCAAACTATAAAAGTGTGGTGATTATTTTTGTTTTATCGTAAATGTATTTTTATTGTTTAAATTTCGAACTTTGTATACAATTTTGGATGAGTTTTTAAAGCCATTTGCATTTTTTTTCTTGAGCTTTTATTTTATTTTAAACACTTAGTACCAATAAGTAGTACAGGCGGACTTTATGCCTAAGGACATTCTCTACCAGCCAACCTCAAGGTAGTGCACAGAGACGGAAGCAGGTGCTTAGAATTAAGTAGAAAATATATAAAATATAAATAATAATATTTATACGCATGTATATAATTTTTAGTTCTAGAGTATCACCCCGTGTATAATAAATATACCGGGTATCTCAAGACTGCTACCGAAAACGAAGCCTGGTGGTAGTTTTAGTGGCTACAAACACAATGTAATTAAAAATTTCGCCTAGAAACGCGACAATTTTTTTTTATGATTTTTTAAATATCGTCATTTTTGGGTGGTAAATCCATAGTTTTTGCTAAAATAATAATTTAAACTCTTTTATACCTTATAGTATTCATAAATAAAAGGGTATATACTATTATTTTAGGAAAAAATGTATTTACCACCCAAATATGGCCATAGGAAAAAAATAACAAAAAAAAAATTGACGCTTTTTTTTGCAACTTTTTCTGTTGCATTGTGTCTGAAGTCGCTTAAACTACCACCCGGCTTCGTTTTCGGTTAGCAGTCTTGATATACCCTGTATAAATATACCCAACAGTCCCATACATAGTCCTGACACCAGACTAACTTCCAGTCTTGTGTCGTAGATATCATGAACTACGAGAGACTTTTCGGAGTCACAAACACCCAGACCCGAAACATATACCTGTGGGTCAAACAAATATTTGTCTTGGTGCGGGGATCGAACCCGCGGCCTCACGTTTCACAGCCGGCGTCTAACCAACGGAGGCTGTCAAGCTGCTTCTATATAGCAGTTATATTAATACTGTTAGTATAGATTTTTTCAATAGTCCTCCCAGTTCAATCCTAAGAAATTTTTATGTTTTAATAACTACATTACATGGATTCACAACATTAAACTGAATTGTAGTTAATTTTGTACAGTTTATACCATCAATAGAAAAGCTTCTGAACTAAATGTCAATAACATCACAAGCAGAAAGACGACATTATATTATGTTGTAAGAAGTCTCTTTATGCAGGCCGCTTCCAACAGGTCGTTGTTAAAATACTTGAGGGAGGCCTATGATCAGTATAGAACTTCTTTCCTAAAGAAATAGAAGTATGGCATCAAACAATATTTCCAATTCCTCCCATTATTTATGATCATTATGATTAATTTCGATGCGGGATAAAGACAAGCTAGACATTCCCGGTGACTCGCCGAGCTTCATTTCATGCCATTAAAATGCGTGTCACTATTGATCCTGGCTTAAAAGAGTTGCAGAGACGAGTGTGATGGCGGAGCAGTCTCCAAAAAACTAGAAAGAAGATCTCCAAGGCTTAGAATTACTGGATTTTTGTATCCAACATTTCTCATCTGAATTCAAACCAACGTCACTCAAACAGTGGTCTCATAAATGCATTTCAATTGTAGCCGGTCTACCACCGTAAGATATCAAGTTCAAAGTCGTGTAAATGTAGAACGACATTAGGTAGGAATATGACAAACAAACATACCCTAATAACGAGTTGTTAGTTTATTGTTCGCTCCGAGAATAGAACGGACGAACGTGCGCCGAGAAAGACACTTAGTATGCCTGAACTGGTTTAATTTCGCCACCTGAAGGCTGGTTTTAATTAGAAAAGAGTATATAACAGTATTATGCTTATTTTCAAATGTAGTTTGGCTCCACCGTTTCATCGGTGATTTGCCAATATCATAGAGTTTGTAAAAAAATATACACAAATATGCACATGGTCAAAAAACATAATACATCTTAATTTAAAGGAATAAGGTTTACTTAAAGTTGATTATAATTTAAGTCTTTTTGCTACACCTGGTAGTTCAAAATTCAAATGTATAAGTATAAGCAACCTCGGTCACTTTTGGCGTGTGATTTTGTTCCGGACCCTGTACCTCGTATATATTTGATTGAAGGTTAAGGAGGTCATAGACCTCGTATTAGGATTTTAAACACAGATACTAACGAACTATGATCTGCTATCTGTACTTGATCTATCTATCTTTAACAAGAGATTTCATTAAACATTTCGATGCAATTTATGTTTCAGTTAACAAAAATAGAGAGGAATATATATGGCGCATATATTCATAGATAGCTAGATTAGATAAAAATTTAAGTCAATTTTTGTTTAATAAGGCGTAGAATTGTACCGAAATAGTCATAGTATTTTAACCCCCTTGTTAAAGACAAATAGGATATGGAGAACGGTCGTACGCCAGCAAAACTTCCCCATAAATCCCAGTGACTAATCTAAACCAGTCGAGTAACAAAACAGTTAACAAGTCGGTAACAAAATGGTGGAGTCGCGGCGAGCGGGCGCTAATGTGTTTTCAGTTTTGACGCGAGCTCGCTGATTTATAGCGATGCTGGGGCATTTTGTTTTGTGATGGCTGGGAATGGCTGAGAATGTAGAAAGATACTTGTGAATGGATATTGTTTAATTGGTGTCCTTCTGATGGAGACAGGGTCATGCTATAGCCGGAACATAGATCGTTCTAATCTTAGTTGCACTATTGGTTATTAGTTAATGCCTAAAATAAATATATGGTATACTAGCGATCCGGTCTGGCTTTTGCCGCGTGAATATACTTTTTGAGTTCAGTCCACTTATACTCCATCGGTTTAGATACTTAACTAAATGTAAACAAACCAGAACACGTGACGCATGGTTGTTCAACATTTTATTGCAATGTCCAATTTACGAATATTTTCTTAGTCAACCAAGTAACAAGTATTAACAACAATTAACAGCAGCTTATAACAAATAATAACTAAAACAGTAAAGAACAACGATGAACACTTCCAAACACTTCACCACTTCACGAAAACAGTAAGTACATTATCGCAATGAATAATAATTGGCTGCCACACATAACATACGATGATGCTTAGTTATCCGACTTAACGCATTATTTTTCATTTAAATAGTCGCATTACGATAAAGTTGTACTTCTCGATTTTGTAGCATAATATTTCTTGTAACTTTTATGAAAATGTTTTGGACGCCTGAGTGTTTGGGTCTTTTTTGATAGACAGACTGCATTATGTAAAATTAGATAATTTAATTTAGGTAATTTAATTATGATCTCAGATAATTTAATTGTTTCCAAGCTTACACATTCATAATTATAATCGTTATAATAAAATTGAACATGTATTGTAGTTCTACATTTACGTAAACATTTTTTTTGTCTTCAATTAATTTTGAAATGAGAAATGGCAATGTTAAATAACCTTTTTTATGGTTTGTTTACATTTAGTTAAGTTCCTAAACCGATGGAGTATAAGTAACATAATAACTATTTTTCGTGATTACTATTTAAAATAAATAATCTCAATGCTACTGCCGTACTTAGTACTTCTCATCCATCCCAGAGTATCGATTATATTTCATTTTCTTGCATATCCCACGGTAAAACTACATTTTGTCGGAACGAATAGTAGTCTATGTGTTAATTCTGGGTGTCAGCTACATCCATGCGAAATTTTATCGAAATTGGTCCTTTAGTTTGAGCGTGAAGAGGTAACAAACACACAAACTTTCGCATTAATAATATTAATAGGAATTTTAATAATCAATGTTGTTTAAGTACAAATTATAATATTGATATAATTTATAAAATTAAATGCATCGAAATATGTAATGAAATCTCTTCTTAAATATAGATTATAGAGAACGGCTTTAAATGAAATAAATGACCTCACAGATTACCGTTCATAGCCTCTACTACTAAACCACTAAATATCTACATAAAAACACAATAAACTTTAAAATACATACTTTTTTCCCACAAAGCGGGCAAAAAGTATGTATTTTAAAGCAAAAAATTAAGCATGTAAAGTGTGCTACCAGTAAAATAAATTTAGTAAGTGTCATTGAAAAAAAAAACGCCCCAGCTACTGAATACGAAACGAACTTTTTCTAACATCAAGAATATATTATGAACGTGATACTTAAATTACAGTGTGGATGATAAATTATGTTTCGATGTAAAAAATGTCCGTTGGTTTGTTCGGTTTTGGTTATTTTTATTGAATTATAGTAAGGTGTAGTTTTCACTTTTATTTTGTAATATATTTTTTCTTTATATAAATATCACACAGACGAACACAGGAGGTTTAAATGTTTGTGAAAAGGCAGGTATTCCTTCTAGCCTAGTAGATAAGTATAAGTAAGTGGACTAAAGCCGAATTTATATCTCAAAAATGCATCATATTCCATGCATGACAAAACTTATTAGTGTCATAATGTTGTTAATGAAATTCATTTCCTATAAATAATTTCACACTGCTTATTCTGATGTGAAAATGCTGTTTATAACTTAGACATTTTTACATAGATTTTCTTGGGTATACAGATTTTCCCTGCATTATATTTTATTAACCACCTTTAAAAAAAGGAGAAGGTTCTCAATTCGACTGTATTTCTTTTAGTTTTTTTTTTAATATAATTATACACACTGGTATGTGTTCCGACCTGACCTAGTACTTGCGATCTATGTATTTCGATATCATTAAAAAATGAATAAAATTAAATATAATAACTATGGCCTAATATACCATACTTATTCAAATAATAAATGATTCAATAACTAAGAAGGAATAAACAGACAAAACCGTGAAGCAACATAGTTACGTTGACAACCGATGTGTTAACTCTAATTGATTACTTTCTAAAACGTTTTGAATATTTTTTGTCGCGTCTTAAAATTTGAATTTGAATGCATTTGTACTAGAACTCGATAGGGATTGAAAGCTGATAAGGGATGAAAAAATGGGTAGTCATGTTTTTTAGGTAACTGGATATGTAAACACTGCGTATTGATGTGTGAATTTGATTCGTCTTGGTTTTGGCAGCTGGTGATAGTAATATGAAATCTCATTATGGATTTGCGTCTATGTGTAAATAAAGAAATTAGAATAGAATAATATTTTTCATCTTTGATAATGTGAACATATTTGTGTTCTAATAATCTATGTTCATCTTGAAACTGCACTTCTTGTTTTGGTTGTTCAAATTTCGCCCTATAGTCTAGTGGCAGGGTGCATGGACTGATAGCCGTGAAATTTTAGGTACGTTTTCCAACTCTCTCTGAGAACTCATTTAATCAAATTACAATATTAACAATAAAAATCACTCGCAAACCGAAAAATACCTTTTATGTGGAATACCACATAAAATAAATGATAATAATGTAATTGATCAATTATAAATTAATGTTATTAATCAGTCAATTCTAGACACGAAAATAAATTTCAATTACAGCAAATCGAAAAATATATTATCAGTACCCCGTTGAAGTCTTTGCTATATTAAAAGTTGCGATGCTGAAAGTTCAGTGACCCCGCGGTCGGTCGGGCGCCTTCGTATCTTCGTGTTAACGCGACCTTTTCAATATTGTATTGTAGGTTCAGCAGAGTGGTTTATTGTACTAAAGGTTATTGCACGAATAAAAGAGTTTTGATTAAACAGAAGACGAATCATCGTCTATGGTAATATCATTTTTAATTTTTCAAAAAGAGAGTATATTAATTATTATTTTTCAGTCAAGACGTAAAATAGATTATTAGTTAAGAGTTAAGTGCAGTTGTTTCCCTCAATTACGAGATAAGAATAATAGATAGGTTTATTTATTATCTACCAAGATTATTGGAAAGGGTATTGTTTCTGCTTAGTTAGGTTCCGCTTCTCTAAAACAAAAGCGCGTTCGGGTTCGAATCACAGGTCGGGCAAAATTATATTGGATTTTTCTATTCAATATAATTTGATTGCTCCCCGGAGTTAGGAACTTGTGCCCGATATAGCAATAGGCTTTCCAATTTTCAGAACTCTATTTCTGATTATTCACAACTTACCACTCTTAATATCCCAATTCTACCATATATCGCAGTTAAATTCGAACAATCTATAATAATATATAAAACTGACGAGTTTGTTTGTTTGTTACCATTAATTTCAGGGTCGAATTGAAAAAAAATATGTGTTGGATAGGTTATTTATCAAGAAATGCTATATACCATCACGCTATGACATATGGTGGGAAGCAGTAGTGAAAAGTCTAGCAAATAAGAGGAAATTTTATTCGTTGTGGGTATTCTAAATTAATGGTCAGAATTAAACTTAAAATTTTTTGCCGCCATTTCGAAAATTATCTGGACCCAGACAAATCCGCACATGACCGCTAGTGTATATAAATAGCCCAGCACTGCCTACTGCCTTACATTAAACCCGTATAACCCGTTACAAATTTCACCGTCCCATCGGCGAACGATTAAAATCACACACAGCACAATACTCGCGTCTCAAGAGGTATAACATTACAAAAACAAATCGTAAATATGTCGAGGCTGAGTGCTGTGTTGCGTGGTACGAGGGAAACGGGTTAGCGTTGTCTTGGTTACTCTTAATTCTATGAAAACCATACGAACTACGAGTGCTCAGATGTTCAGCATCTGGAGCTTTAAATAAGTATAATAAATAAGTTTAACAAAATTTCGTTCTATGTTGAATAATTATTAAAAATATGGCTTACTGCAGTTGAATTAATATAATATGCTAAAAATCATGAAGAAATAAATCGCAAACCTTTCTAATTTAAGCCACAGCATGATTAATGTAAATGAAAAAGAAAAACGGTAGCAAGCAATTTGCGATCAATTTAATCGAGAAATGAGCAATTTTTACGCGCACTTGAATTAAAATAACTTATTAAATAAGTCTGCATTCAATTTAAAAATGCACAATTACTTTTGATACAAAGAAAACACATATAAGATATTTTATGAATAAAGATAAAATGATAATAGTAATAAAGTAGTTATAGTAATCATATCTGTATGTGGATGTTTATATAGAATTAAATACGTATGTTGTTTAATTTCATATATTTGTATAAATGTTATCTATCAAATCTAAATATTTTCATTATTTCCTATTTGTATCATTCAATATTAGTTTAGTTTACGTTTTATTTAGTTTAAACAAATAATAATACAAATAAATATATATAAAGCACCTTAAAATTATAACACATGAAAAACACATCTACAAAAATTTCCGCACTATATCAAATCAAATAATCAAATGATTTTTTTAAGACAATTACTACTTCTATAAAAACCGTATACCCACAATCCGTAGTATAAATAATAACCGAAAATACCCCATAAGCAGAGTACAGATATAGACACTGAGCAGACGTCAAACCAAGGGAAAAAACTCGCCTTGCCCAGATGTTCGTGACCTACGTCAACGTAGTAGCTGAACGTAAACAAACGCATATCCACGTGTTTTAACTACTATACGGAAGGTAGGACATGGTTGTAGAATATGGCAGATGGTATTATTTTTTATTTTATTTATTAGGTTCACAAAACTGGTTACAAACAAATGACATTCATAAAAAGAACAGTAATACAGTACTGCCTACAAAAATTGGCGACCTTCTAGAAGTGAAAGCGATATGCACAAAATTTGTATTGGAACTGTTATTATATGGTTTTGGTTTAGATTAAAAGGATAGGTAAAAAGATAGAAACAACAGTGTAAATGCACTGTTGTGTTTTGGTTTAAAGGATATTGTAGCCAGAGTAACTACTGGACATATTGAGACTTAACATCTTATGTCTCAGGCGAATGCAGTGGAATGTGAAGTATTTCTTGTAATTCAAGGTGTTGTTTGGTTTTACTACTGTTTATGAGCGGTCGTATTGCTTGCCATCAGATGAACGGCATACCTATCTTGCCATTCTACGCAATAAAAAAGGTCTTATATTTCGGCTGGTAGCTAAAATCCATTATGTTAGGATATGTTAAATAATTGCACAGACAATTGAAAATATTCTTATTAAATAAAACATCGTTGATTGGCCTACCTTTCTTTACTTCCAAATCTACATTCAATGAAGGCTGTTGATCACGATTCCTGTGCTGCAAATATTTTAATTTATTCATATATTCAATTAATTCGATGCCATGATGGGCCCCTTTTTAGAATAAAAGTGCGAAAGGTATTTTCACGTGATTAAAATACGTATAAACTTATACTGAAAGTAGGAGGACATGATTGTGGACTAAACAAGACGAAGTTGGAACTATTTTACGATTTTGATTTGTATTGAATAGTTCGCTTGAGGAAATGTACAATTATTGGTAGAGCCATAATTACTCGTATGTGATCATTCTGACTGATAGCTATAAGGATTCTATTAGGATGTTCGATTCAACATATCAAAGGATAAATAAATGATGCTATTCATTAAGTCCCGATTGATTTTACCTTTACTTTGTCAAGCATTCTTGAACTCATTTTAAACAAAAGTCATTCATGATATTGCCTCTTCTAATTTACTTCGAAGCTGTGATAGGTTTCAATATAAACCCATCAAAAATATACTATAGAAGTATTTTCCTTATTATTCTATAGCGGCCCGGCTCCGGATCGCGTGGGTTCAGATACTTTTTGAATCCAATGCATTTTAGAAACGGGAACAATTTCGCGAGACAAGTGTTATAAATGTTTGAACTCAATATTATTGTCGTACTTTAAATTTCCCAATCCATTTCTTTGTGAGTTGAAAGAGTATCGAATATGTTTGAATTCCGTGAACATTCTACGGGAAAACTACACTTTATTGGGATAAAAAGAAGCCTATGTATTAATCTAGGTGGTCGGCTATCCATACCAAATTTCATTAGAATTGGTCCAGTGGTTTGAGCGTGATGAGGTAACAAACACACCCACTTTCGCATTTATAATATTAGTAGGATTCATTAACAGCTAGAAGTTAGAACTGCACTTATAAGCACCAATATTATTTTAATACAAATTGTTAGTCTGCTAACAGCATCAAAATCAATGGGCTGTATGCAGATTCTGTTTACTCTTCTCCAGGTTTCCATAGACTGTTTACGTTTTGTATTGTAATAACAGTCTACTTCAGTTACACCTGCGCTGGTTTCGTAGAATAACAAAACTTTTGATGAATTGTTTAGTGCACGAGAAATTTCTATGTTTATTAAGTTTATGTTTTGAATAAATTTCAAAAATGTATCTGTAAACAATTTTATCTAGATTATTTTTGAAAAGAGGAAAGCTGTCAAGTTCTACTTTTAGCACCTCAGAGGGCGAAAGGCGTATATTAGTGTCACTAGCCTTCCAGCCAGGAACACTATGGATAATACGGTCGAGCTGGCTCCCAACCCCTACTACACAATACTAACTGAAACTCTCCCGTCGGCACTCTTCAGATACGTGAAGAGTTTGATTTTTTCTGGACGCCAGCAATTGGAAACCAAATATCATAAATAAACAAATGAATACACTATCTATGGGATGTATTGTATTGGGGGTACCCAATAGTTCCTTAAATGGTACTGATGAAGGTATCATATCTTGTCGTGGTTTAGAGAACTTATGAAAATAAACTCATTTGCAAAAAAAAACGGGCACCTAAGCAATGAACCATTTCAAATGTTACTATTGATTTGTTTGATAATTATAGGTAGTTTTACTTTCCCAATTTTGTAAATTAATAAGCAAATAATCGTTTTCGTCAGTATTATCATAAAATTTTGATAAAATTTATGGGTTTTAATGCTAAAGTTCACTAGTAGTGTATGCTCGCTAGTAGTGCATATGCTCGTGAAGTAAAAGTTAACAAAGATTTTTGTTTGTTTTTTCTTTAATAAAGTAAAAGCAGATAAATGTTTAGTATCGAGTGTGACCCCCTCTAGCTGAAATCACAGCTTGAATTCGTCTGGGTATGCTAGCGAGGATATCCCGGATACTTGCTTGCGGAATACGTTCCCAATCCGCGGTAATCACATTCTTCAGCTCTCTGATGGTCTGCGGAGCCGATTGTACTGATCTCACGCGTCGTTTCAGAACGTCCCAGACATGCTCTATAGGATTGAGCCTGGTTCTGGAAGAAAACCATGTACCCAGCCACGGGATGATCGTTTTCTTGTGAGTCGCGCATTGAGAAATCGCAAGTCTTCGTATGTGGACCTTAAGAACAACCTCGAAGAAGTAAGAAATGTGCATATTAGTCTATGGACGGTCAGGAGGAGGCTTCTCGCGGCCAATATACGCAGTCATCGCCCGGCCCGCGGCCCTAAGTTACTCCGTGAGCACAGAGTTGCCAGGCTTAGGTTTGCTCGAAATTGTGAGTCATGGACTCAAGAAGACTGGAATAGGGTATTGTTCTCCGATGAAGCCAGGATATCTCTGTTCGGTGAAGATCGACGTCGGCGAGTGCTATGAAGACGAGGAGAACGCTTTGCAGAGGCTTGTTTTGAAGAAATCACACCTTATGGTGGGGGCTCTGTTATGTTTTGGGCAGGAATAAATTCAATGGGTCGTACAGAGTTAGTCTTCATTGAAAACGGCTCACTGACTGGACATCGATACATAACGGAAGTTCTAATTCCTCATTCACAACCCGCATTGGCCGCTTTAGGCGAAGACTCAATTTTTATGGACGACAACGCTCGCGCCCACCGGTCTGGCGATGTGGAAGCGTATGTGCAAGAGGTCGGCATTCGTCGTTTGGATTGGCCAGCTCGAAGTCCCGACCTCAATCCTATAGAGCATGTCTGGGACGTTCTGATACGACGCGTGAGATCAGTACAACCGGCTCCGCAGACCATCAGAGAGCTGAAGAATGTGATTACCGCGGAGTGGGAACGTATTCCGCAAGGAAGTATCCGGGATATCCTCGCTAGCATACCCAGACGAATTCAAGCTGTGATTTCAGCTAGAGGGGGTCACACTCGATACTAAACATTTATCTGCTTTTACTTTATTAAAGAAAAAACAAACAAAAATCTTTGTTAACTTTTACTTCACGAGCATATGCACTACTAGTGAGCATACACTACTAGTGAACTTTAGCATTAAAACCCATAAATTTTATCAAAATTTTATGATAATACTGACGAAAACGATTATTTGCTTATTAATTTACAAAATTGTAAAAGTAAAACTACCTATAATTATCAAACAAACCAATAGTAACATTTGAAATGGTTCATTGCTTAGGTGCCCGTTTTTTTTGCAAATGAGTTTATTTTCTGTCTCCCGATACTTAAGCCCAAGAGTACATTATACCTACTTATTGAGACCTAAGCCTAAAACAAATGTAACGTATGGCCTTTCATTGGTTCTTGACTAACAGAGTTTGTTGACATAAACCTATACCGGGTATATCAAGACTGCTACCGAAAACGAAGCCGGGTGGTAGTTTAAGCTACTTTAGACACAATGCAACAGAAAATTTTGCAAAAAAAAGCGACTATTTCTTTTTTGTTATTTTTTCCTATGGCCATATTTTAGTGGTAAATTACATTTTTTCCTAAAATAATAGTGTTTACCCTTTTATTTATAAATACTCTAAGGTATAAAAGAGTTTAAATTATTATTTTAGCAAAAACCATGGATTTACCACCCAAAAATGACGAAATTTAAAAAATCATTAAAAATAATTGTTGCGTTTCTTTGCGAAATTTTTAGTTGCATTGTGTTTGTAGTCACTAAAACTACCACCCGGCTTCGTTTTTGGTAGCAGTCTTGATATACCCGGTATGTCATATTGCAGTTACACAACATACCAGGTTCGGAACATCAATATCTGATTAATTTATTCTATGAACGTGTATTTTTGTGCGTTACCCGGTATTCCACGTAAGCATGCCCTTAAACAGAAGGTAGGATCGTGAGCGAAATTGTTCATACGATTATCTGCCATGGGTAGAATGTGAATGTAGGACCAAGTAGATAGAATTGATGACCCCGCAGAGACATTGAATGCATATTAAGATGAATTATGAAAATTAATTAGAATATTTGATTACATTGGTTTTTAGTTTCACCCATGCTGTGGAATCGCTGATAATATACTCCAAAAATGTTAAATCTAAGAGATAAACCTAGCATATTATTTTCTTTCTTCTTGTTTCGTACTGAGTTCAAAAATTTCTTCAATAGAGATATTATTCTTTAAATAATTTAAAAAATGGGCAATTGAATGTCACAAAAGAAGACCCTACCACAAATGAATTTAAAAAACTTTATTTTTTGAAACACAGCTATATGGACCATATTGCAATGCACTAATTTATTTATTTATATATGTATATATACTTTATTGTATACCACAAAAAAGAAACAACATACAACTAATTTAATATTAATTAATTTAATATATTATTATATCGTATGATTAAAAAACATTCATAATAATCACCCCTTTCTATCTCCACAATATTGTGCAGCGCAATATCAATAATTTTAATAAAAAAACAACCTAACAGTATCAACAAAGATTGCGGTTTATAAACAATTGTTCATAATATTGTTACATCACCAGTTTTGAAGACCTTTAACAATATACTCACATAAAAGAGTCAGGGTTCAAGTTAGACTGGATATTTTTAAATTGTGGACACGTAAGGCGCAATCGGTCGTTTGCCCCACGAACCCGGCGTGGTCGCGCATTCGTGATGCGCTGAGATACGGCCTGATCAAACATTGTCAAGGTTTCCTCTATTGAGACTACTTCTGCTTTGTTATGAAGAGAAGTGGCTAGCCATTTCGTTCCATTTGATTGTTTAATGAAATTTTCTGTTTGAAAATTCTCATGTGCAATAACCTTAACCCCTTAGGCCTTAACCTTTGCCGAATTGATGTCTATGGAACTAATTACCATAGTGAAACCTCTGCCTACCCGTTGTGGGTATACAGGTGTGAGCATAATATTCTGTATGTCTTATAATTGTATTTATTGCGATCTACTGATTCTTATTGCGAGTTAAAGAAAATATGGTGACCCCATGACACTAGTCGATTTTGCTGATAGACTTGCAATGATTGGTGATTGGATTGCATATTCTTAATTTATTATTAAGATTGAAAATTATTAAATGAATAATTAAATATTGTTTATTTATTACAGATTATTATTATTTCATTTATGCCCTGGACTGTAATTTCTTTCTCCTACTAAAATATCCATCTCATGGTTGCAAGAAATGTTGTAAGAAATTACCTAGTGTGATAAGGCCGCCACTTGTACTGTTATTAATATTATGTGAGTTCTTTGTTTCTCTGTACAGTGCAAAAAAGGATTAATTAAATATTGTTTACAGATATATTTAGACCAATGTCTAGTAGCAGACAAGACAAAATGCATCATCTGTGAAGCCTGAATTATTAGATATCAAGCAACGAATTAAACTTTTTCACACCGAATAAAAGCGAATTATCTGAGAATCTTTATGTAATAAAAAACACAGAAGATATCCCAAGTACTTTTGATGCCAGCCACAAGATAGCTTGGTGTTACCAAAACTTGGAACCAAATTAAAATCGATTTTTAAATGTATTGATATTAGGTGTAATTAAAGACACAGAAATACACGAAAAGGTGCTCCTAAACATTACAAAGCAATGAAAAAGCATACGTTCAAAGTTTCCCACGAGCTTTTGCAGTAAAAATATCATCAAAAACGTAACATCCTAAAAAACTTCGTACAATAATTATTCGAAATCAATTTAAAGAGCATTCGCTTAGTGGTTTCGCTAAAAAACCCGATAAAGATCATAAAGGATAATCAAAACGTAATTTCAAAACTATAATTCAGAAACATATTGCTAAAATAAACTGTAAACAAACGTGGAGGATACAAACATTGGAAACCAGTCTCAGAACGGTTTGGTTTCAATTAATAAGCGTCTAGCGATAAAAAGTTGTGCGTGGTCAGGAGCACAGCATTCAGCGATTTCAAAGGCATTCCTTCTTGGGCTTCTTTCACAACAGGTTATGTTGGTAGTGAATTAGATGCGACTATTTATTTTGCAAGTTGGGGTATATCAATATTGGTTCTAATCAAATCCTTCCTCTCCAAAGATTATGACGTAATACTTCTGCTTCTTTTTCAGCCCGTATCGTATTGCTGTTTATAGAGCATAGGTTTTTAGTATTTAGGTGTAACAATTATTATACGAGGTCTATGATCTCGAGTAAATTTGTTGTGCCTAGATCCACGAATATTTACAGGCAGTGAACCCATAAAAATACCTATACATTTTCAACAGTATGCCCTAGTCATAAGGCAAAAAACAAACTCATAATATTTAAATCTAAACTTAAAAGTTATTATTTATCCAACATGGCCTAATATATAAATACATGTAAAAACAAACCCTGCAGAGAAACTGTATACTTTTGTGGGACACCGCAGTAGTTTATAAGTTTATCAATTTGATAAATAAATAATAAATAATAATAGGTCTTCTCTTGAAAACCTAATATTTACATGTTATTAAATTACTTCTCTGGACAATCAATAGAGGCTGGTATAAAAAATGCTATAATTAACAACTGTCAACTAACAGTCAGTTAAACCCACCACACGATCATATTAGTTCTCAATGGACAATCTTATGCCCAGTATTGGCAACCTTCCGAAAAAAGTTATCCACCGCTTGTTTAAATTGGCATCACTTCAAACTTCATCAACACACGTCTTACCATAGTCTTGGTGTTTATAACAACACTAAATCACCTCTCAAACGGTGAAGGAAAACATACTGAGGAAACCTGCATACCATAGCGATTTATAAGAATTTCTATGGTATGTAAGTCCGCCAACCCGCACTGGGGCAGCCTGGTAGACTGTATGGTCCAACCACTCTCAATCGTACTCTCGATTGTAGAGGAGGCCCGTGCCTTGCAGTGGGACGTATATGGGCTGATACAGAAATCGCCTCGCTAACAACTCAAAACTCGCATCGTCCGGCCAAACCGGCGCAGGTTCCGTTAATTTTACAGTCCCTACGCAAATAACACATTACGATACCCGCCGACCGAATGCGATCGACGATTTGCCGTTAATGGAGCCATCACATACGCGAATCCGAAATTTCATTGTTCGTAATCCTTTTTGAGTATGGGAAGCTTTTTGCTCCTGATAACTTTAAGGTGTTATTTGAAGAAAAAAATCAAAGGATTATGGTTTAACACGTTAAACGCCGAGCAAAAAATGGCAGTTAGTCATTTGGGCCACGGGGGTCACCGGTGACCGATTACATGTTTCCTTAAGAAAATATCACGAAAAATTGTTTTAGTCAAATTAAATATGCAAATTTAGTAATTTTTTATTGTTTTGTGTTGATATTAACTTTAGCGAAAAATGATGGAATTGATGATTTCCACTTGGCCCGAACGGGTTTGCTTGAATCGCCCACCGGTGGGCCGCGTGGCGTTCAACGTGTTAAGAAGTAATTTCAGGTAAAACGAGACATTTAGCAGGTCGCTTTGGGAATTAGGAGCTTGTAGCTAAATAGAAAGATGAAGCTTATGTCAATAATTTGTCATATAATGTAAAACCTATTTTGTTCGATTTTAATGATTATTTAGATAAAAACAATGCATACAATATATTATAATTACTTAAATCACAATGTAACAAAGACAGCAACTAAACAATTGGAAATTATCACAAAAGCGGCAATTTGAACTATCAAACTACGATTTGTTAAACGTAAATAAATATGATCAACGCCATCTATTGACACAAAATATAATCACGACACGTCCAACGTTTCTTAGAAACAAAAGCGAGTAAAACCGCGTGTCGCCGGCATTATAATAACAAATGCAACTTTATATAAAAACGTAAACAATACTTTGACATTCAACTTGCAAGTCTTGTAGACCTTGATTGCAATAGCCCTACACATCATCGCTTATGTTGCAAAAAACCTAAGTCCATACCCTTGCAATCCATCATCTACCTTACTGCAAACTATTAAAGTTGAAACTTCAATGAAGCTTGTCTGGTACTTAAGATCTTTATGTACAGATACACGTGAGTCCATACAAATAGCATACATCGGAACATGTTTTTACTGAAAATGGTAACTGGAAAATCATTTGCTTCGATATATGTGTCCTTGGCATTACTTTATGTGCAGTTTATATGTGCTAACGTGATGTATATACGCGTCTGAGTGATTCAAGTTGTATCTATATTGAGAATAGAGTATTTTCTTGCATTTACTATAAAACCAGTATTGTTTATTGTTTTTATTCAACAATGACTAACAATATGATTGAATTTTAAAAGGCAGCAAAATTTTTAACGTAGATATAGCCGAAAAAATTAATTTAAAGTTAATTAAATAGATTCAACAGCTCTTAGATGTAATAACTTAAGTATAGTAACTTCTTGCAAAACTGGTTATAGAACTTTAATTGTGTTAAAGCTTAGCTCACCAGTCACTGTCAAACCATGAATAATTAGTAGCTATGATTTCCATGCAGTACTTAATTTAACAAGTAACTCAGGAAAAGAGCAATGATATATTAATTTTGACGTCCTAATCAGTATTCAAAGTGGAGATGGAAACCAACCAGAGACGGATGGATGAATTGGTATAATCTTTGATTGTAGTACGCTAGATTATGATAATTATCTAGATGCCCTGCTAGTTACAGGAAGTTAGTGAATGCAAACCGCTACCAACAGGTCGATGTGGAGATCCTTGGGGAAGATCTATTTTCAGCAGTTGACTTCTTAAGCTTGAATAGAGAGAGAGAGAGAGCGAGATTATGATCTATTATAATAACTTGTTAGTTATTATTATTTCTCGAACTGAAGAAGGAACCAGTAAAGTTTATATATTTCAAGATACTATCCAGAGCCCAAGCGATTTTATGAGTTTTGATAATACCAAAGGGTATTGTTAAGATTGCCAACCCGCATTAGGCCAGCGTGGTGCACTATATGACCTAACTACTCGCAATTGTACTCTCAGTTGTAGAGAAGATCCGTGCCCTGCATTGGGACGTGTATAGGCTGATACAGTGATTGTTGAGATTTATAACACTCTTACACATAGATCTTATACAACATACATGAAAATCTCAATTGTAGCTTGGGTCACTTCAGCTTAGAATTAACACAAAAATCTGTTCCAGGATCTAAGCAACCGACTCCTTGTACCATAATATTAAACATAATATCAATTAACTATATGACACATTGAGACTTAAAATCTTATGTCTCATTATGGCAAGCACAGTGGAATGACAAGCATTGCTTTGTAATTTATGGTGTTTGATTTTGTTACTGTTCATGAGCATATTGCTTAACATTAGGCGAATGGCTCGTCTCTCCATTTAATACAATAAAATATATATAATTATTTATCAATAGAACCAATTATCAATGACCATAACACTCAATTTTAGACACCATACCTTAATACGGCAGAACAAATTACAGCTTTACTATGAAGTTGAAATACTACGCGTTTGTTACGCAAAATTCCGAGTAATGCCAGACACTACGGCGACAAGACTGATCCTTTGTTTGTTGATGACGTCACGTTGAACACGACACTGCAAATACACTCGTCGAGATGTAACAAGCACTTATGAATATTTATACACTTGAGCTTCTGTTTGGGAAGACAGTCTCTTTCAGCAAGTTAGTATTGTGGCTTCCCTTTTTATTGTTTCAGTTATTCAGATGAATCGCTAAGAAAGGCCACGGTAGGAAATACATTTATTATTTTACAGACACCCAGACCCAAAAAAAATATTTATGGGCAGCACAAATATTTATCTAAGTACGGAGATCGAACCCACAGCCTTTCGTTGCACAGATGCCATCTGACAACTGTGCCATGGAAGCCGTCAAAAGTAAAAACCATACCTATATCTCTCTTTTTTTGTTAACTAAAACATAACTAAAACAAGTTTTTTTGTTAAATAGTAGTGTACACCTTTTTATTTTTAAAGACGCTATGGTATGCAAGATCCACACTCTTGACCTCATGGCCGAACGTCGATCTTTAGTGCTGCAGTCTTCCGTTGACGCCGAAGCATATCGGCGGCTCAATAGACAGATCTGGAAGTCCTTGCGACACGATGTCCGTGTTCACAATACTGTGAGCATTAAGGAGACAATTGAGGAACGGAGGCTCCAAAGTGTTTGCAAGAGACTTGTCTATTGGGCAAAGCCAGTTGTCTAGGCTGAAGACGGAAGACGGCCGCGTGGTATCGACGAGGGCAGAGGTATTAAGGGAGATCGAGAGGTTCTACGGACAGCTTTACACCTCGGTTGCCCAACCTGCTGTTAGCTCGGCCGAAGACCCGAGAGCCAAGTTGATCCGACACTTTAGCGATGATATCCCGGACATCAGCCTGTGTGAGATTGAGATGGCCCTGAAGCAACTTAAAAACAAGGCGCCGGGCGAGGATGGAATAACTTCAGAGCTTCTGAAAGCGGGCGGAACGCCGATACTGAAAGTCCTTCAGAGGCTCTTCAATTCCGTTCTCCTCGAGGGCTCAACGCCAGAGGCATGGAGCGGGAGCGTGGTGGTACTGTTCTTCAAAAAATAAAAACCGACTTCAAAACAAAAAACCGCTAAAAACCAAAAAATTACTAAATAATAAGTACCACTGCAAAGCAACAAAATAATATTTGTTTCATGGAACTTGCGCTTGTTGATTAATTTGCTTAATGACTTGACTAGCCAACAAATCAAAATATATGCATAACATATTGAAGGCGGGTCGCCCAGTACCAAACATATAGATATTTAAATTAATATAAGGCATAGGTCCTAGTTATTTTTTGGTTTTTAGCGTTTTTTTGTTTTGAAGTCGGTTTTTATTTTTTTATTAAAAATTTTGGTTATTTTTATCTTTTTAGTGTTGATAGGAATCAAAATGAAGATTTGGTCCCCACAAGGAATATGTTCTTTCCGATGATAATGAAATCGCTAAAGTCGGCTAAAAGCTACCAAAGACATTGGAGTATTCATATGTTTATTATTTTTTCTCCCCCCCCCCTCCCTTTGCCCCTACCCCCTTTTCCCACCACCACTGTAGCTTAGCTTTTATACTGAACCCAATGCAAAAAGAACCATTGGAATCCTACTAAAGTTTGAAGAGTTCTACACTCCAGGTCCGAAAATGATCATCAGATCTCCATGTTGTGTTCCTGAGATCAACCTGTCAATACATTCTTTCCAATGAAAAACAAATCACTAAAATCGGTTAAATCCTGCCGAAGATATTAGAATTTACGTGTATTTTAATTTTATCACCTACCCCCCCTCACCCCCACCCCTTTTCCTCTCTCACTGTAAATTAACTTTTATAATGAACCTAATGCAAAAAGAACCATTGGAATCCTACTTAATTTTAAGGAGCTCCCCTCTCCAGGTCCGAAGATATTGCTCAGATTTTCACCATATTTTTATGGGACCAAATGACAAGCATCAGCTTTCAATCAAAGAAAGAATGGTCGAAATCGGTTCACACAGTACAGAGTAACGAGGTAACAAACACAAAAAAAAAAAAAAAGCAACATACAGTCGAATTGAGAACCTCCTCCTTTTTTTGAAGTCGGTTAAAAAGGTGATAACACTTTGCTGAAGAATTACAGGCCCATCTCGCTCCTGAGCTATGTCTATAAGTTGTTTTCGAGGGTCATCACAAATCGTCTCGAACGCAGGTTTGATGACTTCCAGCCTCCCGAACAAGCCGGTTTCCGAAAAGGCTATAGTACCATAGACCATATCCATACGCTTCGGCAAGTTATACAAAAAACCGAGGAATATAACTTGCCGCTTTGTTTAGCGTTTGTGGACTATGAGAAAGCCTTTGATTCGATCGAGACTTGGGCTGTGCTACAGTATCTCTAGCGGTGCCATATCGACTATCGGTACATCGAAGTGTTGAAGTGTATATACAACAACGCCACCATGTCGGTCCGTGTACAAGATCAGAGTACGAAGGCTATTCCACTACAGAGAGGCGTGAGACAGGGAGATGTCATATCTCCGAAACTGTTCACTGCCGCGCTGGAAGACGCCTTCAAGCTCTTGCAATGGAAAGGATTCGGCATCAACATCAACGGCGAGTATATCACTCACCTTCGGTTTGCCGACGATATTGTAGTGTTGGCAGAATCGCTGGAAGACCTTAGCACTATGCTCGAAGAGCTCAATCGAGTCTCCCAACAGGTGGGTCTTAAAATGAACATGGACAAAACGAAGATCATGTCGAATGTCCATGTTGTGCCCACCCCCATCGGTGTTGGGGGCTCGACTCTTGAAGTTGTTGACGAATATGTCTATTTAGGACAAGTGGTCCGGTTAGGCAGGTCCAACTTCGAGAGAGAGGTCAATCGTCGAATCCAACTCGATCGCAGCGTTCGGGAAACTACGCGACGTCTTCTCGTCCAAAATACCTCAGTGCCTTAAATCGAAAGTCTTCGATAGTTGTGTGTTGCCAGTGATAACTTACGGCACCGAGACGTGGCCTCTCACTATGGGCCTCATTAAAAGGCTCAAAGTCACTCAACGAGCCATGGAGCGGGTCATGCTCGGGGTTTCCCTACGAGATCGAATCAGAAATGAGGAGATCCGTAGGAGAACTAAAATAACCGACATAGCCCACCGGATTAGCAAGTTGAAGTGGCAATGGGCAGGGCATATAGCGCGGAGATCTGATGACCGATGGGGTCGGAAAGTGCTCGAATGGAGGCCACGTAGCGGAAAGCGCAGCGTAGGACGTCCACCCACAAGATGGTCCGACGACCTGGTAAAGGTTGCGGGACGTCGCTGGATGCAGGCTGCCTCCAACAGGTCTCTGTGGAAATCATTGGGGGAGGCCTATGTTCAGCAGTGGACTTCCTTTGGCTGATGGATGGATGGATGGATGGCATGCAAGGCTTTAAATTATTAATTTAGCAAAAACTATGGATTTACCACCCAAACTCGACGATATTAAAAAATAATAAAAAAAAATTGACGCCTTTCATAGCGAAATGTTTAGTTGCATTGTGTTTGTAGCCACTAAAACCACCACCCGGCTTCATTTTCGGTAGCACTCTTGTTATACCCGGTATGTAAATTGCATCGAAAAAGTTGATAAAATATCTTTTTAAAGATAGAATTGTAGATACAGGCTGTAAGTCTGCCTTTACATTTAACTTAATACTTTAAAACGTTCGTCATTATATAAATGTATCAGTGATTAAAACATACCGTAAGTAAGTAACTTAATTGATCATGTGAATCGATCATTTTGGAATAATTGTTATAATAAATCAAAGAGACAAGTAAATCATATAAGGTGTGCTTTTGAATACCTGAAGTACAGATCACGATACCAGGTGCTGTATGTGTCACAGCTATGCTAGACAGTATGGCGACGGTACACGCAAATGGGCATCTTGTTATAGATGAATATGGAATTCAGACCCCTATTGAGAGCGGTGTAGAGGCTGATTTTAATAGTACTATTGTTGCTGAGTTAGGTCCATATGGTATTACAATGCAAGGCGAGGACATACTTGACTATTAGGCTAATTGTCTTGGTGACAATCATTGTTATTGTATGGTGAGTTTCTACAATAAGTAGCTTAAGTTTCAGCCAATTTATCCACATAATATGATAACAAAAATGATGTTTCAGTCATGTTTGTTATCATATTATGTATCATATTATAAAAGTTCCTGTGAAAAAATAGTTATCAATGTTCATATCTTTAAAAGGCTTTATCGCCAACCAATAACTTGTGCTAAATGATAAGGAGAAAAAAAATGAAATACCTTAGTTGTACTAGATCGATTGAATGAGACTTAGTAATAACAATAAGTCTATTGCATTAAATTTAACAAATAATACAACAAATTTAAGTAATAATAATATTAGCAAAAGACAAAAAGATATGAGCGCTGGTTTTCAGTCACTTCTATCTCCCTACGGTCTTATGCGGAAGAGTATTATTTATAGCGTTATGGCGAAAACTTCAACTAAGAACTCAAAAATATCATAAGAACATAGTAAACAAAACTCGACACAGTAAACAAGATCTAAAATTAGTAAAAGATGATACCAAACACCACGTTCTTTCCCACCGTCCCAAAAATAAATCAATCATAGTACAATTAAACATATACTAATAATAAATGAGTCAAGTGTCTGTAAGAACTATCGAGGATCTCGAAGTGCTTCATACTGAGTGGCGTTCCCATGTCGCTGAAAATAACGTTACGTTTAACAACATTAATACATCACGTTAAAAGATAACTGGAGCTACTGTTCCCATAAACATTTTAGAGGTTAGAGGTTTGAGATTTGATCACGATGATCTGATGAAAAATGTAGGAAGGTCAGTGTGATTTGGAAGCAAATGTCTAAGTTTCAGGTCATCAGTCATCTTCTTATCAGAGATGAGAGAGAGAGAGATCTTATATTTTGAGAATAGCTAAGAAGCTTGAAGACAAGAACGCGAAAATGTTACTTGTAAAATTTTAAACTGCAATGGAATTCAGTTCCTTTTACTTAAATTAAGGTATAACTTCAGGACTTATGTTTTGTATTTTGTTACGTGATCAGTGAGACCATACAAATCTTTTTTTATTGCATAGTTCCGGAAAACGAGCAACCTGATGGTAAGTGAACATTGCCGCCCGTAAACAGCCATAAGGCTGGGATCCTGGATGTTGCCGGCCTATCAAATTGGCAGAAAATTTAAAGAGAACAGGAAAGTAATTAAAACATCTGACTGGTTGGAATTAATAAATTAAATATTTGAAACTCGATTTGCCAACTCCGAATGCCCCATCAAAATAATGATTAATTGACTAGCTCATACGATGACTATATTAAGATTTCAAATTTAACTTTACTGATGCGTAATATGCGAAAAGTGCGTGGTGGCCTGTTGGTAAACGGACAAGACGCGACTGCCAACATGTTCACGGTGGTCGCGGGTTCGAATCCCAGGGCACACCTCTGACTTTTCGGAGTCATGTGTGTATTGATAGTCAATCACTACGCACTAAAACGGTGAAGGAAAACATCGTGAGGAAACCTGCATGCCATAGCGATTTATAAACAATTCTATGGTATGTAAGTCCGCCAACCCGCACTAGGCCAGCGTGGTGGACTATATGGCCTAACCACTCTCAATCGTACTGTTGATTGTAGAGGAGGCCCGTGCCCTGCAGTGGGACGTATATGGGCTGATACAGAATCACACTCACATCGATCTTCTGTGAGACAGTGGTGCCGCCCCAGACAAGCTCATTCATTCATGCTGAATCATAACTGACAACAGCGTGGCTTTACTCTTTGAATTTTAAGACAGTTAATTATATTAATAAACTACAAGATCACTTTTAAGTAAGTTTTAGCGATAAATAATCTCAAAGGATTACTACCCTCTTTTGAAGTTTGATATTGTCTAAATAAAAAAAGATTATGATCTGAGTAAAGAACTGACACGTATAACAGGAGTTTCTGGACTTAAACTTCACGTCGTAATTTTTCGAATCCCCGTTATAAAATTTAATGGTAAATTAAGGGACTGAAACTTCGGAAATAATGCGTTTAGAAAATCCTTCTTCGCATCCCCTTTCCCCTATTCTTTGGTTTTGGAAATGATTAAATATTGATGCCAACATAAATATTTTTAAAAAAATATTTAATTTTAAAATATTTAATCGTTTGTCTTACTGAAAATAACAAGTGCAGTACATATTAGAAACGACGAAAGAGAAATATTATTGCATACATAAACTCACGCCTTTTTCTTCAGAAGGGATGGACAGAGGTGCAGTAGCAACTAGTACACCCACGTTTCACCTTATGTTCTGTCTGATGTCTCACCATGTTAAAGAGCGAGTATATCTCTATTTCAGGCACAAAATCCTGACTTCGGGTTGAAAATGAATTTAAAAATCCACTATCTCTTCCCCTGACCCAGGATTCAAACCCAAGACCTCAGCTTTGTAATCGTACCGTAGTACAACTACGCCATCGAGGCAATCGAAAAATGTTAGTACAAACACCAAACACTCTTAAAATCCACGTCATAATACAATATTTTACACTAACGGCCAATTCAATATGCACTGAACGAGGTACATAAAAATACAAATGAATCTCCATATCATCTTCACTACGCTCCATTTATTTCATGGCGTACTGGACAACAAAGATTGCTCTTTATATTATTATTGACCATTACAGCTAAAGCAGCATTCATACTAGTAACTTTAGGTTTAGAACTTTTTTAGATAGTATTCCATGGTCCTTAAATAATTTTGTGTTTTTGTTCAAGATTTTTTAATGGTATGAATGGCGAGACAAGCCTTTCATCTGATACTTAACAATACAACTGCTTATGGATAGTAGAAAAACAAAACAACACCATGAATTCCAAAGCAATGCTGGGAATTTCGCTTGGCGTGAATTTATTTGTGTATGTATGTATGTATGTGTTCTGGTTGCATTTTGTTTACTGCTTATGATTGAGATCGTGTTACATTAAGTATTCAGCACATTCAAACCATCAGACGAATATTAAGTTGATGAAAATATTGCAATTAACCGTTCCGTAAACGATGCAAAATAATCTATTTTAAGAGTAATTACCGGCCGTATCGTCTGGGTCATCAATTAAAAAAGCGATTATTATCTGAACACTTGTCGTAATTATTCTTTTATTATTGAATTGTGGTGTATAAATTGCTTAATTTAAAGCGATAATATCTTTTGTGTTTGAATGTACTGGACGTTCAATTTTTAGACTTAAGATGAAAGATACTGTTTTCCTTTTTTACCTATGTTACTTTACACACATTGCGGATACAAATGGTTTAAAAATTTGCAACTAGTTGATTGCCTGATGTTCTGTCAGGAAATTAGAAACTTACTTATTTTTAATAAGTCAGAAGACATCACATTCTTCGATTTTTTATTGTGGAAGACCCTGATTTTTTGTCTGTTTCTATCTGCATATTGTTCAAGAAATCTACATTATTCTATTCCCACTGAATACTATAATAGAAAATTATTAAAACATGATTTATTGAAGAGAACATCCTATAAATATAAGTTCTTAGTTAACCCAAAGTCGCGGCATTCTCCCGCAAACTTATTTAAAATTCACAGTGTGTTACTAGACTAAGTTATCGCGTAAATTTTTATGTTACCGCCCTGGCGTTCAATTGACAAGTATACGAGTTAAGATTGGCGAGTAAGCCGTGCAGTATAGAGGCTTGGAAATTGCCTTAACTGCTCATTAATATCTCAAATTGCTAGCGGTAGGCTTAATGTAATAATAAAACGTGTGCTTAGGATGTTGATAGCTTTATTTTCTAACTTTATCACACAGTTTGGTTTTTGAAATATTCTATCTATCTATATCGAAGTCCATAAGCTGCAGAGTTCTATGATCAAGCTTTGATTCTAAGGTTTTTACGACTTTTTTAATTACAATTAATTTCACTTATGTACGTTATAGGGTTGATTTAAACAGGTAGTGGTAAAATAAAGAGAATATTGTTTTTTAAATATCAAACTATGAAAGTGTATATCAGTTGAATAAAAATATATATCAGTCAGTGCAGTATTACCAAAGTGCTATGAAAGCAGAGGTCTAACTTTTTTTATTGCAATGAATTTTGTTACGACTGTTCATGAACAGTAGCTAAATCAAGCAACACCTTGAATTACAATTCAATGCTTGGCACTCCACTGCGTCCGTCATCCTGAGACTTGAGATGTGAAGTCTCAATATATCCAGTAGCTACTCTCGCTACATATTCTTCAAACCGAATCACAACAATGAATTTACACTGCTGTTTGGTGGGAGAAATAGACATAGGGGTGGTACTTGCCCAGGCGGCCTCTCATACGGAGAGACCTACCACCAGGACCTTCGCTAGGTTTAAACCTAACCTTTCTTTGCGGCAGTATTTGATTCATTTGGGATCCCGTAAAACTATACGGGGTATATCAAGACTGCTACCGAAAACGAAGCTGGGTGGTAGTTTTATTGACAGACATAATGCAACCAAATTTTGTGCAATAAAAAAAAAGATTTTTTTTATTATTTCTTTTTATCGCCGTATTAGAGTGGTAAATACATAGATTTGTTTTAAATAATAGTGTACATCCTTTTATTTTTAAAGACGCTATGGTACGCAAGGCTTTAAATTATTATTTTAGCAAAAACTATGGATTTACCACCCATACTCGACGATATTTATAAAATAATAAAAAAAAAAATTGTCGCGTTACTTTGCGAAATTTTTAGTTACATTGTGTTTGTAGTCACTAAAACTACCACCCGACTTCGTTTTCGGTAGCAGTCTTGCTATACTCGGTATAATCCTTCAGAAAAGTTCATGTAATACAAAAGAACTAACACATTCATCACAAGATCACATTGCCTAAATAAATTTCAAACCGAACCCAAATTACCAAATACCAGTAATGATCCTAAAATTTATTGGCCGTGCCGTCGACGCGTCTTTTGTCAAAGGTAAAAAAGATAAAAAAGACACATCAATCACTGCGACAAGTTTAAAGGAGCTTTTTGTCAATTCACATATAGCTCTCACCCCAAATTAGGGTGCGTTTTTACTCAATTAATATTAATTTTGTTGCGTCGAAATTTTCGGAGAGATTAAGTGGTTCTGTGACTTATTGTACTATTTTCGGTGTGTACAAAATAAAACAATTTGTCATAGAAATTGTTTTGTTCTTCGAGTGCCCTTTGTTCGGCTAATAACGATTATATTCGCTTGTGATGTAGTGCTTTCGATTTTAATTGTTATATTTTAAATTGTTTCGAATTTATTTTAAATGCCATTGTTTTTTAATTGGCTAGTTGAGGTTATTTCGGTAGTGGACGTGACTTTTGTGTGACTGATGTTTGTATGCATTTCAATGGTATGCTTCTCAAAACATTTTTATTATTGTATAAGTTTTATTTGATGTGCCAGTTTTTTAAGCATAATTGAGAGTCATATTTTTATGATCATAAGTATCACAATATGGTTTGATTTCAATAAGTATGTTTGGGCTATTAATTGAATTTCTGTGGCCTCAATCAGATGGCATTTCATGACGACTGGCAAAGTAAAGAGATAGTGTACCAAAAGGTGACATAAAATCTGTCTTCTTTCAAAACAGCACATTTTTGTACCCGCATAATATTTAATTAAGAAATAAACAAGTCCATGCAAAATTGGTTTCAATATAACATATAGGTAGCTATTGCAAAATAACACTAACATAATTTATAATACTGATGGTAGGTCTCTCATATATGAGAGGCCATCTGGGTAAATGCCACCACAATGTCTATATCTCCCGCTTACAGCAGTGTAAATGCACTGTTGTATTTCAGTTTGAGAAAATTGTAGTCAGAGTAACTACTGGACATATTGAGACTTAACTTCGTATGTCTCAAGATTGCGAGCGCATTGCTTACATGCTCGTCTTGACATTTATTGAAATAAAAAAATAACAATGATTTTGTAGCAAAAGTTGCAGCCTCTAAAACATATCCCATCAAAAACATCCTGTAAAAAATTCCAAGTCTCGCAGCTCAGGTTTTCTACCGCAAAAAGTTGTGAGATGCATGTAATACCAAGTCGATTAATTTATTTAGTCCTTAAGGGACCTTCTATATAAAGTTTTTACGTTAGTTATTACCATATCAATATTAAAAATTCTTTACGTTTTAAATAAATAGATCGACTTGGCCATCGCATGAAAACATAATGTATCGTACAATTTATACATAATGCTGCTGGCCAAGTCGATCTATTTATTTAAAACGTAAAGAATTTTTAATATTGATATGGTAATAACTAACGTAAAGACTTTATATAGAAGGTCCCTTAAGGACTAAATAAATTAATCCACTTGGTATTACATGCATCTCACAACTTTTTGCGGTAGAAAACCTGAGCTGCGAGACTTGGAATTTTTTTACAGGATGTTTTTGATGGGATCTCACGTCTTTTTGTAGAGTCCTACTTTTTTCCTTTTCGGTACTTCTTACTTCTAGAATATCACTAACGATTTTTCTTAAAGCCTCTGTCATGGATTTTTCTTATTTTTGTAGGTATCAATTTATCACAAATATAGCGGATTTGATTATTAACGTTCTTTCTTTCATTGTAATTGATATTTTCGAGTTATTTAATCTATTTATTTGCAAGTTTTTCTTCGTCATGTTTTTCTAGAGGAATGTTGTACAGTTTCATGGGCTGAATACACCATTTCCCTCTCTATATCCCCTCCTGTTATGCCTCATGTATATAGATATCTATCTACAACTATTATTCCATTATATACGGGTACAACGATTCATTAACTGCAAATGTAACTTTGTAATCCTATACATTTATATGGGATTACAAAGTTATTCACGCAGTTGGTCTATCTAGAAAACTAGACACAAATTATGAAATGTTTGAATTTTCCCTTACTTTAGACACTAAACACTAATTATATTCTAAATTTGAAGGTTCTATGTCTGCTAGAAGTGCCTTAGACTTTTGATGATCGGTCAGTCAGTCAGTGAGTGACAAAATTACGAAAGTTTGACAAGTTATAATTCTTAAACTACTAGTTCAAATTAAATGAAATTTTAAATATACCGTGTTTACACAATGCCTGTTTAGTAACTGAAAATTCAGGCTTCATGCTTTAGCCACAACGAAGTTATAGGGGGTTGAAAATGGTCTGAATTGCTTCGAGAAAAGGATGTTACGGCCTATAGCTCGACTTGGAGGGGGCTCGGCCGCGCCCCCAGATCAACAAAAACAACACCTAATTTTACCCAATCCCTATTTTGCCTCACAAATTTCACAAGCAAAATTAGAAACCAATTAAATTGTCAATGCTCATCACCTTCTATTTAGGGAGGGCACGATTTCACCCCAAAACAAAAAATAGACATGATTTACACATCTTCCTACTTCTGTGACAAGAACATTGATTTTGGACGTTTTAATTTCAGGTCAAAATGTCTCAGTATTTTTGTACGGAATGGTTTTAAAATTCTCGTGTTGGGTAATGCATAGAATTTGTCAACGACGTTTGATTGACGGTTGGAATGAGATTGCTATGTTTAGATCTCTGGTAGGGAGTACTGAGAGATTTTGTTTTGAAGTATGAGGTATTGTATTTAAATGTAAACGTAATTTGGACCATAAAATTTAAAAAAAGTATAAGCGGAAAAGAGGAAAGGAGAAATAATACCTATAAGTAATTTTACCTAGTTGTTTTTACATTACGCTCCGAAATTATGAAATATGGATGCTTTACGTAAATCCATAGAGAAAAAAACTATATATTTCAACATCAGTTTTAATTAAACCTTGGGCAAGATATCTTATACTTTTGTAAATTGTAGTATACATGACACATGTAAGTTAAGCAATATATTTTCACTATAGACAAGTCTATGAATATCAGTTTCTTTATTTATTTAAATATGTAAAATCAGAATGAGTTGGTGACGACCATTATCGAAATCAAGGAATCATATTATGACTTGATTAAAGAAAACCACAACTCTTTAAACGGTTTGCATAAATCAAAGATAACAATCAACAATATTAATCCGCTTTGCTCAATTAATATAAAACCTTTCGATGACTCGAAACGCCTTTCCCCCTAAAATCCGGTATCTAATTTACAAAACTACCATTTTGGTAGCACTTCATTCGTTCCGGTAATAATTATTACTGACAATATGGACTATAAATCAAGACAGCATTCCTAATTGTTGGCAATAGTGTCCAAATAAAACGTAGTTGTGACAAACCAACGATCTATTATAATTTGAAATATGAATATCCTTGTCTGTATTTGGTTAATTAGTTAATCATAGTTCTGCGAATTGGATCAAATAATTTGCTTGTTGAACTGTTTTTGTTTTAGTATTCAATCCATTTATTACTAATGTTAGTGATGGATCAAATAGGAATTTACTACAGTGTTTTAGGTTTGATGCCCATTGAGAGAGTTAAATTCGCAAAAAAATCATGCCACATCAAATCATAAAAATATAATCAAAATATTTTTGTAAATATAACGAAAAATAATTTAATGTCTTAGGAGGTTAAGTAGAACCGTAATAATTCATTATTTAATTACAAAATAATTAAAACATTTGGAGCTGATATTCCATGATTGTCATTTTTAATTTAACCATTGAATAATCAGCTTTCAATTGATATATATTGAACCAATTGGTTCATAACACTCTTTCTTCTTTCTATCAATGGACACATTACTTATTAGAAAAACCTGAGCTTAAACCAAATCTATGGTTGGACCCATCGCTGTCTCAGAAGTAAAGAAATCAGCGACATTCATTTCCAAGTACCAGGAGAGCAGCATAGCAACCTATAATTTCATATCGGTGTCCCTCTCTAACCGCTCTAAATTACACTATTAAAAAGGGACAGAACGCGGTAGCCGCGCCAGGGTTATAATTTTCCTACTATCATGATTGTAATTGGTGCGCCCACATGTTGAAAGACTATTTGTTGCTTTTTTTTTGTAATGAAACGACTGTGGTCTGGTTAATAGAATGAGGTTTAGATGGCAGACCATTTTGTTTTCTAGTGCTTTGTAAAGTGGATCAGTTTTTCTATTTGTGAAGTATTTCAGTGGAATGGTAGGGTGGAGGTTTTTTATTTATAATTGTAATAGTCTGAATGAACTATTACAGCTGCTTGGATAACAACTTGAAAAGACTAAAAAATACTGATATTTATAACGTTAAAGAGAAGCGATTATGACAAGGATCTATCAGAGACTGACAGCCTCCGTGGCGCAGTTGGTTCGACGCCGGCTGTGAAACGAGAGGCCGCGGGTTCGATCTCCGCACGAGAGAAATGTTTGTGAGATCCACTGGCATTTTTTCGAGTCTGGGCGGTTTTGAGACCGAAGTCCCTTGTAGTTCCTGATACCCACGTCACTCAAGACTCTTAGTATAGGGTCAGGCATATGTATCTGACGGCTGGGTGTATTTATTTATTTACTTAGATTATTATTTATTCAGATTCAATCTCTAATCAGCATCAGGACCTATTGTAATCAGACAGTATACTTTGTGTGGATTTTGTAGGATGTTAAAAGTATTTTTTTATTGGACAGTGACGACACCAGGAACAAAACATAACTTATAATTGACCTCTGCATGACACTACCTATGCCTACCACAAGACACTACATTTTAAGTCTCTCAATGCCAGTAATCTCTGAGATATATTTATGTGCAATTTAGAATTACAGTTAGGTGGTAAAATAAACATCATATTTTACATAAACAAAAATAAATTACATTAGTTTAGTACTGCACAGCGGCACGCGCACAAGGTTACAAAGCCCGGTCTCGGCCGAAGCAAAACTTATCCAACGATTAGCGAACTTATATTGCAATGATTCTCAAACTGTATGCTTGACTACAAATACAATTAGGTGTCTTAAATTAAAATTAAAAAATAAAACTTATTAAACGATGCAAATATTAGTTAGATTTTTTAGTATTTACACTGGCTTGAAAAAGTGGAATACAATTACTAATATGCTGGTAAGTGCGATAAAATTTAAATGTTTATTATTATTAGTACATATTATAGCTGTTAAATTGAAACAAAGTGTGTACAACATAGAATACATATTTGTTAATGTTCGAATTATTAGGTTATTAGATTACACATAATATTTGTATTTCAATATTCAAAGGATTTGGTGAATTTAATTGGCTTCAAAACACATCCTGATAAGAATAAATCTACAAAACAAATAATTCTACATGCCCTTATTTTAAATCAAGCGGTGTTGTTCTTGTACCGCTTTGAGTACCGCATGCAAGAACTAACCATAAACATTATCTGTCCACGCTGCAATCTATAGTAATCTGAGAAACGATCGTTTTTCATTTGTTTGCATGTTTAATCTCTGTGTGTGTGAGCGTATGTCTGTGTGTGTTTATGCGCACGCGCCGATTTATAGTAGAAATATTCCAAGAAAAAATAATATCATTTTAATTATAGGAAACGTTTTGAGCCGTGCTTATGTTTTTAGTTCTAATCGCTGGTAAATGCTGCAAATGTACTGATGTAGCTTTTTATGTACGTGATAATTTACTTGCAATGATATTGATAGCTGTAATACTTATTTTCTCTTGTAATTTATTAGTTGAGCTGTACCACACTTACTTATACGCTATGAAGCCTTGTTTTTATTAAAAAAGGGGTATAATTACCCAGATAGAGATACACATCACTTTATAGAATATAACGCAATAAATTACGAACTAATATAACAGATACCTTTTAAGTAAGTGCGAAATTGGCGGTATTATCGCTATGAGCGATTTCTTCCAGACAACCATATCGACTTTAGTTTTGGTCGTAAGAGACGAAATAAAAAAGGATCTACAAAAAAAAAGTGTGTGCGTAATATAAAAAGATAATTTACTATTTTGAGAAATAATTAATCATTTGTTTTTACAGATTCTGCAAATTCCAAAAAAATGCTTTCCACTGGTGACAATGTTTGACCTCAATCAGAATGAAATTAAATCGTACAATTCGACTAAGATGATCGATGATCGATGATATCGATTGATATTTATAAGAGTCCCAGACTCAGCAAAAAAAAGCGTAAATAATAAAACTACATCTTTACCCAAAAGAGGACAGAGTGGGCTAAGCAAGAAAAGATTCCAAAATCGTCAAGGTCACTGCATTAACAACTCGCATTTCCATTGTCTGTGACTCAAATTAAACATCTACCAAATCATTATCATGTTTACAACATAAATTCACATTTTATAGCCAATAAATAATTTTCACCAAATCTGTCACGAATATAATTTTATATTGATGTATTAACGTACAACGTTGTACCAGATGGACGATTTCTGAAATTTTAATGACGCACGGTGCTAACACGTGCCAGTGTTATTTTCAATGTAAATAAATATGGCAGTAATGTTGGCTCGTCACTGATTGTGTAAACACATCCTTATTTGGGGATCCGCTGCCTTCTTTGGATTATTTTGAGGTATTTGTGAGAGGGAAAAGTGACGAATGCCAAAATAACGATATTCAGTATCGAAATTTAAAATCTCAAAAAGGATATAGAATATAGGAGGCAGTTGAACAAGAGCGAGATATTTTATAAAACACAGGGAATTTCAAATGTTGCGCAATATTTGGAGACATGAAAAGGAATCTCTTAGTAATACAAACGTAATTTTTGGAGGGTGATAAGGAATTTAAAGTCGACAATTTAGGTGTAAAACAATGAAGTGTATTAAACCCTCATGATTTTTGAAAAAACAGTGTATAAAATCATAAATAAATTCCCTGAAGTTTTCCAAGGGTTTAATTAGTGGATCTTATACTGAACCTTCAAATTACACAGTAGCGCCACACTTGCTGTCGCTATTCTATTTTTTTGTATGAATGCACCGCCGTGTGGGGTGTACTTTGATGTTGGCATTGTTTATTTATTTTGAAAAAAAAAATGCTAAGGTGAGGTTCTTTTATAAAACACACATGAAAGCAACCCAGATCCATAACAAGCTTTCAAAAGAATGCTATTGCTATTTATAGATGATTGGTATCATATGATAATTACTATGACAGACTTATCTCAAAGAAAATGAGCAATAGATTAGTAGCAGAATAGGGTTCCAATATGGTGGAAGTGGAACGTATTTTTATGTTTTGAATGATAGAGATGTATCCAGATTTATATTAGTTTGATATACTAGCGAAGGAAGACGTAGCAGGTAAATATTATTTAAGAGATATACCAAAATTCAAGAATATTAAGTTATTCACCTAATTTAGAAGACGCTGGAAAATAGGTTATAAGTTAATTACATCATAATATACTTTATTTATAACAACAAACTCTTTAGGAAACCATAGGATCTCATAAACCAAAGTTAGTCAATAGCCAACCCGCACTAGGCCAGCGTGGTGGACTATATGGCCTAACCACTCTCAATCGTACTGTCGATTGTAGAGGAGGCCCGTGCCCTGCAGTGGGACGTATGGGCTGATACGGAAAGTTAGTCAAAACAACTAACCAGATTCAGAAATTGCTGATTATCAAAGCGTGTTCAGTAAAATTCTTAAAAATCGTGATAAGAACAAATTCGCTTTATCTCATCCCGAGCTATTCTAACCACAAGCATCATGTGCAGTTCTCATGGCTGCCCTTTGATTCCCATTACATACAAATGCCAGGCGCAGTACCGCCACCATTGTGCATCGACGTGATATGCCAGGACTTTCACAACTTAAGTTCTGTTGACTCTCTAAATGATAGATTCGTTTTGGTTGCTGTTTCATCTTCGGTTATTGGTTTTAATAGTTTGGAATTGATGATTGTGTATGGATTAAGTTTGATTTTTAGTGTATTGGGTTTTTTTGCAAAAGCTATATTAGACATCATAAACTGCAAAGTTCTAAAATTCATGTTACAGAATTGTCATTTAGTTATGGAGTAAGTATGTCTTTAATATGTACTATATAATAGTCTAACCAAGAATACATTTCATTTAATTGATCATGGGACCTGTAATCCAGTAGTGACAGTATAAAGCATTTTAATATAGGAATTATCACATCCTGGGACGAAACACACGAGGCGAAATATGGACGTCCTGGTAGCAATTCTGCCTACCCTACCTGGTATTAAGGCGTGAGTTTATATATGTAAGCATTTCATTTAAAGCCCAGCACTAATACTCAGCATGTCTATAGAAACATCCAAGTTTTTTTTTAACGCAATAAAACAATTCATTACGGTAATTGCACTATTAGATACATACTAGCAAGCGCTACTAAACAAAACAACCACAGATCATTAAACCACAGCACCAAAGCCATAGCCGTTCTAAAGCTTTCAAAATTCACCCTTCCAAACGCCTTAAGCTTAGGCAAAGTGGGTTATGACAATATACCCTAGTCCGCCCACCTCAATCCTCAAGCCGCAGGTGTTCCAAGACCATTATCTGAACTGAGCCGGGTCAAGGGCTTCCAATAAAGGACAGCGTTAATGTCTTTATATTGCATTAACATTAGCTACGTGAGCTATTATCCACAGTCGATTATCAGGACACTGAATTGAAACTGGCTGCTTTGTTTGCTGAGGAAAATTGTGTTTTGATTTGAAATTTGAAATAAAAATATTGTTTGCGGATTTTATCGTGGATTTGGTTTGATTTATACTTTTTTAAAGTTTCGATTACTTTACAGTTTTGTGGTCAAAGGACTGAGCTGGGATTAGTCATTCCCTGAGTGATTGTTACAATTAAACTACCCTTATTTTACAATTATTAAATTAAATAAGTAATTTAAAAAGTTATTTGGTTTTGGCGATTCGATCTACGCAGGAAATCAAATCCGAATCCGCTATAAAATCTATAGTATTCTAGAAGAATAATGACAATGATTATAAGGTACTGATGCATGTTGGATTTCCGTCATTAATATTTTTATCGAAGCATGAAATAACTGTTTTTTTTTTCACCACCACAACAAAATAAGTATGTTATTGTTAGACTAAGTGTATGATCGCTTTATCATTATAATGTATAAGTATATCAATTTGTTTAAACACTTTCTCCCGTGGTATCGTGTATCGCGTTACACGATTTGATCGTCGGCGGCGGGTTGGGAACAAACCTGCTGTTTCTTATACTTAATTACCGACAAATTGAACGTTTACACTCTATGCTTTAGATGGAGTGTGGTTTGATTTAGAAGAATCAGCGGAATTTTAATTGATTTAGGGATTAATCATCATCATCATCATATCAGCCACAGGAAGTCCACTGCTGAACATAGGCCTCTAAAATAAAATAAATAATAGGGATTAATGCTGTTGAAATATTTTTAATCACTTTGGTATATCAAATTGAAATATATCTTTGCTGTAACGTGTTGTGATTGCTTCAGTTTGACGACACGACTCTCATTTTAATGGTTCATGTGTAAAATATTAACAAGTATCATCATCTTTATTTATTTATTTATTTATTTATTTATTTATATACTTTATTGTACACCATAAAATAGGAAAAATAACATATTAAATACTTAAAACTAAAGATATGGTAACAATTGGCGGCCTTATCGCTAGCTGCGATCTCTTCCAGGCAACCTTTGGATGGACTGGATTAATATAATAAAGATCTAATGGGGCAGTACAGAGGATGAGGTGAAAGAAAATTATACTAGATGTACAGGTTACATATTATGTTTTAAATATAACATACTTATATACCTAAATTATAAATACATACATATATATATTAATATACTATATATTAAGTAAACAGTGAAGATGAAAATACACATACATATATATATATATATATATATACACATACATATATATATATAAACACATACATACATATATACAATTATGACAGGAATAAAGATTACTGTAGTGATAAGTAATGTTCCTTAACAAGTCTTTTAAAACTTGGCAGCGTCTTGGCTTGTCTAATTGACAGTGGTAATACATTCCACAAGCGAGCAGCATGGATGGTAAAGGACTTGTCAAGAAATGATGTGCTGTGCTTGGGAATCTTATCTTATCTTATCTTATCTTGCATCTTTAATAATGTTTTTAGACTTTTACCAAGTATTTCTACTATAACTTGTTAGCGTTACGATTAACCTGGCATTGGCAACATCCATAAATATCACACCATTTTCTCAGAAGGGGTAAGCAGAGGCGTTATCAGAAATCCGAGTTTTGTCTTGTAAGTTCTATCCGATGGTGTGATAAGGAGCAAGCCTCTCATCAGCTCGGGCAGAAATTCCTTACTCAGGGCTGATGATGAATAGAAGAAAAATCCAAATCTCAGCTTCAACACAGTCGAATGTACGAGTAATCAGTTATTAGGAGTCCTTACTAGGTCATCGCCTTGTTCGACCATGATACGTCCCACACTACATTTACTAAGCAAAATAATTTGAATACGTACGACAGCGCTAAAGACGTATCTAGTACGCCTATCACTTAATAAATCCATGGTTAATTCATTAATTTGTTTGTTATTATTTCCACCGGGTACTTTGGTTATTATTCTAACTTTGCACCTATCTTCTAGCAGCTATGTAGAAAACCAATCTAGATTCCTATAGCTGACAGGCATAGAATATAAACATTAATGTACTTACATCGATTTTTACTTGAACAGTGATTAGAAACACGACCCAAATGCCTTCATAAAAGTTGCGTCTCGCATATATATGAAACATTAAGATATTTTTATAAAAATAAAATGAGCAACCGATTCTTAATCATATAGAGCCAAAATGATTTATTTATTTAACATTTTATTGTACAGCAGACACATAAAAGTCAGACGTACATGAAAAGAATGAAAAATGTACAAGAGGCGGTCTTATTGAAGCAATTTCTGCCAGACATCATCTTTATCATGCCCAAAATTATTAAACCAAACGCTTAAACCTCTGCCTCACACCACATCAATGTTGCTGGCACAACAGACGGCCTCTTTGATGGTAGCCCTTGGAACTTGACACCAGTTGGCGGGGCGTCGCCGGGGCTCGCACGGTAAAGATAAATTATTGGATACGTACAGAAATAGACGCATTTAATTAACTGCAGTACGAATGTGATGGCAATGATCTTGATGGGAGTACGGTATAAAAGGAAATTGGTTTTAAGGATGATTCAGATGAAGGTTTTGGAAAGAGAGGTCTTTTGCCAAAAGACAAGCAAGAAAGGTGAATGAGAAGCATAATGTTGTGGGTCGGCATAAAAAATAAGTGCATTTGTTCTATGAGAATTCTAATCTAAAATATCCAGGTGAAGTAATGGAAATTGATTGTTGCCTCTCATCATATAGGTAATACTAAACTTCCAGGTGTAAGATGTTAAAAATACAGGAAATCCTGGTAGTTTCACATCGACAATAACAAAATCAAATTGATTGCTAAAGTAACCATTTAATCTATCACTACAGTGTCAGATAACAAGCTCGTGTTTATGTTCTGGTAATAGCAATTAGGCATTAATATGCTTAAATCTACGAATAATAACAAACCAACGCAATAGGAATTGAAAACGGAATATGACTTCGGTCTCTTAAAACTAATAATAAACTGTTACAATGAATTATTGTCAGGGCTCCGACATAAATCGACATTAATTTAAATATACTAGATATATAATATGAATTATTGCAATTTATAGACCTCTTTTCACAAAGATATTTGTATATATTTATGAAGTGACCAAAAAACAACAAAAACCACTACTAATAAAAAACAAAACAAAAGGAAGACAGCTCGTGCCGCTGAGGAAATTTCTTGCGCTGTTTCTTCTCAACTGTAACAAGCTTAGAAGCAGTACAAGTATCAATAATTAACGATAGAAAATACCACTATAACTATGAATATTACGTGGATATAATTAAGTACCACTGTCTTATTAAAAAAATGACCACCAAAATAAAGTGGTACTAAATTAATCACCTTCATAGATGACAATATTTGACTAAATGCTCATTGATGTACAAAAGCTTAGTCTTCATCACATCATCAAGATAAGCTTAGGCCCATTTTGGACGATACAAATGAATACGAAGAGTCATCATCGTCATGATCATCATCTCAGCGACAGAATGCTCACTTCTGAACGACTTTCTGCAACCTTAGCCAGGTCGGCGTCCACCTAGGTCGTCACCCTATCCATTACAAGTGTAAATAAAATTAATCTTTGATCTTATCTTGTAGCATCTGTATATACATTCAACCACCACAAAATCACCAAATGGAAATTCTATTTATTTTCAATATCATGTACCAGGATGATAAACAAGTTGCAACCACAACTCGATTATTCGATTAAAATTCGATAGTTTGCCAGAGCCCTTAAACAATTTGGCCTCTATCGATTCTGCGGCTACCGTAATGTTTATAATAAATAAATAGGTAACATAAAGTACAGTGCACGTTCACTATCGGTGTTCAAGCGGCGCGTGACTGACTTCTGAACCCCTGTAGCTCCCGGCGGCTAGGGCTGGCGCAGCACGAGTTGTTTAATTAATATTATTTGTTAATATTGCGTTTGTTTGTTATGGCTTGATTAGGTCAGAGGTGAATGGTAATGTTTTGGAATATTTTGGTAATTTTACTTTTTTATACTAGCATGGTTGGTTTAATACTAGCATGACAGCGTGCGTGGTGTCCTGCTGTTAACGGAGCAGATGCGGTTGCAAACATGGTTACGGCAGTCGTGGATTCAAATCCCAAGGCACACCCCTGACTTTTGGAGTCATGTAAATGAACCTTGCATATTATAGCAAATTTATTAAAAATATATGGTATTTAAAGTCCGTCAACCCGCACTAGGCCAGCGTGGTGGTCTATACGGCCTAACCACTCGTAATCGTATTTTAGATTGAAGAGGAGGCCCGTGCCCTACAGTGAGACGTATATGGACTGATACAAGTGGTAACGAGACGACAATGCACCTAATGATGTGTAAAATGCCTCAAATATAGACTGTCTATCGGCAAAGCATGGCATTGTCTCATTGGTTGAGATTTATATCCATCTTCTTCTTCTTTGAGTGCCTCTTCAGTATTGAAGGCTACCAGTTGGCTTCTTGTATTTATCTTTGTCATTAGTCAGAAATAATAGTTATCCAAAAGCACTTATACCAGTCCACTCCCGAATGTGTCGCAACCACGACTTTTTTCTTCGTCCAGCGCGTCTCTTTCTTTCCATCTTGACCACTCTATACTAGTCTGGTCAAAACAAAACGAGGCGAACTTGCTCAAATCATCTCTCTTTATTTACTCAGTTTTCTTTGCCAAATAAAATAAGAGGCGCTTAGTATTGGGCCATACATGAGCTTATCTACATTATATCTAAATTTACTCCTACGAGGGTGTCCATTACATTTAATTCTTGCAGCAGAAATTAAATTTTCATTATATAGAAAATAATTTACCTACATTCTTATCATCATTGTATCAAAGTAGGGCTTTAACAAGCTTCTGCTCTATGCTTTTAAAAGTAATCTAGCTTTTAGCTTTATATCGAGGAATAACAGGCTTAGGTGCTTTTAATCCTTTGTAATACATTTATTGTAGGAAAAGATAGGAAGGATTTAAATGTATTGAAAACTTAATGCAGATATAAAGGCTTGGAACTTATAATATCGTCAATAAAATTGATTAATGCTACATGTATTATTTCACGAATGACAACCTGAAAGGAATGTATAAAATTTTGGGTAATTAAGATTTTCTTTAAATCTTTTGTTTTGCAAAGTATGAACGGGATAATTTCTCAAAAGGATTTTTGTTAAATAGTCGTAAGTTCAGTATTCAAATCTGTCGGGAGGATCCATGATAAGTTAATCCATGATAAGTTAATTTGTCCCTCCTTGCGGAAATGACTAAGCAATTTGAATGAAAATAGATATCTTGAACCTCATTATACTACTAACTAATTAATTGCCCGTGAAAATACCTTAGTGACCAATATTAGTTTATCGAATATAAATTTTACATTTCATTTTATATTTGTCCAATTGAATGATAAGGAAAAATAAACTTATATTAGATAAAATTAAGAATTTCATTAAGCAGAAATTCATTATGAAACTATGTATATACATACATCCTCAATCACGCTGTATTCACCTCTTAATATGAGTATCCATAACTTTCGTTTAACTCATAAAATATACGCTATATTCTATAAAAAATAAGTTAGTACTTTCTGCAGCAGCCCTACAGATACCGACAGTCGCCAGTTTTTGCCTCCGATACCTAATGACAAAGCCGTCATTATCAAATCACGGTCCGGCTGTTTTTACACGACGCGACCAAAGTCGTGGCTGCCGGATTGAAAAATTATGTGCCAGTCAATATGGCATATTGTATTGGGTGATTTTTGTGTTAAAAGTATTCTAGATAGAGGATCTGTCGATACCGACAGTTGTATCTGCACACTATTGCGATGCATGCGAATAGTAACAAAAAAAAATCACGATTAGTTTCCATAAAGAAGGAAATTTTGTGATCTATTTACATTGATATATAAGAAGACGAATGGGCCCCTTGCATTGCAAAAGTCCATAAGTGGTGGTGACTGCTTACCATCATGTAGTCCGCATGCTCATTTGCCTGATAAGGCAGATAAAAAAATACAAATGTATATTTTTTTAATTTAATACTTGGTTTCCTTAGTTTCGGTGTTTTTCGTTTGATTTGACAGAATCTGTTGCAAATATAGTTAAGATGTGCACAGTCGGTTAAGGTGCAATTGTACAAAGGGCCTTGGATTTGATCCCGTACCAAGAAAAAAATTTGTGTGACCCGAAGTATCATGCAGTTATTGCAACCCACAACATAAAATTTGCGGTCACTATGGTGTCAATAAAATGTATGTGATTATAAATACATATTTTATTCGATGTTTAACACAGTTCTATATTGTAAACATTAGGAAAAAATGGAATTACCTTATAAAATACTTTTTGAATACCTATCAGATATCGATCGTGAGATAACGCCAATTTTTTAAAATAATACCATTAAAATGAATTGATGTTTTACTTAAAAACATTGATGTGCCTTTAGCAATATTGTAACAAATCAAGCACAAATGCCTTAAATTATCATATATTAGTGTTATTGTGATATTGTATCTAATTACTGGGTTCAGACAACTCCACAACAATAGGCAATAAGGACTGGTAACGTCGCATACAAAAGTTAATGCCTTGAATATATTTTGTTCCTAACAATTTTAAGGGTTTCATTGATTATGTTGTACAGAAAAAAATATGTTCAAAGTGTCAAGAAAGTAAAAAAAAAGAATAAGAAAAGTTTATAACGTGATTTTTTTGCGAATGGATTTTGAATGTTGTTGAACACTATATCGAAGCACTAAGTCATATAATAACGTATTTTCATAACCGATGCGGCCCTTACTCAACAGTGGGTATATATAATTAAGGGTTTTATAAGTATTTGAAATGTTTTTGCATGAATTTTGAATGTAGTTGAAAACTATATCTAAGCACTAAGGCGATTACTTAAGTTTTTTCATTACAGATGAGACTCTTGCCCAACAGTGCGTCAACGGTCAAATAACTAAGGGTTTAACAAGAATTTTGAGACTGAATTTCACATACAAATTATGTACAAATAGAACTCAACCCTAACAAGTCTCGTAAGATAAAAAACGGAATCAAAAATCATTCGGTAATTTTAGTGAAACCTGTTTTTTAAAACTCAAAAAAGTCGACAACTGTACCTAAAAATGCATCACAATTATTTATCAATTTGATGTAATGGTAGTCGCTCACGTGCACCCAGTTCTAATGACTGGAGTTGCCAGCTTGTACATGGTAAAACGGAGGCATTACCTTTCAAGTTGCGTAAAAAAATTTGCATATTTCTAAACAATACTTTGGATGTTTGTAAGAAAATTGTGAACGAAATCTTAGAAAAAATCGAATAAATATTACGTTTTGGTTGGTGTGTCTTTAATAAATAAATAAAAAAGATTTATGATTTTGAAATATTTCATTCCAATGCCATTAGATTATAATATTGATGTTCATTTTCTTCGATTTATATCTGTTTTTATCGATACAATTTTAAAGCCGATAGAAGTGTTAGTGGAGTGAAAATATATTGCAATCTTCCATAATTAGAAAAACTAAACTTACTAAAATTAAATCAACAATTTATTTACTTATTTTAACCTTTATCTATCCCTGAATGCCTGAGGGAATTTCAAATTTTCTTCAACGTTACATTTGCAAAGACAAAAATTCCCACCAAATCATGATGGCAACACCAGTAATGACTTCAATTAGGCAGATGATTTGGTCTCTCATCTAACATCTCATAGTGAGGATTTTTGACAGACAAATTGCGTGCGAGTTCATTATGATCATTGTTCAGTGATTGAGTTATTGGCAATTATATCGTTTGGAATTTTATTATTTAATTGTTAGTCTTTATGGGAACTGTTTTAGAAGCATGCTTACGTGTTACTAAGCGTTTTTGTGGGCTATTAACCTTTGACAGATTTTACAGTTTCCATGTGAGATAAGGTTAAATTATGGTGATTCCTGCATTGAAGACAAATTAAGTGATTTGCTTGATAATATGTGATTGTTTGTAATAGTAGTACAACTACTTATACAGGGTATATCAAGACTGCTACCGAAAACGAAGCCGGGTGGTAGTTTAAGCGACTTCAGACACAATGCAACAGAAAAAGTTGCAAAAAAAAGCGACAATTTTTTTTTGTTATTTTTTTCCTATGGCCATATTTGGGTGGTAAATACATTTTTTCCTAAAATAATAGTATATACCCTTTTATTTATAAATACTCTAAGATATAAAAGAGTTTAAATTATTATTTAAGCAAAAACTATGGATTTACCACCCAAAAATAACGATATTTAAAAAATCATAAAAAAAAATTGTCGCGTTTCTAGGCGAAATTTTTAATTGCATTGTGTTTGTAGCCACTAAAACTACCACCCGGCTTCGTTTTCGGTAGCAGTCTTGAGATACCCGGTATTTAAGTGAAATTTTAATGAATTACTTACTATGCTTTCTCTGGCATGAGTTAAGGGATGTTTGGTGATTTTACAGTTTCAATGTGAGATCATTTTAGAATGTGGTGTATTCTGCATTGAAGACAAATTAAGTGATTTGCTTGATAATTTGTGATTGTTTGTTATAGTGGTGCTGGTATTTATATTTAAGTGATATTTTAATAATTAACTTACCATGCTATCTATGGCATGAGTTACGGGATGTTTGGTTTTTAGTTTATTAAGACCATAATCTCCCTGGACAAATGAAGGAATTTGCGAGTCCCATTGCCCGTTTCTTACTAATATCACACAACATTATGACGTGATGTAACAGACAAAATTATGGTTTATTATTACTTCTTATATGTACATAATATACAGATACACAACACTTTACTGAACACCAAAAAATTACAGAAAAAATAAAACACAGAAATCTTACAAATACAGACAACTAAAAATAATGAATCGATCGTACGAGAAGAAAATAAAAGTAGGCATTCATGTGAGAAGTTCATTTACGCGAGTGGTAAACATTGAAATAAATTGTAGCTTATTCATTTCACCAGACCACTGAATATAGATTCCATTTTAGCTCAGGCAATTATCATCCTCAATCTTTAAGATCTAATTACCTTTTTTAGACGTTCTAAATAACTAACTCTACCTACAAGTACTCTAATCAATACTTTAAAAAATAATTGTCAAGTCCCACACGGATTTGATTTCGCCGGCCCTTTTACGGTTTTTATCCGATCCATTCTTTCCATCTGAGTAATCTCAGGGCTTTCTTTCGAGTTCATAACTGCTTGAGCGTGACGGTCTTTGACTCTCAATGACCGGTTCCTTTGAACACTTGTATTGTCTTTTATTTTTTGGTGATGCTATAATAATCCGTCTGTAATAAATGGGATGTTATACGTTATAAATTGGCTATTACTGGCATTTATTATTCTGCTATCTATTCACATAATGAGCCTGCAAAGATTTTCTATAAATATATATCTCAATGAATGGCGAGACGAGCCTCTCTTTGGCCTGATTGTAAGTATTTCGATTGCTCATGAACAGTAGCAAACCTAAACAACACCTTGAATTACAAATTAATGCTTGGGATTCCACTGCCCTCGTCATCCTGAGACATAAGATGTTAAGTCTCAATATATTCAGTAGTTACTCTAGCTATAATGTTCTTCAAACCAGAAGCCTTCAAATATTTACAGTACAATCTGTTTACGAATAAGTTGACATATTTTTATTAATGAGATCTAATAATTCATTGTAAATGTTTCTCTGGTTAATATTTATTCTAAATCGACCTTCACCTGTCATCAGATAGATTGTGGTCGCTTATTCATACTCGTACAAAAAATTCTGACAAATTGTGATCAAAGATTGGAATAGATATCAAAATACCTAAAATAATTAAACAGTCAATCACATATCGACAAATATAATAATAGCTTCGCACTGCTAGATAGTTCACGTATACAATTGATCCCAATTCGATCAGAACTATGCAAAATCCATCACGACTTGACATTCATATGACAGACATTAGTTTGTCAGAACATGCTTGCGATGTCCAAGCTTGCGTTCCCACCCGCTCCCTGATTATGTGTGGATGTATTCCCATCAGCTTCTTTGACACGGCACCTTGTCACGAACTAACGGTGCTGATTGTTATTCGTAAACAGAGCCTAGTTCTAGCCCTGATACGTGCCTAGGTTATTTGCGTCAGACTAGGATTCTGGTGTGAGAATTTTTGAAGTGTCATTAAGGTGGAGCGTGATTGCTGTTGAATATTAATTGGCAATGTTATTTTGTTTTTCTTTTGTCTTTTTTATTGATATTATCTTTAAGGAGTAACAAATATTTGCATGTAATATGATATTTGATTATTTATACACACATCTCATCTTCGTACCACCTAAACTTTACTAGACGTATATTTGGGATTCTAAGACCTAATACCTAAACTATCTACTTTAAATAACCTCTTCTCAATAAAGATTGATTTTTGAATTGTTGAAGGGTAAAGACCCTTCGACCTTACGAATCACAAGATAATATACCAACCTATAGTGTTCAGACCTAAAAAACATTTCATAACATTATACAAGAAATGCCTAATCTTAATATTCCGAGTAGGTCCAGTAAAATATTTCATAACACAAAATTCAAATCCACTTAGTTCTTTGTCCACATTACATATAATCTTGATCTGAGTTAAATGAGTGTTTGCTTCCTTGTGCAACTCGTGTGCATCGTGCGTGAACGTGCATCTAGGTCAAGAACGAACATTTGTGATTCATTTTTCTGCAAATCTGTTAGGGACGTTATCTGAACGATTTATAGCAAGTCATTTTAATTTGCGTTGTTGTTTGGATGATTTGTCTAGATCATTATCTGATGGTAGGGATTTAAACTAATTGTCGGACAAACTACTCTTAATCATTTTTAGATGATTATCAGCTGAAGTAAAGGATTAAATCTAATTGTCAAACAAACCACTCTCAATCATTCTTTGGGTTATAGAGGAGGCCCTGGTCCTGCAATGGGACGTATGTATACTGATACAGTACAGTCGAGCAAATAAAATTGGCCCTTCGGTGCCGAGGCTTAGGACCCAAGCCACTGGTGGTTAGGCTCCCAAATTGAGTAAACTTCTCAAGCAATTCTGCTTTCTGAATCTGGCTTTTGACTCAACGGCCAAGTTTTATCATTACTATTATAGCATAATTATTATCCGTACTAAGATATTTTTCTGTATATCTCTCATTTTTATTTATTTTTATTTTTACATCAGGTGGATAATACCACAGTTATATAATTCAATGAAATATAAAAGTAATGGAAAAAACATAAGCCAATTAAGGATCTACACGAATATTAATTATATATAACATGATACGCAAGCAAACGAAGGAAACACGGTATTAAACCTATTGTCGTCACATTAAACTACGCAAATTCAGCGAGTTCGAAGTATCAACAAAGCAGCGTCGAAACAAGTCCCGTGCGGACTGGATAAAGGGTTTGTTTGTGTAGGAACGAGTTTATCCGCAAGGTGGCACGCCTACGAACGTGTAGGAGGACTGGTTCGTACAGGTTATGGGTTCGAGTCTGCTTGTGTACATTTCAAAGTAGTAGTATAGCGTCTGCGAATGAAAACCTGTAAGGATGGTTGAGGATGATTTGATAGTTTGTGTCGTGGTTTTGTGGATGGGAAGGCGTAAGGGTAGAGAAAGACCGAATAAAATCTTTCTCTTAATAGATGTGAAGCTAATGAGTGGTAATTTTTTATATATTCGACACAAAATGTATGAATCGGTTTGAGGCCAACACTGAAATGTGCTTGAGAATTTATTCTAATATTTAATTTACTTTATAGTAAACGAGTAAGTTTTTAATATTGTTTAAATGTGTTTTTTATTTTATTTTATGAAATGAAACAAAAGCGAAACTTTATTTCATGTTACCTGTGTTCTACTCCTACGTGGTTTCGTAGCAACAACCTCTATTAATCTTTGTTTAGGGGATATAGCTGATTTACCAATCGGGCACCTTTGAAATCGACCTCTTTAGGCAACATCCAAGCTTTTCCAAACGTTATTGTGGAAATATGGTGCACAAATGCTTCTGAGATTCGAGCTAAACAACTCCTAATTAAGCATCTATTTCTTCTTTGACTGGTTTGACAGCCTGCGTGGCGCAGTTGGTTAGACACTAACTATGAAACAAGACGCCGTGGGTTCGACTCCCGTACCGAGACAAATGTTTGATAGGCCCACAGGTATTTATTTCTGGTCTTGGTGTTTGTGGGACCGAAAAGCTTCTCGTAGTTTCTGATACCCAAGACTCAAGATTCAATATTAGTGTGGGGTCAGGACTATGTACTATGTTGGGTGTATTTATTTATTCTTGGTTTGGAGACTGTCGCGCGCTCACATTATTAGTTTTTATTCTTAGTTGTACTATTTTAATACAGATAGTTAGCAAGATGAAAACCAAACTGGACATTTAAAATCTATCGAATCTGTCCTGTAAATGGGGGAACCAAAACAAGTTATAAATTATTGTTATTCGTGTGCTAAACGGTTCAAATTAACGGCTTTCCTACTCGCAGTGTCAACTGCGTGATTACCGCCTTTGCGAAATGCAAAGCACCTGTTTACTTCAATAGACTAAATTATGCATGCATAATTGTGAGGGTTTCTACGGAACTGCTTTGGATGGTTGGCAAAATGAATTTTACTGTATGAATAGATTTAGGTTCTCTGTCAGTCAAATGGCAAGCATAAAGTGTGATGATATCCTGTAATTAATGAACTAAATAAGAAATGAACTAAAAGAGAATTTATCAATTTGGAAAATAAAACTGCTTAGGACTGAACGATTTCTGTGAGATGAAATTAGCTTCCTGGAAATTAATCAGGTAGACATAAATATTAACAGAAGAAAAGTCTTTCTACAGTTGAAAATCATTGAGAATTGTCTAATTTTAACTGTGAACATCCAATGGCCAGGTATGAGGATGGTGATGGTAAAGGTTATCTATATAAAAAACATAAAATTACTTCAAACAATTCATCTATTGTGTAAGATAAAGAAAATAAATATGCTAAAGTCCGTAAACCTCAGTGCAAGGAAGAAAACACGATCGCATTAGATAATGAGAGTACAAAACTTGGCTCAAGGCTACGCAAAGATCAGAATGCTAATGCAGAACTGGGTCGTGTTTGATAGATGACCGGTCCCGGAGTTTTATAATTAGGGACTGCCGTTTATGACATTAATGATTTGCAGTATTATTCAGATTAGATTGAATGTTTATTCATGTCGCTGTCATTGGCGTTGGGTTAGTAAGGGGTTTGGTGATCTAAATTAATTTTAAGAGGACTGTTATTGATGTATAGAATCTTGATGATTCGATGATTATGCTATAATATATTATCATATTTATGGATCAGTATGTATTTGTGCTCGATATTGTGCATCTTACCTAATTAAAAATATCAAATCTATCCATTCAAAATATGGTAAAAATATTTTTAGCATATATTTCGTATTTTTATATTCGCAGATTTAAGCCTAAACGTCTACTGGGAAAATGTAATCAATGATAATAAGGTTAGTTTTATAGCTCAAGGGGTCTCTTAAAGTAGAATATTGGATAACATTTAATATATAAATGACTAATATAATAAAATTAAAATGAATCAATAGTAGAATTTGCTCTCTTTAAGTCACTATCTATAACATTTATAAAATAAAACCAAGAAAGAACCACAGAAATAGTAGCAGTATCATCGCCTTTTACATATGGAAGATCGATTAAAATCGCCGATACTCAACGCTGATTATTTTGTTAATAACTATTATAAACAGTCGATGTTTAAGTGCCTTCATCAAAGGCGACCGCCGCGTTGAGGGTTCATTTAAAGTAGCCGCCGTATAAACAAATACATTTCAATCCAATTGGATTTCAATAAACAATCGAGTTTATCACCCTAACAAATAAAATCGATGATCCAGAGGGAGACGCATTTCTTAACATACATTCTTTGAAGATTAAGTAAGCATCATAAGATCGAAAGTGGTATAAAGTAAAAGGAAATTAAAGCCTGTACGTATATTGTAGAGGTTATTGAAGATGTTTTTGATTAGGTTACAATTAAGTTATATCTTGGAGATGGATCCCTGGTGAAAAATGATAAAGATCATTGAGAAAGACACTACTATCAATTTATGTCCTTACTTCAGTTCATATTGGCCAGAGAATAAATTCAATTGAAATTGCGACTTTCAGGAATCATAAATGTCAGTTGTTCGATATCAAAATAATTTAAATGCCTATATCGCAATGTTTGTTAAAACAAAATCACTCATACTATCATTAGATCATGACCTATTAATCCCAATGCTATAATTATAATTAAATTAAACACAATACATTAACAATATTAGTAATTTTATTTATGACCCAATTAATCAAACAATACGCAATTAAACATCTATGGAGCGAAACAAAATAAATTCCTTCAACAGCAAAATCAATAGCATAGTTAACGAAACAAAGGAACATTAAAACTCATAATCCGATACGTAATTAGAACAAAAACATGTAAAAGACAATTTCAATTACACTAACACTAAAGATATACAAAATAGTACATCAGACTGTGGCGTTGATATTGCGCAAAGCGGAGAACTCGGTGACAAATTTCTAAATGCCATAGCTGAATGCGAAAATAGACTTTATGCTGAAGCCATTAAAGGCCTAACTGATGAAAAAGATGATACAAATATAGTGGCAGATGTAAAACAGCTTTATGTCACTGCAATCGCGCGGTACTGATATTTAACGACTGCCCCATAATTTATGTATTGGAGATTAGAATTATAATGTTTGTACTCTGTGTCGAAAGCTTGTGGTTTTTAGATATCACCGGTGTTACGGCGGTTTATGGTGGAGTTTTGCCATTAAAAGAAAATGTTTGTAAATATTTTTATTAATTTGCTTTGCATTGGATATAAAATGCTTCGTCTATTAAATCTACGCTTGCTTCGGTTCCACGCCTTGGAGTGTTTATGTGTTAAATGCCATCGTAAAGTGGCAATTATTTGAACTTTAATGTCACGATCGGTGTCTTGTACAAGTTGTTTGGTTGCCGAAATGACACCATAAAAAGCTTTTTGCCAAATATTGCGATAGAAGCACTGCTAAAAATCCATCTGAAAGGTAAATAAGTTAGTAACGATTTTAAGCCAAATATTATTATTTTGTAGAGTCTAAATTAAGCTTGGAGAATCAAATTTGATCTGAAATGCATTGCGCCTTGTACGCTTAAATTACTAAACTACGTAATTATTTTTAGTCAAATATAACACTATCGTAGTAAGTAAATATAAATGATGACTTTGAAATTAAATTCCATGTTTTCTTAAAAATATCATTATCAGACCTCTAATAGCTACTAAACTCAAAACGTAAATTTTTCTGCAACACAAATCCAAAATATGAAACCAAACGGATATGAGAAACATTTTTTCAAGCAAAACGAATTAAACAAAAGGATGCATACGCCCAAAGAGTTTAGAACGAACCGACAAATCCAGTGAACAAGACAAACAAAGTTAAGAAGCAGGTTTCGCTCAAACCAGGAAACGTAATGGGCCCAATGTACTTATAATAAGTGATTATAGTTACTACGCGTGAGCCACAGATTGTATCTAGGGACGCCGAGTAATAAAGACGCTTCACAGCAAAATCTTGCCTCTAGGACAAAAAAACTTTAGAGACGATGTTCGTACTAAAACAAAAGGTAATCCTACTTATTGCACAGCAAGCTTTTTTATTGAGAGCGCGTCGAGACTCATTCTGTAATCGCATTAAATATTGCATTCTTCGTAATAGATAAGTTATTTGTATTTCAATTTGGTAATAAAAACTAATTGAAAATTAACGAACAGGATAATTAGTATGAATAGTCCAGCTTAATAGTACTTAAGCAATAGTCTGTAATTCCATAAACACTGCAACAATCCTTTGTCATTATGCTGTAACCAATAGATAGTCCAGCTCTAGGTTACTATTGTTATTATGATTTGACATTGATTATGAAAACATTGAAGGTGCTAGTTAATCTTAAGAAATATACACATGGCAATTACTGTAAATGGATCAGTATGAATGAAATAAATAGCATTAAAACAAGGAATTCCTCAATTCAAATCTTTAGCAACTCCCGCATATTCCCTAAGATTACACCGCAGATAGATCTCAAAATCTTTCAACCCGCGCCTACTCCGCCACCTTCCCTGTTCGCGGAGGCAACGTGCAGTATTCACCGGACCGGTTTTAAAACCGCTTCTGCTGTACCCCGCAAAAGTTCATACGTGTACTGGGGTATAATGCTCTACGTAATAGTATAGCCTTGTGGAGCGCGCAAGCTATCGGCTTATAGCTTGGTGAAATGATCCTGAACTTGGATTTAATGAAGCGATGTTTTGAGTTATGTAGATTCGAGATACTTCAAGAAAGAGCAGGGGTGTGGTTAGCAAATATTGTTGGCTTATTGGATTGTTTTTGTTCTCATTTAGACCCAGAAATTCTTTCAATCTAGCAACATAACTATGAATAAATAACACCCAACAGTCACACACATACTCCTGATCCCACACTAAGATCGAGTCTTTAGTCGTGGTTATCAGGAACCACGAGAGACTTTTCGGTTTCACAAACATCCAGACCCGAAAGAAATATTTTTTGGCCGCACAAACATTTCTCTCGATACGAGGATCGAGTTTCACAGCTGGCGTTTAACTGACTACGCCATGACAGCTAACGCCTGGAACTGATGAGTAACGTCATCTTGAGACTTAATTTTTGAACGATCGAGATGAAAAGTACTGGAGGGTGGTTTTTAGGTAGGTAATAGAAATTTTCATTAAGTTATATACAAAAATAAATGTACGATGAAAGTCAAGCGTTTGACTGTTAAGCCTAGAAGGTTAAAAAAACAGAACGAAAAGGTCATGCGATCATCATATGACAAAAAATCAAATAAGAACATGCAGCAATGAAACCCGAATCTATCACTGAAAACTGCATAAAAATCTGACTAGTAGTTGTAGAGATAAATTATAACATTGGTTTGCACAGACATCCTTCCACCCCAAATGCGTACACCGTCTTTGGACCTTGTAGTTAAACAAAATATGAGTTATGACTGTGGCCTTTATAATTTCTGCGATTACGACATCTATCATACATACAGCCTCTATGGCGCATTTGGTTGGACGCCGGCTGTGAAATGAGAGCCCCTGAATTCGGTTTCTGGACCGAGTTTTTTTTCAGGTTTATGTGTTTGTGAGATCGAAAATTCTCTCGTAGTTTCTAATATACAGGATACAAGACTTAATAGGTGATCCTAATGTTACTTTTGGGTGTATTCATATTTATTTATCTTTAATGTATCATTTCTCACGATGTATTACTCGCCCATCGCTCATTACTTGTCCGTCCACAATAGACAGTAGCTAGCCCTGGAACGGGCTATTTCTTAGGTTTACTGACGACTCGGAATCATGTTTATTCTGTTTACCCGTACGTACGCTGGGTTTTTAGGTTACACTACAGATTGCCTTTGTAATGCATCGTGGAGTGAGTGAGTGAATGAGTACAACTCATGGTTATAACTAGCATTTCTGACATGGCTAGTATATAACACCTAATAACTTTGGAACGTTTAGTTTTATAGTTAATAATTAATTTATATCATGTCATGCACACTTGGGAAAAATCTTTAATGCGTAAGGGACATTTTGTTAGCCCATACCTAGTTAGTGTGTTCGAAAGAACCAAGCTTGAGAGGAATTTTAAGAACTTCTGATACCCACGACTCAAAACGCGATTTAGTATGGCATCAGGATATATTTATTTATTTGTACATGAAAAGCAAAAGAGAGAGAGATGCTGTTTTTTTTCTATTTCATTGTTTCAGATATGTTTTCATAATATAAAACAATCATTTATACTTGTAATATAATAGTATTAACATTTCCATTCTGTATCAGCCCATATACGTCCCACTGCAGGGCACGGGCCTCTTCTGCAATCGAGAATACGTTTGAGAGTTTTAAGCCATATAGTCTGCCACACTGGCTTAGAGCGGGTTGGCGGACTTTACATACCATAGAAATCACTATGGCATGTAGGTTTCCTCACGATGTTTTCCTTTACCCTTATAGAGCGTGGTGATTGACCATCAATACACAAATAAGTGCGTGGTGGCATGTTGGTAAACGTACTATACGTGACTAACACGTTCACGATGGTCGCGGGTTCGAATTCCAGGACAAAACTCTGACTTTTCGGAGTCATGTGTGTATTTACATGTCGAATATAATAAAGTGTGAAAATAGAAAATCTTTTCCTATATTTTGACGACAGCATGACAATGAATTCGTACGCCAAAAAACCGTGAACGATCTATGCCTCTATTTATTTATTTTTGTATTAATCCTTTTTTGCACCATAAACAGAACTAGTATCTGTATGTCTATGACAAACTGAATTACATTGCACAAAGATGACGTGCGGTGAAGTGGGTAAATAATGATAATTTTCCGCCGGTTTAGTTCCCACAGCTGAAGTCATGTGCAGTGATATTGCATTAAGTGGATTATCAACATACTTTATATCAAATGCCTAGTGCATATTTGCTCACAACTTCAAAATTGATTGAATTTAATCGTATTAGTCGTTGGAATAGCTTACCTACGAGTTCTGATAGATGGGTGGTAGCCATTTTCTATTAGATGGTTTGTTTGTAAGCTTACAGGTGTTATACAAAAATATCAAAAAAAAAACTGCATTCAAATTATACCAAGACAAAAAAGCGTAGTGGCCTGTTGGAAATAAACCAGACCGGATTATCACATCATGTTCACGGTGGCCACGGGTTCAAATCCCTGAGCAAAAATTCGACGTTTCAAAAGCACATTGATATTGATATTGATAGTCAATTATCACGTATCGGTGAAGGAAAATAGCGTAGGGAATTTAAATTATAGCTATTTGTGAGAATTTCTGTAGAGTGTAAAGTCACACTATATACACTATATATATACACTATATAGCCTAACGCCTGTAAATCGTACTCGCGATTGTAAAGTAGGCTTGTGCCCTGCAATGGGTGGTATGTTATACATACATACATAACATATACATATAAACTCATGCCTTTTTACCAGAAGGTGAAAGCAGATGTGCTACCAGGACATCCACATTTCTCCTTGCATCTTTTGTCTCACGATGTGACATGGGGTGAGCCTGTCCCCAGTCGGCACTGTTAGAATTCATTTATACCGGGTATCTCAAGACTGCTACCGAAAACGAAGCCGGGTGGTAGTTTTAGTGGCTACAAACACAATGCAATTAAAAATTTCGCATAGAAACGCGACAATTATTTTTTATGATTTTTTAAATATCGTCATTTTTGGGTGGTAAATCCATAGTTTTTGCTAAAATAATAATTTAAACTCTTTTGTACCTTAGAGTATTTATAAATAAAAGGGTATACACTATTATTTTAGGAAAAAATGTATTTACCACCCAAATATGGCCATAGGAAAAAAATAACAAAAAAAAATTGTCGCTTTTTTTTGCAACTTTTTCTGTTGCATTGTGTCTGAAGTCGCTTAGACTACCACCCGGCTTCGTTTTCGGTAGCAGTCTTGATATACCCTGTATTATTATTTGTATGAAAATAAAATTAGCGCCTTACTCAATTTTTATTTATAATTTTAGACTGAACATTTGTATTGTCTTTGCTTTATATTCATTTTTTTGTCTGTGTGTTTTCTCTCTCTATTCTTTGTGGTGACCGGTGTAACTGATATGTGCTATTCTTGCTGTAATATTTAAAATTAGTAAAATAAAAGTAATCCAACATCAAGATAATATTTATTTCAAGAGGTTATGGGCCCAGGAGCCCCTGTAACAAAGTAAAAGTCAAAATAAAGTTTGTAGAAAAAGTACAATCACTTCTAACCTCAAGTGAACACGTGAGCTGCGAAAACAAAAGCTCATAATTAATCTGCAAATATGTCCAACAATCCCTTGGCATTGATTGAAAAATTAACCGGCCGAGACAATTATTCTACTTGGAGATTTGACGTCAAAACCTATCTTCAACACGAGGAATTGTGGGATTGTGTGGAGAACAATGGCGATGTAGACCCCAAACGAGACACAAAAGCCAAGTCAAAAATAATTCTGCTTGTCGACTCGACGAACTATGTTCATATTCAGGAAGCAACTACAGGCACAAATTCCTGACTGATAAATGAATACAAAAATCCGATATCAAACCCGATACAATACAATGCAATTATTATAATCCATCCCAATGCAGGGCATGAGTGTCCTCAGATTGGCGGACATTACATACCATCTTGAAGCTCATACACGTAGTAATATTAACTCAATGCATACCATATGAATTATAAAATCTTGTATGTTCCTTTATTGCATGTTGCAACTTAAATGGACCTATATCATAATATTATGCCGTGTTTGACAGATGGTCTATGGTTCACACGTGGTTATTATGTTATTAAACATAGTTATATAATGATAATTACAATAAATTATGTAAACATAGCATAACATTCACAATAACATTTATAACAATAAATTAAAGCGACTATTAAATTGAAATTACCGATAACGTAATTGTAAGTCAATTATTTTGCGTTACAAAATTGCTTATTGTTTAATAATATTCGTAGTAGATAAACTATTGTATCTATTGACAAAATATGTCACGTATTTTTTGATAGAAATGGAGCTGAGTCTAAAAAAAAAATATCGCCTGCCTTGCTACTTAATCTAAAGTCATTAAGCTGTGTCAGCTAAGAAATATATTTTCTGAAAGTATTTTTTTAAACATAAGTGTTGGCAGTCACGCATTATATACCTAGGTTATCAAAATGATCATTTTGATCTTGAAGTAATTGCTGATGAAGATAACCAAGCCGTCATAGGCTAGCGGAGTAAATCAGCCCATGCCCTATCAATCATAGTAGAGTTCTGGTCTGTAGTAGCCTGTATACTCTAGTTTACGTATTTTAATATTATATTTCAATTCACTTGGATGAAATACTCGACCAAACCGTTCACCAAAATAACAATCAAAGCCCAACTTGTACTCAACGTATGTTTCATTAAGACTATTCTATAATCTGGCCACATCCAGATTCCAATTTTTAACAAATAGTGAAGTAATTTTGCTACGAACTTATCTATAAATCCTATAAGTCGTCTACTATTTAAAACACATGATATTTCGGTAACAAAATATAATAACAATGTTTATCAAACAAAGCAAGCCCCGAATCACATTTAAACATCAAAATAAATTCACGCCAATTCAAAACACAACCACAATCACGTTCATTGTACGAGTGAGTACTTATATATATTTAATAACAAGTGGTACATAAATTGATAATTTTACAACTCTACTACGCATGTCTGGTGATAAGGTTATTGCGTTATACTGTTGTTAAGGCCAAGTTTACAAGTGATTCATATTTCATAAATACACTATTTTAGTATACATTGCGGTGTTTGTAGGAAATTTGAATTTAACTTAGGTTTCTGTATCAGCCCATATACGTCCCATTGCAGGGCACGGGCCTACTCTACAATCGAGAATACGATTGAGCGTGGTTAGGCCATATAGTCCACCACGCTGGCCTAGTGCGGGTTGGCGGACTTACATACCATAGAAATTCTTATGAATAGCTATGGTATGCAGGTTTCCTCACGATGTTTTCCTTCACCGTTTTAGTGCGTAGTGATTGACTATCAATACACACATGACTCCGAAAAGTCAGAGGTGTGCCCTGGGATTCGAACCCGCGACAACCGTGAACATGTTGGTAGCCGCGTCTAGTCCGTTTACCAACAGGCCACCACGCACTTAACTTAGGGTTGGTAAGAGTTAAATGATGTTGAAATGTAATTAATGTTAGAATTGTCTCCGTTGTGCGTTATTTTGGAAGGGTTACGATTTGTATAAATTATTTTTACGAAATATTAAATTAAATATTGTGATATTGTTGATTACGTTTATTTTACTAAATAATTATTGTACAGCTATAACAGCGAGAATAGCACTTATTGGATACACAGATTATAATAGACAAAAAAGAAGAAGAGAGAACCCTAGACTATCTGTATTCATTAGACGCCGAATGTAAAAAATTATTGTGAGTTCGATCCTCGTGCATTGTAAAGGCTTTTATTGTGATCATTAAATGTCTGTATCGAATCTGGGGGTATTGAGACAAATATACGTATTTCCAGTTTGTAATATCCACAATATAAAATATGTATATTTTGGTTGGTGTAGAATCACATGATCTCTTATATATATATATATATATATAAAAACAAATATATACTTCTTTAAACAATTAATTTTTCAGTTAAATAAACTAAACCTTAAATATAAAACAGACGGTGAATTGAAACAAGTTATCAGAGGAAACAACCGGTAGCGCCATGATAGTGTATATAAAAATAATATAAACAAATTGTTATCTCTCAAAATAAACATAAAGAGATCATAGGACTACATTCCTAATTAGCTTGTTATTGATGTTGTGAATTTTAGTATTAATAATGAGATTAATGAGTGGATATAGCAATGCAAAATATGTTTGTGGCTTCAAAGCATGGTCTACAGTTTCTGTTTTTGACACTATTTCCCTTCTCACTCGATTGATATCATACAAATCACATCATTTTTATTACGATTCTTGATTCACTGCTTGTTGTTTTTCTAAACATTATGCAAGGCAGAATTATGTTTGTAAAATTTAGGAAGAGATTAAGATAAAGTAACTTGTCTCTAACCCATTTAATTTATTTAAATAACGAAACAAATAGGACGAATTAGAAACGAATTATAATTACCTACTTCTTTTTATAGCAAAAAGGGGGAACATAACTGTTACGCTAATTAAGTACTAACATATTTGTGAAAACTTGTAAATGGCTTTATAGGTATACTTAACCTGTATTATCTTGATTTACTATAAGTTTGCTGTAAGTTTTCCGAATAAATAAGAACACTACTTTTAGGTTCTATGAAGATATTAGAGTTGTTCATATATATATATATTATATGTGTATTTGTATGTTTATTCAACATATATATGTATGTTTAAATATAAACTTAATAATATTATATAAATATTAGTAATATTATTATATAAATTGAATTATTCGTACACCTGAAGCCCCAACGTTATGTTCTTATCGTTTATCCATCCCATGGTTGTCTGGCAGAGATTGCTCCAAGCAATAAGACCGCCACTTGTGCATATTTTTTTTGTTTTTTTTTTTTCATGTTGATTTGTCATTTTTATGTATATGGTGTACAATAAAGTGATAAATAAATAAATAAAAATAAATAAATAAAAGTGCGTGGTGGCCTGTTGGTAAAACGGACAGACGCGAGTTCATTGTTCACGGTGGTCGCAGGTTCGAATCCCAGGGCACACCTCTGACTTTTCGGAGTCATGTGTGTATTGATAGTCAATCACCACGCACTAAAAACGGTGAAGGAAAACATCGTGAGGAAACCTGCATACCATAGCGATTTATAAAAAAATCTATGGTATGTAAGTCCGCCAACCCGCACTAGGCCAGCGTGGTGGACTATATGGCCTAACCACTCTCAATCGTAGTCTCGATTGTAGAGGAGGCCCGTGCCCTGCAGTGGGACGTATATGGGCTGATACAGACAGACAGAAATAAATAAATAATATATTGAGCCGACTATCCGACCACCCAGTACGGCAAATTTTATTAGTAAGGACTAACAGTGCCACAAAAATAATTGCAACCGAGCACTGTAGTTTGGCAAATTGCTTAGAGCCACCAGCTTGATTTAAGCTCGCCACAAAGATAATAAACAAAATTGAAGCTAAGCAAATCTGCTAGGGCCACTAGCTTGTCTTTAATCCACAACAAAATTAATAAACAACAAAACAAATGGCTAAAGATACAAATTATTGTTTAATTCCTCCATAGTACGACAGACCAAAATAGTAACACAACCTAATAGCATTATCTATTTAAATACAAAATTAACACTTAGTGCCGGGAACAATTGAACCGACAAGTCCGGTTACAAAATACTGATTGATCGACACATAGACTGTTATATCGATATATAAACTTTCATCGACTCGTATTACCAGTGACCATTGTGCGACCGCAAAATATTATATTCTACTTACACCGCAGGACCGCTCGATACGAGGCAGTGATGTGCTCTTAGTATGTAAAGTATCGATAGTTTTGTATTTGATTTACTATTGAAATGATTCAATGAATTAGACTAATATTACACAATAAATGTTTCGATTCACAGTTTTCGTGGCACTTTTTTTTCAGGTTCTGGTAGGAACTACTGCTGAAAAAATACATCAACGGGGATCGATAGCTTAAGTGATTTCAGAGCTGCAAGTAGGACACTTCTGTACCATCAAAATCGAAATGAAAAATATTCACCCCTCGCTTATCGAGCGTAATGATGTAACTTAAATCCATACATAGACAAAAATCTCAACTTTTCTTATCCCAATACAATTTCATATCACCCTTTATATTACTATAAATGGCGAGACGAGCAAGCCACTTGCCTGATGGCAAGCGATATGACCAATCATGGATAGTAACAAAACCAAATAATACCATGACTTACAAAGCAATGCTTGGCATTTCACTCGGCTGAGACACAAGATGTCCAGTAGTTACTCTGTCTTTAAAATCCTTTCATAAACTTATGTGCTATCGACACATTTTCCATCGATAAGCCCCCACCTCAACAATTTTATAGAGGCAGTAGATTTGATCTGCGCACGCGCCGACTTGAAATGCAAGTTGTAATATAATATAAGAGTATTTATTGGTGTGACGAGCTCGTGCGTCGTTGGCCGACGACTGTGATTACTTCAGTACAGATAAAACTTTATGTAATATAGCGGGCCTTAGTTAAGTTGGTATTATTAAAGGAGGTAAAATTGAGTGAAAATTACACAGATTATTGTTTATCTAGACCGTGTAGATTTTAGTATATAATCACAAAATTAAAGTAAGACTGTTTTAGGTAGCGATGATTTGAGAACCAATAGCATAAAATTGCAGTACAATGTTATTATGCCTGTGCATCCGAGAGATCCGAAGAGGTAAGCAGAGGTATCCGAAGAGATAAGCAGAAGTGTTACTAAAGTCAAAGTTTGCTAAGTTTCAATCCGTCCAAATTCATGATAGCTTATTGTCCAACATGCCAAAATTAAACAAGCACAAAAAAAGCATTGCTCAGTTTTAAAACCAGGACTTAGGAGTTATTATCCGAATGTACTTCACAATGTAACTCAGATTATTATTTTAATTACTACCACCCCACGAGATCATAAACTCTAAAATGATGTTTACGTTTGTGAGTACATGCGACATGCAGCAGTAAATCAGACTTTAAACACCACTATGTTCTTTGTTGCGTGCTGATATGTGGCCATTTTGAGTGCCGTCACTCACACCGAGATGTAACGTTCGTTTAGTGAAATATATACACACGCCGGCAGAATTAGAGGAACACGCGTTAAATATTGAATTTTTTAGAAAATATTATAATAACTGTGATGTTCACCTTTAGTGTCTCTTTGGGTAGTGGAATAAAACAACAAAGTATACAGTAAATACAGCACAACACACCGGAGACGTCCGTCCCGCGCCGCTAACGACTTGGGAGTATTGCGTGGCCGCTGGGCTATGCTGATCTTTATTATCAATACACCACATCTCTTCCTTTTTATAAAATAACAAAATATTAACCAAATGTCTTTAATTAATTTTGTTACTTAAGTAGCTCAAATATTTTACATTTATAATCAAAATAACATTGTTAATTAAAGCAAAACCAAATTCTAGATTTGTCTTTATCAGGCAAGTCTTTGTCACCAATATCTTTCCATTAAAATGAAATGAAATGAAATTTATTTATTTGTCGTGTAGGCAATTAAAGAACTTATATGGCAAGTCAATACACAGAACTTAATCTATATGTGTCCACCCAGGCTTTCAATGGGAGTTTACGACGTTTCACTGGCACCGGTGGATTAGGGGCTGAATTTAAAGTACAGCCTCAGCAATTTTTACAGTGTTCTCCGCATCTTTATCAACTTTAGACCACTAAACTATTGGGCGTATTTCATATTGACAATTTCTGAATGGCCCTCATGAGCTGCTGCCAAGACTTGTTTTCTAAGTTTAATAGGAAACACTATTTGATTTCCTCTTGGTAAGACACCATCATGTAACCAGAGCTCATGTTGAAATAACTTGTAGTTATTAATGGTCGCGTCCCAAACATTATGCATTAAGGCATCTGAGACTAATTTCATATCGTTATCCTCATTTGATGCTTCAATATTGGATTTTAGTGACAATGCTAGAGGTCACGCGTATTAAACAATCTGGTTTACATGATACTTAAATATTCAAAAGGACTCTCCAGTTCGAACCTATTTTTAAACAGCCGGGACAATGGTTCTACAATGTTAGATTTCCGGGTTTATATACTTTGATTTTGCATTAAGAACGCACTTGTTCTTGTTCAATAAAACGTTGTTGTCTTTGAGGCTTTTAGGACGTATTGGAGCATTATGCTCTTTTTCATCGCACAACATAGACAGCAATATCATGAATGAAATTTACCACTCTTTCGCATGGTAATAACATATTTTCCATTATTTTTTTGAAAATATTCATGTGCACATGGTATTCCGAACATCAGTCGTTTGTTCGGTAAAACCCTTTGCTAGTTATGGAAGATGTTATATCAAACTACTACTTTCTTTAGGCTCAACGAGATGAAAATAACTTTTTTAACTAATTTAGAAGAAATAGCTTTTCCAACTTATGAATTAGCTGTTCTATGGTGGATAAGGGGTGATTTTCTATAATATTAGCAGCACGCATGTCTAAACAAATACGTTTATCGTCATCGGGTTATAGAACCGGTACCATATGAGAAACCCAAGATAATGGTTTGTCTACTGGTTCAATGGTGTCCATTTTTACCATTTCTTCTATTTTATAATTTATTTTAGATTCTAGAGGAATAGTAACTCGACTATATGGTTGACAAACTGGAGTTACCGTTTTGTCAGTAGAGATTCAGAGTTGGATATGTTTGAACTTGGGAAATTCTTGTTGCTCAATGGCATTGATATCTAATCTTAGTTTAAGGAGGTTTAAGGAAATAGCTGTTTCTTTTCTCAAAACTATTCTTAACTCATTTTCAATTACATAAAACGTTGTTTTTTTTATGATTTTGACCAATTCTTATTCGTGCTTCAAAGGAACAATACTTTTAATGAATATTTGGCACTATAAGCTCGAAATATTTTATCTGATTGTTGGTTGGAGACTACAACATTTGATTGTTTCATGTTGGGACTACAGTTTTTTCAGTAATTATATTAGATTTGCTACCAGAATCAATAAGCATTTTGAGGTTAGCTCCACCAACCTGGCTGTCAATTGTGTCATCGCCATCGATGTGGAAAATATAATGCACAAATGTGTTTTTGTGGTTTCCATTCTTGGTTTTATTATTTGCATTTAATAAGAGGTAAAAAGGCTTTGATTTATTGGCCCTTGTTTTGCATTGGTTTTAATTGTGGCCTCTGTAGCCACATTTGATGCAATTTTCATTGCTTGCAGGGCAGGAACTACTATCACTTTTGTGATTTTACTGCCACATCGGCAGCAAGTATTAACCTCGTTTGTGTATCGTTTTTTAGTTTTTTTGTGTCGATTTTGTTTAGGCTGATTGAAGTAGTGCTCTGTTTATCGTTGATATCAGTTAGTTGTCTTTCAACAGTTGCTAGTATTTGTTTCACCAAGCGCCAAAATATTATTTCTTAATTTATTGGAGCTACACTTCTCTGTTATTTGATCTATAAGGTTTTCGTCTTTTTTAGCAAAATTACATTTAGAACTTTGTTGCCTGAGACGAATTACATTTTTTTTATGTTTAATTTATACATAAACAAAATCTAAAACAGTGTCAGAGTCCCTGCACGAAACAAAACAGTCATCTGATATATTAACAAGACGGACATTAACACTTAAACAGAATTTTGAGTCGGATATTTTGCTCGGTGACCAACGATAAACAGAGCCCATTACTTTCGATACATTTGTTTTTAATATCTTATAGCCTTATTGTTTTTCGACACTCTTTACCTTTTGGTAGGAACGTATTTGCATCCCCTCAAAACATTATTGAGGTGACACTTGGTTATAACAGATAATTAGCGATATCACCGCTGGAACATAATGAATCTGTTATAACAGGTAATTAGCTATATCATAGCTGGGACAGAACGAATCTTTGATCGAGTATTTTATTATTCGATAGGTATATACAAACGGGCTGTGATCAACAACAGAATTCTGTATCAGCCCATATACGTCCCACTGCAGGGCAAGGGCCTACTCTACAATCGTAATCGATTGAGAGTGGTTAGGCCATATAGTCCACCACGCTGGCCTAGTGCGGGTTGGCGGACTTACATACCATAGAAATTTTTATAAATCGCTATGGTATGCAGGTTTCCTCACGATGTTTTCCTTCACCGTTTTAGTGCGTGGTGATTGACTGTCAATACACACATGGCTTCGAAAAGTCAGAGGTGTGCCCTGGGATTCGAACCCGCGACCACCGTGAACATGTTGGCAGTCGCGTCTAGTCCGTTTACCAACAGGCCACCACGCACTTCAACAGGCCACCACGCAGGCCAACAACAGAATACTATTTTATTAAATTGTATACATACAAACTTTTTTTTTTTGTTTGGCTTAGATAATTAGGCAATAATTTTGATGCACACATAATCTCTACATTTACTGAGATGTGAGAATTAAATACCTATTTAGTGTCGCAACACAAAATATACATAAATATTTGTCATATTGAACAAAACATTTTGCTGATCAAAACCCGTGAGCAGGTACTGCGTTCGTATTTTCGCTAACGACTTGGGAGTATTGCGTGGCCGTTGGGCTATGCTGATCTTTATTATCAATACACCACAATAACTGAATGTTTTTATTTTTCAATATTTAAAATGAGGCAAAATTTATAACAAATTACTATAATTGAGTAAAAAATACTTTAATTGATGACGCAAATGCAATCAAACGGAAATACAGTAAAATGAAATTTCTGTTTTGTCAAATGTAATCGTGTATTTTAAAAACTTACAGAAATAATTTAAGAAAATTAATAATGCGTATTGCTACCACGGGCTCTGATAAGAGTCTGGATGTGATCCTTCATGCTTTTAATGACGTCCTCAATCATGTTTTGCGACAAATTCTCCCACTCTTGCACTAACATGAATTTTAATCCTTGGACGATCTTAGGGGCTTGGTTTCTTCCATTTATATTTCTTCCGATAACGTCCCATTCGTTCTCTATGGGATTCATGTCAGGTGATCTTGCTGGGCAATTCATTTGCGCGATTTGGGCCTGATTTAAATATTCGCGAACCATTTGCGCTGTGTGGGGCCGCGTATTATCATGCATAAATAAAAAATATTCGCCTATGGATGGTGCAAAAGACAATACATGGGACTCTAAGATCTCTGCGACGTATCTTTGTGCAGCTAAAGACCCATTTTTTATAAGTATTAACTCCGCGCGTGCTTCCAAACATATACCACCCCATACCAAAATTGACCCTCCGCCATAACACACCTCCTTCAGTAAAGTTTCCTCTATTAGCGTTCTCCTCGATACCTCCAGATCCTCTCCCTTCCTTCTATGCAATTCACAACAAAACTGCTTTCATCACTAAACAAAACTCGGCTCCACTCATTTGTCCAGTCGCGGTATTGATGAGCAAAAGCTTATCTGGCTACTTTATGTACCACCTCGAGTTTTGGAGCTTTTGACGGAACGTAAGACTTCAGTCCAACTTCATTTAAACGTGTTCTCACTGTACGCTCACTGATATTAACATCACGGACTTCTTGTGACATGTTTCGGGTCTGAATAGCCGTTTGACGACGATTTCTCAAAGTTTTCAGCCGTATAAAATGACCATCCTGGGTACTGGTCCACCGTTTTCTGCCTTATCCTGGCATCCACACATAAGAGCCTATGTGCCTCTAACGTTTAACGTTGAGAAAGACGACAGATACCACAATACACAATACGCACCCAATGCGCGACTTATTGAATCCTACCCTTGACCATTTTCAATCATTGTTACTGCTCTGGCAACTTCAGTGGAAGGTAAGCCACTCATTTTATATCCTACAAGACAGGTACTCTAAAAACAATAACAATAAAAATATCTTAAGTCACATAAAATGAAAATAAACAAAATTTTGTAAAACCACTTGAAAGTGAAAAAATCTTAAAAACACTTGAGAGCGTATAATTAACGATAAAACTCTAAATATCCAAAAATCTTTTTGCAACATTTAATTTTTTAAAGGTGCTGAAATATAAAAACAAAGACCATTTAAACAAACAGCAAAGAAAATTTAAAAAAAAACTTTTTTTTTGTGCGTGTTCCTCTAATTGTGCCGGCGTGTGTATTGATTAAAATTACAAATCCTATACACCCTACAGTCACATTCAGAGTCCTGAACCCACAGTAAGATCGAGTGTGGTGACTCGGGTATCAGATACTACGAAAGAATTTGTGATCTCAAGAGGCGTAAAACCCTACACACATACTGGTGGCTTACTCAATTTTTTTCTCTATGCGGGGATTGAACAACTGCGTCTCGTTTCACAGCCGGCGTCTAACCAACTGTGCCATGGAGGTTCTTTAATCAAAAAGGTTAAGGTTAAGGTTAAGGTTAAGGTTAGGTATCTTTCAAAGATTTCATAATAGCTCAACTCTTGGTAAGTTACTGGCCAGATACGACAACAATATTAAATAGCAAAAACTATGTATTCAGCATCCAAAACGGTAATACTTAAAATATAATGTCGCATATTTAATTGCATAATATCTTTATTCACTAAAACTGCCACCTGACTTCGGTTTCGGTAGCAGTATGGATATGCCCTATATTTACAATCAATATTAATATTCTAATCTTTGTCCCGACATTTAGCATTAAACTACCCTCTGTTTTCGCTATAATGACATTGACTCCAGTTTAATTTTATTCGCTTGTCATAGATCATAGAAGCTTAGACAGTATATTCAAAATTCAGTTATTAATATTCCCTTACAATAATTCTTCTACAGCTTAACCAATAAAATCGCAAAAAAAAGTATTTTTTTTAACCTATATCACATTTTTTCTTAATTCAAATTACACATCGGTGTAAACAAGACGGTCGTCTTTGTGTGGATTCCGCTACCGACTTTACGAGAGTAGTTTCAAGCAGTTAAGGATGAACATATTTTGTGCGGTTATTCGCTGATTTTAGTCCGTTCTTGTCTCTAAGTTTAGAGTTTACCATATTTTGCTTCTTTTTATTTCTGCAAGTGCGGACTAAAATTAAGTAAATAAAAATTCCCAGTGAAATTTCACATGCAGAAGGCTGGGTTCTAAAATCCCCTCCTATCATATTTATATATTAAATGAAATAAATTGGAAAAACGTAGCTTCATATGGCAAACGATAAGTACATTATTAAAAGAAATAAGATACCTAAAAATATTATCTTAACCCTCAATTGGGCGCGCCTAAAAAGTAGCATAAGCGGTCGCGCGGGGTGTCTAGCACCCCAGAATTAGAAAATTGAATAAAATACGAAATACATGCAAAATCAGACTATTGTTAATTAGAACATTTGAACTTACATATTAATCAACTTTTATACGCATTTTTAACATAATTAACTTTTTTTTTAAATATGAAATATATTTTTTTACCTATCCTAGTTTTAATCGTCAGAATTTTGACAGACTATATTCACATGGTCATTGCACACATGTTTTTGGCATTTCGAACATTCAGTCTTTGTTTTCTTGTCCTTATTACATAATACAAAGCACTTTTTGTATGATTGTCCTGAATTCCATGTTGTGTTTTTAGTCGTTTTTGCAGCGGTCGTGGTAGGGTATGCTAGATCTTGATATTTGGTGCGGTTTGACTAAATTAACAGCCAGTCGCTTTAAAAATAATCGTCGGGACAAATTAGAGTCAATTTTAGATTTGTATATAATATAGGAATCGATACCTGTGATATCGAAAATATGAAAAAATATCACCATCAGCCATCTTTTGGTACGTCTTCCTACATTATAACTGGCGTACATTTGGTCGTTCGTATCAATTCCCCCTTTCGTTTTATTATAAAAATGAATAATTTCGGGCTTTCTTTTCTCACTCTCAATAATACAATGTTTTAAAACGGAAATAATGAAATTAACAGTCATCCACTACCTCGGAATTTAGACCACACAAACAGTCACCTGGGGCGTCGTGCACCCCAAATATGCTCTCCTAGCCCAACCATCCACAACAGAGCGCCGCTCGCAACTGAATCCTATACTTTTTACATGTTTACGAAGCTACCTAGAAGACCAGTGTCCTAAATTTAAATTTTAAAAAGTTGTGAGCCTGAAAACCTGCTCTGGGGTGCATGACACCCCACGCGACCCATTAAGGGTTAATCGGTTAAGATTTTTAATAATAATACAATTAACACTGAAACGAGAAATTTATTTTAAGATATAACATGTGTTTTTTGTTAATAGAATAAATCAGAGTGTATTAAAAACAATCATTTCAAAGAACATCAATGAAAAATAATATTTACTGAATTATGAAAAACAACAAATCGATGTTTCTAAATCTTACAGTCAATCTTTTTCCCCATCAATTACAACCAGTAGCCATAAAGGCTTCGAGTGCAGTATATAATGGTCATACAATGATTTTAATAACGATTAACATCGGAGAGGGCAATCATCGCGTCATTGCGTACGTCACGCCGCATGTGGTGTGATGATGTAGGGATAGACTGGATGGGGAGCAAGTTGGCCAACTTGCTTTTACCGGTGGTAGGTCTCTCATATGTGAGAGTCCATCTGGGTGGGTATCACCGCAATGTCTATTTCTCCCGCCAAACAGTAGTTTAAATGCACTGTTGTGTTTCGGGTTGGAGGACATTGTAGCCAAAGTAACTACTGGATATATTGAGACTTAATATCTTATGTCTCAGCATGGCGAGCGCAGTGGAATGCCAAGCATTGCTCTGTAATTCAAGGTGTTGTTTGGTTTTGCTACTGTTCATGAGCGGTCGCATCGCTTACCATCAGGTGAACGGCATGCTCGTCTCGCCATTAAAGGCAATAAAAAAAAACTTATTTAATTAACGAATATTCTCGGATCATTTGGAATGTAGAATATGAGAAATATGGTAAATGGTATTTCTTTCTCTTTTATCTACCTCCAAATGTTGCCTGTAAGACATTGCCTAGTGCAACAAGGCCGCCCATTATACTCACTTTAAATATAGATGTAATTGTTTTCCTTTTGGTATAAAAATGTATGTAAAATAAGGGGATCAATTAATCAATAAATTTTATGTCATATTTTATGAAGGTTAACCAAACTAATTTTGCATCAGCTGATGATAATGTTGTAGAAAGAAGTAAATTAAGAGACATATAGCTAGCTATACACTGATATAAGGTAATACTCATAGTGGCGGTGATAAAAGATAAGGTTTACGCATCATAATGTGAAGTAATGGCACGTACTATGTAATAAAATAGAAAAAAGCAATTGAATCATAGTAATTACATTACATCGTCATTATTTCTAATATTTTTCGGTCTAAATTCTTATTTCAAAAACAAAAATCATTTTTTTATTATTTCGCAGTTGACCACTCTTCCAAGCTGTGTGTCACACCTTACTCCATTAACTGGATCTAAAAATTATTTCTTATTTTATTCAGCGTCCATCGGTGATTATTACCCGCTGTCACGCTGACGCTGCGCAGACGTCGCGTGTGGCACTTACGCTAATGTTGCTCTATCGTTGCGACACTGTGTCACAATTTTTTTGTTCGGATTAAAACTGATTGTGATGGAGAAAGTTCGTTACAGTAGTCTGTGAATATTAAACTAGTGGGTTTGATTGTGTAGAGGTAGATTTAGAGATTTTAATTATGAAATAATGTTTTTCTACAATCGATTATATTTATTCAGTATCGATGGGATTAAGGCGATTAGAATTTTAGTTCAGCTAATACGAAATAAGTGTCAAAAATGTTAAGTCTCTCACAAAGATTGATCCTGCCATTATATTAAGGTTGTCAAATCCAGAAACGAGGGATTAACAGTGTGCATGTCCCCGGTTTATCTTTTTCGATTTTGTCTCTGAAAAATGACTACACAGCTGATTATGCGTGAAATCTCGTCGCATTACCTTATCAATTAACAACAGACTACATTGATTACGTTAGCCTGATTACCCTATTACGGAAAGAATTAATTCTCAATATGTATTACAAATCTTTGTCCCAATCTTAACTACTAACAAACATCAAGTTTTATTTTTTAAATATATCGATTAAAAAACGTTTCAAGTGAAGCCACGTGCTAAAGATTTATTGACGAATCTCGAGTACATTTTAACCGACAGATGAATAATGTTCCGTACTTTTAGTAGTTAATATGCCATAACGATGGTAGTTACAGCGTCAATAGAGTTATGAGATGAAGTTTTTATGCGGCTAAGTAATTTTGGAAGGAAGCTGATAGCATAGCAGAGTTGATAGCATAAAAGTGTTAAATATTATTTTGGGTAGTGTACGCTGGCTTTTTGGTTGATAGACGATGATTAAATAACATACATACATACATAAAATCACCCGAAGAGATAGGTAGAGATGCTACCACCGTCTCACATAGATCCTTATCATCATACATATTATATCCATCCATCCATCCATCAGCCAAAGGAAGTCCACTGCTGAACATAGGCCTCCCCCAATGATCTCCACAGTGACCTGTTGGAGGCAGCCTGCATCCAGCGACGTCCCGCGACCGACATCAGGTATTATATAGATATTATACATATTATATAGATACATAAAATGACGCCTTTTTCCCAAACGGGATAAGTAGATATGCTACCAGGACACTCGCATTTTGCCTTGAGTGTATCCTGCGATGTGATAGGGTGTGCGCCTAACGCCATATCGGTCACAAATTCCTGATAGGGTGATAATGTATAGAAAACTCCAATATCACTTTGCATTATGGGAGTCGAACCCGAGACGTCAGCTTTACAATTGTACCGAGGTACAACTGCACCAATAAGCAGGCAAGGGTTAAAATAACTGTCGGATATCATTGTCCATGTGATAGCGGCTATAGTACATGATAATTGAAAACAACTCATAGTCAACCAAGCAAGTCGCGTTTTGGCTGTAAACTATTTGTATCCCACTTCAAGAATGCTAGTATATTCATGACGACTAATGGGTATAATTCTCTTTGTAAAGCAAAGAAATTAGTTCTTAAAAATTATAATATAATACTGGTCTGATTCAAGGATTAAGATTAAAGTAGATTCACATATTGGAGAAGACACTCATCAAAGAACGAAAATAAAACTGAAAAAATAGCATTTAAAACCTTTTCGATTCCCATTAACAACTTAAGCTTCTGCTGGAATATGATTTATGACAAAAAGCAGCAATGAACACCGAATTATTTGTATCAAAACATTCGTAACTACCACTGTTGCGTCCATTACCGGTGGATGAGTTACGAGATAAGCTCCATAAAGAAATGGCTTCTTTTAATGGTGTGCTGATGGACAAATTGCTGGTAATATATTGCATATAGTTAATAGAAGGAAAAAGTTCAAATGATGGTTGTGGTTTTGTGATACATTGAAGAGAAAAAGTCTATATTGTTTCTAATTTAAAGGTAATAAAATTGAATAGTAGTGTAGTTGTGTATTGATAATCAATCACCACGCACTAAAGCGGTGAAGGAAAACATCGTGAGGAAACCTGCATACCATAGCGATTTATAAGAATTTCTATGGTATGTAAGTCCGCCAACCCGCACTAGGCCAGCGTGGTGGACTATATGGCCTAACCACCCTCAATCGTATTCTCGATTGTAGAGTAGGCCCGTGCCCTGCAGTGGGACGTATATGGGCTGATACAGTAGTGTAGTATGAATAAAATCATTTTTGTCCTTGTTTGTGGGATTACTTCAGTATTTTGGATTCATTATATTAATACGTGATGCAAAAACTTTGGACCCCTTTTTACGAAAATTGTGCGGACGCAGGAGCATAAAATTTGGCACACTTATAGTTTATGTGTAGGAGAAGTGCAGAACGCTAATATTTTTCGATAATAATGCTTATAAAGTACATTAAATCAAAAAATAAAACATTACACACACTACCATGTATTTCACACACACATACATACACAAGTATTTGTATACGCATACATACTCTGGTGTCAAATTGTTTCTTTTCTTTTTCATTTTGTTCTTCTGACATAGACATATAAAAAAAAGGTTTTATTTGCCTCATTTAATATAAAAAAAGATTTTAATAATAATGCATAAAAAGTACATTAAATCAATAAATTGCAATAAATAAAACATAACACAAACCAGCATGCATTTGACACACGCATTTGTACACGTATACATACTCTTTGTCAAATTGTTTCTTTTGTTTATTATAGACATAGTTGAATGTCAAACAGAAAAGTTTGTTTCTATGGTTTGTTTACTGTGGTTTTATTCAATGTCAAATGTCAAACAGAAAAGTTTTAATTGACGAATACTACGTGAAATACTGAGCGCTTATACAAATTGTGTAGCAGTAAGCTTACGAGTATATAATCTAAGAGCAGTAAGATACATTGAAATGGATACGGGCTATCATTATATGCATAAAGAAAGTTCTGGAGCAGCAATCTGCAATAACAACATTCAGGTACAAAAAAAATATAATTTGCTATTGCTGGTTCAAAGCAATTATTGTAGTTTACGATTTCAGTAATTGCATATACTTCAGGATAAATAAGTGATATTGAGAGATACGTACATTTAAATGTGTACGAATTATCAAAATAACAACATCATTATACAGGTAAAAACTTTTTCTCTTCTTGATTTGGTCGAATTTCGACCACTAGGCGACCACTAGTGTATTATTAAACCGGATGTAAAACCGCCGGTTGTCAAACGAAAGGCCGCGGGTTAGGTCCCCGCACCGAAACAAAATGTTTGTGTGATCCTTAGGTATTTTTTTCGGGTTTGTGAGACCGAAAAGTCTCTCTTAGTTTCTGATGCCAACGACACAAGAGTCGGTTTTAGTATTGGGTCAGGACTATGTATGCGTTTGTTGGGTGAATTTATTTAAAATCTAACATCAAATTGACCTGTGCTATTACAGAACAGGTATTTTTTCTACATTTGTAACATTTCATGAAACCGAAGCAATAGAAGGGGTCTTATCAAACCGATTGAACTTTCATGATAAAAAATGAAAAATTTTCTTGTTATAAACAAAATCTAATTTGCAAGGAGCAAAACGAATAGTAATCTTCCTAAGCTGTTAATAATAAGTTTTATAGGATGTTGAACACAAGCCATGAAGAAAATGCATCAGACACTTAAATCTCAGAACACATTATGGTACAATTTTAAATTAAAAAAACACAACCGTTCACTGTTCATACCAGATGAATTCGACATACATTTGCTAAATGAAGCGTAGCATTTATGAACCCTTTCTATAGCTTTTCTTGCCAACATTTCTTATTTTGTTATCTCGCCAAGTTACATTTCCATTTCTAAAACCTCGTCTTCATCGGATTTTGAACCGTATTCCAATGCATTAAGATGTTCTTCCATCGATTTGTGTGTTATAAGGATGGTAAGTTTAAAATGGTCAAGTTGAATCAGAATTGTCTATTGATGCAAGTTGGGTGTTGGTTGTATGTATGATTTATGGTTTTATTCCGATCGCTACTAACTTATTTTGATTTAACAGTTCATAGAAGATTATGTTTGAGGATTAGACTCTTTTTAGTTTTTTAGTTATTGGCTTTTTGCGATATATTTGTGATGAGTTTTTTGTTCTTAAACTAGATTAATAAACTTGCAGAAATGAGGTGTGCATATATTGGTACGATATTTATGTAAACGTAAGACTACTTTCTTGTGGTAATTGATGATCTATTCATAGTATAAAAAAACGATTTTCAAACGAAATAAATAGACTAAACAATTTATCTTTTTATAATTTTATCGCCTGAAATTATAAGATTTAAAAATGTTATTAATAAACGCATAAAATAAAGAGGTACTTACCATTTCCGCTATCAGAATGACCGAGTTATTAATGGTTATTGCTTACCTGTAACAATAAAGAAAATTTAATCATCATTGTTTTCAGGAACAGAATATCAGCCATGAATATAGCAATATATAAAAAAAATAACGTTGAGCATGTTTGATATTTTGGAATGGTTAGGGAATAATTTTGCACCAATTGCTTTATCAGTATAAAAGTACTATCATTTATGTGGTAGAATACAATATTCATTTATTGCGCTATCGTACACAAACATGACAATTTATATTACATTAAAAATTTAACACTTTAAAACTATTACAATTATTTTACATTAAAAAGTTTATCTCTCCGAAAAATCAACTTTCATCCATAATTTACAACGACTTTTTCACCATCATCATTACCAGAACTATCATCGCCAATCTCTAAAACTGATACGATAGGTTTATGGTAGCTGAAGTAAGAAACGAACAGTTTTGATTCGAACCTATTTAAATGTCTAATAAAGACCGCATCAATAGTAGTTTTGTATTTCGTTGTGCTAAGATTGCGATCATTCGACATAGTTAAACCAAATTCATTATTTAAAAATTCAATTAATAGTTGATTTTTATCGTCTGCGAAGTTTATGTTGAAATCTCCACTCAAAATCATTGGCAATTCATCAAAGCTTTATAAACTGACAGCTAACTGACAGCTGTCTACTCTCCATCCGTCTTACGCTTTTCGTCTTAAGATCAGGTCACGTGTCCTGACGCGAGTTTAAGATTTTATACCCATTACAGAAAAAGTGCTCAACGCCGCTAAAGAAGTTTTCACTTCAAAAATATTTAGAAAAATTTAAAAGACCTACCTGCAGCTAAGAACTAATTATCATTAATTAAATTGTTGGACGTAAACCGAGCATGCCGTTGCCATGCCCATTGCCCATGCGCGTCTAATGGTAAGCGATACGACTGTTCTTGAACAGTAGCAAAACCAAACACCTTGAATTACAAAGCAATGCTTAGCATTCCACTGCGGTCGCCATCCTGAGACATAAGATGTTAAGTCTCAATATGCCCAGTAGTAACTCTGGTTACAACACCCTTTAATCGGAAACACAACAGTGCATTTACGCAGCTATTTGGCGGGAGAAACAGACATTGCGGTGATATCTATCCAGGTGGCCTCTCACATATGTATGAGAGACCTACCACCAGTGAATTTGAACGGTATGTGATATCCACTAACTCCTAACGGTCTTTTTCATAGAAAGTCTTAAAAACTATTTTAGGTATCGAATTTTTTATTAAATGATGAATGATTTTAAAATTTAGTTTAAGGATTAGATTTGAGCGAAGAAGACAACACAATTTATAAGATCGAAATTGGTCAGCTTGGTTGACTACACGAAATGGGACCTTTTAATTGAATCCTAGGTTTAATAGGAATCCAGTGCTTGATGTCCAGTGTTAATGTATGCAATAGAATTACATATTTGATAGCCTCCGTGACGCAATTGGTTAGAAATGATAGGCCGCGGGTTCGATCTCAACGCCGAGATTACGACCTACAAATATTTCGGGTCTGGGTGTCGTGAAACCGAAAAGTCTCTTGTAGCTTACAATCACGATACAAGACTTGATCTTAGTCTCGGGTTAGGACTATGTGTGTGATTGTTGTATTTACAGAATTATTATGAAGAGTATTGAGCCGCAAAATAATCTCATTCAATAAGCGGCGTAGTAAACCCACGTGCGTTTTTATTAATATTAATTAAAAAGTAAATAAAACTGACCGCAAAATACTATGTTATATCGAAATACGTCCCTTCCCAGAGACGCAACAGGAAAAAGGCAACCATTGTATTAATTCTCGGAATATTTTTTGATCAGGGCTCTTTGTGTATTTCTTGATAAAGGAACGATTCCAGGATATTTTCCAAAATATTGTTTTATAAGTCATTTAGGAGTGTTTTATTACCCAGCCTAGTTTAGATATTATCACAGATTTGATTATCCGTGGAATAGTTAGATATTCCCAACGTGAAGCGAGTGGTATCGGGTTCGACTCCTGACGTGACAAATGGTTTTTTCGGATGATCGTGACATTGTGAGACCAAAAGTATGTCTTAATTGCTAATACTTATGACACAATAGTTTGTATCATACTGTGGGACTAGGAGTTAGGACTATGTGTGGAATAAAATAAAATGAAAATAATTATCGAACTCATAAAATGTCATACATTATATTTCAGATTCAGTCACTGTTTTCTTTTTCACTACCACCCGGTTCACAAGGCTATTTTCGCCAGAGAAGAACGGGCATGAAATTCTAGTAGGACTAAACAAATTATAAAAATTAATACACCCAACAGCCACATACCTAGTCCTGACCCCACATGAAGATCAATTAAATCTTGTGTTGTAGATATCAGTAACTAGGAGAGACTTTTTCGGTCTGTATTTTCCATTACCATCACCATTCTGTATTTTCCCTAAATTCCGATAGATACCACATTACTATCAAAATCAAACATATTATTTAATTATTAAACATCAATTTAAAAAATCATCCTATCAAGCTCATCCACTGAAAGAAGACATCAAATTAAGAGTACCAAAACAAAAACTAAATGAACGTTGTAAAATGAATACATAAATCCTCAATATACTCGAAATCGCGTATCTGATGACGAATTCAGTATACGATCAGTACGTTCTATTTAGATATATTCATGAATATATTATAAAATACACGCAACAGTCGTATACCTGACCCCACACTGAGATTGAGTCTTGTGTCGCGGATATCAGGAACTAATAAAGACAATGATTAAATAAAATGCAAACATATCAACTTTAATAATTATTAAAATACGAAGAAAGAGAGATAACACTGCACTTCCTAACAGATGCAACAGTCACTTTGCAAAGCTGGTATAATTAAAAAAAATATTTTTCCTACCCTAATTTGGTCTTACACTACTTTTTACGATGTATGTTGTATGCATTCATCAATTGATTCTTATTTAAAATATACGAAGCAACGGGTGAATCTTTTTTCTTGCGTGTATATTAAAGGATGTGATAATAAATAACACTACACGATAATCATGATTTATTCACTTTTCATATTTTGCGATAGTGTCGCCATCTATCTAACAAAGTACTTGCAAATTATTTCAAAGTTTATTTATAATAAGTAGCATAAATAGTTTCAATTGAAAGTATTTTATAGAATGTTTTGTCAAATAATACTAAGTACTTAAATCATAATTTGTGATTATCACACATTATTGTGATTACGGTCAAGGTTCACAGATGGCGCTTTGTTAAATATAATACATTCCCATGGGAATAAAACTAAGTGCTACAATTAAAGGTACACTCCAACTTTCGTACTTTAATTGTCCATAAAACAAGAGTTTCATAATAGTTCATTATCTTGAGCAATGATGCGTTACAATTTCTCACATTTAACTTCATAAAGACAACATTTAAAGTCATAATATTGTTAGACAAGACGTGTAACACTCATAATACAGTTATTCGAGTTAGATTTCTTTGTTGATTGTGTGACGTATTCTTTGTATGAAATTATGATAAATATTATGTTCTCGTTGTAACTACAGTTTTAATACATTAATAGAAAACACCCTATAGGTTTTATGTCATAGAAAGACGAACAACGAAGTGATTCTATAACCTTTCCTTTTTGAAGTATGAAAGCCTAAATATTGACTTAAATACTTTTACCTTACTTGGTTTAATGTGACTAAGAAAATAGTATTGAAACAAAAATAGTGTAAATAAATATTATTTTTGTGATGGTAGTTACAAGAAAGTTAATTTCCCCTATCTTTTATACATAATATTATATATTTTTGTTTATTTTTGTATAGGAGTGTCTTATATACGAAAAGAGCGCAGCATTTAACAAACTATAATTGAAAAACAATCCGAAAAAAATATTAAAATAAAGAAATCGAAGTGGCAAACCCCGAGGGCGATGGTGAGACGATCTCGATAGATTAAACAGGGACTGGACAAAAATTGCTCGCAACAGAGAACATGGATTAATTTAGGGGAGGCCTTTACCCAGCAGCGGGATCTTTTAAGTTAGTTTAATAATAATAAATACAAACTCTATTACGGATATGACGTAAAACATAAGTTACAAACTTGTTTACGTATCACAACCTCCAATTAGGGTCCAATCATAAAAGTTTTCAAAATTAAATTCAATATATAATTAACTGAAGTGCCTATAAAATTTGATACGGGCGTGCGTTGATTTACAAAAAAATACTATTCAAGTGCCATAAAATCATTCTCGTGTCGTATAACGCGTTGAAGATGAAGTGGTTCAAAACATTGTTTTCCAACAACGGCCACTGTGTTTAATCAATTAAGAATTTTAAAAAGCAACTAAATACTTATGCTCCCTTTGTCGTACAGTGTCATATAATGATTCTTATTGAATACGTGACATGTAAGAGTTTTCCAATTAAAAGTAGCGCATTGAGGTTTAGATAGTTCGGGTATTAATTAATAGATGGCGTTAGTTGTGTCGAAATTGAAATTGTATTGAGAGCCTTTTCATGTGGAGGAATTGTATTATTTAAGAGCGTATACACCTTACGCGCAAAGTCAACTATAGGTATTTCTTCGTTAATTTCACGCACACGTAAGCGACCAAAGCTGTGTGCGTAGAGCTGCCGCGTCGGCTCGCTATACAATCGGCTCAAACAACTTTGATCCGTGCGCTTCAAATATTCAATTGAAATGTAACTGTAATATAATATCATAAAAATATTTTATTTGCATTATAAGTAGACAAATATTACTGTGCAAGCAAAGAATAATACAAATTTAGATAGAAATCATACTTTCGTTATTATTACATTGTTAAGTTGCATTCAAATCAGTGTTCAATCAGTAGACATTACGGACGTTTTATTAATCATTTCGTGTTCGAACACATAAATAGTGTTAGAGGCCTTACAACCCCTTACAATTACGAAATATATTTAATTTTATATTACAATACATAACATAATTTAGCCTCGGAATTACATCCCATTATATTACCTGAAACATAATTTATACTCACTACAAAATCATTGTAGGTAATAAAAATAATTAAATATTTTACCACCAAAGTACTAAGATGTGGTAATCGCGGTCCGCGCGTGGCTATTTTTACTACGTACGGCAAAAAACGACTGCAGCTAGGCCGGAGCGACGAGCGATATGTCCTCCCTCTAGAAGGCCTTGCGGCGGTCTGATTTGATCCACGTCGGACAGCGTGTTTTATAGTGGCTTTTAAAATATTTGTAGAAAACATGAAAACTAATTTTATTGAAATATAAAAATTGTAATTTATTGATAAGATGTTCTTCTATTGTAATATGCAATTGCTATGAAAAATTATGTGCGATAAGTTGGTGCAAAAAAATATGTTCTTGACGAGAGTTTCTGAATAATTTCGCATTGTTTAAATTTTTATTTTTCAGGAACTAAACACAAAACGATTATTTTTCTCAGCAAAATCCCTCCATAAGGGTCTTATTAGTCTGATAATATTTTTATTTTCATCCTATATTTAGTGGTTTCGGATATCTTAAGCTTCTAAATTGCCATTTAAAGCCTAAATAACGAAACTTGTGTTCAGTAATCCTTATAGTACTCACAAATTATCCATCAATCTATAATGTTTTCCACCAAAATCCCTAGATGAAAACCTTTTCTAAAGTTAGTACTAATTATTTTTCCTTTAAATTGTTTATTGGTGGCTATTAACTCATTTGAAAAGTCCTGTTTTTAAGCCAAAAAGCGCGTGCAGGGTATAAACGCTCTTAAGTTAACTTATACAATCTTCGAAAACTATAAGCAAGATCAAATATGAAACCAATATTATACTACGTATATAAAAAACGCCGTCAAAGGATATCAGTTGCCAACCTAATAAAAATATTAAATAAATGAAATATTGCCATCTAAATTTCGACTACTAAATCTTATTATTCTATCATTACAAAGTAAAATAAACAAATGAAATCCCTAATCCTTCCACTTCAAGAATAAGTAACCGGTATATTTGAAGACTACAAAAAACTCGAGAGGTTTCCCAAATATTCAATTTATTTTGACTTGCACCGACTTGTTGAGACAAGTCACTTGTATTGTCTCACATCACCCTTGTTGAGAGCAGGTAAGTCGGCTTACAAAGGATGTTACTTGTGGATTCTGACCGCAGAACTTAAAATTAGTATTTTCTTTTGTTCTGGTATAAATTACTGAAAAAGGATATTGGCAAATATTGACTTATTTAATATTGCCTTTGGCGCAATTGATTAAGCATTTCTTGTAAACAAGAAATTACTGGTTCAATCCTCGCACCGACATATTTTTTTGTGGGGTTCACAGATGTTAGTTTTGGTATTCGATACTATAAGACTGATTTTCGCAATACAAGACTTGTGTAAGTTAGAATGAGTTCAGGATGCATTTGGCTGATATGCGTATCTATAATGCTATTCATTTATTTGCAGCGAGGGAAAACGAGTAATGATTCGTAAGTCTAAAGTCTTGGGTTAATTTTCTCGAAAAACATTATATTATTATTTTCGTTACTTTATTTTTCTATTGATATAAAATTCGTTATAACCGCTAATTGTCACCTATTTTGAAGTTAAATGATGTAAAATAAAGGGAGTAAATTTTGAGTCAAGATAAACCAGTTTTATCTGGACTCAAAATTACCATAAATGATACAGTGACTACGAAATAATTGACCTCAGGGTCAAGTACCTTAAAGCATCTGATATTACAATAGGCCAATTCCCTTTCTATAGATTTTATGTACCGTGAAATCGTTTTATAAGATTAATAAAATTTTAAATAATAATGTGTGACTCAAATATGATTAATTGAAAGTTGCTCTTGTGGTTTTTTGATACTTGCTGGTTTCCGTTATAATGTAAGGCGAATAATTGCCTATGTTTTCTTTGATTATATATCGTTGGTTTTGTAGTTGCATGAATAGGCTGTGATCTAACAGGTTTTGGGTTCTATTGCAAGGTCCGGCAATTTGTTTTATATGGTAGAGTTTTCTTTAAAAAGCGATTATCCTAATGAGTAACTTCAACCATTGAAAGTCCAAAAAAATAGTGATGATTTTATCATCTCCTATTGAATGAAGAACTTTCCCAGGTAAACTACATAGCCCGATCTGCTGCTTTAGGTATCCAGTCGCTGCCGAACCTCTTGTGCAAGTCGTACCATCATCAGCCCAGAGGACGTCCCACGGACAATTTCTAGAGGCCAATCTACGGGAGAGTTCTAGTAGACCGCAACGACTAAATTAAGTTAACGTCGTCATTGTTCAATATATCATTGTTGCGTAATATTAATGAGGAAAATATAAACGTTTTGTTTGAATACCTATAGTTTCTTGAACTCCATTCATTGAGTGAATTGAAATAACATAAGGAAGACAAAACAATAATTCAAATCACTTATTAATAATTTACCGATTCAAAAACAAAAAATAATGTTACATCTTAGAGTTTTTTTTTTTTTTTTTGTTGCTGTGAATGACGAGACGAGCATGCTGTTCGCCTGATGGTAAGCGATGCGACCGCTCATGAACAGTAGCAAAACCAAACAACACCTTGAATTACAAAGCAATGCTTGGCATTCCACTGCGCTCGCCATCCTGAGACATAAGATGTTTGGTCTCAATATGTCCAGTAGTTACTCTGGCTACAATGTCCTTCAATCCGAAACACAACAGTGCATTTAAACTGCTGTTTGACGGGAGAAATAGACATTGCGGTGGTACCCACCCAGGCAGCCTCTCACATATGAGAGACCTACTACCAGTATTGATTTGATTTGATTTTGATTAAACTTTAATATCATATTACTATTATAAATAAATTCATACATCTAACAGTCACATACATAGTCCCGACTCCAAACTAAAATGAAGTTTTGTGTCGTGGTTATCAGGAACTACGAGAGACTTTTCTATCTCAAAAACACTCAGACTCGAAATAAATACTAGTCATCATCATCATCATCATTCTGTCACCTTTAAATCATTATAAAATGTTAAAATAATTGAAATAACAGATATGTGTGTGAACCTGAAACTTCACCCTTCGTCTCAACATTTATTTCATAACAACTGAGAAACTAATTCATAGTCAAACGTTTTGCATAATGCTACCGTTGCGGTCGCCGCGAAATTATATCGTTTGGAAGATAATTTGATTAACACACTTGCTTGAAAGGGTGTATGAATTAATTCTATTATGATTTACTTGTCCAAAGTTGACTTGGTGTTTCTAAGAACCGGAGAGACTATAAAACGGTTCCTTTAGTTGTTACTTCTCCATTTAAATGGCTGGTTCTTTAGATTCTAAAGCATTAGGAGTTAACATAAAATATCAGTTAGTACCTAATCAGTATCATCTTTATTTTTAAAGCAATGAATGGCGGGACGATCTTGCCGTTCACCTGATGGTAAGCGATACGACCGCTCATGAACAGTAGCAAAACCGAACAACACCTTGAATTACAAAGCAATTCATGGCATTCCACTGCTCTCGCCTGAGACATGTAACAAGATTTTAAGTCTCAATATGTCTAGTTGTTACTCTGGCTACAATGTTCTTCAAACACGAACACAACAGTGCATTTACACTCCTGTTTGGCGGAAGAAATATCTGTAGCTAGTTTAATAGATTTCCATACATACTTATATTTTTTCAGCCTTATTTATATAATTGTCATCATTAATCAAGAAATTTAAATTTCCCAATCTAGAAATGAAAACCAGGACTATACAAACCTCATCCAACACTACTATACCAATAAATCAATTTTCTCCCCTTTACTCACTATCTATAACAATATGCCAGATTATAAAAACATCCCTACACAACTTTAATATTATAAACGGTATCTTAAAGTTACTCCAAAACGAACAGAATATGCCACAGGTGTAGTCCATAACAGGTGCCCGTTTTTTTTGTACCCCAGCGAAAGACGGGCCCAGTCCACGATTTTGTTTATTTATTTTTATTTTTATGAGCCTTCAAGGCTATTTTTGGGTTTTCAAATGGCAGAATGGTTGGGTTTTAGATCGGTGTAATGTGGAGTTTTTGAATTTGGATGTATGGTTTTGTGTCAATTGTTGATTGTAAATTGTGTAAATATTAATTGAGGTGATTGGGTAAATGGAAATATACCGGGTATCTCAAGACTGCTACCGAAAACGAAGCCGGGTGGTAGTTTTAGTGGCTACAAACACAATACAATTAAAAATTTCGCCTAGAAACGTGACAATTTTTTTTATGATTTTTTAAACATCGTCATTTTTGGGTGGTAAATCCACAGTTTTTGCTAAAATAATAATTTAAACACTTTTATACCACACTACACACTTTATATTTTATTATAGTATTATAAATAAAAGGGTATATACTATTATTTTAGGAAAAAATGTATTTACCACCCAAATATGGCCATAGGAAAAAAATAACAAAAAAAAAATTGTCGCTTTTTTTTGCAACTTTTTCTGTTGCATTGTGTCTGAAGTCGCTTAAACTACTACCCGGCTTCGTTTTCGGTAGCAGTCTTGATATACCCTGTATATGTTCTTAATTTGATGATTATGATATTGCTACCTAGATCGGCAGTCTTAAAGTATGAAGAATATATCTGCAATAACACATCGTCACATATTATATATTTGAGAGGCCGCCTGGGTAAGTACCACCGTAATGTCTATTTCTCCCGCCTACCATCAAGCGAATGGCATAATAAGCGTCTCGCCATTCTTTGTAGTAAAAATACACTGTGTGAATATTAGATATATTTCCAATCTTCTCTCTGCTTTTTCTTGACTTGATTCTGGCTTTGCTAATAAACACATCGCGTGGTTTATGGCAAATAATTATTCAATGCATTGATACAGCCTGTAATATTCGTCGCATTGCAAGACACAGGCATCCTATGTGATCGAGAGGTCGATTGACAGGACTTAATATTCCACCAAAACTACCTAGTAAATATTAACGGACTCCACAATTATAGCATCTCTTTGTAAATACGATGGTCAAACTGAAAGTTTTTAGAACTGGCCACTTAAAAACATTATATTAAAAACTTCAGTTTAAATTTTGAAAACAGAACTCTTTGCCAATATTATTTAGTATACGAGTACATAAAAAATGCAATGAATTATAGACAAGAAACAAACCCAAAAACCAATCGCTGAACACAATGAACGAGCGACAATATTCGTTGTAAATAAACAAAATAGAAGTTCACCATTCAACCGTCGCATTACACTTGAACTGTGACAAAAGGCGGCCGATTACACCGTGACATAGTTTGAAACTTACCACCGATGATCCTTGAAGACATTGGACATCAGAAATTCGTGATCGGTGTAAAAAATATGGACCACACGGCTAAGATGGATTTTGCTTTGGAGAAGTTCGACAGATCTAATTTAATGCGTCCTTATTAGATTTTTCTTATGAAATCAATTTAAACTTATTCCTATTTGATTAGTGTTATTGTTTTTTATTATGATTTCTAATTTTAAATATTTTTTCTAAGACTATACCCTTCAAAATCGGAGCATTCAGCAGACTCAAACTTATATGTCTCTTTCTCATCAGCCATAAGAAGTCTACTGCTCAACATAGGCCTCCCCCATGGATCGCCACATATACATGTTGGAAGTGGCCTGCATCCAGGAATTAAATTTTACATCAGAGTGATTTTATTTTTGACGACATGACCGATTGAGAGCCTCTGGAGATGTTCAAGGATATTTATTATAAACGATACTTATTAATAAAACAGAAATCCTCTTCTTCAGCCTTCAAACATTTCTCCTACAGCTTTTAATCTTGTGTAAAATTATCTAAGATTTTATCTAAATTTCCCGTTATATTTTTTTCTTTTTACCGTGACATCTGTTAAATAGTATTTGAGTATATATTATATTATATGAATATTTTATATGTTTACAGCTCCTAGTTCAGGCTAATGTGTTTGATGGATAACTTCAATTACTGATATTTATAAATACAAATAGAATGAAAACTACTAAGATAGGATCTCTACACATGTTTTTGTAACAAACTTGTAATTTTTACTTCCATATTTCAGTTTCGTTTCGATTGCAATCGATTTTCGCTTTCAAACGTTGATACGTATGCAACGAGTCCATTGCCATTGCTTTGGTTTGGCGCAAGTCTTATTCTTACAGCGTGATTATATATATTTTTCTCGGTATTTTAATATGTATTATATGCACGTTTGCAGTGTTCCTTCAATATAGATTGTTTTCTTATATCAAAGACTATAAAATTATGGATCTCCTATCCTACATTAATTATTTTCATGGTGACTGAATAATTATTTCAAGTTTTTGATGATACAAAATTATTTTACGTATATTTGCTCTATATATCCAATTTCCGTATTATTAAACATATTTTCATTGTTTCTACTCATGATATTAAAAGTTTTCGTTTAACTTTAGTTTTCACGTTTCATAATTTAAAAAGAAATATAATGCTGATACTTAATTAACACGATCAATAACTGAAACCGGTTACTTTTTATCTAAAAATACAAAAGTAGTCACTTCTTGAGACTTTGCTATTGTTATTTATTGATTTTTAGATTTATAAACATAAGAGCGGCCGAGCCCAAGTCCAACCGGGTGCAGATGATCTTTTTTTTGAAAATATAATATCTACAATTTTCATCAGGGATGATAATACAGTATTCTAATAGTGAAATATTTTTTCAAATTTACCCAGTAATTTCATACTGCAATGCAAACAAACAATCAAACCTTTCGTGTTAATTTATATTAGTTTAGATCATCATTAATGTTTTTCTTTACATTTTTTTTACAGCAAATAAGTTCGTAACTTAAGTCCCGGCGACTCGTGACAGCAGCCGCACCGAGCGTGCCAAGTTTACCGTGCCTCGTGCTCTCATCTGAACTAGTTCACGTCGCGTGTCCCTTTCTTTGTGCTTTTTGCTTTATTGTACCCGGGACTTTATAACCAATGATTTTGTTAAATTTTTATAATCGAAAAGTTTAGGCAGTTGAAAAACTATTTTGGTTAAATTTAATAAAACTGAAATATTAAGTTCTGCTCTAACGTATAAAAAGCTGTGAACTTGCGAGATAGTCCAATTAAATGGCTCAATTTATATTAAGAGTGTTTTCTACTATATATTTTTACTTATTTTATGCTCTAGTATTTATAAGGAACGAAAGTTTGACAGTATCAAAGTATGAGAACTTTTGTAGAGTTTGCTCTACTACTATCAAAATAATTACTAAACTTAAAGTTACTTAACCACTTTTTTGTATCCTAAATAAAGACTAATGCACAATAATTTTTACTTATTTTGTAATATACATCAACTATAATAAACGCGTATTATTGTGTAATTCATATCTATAAATAAATACGTATAATGTTTAATAATATGTTGTTTCCTTGTATTCATATTACATATAAGTATTTTACAATTCAATTAATAGTATCTAGAAATTTCCAGTCATTAACCTAGCCGAAGAGACTTAGCATAGTAATATTATAAAGGGTTTTGTAATAATATGGCTCTTGGAAGTGTGGCAAAAAAATTACGTTGAAATCTATATATATATGTATATATTTTTAATTCAATACACGGTTTTACGTCAAAAATATTTTTTTCGGCGTTAACTTAGTATAGTTGCAAAACAAAAAACTGAACGAAAAATGTATTTTTTATATTAAAAAATTAAACACCTTCTTTTACAAAAAGCATCATATTATTTTTATTTTTTACACGCTTTATATTAGCTTCACTTGTATGTTTGTTTGTAACCGACTCCTTAAGACGCGATTTTGACCCACTTTAAACGGACAGATTTCATTCAAATTTTGCACACCTGTCAAAGACCGATGACAATACAATAATTTAAAAAAAAATAGATTTTTTGAAAAAAAAAAAATGGATATTTTGCACGCCGCTAACTTCCTCTGGAAATACAGCCGTAGATGGATGTTTTTAGTCAAAACAATTAAATAATAGTTAAAAAAAAACTAAAATACACGCTTTAATAAGATATACAACTAAAAAAGTAAAAATAATTGATACTGAATTTAAGATAAGAGAATGGAGTAAAATACATATATTTTATTGTTACAAAGCGTGGGGTGCAGGAGGATAAGTAATTGTTGTAAACACCCCACGCTTTGTAACAATAAAATATATGTATTTTACTCCATTCTCTTATCTTAAATTCAGTATCAATTATTTTTACTTTTTTAGTTGTATATCTTATTAAAGCGTGTATTTTAGTTTTTTTTAACTATTATTTATTATAAAAAATAAAACTATACCTTTTTAATAACAACAGCTCGTCGACCACAATAGCATAACATCGATATCCGTCGTATACATGTTCGGACATGCATCACAACGTGTTACTACCTGACGTAGTATGGATGCTTTCGGCCCCGATTGGTGAGGCAGTGTGAATGTTAACTGCTTATTAGAACGTAATATACTATTGTTTGGTTAACGATTTATTTTTCAAACCCTAAATGTATTTAAAAGTATTTTAATACTAGTAAGTCGGTGAAACTTAATTTCGTTTGACTGCTTGAGATAGGGAAATAGAATTTTTGAAAAATTTACCTTTTCTCCTAATAAGAGTGAAAAATCTATGACTGATAAAGAGGATGAAAATCTGTTGAAATTACTTGAATAAAATTACTTGTGTGCAGTAATTTCAAGTTGCCTAATATTAACCTTTGATTTTCACTTCCGATATTTCTTAAATTATGGGACGTCCTCTGGCCAGATGGCGGGATGACTTGCAGAAGAGGGCCGGCAAGAACTGGATGCGTAAAGCTACATACCGGGCTCTGTGGTGTACCTTGGGAGAGGCCTATGTCCAGCAGTGGACTGCAACGGGCTGATGATGATGATGATGATGATATTTCTTAATAATTGATATTCGTTTATGATAGCATACGTTAAATAGATTGGATTTATTGGCGTGTTATTTAAATAGCCTCGAGTTTGTTTTTCAATCCAATCACACAACTAAAAGTTTTTTTTTTCAAAAACCCTCTTATTCGTACACCTAAATATATATATATTTTTTAAATTGTATTCTCTGAACTTCGTTCTTTCGTTCCATAATTCTAAAATAAATTGCCATCTATATTTATGGCCTGGAATAATAGACAAACTATATTTAAATTCTCTACACGTTCGTAAGTCAAGTTCAACATTGTATTTTGTGTGTGAACTTTTCTACGCGGGAAGTCGATTTTGCTCCAAAGTTGTACACACATATCACGTTTTAGAGATACCCTATAAATATCTTTTTTGTTTTTAGTCACTGTATTTCGAAATTGTCTTTGTTGTATATTTTGCGCCATAAATTTACTTTAGTTACACTTATTTTAATAATTATCTTTTTTTAAAGTGCGGATGAAAATCAGTGTTGTTAGAAATTCTGCGGTTACAATCATCATAAGCTTCAGCTTAAAATTTTATTTTGTTTACTTTTACTATAAGTAGGTTTAGCTATGACCTGTTTTTTTCTAAAGAGTTTGTCTTCTATATTTTGCATGTCACCAGGGTGTATGTAATTGAAAAATGTTTTATGTTTTACAAAATAATATTTATTTCATAATTGTCCAATAGAATGTCGGGGACATAGAATCATAAAAAACAATCCAGACTATGATATAGATTACATGCTTTGCTAATCTAGAGAAAGTTATCGTAAATCATAATAAGATACTTATGCCAAAAAAAATCACAAACATTTAAATGCAATATTTACAAATTCGTAAGTCTACATCAGCATTATATTAAACTTTTATACAAATCATTTTTTTTGTTTTTTTTTTTATTTTTATTTTTCTAAACATAACATATTTTGGAACAAAATTTATAAATGTAACAAAATTAAATTTTATAGTAATTCTACGGAATATAAAAAATGTTTACATTACAATGGAACAGAGGTCGACACTTAACAGCAATTTTGGAAAAGTATCACCGATTTTTATTTTTATTTTCACTTCACTTCAATATTTAACTAATATTTGGTCTCTAATCAAATCTTAATGAACCAATAAATGCACTTAAAAAAATGTAAAACTAAAAATAAAACTAAATTATCTGAGATCCATACATGAAAGTTGATTATAACTAAATAGTATGAAATTATACGACGAAATTAAATTTAATAAATTAAACTAACCATATGTTTCTATCGAAAAACCAAATAGGAGATCAAATGGAAAATTTAACTAACAACTTAACAATACTAAAAAAATCATAACATATTCTTGCTGACATGATTATAATTAATTACGCACTGGTACTTATTGTATTGGTTAAAATAGGCGAAGCTATGACAAATATCCATCAAAAAATATAATAAGAGCAAAATATTTCCAAATGCGAATATCCATTATTCGAACTTAAACTATCGAGGCGTTTTGTCGAACTTCACTCAAATCAAAAGCAAAATCCATCTTATAATAAAAGCATATTGTTAGAAATGCATAAACGAATCGAAACTTCAGGGATTTATTTCATAATTCCAAGGAAAAAAATCCCACAATTTCGCTTCGTTTTCAACCACCATTATCAATTTAAGTGCAGTTTGACACAACATCTCCACAGATTACACAAAAAAATTATACAAGAAAAAATGGATGGACTTAAAAATAAGTAACAATTGTCCAGAACTGCTATGCAGCATCAGCCAACAATACTTATCTAGGGTCTTCGTTTATCTGATTGTGTTGAAGAGTGACGATGCCAATGACACTTTAATGATTGCAACAACCATCACAAGGTTCACGATGTAGGTCGAATTGCATCTTAAGTGGTAAGGTGGTGGGTTAGACCGAACGCACTCACCTCGCCTGTTCTCCTGAGCCTCGGGGCCAGGCTGTCGAGAGACCAGGATGTGGCACAACACCTCGTATAGCTCAGCCAACAGGCGGTTCAACCGAGAGAAGTTCTCGTCATTCGCCTCTCGCTCACTCGGCAAGTTGAACGCTATTGCCATTTTTGTCTTCTACGATGAAATCTCGGGTTTACAACGAATTTTATATACATAAATGCTTTACTCTGCTGTGATTCGACCTCTCCCCGTCTCTAATGGTGTTGCTTTCTCAAAGTGAAAAAATCTCAATATTCTCAAATTCTTCGATTTTTCGCCAGAAATTCTTGATATACAAAGTTCTTACGAAATATTCAGAGTCAACGTCTTGCACGTAAAGTTCACACACCGCAGCGCACCGGCGTTATAATTCGCACAATTTGGCTAATGGAGATCACAAATGAGTTCTTGTTCACAAAGTTTTTATTACGCGAACAATTCTCGCGAGCGTCCGTGATTCACTCGCCGAGAGTCGGAGCGCGCACGGTCGATGACACAATCGCACCAACTAACGCACTATGCATTGTCGCTGCATGTAAACAAACTCGGTTCGCGCAACAGCCCGGGTAAACAGGTCGGCTCGGTGTGCACGTGCGTCCAGCGCGGAAGCAAATCGTGTAATAAGGGATAATACTTCGTGCACATCATTGCCTCGCTCGACCCCTCTCCGTGTGGTGGTGCGGTGCATAACGTGAGCACACACGCACACAGACGCGCTCGATTTGATTATAAATAGTAGAACGCACGGTAGCACGTTCCCTTCGCACTCCACCGCTACAATCAGCGTTGACACCGGATCTTTCATCCCTTTCCCCCTCGCAGCGTTTGCGTCTAGCCTTCCTTTTTCAAATTGGTTACATCATATTACAACAGCTATCGAGAGAGTGATGCTCTCTCGTTCGTATGTCCCAGTGCGCTCCCTTTCGCGAGTGAGAGGGGAAATGTTTTGTTGACTTAGAATTTGGTAACGAGAAAGCGCGCCAAAGTGCATGAGGCTTTGTGATTGGTCGAATAGTATGGGGTGAGGTGACGTAAGAGCTCAGTGTAGTGGCTCACGGGGTTGGTACAGGGGCGCCGTTCACTCGATCACCGGCTCTCCGGTGTAGTAACACAGAAGTATGTTTCGCGGTCTCCCATTTAACAACTCTTTGTTCAAGACGTTTGCGATGCTGTTCGATTTAGGATCTGGTTATACGGTCCCGTGACAGCGTGTGTGTTTCGTTCTAAGTAATTCAGTAATGGAGTAATGTTAGTATCGCGCTGGTAACATAAAACTGTTTTATGATCGCGGTTTCGCTGCATGCGTTTTGTTTGTGCAATCGGAGGTGTTTCGGGGTTTATTGGCGTTTAGGAGTGGAAACCATTGTTTTGATTCACTCGATGGTTGTAAAATTAATAGTCGCTTCGCAGATAAAATACTCCATAAAAAGTAAAATCCGTTTCATTTTACGCAACTCCATCAGCTATTTCGTCTGTTGTGTTTTTTACTTTGTATAAGTGATGTTATAATTTGTTGATGATCGTTTGCCGTAAAAATATTAAGTATATTTTTAAAAATACTTTCTGTTACTAACAAAAACAGTGTCACGGTTAGACATTTCGGATATAATATACCATCGCATCATCTCTAGCAAAACGTAGTATTTAATTAAAATAAACGTCTCGACGTTACAAAAACATCAGATGAAAAAGGAAAAAAATATGTATGATTTTCAGGTCGCAGAAAAATCAGGATAAGTATAACACCAAAACATACATTTTCACTTGCACCCACACAAATAAACACAAAAATTACAAATCTCAAATCCTTACTTATAAACATCTCAAAAGTACAAATAAAAATACACGTTTAATATTAAAGTACTCACATCTTCCGCTCTAATGATTTTCAAATTATTTCGTCTCAGACACCTCTGCCCACACCAAACACCGAAACGTCACTAAAATAATCAACGAATGATGCCAAACCACAGCACTTAGTCATCGAGGACCATCCTGACTCATTAGGATTATAAAACACAAATATTTTATATTTTATCAAACTAGCTTCCCGTCCTGAGATTGGCAAAAAACTGACTGAAATTATTCATGTCTTGAGGCAACTGGGAAATAAAATTACGTTAACTTATGGCTTCCTGTGGTGATCAACTTTATTTGAATATCAATATGTTATACATAAGATTACGACTAATAATTGAAAACTTCCTCTTTTTTTGAACACAAGTAATCTATAATTTATACGAATTAAAAAAATGATTAATTGAAGCCTCCTCCTTTTTTGAAGTCGCTTAAAGAGGAATGCAAGTCTACCATAACACTAGGTCTGTGGAAATCTTTGAGAAACCTATGCTGTGGACTTTCTGCGATAAGAAAGAAAAGTTCACCACTTTGGGGCAAAGAGGCAGACTGCACAAATCTTAGAAATCCTTTAAAGACCTCCTAGATATGCAGATTTCCTAAAAAAAATCCTTGTTGTAATAAGTGTTAGTTATCAACGAATACATATGTAATTTAAAAAATCAAAAGTATGTGATGAATGAAAAAGCCAAAAAAAATTAAATGCCTTGAGTTCGAATCTCATTCCGTAATTTTATAATCCATTTCGTTAATAATGAAAAAATAAACAAAATCCTTTTGCTGAAAATTCATGCTATTATAATTTAGTCCAGATTAACCCTCTGTCTACTTCTTATGGGGAAACGGCGTGGCTTTATGTATGTATGTACTATAGGAGTGCAAAATTAACTCATAATTTATAAGCTGACAATTCTTATAGACTATAATAAAGTTTATAATCGATTGACCAATGCTACTGTTTATATTCTGTTTTCGCCAAAATACATATTGATGTCACGTAGTTATACACATAACAATAGAATGATTTAGAAAAATCACCAAAATATTATGAAATACATTAACTTTAAAATTTGATAGTTAATTTATTCAAATGCGGTAGTTTTATAAAACTTATTAAATCGTATGACGTTGTTAGTATATTCTTCGAAATTATTGACGTCAGTTCATAAAACCCTAAGCAAATTCCGCATAATAGTTTTATGTCTGATCCATAAATAGGAAAACACTAAAAATAGATTCAGTAGAAATAATTAAATTAATAATGTATCACAAAAAATATTTTTCAACAATCCATCAATTTAAGATTTTCCTTTCAGCAGTTTTCTGTTTTCCTGACGTTTTCCTGACGATAAGAAAAGTTACGAAATATAAAATAAACACAAAATCAAATGGGTGCATGGCAGTCGAAAATATTAGTGAATTCCTACCAAAGGAAGTGGTAGAGCTATCTCATCAAAGCTATAATACTAGTGACTCGTACCACTGGTATACCGTAGAAAATTAGCATGAAGTAACAGCTTTGTTGTTTCGGTATCATATCACACGAGCCGATCCATTTGTTTATTTTTATACAGCATGACTGTACCATAAATAAAATCTTCTTAAAAACTAAGTATTTATTTTTCCATTGATATTCGTTACAGTAGTATAGTATTATCCTCATTATTTATATCTTAAAATCTTAATACTTAATCCTTACCAAAATACTTCCACAGAGATCTATTAGAAAAAGCAGGCATCCTTTTACTACCTGCAACTTTACTTTTACCAATACTTTCCAAAGTATAATGTTTATGTTTTCGGACGCATGTTTGACGTTGTACTGATGACATTGATCTCAAAGTGGGTCAACGTACGATGACTAAGCGATACAATGATGAGTACAATCGTTTACAATGTGTTTGTAATAAAAAAAAAACAATGTTTCATGAAGATGAATTATTAATTCAATAATAAAGCTAATAGTATTATTGAATTGAGTAGGATTGTATTTTTTATTGCATAGAATGGCAAGACGAGTATGACATTCAACTGCTAGTAAGCGATATGAACGCTCATGGACAGTAGCAAAACCAAACAACACCATGCAATGCTTGGAATTCCATTGCACTCGCCATCCTGAGACATAAGATGTTGAAGTCTTAATATGTCCAGTAGTTAATCTGGATATAATGTCCGTCGAACCGGAATACAACAGTGCATTTACACTGCTGTTCTTCCTTACCTGGAGCCACTGACAAAAAATAAATAAAAGTGACATATTATGAGAGAGGCCTATACCCAGCTGTGGGACCCTACAGGCTATGGATGATGATAATGATGAAATGTTCTTTAAGTACATGATACCAATACCTTTTTAGGTTCACACTGATATGCCCTCTTCCCACAATTAGCTACAGTACTTTATAAATGACAGTTACGTTAAACATTATGTTAAAACGTAAAAAATAGAGTACATAAAAAACTAGTGTTGATAATTTTTGAGCCTCGTAGTTATACATTTAAGTTATTAATTTGAAAGTGCTGAATGTGGCGATCCGTGGAGAAGTACTGGACTTCTGTTGACTAAAAAGAGATATAGAGAGAGAGAATAATAATATTATGTTTCTGTCAGTAATAGTGAATGCGACTGTACCATGTTATCTAACACGAGAGTATTGTTACACTCGTCGCATGCGGGAAAATATAGAAAATATACTTTATTTATTAGTTGGGAGATATACCCATTGTATATTTTTTCCGTGTGCTCTATATAGACATAGATTTTTCGCAAAATCGCTACACTTTTAAATTAGTATACTTACTAACTTATAAATTTATTATATTGACAACGTTTTCAAAACACGTTAATCTTATTTTAACAATAAAATCTACGCAGATCATTTTTTTTAAACTTTACCTGTACTGTAAATACTCGTGAGCATTAAAGTATTATTTTCGTGGCGATAGATGGCGCTAGTGGTCTACAACTCAAAAAGTTCTTATTCCGGCCCTCCCTTGATTTAAAGGTACATACAAAGCAATATTATAATTTGAAAAAAATAAAAGTGTTCGAAAACTTCGTGATGCAATTATTTGTGAGTCGGTTGTGAACTGAGAGGCGGGTTCCAGCCCCGTATACAAACAAAAATATTGATGTACGTGAAACTTTCAAATTATGTTCGGGTGTCATGAGACTAGTACCTAAGTCTCTCGTTTTGATACCCATGAGACAAAACTTTGTATAGTAACGGTTACGAATATAATATGTGGCTTTTGAATAGGAGTATAGGTAATATACCCTACCTTTAACTTTATAACTTAGACATGCAACCAAAACATTCGCCACAATCCTTCACACCAAAAGAACGAAAAAGGACAACTCGGTTCAAATTCTCCACACTTTTGTCGAAAGACCCGATTTAAGTCATGTTTAAATTGTAATCTGCCGTGACAGCTACCGTACAATTTCACGGCGCTGGCTTCTGTGGCTTATACTCTCGTATTATACAACGTATTTGGTTTAAGTGGGAGGCGGAGGCGTAAATGAGGTGAAGGTATGAATCTGGCTGAAAAGTATAGCGTTTTTTTTTGAGGTACGAAAATGTAAATATAAACTTTTGTTTTGAATACTTTGAAAGTTCTATGGCCAGCTACAATCATATCGTATGCAATGACTATAGATAAGGTCCGTTATAAGTGATTGAAAAGTGTTATTTTGATTTGAAGAAAAGTAGATGCATTTTTCATTTTTTGAGTACTTTGAAGTTTATAGGGCTGCCAATCGTCACAGAAATGGCTTATAGCAGCAATGAAGTTACTATGCTCTTTTAATCTAGTTGATTTATTAGATGTATTTAAAATTGATCCCAACGTTATGTAATTTAATGAAAAATATATACAGAATAGACGTTGAATAAAAAAAGTACATAAGAAGGTAGGAGTTCGCAACAAGTCTTTATGGAAAATACTTGTGCAAGTTTATGTTCAAACACTTCTATTTTTATTTCAATGAATGGTTTGACGAGCATGTCATTCTTGATAGTAAGCGATATGACCGCTCATGGATACTAGCGAAACCACAATATACCATCAATTACAAAGCAATGCTTGGCATTCCAATGAGCTCGCCATCCTGAGTCATAGGATTTAAAGTTTCAATAAACCCTGTAGTTACTCTGGCTACAACGTCCTTCAATTTGAAACACAACATTGCTGATTGCGGTGATAGACATTACAGTGGTGCCTTCCCAGGCGGCCTCTCATATACATATATATGAAAGACGAGTGCCCATTCCCTATTGCTGAATACGAAGATAATAAAGCATAAGTAAACAAATAAATTATTTTAACCCCACCTACGTTTTAAAATACATCTCGTTATATAAGCTGTGTTGAATAAATTAAATTACTCGAAAGCCTTTTTAATGTCGATGACAGTGGCTCGCGAAGTCGACGCGATGAATTTACGCGCATTTTCCATTACCGCATTACGCATTAATGTTTATTTATATTACACCGGGTTTATGCTTTTTGTCTGGGTAATGTTACAACTACAAATTAAAGGACAGTTTAACTGTCCACATGTATGTAGTGAATAAGATGAGGGGCTTTGAAAGATTCATATGAAGTTTTTGAGGTCAATTAAAAATGTGTTTGATTTATGTTGTCCAAACAAAAATCTAGACGAAAAAAAAACAATGTTGCAGATTGTACTGAATCGGTTTCCTCTACAATTGTGAGTACGTGTGAGAGTGGTTAAGCCATATGGCCCACCACGCTGCCTTAGTACGGGTTGGTGGACTTTACATACCATAGAAATTCTTACAAATCGTTATTTTATACAAGTTTCCTCACCTTGCTTTCCATCAACGTTATATGTCATGTTCATACCAGTGCTAAAACCTTACTAGAGTGTTCATGAAACGTCGTTTCCTTGAATGCAAAAGAAAAAGAAATGAAGAGAAAGCCTATATCTCCCGTCAAATAGCAGTTTAGATGCACTGTGTGTTTCGGATTGAAGGACATTGTAGCTAGAGTAACTACTGGACATATTGAGACTTAACATCTTTTGTCTCAGGATGGCGAGCGCAGTGGAATGCCAAGCATTGCTTCGTAATTCAAGGTGTTGTTTGGTTTTGCTACTGTTCATGAGCGGTCGCATCGCTTACCATCAGGCGAACGGCATGCTCGTCTCGCCATTCAAAGAAATAAAAAAAAAGAGAAAGCCTACGTGTTAGCTATAGTTAGACACACACTTATTGCAATCAAACCGCAAGACAATTCCGTAGAAAATTATGACATACGTTCTACTACACTGTGGTCGAATACAAATATAACATACAGACACTACAATCGTACTAGAATACTACAGATTTATAAATTAGTAAACAGAAGGCGTGGTGATGTGATACGTCCAACTGAATAGCTAATGGTATCAAGTTTTTTTATGTAACAGATAATGTAAACATGACACTCGTTAATATTGAAACGTTGGCTTTTATGTCCATAAATTGTTTCATATCAGCAAGTTTATAGACAGCATGTCGGCTGATTGTTTGAGCGTGGTACACATTGTGGTGAATTTATATCAATATTTAAAATATTATTTTGCTGTGATAGGTGCTGGCAGGAAAAGCATCAGACGCACAACTAAAAAAAAATATGCACCCAACAGTCACATGCATAGTCCTGATCCCATACTAAGATCAAGTATTTTGTCATAGGAATCAGGAACTACGAGAGACTTTTGGGTCTCGCAAACACTCAGATCCAAGACAAATATTTGTGGATCTAACAATATTTATCTCGTGTTGGGATCGAACCCGCAGCCTCTAGTTTCACAGCCGACGTCTAACCAACTGTACCATGGAGGCTGTCACTACCAAGCACCAAGAGCTAACTCTAAGGTTGCAGGAAGGTGCTGGACGTAGATCGTGGAATCCTTGAGTGCTATGTTGAGCAGTGAATTTCTTATGGTTGTAGAAAGAGAGAGAAAGGTACTTGAATCTACCAACATATTCATGACCGTAAACGATGACGGAAATCTTGTTGTAGTGTTTCTTTACGTTGATCTCTTGTGACACATTGGACCCCAGACGAGCCTGGGTACGGAAAACTGTATCAGCCCATATACGTCCCACTGCAGAGCACGGGCCTACTCTACAATCGAGAATACGATTGAGAGTGGTATATAGTCCACCACGCTGGCCTAGTGCGGGTTGGCGAACTTACATACCATAGAAATTCTTATGAATCGCTATGGTATGCAGGTTTCCTCACGATGTTTTTCCTTCACCGTTTTAGTGCGTGGTGATTGACTATCAATACACACATGACTTCGAAAAGTCAGAGGTGTGCCCTGGGATTCGAACCCGCGACCACCGTGAACATGTTGGCAGCCGCGTCTAGTCCGTTTACCAACAGGCCACCACGCACTTTAAACGTACGGAAAACACTATGAAGAAAAAAAAATGGATCAAAAATACATAAAGTCACGCCTTTTTCCCAGAAAGGGTAGGCAGAAGTGCTAAGACATCTACATTTCACCATGTATCTTCTGTCCCACAATGTGATGGGGATATAGCCTATCCCTATATTGGGCACAAAATCCTGACTCCGGGCCAATAACAAATAGATAAATCCTATATCTCTTTATCTTTGCATTCGTACCATAGTGAAATTGCTCCACTGAGCCAATCATTATCTAATTTGTATTTAAAATTTATATATATACAGTATACACTCAGCCTAACAAACAGAGGATATCAGGTGTACATTGGAGTGAGTTACAACCGGACAAATGTATTGCAATTAAAATTAATTGTGTCCACAAAGTGCGAATGTGTCGAAACAGGTTGTATGTGAGTTATTGTTGCTTAATTAATTGCCTATACGATTTATTAGACGTATAGGAGATTGAAAGGAACACTAATTTACGGGCGTTTAGTGGATGTATGGAACTTGTGGGTATCTAGTTTGAATTAGGTAATTAGATTTTATGGTTAGGTAATGTAATTGTAGTCGCATGAACGTATAATTAAAGATTTAGTATTTCAATTTAATTGTTTTTTTACTTAATTTTGGGGGTTACTCTATCTCTAACGACGTTCAAAAGTTCAGAAGTCGTATGTAATTCTTACCTAAGTCCCTGAGTAGTCCTCTACTCATGTGTTCAAAGTTCCTGAATAAAGGAAGGCGATTATAAATGTTTTTCAAGAAATTGAGAATATCGATAAAGAATAATTTATTTATTTTTATCTTTCAGTGGACTTCCTGTGGCAGAGATGATGATGATGATGATGATGATAAATCTTTCTATACAATGTATTGTATAAAGGCGAATTTAATACCTTAGACGTTCTCTACCAACCAACCTTTAGGCGATGCTGAGATTGTACAACGTAGGTGTTATACATGTAATAGAATGCAAAACGAAAAACAATTACAAGAAATAAAATTACAAATCAACGAAAATCTCACTCATATAAACATACTTTCATATTGGAATTTAAATACAAATAAATATGCATATATACATATAAATAAATAGATATAAATTCTTAACTTCTTCTTTTTTTCATTATAGACCTGTTGATTGTTAAAGTGATATCAAATTGATCAACATAGATATTATAGGCCAAACCATTTAATTGATTATTTTAGTCGTTAAATATTAAAACGTAAAGGAATTGAACTCGGGGTTTCTGCTTCAGAAAGCTTTTCTTTCCATCGTTCATCAAATACCACATCTCTCCCTATTACGCTAAAGAATATTACAATGTCCAAGCTACAGACAAATAGTTTTCAATATGAAACTTTTCAATACAAGCTATGGGGTTGGCAGAGATTAAAAACTATTAAATACAGCGGCCGGATTAAGGGGCAGTGAAGGGTGGCAATCGACCAGAGAGCTTTTCAATGACGCACCGTTTTCATTAAATATATACGAAACTGATATTTATTGGCAGTAGCTCACTTTTTGGACAAATATCGCGATATTAAAAAGTGTTTCGATGTTTTTATTTTTATGTTGGTAGGACAAAGTGCTGCAGTATAGTTTATTGTGTAGTGAAATACATGTAGAATATTTACTGGTTATGGATGATTATCCTTCTATTCTCCTAGCGCCCAAAGATTTTTTAACTCATAGTCATTATGGACCAAAAGTTCTTTTTGAAAAGAACATAATTGTAAAACCCGTTAAAGCCCAAGATTTCAAGTATTTTTTTTTCACGTTAGGATTATCCATTTGAAGCGAAACTTACAGAGCTATGTTGTGACAGTTCATTGATGCTTTTACAATTAAAATTATTATTTTTTATATCTTTACTGTACACAAACTTATACACCAAAAGAAAAAAAAATTGTAGCTACATTTAAAGTATGCACCCTTATTGCACTAGGCAATCTCTTACAGGCATCTTGGATGTATATAAGAGAAAGGAGATAGAAAGAGTAGTCATTGGTGTAAAAATATTTACCTAACTTTTGCTCTTCAAAAAGGCCATTAGGTCATAATGAAAATAGTCACGATCCAAATATCAAATAGTAATACCATTCAATATGTCTGTTCAAAAGGACCTTGGGCGGTAATAAGAAGAAGAATAAAAACGTTTGAATGTTTATGATGCACTTGATTATGGGTATTTTAAAAGCTTGGGCACTATGGTCGGTACATTTTTAACAGCTTGTTGGAAACCATAGGTTGGAAACCAAATAATACATAGGTTGAACCAAACTAAATATACTTTAGTGGCTAATTTTTAATTTACCATCGTGTATGAAAGTTGCTGAGTGAATTGAAAGCATTTGGGGGTGCATCGCTAGAAGTAATATTTTCGTTCGCTTCACTTGGTCTTTCGTATATTTAAACATAAACTATTTGGTATTAGGTATCATCAATTTTGTCGCCCACTTTCGTTGGCCTTACTCCATCGCGTGATGCCAATTTCTGGTAGAACCGCAAACATTTGGTTATGAGTATTATAATTTTTCTTCACTTTCCTTGGTCTTTCATGTATTTAGATATAAATTATTAGGTGTAATCATTTTTTCCGGTCTCGACTCACACAAAAACAATAATATTACACATAAAAATTTGCTCAAAAGTGGTTCTGATTTAACTTTACCGAATGAAAGTTAAGTCGAGAAATAAAATCGCATAGGAGTCTCGTGTAAAAACCGTTTGTTTTCAATTCACATCTTAAACCCTTAAAAAATACGACACAAACCGATGGAAAGTGTCGCGACGCCACGAGACGTGTCTGTGGGCGGTGTTAATAAATTCGAATCCGCCTGATGGGAGATTAGCAGACGCTGGTCGATGGATTTGTATAGAGCTGACGAGTAGAGCACATAATTTTAACATATTGTAGGATTATTACGCAGTGAATTGTAAGAAATTATATTTATTCTGTAAATACTTAAGATAGTATTTAATTCCTGAACAGACTAGTGAGATAAGTAGATGACCAATTATAAATTTACTTTGACTTGCTCTCAATCTTCAATAATGCTAGGTTCAAAAACAAATCTCCTATTTTTCTTATTCATGGGCGTTTGTTTTCAATCTCTATCTAGTAAAACGTTTTAAAATGTCACGTCAATTAAAACAAGGCTTGAAAATCACACTCAAACCACCCAAACACACTTCCATCCTCTCTATAACAATATTTTTCCGCATAAGTTTAAAATTATGATGCGGATTGGCTTGTCCATAGCGCACCTGTTATTTCGCGCTTGTACATTATCCACGCTTGTGCATACTGGTGCGGTATTAAAAACACACCCGTCACACCGCGCTGGCTTTGCCAGTGAAAGCTGTGGGAACCTTTGTATAATGTTTTGTGAAACAAGGATGCTTGTTTTGAATAATATCCAGATTTTACTAGATATTTGAAATCGTAGGATATCGCCCGAATACTGGAACGCCATTCAAATAATAGGTTGCTCTTAACAGCGCACGACCCACTTAGCCTTGGCTTAGCTTAGCATTTAATCGGGAGTAACATTGTTAAGTGCCATTTATATTCCAGTTGCGTTCCAGTATTTGGGCGTTAGTTATTTAAAGCCCTTGACTGGGATGTATGGAAGGTAGAAAGAGAGGCCTTTGTCCTGCAGTGGGACGCTGCAGGCTCGTAATATTATAAATAAAATATTTTGAAGTGGTAGAAGATAACACAGTGTTGTCCCATTTAAATGTAATAATGATTTGATCCGTGTTGCTTTACATCTAGCATCTTTGCCTGTAAAATTCTTGAGATATGAAATATGAATCATAAAGTATTGTAGTATTATCTAAATTATACATTAACGTAAGGTCGTGACAGTTTTAAAATCTATATTTGCTAATAAATGATTTGTATTCTTCTAAAACTAAATGCGTGAAGAGCTTGATGAAAGTCGATGAAGCTAAAGAAATATGTCAGGATCGAGCAAAGTAAGCGGTCTATAGTCTCGCCTTACCCCTATTGGATACAGGTGTGACGATTATGTATGTATGTAAAAATAAATTCAAAAGTCATTCAAATAGGACAAAGAAAGCGATAGCAAAATTGGTATTAAAAGTATCTATAAATAAGGCTGTAAATGTTTACATACTAACCACACCATAACACTGTTTCGCTTCTAATTTTTATACTAAACTATACAAGAATAATACAAAAAATTACAAGTCACGATTACCCTACGCCTTTTACAAAAACTCCAGATAACACGTTCACGAGTCTCGCTACTCTATTTTTTACTATTTGGGCAAAAAAAAAATAATCCACAGCTGAGGGGGACAAAAAATGTAAACATGCCCCGTATTCGGGATTCGGGCTTGGACATGTTGTGGACTGTCGATAAGGGCGGGGTAGGATCACCAATATTCGACACTTTGAAATTTAAATCGTTTTTTACATGATCATCATCTCAACCACAGGAAGTCCACTGTTGAACATAGGCCTTCCCCAAGGATCTCCACTTCGATTTGTGACCTGTAATACTATTTTTATTGCTTTCAAAATAAATATAATATTGCTGATTATTTATGAAAAACAATAAAATAAGAATTATTTTTTTGGTCTTTAAGTATACATATTTTATGAGCCGCTTGGAAAGTTTCTACCAACTTATATTCTACGTCTATTTGCTTCGATTTAGTTTCGACAATTTATTGCATAATAATGTTATGTAGTATTATTTCATTATCTAAATATAATGCTTTTACACCCCATTCAGAAGTTTAATTTCCGTTTAATTTTGTGTAAATAGAAAATATTTATGACATAAGAGTATTTTTTTCCGTATTAAAAATAAAACTCAATAAACACTACATTTTCCTAATTTAGAATACAATTTAGTTATTGCCATAAATTGTGAAACGCTGCAAACAAACTTTTGGATTGCAAAATGACATTTTACGCGAGTGACGATGACTTACATATTATTTGACCTTTGAGAGATGCCTGTACCGTTATAAGCCTATACAAAGAAGGTACGAGTATCAGCCAAGTTCATTAACTGGGCAAACCCGAGCTTGTATTCTTGATTGGCGCTATTTTTGCTGACGTTTTATTTTAATGTTTTTATTTTTTAACAGTGTACGGTTTTAATTCAGCAGGTATTAAATATTTTAGAGCCAAAAATATGTGACGATTACGTAGTTATAAAAATACATTGTAGTCGTTTTAGCTACTAATTATTTACCTGAGATTATCATTGCTTCAATCTCCTTTATGTAAGTCACCAATTGATGTCTAGTAACAGTTTAGATGTCACATTAATCTATTTAGTCAGATATTCGAAAACCCAGCAATCTGTCCCCCTTTTTGGCTCTCACAATCTCTATCTAAATATATTAAATGCACTTAAAGTGCCCATGGTGGGCTATAACGTAAAACAAGCTTTATCATAAATTAATAAATATATACATTCGTAGAATTATACAAAAAAATACTTTATTCATTATGGCTCGGTAATACAAAGACAGCATAATTGTTTATCCGAATTAGAAACACAAATATGTTGTACTCTACTATTATGTCTACGATAGTGACCGTTACCCTAAAAACCATAGAAACAACGCAAAATGATACCTCAAACATAGAAAAAAATTGACTCCTGCCGAGCAAGTTAAGTTAATAAAAAACTGGTAAGGCCATTAAGTGATAAGCTCTCCCATTAGCCAACAGATAAAAGTCTTATTGTTATTGCAATAGAAATTTCGTAATATGGAGGCTTTGTAATGGGTTATAAAAAGATTTTATTTATCCTTACATTGTAACTAGGTTTTGAAATTCATTTAGTATACGGGTTATGGAAATGTATCAGTTCCATGTTGTATATCTTTTATTATTGTTAGTTGCGTGGTTTTGTTTTGAGAATTTATAATATGATTTTCGTTGTGATAATTTGCCCTTCTATCACATCCTGCCACTTTGAATGTCGCCAGTATTCTCTGCCTGCCTGTTTAGTGATATAGGCTTTAAATTATTTATTATTTGTGATAAAATTACTTTCTAAGTTAGAAATAAATAATAAACAAATTATGCTTTCGTGTAGTGTTTTCGATTTGTCGGTAAGAGCTTGGGTGAGTAGGCAAACGATTTGACAATGAGCTGGTTTTGATATGCAGCAATTTAAGTTTTTGCTACAAATAATGGTTACTGATTACCAATTAGCTTCTCCGCCAGCTTAGTCAATATAGATACATACATACATAAACTCACGCCTTTTATCCAGAAGGGGTAGGCAGAGGTTCTACCAGGCGAAACGTGGGTTATGTTTTGCCTTGTATGTTCTGCCCTTCAATGTGATAGTGGTCAAGCCAATATAGGGCACAAATTCCTAACTCCAGGTTGATAATGAATATAAAAATTCAATATCACCATGCCTGACCTGGGATTCGAAGCCAAGACTTCAGCTTTCCAATCGTACCGCAGTACAACTGCGATACCAAGGCGCTCAATATACAATGTAATAATATACGTGCAAAAATGTTCTCTAAGCAAACCTATTAAAATATCACCATAAAATATCCAGAAACCAACACGAAAACTAATTCCAAACAATTCCGATACCTATATCACTTGATTTATTACAATCAAACGCCGAAGTCAAAACAAAGGAATAAATGGACGCTTGTACAGTCAGCAACATAAGTCGCTGAACACTTCACATTTTTTAATAACCTTTTTATGAATTAAAATTTGTACGTATTACTTTGTAGTCTTAAAATATAACCAAGTAAAGTCATCTATGCTGAGAAGTGCCATGCGATATTGAAAATAATTATTATTTTGGATGATAAGACAATTCCAAATCTCGTGAATGTGTAGCGACTTATGTCGCTGACTGTACCTATCTGGGTTGATCAAACGACATTTAGGTGTTATCGAAAGATCTAGGACTTGTGTTTGTTTACGTTTGGCAGCTGTATGTCTATTTTCGTCTTAAATGCTGATTTGTGTGGAATTGGGTTTATGTGTGTGATTTGGGGCGATTGGTCAAGTAAGGATGTTCTTCATGTTGAAGGAAGATGATTTGTAGTTGACGTTTTAGTAAATATTCAGTTTGCGTCAGATTATTTGGATATATTTTCTCAGTAATACACTAGTACTCAATTTAGAAATATTATGTTTTGTTTTACTTTAATACTAAAGCAGCATACTGCATCTAGATTACAGCGTAGTTATGTTAAATCTAGATTATTATTTCGGAAGTAACTATTAAAATTAATAATAATACTTTGCAAAGCCCCTGTTTGGTGTTCAACACCGTTTCAGCCTTAGCGAAAAGGTTTGCCATCTCATGCCTATACCACCTTGCCTTATTAAGCTGAGATATACTGCTGGTAGCTATCTCATATGTGAGAGGCCGCCTGAGTAGATACCATCACAATGTCTATTTCTACCGCCAAATAGCAGTGTTAATGCAATGTTGTGTTTGGAATTGAAGGACATTGTAGCCAGAGTAAGTACTGAACATATTGAAACTTAACCTCTTATGTGTCAATATGGCGAGCACATTGGAATGCTAAGCCACTTATTGTAATGTATTGTACAGTAAGTGTTAATCAGCCCACTTTTAGAACTGTATCATTTTTGCTATCTAATGCGTGAATCACTTATCCATACTAGGATATAAACCCTTTTTCTATAGACTAAAGTAAATAATGCGCCCTAAACAAAACAGCGCCATCTCTTAGCTAAACAAAAACAATTGCCAATGATTCTCCAAGTGTAAAGGTTTTTGTGCTCGGTCGTAGGTCCTAGTGTGATGTTTACACAGCTGAGGCCCTTTGTCGAAATGGATTAGCAGTTTTTGTGTCGAAACGTTTAGGAGTGTATAAATTAGGTGTAAAAAGGAACTTAGAGAATTCGACGGGTTATAGTTTGATAAATATTTTTACATAAATTATCTTTAGTCTGTGTATGGTTATGTTTAATTTTATTACTTAATCTTTGATCTTTATTTACCAAAAAGGAGCAGCAGCAGAGTTAAGCTATATAATTCTTGAATATACGAATAGTTATAAAAGTTATTTAAGCACCAAAAAAGGAAAGCAGAGTTTAGTAATATATAGTAAAAGGAAATAAATGAGGAGACCAGACAGATTACTTTAAATACCAATGCAATACAAAATTAAAAATACCGTCGCGTCCTTAGAAAACGTAATTTAATAATACAGGAAATAAAATTCATATGTATACACTATTTAAGACTAATTTCAATTTAACATAAACTTACAACCATAAAATTCTCCACATCGCCTACTCTACTTTGTAAAAACATGAAGCCTGCAAAAAAATAAAGAACATTTTGATTTCAATTTGCCAAGTGCATCAAAGTGCGTAAAAAATAGCAAGTGCAACAGGTGGCTTGCAAAATCCTACACTTGCCTCACAAACTGCGTACCGGCAAAAAAAGTTGAAACACGTGCACCAAGCACAAAAGTTTTAATTTTTTCATCCTTAAAAGTAGGGTAAGTTTGGAACTATGTTAACTTCGCCGTTACTGTCAACTCTATTGCAATAGCTTAAGGTTTGTTTTCCTTTGTGATTGGATAGAGATAAGTTGGTAAAAAGTTTCTACCTGTTACGCAAAGGAAGGGTGGTACAGAATAAAAATTATCCACGCTACAAAACTTGATGTCAAATGCGAAATTTCCTTTGTTGTGATCAGGTTCGAGTTGTTTGGTTGATTGGCTGTTTTTTTGGTAATACCACATTGGTTTGAACTAAGAATATTATTACACATTACTATTTAGTAGACAGAATCAGAAACGAAGCGGTCTGACAGAGACGTAAAGTGGACAAAACCACTCTTACAACTAGCAGATGATATCAACGGTATATAATATGTACAAGTTGAAATGGCAGTAGTTCGCCCTGATAAGCTATTTATTTAAGCTTCATTGAGAAAATTGTTATTTTTTTATTGCTATGAATGGCAAGAAGTGCATGGTATTTGCTGGATGACAAGCGACACGACTGCTCATAAAAATTAGCAAAACCAAACAACACCATTAGTTACAAAGAATGCTTTGCATTCCACTGCGCTTGCCATCCTGAGACATACTATAGCCTGCTGAGTTTTAATATAAACTAGCGGCCCGGCCCAGATTCGCCCGGGTACAAATACATTTCTGTACAATAATATGTACGTATTAACCTTTCACTTGAACCACTCTATCTATTAAAAAAAAAAACGCATCAAAATCCGTTGCGTAGTTTTAAAGATTTGAGCATACAAAGGGACATAGGGACAGAGAAAGCGACTTTGTTTTATACTATGTAGTGATATGCATAAAGCTACATTTAACAAAAGTATGTTATACTGCCTTTGCCACGCGAGTGCAGATTCTAGTTAAAACCCAGACTATTATTTGACTTCCAAAAAGTCGTCAAAATTTAAAACAGTAAATAATTGTATTGCAGTTAAATTTGGCTTATGTACACAAGTTTTGATTAAGTTTACACAAACCACAAATGACTCGCAAAAAATCGGTAACGATCTACCAAAATTGCCTAAAAATAAACACAGACATCAAATAAGTGCCTAAAAATCAATTAAGTCGTACATATTATGTCAATTTTTCTATGCTCACAATGAGTGTACATTGTAAAGGCACCTTAATACCAAAAAAACAATAAGTAATTATGCTTTGAAGTCGAATATGGGTAAGTAGAGTCACAAGCTAGAGAATTTATGTAGGTGTTTAAATATATTTATATTTATTATTTACTAGTGGCCCGGCCCAGCTTCGCCCGGGTACAAAAAGATTTCTGTACAATAATTTGTACATATTATACATATAACCTTTCTCTTGAATCACTCTATCTATTAGAAACCGCATCAAAATCCGTTGCGTAGGTTTAAAGATTTAAGCATACAAAGAGACATAGGGACATAGGGACAGAGAAAGCTGTTTTATACTATGTATTGTACATCTGAAGTTATATAATGAATAAATATATCAATTACAAAAATAAATAGTTCATTAGGTGGACCATATCGCATTGTACGATTTCTGGCAACCTTTGGATGAACAGTAATATATTTTTATGTAGGTTTGCTTTTAAAGGATTTTCAAGTACAATAACCCTTAATATAAAAAAAATACTCAACAATAATATGGGAATACCAAATATGAACACACATTAATGTGGCTTTCGCGTGCGGTGCATCTAATGACAATCTGATCCAAAAAATGAAGGTTAAATTGATTCCCTTATATGATTTTGTATTATTTTTTTTTATATTTGGACGACAATGTAACAGCGCTTCATCTTTGGTAAATGTAGTGAAATCCAAATAGCCCATTTTTTTTTTGTATAGGGGGAAAACGAGCAAACGGTACACCTGAAGGTAAGTGAACCTGAAGGTAACTGAAACTGCCGCCCATGAACATCTGTCACACCTTAGGGCATAGAGATGCATTGCCGGTCTGAAGTATGTAATATTTAGGTCATTTATAATTATGCCCCAGTAATACATAGGTTAAACCCGAAACGCAACAAATTACACAATAAACACAAACTTAAACCTTTAGAGTAGAAGGAGTAGATAGAGCTGCTACCAGGACACCCAGATTATGCCTTATATGTTCCATCCAACGATATGATAGGGGGCGAGACTATTTCGGGTTTCTGACATGGAGCTAGTATCTAATATATACGAAAATTCAATGTCACTTTGCGTAACCCTGGTTTCAAACATGAGACCTCAGCGAGAAATATTGTATGTATTCCTATGTGGATTTCTCTTAGTTTGTTACCAATCGGCAACCACTCACTTAAAAAGCTTAAAGCGGTTTCAAAACACGGTACATACAAATAAAAAGCCGATGACTCATACAAACTAAAGTATAGACAGGATATGACGCAAATCACTCGATGTAAGCAAATGGACTACAACATATTCTATTAAACGGCAAACTTTTAATATATCCGGTTTTAATTTTTAACCGACTTCAAAAAAAGGAGGAGGTTCTCAATTCGACTGTATGTTGCTTTTTTTTAATGTTTATTTTATATTGTAATATTAATGACCTTTGGCAGTCTATAGATCTATTTTTTTATACCGGGTATCTCAAGACTGCTACCGAAAACGAAGCCGGGTGGTAGTTTTAGTGGCTACAAACATAATGCAATTAAAAATTTCGCCTAGAAACGCGACAGTATTTTTTTATGATTTTTTAAATATCGTCATTTTTGGGTGGTAAAACCATAGTTTTTGCTAAAATAATAATTTAAACTCTTTTATACCTTAGAGTATTTATAAATAAAAGGGTATATACTATTATTTTAGGAAAAAATGTATCCCATCAAAAACATCCTGTAAAAAAATTCCAAGTCTCGCAGCTCAGTTTATCTACCGCAAAAAGTTGAGAGATCCATGTAATACCAAGTCGATTAATTTATTTAGTCCTTGATTAAGGGACGTTCTGTATAAAGTTATTACGTAAGTTATTATCATATCAATATTAAAAATTCTTTACGTTGTAAATAAATAGATCGACTTGGCCATCGCATGAAAACATAATGTATCGTACAATTTATGCATAATGCTACTGGCCAAGTCGATCTATTTATTTAAAACGTAAAGAATTTTTAATATTGATATGATAATAACTTACGTAATAACTTTATACAGAACGTCCCTTAATCAAGGACTAAATAAATTAATCGACTTGGTATTACATGGATCTCTCAACTTTTTGCGGTAGATAAACTGAGCTGCGAGACTTGGAATTTTTTTACAGGATGTTTTTGATGGGATCTCACGTCTTTTTGTAGAGTCCTACTTTATTCCTTTCCGGTACTTTTTATTTCTAGAATATATATAATGATTTTTCTTAAAGCCTCTGTCTTATGGTTTTTTCTTATTTTTGTAGGTATCAATTTATCACAAATATAGCGGATTTGATTATTAGTGTTCTATCTTTCATGGTGATTGTTTTCGAGCTATTTAGTCTATTTATTTGCAAGGTTACCTTTGTCATGTTTTTCTAGAGGAATGTTGTACAGTTTAATGGGCTGAATACACCCTTTCCCTCTTTATACCCCCCTTCTATTATGCCTCATATATAATATATAAAGATACCAATCTACAACTATTATTCCATGATATACGGGTACAACGAATCATTAACTGCAAATGTATCTTTGTAATCCTATACATTTATATGAGATTACAAAGTTATTCACACAGTTGGTGTATCTAGCAAACTAGACAGAAATTATGAAATGTTTGATTTTTTCCTTACTTTAGACACTAAACACTAATTATATTCTAAATTTGAAGGTTCTATGTCTGCTAGAAGTGCCTTAGACTTTTGATGATCGGTCAGTCAGTCAGTGAGTGACAAAATTGCGAAAGTTTGACAAGTTATAATTCTTAAACTACTGGTTCAAATAAAATGAAATTTTAAATATACCGTGTTTACACAATGCCTAATTAGTAACTGAAAATTCAGGCTTCTTGCTTTAACGACAACGAAGTTATGGGGGGTTGAAAATGGTCTGAATTGCTTCGAGAAAAGGATAGTACGGCTGTGCCGCTTTTTAGCTCGACTTGGAGGGGGCACTGCCGTGCCCCCAGATTTACCACCCAAATATGGCCATAGGAAAAAAATAACAAAAAAAAATTGTCGCTTTTTTTTGCAACTTTTTCTGTTGCATTGTGTCGGAAGTCGCTTAAACTACCACCCGGCTTCGTTTTCGGTAGCAGTCTTGATATACCCTGTATTTAATTGTGGATATACCGGGTATCTCAAGACTGCTACCGAAAACGAAGCCGGGTGGTAGTTTTAGTGGCCACAAACACAATGCAATTAAAAATTTCGCATAGAAACGCGACAATTATTTTTTATGATTTTTTAAATATCGTCATTTTTGGGTGGTAAATCCATAGTTTTTGCTGGAATAATGATTTAAACTCTTTTATATCTTAGAGTCTTTATAAATAAAATGGTATACACTATTATTTAGGATAAAAATGTATTTACCACCCAAATACGACCATAGGAAAAAAAATAACAAAAAAAAATCGTCGCTTTTTTTTGCAACATTTTCTATTGCGTTGTGTCTGAAGTCGCTTAAACTACCACCCTGCTTCGTTTTCGGTAGCAGTCTTGATATACCCTGTATAACAAATTAGTATCGTTAATCCAGGTATTGTTTATATTATATTTAATTTTATTGCGTGTTAATAACAAATTTTGACAGCCTCGGTGGCGCATTCGGTTAGATGCTGTGAGACGAGAAGCCGCGGGTTCGACCCCCGCACCGAGATAAATAATTGTGCGGCCCACAAATATTTGTTTCGGGTTTGGGTGTTTGTGAGACCGAAAAGTCTCTCGTTGTTCCTGATACCCACGACACAAGACTTGATCTTAGTGTGGGATCAGGACTATTAATGTACCTGTTGGGTGTTATTATTTATTTAATTTAATATTGCTAAGAGACTCTCAGTGTTAATTTTTTGAGTCCTACAGTCAATACTGACTCCTATTTTCGAATTTTCTTGTTCCTAGAATGGGTAGGCAATCTAATAAAAATTGTATCTTTTTTCAATTTGTTTTTTATTTCCGTGTGTGGTGGCCTGATGGTAAACGGGGTGGAAGTGGCAGCCAATATTTTCACAGCGGTCGCGGTTTTGAATCTCAGGGCACGACTCCGACTTTTCGGAGTCATGTGAGTATTTATAGTTCATCAACATACACTAAAAAGGCGAAGGAAAATATCATGAGGAGACCAACATACTCTAGCGATTTGTAAGAATTTTTAAGGTATGTAAAGTCTGCCAATACGCACTACACCAGCGTGGTGCACTGTATGGCTTTAACACTTTCAATCGTAATTTCGATTGTAGAGGAGGCCCGTGCCCTGCAGTGGAACGTATATGGGTTGATAAATACAGAATGTTTTTTATTGGTTTATTGGTATTTCCAGTTACGTAGACTCATTTGTGTTTGTGAAAAAATAGTTATAAAATATCATAAATAACCTCTAAACTTATTTATAAATAAAAATAAATATTTTCTGCCTTGCATCCACGAGTTTTTTCATTTAGACTTAACCAAAAGGTGAAAATTAATCGCCGTTAACTTATTTACATCAATAACTAATGGGTTTGTTCACCTTTATGTAGCTTAGACATAAAAATAACACCTGGTCGTGTCTGTGAATATTATTATCCGAATAAGGTAAGCACCATATTCGGACTTCCTGCGTCCAAAATATATAGTCATTATGATTTTTTTTGCTAATTAATATTGCTCTTTCGAGCGTTAAATGTTATGGTCTTGTATATTTTGATGTCTGGGATCGTCGCTTATAGATCAAGAGCCGACGGCCGCTTGATTTCATAATTTTATAAAAACTGGAAGTTTGTCTGTGCATGCATGTAACATAGCCATCTCATTATTAATAATTGACAGCCTTAATAAGTAAGATACCGACTGTGAAACGAGGGCCTTGGGTTCGATCCTCGCACCGAGACAAATATTTGTGAGTATTTGTTTCGGGTGTGGGTGTTTGTGAGACCGAAGACTCTCGTAGTTTTTGGTACCAATACAACACTTAATTGATCTTAATGGGATGCGGACTATGTACATATGTGACTGTTGCGTGCATTTATTTAATTAAATTTATTGATGAAATACCTAATATTGAAGCCGATTACTTCCAAAGTCACCACAATCTAAATTTCATAATTGTCGATCGTGTACGAGTAATGCTTATGTTGGAGACATGCGAAAACTTTCAGCTATAATAAAATTACGTTAATTTGGCGTGCACGGGCTCTTGGTCTATTTAGTTTTAGAATATATTTTTGTTTTGTTTCAAATAACTATTGAACTCCTATCTACAATTGCAAAAAAAAAACTCAAAACTGCGACCAATGCGACCAAATCTAGTCCACATCTCATAAGTTTTGTTCAAAATTTGTCGCCCGAATTAAGAGTCCACATTGTTTTTTTTATCCACCCTCATATCGATAATAATAGAATCGCATGGGACAGCCTATTAGATCGTCTCGTTAATCTAATGATCCGTGATTCGTATGGGATTGTTACTCCATTTCCCATGCAGGTAGACTATTAAAGACTATTAAGTATTTTTTGACCGTTAGTAATTTCATATGATATTGTTTGCGGGGAAATAAAAAATGTTTTTAGATTTTATGTCTGGTCATACCGAGTACAAATATTGAAATGTTAAAATAAAGTGCAATATGTGTTTTTTTTTAAATTGAGATGTTAAAATATCGTGCATGGTGTGATGTAATTAATATTGTTTTTTTGTTAATATTCAATGTATTTAATGTGAAGGAAATATTTTTTTTACCAAACATAACATCGATTTTCAAAACATTTTCCTGCCAATAGAAAAGCATTAAAAAAATTTGTAACTTAAATAATTATTTTCCATTTTCAAAAACTCGATTATCATAATTACGAACGCGATTATTAAAACCAAATATAAAAAAAAAAGATAACCCTCAAATCGTCTTAAGTCGCATAACCAGTCGCCTAACAAATAACGCGTAGTGATTCAATAAGCCAACCCTAAACCGCTGTAACGATGTTTAAATCCGACAATTACAGGGCTTCTTTGGCCATTGTTTATTGCGTTTGTGTTTCACGTATAATGTACGACGTGCTTTATTTTAAGATGTTTTTATGTGTTTTTACAACAGTTTAAGTATTAGTAAAGATTTTAGTGCGGAGGTACTGAGTTATGCGCGTTTTGGTGAGATATCTCTTTGGGTTTAAACAAGATGTTACTATAAATAAGTATGACGGCACTACGTCTTAATGTAGGCAGGTTTTGTTTTGGTATCTACATTGTTTTGTATCAGCTCATCATTTTTCCTAATAATCTCAGGAATTCTGGAAAACCCAGAGTTCGATTTAGAAGTCTTAGTCCTAGCACGCATTTTAACCCAATGCTGAAGCACATTTTATTAAGTCCGGCAAACTAACAAAGAGATCACCTGATGCCACGTGATCACTACTTTACATGAACGTTCACAAGTTCAGTTCAGAAGCTCAACAGTTCTTTGAATATGAATGTGTTGTCAGTCCATCAAATCGGTAGGAGAGCAGGGTTCTAGATGAAGAAAAAAGGATCAAAGAAGGAAAGGGTATTGGGTATCTGCATTAGAAAATCTGGTTGATATCTGTATGGTATTGGAGTTTAAGCATGTTTTTCTTCACCATGATAGTGCGACACAGCTGAATGTACATACGAGTATTATCTATAAGCAGGGAATAATGACAGGTGTCTCATGCCTTTTGATGCCCTAGCCGCCATCCATACCTAGTGAAAGGCCACCCGGGGGCATTAATTGATATGCCGGCTTAGTATTAACAGTATCAATGACTTATTAAACTGGACGTACTCTGAGCGTTAAAACAGTCATCATGAAGAATTAATTATAAATTCAACGAAACAATAACCTGTTTAAAATTCGTGACATAATATCCAAAAGATTACGCGCATTATACAACTTATGTAAACAAACATTAACTTTTTATTAAGCCATTACATTTTTACGTCAAGTCGTTTGAATAATACCTGAAAATTTGAGAGTGCACTAAAATACTTTATTGGAAGTTCAGTTATCACCCGGAATAATTAAAACCATTGTCTTGAGCCAAAAGAAATTACGGTCACCATAAATTGTAAGCTCGGCGTTATTTAAGACACCATATTTAAAATAGTACTATAAAAACATCATAGTATTTGACCAGATTCATTGGTCTGTCGCGCCCCATCGCGTGGCTTCAGATTTACCAAAAGCCGTTCGTTTTTTAGGGTTGACACAGTTCAGTGTATACTGGTTTTAGAAGAGCAAAAAATTTAAGGTTAGGAATGGATTGTGAAATAAAACTTGGGTGGTAAATTCGTTTTAAACCGATATGTAATTTATTTAAATACGTGCTGTAGTCAAAGTATATTTTTTTATGTATTTATGTTTGTATAAGAAATTGTAACAGAAATTCTCTTCACACACAAATCAGATCTACGTATTAAGCTTGCCGATTATTTCCATTACTGATTATGTTTTATTAACATTGTAAACCTAATTATGTTTATTTAGTTAATCGATAGTTTTACGAAAATTGTAACAAAAAATGGTTTATATCTGTAGTCAAATGCTAACAAATTTTATGCCTAACATAAGAACTTAGTGTGGCCAATGGGCCCCGTCATCTTACCTTAATCCGTCCCTGTCAACAGATCTGTCTGCCTTCTACGGGGATCTTGACGGTTTTAAATATTTTATTGGTAGTTAAAGACGTTTTATTACGCGACTCCCAGATTAGTGTAATGAGTAAAATCATCGAGGGTGACAAAGATCATTGACATTGCCTAAGATGGTAATGAATTGTGTTTTACTTTTCTGTTTGCGTCTAAGAGTAGTCTTGGTTGTTTGAAACTGAAATGGGAGGACACGGGTTCGACCCCGCATCGAGACAAATGTATTTAAAATTCATAACATTTATTTCGGTGTTTTTGCATATTGACCAAATGCTACCATAGTAGATTTCAAAATAATAAATGGGGAGGTTTTGTGTTTGGCTTACATATAATTAGGATATATGAATGATAGCATGTTATTTAATAAAAAAACTATGCGTATCTTTAAAATTTTTTTCATATGTAATTTATCTCCAATTCCCTTAAGACGTTCCGGCAACACACTTCAAATTATTTACAATCTAATAACTATTCCCGAATGTTTACATCCGGTTAACCTCTGATTGATTTAAAAGCCATTACAATTTATACGTGACGTCCAGGAGTCCCTCGGGATAGAAACAAAGGAATCCGGGAATGTAGGATGTTTACGACAGCATTAATTTTCATTTGAATACCTCAGACCAGGACGCTTTTGATGGTTTAATTTATTTTGTACAAATTTAAGGATATTGTATTTTGTATTATTGTTATTTGATATACCAGCCAAGTTAAGAATCCTATTAAGTGCTTAGTATATCTCTACATAGTATAAAATAAATTCGCTTACAGTTTGTCTATCCCTACATATGTATGTAGATCTTTAAAACTACGCAACGGATTTTGATTCCGCTTTGTTAATCGATAAATTAATAATCAAGGGGATTTTTATGTATATAATAGATATATAGTATGTCCCAGTTTGTAGGTAAATTAAAATGTATTTGGTGTAGAGTGGAATCTATTAAACCCAGGCGAAACTAGGATGGGCTGCTATAGTTTTCAATAAGAAGTAAATAACCTGGTAGACATTATTAGCTGGATGCCAAATCAGAGTAATTGCTAAGATCTAATTAAAATCTTCTTGCAATGACCGTAAAATGACTGATTTAAGGCTACCAGTTTCACATGTATTTCACTACTAAATATAACCTGTGATGTTATTTAATTACTCAAAAAGGTTTTTCAATTAATTTCATCAATATAATCTTCAATAGAATTAATTATTTTAAGGTATAAAAAGAAAATATTCAGAAAGTTAACATGTGCTTATATTCATTAATATTGGAAAAATTATTACGTATAGCAAGAGCTCAGAAACAATTTTAAGCTTAAGGCTTGTTATTCAATCTTACAACTACAATACCTACAGCAACTATTATGCCATCCACACCTTCTCATTTATTAAACCAACCCTAAACAAATACCAAGGTCTGTTTGATCCTAAACGCTCGAACCCGCTCTCCCCATAATTGGGTTAAGGTGTACAAATTGAGCGATCACAGCATGAAATTCAAATGTAGCAGAGACAAAGACAATAGGCAGTAAACAAGCACTAGCCTTGACAGTGTAATTATAAAGAGCTATTATGTTGCGATCACGAAGCGAAGGGGCCTGGTTTTGTTCAAATTTACACGGGAGCCGAAGGTTTAGACTAGGCAGCTTGAATTCGTTGGTGTTCGCGAGCATTCGGATGCAGACTTTTGGATGCGGGCCCCTTGGCTTGGTAGAATAGGTGTATATTTTAATTTTTTGCAATTGCTGTTCTCTTAGATTAAGAGATATGTTTCGGTTTGGTCTTCGCGAGCATTTGGATGCAGAGTTGTGGAAAAATAATGTGGACTTATGAATGGGATGTTGTTTTTAGATTAGGCGGTATAGTCTAAGTAGACGATGAAGAATGGTTCGGTGGTGATCGTGAATCTTCGGAAAAGGTATTTACTGGAATGGACACTGGAGTTCGGAAAATGTTCTGTCGGGTCGCAAATGGTGGGATGATTAACAAGTAATTAAGCAGATGAAGATAATGAGAGCACTAGTGGATTCATGAATAATTAAATTGTGGTCAATAGTGAAATTTGCTTCATGTAAGTTGATGTTGAAAATTAAGAATAGTCTGCAGCCCACAGATTCGCTTAATTTGGCAACAAGCTAATGACATAATTAATTACCACCAGCTGTGTACAGCCACTAAATAAAGCAAACTCAATAGACTTTTTTTAAATGTCAGAACAACCAAAATTTTAAAAGATTCCTAAAATAAATTTAGCTACTTATAATAATTATTTTTTAGATTAGCAACAAAATAGGCATAATGATCGCTGCTATGAAAACGCGTCGATTCATTATGTCGTTATAGGTGTGGCAAGTTTGGCTTGGTTTTTACTCGTAAATTATTGCGTTTAGCTTAACAGCTGCTGGCCTCCTTGACTCGCGGCCGCTTGCGATACAATTGTCATCGTCTCAGTTGATTGTTTACTAATTTATAGTTTCATTTTTTTCTTCTTAGGCGGAACTTTGTGAGATTAAAGGCTGGTTTACGATTAAGCCTAGTTGACTAGGTAGTATCTTGTCACGGCATTATTATGAACTACTCCATATTTCTTGAAAAAATTGTCGGACATGGCACAAACTTTGCTATTCAAAAATTTAAACTAAGTTGTCAATATAAATAAGAAATATTTAATACAACAAACACAGAAGTATTTTTTTAGTCAGCACCTTATAGAATTGAAAATCGACTTACAAAAAAACTATTTCGAGATAATCATCCCCCTTTTTTGGCTATAAGATTTTGCCTAAAGCGATATAACCACCATATATACCCTTTTTCTGTATGTTTTACCGTATTTTAAAATAAAGACGAAGCAAATCAATTATTATTAACAAAAATAATAACCAATCAACCCAAAAAAATCAATATACCAATTTCTGTTCAGGATGCAAAATATTAGCTGCAAAGTCTATGGTACTCTCACTGCCTTTCTCCAAACTCACTTAAACATGCAATTTAAATTTTCGTTTTAACTTAATACGCCATAATCCTCACCATCAACTCGAAAATACGTTGGCCAATTAGCATGCCATTTCTCTAGTCCTAGGTTGCCTATGAGCTAAACTAAGCTAATGATTAATGATGGAAGAACAGTTAGTGTAAATGACCTAGGATATACTTGGATAGTAGTCAACATGTCTTAACGTGACCTAGACTGAACAAAAAGTTTTACAGAAACACCTATTGTGGTTGGCGCTTAGGAAGATTTGTTTTGATTTCTATTGTGGTATAAATAAAGTTTGTTTTTGCTTGTTTTGTTTGGATTGTCGATTGCGGGTATTGTGCGGTGTTGCGCACGCGACGTTGGTGTCATGATCAAAAGTGTGGTAAGTAGAAAAACAATAAAAAGGATGAATTTCAAGAAATCGATAAAATTTCTTAATAATCAATATATAGAATTAACGAACAGGTTTGACATAGATGATCTTTAACAAAAATACACGTGAGGAATTATAATTTTGCAGTTAATTTTCGTTGATTTCTTTTAATTCGACTTCCAATAAAAATGTAAAATTTACCTGTAATTGGCTTGCATATTTGTATAATCATATTTTTTCTGTGATTATTCTGTAAGTTTAGTGTGTAATCTGCTGGTGAACCTTAAATAAATAAAATAAAATGAAATGTAGGGAGAAGAATCAAAGCGACGAGAAAGTTTTTTGTAAGAATTATCACTTTTTTTTATTGCATTCAATGACGAGACGAGCAAGCCGTTCGCCTGATGGTAAGCGATACGACCGCTCATAAACAGTATCAACATTCCACTGCGCTCGCCATCCTGAGACATAAGATGTTAAGTCTCAGTCAGTCCAGTAGTTACTCTGGCTACAATGTCCTCCAATCCGAAACACAACAGTGCATTTACGCAGTGTTGTTTCACGGGAGAAATAGACATTGCGGTGGTACCTACCCAGATGGCCTCTCACATATGAGAGACCTACCACCAGTATCACTTTATAGAAACGTTACATTATAGCAAGATAAAATTTAGTATAATAATATGATGTTAGTGAATAATAAATGCTTATAGCACTTTTTGCGTATGCTATTGTTGTCGTCTTCTGCGTTTATGGCAGCGACCAAGAATATTTTTTCGCCTCGATCGGCCTCTAAAGTAGCAAACAAATCCAAATCCGATTATGATAATCTTTTTTTGTTTTTCTTTAATAGTTGTTTTGTGTTTTAGGTTATCAACAACAACGTTAGGCCAAAAATCATCTTCACCACGACCATTCTGTCAAAATAACACCGCAAAGGAAGAAATCTTCTTATTTAAAAATTTTGTATTTTTGACTTACTTTCTTGACCCTGCACATACATTTCAGCATACAATAGCATACCGCGTGTTTTCTCCGGTACAGTTACTTCAGATATTTTCCCACGATCATCGTGTCCAATAAAAACTGCTTTTAATGCTTGCCACCGAAGCACATCACTTACTTATGCAAGTAACCTGCTAGGGGAAAGTGACCTCTATTGTACTTTCAATAAGGTGTATGATTGTTTTGAATGGTAATCACGTTGGTTTTGCTTCTAATTAGCGTTAGTTTTTCACGACACGCGCTATATCCGCGTTTTCATATTTTTGCTTAGTTTTTTTGTAGTTTTTACGCTTTCAGATTGCTATCAGTTGAATGAGTCATATGAAGAAATATTACTAATTTTGATGCTCGTTTACCTTTAATTACTTTGTACATTAGTTGATGAATAGTTGCTGTTGTTGCAATTATCTTATCTGTTAATTGGATTTTAGATTATTTTACTGTTGTATTGCGAAAGAAAATGTGAGTTTGTTTTTGATAACATTACGTGTCAATGTGCTACTTATTTGTTTAAAAAATAATATCGCTTTAATTTTGCTTTGAAGTAGATTCACGTAATTTTACGTTTCTGAAATCCAATTAATCCTTGTACTTTAATCTATACTCACAGTAGGATGAGCCATGGAGTCTATATTAGTTTTCTGAAAAAATAAAAATAGGTGTCAAGAACTCATAAATGCTGGCTGATAATTCTACCATCGTTATTTTCATAAATACATACATTTTTCTCAAAAAATGGTAGGCAGATGTGCTATCAGGACACCCACATATAAATAAATATACTCAAAAAATTAAAAACAAAACATTACATCAACGTCTCAACTATGTGAAATGGAACGCAACTTACATTATGTTGAACGAGGTCAGTAACACGACAGATGTAAACGGCACTTAAATAGCTCTATTTAAATAAATTCGACAAATTTATACCATCAATAATTAATTTAATTTAACACGTACTCAAAATGTGTTAAAGAATACGTGTTGTGGGTAATATTTTTACTGAAAGTGCATTTTTACGCTTCTTTTGACAAGTTGTTTTTAGGGTTGGGAGTTTTTTTGTTGTTGAAAAAACGTGAATTTACATCTGAAAATATATTTTTGTATATTTCCGCTTACAATCTTCTCTCTCCGCTTACAATTTTCCGCTTAATATCTCTTATAATACCCGTAATATATTGCCCTTATATACTTTCTTGATAAATGAAACACAGGAAATATTGAAATAAAACTATTATTTACGGATTTTATCGCGAATTTAGTTTATTTTTTTAAATTTTTGACCTCCCGACGTTTCGATTACTTTACAGCTTTCGTCGTCACGGGGCGGACTGAAAGGAAATCATATATTTTTATTTTCTCTTAGACGAACAACGTTCGATAGACCTTAATATTATTCCTCATTGCTTAAATTAATGGATATAATTTGTCATCATATTAAGTTACATAATCATTGAGCTTTGTTTAATATTGAGTATATTTCATTATTTATGTTTTATATTTTCACCTTCTTTTCATTACTTACTGGTGGTAGGCTTCTCATATGTGAGAGGCTGCCTAGGTGGGTACCACCGCAATGTCTATTTCTCCCGTCAAACAGCAGTTTAAATGCACTGTTGTGTTTCAGATTGAAGGACATTGTAGCCAGAGTAACTACTGGACATATTGAGACTTAACATCTTATGTCTCAGGATGGCGAGCGCAGTGGAATGCCAAGCATTGTTTTGTAATTCAAGGTGTTGTTTGGTTTTGCTACTGTTCATGAGCGGTCGCATCGCTTACCATCAGGCGAACGGCATGCTCGTCTCGTCATTCAAAGCAAAAAAAAAATAAAAATTTGGAATCATATTTTTTTCGTTTAAAACCTAGCAGCTGGTAAAACAATACATCCGGATTATAATATTTCCATCACCAGTTTTAAATTCAAGTTTGCCTTCCAACCCTATATTGCAATCCTTAGTATAATAACAACCTCACTCGCATTACAGCTTGAAAGTGAAATTTTTCGTATACTTTATGGCCCTTGTATCTGAATAGGCCTTTTATCGTCCCCCATTTTTAGCAATGGCGACAAATGCTTCGCTTAATCGTTAAAATTAATGTTATGGGAATTGTAATTTTTGTGGCGGTTTTTTCCTGGCATATAATTTTGGCGAATATTGCTCGAAAATACGTATTGTTGGGGATAAATGAAATCCGAAATGTTGCTGCTAATATTTATTAAGGGTATGTACTAAAATGAAAATCTTTATGACGTATAAATGAGGTTGCATTTAATGTGTACAAAGAAAATTGTTAAGCAATAACTTTTACAGTGGCCACCGCTAAATTAAAAGTAAACTATTTTAGGTCATCTCATAACTCTAAAATTTCGTGTTTGGATTAAGGGCTGTTTAAATAAATTTTAAGGCTAGGCTACTATTGACTTTGTCAATTATTTATTTGTTAAAATTAATCTCCCCCAAAAGTACATTCCGAAAATAAAAATACTAGTCCAGCTCAGTATTTTACTTTCAAAATGAAAAAAGGACAATACATTACAACTGTAAAAATCACAACACTTTACGAGTTAACCCTCAAACGCACTGGTTATTTATTCCCACCCCTACGCAGAAGCCGCGGTCCAAATGACCGTACATAATGACCTAACTATTGTCCTCGCCCCAATGTTTGCGAAGCCTCATTTATTTTTATATCTCTATGGGATTTTTAACAGTAAAAAAAGGAAAGAAATGACGGACATTGATGGCGGAATTGATGTGTCGTGACGGTATTTGAAATTTTAATTTCGGTCATTTTTTTGCTGTGGTCGTTTTGATCCGGTCGCTTTGGACGATTGAATCGTGACTTTTGTAGCACATGTCATTAATTGTCTACCCAAAATGATATATAAGAAAACCAATTAGTTCAAAGGCACCTTTGGCAATTATTAAAGTACTCTATTGCGTATTTCAACTATAGAATGGATGGATATAGAATGGGCTATCAAAATTGAGATCATTAGTTGAAACACAGAATCAGATTTTCAATCCAAGTTACTTGTATATCTTACTGTACTTAAAAACTAAAGACCGTAAATACCAGACAAGTAAACACCACAAAGTGTGGCCAGTATATTAATATATATTTTTCATTGCTTTGAATGGCGAGTCGAGTATGCCATTCGCCTGATGTTAAGCGATACGACAGCTCATAGACAGTAGCAAAACCAAACAACACCACGAATTACAAAGCAATGCTTGGGGCTCAATATGCCTGGTAGTTACTCCGGCTGCAATGTCCTTCGAACAGGAACACTACAGTATATTTACATTGCTGTTTGGCAGGAGATATAGACATTGCGGTGGTACCTACCAAGGCGGTCGTTTACATATTATGAGAGACCTACCACCAGTAAATTAATATAGTGTAGTAATTGGCATTAGGGCACACCTTTTTTTCGTTTTTAGGTTGCCTCTGAAAACCAGCGCTGTTTTGTCATTCCTATGATAATTCAGCATTAATGCTGAGAAGGCGTCCCATTGGCACGTTTCCGAATGGTTCTAATTATTCATTACGTCTTACTTTTTAATTTTCTTTATGTTTGTTACTATTTCTTTTTGTTTATACTTTTTATTCTCCTTTGGTGCTTGTACTGCATGTGATGTGTTGTAATAGGTAATAATATTAGCTTAATGGTTGTAATCGTGCCAATAAAAATACTCTCTTTCTTTCTTTATATATAGTACCTCCCCAACAGGGCACAGGACTGTGCTAATATTTTTTGTCAGTGGTCAAAGACTTCAACTAGAACCAATATAAAATGCTTTAAAACCTTAATTGTGAATCAGAAGGTCGTTTACAGTGATTGCCTTTTTTTTTAAAAGTCACGAACAAACAAGAAATCTATTTTATAGTTGATTGCAATCAAAGCATATATTTGAACTTGGTATTAAACATTAACTGGAAACGGGCACGCAACAATCTTTTCAATCCTTTGTTGATTTAATTAGTTGTTGTCACGAAATCTTTACAAACGAAATTTTCTGAAAAAACATTCACCGTACTTAGTTTTTGTTTAGATTTAATTGTAGTATTAACAGTGTTGCTAAAGCCCTTTTTAGTATATTTGCCTTTCTCTTTCCAAGACGTAGAAAAGAATAATATATCAAGTAACCGAATATTATCGTATCGTTGTTTAACTGAAAAAAAAAACAAACAAATGAATCAATGAAAGTTTTACCCTTAATATTTATTATTTTTATTGTATTAAAATTTAAAATTTAATTTATTTAAGCCTATTGTTCAGTACTTGTAACTTTTGTAACAATCACTATATTGTAATCTGATTTTGAAAAGAGCAACGCTAGAGTTTTTTGCCCGTTCTTCTCTAGTGAAAAGCGTTTTCCGAACCAGGTGGTAGATAAAAAAATCACTGAACCTAAATTATGTAATTTAATAGATTCAATAATTTATTTTCATTTAATTTCAGTTCAACAATTACTTACACAAATAATCATTGAAGCGATAAAGTAAACAACCAAACCATATCAAATTGTTTTTTCAAAGAGAAACTTCAAAGCAACTGTGTAAGAGGGAATGAGCTAATTAGTAATTAGGTCAAGTCGTCAGGAAATGGAATAAAACTAGCGTTTTTTTCCTCCCCTCTCACTTGCAGCTCGCGACAAGAACCAACATGAGAAACTAGGACAATTGTTCTACTAAGTGATATTTTAATCCCATCAAAAACATCCTTTAAAAAAATTCCAAGTCTCGCAGCTCAGGTTTTTTACCGCAAAAAGTTGTGAGATGAATGTAATACCAAGTCGATTAATTTATTTAGTACTTAAGGGACCTTCTATATAAAGTTATTACGTTAGTCATTACCATATCAATATTAAAAAATCTTTACGTTTTAAATAAATAGATCGACTTGGCCAGCAGCATTATGTATAAAGTCGAAAGACGGTCAGTCAGTCACGTCAGTGACAAAATTAAGAAAGTTTGACTAGTTACAATTCTTAAACTACTGGTTCTAATTGAATGAAATTTTAAATATACCGTGTTTACACAATGCCTGCTTCGTAACTGAAAATTCAGGCTTCATGCTTTAGCCACAACGAAGTTATAGAGGGTTGAAAATGGTCTGAATTGCTTCGAGAAAAGGATGTTTCGGCCATGCCACTTTATAGCTCGACTTGGAGGGGGCTCGGCCGCGCCCCCTGATAGTATGTTACTAATTACTTATTACAATAAATTTTATAAATAAAAAAGAGTGCGTGTACTCATGTACACGCGTTAGAAGTTATACTTCTTTGGCGTATAGAAAAAAAAAAAATTAAAATGCTGTAGTGATTAACGACAAATATAAAAATTAATCAAAAAGATTTTATTTAAATAAAAAAGGTTTTATTAACGTAACATTATTCAGTTCAGTTCAGTTTTTCTTTTTATGTGTTATTTTATTAAAGATTTTTCATTTTCAAGTGACATTCTATCTTGAAAGAAGTAAATCTTCTTACGTGTGAATATTATTTATATAATTGTCTCTATTTATGTAGCTTGATATATTCTTCTTAGTTCACATAAAATAAAAAGTCTGAACGCATGCATTAATATTTGACAACCAATTTAAATGTCAACCGCTTTTCATTACTGTCATTAATTTACATCTTTAAAATCTAAAATACGCCATTAATCGAATATTGTGGATATATGTTGTCGATTCGAAACCTTTATTTAAATACGTTATTTAATTTGAGGGAAGAGTTTACCGTATCGACGGTATGACATTAAATGTTTGACAGTAACAAACCCATGACGTGTTCTAAATATAAAAATACTAGAATATACAACTTGAACATAGTTATCGGTTTTTATGCCACTTAGAACTAACTTCATGTTGTCGCTATCGGTGTGCGCGCGCATCGTAAAAATTCACTCTCATCATTTTTCTCCATCGCGCCAAAAGAAGTATAACTTCAATAAAATCGCGCCTTTTTTGAGAAAGGGTAGGCAGAGGCTTTTATGTACCACGCTGTGATAGGGGGCGAACCTATCGCTATGTCGGGCACAAATTCCTGGCTCTGGACTGAATATGGGTAGGTAGGTAGTAATACAGAAAAAAAAATCCTGAGCAAACTTGGATAACTGAAAGCATTCCTTTTTTTGAAGCAAGTTTTAACGATGTGTGAAAAGTCTAACAAACTGTATTAGGGCAGTTATCAATCGTATTAGTGGTAGGTAAACTAAAAGAAGGAATCCTAACAACATTGAAGTCAGACATATCTCATGGCTATTAAGGGTAGACAGAAGAAAGTTAATAAATAAGTCCATTCACATGATATAGATTAGTTATAGAATGATAGTTTTAAGAAACTAAACGAATATAACATTGGACTTCACATAGTAAATGCGAAGCAGATATCATTATTGTTCGAGAGGTATACGTTATGAGACTTAAAAATGTGTCTCAGGATGGCGAGCGCAGTGGATTATCAAGCATTGTAGTTAGGTTTTCAAGCGGTCCTATCGCTTACCATCATGCGAATGGCATGCTGGTTTCACTATTGACAGCAATAAAAAATAATATAATAATGACAAGAGTAATGTCCAGTAGCATGATTTTATAGAATCTGTTATTTATTTCTCCCGCTAAACAGCAGTGTAAACGCAATGTTTTTTTTTTGCATTGATCAAGTTATTTTTATAATGTTGATAAGATTAAAAATAGCATACAATATGGAGGACTTTTGTCCTTGCAATAGTCTGATAAAAATACCTGATAACAGATTTTATTCTCCGCGTTCGAATCCCAGGGCACACCTCTGACTTTTCGGAGTCATGTGTGTATTGATAGTCAATCACCACGCACTAAAACGGTGAAGGAAAACATCGTGAGGAAACCTGCATACCATAGCGATTTATAAAAATTGTATGGTATGTAAGTCCGCCAACCCGCACTAGGCCAGCGTGGTGGACTATATGGCCTAACCACTCTCAATCGTACTGTCTATTGTAGAGTAGGCCCGTGCCCTGCAGTGGGACGTATATGGGCTGATACAGATACTATTACCACTTACCCATAAAAATATAACAATTAACAAATTAAATACGCGAATTTTTAAAACAGTATTGTCACAGCATTATTAAATTCAGTTCGCAAAGTGTTCTCAGCTGAAGCCCAATTATTTTCCGCTTGGAGACGGCATGTTTGCGGAGATCTTCATAATTCTGCCCGTGACTTGGATGGCCACTCGAATTTTGCATAACCAATTAGTTTTGTGCCAACTAAAACGGATGAGCTGGGTTGAGGGGTTTCGTAAATAAAATTATTTTTTATAGTGATATTGTTTGTAATTTTATGTTTTAATATAGTTATGATTTTGATAATTGCTAATTAGGGTGCTTGTTTTTCAAATTCGATAATCATTTTTATTAAGATTTTAAATAAATGTTTAACTATCCGTACGGGATGGGAATGATGGCTGCCTCAGTGGCGCAGTTGTACCACGGTATTATAGCAAAGCTGTGGTCTCGGGTTCGAATTTCAGGTTGGGTAAAGTTGTATTAGATTTTTCAGTTCATTAAAAGCCCGGAGACAGAAATTTGTGCCCGTAATGGTGATAGGCTCGCCCCCTATCACAATGTGGGAAGGAAAATATAAGACAAAACATGGGTTTCTTTGTTACAGCTCTGCCTACCTCTTCTGAGAAAAAGACGTGAGTTTATTTATGTATTAGATAGGAATGGTAGGAATGGTATTACAAAAAAAAAACTCAATTGTATCTTATAGTTCTTGGCTTTGCATTGTCTTGGCCATCGGACCGAATAACTAATATTATATCATTCAAAATAATTAATTGATAGATCACATTTTATCTAATTATTACAATTGATAACTTTACAACATAAAACATACCTATAACACTAGAAGTGTTTTGATAATCCATTAAAAAAAAACATTATGTTGCAGAAACTCTCTTTGCTAATCTGTCTTTTTGTTTTAAAACAATTACCATCACATTTTGAACTTTACAACGGTCAATTTAAGATTAAAATTAAGATAACAGCGAATATTTTCATAGATAATGCCAGTGGCACAGTGTTTGCATATGCAAAAGGGCGCTTTGAGTGTTTTTCCTATTGATTAAACGGTTGAGCGACGGAACAGTCGAGAACAGAAGGCTTTGTTACTTTGAAGAGTAAAATACGAGTATTTGATTAGACATACACTTAATTGTATAGTTTCACAAATCTTAATGAGGTTAAATTGTTAGAGTATCCAATTAAAAATGTTTCAGTAACACACAAAGCAATGCTTCGCATTCCACTTGCTATCTCGCTTACCATCATGAAAAATGAATTGTGAAGTCTTAATGTGTCCAGTAGTTATTCTGGTTAAAATATCCTTCAAAACGAAACAAAACAGTGCATTTAGTGCTGTTTGGCGGGAGAAATAGAGACGAGATTCTAAATAAATGCTACTTTGGTAAACTTGCGTCTCAGGATGGCGAGCGCAGTGGAATACCAAGTATTGCTTTGTAATTCAAGCTGTTGTTTGATTTTGCTTATGTTTGTGAGCAGTCAAATTGCTTACCATCAGGCGCCCGCTCTTCTCACCATTCATTGCAATAAAAAAGAAGATTCCACTTTCGTAACAATCAACCACATTGTATTAATCAGAAAGAAAGAAAATCTGTTTATTTTCCACAGACGACCAAATGACGTTAAAATAAATAAAAAAAAGGTTGATTAAGGTTTGCATGTTATGACTATTAATTAAATATATTTATACACTAAATTTATTGAATAAATTAATCATTTACAAAAAAAAACAAATATAAACACCATTCTACTTGGCTGTACGAAACTAATAATATTTAGTTTAAGCGAATGTTTGTACAAATCGAGAGAAACTGTCGGACAATAACATTGGATTGTCAATTAGATCCCTCCGAGGGCCTCGTCTGCTAGCCGATGCTAAGGTGTTGTCACAGTAAACCCCACTGGTTTTGATAGGAGTCTAATTATGTGGGGTTTTGGTATGGTAATTGCGTTTAGATATGTTTTGGGTGGTAAAGACATTAATTGAAATTATATAGATATACTGCATTGTATATTACGCTGGGTAGCCCGTTAGTAAACGGACCAGACGCAAATGCCAACACATTCACGATAGTCGCGGGTTCAAACCCCAGGTCACACTTCTAACTTTTCACTCACATGTGTATAGATAGTCAATTATCACGCACTATAACGGTAAAGGAACACGCGAGATTTGTAACAATTTCTATGGTATGTTAACCGCACTAGACCAGCGTGGTGAACTGTATGACCTAACTTTGTCAATCGTCTTCTCGATTACAGAGGAGGCCCATGCTCTGCAGTGGGATGCATATGGACTGATACAAATACAGATATATATTGTGTTCAGTGTTAAAAGTTATTCCAATATTTAAAACCTTTTAGCTACTTTCGAGAAGAAATCGCGTAGTTTGCACTGCCTTTGTGCAAACCAGAACCCAGTGGTGCAAGAAGGAATATATCTGACTGCATAAATGTGACATACATAATCAGAAATAGTTGTACGATGAAGGCACGCAGTTTTTTTGGAGTGTCTCTTCTAATTTAATTTCCTATCTATACGATCATCATCTCAACTACACGAAATCCACTACTGGACATAAGATCTCCACATCGACCTGTTGGAAGCGGCCTGCATCCAACAATTTCCTGCAACCTTAGCTTATCTATACGATATATTAATATATTATGATCAGAGACAAAAACAATGAAGACAGTACTGACGATTCTTCTTTACAAATGCAACACTTGAAACACATTTTTAAGCGACAAAATGGTAGTATTTTTAAAGGTTTCAAATCTTGTAAGCAACTGAATACAGAGTATTTGGAATTAATTAATTATTTTTTACTAGCGGCCTGGCCCCGCTTCACCCGGGTACAAATAGATTTCTGTACAATAATATGTATATAAACCATCCTCTTGAATCACACTATCTATTAAAAAAAAATCGCATCAAAATCCGTTGCGTAGTTTTAAAGATTTAAGCATACAAAGGGACATAGGGACATAGGGACGTAGGGACATAGGGACAGAGAAAGCGACTTTGTTTTATACTATGTAGTGATTAATTGTTTAGTAGTAGCTTTAGATACTTAGTAAATCTCTAAAATGGTCTAAGAAGGAACAGTCTTTTACTATGATGTTTTGTCACTATTAAGTTTATATATGTTTAGTTAGCCCATTTAACCGGCCTATCGATGAGATAGTTCTTGTTTTGTTATTGTTTTCTCTTATCCCGAATAAAAGCGTTGCCTAGTTTGGGGCCCTCCGGATATTTATTTTATTTTGTTTGTTATTATTAGTAAGTTATTGTCAATCTTTGTTATTAGCTATTGTAAAACCGTTACCTTGTTATTAAAATAAAATAAAAAAACTATTATTTATTCATTTGAAGAGGCCTTTACTAAAGAGAGGTTCCTAAAATTAAAAATATATTAATAATACAAATTAGAAAATAATAAGCAATAGTTTTTTTTTTTATTTTTACAATTAGATTATAGGCAATAAAGAACTCTTTTTTTTAAGAATTTTACTATAAACTAAATTAAGTAAATGTACCTACTCTATTTACGCTACTAGGAACTAAAAGCTCGATTATTTTTATTTATTTTATTTTATTATCGTTTTGAAATCGAAATACCACAAAAGTTTATGAATGTTTGTCAATTTTAAAACTCTGAAAATGTAAGATGACGTTGTGCAATAACATTTCTCTTTGCAGTGCTTCACTCTATCGTTTATTACCACTAACGGTTAAGTTATTTTAACTAAAAACCCATTACGGTCATTATTTACGATTTATATCTGGTATAAATGGCGTGTTCATAAGTCAAAGTAATGTACGAAAACATATAAAACTGACTAACAGATAATATTTTCAATCTTACACTATAAATTTGTGGTGTAATCCTGCAATTATGGTGCAAGTTGAGAGATTTTGGAGTTTGGTTTCGGAACTCATAGAAATATTTTTATTTATTTATTTTCATATGTTTTATTGTACACTAAAATGAAAGCTTATGAAACAAAAAAATGCTTATAAAATAAAGGTATGGTTATAATAGGTGGCCTTATTGCTGCGATCTTTTCGAAGCAACCTTTAGATGGACTAGATTATTGAAATAACGAATTGTTGGGCAGTACGAAAGGGAAATAAAATAATAGTTAGTAAGCTATTGAAAAAAATCTAAAATCAAATCAATTAAAAACAGTTTCTCTAATGTATAATGCCTTTGTAATTCCTTTTCCTAAATACCTTCTTGTTTTTTTTCCTTATCCCACATTTGCATAAGATCAGAGCAACAAGACTTTCTTCCAACATTGAAGAATTTTATTATACTTTCTAATGTTTTAAAATATTGAATAATATTTTCTTCCTGTAAAAATAATTTGGTTGGATATCTGGCGTTATTAAAATCAACAACATTGAAACATCGACCCAACTTTTTTTTCGTTATGAAACAGACTCTAAGCTCAATACTACACCCGTTAGCAAATACAAAGCCAGTCCAAAATGAATAACCTGAGGCTCCTGCCTTGCACCACCCAATCGTAAAGTGAAACCAACTGCCGGCATGTAAATGAGCCGCTGCTGTTTATTGTTGCTAGTTTTAATTGAAGCAAACATCGCTGCGCTGTCAAAACAATACCACCTGTGGGCTTGGTGTCCACTCGTTTGTCAGATCTATCTGCCAACGGATCGGCAGATTTTGTTTGATACTTGTAGAAGGAATTGATGAGAGTTTTATGATTTCGATGGATAGTGGCGGTATAATATTGGTTATATAAGGTTTAATAAGAAATTATGTATTCAAATGTCTGCTTTGTATAATTAAATTCGCTTCGCGATATTTCTAAAGTAATACGACTAAGGCAAGATCCAAAAAGAAGGTCCTGATTATTTTCATCTGAAGTCTTGTAATTTGTAACACAAAATGTAATCTCAAAAAACAAAACTAGACTTATATCTGAATCAGGGTAACTACTAATCATGGGTTCAATATACTTTGAAGCATTCAAGCATAAAATCTTGGTAATTGGAATAGTCACCTATTAAGCTGCATCCCTGGCCTTTGACACTTAAGGGTCCTTGACTAATATAATCACTGTTTGTTTACCATGTCTTAAATCCTTTCACGTAATTTGAGAGGAGCCAATAGATCTTCAATAATACAGCTAATTCTAAACCAGTTGTTGATGAAACTGATATTTTTCTTAGTGTGAAAATCGAACTTTTTGTCCGTCATTTGACAGCCATTACCGTGACCTAGTTAAAGTAGACTTTTCAAAATTACAGTACATTTTTTTGTCCTTATAAAATTAATATAACACGTCAAAGTACATATTAATAAAAAGGAAAAGTTTTAATACCCTCGATGAGTAAGAATTTTAAAGTTCCTTAATAGACGATCAATCAAATACACGAGGTGAAACTTTTCTCTCCTTACCGACTCATCAATTCTACTTTAAAAGTTCCTTAAATAATTAACACTTATTGATTTAAAATCACATGGTATAGCTATTGTGTAATATATTTTTGAATACGTCTAACAGAAACTTTGCCCTCATTTTAAGTTAAATTTAATTACACTGTCGTCTCTTTCTCCTTCTTTTAATTCCATCCAATGGGTGTCTGTAAGACATTGCTTTAAGACTTAATTAAAAGAAAGTTATTCGTACCTTATTTTTTTTCTGTACATTGTATTTTGTTTATCATAAAGATAAATAAATCTATGTAACTAATGTTTTTTCATCTGTATTAAAAACTAACATTAAAATTTCTTAGTGTAATACCTAGAGTATTGTAGGAAAAACGATATGATTCATTGTAGGCCATTTTCTTTTTTCTTATTGAATACGGGGAGCGAACTAACACCTGCTAACTTAGTACAATATATGCTACGAAAGCTCTGGTAGAAAAACAGTAACATAATCCAATTAGGTCTGATTGCATATTATTTTCTGGTATTGTGTTTACATTTCCAAACCAAACCAGGCTCTCTACCATCTGCTTGCGCCGAGTACTGGAGTTTTTTATATAGCTAGGAAAGACGGAGATAACAACTGATGATTACTGGCAAAGTCGACGGTAAACGTCCGAGAGGCAGATGTCTCATCAGATGGTCGGACCAAGTCAGCTCGACCCTTGGCGTCAAGTTTCACGCTTCGCTCCACTATGCCAAGGATAAGAAAAGGTGGCGCAGCATAATCCGGTCGAATATTACTCCATGTTGAGGGGATCACGACCCTCAGCAATGAGGATAACGATGCGAGGAGGAGGAGTTTACATTTCAGTCAGGAAATACTAACAAAAAATCTGGGTATAATTGAAATTGTGATTTTGTGAGAAGTTGCAACTGATACCTACCATTATAGCTATAGCTACCTATGTAGATGAGAGAAGAATTGGCACAATATTCGGTGCATAATTTAACGAAATAATCTAACGCTTTATATAAATATTATTAGTACACAAAATACATTGTGCAAAACTACGGTTCCTAAAATTAATTCAACTGTCGCGTCGTTGCATAAAATTTCGACGCAAAATCCCACGTCAAGTCTAAACCGCGAATCCGACATTATAGAGCTTAAATAAGGCAGGCGACACACAATTGTGTATATTGTAGGTATAGCGTGCAAGTACAAGGTAATTACCGCTCGGTTAGCAGCGCGTGGTGCACGTACGCCAGTGTAGTGTACTATGTGTGTTTGTGAGATGCGCGGTAAGGTGCTGTCTATACTGCCGGTTTTGTTTACAATCGTGTGACGTCACAATTCATTATGGTATCGATTGGTATGGGACATCAAGTGACTATATTTTGAATACAGTACATTTGCCAACAGTTGCATATTAGTTCTTAGTAGTAGTTGAGTCCAGGTAACTTGAAATGCCAAAAAGAAAAAGAAAAATAAAACTTACTTAAAGGTCCCTATTATGTGCGAGGCCGCCTGGGTAGGTAACACCGTAATGTCTATTTCTCCCGCCAAACCACAAATGCGTTGTTATGTAGTGGTTTGAAGGACAGTGTTGCCAGAGTAACTACTGGACATATTCCGACTTAACATCAGCTGACGTTTCGGGATGGCGAGCGCAGTGGAATGCCAAAAATGCAAATATGATTATGTTGCCGCAACCTCTTTCACACTTTGGTACACCAACTGCACAGTATACATAATATTCTTAAAGTGAATATAACAAGTGGTCTAGTACAAGAATACGTGCCAATAACAGGCATGTGCAGGAAATGTTCAGGCAATAACTCCTACAACCAAATCATATATGCGTTGCCGATCTTTTAAACTTTAGCGAAGAAAAAAAACACCGAAGCAAGAAAACGTGTGTATGTATGTATGTGAATTTTAATACTTCCAGCATTGAAATACCAAGCCAAGTCACGACTTTCTTTGTTGAACTATAGTTCAATATTATCAAATATTGATCCATTTTCATATTTAACACATCTAATCTTTGTCTACAACAAATCTATGGCATATGAAATATTCATATAAAGGACAGCAATGACACATTCCCTTTGTTCGTAATGCACGGTGATTCACATTACCTTGAAGTGCATGTACTTAATAATTCACACTTTTGTGTGAAAATGTCACAAATGTCATGAAATGTGGCATTCGGCAAATACTATGGAAATTAACTCTTATTGTGTGCTTTGGCATTGATTTATGAAGCTTTTTGTCTTTCATATGATTTATTTCTAAGAAATATTTCGATTCGGCAGGTCTTTACATAATCCTGATGCGATTTTACATAATTGTAAGGTAAAATGTTATAAGGATGCTGATATAAACTTGGAGTTGAGAGGTGAGGACAATATCGTATTCATATAAATATTTGACTTAATTAGAGGCTTATATTTCAAAACCAGGAATCTTACTTAAAGTCAATAATGTTATTTTAATTTTATTTATATCATCTAAGAAAATACAGCATCTTATATTTTGCTTCTGTCTCTATAATAACCAAAAGTAGAGGTGAGTAGAGTAATTATTTTTGTTCATAACTGACAATATATAATATAAAATCCCGGCTAATATTATATGCATTCTGTTAACTTGAAATTGCCAGACTGATAGTACCCTTGTTCATCTGATACGACACACTTACAAACCCATAACGATTTTACATTTTTTTTGCGGGAGTTTCTATCCCCATTTATATGAATTCTAGAACTGCCTCAACCAATACACATCACCATTTTCTGTTCCGTTTATCCTTATTTTATTCCAAAATGTCAATACTAAAATAAGTACCACATGTTACATGTTTTTTTTTTGCAATGAATGGCGAGATGAGTAAGTCGTTCGCCTGATGGTAAGCGATACGACCGCTCATAAAGAGTAGCAAAATACCACTGCGCTCGCCATCCTGAGACATAAGATGTTAAGTCTCAATATGTCCAGTAGTTACTCTGGCTACAATATCGTTCAATCCGAAACACAACAGTGCATTTTCACTGCTGTTTCACGGGAGAAATAGACATTGCGTTGGTACCTACCCAGATGCCTTCTCACATATGAGAGACCTTCCACCTAAAACTTGCATAGTACTCATTAGTATGAATAAAAATAATGAGTAGTATGCAAGTTTTAAACCACCATATTGACCAAGTCCTAACACAGTCCACGGGCGCAGCTGTGCGATGCGCACACGCTACCGGTTTTGTGGGCTAACGACCCCCGCCTCCCCTCACCTCGGCGCATCGATCCTCCCCCCTCTCCCCTCTATACCCCGTCCCTACGCCGTCTTTACCCCTCGCTCCCCTCGCCAACACGAAGGCGAAACGGAAAATTTTATAGCCTTTTTTATTAGTCCGTTCTTTTTTTTTTCATAATTACTCGTGTTTGAGTTGTGTTTGGGCTTTTGAGGTTTCCTCTTTTATGGTAAGGTTTTTAGCAATGCTTTTTTTATGGAACAGATTCATGTACCTTGCTGTTTTAAGGTATCAGTTTGCAATAGGCAATGTCTCTCGTCATGACGCAGAGTTTGTGAAGGACATCTAAAAAGTGTGGAGACCTAACGAATGATGATTTAATGTCTGGAAGTCTTTGGGTGCAGCAGACTATACCAACTCATTGCAGTGTAAATTTATTTCTCTTTTAGCGATCAAAGTTCTAAAAACGAAGAATTTATTCTAACATAATAAATCTTATTAACTAAATTATTCTTGTTTACATTTCGAAATCGACAGTGAAACAGAAATAATTATTCTCGGAAGACTTTACACATTTTTTAAAATGTCTTCAATTCATTTATTTTACACAAAGTGTGGGAGGATCCTCAGGAATATTTATTATTTCATCTTTTTTATTATTATTTCACACGTATATAAGCTCACGCCTTTACCATTAAGGTGCAAGTGATAATGTTACTTATAGACCCCCTTAGACTGCCAAGCCTTTTTCTCTACTAATATTGAGTTAGAGCTCATGTCCATACCGTTTACTCAAAAAATAAAATATTATAAAAGGCCTCTTTCTTTTTATATTTGTCCCTAAAAGTATCGCGAATTACTAAAGTAGGTTATTGAACAGGTCATAAAATTCAAAAAGTCCTCACACTGTGAGAACCAGGAAGTATTGGCGTGAATATTAATGCAGGTTATAATGTAGGTCAGATTTATATGGTCGATGAAACGTTACGTGGATGCTAAGTGCAATAATAAGTGTGATGTCATAAGGAGCAACAACTCCTTAGTAGTTTTTATTAATAATAAATATAGTATCTACTAACTAAATTCTCTATTATAGAGCAGAATGTAATGAGAGCCGTAATTTATAAGGGTCATTTTGGTCCTATATAAATATCACCTGATCAGGACCCAATACAGAAAATGTTTGTAATTAATTTTACAATATCCCAATCTTTCACCTAAATTTCTCTATTGGTTTTGCAATGGTATGTTTATTCTATAAATCCATACTAAACCAGTCTTGAAGGACTCAGAGCTATTTCAAAAAGGGTCTACTGCAAAAATAAGTCGATCGTAAAAACATAAGCTAAATCATAAAATAACACCGAACAAAAATATTATAATTCTCAACCCAATAAATTGCAGCATAAGTACAGTCAGAAAATCACGCGCAAATTCAAATTTAGAACGCCCTCAAATCGCTGCATCGATTCGGCAGTCCAACCAATCGGTCAAGTAAGTTTACGGAAACAGTGACGTGTGAAACTTACTGTCCAGTATAGGCAACTGCACAAAGGCTAGATTTATCCTGAATAATGCAGCGGCCGCGTCGCGCCGATGTGCGCTGCAAATCGTATAACTTATACGCGATTCTAAATTTAAATATTGGCGTGCGAGAGGGATAGAAGATGTTTGCGCGCGATGCTGGGATGTTAGGATACTGGATGGTTTAAGGCTGTGTATGATACTTTTCTTGCACTTAAAAACAGATATATCAACATCACTTGTTGGAAGATAAAATATAATAAATCCTATTGCTTCTATCTCCTCCCAAAACGTATTTAGATTATCTAGGTACAAACATAACTGTAATTATATCTCTGAACCGTATTATCCTCTAAAATTAATTTGTCATAAATACATCATAATGACCGACATTCAAATTTCCAAACATTACATAAAAATGGCCTAATTCCAGCTGAAACCATTTTATAGTAGATTCCTAATTTACTGCCTCGACTTCGACTGCATCTATGGCGTAGTTGTGCTACGGTACGGTTACAAAGCTGAGGTCTCGGGTTCGAATCCCGGGTCGAGCGAAGTGCTATTGAATTTTTCTATTCGTTACAGCTCCGACTCAGGAATTTGTGCCCGATATGGCAATATGCTCGCCCCCTATCACATCGTAGGACGTAACATACAAGGCGAAATGTGGGTATCCTGGCACCTCTGCCTACCCCTTCAGGAAAAAAAAAGGCGTGAGTATATTTATGTATGTTCTAATTCACCTCATTTTCATCCCATTTTCCACATCGATCACAATATACAATAATTCAAAACAGTCGCAACCATAATGGTTCCTTATATTTACGCGAAGTGTTACACAATGAAATAAAACTATGAATTAAAATAAAATAAATACGCAGTAAAATCCGTAAATAATAGATTTATTTCAGTCGCAACCAATCCAGTCTCAACTTACTCCGAAGCAAACAGACTTGTCCTGCGCGGGCGCACCCCTCCCCTCCCTGCGTCCCGCACCGCGCCCCGCTACGCTGACCGCGTGCGTAAACGTGACCCCGGCAAATGAACTCCTACAACGTGGCTTTTGTACGTTTTTTTTTATCTCGTTTAGATAGGTGATTGTGGGGTAATGTTTTGTGTTAGGGCATTGTTTTTGTTGGGATTGGAGCGAATTTTTGAATCTTAGAATGTATGGTTGCAGATGTCATGATTGAAAACTTTTCAGAAAGTTGAATATCTATCTTTGTCGTATTGTCTTGAAGTAAATCGAATAATTACCAACCTGATGCAATACAATCGAAAAGAAAACCTGTTAAAAAATAGCAAAATTTTATTTGATTCTCGCAGACTTTTGATGAATAGGTCATTTTAATACTAAACTTCAATTCTACTTTATGTAGTTGTATTCAGAATATAAAAAACGTATGGAAAAGTCAGTCAGTTCTTACTTTAACTATCAATTAAATAAGTCATTTTATACCCTAACTGATATGATTCTGGTCTTTCTGCATAGTGGCCTACATTATATGTAGTTCCGTGTAGTAATAAATAGTTTCATTAAAATTCAATTAAAAACTACAGTTTTTCTAATTCTATGAAAACACCACATTGAAAAATTACTAAACAAAAAGTATGACTAACATAAAAATGAAAAAAAAGTTAAACACATTTTGACACACTTCATAAAATCGCGATGGTTTAATTATCCGAAATTACAGTGTGATTCATAAATGCAAATTTAGACAATGTTTGGCAATTAAATCTTGGAAAATTTCATGCAAAATATTATGTTTACTTCAAGCAAAACACAGAATCATATCTTGTATGGTCGCTTCGTGAGGTATAAAAATTATTGAATTGAAGTAAGCATTAAGATTGGGGTATATTATTTACAAGTTTTGTCAGTTACAAATTTACTCATAGGACTTGATTTTTACATCCAGTAAATAATTCTGCAAAAATAACTTAGTCCACATAAAATGTTTGCATCGTTTAAAACCTTTTATATTCTAAAAATAATTTCTTAATATTTGTTTACAGTTTCAATCATGGAACAAATTTTTATGATTGAAGTTTTCGTGAAAAAGATTATTCTCAAAATAGAACCACCAGAAAAAGATGAATACGAACTTAAAATGGAAGAGGAAGCCCGAAAAGCGGAAGCGGAAGCTCTAGCCGCAGCCGAAGCCGCTGCAAAAGGCAAAAAAGGTGGTAAAAAAGCCGAGAAAAAGGGTAAAAAAGGTAAAGAGCCACCTATGCCTTCGGAAGAAGAAATGAAATTCATGCAAACATGTACGTTACAAATGAATTGCCTACCTGTGTTTGACTTTTATGTGGCACATGATAATTTCATCGCCCCGCAACCACCTCCACCACCGACAAAGGGAAAAGCCAAGCCTCCGAAGCCAAAGAAGGGAAAGGAAGCCCCGAAAAAAGTCGTCTTACCATCAGAACCTTTGCCACAACCTCCTTACTTCGGCGTTGGGAATTCTGTGATGTTTCTTTCAAGACCTTCAAAGTTGGAAGAAGTTTTGCGCAAGACTCCCATTTATATCACAGTATGGAACAGAGACCAAGAAATGAATTGCGTCGGTTTTTGCATAGTCGAATGGCATGAAACGTTCTTTGAAGCGCTTCAAAAGGCTGCCCAACTCAATCCAGTGAATATGGATCAAGCTGAATTCAGAGATACTTCTAAACAAGAAATGGTTACAAATACTGTAGAATTAACCCGACCTTTGCAATGTGAAGAGGATTTAAAACCCTCTGGCGAAATTGAATTTTTTCTTAGATTGACGTGTTTGGGCAACAGAGTGGTGAGTTACTTCGTTTCTTTGCCGGAAATGGAAAGGTTACCAGGCAGGAAATACCTGTCTGATGATTTAAAATTAAAAGACGTGGAAGTCGTTAGACATTGGGAGGGTACTACTATTGATTCTGTACCACCTGTAGCGTATTTCTTTGGAGCTCCAGATATAACTAGAGAGCCTATAAGACCTGCAGAGGAACCTGTGTTGTACGAAGATTTTACTGCTCCGTTTACTGATAGTGAATTGGCAATACTTTCTATGGGATTCCCTAAAGGTCCTTGCGGTGGTACGAATTGTCCAAAACGTATGAACTTTAGAGGCAGTCAGCATCAATTTATACATGGAGAAGTGATCCATGGTAAGTATGAGCATGGATCGTTTGTCAATAAGAGAGATGTTCATGGACCTTGTGGAAGATTGGATTGCCCGTTAGCAAAGAAGGTTCGGGCGTATTTGTGTTCCCAGGGCAGTTACAAGCCTTGCGCCAAGCCATGCTGCAAGGATTATTACTAATTGTTGAGATGCATTCTAGATTTGGAGGAAAACATGGTACATTTTAAAAACTTTAAATAATACGAACGTGACTTAATATTAAGTGGTTGAAACAAATTATTTTTAACACCGAGTTATTTTTTATTTAAAAAATAATATTATAGGGTTTATCTTTCCTATTTTATTAGATATCGAATATTTCGGCTTTTTTATTTATTATTATATCAATTTATGAAATTTTACAATCAACACAATATATCTACAGTGTGCATATTATGTTAATACAACTCTCAAGATACATGCGATCAACGCCATATATTTTCACTCGCATCACCAAGTCATGCGTAAAAATTGACGTTGAAAGAAAGAGAAAAAAGATGGGAGAAATACTAAGGAGAAATAAGTGTAGTTGAGCCTCCAACATGAGCATCTAATGCGACGCAAAATAGAATCATATTACTTTACTGAGACGGAGCAGAGCAGCGGTCAAAAGGTTGCGAGCTCATGAAGCAAATTGTTATGAAGTCATTCGGATATGAATCATTAGCGCACTTTCTCTTTTTACACACTAATAACAGGGTCGATATGAAATAATTAAGTGCAATGTTGAGACCATAATGTAGATAAATATTAAAATAACGATACGTTTTGATCAGGTGCTAAAAACCATTTCTTTTTAAATGTTTGTTTTATTGCAATGAATGATGAGACAAACACACCATTCACCTGATAGTGAGTGACTGCTCATGGATAATAGCAAAACCAAACCACACCTTGAATTACAAAGCAATGCTTGGCACTCCACTGCGCTCGCCATCCTTGAGACTTATCTTGTAGCTCTAGCTGCAATGTCTTGTCCAAATAGTAATTTAGCCACAATTATGCATAATTTTTTTTATTTTTTTATTCAAAATAAATCTGGAATCAGTATATTGGATTATGTTTGCTTTGTCCCAATAATTAGTGAAGGAATCACAAGGAATAGAATGATTTAAGTATCTTAAATTTAAATTTATTCAATTTATAAGGAATTCAGAAATTATTTTTACCATCTATCCCGATTATAAATCGCCTATCCTATTGACTTTTCAACTGAATTATGGCTCCTTTTACTCATCACCGATTCTAACTAATTTCCATGAAATGGATAAACGGCTCTCGATGCAATGACTAATTTAAAACGGACGTTGTTGAATTCCTGATCGATCGCACTCACAAGTGTACATGATATGCTTTACGTTTAAATTTAGTAATATCGTCGTAAATTATAAAAAAAAACGCTCGAAAAAACATGCAAGTTTGAATACCGAGAAAAGATTATCATTTCGTGAAGTGCGATTAACAGTTGTTCCTTTAGCTTGTGTATTTGTGTTACACAAATCGTTTGCTGTTTTTAAACTAACTACAGTAGGATTTTCAACTTTATGCCTTTTGTGTTTAAGGTCAAATAGAGTTTTTGGATCATTAAAGTTATTTGGGTTATAAAAGGAATCATTAGTGAAATTTTGACATATTCAACACGTTACGCGCGGTGAACTTCGAATAAAATCGTAATTAGGATACGAGATTTTTATGGTTTTTTAACGGACATTGTTTTAAAGGGTGTGAGATTATGATAAAGGCTGCCATTGTCCTGTCAGATGGCAATCTAGATTGGTTTTAAATGCTCGAAATTTTATATCGGCAAATTGGGCATGGATTTGAAATATCCTCCTTTGTTGTCTCTATAAAAACGGAACAATAAAGCTGTTTTTGGAACGCAGGTGCTTATTTGTTGCATATAAGTAGCATTTTATTTAAACTATTTTACCACCTGGGAAACCCCCCAGGTGGTAACGACTCTATGAAACGATACGAACTTCGCATGTTCGGATGTTTGACGTCCGGAGTAAGATTAAAATTTTCCGCTTTCAAAAATAATACTATTCTCTAGTATACTTATCATTTTCATTTTAAATCTTTATTATACATCTCAAGTTACATAGTGGATAAATATATCAAGTAAAAACATTAAATAGTACAACGGGTGACCATATCGCATTGAGAGATTTCTTCCTGACAACCTTTAGATGAACAGGAATTCTTACGCCCGAATACTGGATCGCCATTCAAATAATAAGTTGCTTTTAACAGCGCACGTCCCACTTAGCCAGTACATTTAAACAGGATTAACGTAGTTAAGTGCATCTTATATTTAAGTTGCGTTCCAGTACTCGGGCGTTAGATTGATAAAACATGCAACAAGAGTATATTAACAAAAGAAACCATCATTTTCTAAGAACTTGGTCCATGGTTGCGACGTATGATAGACAATTTCAACATTTTGTCGAGTATCTAGGCACATTAGTGAAGTTTTACGTACGGCGCCCGAACATTCGACGTTCTATCTTTTCATAGAGTAACCCTACAGTAATATTAAAATATGACTTAATTTCACGTCCGTGGGAAACATAAATCAGTATAATAGTATATTATTACACTGATGCGCCCAGCGTACGTTTGCTTGGAGATCATCATCCTAATGTATTTAAATTGGCATAAACAGACACCGCAATTAGAAACGCAAGGCCACTGATATAAATAAACTGTGATGGTATTGTTTATAACAGCACAATTGTTTGTTATGATAGCCTAGTTATGTCATAGAGGATACAAAGTAATTTATAGATACTGGTGGACTGATGGGTGAAAATAATTTACTTTCTATAGAGTTATATATTGCGTGGAAACCTATTGGTAAACGGACCAGAGCCGGCTGTCAAAATGCTTAAGCTGGTCGCGGGTTCGAATCCCAGAGCACACCTCTGACTTTTCAGAGCTATGTGTGTAATGATCACAGAACAGATGAATATGGTTAGAAGGGAAATACAAGCATTTGACGCGTCGCAAGGTGGTGCATAAAAAGCATCACTGCCGCGGAACGGATGATTTGTCAAATCAGTCGTTGTCGAAATGCCTTGGAGTATGGTGCTCCGGCAAAATAGAGTAAAAATGCAGATTTGTGCTATTTTATCTTGCAGTTCCAATACTAAAGCGTCGAATATTAATAGAGGAAGAATTTTATACCACTATTAAACCCGATTTTATTGCTTTTTACCTTTATTTCCAAAAATTGCGGTTTATAATTACGACATTGTGAATAATTCGATGATATGATAGACGACATATCAAAAAAATGCATTGCTGATTACACGTGCATACAATATACGCGAATGCCAAGTTCCTACGCAATGCATACGACTCATTTTTGTTATGTCAACTCCGAAATTTTTCACATATCACACAGTGTTGTAGTCATGTACATAGTAACTATATCGAGATAGTTAAAGATTTCGTATACTCGTAAATCAGTTTTCATAAACATTAAACAAATAAAATTAAATCAAATCCTTTACTAACTTGAAATTTTGGTACTCGTAACGTTTGATAACGTTGACGACCTATCCTTGTGTTCTAATGTCATAACTCCGCCAACTTGAGAACAACATATATTTGTGTCTGAATATACTTTATAATATTAATTCATTCGTTTGTAGGTTTCCGAGAGTGAGTCGATAAAGACAACAGGTAGAGATAACTGGATTCCTAGAAAGTCCAGTACGATTTCTTCTAAGTATTCATTTCGTGAAACAGAAGACGATAAAAAATATGTATTACAAGTAATATACAAACCAAAAATAATTAAGGGCAGTGCTAATGGAAAAACTGTATAATGGAGGTGAAATAATGAATTATAGTATGAAAAATCAAAACCACTGAAGCTATTGACGTAAAGAAATCATATTTTTATTGTAATAATTGCATATAAATGTGCTTTTCCAATAATAAAAATGTTAATATCTCACACACAGCTGAAATCTTGAAGATCCTGTACATATAGATTTGTAAAATGTTGTTATTTATAAAAAAAATAGATACTAATAAAATAACTGTATTAGGAAAAACCATTAAGCATATCGATAAAATAAATTCAGGTCTTATAACAAAAACATATTTCCATAAGTTTATCGATACTTTAAATCGACTATTGCAAGCATTCTATATTGGATTTGTAGAGGTTTTGTGTTGGTTTTCATACAATTTGACGGCTATTGCCTTTCTAACCATATTCAACTGTTCTGTGGTAATGATAGTCAATCACCACACAATATAACGGTGAACGAAAACATCGTGAAGAAACATGTATACCATAGTGTTTTATAAGAATTTCTATGGTATAAGTAAGTCTGCCAATCCGTAATAGACCAGCGTTGTGGACGATATGGCCTAACCACTCTCAATCGAACTCTCTATTGTAGAGAAAGCTCGTGCTCTGCAATGGGACATACATATATAGGCTGATACATATCATTTTATAACATAGCGCGAAGAACTAATGGTCGCTGGGACTGAAAAATTCTGGAGTTGAGGCCACGTACTGGCAAGCGCACTGTCGTATGTCCGCATACAATGTGAAGGGACAACCTGATTAAGGTTGCAGGAAGCCGCCGGATGCAAGCTGCTTCTAACAGGTTGATGTGGAGATCTTTGAGAGAACGTGATTATGTTGGGATTATGGTTGAGATATAGTTTATATATATACATTTTAGAGTGTTTAATACGAGTCACTGATGGGTACAGTTTCACGCCAACATATTCTATGATTATTTTCTTGTGCTTAAAATGTCTTTGTCTGTATTTTTATATAGCCCGACAAACTGAGCACACATCACATGATAGCTAATGTTACGATTTACGAAATTACGATCTGAATAGACTATCCAAAGATACAACCGGAAGCATTAGTTAAAAGATGTAACAAAATATTTCAACGCAGTACATATATCTTGAAGAACGCCTTTCGATATTGAATTAGCAACGGCACACACAGCGTCGAAGCCTTAATGTTTTGTAAAGAGCGGGTTTGATGCAGTAAATATGTTTCAGGCATAGATTTAGTATAAAACATAGATCGGCAATGTGAAAGAGATAGAATGATTTAACTCATATGTTAAAGCGAGATGCATGATGCGACCATACGTTTACACAGAAGTAGCCTGCAGTGACCCAGAGTCGAAATATGTCAAACTAAGCGAGCAACAAAATTCGCTTATTTTCATAATTTATTTAATTTTACAGTACTTGGTTATATTTATTAAACGTAGTTTATTATATTGCATTGTGCAGTGCTAAGGTGTGGTTCATGCAGGCGAAAAAATCCGAAATAATTAAAGTTTTCACAGGTACCGGCCACTTTTGCACAATACTATTTTGTGACGATATTATAGAATTAAATGGAAATCCGTGTATACATATCGGTAGAAAAGAATATAGTATTTCATTATATAAATACGCTGAAAGCATCCTTTGCGTATAAAAAATAATATCAAATACGTGAATTTACAATAATTTCAACCAAAAGTTGCTAGGGATTGACTGACAGGTTCGATCAATAAAAGGTTGTCGATAAAATAGTCGATGACAACACATGTTTCCCTACATTTTTATGGAGCTATAGTATGTTGTGATAGTGTGCATTCTTCTTCTTCTTCTACCTGGCGTTATCCCGGCCATATTTCCCCGGCCATTATTATAGTATTCATTCTACAATATTACTTATTACTTTACTTTTTCTCATTTTTTTATATTTGTGGAATAGTTATTATAACACTTCATGTATGTGATTAATGAATTAAGAACCTGTTTCTATCTCTGCCAAGAGGCTGTCAATTTATAATAACAAGAACATATTCGATATTATTATAAAATATGCGATACTTCTATGCACAGTATGATCGTCCAAACCTTGAAGCAACATTATTCATTTATCATAACATTTGGTATAGGTTTAAAATTTATAATTCTCATAGGAAAAACATTAGTTAGGTGAAGTGATCGAGAAAAGCTTCATAGTTTATTAAACTGTCTCTTTCTTCAGCCACAGGAATGCGACTAATGAACATAGGCCTTCCACAAGAATGTCTACATCAGTTTGTTGTAAGCTGCCTGCATCCAACGACTTCCTACAAGCTCCTCCGTACACCTCTAACGCGGCCTAGCAGGCGTCCAACACTTTCCAATGTGTTACAAGTCAATTAATTGACTTAAAAAAGCATATTTTTTAAACTCTAGTATACATATAGTAAAAATGTGTTTCTAAGACTTACGCGAATGTTACTCATTGAAAAAAACTAATAATCACGGATTTTGTTGCAGACTGAGTCCAGCCTGTGACTACGAAAGCTGTAAAGTAATCGAAACTTCGCGACGGGAAATTAAAAATGAAAAAATAAACCGAAAACGCTAAAACTTTGTAAATTATATTTTTATTTTATAAAAGTGTTTTTTGTTCTCAATTTAATTAGTATATGTACTATGTATACATCACAATAAAAAAAAATTGTTCAGGTGAACATAAAGACCCATAGAAAACATCTCAAACAAAATGTTTTCAAATAATATGACAATTTATCTTTATTTATTTGTGTGTTTATCAATCTGTATTGAAATAAACACATCAATAAGTTTCTGTTAATATATAATAAAATGTCGCATATATCCATAACATTTTATTTCACAACTACAGGCCGACAGCTATATCGATATCGATATGATAGTATCGAAAGTGCATGGTACACCACTATATCTCAAGCACACATGTAAACTTCACGCACACAATCGTAAATCAGTTTTGGTCGCGCTCAAAATGACACATTGCCAATCTATGTTCTATGCTACATCTATGGTTTCAGGTAATAAGACCACACTTGTGGATATATGTTTTTCGAGTAATTTTGTCTACGTTTATGTATCTGGTGTTCAATAAAGTGTTAAATAAATAAATAAACCATAAATATGAATTATTAATTGAAATCAGTTTTTGAAATTACCATACATTTTTCTTAGTAAATAGTTCCTGATTTAATGAAATTACATTAAATAATAGTTGAAATATTAAAATTTTACTAAATGACTTTATTTAAACTTTCTAAATAACGTAACTAATACAATATTATATTTTTAGATCTAAATTATATTTATAATTAATTGTTAGTCATTTAAAAAGTTACAGAATACAGAGCAAAAAATCTTTCATATCTAAAAGTATTCATATAAACTTTAAGCCCAAAACATAGTCTTGCTGCAGTTCTGCTAATCTCTCGTACTAATGCGTTTCTTTAGGAGAGGGGATTCAACTGTCTTGTAGAAGAGTAACATGAAGCAATAGCTTTTATATTACCAACCTACTAGCCATGCATATCATTTTGTATGAGTATCCCACTTTATTATATGAATACGACTTAAATCCGACTGTGAGACCGAAAAGTCACTCGTAGTCTCTGATACCCACGACAAAAGACTTAATTGATCTCAATGTGGGGTAAGGACTATGTACATATGTGAGCGTTGGGCGTATTTGTTTATGTATATGTTTGTATTTATTCTATTCTTAATAAAGCTAATAGCTGTTAGATTTCCATGATGTAAATAAATAATAAATGTGAACTATAAAAATTACAAGGACATAAAAACTCGGCAACTAGAATGTTCTATTACAAATTAAACTTACATTACGTATTCTTAAACCTACACAATTTTCTATTCTATACATAGTATTTTTATCTACCTTACTTTACAACAGTCATAAGAAGCTAATGCTGACCACGCCCCGAGCACCAGAGCATTGCTATTGGCGAGATGACGAAATATCTACACCAGCAGCCATCATTGTCGCTGTGAATCATGTGGCATTGTCGATACTGACTCATGTGAGTGATAATCCTTGCTGATTACTTTAGGAATAGTTTAATTTTAATACAATTGCAAATTATGTAAGGAGGATTAGTCATGATTTTCGCGATCAAAATCTCATAAAAATGTTGGAAGTAAGTGAAATAAAATAAGAAATAACCATCATTGGTTTACTGGCTATGTCTGAAGGCAATCCTGGCAGTGAGATACTGGGTTCAAATCCTAGTCCCAGCATTTAGTTTTATATTTGCGAAATAAGATGAGCAACTGGGGTTAAAAACCTTGGCCCCCAGCATGGCTATCAGCTTGTCTCCTATCAGATTTTAGGATCATTCGCAAGGTCGAATCTGAGGCTCCCATTATGGAAACATTATCTATTCTTAAATAAGCTACTAAGCCTCAGTTATTTTAAGTGCACTATTGTTTGTTCTAATAAAATCATCATCTCTTGGCTCCAAAATAAGTCCTTTCATCACTAAGTTCATCAAGTTTTACCTATCTATATCATCTGTTAAAAATTCAAAACCTCAACAAAACACAAAACAATTTGCTCACTAACAAAGTGGTCACGAAACTAGGCCTAAACAGGTTATTTTTCAGCTATTTCTAGCTTCACAACCTGTCCGTAAACAATGAGTCACCGGCCCACTTCAACTGTTGCTATGCTGTCGCTGGCTGATGTAACTGTGACTCATTGGTCTTGATCTTCAGGTTCAGAAGGCTTTATGTAAATGTTGACCAGAAATTGTATTGGAGAGTAAATTGTTGGTTGGTGAATCATTTGAAATTGAGCAGGCTAAATGATAAGACACTTATGAAATTGTTACATAAGGTGATTTTATGGATGGAAGGGTCAATAGGGACTGATGTTGCTGCTAATTTTATGTAGGTCAATTGTCACCCAAAATTAGGAAGAGGTTAAGTTCTTTGAAATGATGGGAATGAACGACAATGATGATCACAGGTAAGGTAAAAGTAAAAAGATTGGGAGAAATGAAGATCTATACCTATATATATGGAATTTACATACGTGTAATTAATATTAAGCTTTGAGAGATGAACTTTCTTCTTACTTAATAACTAATTCGCAAAACTCTATGATCTATTCAAACCCTCAAAAAGACTTGGATTTTTGAATAATAACCAGTGTTTTTGTTTACATTTATTTCACATGGGAGTTTACTCTTTAGATTATACTACTCCTATACATTATATAATAGTAGTATATTTACAAAAAAACGTCTTAATATTGCATAATAAGGTCAAATAATAACCAGTATTTTAATTTAATTAGTGCGATAAATAAATTGTACTTAGTGATTTTTGCAGTCCTCATTGAAAGAAGACTATCTCTTATACAATTTTATATATTATAGTTTTCTTAACGCCATTTACACGGGGGAATTTCTCGCCTTGAAGATGTGATTATCGTAACGACATAAAAGTTGAATTGTGTAAACATTTTTCAAACACGATAATCTTATGGCAGTTATGCGATAATGGCATATAATTCTCGTAGCGAAAAATCCTTGTGAATGGTGTTTTACTTGATTTTAAAATGCTCCTGGTACTATACACTGACCAACTTTCATTTCAATGACTCTTCTAAACCACTTCATTGTCCAATTACCCAAAAGACATCTCATTCAACCCTCATTTATGGTTTGAATGTCGTAGCCATATGATCAAACGGAACTTATGTAAATGATCACTTAACGTCAATAACATGCGGTTAGAACGCCATGATATGTTTGTTGAAACTCATGTTGTGTACAGAGGGTATATTACAATCACGTGTTTAATTTTACAGTCATCATCTATTAGATATTTTTTATTGCAATGGCGAGACAAGCATGCCTTTCGCCTGATGGTAAGCGATACGACTGCTCATAAACAGTAGCAAAAGCAAACAACAACATGAATTACAAAGCAATGCTTGGCATTCCAATGCGCTCACCGTCATGATATACGAGATTATGAGTCGCAATATGTCCAGTAGTTATTCTGGCTACAATAACCTTCAAACCAAAACATAATAGTGCATTTATAATACTTTTTCTCGTGAGAAACAGACCTTGCGGTGGTGGTAGCTATCCAGGCCGCCTATTCACATATGAGAGACCTACCATCAGTAAACAACAAGTAGATATTTATTATATTCTTTATTATCCGCATCTGTATCAGTCCATATACATTCCATTGTAGTGCATGGGCCTCTACTACAATCGAGAGAACGATTGAAAGGAGTTGGGTCACATTGTCCACAAAACAGGCCTATTACGGGTTGGCGCATTTTACATACATACATTGAAATTGTTACAAATCGCTTTATTATGTTTGTTTTTTTGTTAATTTAATTGTTTTATTATATCAGTAGTATGTAGACTACATCTGCTCATTGAACGAGGTTCATTTACTCCCCAGTATTTTGTTGGTTAGCTAGGCAGTACTGAACAGGACATACCACAAAAATGACCATAAATATAAAATGCAAAAACAGCAATAAATTCTAATTAATAAATAAAAATATATCCTCTTGTCCATCCACAAAAGAGTGGTCAAAATACAAAACCAAAATTAAATCGTTATTAATGTTAAATATGTTGTACAAAATTAATTACTACCCTTTGAAAACATGTAAAAGCCACAAAATTTCCACCATAAAGAGCAGTGGTGAAAGTTTTAATTATTGTACGACATCTAAATTTGTGTTGATTACGCAAAATATTTTATATTAAATTGTTTTGTTCCTGTCCTTTTTGATAATATGTGTGGTGAAATTAATTTTATGCCACTTATGAAAGGGAAATTAGGCCTTTGTCGTTTGTCGTGTGGGGTTAGGAAGTATGCTCTAACATTAAGAGACGTTGCAGACAAGACTGTTTTACAGCTAAATTTAATTAACTTTTTTATAGTCTCTGATCCTGTAATTTCGATAGGAAACTTGAATATTCGGACATTCGACGTCTGAAGTAAATTATAAGTTTTCTGATTCTAAAAAATAAAACTATTTTATATGATACTATCATTCACTCCGAACTAAGTCTATGGTTACGACGATTCTAACATTTTGTAGAGTCACATTTGTCCAGTTTTATGTAAACGTCCAAACATTCGAGCTTTGTTTCGGATAATAGCGTAACCCCCTGAACTGTTTTAATATAATCAAACTCACTCCTTCTGTAGTCCAAAGTATATATCCAACTACAGTGTGACTCTACTTCCAGCATGAATAAACCTTGAAACCATAAAATTACTAAACTACAGCCATATTCCAAAACAGACAGTAAAATTAGACAAAATTGTATTTCTACTGTACCGTATCATCTCATATACACCACCTAGAGGCCTCGAGCCTCCTCTACGAGTAACAAGAGAGTAGGATTAAAAGGGAGAGGGGAGAGGGTAGGTTCCATAATATATTAAAATTTATCTGATAGTAAGTAAACAGGAAAGCAGATAGATTCCATCTGAAAGATGCAATTTTTTATTTGTTTTTCTATGCTTAAAGTACATATTGTAGCAACAAAAGTTACAAAAATTCATGAAACCATTTTGCAAAAGTAAAATTTATAAGATACAAACATCGCATATTCGTTTGCTTGTTATCTAATTAATGTCTAATAAAAAAATCTTGGTCAGGTCAATCTCATCAAAATATGAGTCATCTAATATATTCACGTTTTCACATGTTTAACATTCTACAATATTTACATATTATGCAATAATTTTAATTTTATTTGCATAGCAACTGACGCAATGACTATATTTATTTTGGAAATCTAGGTCAAGAGTAGTGTAGCCTTGATCTAGAAATTGTGAAATCGATTTAATTATTCATCAATAATATTTTTTATTTGATATTGACGGATATTGATATTGGAAGTTGTTTTTCAGGATCTCTCTCGAGTAGATCAAATTTACAATTCTCCGAGTATTGTGAGTACATAGAAATATTGGCATCTATTAGTTTGGCACGTTCTTGTTACCAGTTTCTATAGTATTCAAAAATAAATGTAAATTTTTTAGGTGATTTACTATCAACGTCCATGAACATCTAGAATACTTGAATGACATTATATTTCCACCTTCTTAAAATTGGAGGAGCAGTGAAACAAGAACGGGAGCAGAAAAGATGTATTTGTTCGACAATCTCTATTCATGTTCTGTGATATAATGGTAGTACCCTCATCGAACCAGCTCACTGTAACCGTAGTCCAAGGTCTGTATCCAACTAGTTTGACACTACTTGCATGAAAAAGTCCTAACGCCACAAAATTATCCAACTACAACCATATTCCAAAACAGACAATAAAATTAGACACCATTAAAACTGCAGACGTCCATGCAAAACTCGATAGCTAAAACTAAGCAGAACTAATCAACGAAACGTACCACGTGGCTCTGCGAAGTTTCTCCAGTTGATTAAATTTGCAGGTTGACCCGAGTCTAATGGATATCGTGTTTCGATATGGGACTATTGGACCGAAGTTGTACGATGTTTTAGGGTTGAATTGGAATTGGGAGAGTTAAATATTTAAACTAAGATCGTGAGGTGTAATACTATTTATGTATGTCTTTTATAGATAAAAAAGTGACGCAGCATCTGATAAGGTTTGAAATGGTGTTATGGAAGAGAGTCGATAACTTCGGCTGTGTATACCACTATGAAGACCTGATCGATAGTTTCGTCATAGGTCGCATAAATTAACTATCCAGTATGCCTGTTACCTGTAAGTAGCCTAAAATTGTACCAGTTATATGACCATGCGAAATGTCTGCGAGAATAATCTACAAAGCAATATTACTTGTTTTATTTGTCATTTTCTTATTGTCTATATTTCTCCGAAATATATTTAAATACAATCAAACAAAAAATCCACCATTTCATCTAGCAGGATCGAAGCATAAAATATCTTTGCCAATAGAGATGGTGCTTAACATCACTATACAGGCTAATAAAGAAAAAAACAAAATGATCCCAGACCACCCGTCCAATACAACTGGACCGTGACAATTCACAATAAACACTATACACGTAATTAAAGCCAATTCATCATAGCCGTTCCCAAACTCTATCCCTTAGACATTTATTATAAAGTCTCCGACAATGACGAGTAATCATCTGCTTACAATAAGAGACATTTTCAGATTAATATTGGTCATTTTGTCATATTACCACCACTATTGACCAAAATAATTTACCGTCAATAAACTGTCCTCTCATACACTTAGTATAAGATATTTTTTTTGTCAGCAGCAGAACTAAATTGGTCAGAACGAGTCAAAAGTTCCTAATTATAATTTGAAACGTTTAGGAGATAAATATTTTCGGCGTTAAATAGACTAAAAAAATGTTTGAAGACATCGTCTCGGGTTTGGTCAACAGAGCAGAAGAACGGAAAATATGTGGAGCGGTTTATACATATTTTTTGTTACGTTTCAAACTTATCATAACTGTTATGTTTGTTTTTTTTTTTTTAATACGATCTGAATTTGACTAGTTTCCAGAAACAGAATAGGCTTTTTGAACCCTACAAAGACTTCTGATTGCATTAAATGTAGGTCTATTTGTTTTAGATATCTTTGTGAGTGGTCTATGTTTAGAAGTGGACGTTCTGTATTTGACTTTAATGATACGAATACTTTACCTCTATTTTGACCGTGCGACCAGTCAATAAAATTTGTATAATCTAGACGATTCATATTAAAACTCTATGAAATAATTAATTAGCCCAGAGTAATCATATTGAATGACGATAAATAATTACGTTTTGTACGAACATATTATTCCATCTAGAAAAGTGTAGTGACTTTACCAAGACATTATCAATAGAACACACAATAGAACAATTTAACTAAATTAATTAAAGACGTAAAAAAGAAGAAACAATAATATACTCCGGAGTTATATTAACCTTGATACTAAAAATAAATAGACGAAAAATAAAAATTATAAATTCTAAGCGCGCCTCCACACTTCCCGTCTGGCGCGCCGGTGACTCACCGCAGAAGTAGAACGGTGGTACGAGTAGGCACCGAGCACGGAAAAAAGGCCAATGTGTATGCACCTTATCTCTTGCATCAGATATTGTACGGGGTGTTGGAATTTTGGGAGGTTTTGGGAATAAGTAATTTTTGATACACAAATTTTTGAAATAAAATGTGAATCATATTTAGAAATTAAAGCGCGGGTCAGTTTGCTCGAAAGACGTAAAATAATCAACACGTCGGGAAGTTAGAAAATGAAAAATTAAACCAAATCCCCGATAGTATCCGTAAGTAATAGTTTATTTCTTCGCGTAAATCTAAGAAACCATAATAAACTGTAACTGAAATAGTTAAAATATGTGAGTATTATCATTTGAGTTCAACTATTACTATTTACGCTATTAATCAAAAAATACTATAATGATTCACTTCTAGAATACTTATTTTAAAAAATATCAAGATTTGAATCGTTATGTATAAATATATTATGAAAACCATTCAACAATGTGTTAAGTTTCAATTTATTTTTCTAACTCACGAAGAAAAACACCTCAGCGCAATCAACGCGGCAACTCTTTATGGTTCGTCGCCAAACACAATACCAGTAAGGTTGACACAGAGTTAGTGCTCTGTTTAGTCTAGTCTAGACTAAACTTACAGACTAGCTCCATCACACGCTCGAGATTACACTGCCTGTAACAACAACCACTAATAGTTGCGATGTTTGGATAATCTGGCTTCATTGTGTGGGTTTGAAAAAATGTTTATTTGGGTTGTGAGGAAAAACAATCTAGGTTTCAAACTTAAATTAGGTTACGGAAATATGATGACACTATTATTATTTATTTAATTATTTATAGTTCATAGGAAAAAAGAATAACAGTTTTAGAGCAATACAAAACTACAAAGTACAAATGGCGGTCTTATCGCTCTAAGACAATTCCTGTCAGACACTCATGTTATGGATAATTGATGGAACACTATGTTTTTTTTTTCTTAACGTTGTAGTGTATTAATTCTGAGGCTGGCGGATTAAAAAAAAATATATCAGTACTGTCGACATATGTAAGTCTAGAGATATTTATAAACGCGAATTAATATTATAGATTTCATAAATGTTTGCCTAAAACTCTGGGGCACGGTGGTTTAACTTAGAACAAACGACGACGAATTATAATCATCGTTTTGACTAACAACACCAGAGGGCGAAAAAATCGTTGGTTTTTACGGGTTTCTCCATTTTACGTAGATTATATTTTACGCGGATATTATTGGCCCTAAATTACTCCAAACCGTATTGATTAGTTTATTTGCTGATTAGTTTATTTTAAAACAAATATTAAAAATTGATACACATGCGGAAATAAGAATTGTTATATTCGCATTTCTATACAGAATAATTTGTTTCAAATAGACAAAATTCAAATCCACTCCGTTAGATCTAATTCAGGTCCAAACCTTCCTAAATCTTTTATTTTCTTATATAAACGTAATGAAAATAAGCATAGACATATTACTGGATTATTTTTCTTACTTAACGCCAGAGCGCGCCTTGAATTGATTGAGTGATGTCTCTATCTTAGTATATAAAATGTACTCTGTGCTCTGGGGTAGTATTTAGATGAGAATATCGTGATAATTCATAAAATACATACACAATTGAAACTATAATCGACTCATAAATTATTTAAAATATTTAGGTTATTTACAAATAACCGAACAAAATATTTTACACCATAATCACTCCATATCATGAAACAAATCATATAAAACTTTCACTAACATAAATGAAAATATCCGCACTCTTGCATCACCCTGTACGAAGGTGCGCGGGCGCAGATGACTCATAGCGATCGTCAAACACTCTCACGACAAAGGAATAGCTAAAAAAACTTCAAATATTAACATCAATTTGTACTCGAGGTGATCATTTGTAGTATGTACTTGATATTGATTACTTAACAACATACCTATAAATAAATAAATAAATAAATAACACCCAACAGTCACATACATAGTCCTGACCCCACACTAAGATCGAGTCTTGTGTCGTGGGTATCAGGAACTACGAGAGACTTTTCGGTCTCACAAACACCCAGACCCGAAAGAATATTTGTGGGTCACACAAACATTTCTCTCGGTGCGGGGATCGAACCCGCGGCCTCTCGTTTCACAGGCGGTGTCTAACCGTCAGCGCTACGGAGGCTGTCGTATATTATTATAAATGCTGTAAATTATTATAAAAACAATATCGTATGTACCTATGCCTAATAAGTATATACGATATTGTTTTTGTAATAATTTAGCTCACATATTATGTGTCACTGCAGGGCACAGGCTTCATCTACGAATGAGGGGACTAAATTCTTACCCCCATATTCATAAAAACCTGGTAATCAACCATACAATTATATGGTTTTTCATCAAGTTTTTCTTTAAATTAGTTAAGTGCGTGGTGGCCTGTTGGTAAACGGACTAGACGCGACTGCCAACATGTTCACGGTGGTCGCGGGTTCGAATCCCAGGGCACACCTCTGACTTTTCGGAGTCATGTGTGTATTGATAGTCAATCACCACGCACTAAAACGGTGAAGGAAAACATCGTGAGGAAACCTGCATACCATAGCGATTTATAAAAATTCTATGCTATGTAAGTCCACCAACCCGCACTAGGCCAGCGTGGTGGACTATATGGCCTAACCACTCTCAATCGGTAGTCGATTGTAGAGGAGGCCCGTGCCCTGCAGTGGGACGTATATGGGCTGATACAGAATTGCCACCGCACAGAAAAAAGTGATTTAATTCATCTGACAGTTTAAATCTAGAATCTAGCTGACAGACATCCGCCATTTCTCTACTTAAAATTTGCTTAAACAAGGGTCTCTGTAATTTTAAAGTCAATGAGCTGTTAAATATGTAGCTGATAAATGATTTTTGATGTCTATGAATAACGGTTTTGAGTCAGCTCATATCAATATCATTTGAAAACTTTACTGGTGGTAGGTCAATCATAAGTCATATGTGAGAGGCTGCTGAGTGGGTACCACTGCAATGTCTATTTCTCCCGTCAAACAGCAGTTTAAATGCACTGTTGTATTTCGGATTGAAGGACATTGTAGCAAAGTAACTACTGGACATATTGAGACTGAACATCTTATGTCTCAGGATGGCGAGCGTAGTGGAATGCCAAGCATTGCTTTGTAATTCAAGGTGTTGTTTGGTTTTGTTACTGTTCATGAGCGGTCGCATCGCCTACCATCAGGCGAACGGCATGCTCGTTTCGCCATTCACAGCAATAAATAAAAATAAAAAAAACTGCGTTATGTCCTTATGGGTATGGTAGGTAAGTCTAGAAGACTAGTGTGGCTGTTGCATTTCTCTCGACGATTTCTTCCTTCGTTAAAATCATGGTAATTGAATATATTTTGATAAGTCAGAGGTTTGCTTGAACCTACGATGGCGATTCGTGTCGTGTCCAATACTAACGTTATTTAGAATAGGAGCTAAATCATGTAAATACTTGAGGATAAATGACCACTAAAGATAGCTGAGTTTTAAGCAATCTGCCGGATCACAATAATAGTATCCATAGATACGCATAGTTCTACATACATACATACATTCATAGAAACAAACTAGAGATCCCTAGACTAAACCATATTATTCAACCGACTAGACTAAAAAGACGAAGTTTTACGGTTCATCATAAACACAATGAATACATAGTTGCAGCAATAAAAATTATAGCCATAGATTATAAATTTAAAAAATATGACCAAATAGATCATACAATGTTCTATTATAGAGAGACGTGACGTTTACAATATTGCCATATTTAACGATTTAGAATCAATAGACAATGGTGTTGCTAGTTTATTGGTTATAAATCACGTGAATCGTAAATTCAGTGTTCGCTGCCCGGTTTATGATGAGAAGACGTTTTGAATTGGTTTTTATTGTTGTTTTAGGCGAAACTTTTTAGGGAGATACATGACGGTTAGAGAGTATAAGACTTTTTATGTTTCAACAGCTTTAATAAAAATATATTCCATTAAAAAAAGTTCTACATCTCCCATTTCGCGTGAAAAGTAGTTAAATATTGAAAGGCAGTTTTTCATTCACCAAATTAGGAAAGTTAAGAATTTCTAAACTATATTACTTTATGCAATAGTTTGTTAAATTTACACGAATTTTATCCTAAATTTTCAATTGTCCGCCACGTAACCACGAAAGCGGTAAAGTAATGGAAACGTCGGAAAGTTAAAAAAATTATAAAATTAACCAAATCTGCAATAAAATCCGCTAAAATTAGTATTACTTCAGTACATTATGTTATTTAGAACTTACGGGAACTTTTAAGAATTTAATCCTAACTGAATAGACCCTTGTTTAAATTACACGCCTAATATGTTTTAAATCATTAGATTTTATTTGAAATATCGCTGATACATTTTGTGGTTACCACACAATCGTTGTTGATATTTGTTAGTTTTAAAGACTTGTCAGGATCGAATAGGGATTATAATTTTGTTCGTAACATATTAATTCTGAAATTAATATTTGACTTTAACATTTTCTTTGTGTAATTTTAATAAGTTCCTTGTACGGAGGTCTGACTTTTTTTAACCACTATTTTAAAACAAATACTGACTCAGAAATGAATAGCTGACTTCCACTTTTTAGTTTTGTAATTTCATAAGTTCATTGTACAGTCAGCGACATAAGTCGTTGAACACATTCAAAACGCCAAAAGTCTTGCACACATGAAGCAACAGAAGTGGTTGAGCAGGGTCGGCCACAAAAATTCGTGAATACCTTAAGGTTACAAAAGTTTCTGAACAACAAAAGCAACAAAATTCCTGAACACGCAAATTGTACATAAGTCAGTAATTTTTTTGATATCTTTGTATTGTGCATGCCCACCGACTTCGATATGAACCAGTTAGCTGTTAACTATCTGGCGAATTTCCGTGAAAACTCATAACAATATTCAATGTAGTTTCTCAAATATTCCTAAAGCCACAACGCGTGTTTTATATCAATGGACACAATTAAAATAATAATTATTAGTCAGAATGGAAAATACTTTTCAAATGTTTCTGAGCGACAAAATATCCGAACACACCAATGGTTTTGTTCAAAAAAGTTTCTGAACACCTATAAAAGCAAGTTTGCCGCAGATGTGTTCAGCTACTTGTGTCGCTTTGTTATGAATTCATTGTAAAAATGTTATTTCATAATTTATATTTTGCTTTTCTCTGCAACAGAAAACAATATGTCAATATATTGTTTTCGTTTTTGTGAAATAATATTTATTTATGCATTGAGATAATATACTAGAGGGGGCACTGCAAACAAAATGTTTGTAACAAAATGAAGGGTACATTCTATTTCTGTCTCTGTTACAGCTAAGAAGTAACATATCTTCCCTCTCTCTTCACTGTGTACCCGTGTGCACGCACCATACGCACAAATTTTGTTCCCGATGTCCGCTCTAGTATAATACCTCAATGTATTTATGAGAAGTTTTAAGCGTGTTTTATATCAGTGGCGTAAATAAATAATAATTATTATTAGATTCATTCATTCATTAACAACTTGCGTTACGCAGACGATATTGTTCTCGTTGCTTCCTCAGAAAGCGATTTGCAAGCCATTGTAAATAAAGTCAACGAGAGCAGCCAAAAAGCCGGTCTGTCGATGAACATCAGCAAGACAAAACTGATGGTAGTCTCCAGAAATCCAGGAATAAATCCTAACATATCGATAGGTGGAAAACAACTAGAGCGAGTACGACAATACAAGTATCTCGGTGCTTGGGTAAATGAAGCATGGGATTCCAACCAGGAAATTAAGACCCGTATAGAACTTGCTCGAGCCTCTTTTAACAAAATGAGAAAAGTGCTGTGTTTGTCGTCAATTGAACATAAAGCTCAGAGTAAGGATACTTCTCTGCTACATCTGGCCTGTCGTCATGTATGGCTGCGAAGCATGGACCTTGAAAGACGATACTACAAGGCGCCTAGAGGCATTCGAAATGTGGTGTTACCGTCGCATGTTGCGCATCAGTTGGATGCAGAAAGTAAAGAACGATACCGTGCTCCAGCGTGTCAGTATGCCCCGGAAAATGATGCAAACCATCAAAAAAACGCAAGACAGAATATCTTGGTCACGTGCTGAGGCACGATAGATATAAGCTGCTCCAATTAATTATTATGGGCAAGGTGGAAAGCAAGAGACGCGCTGGACGAAGGAAAAAATCGTGGCTTCAAAACATCCGGGAGTGGACCGGTATCAGCACCGTTGAACAACTATTCCACCAGGCTAAGGACAGGGAAAAATACAAGAAGCTGACGGCCAACCTTCAGCACTGAAGAAGCACTCGAAGAAAAAGAAGATTATTAGATTCAGAAAGAAAATAGTGGCAGCATTTTTGAACTTTTTAGATTCAATTGGGTTCAGAATACATATTATCTGAGAGACCCTTCGCTCCGATATTATAAAGATCAATGGAAAACGATACATACGATTTAGACAATAATAGGTCCACATAAAAACAAGAGTACATAAAAACTCAAGAAGTTTAATAATTTATCGTATATGTTATATTAAATATTGATTATTCACATAAATTCAACACTTGCATTTTAATAAGAAAAATAATAGTAAATAATATTAATTCTAATTTAACCTTTCAAAATAAAAAATAACTCTGACTTAGAGTATTTACAAATTCAAGTAACATTTGTATGCCGACAACACGCACAAATTACATTGAAAAAAAAAATTTATATGAAGGGGCACAGATGTAAAACGACTTCCCAACTATCATAAAAGAAAAAGATAACTTCCGTATTTCCAAGACAACAATTAAATTATTTAACAAAAATCAAAGCTTTAAATGCGGCCCTGGCAGCAAGACTTGGTTTGTGAATTGACATGTAGGTATTTACTGTGTTAATGTTCCAAATATAAGCACATTGTAACTGTCTTACCCACATCATTAAATTATAGATTAGTACTGTCCGATACTAGCATAATTTTACCTATACAATTATTATATCTCATGAAGTGAAATTTAGAAAAATCTTTTGAGATAAATGTTTTTTAATCTTACAATTTATTGTTTAATATCTCGTGCCAATAACAGACGAACAAGTCATTTAAACTTCTTATAAATAAATATTATTTCACAAAAACAGAAGACAATAAGTCAATGCAGAGGAAAGCAAATTTAAACCGTGAAATAAAATTTGAGACCAATTGAACAATATCTAAAAAGTTCAAAATCATTCTGACTAATAAAATTATTGTTATTTATTATCTCCACTGATATAAAACATGCTAAAAACTTCTCATAAATAAATGTTATTTCACAATAACCCCTGGTGGTAGGTCTCTCATATGTAAGAGGCCATCTGGGTAGGTACCACCGCAATGTCTTTTTCTCCCGTTAAACAGCAGTGTAAATGCACTGTTATGTTGCGAATTGAACGGTATTGTAGCCAGAGTAATAACTGGATATTTTGAGACATAACATGTTAGGTCCTCAGGATGGCGACCGCAGTGGAATGTCAAGCATGGCTTGTAATTCAAGGTGTTGTTTTGATTTTGCTACTGTTTATGAGCGGGTCGTATCGCTTACCATCAGGCTTGCGGCTTGCTCGTCTAGCTCCTCATTGCAATAAAAAAAAAGAAGACTACAATAAGTAAATGCAGAGAAAAGCAAAAAATATAAATTATGAAATAACATAATGGTTTCTTAGATTACGCTAATGTTACACATTGAAATAAAACGATTATTTACGGATTTTATCGCGGATTTGGTTTAATTTATACATTTTTTGAATTCCCGACGTTTCGATTACTTTACAGCTTTCGTGGTCACGGGGCGGACTGAGGTATTAGTCATCCGCTCAGTGACTGTTACAATTTAACTACCCTTAATTTTGAATTATTAAATTAAAAAAGTTAATTTAAATAACTAATCTGTTTTTGCGTTCCGATCCACGCAGAAGGAGCTCACTGTGTCTTGAGGTCTGGCAGTTGGTCTTTTGGGTTCCGATTTAATTAAGTGTAGAATTGGATCCCATGCTTGTGCAAGCTTCAAACCATCTTCCCTATTGAAATTTGGATGTTTTTTAATTTCAATAGCCTCGCGAAACATCCTGGCAGGAAACGGTGTTCTTTTCGCGAGGACTTGGGGCTGGTCAAAACGAAGGTAATGCTTGGAGCCTTTGTGTATGTGCTCAGCAACTGCAGACTTCGTTGAACGCGATGTTTGACGTCAGCTATATGTTCTTTCACGCGGGTCCTATGCTTCTTTTTGGTTTGACCATGTAGGAGAGGCCACAGTCGCAGTCTATTTATATACACCCGGTTTCTTGCAAAGGTATATGGCACTTGACAGGTGGTAGAAATTGACTAATCTCTTGGGCGGCTTGAAGTATGTTTTGATAGAAGCACGTTTCAGGATATAGCCAATCTTGTCGTGACACCTTTTATGTATGGCAGACAACCAGAACCCGTGCAACTGTGGCAGGTTTCACTCGGTTTCTGTGACGGCCGGCGTGGAATTTGGAGTTTTGTTGTCTCGCAGTACTTGCTGACGTGTTGCAGCTCATCGCCAGGTGTTATCCGTCACAGATTCCTTGTGCTCTCTGAAACAAAGATTTACCACGGTAGCTAACTGTTTTGGAGGTGGTGAGAATCACCGTTCAAGTATTTATCTGTATGGGTCTTTTTCTTATACACAGTATGACTTAAGGAATGATCAGGGTTACGGATTACTAAGACATCTAAGAAGGCAAGAGATTTCTTATTTTCTAACTCCATAGTGAATTGAATTTTATTGTTAATGGAGTTAAGGTGGTTTAAAAATGCAGTTACTTGGTTAGATGGTAAAATTGTGAAATTGTTGAAGGGAAGATTCGGAGGCGATACGTCAAGATGCATCATCTTTATTACGTTGTAACAAAGTGCCCCAAACCAAATCTCCCAACAACACCTATTTATCGCTCTAAAGAACCTGCGATCGATGAAGGAATTAACTGTTCTCCGTGCAGATAAAGGTAATGCGACAGTAGTGATGAATACTTCAGACTACAACCAAAAATTTAACAACTTTTATCGGATGAAAGTACTTATAAAATAGTCAAATCAGACCCGACTAACAAAATATTAAAGGCCTCTAGCTCTTTAATAATTAAATACTCTGAAAAGTTAGATCTGAATGTTAAATCACTCATCCCATCGTGTGCAAAACCTCCAAAATTGTATGGATTGCCAAAAATACACAAGGAAAATGCTCCACTACGTCCCATTGTGAGTCAAATCGACACACCAACTTACAGATTGGCTCAGTGTGCTTTCACCACTCAGAGGAAACACTAGAGCATCTGTGAAGGATTCATACCAATTTGTCAGCGAAATTATTTATTTATTTATTTATTTATTTATATAAGCTTTATTGTACACCATAAATAAAACAAAAGGAAACAATTCAAACTAGAGAAAAAAAAAAAAGTACAATTGGCGGTCTTATCGCACAAGGGCAATCTCTGACAGACAACCATTTGATGGATATAAGAGAAAAGGACGAAAGTTGGGGCAGCATCAGGTGTACGAATAATACCTGTAGAATATTATAGTAGTGTCTATATTCAACATATATACATAAACATACATACAATATACACATATACATACACACAATACATACATATATATACCTATCCATACAACATAAAGGTCATATAATTAGGCATAAATACACATAGGAAAAAGTATACAATTAGTAATGTCCTCATTCAGCCAGGGAGTAGTGTTCTTTAACCATCCTTTTAAAGATGGGTAGAGATTGGCCCTTCTTATTGTTACCGGTAAAGCATTCACAGCCGTGCAGCTTGTACTGTGAAGATTTTATCTACAAAGGAAGTGGAATGCACGGGGATTTTCAGTCTTAAGTTCTCCGATGACCTAAGAAACTTCGAATGTGAGTCATGTAGGAACTTCAAACCTATTTCTAAGATATGGGGGTGAGAGTGGATTAAAGAGTATTTTAAAAAGAAGAGAGAGAATGTGTGTATTCCGGACGAAGCCGTATGGGTAGCCACTTGAGCTTTCTGCGAAACTCTGAAACATGATCATATTTGCGTTAATCCAAATATAATCTAATACAGAAATTTTGAAGGCGCTCAAGTTTATTAAGTTGCTCCTCAGTAATATCAAGATAACTGGCATCCGCATAATCAAGGATGGGGAGAAGAAGGGATATGTGCAAGCGAAATTCTCGTGGCAATGGGTAAAAATTACGTAATCTCCGTAAGGACCCAGCCGAGGCGAATAGTTTCCTACTCAACTCTCGGAGCTGCGGGCCCCAGGTGAAACATTTGTCAAAGTAAATACCTAGATTTTTTACACTGTCACTGTAAGGAATGTTGATCCCATTGCAAACGACAGGTGGTATTAGTGACCAATTAAACATCTACAATTAGCTGACAATGAGACAATGGTTAGTTTGATGTCCAGTCACTTTTTACAAGCTTACCAGTACAAGACTGTATCACAATTGTCACTAAGAAGTTAGCAGAGAACAATTTTCCACTAAAATATGCAGAATTACTGAAACATTGCCTCACATCTGGCTATATGTTGTGGAATAATCAATACTATGTACAAACGGATGGCGTCGCTATGGGCTCACCTGTATCTCGGTAGTCGCTGATATTTTCATGGAGGACTTTGAGGAGAAAGCCCTTAGTACAGCCCCAGTCTCACCAAGATTTACAAGTGGTACGTAGATTGATTAGCTTTCACAATTTTACCATCTAAACCAAGTAACTGCATTTTTAAACACCTTAACTCCATTAACAATAAAATTCAATTCACTATGGAGTTAGAAAATAAGACACTCTCTTGCCTTCTTAGATGTCTTAGTAATCCGTAATCCTGATCAGTCTTAAGCATACTGTGTATAGGAAAAAGGCCATACAGATAAATACTTGACCTGTGATTCTAACCACCGTCCAAAACAGTTAGCTACCGTGGGTAAATCTTTGTTCAGAGAGCACAAGGGAATCTGTGACGAGAAACACCTGGCGACCTGAGCTGCAACACGTCTAAGCAAGTACGCGAGACAACACGCTCCAAATTCCACGCCGCCGTCACAGAAGAAACCGAGTGAAACCTGTCACAGTTGAACGGGTCCCGGTTGTCTTGCAATACATAAAAAGGTGTCACGGACAAGACTTGACTATATCCTGAAGCTTGCTTCTATCAAAACATACTTCAAGCCGCCCAGAAGATTAGTCAATTCTACCACCTGTCAAGTGCCATATACCTTTGCAAGAACCGGGTGTATATAAATAGACTGCGACTGTGGCCTCTCCTACATTGGTCAAACAAAAAGAAGCATAGAGACCCGCGTGAAAGAACATATAGCTGACGTCAAACATCGACGCTCAACGAAGTCTGCAGTTGCTGAGCACATAGAAGAAGGCTCCAAGCATTACCTTCGTTTTGACCCAGCCCCAAGTCCCTCGCGAAAGCAACACCGTTAAACCCTCGCGAAAAGAACACCGAACATATTAAAAAACATCCAAATTTCAATAGGGAAGATAGCTTGAAGCTTGCAAAAGCATGGGATCCATTCTACACTTAATTAAATCGGAACCCAAAAGACCAACCGCCAGACCTCAAGACACAGTGAGCTCCTTCTGCGTGGATCCGAACGGCAAAAACAACAGATTAGCTTATTTAATTAACTTTTTAATTTAATAATTCAAAAATTAAGGGTAGTTAAATTGTAACAGTCACTGAGCGGATGACTAATACCTCAGGCCGCCGTGACACCGAAAGCTGTAAAAGTAATCGAAACGTCGGAATGAATTCAAAAAATGTTAAAATTAAACCAAATCCGCGATAAAATCCGTAAATAATAGCTTTTATTTCAATAGAAATAACATTTTACAATGAATGCATAACAAAGCGACAAAAGTATCTGAACACATCTGCGGCAAACTGCTTTTTATAGGTGTTCAGAAACTTATGTACATTGGGTGTTCAGGTACTTTTGTCGTCTCAGCAATTTTGAAAAGTATTTTCCATTCTGACTAATAATTATTATTTTTTAACTGTCTCCATTGATAAAAACACGCGTTATGGCTTTAGGAATATTTTGGAGAAACTACATTGAATATTGTTATGAGTTGTCACGGAAATTCGCCAGATATTAACAGCTAACTGGTTCATATCGAAGTCCGGTGGACGTGCGCAATACAAAGATATCAAAAAAATACTGACTTATGTACAATTTGCATGTTCAGGGAATTTGTGTTGCTTTTGTTGTTCAGAAGCTTTTGTAACCTTAAGGTATTCACGAATTTTTGTGGCCGACCCTGCTCAACCACTTCTGTTGCTTCATGTGTGCAAGACTTTTGGCGTTTTGAATGTGTTCAACGACTTTTTGTCGCTTGACTGTACATAAGTCTATTTTTTAACTACTATTTAAAAACAAATACGGACATTGCCCTATACAAACATTACTCTTACTTTCATAAAGCCAAACCACTTCACTAATATTGATCGTAAAATTATAACAAAAGACGTGTGTGATAATGATGTCGAAAGACATGTAACGAATGAGTCGATGTGAACCTACTGTTTGCTTAAGATAAGAGTTCTGTTTGTTCAGCCTAATTGATAAGTTGTAGCGATGTGTTTACGCGACATGAAAAAGAGACTAGAGATTCGACTGATTAATGTTTATCAGTAAATGGGACGCTCTATCTCTTAGAGATCTGCTAAATAGATCTTATCATGTACTATAATCATTTTGGAAATACGATTCGAAAAGCATTTTCTTCGAGTTCCGTTAAGACTCGACTCAGATGTTTAATCTACAAAATAATATATTTCAACATTAGATGCGTGGCATTGAATTTCATATGCTTTGAAAATCTCTTAAAAGGATGGGATTTTGCCAAACCGAAAAACTCAACATCCAGTGGATTGTTTTAATTCGAGACAAGAATTCTAAAACCACCAAGAATCCATCGTGCACACACGAATCCAATATAGATTAAAAGTGAGTAATCCGTGAAGTTCATACACTTGCACCAAACACAAAGCCTAGATACAACGCGCATGAGCCAACCCAAGTTTAATAAAAGCTCATACAACCATAATTGTGGAGGCTTTATGTCAATAGTTGTTAATCGTTGTAAAACGCTCGATAAGGAGGCAGACGCTCTTGTTTACAGTTTATTGACTCGTGTGAATCATGACTCCATGGACTACAGAGAATATTATGGTTGAATAGATTTGAAAATTTTGCCTCAGGTATTTACTTTATGCGTATTGGCATCACTCACTTTTTTTCGAGTCATGTGTCGTATTGATCATCCAATGTGCAGTTTAACAGGGGATAGAAAGTTTTAATGAAATCTCCCATAACATATAAATTGATTTTTTATTATGTATGAGCTATGCTAACTCATAGTTAGACATTGTGATGCCCGCCAAGCCCTCTAAGCCAGTGTGTTAGCCTATGACATATCCCTTTCAATCGAACTCTGGGTTTAGAGAAGACCTAATACAATTTTTTACCTCGTGATTCAGTCTGTTTCAGTTTACCTTGAGGGTATTTTGTGGTTTATTATTTGTTTAGCTGTTTATTGTGGCAGTTTGAGTTATGCCAGTCTTTGAAGTGTTATTTTTTTAAATGCCAATTTAAAATGAATGTATCTAGTCAATTTTAAACGCACTTTTTTGTCTTAACACTGGCAGGGAATAGTGACAATACTTCGACTGCTGGTAAGCGCAATGCCGTCCAGGCAGAGTATCGAACAGCATCAGCGACAACCCAAGCCATTCGATACAATTATGCCGGACTGCTAAGTTGACTTAAACTCGTATAGACTTATAATTAATATACAGTTATAATAACAAATATAGACTTATAATTAGTTATATTGCTATTCCAGTTCAATAGAGACTTGTTAAAAAATAATATCTGAAAGCTATTTTTTTATAAGCATTTAGTCAATGTTTATGTAATGTTTGCAATAAGTAAGACACGTATTAATTTCTATACTTTTTATACAAAACTGATATTATGTCATTATTATAAAAGAAACTACAGTAAAACTACGACCCGTACAACACATAATAAAACCTATTTACAATATCACTATATCCTACTGTATGGAATCATAACTTACAGTTTTAAAGTGTAGATAAGGATTGGCAATGTCATCAAACCATTATTTAACCGTGTCAGTAATTATCTAGTTTACTTACATTTAGCTAATGGATCCATAATATATGCAAAATTGCAGAAACAAGGAAATATGAAGTGAATACACCATAAATCCTTTGTTAAACACGTACTATCTACCACGCCTTAGATTACCTAAGACAATAAGAATAATATATTAACATTTTACACAAGGCCGTAGACGTTCAATGGAAATTAAAAAAAAGAAGATTAATTTGCCTATTTGTATCGGCCCATCAAACGTACGGCATATCTATCCCTCTGCCAGGGCACGGGCCCTCTTCTACAGTCGGAAGTACGATTAAAAGTGGTTACAGACTTTCCCGCCCTTACACCTCACACCACTGCAACTCCTGTCAGCCAGGATCACAGTGGCACACAAAGAATTCCGAGCTCCGGAGCTCGGCCAGTCTCTTACGGCCGGGTGCATACTCCTGTCTGTCTTTTTCTACCAGTTAAAATCGCTAACTCTAGTATGAGTTCTGTCATTTTTCGGTTTCATACTTCGTTGACAGATGAATAATATCTTATGATTTGTCTCTATCAATGGGAGGGCTCTCGCTAACCAAGTTAGGAAATTTCCATATCAAATTAAAATACACGCCCATTTTCGATAACGTATTCGACACTACGTAGTTATTTGTGTTTAACTAGCTGGTCAACGTTTTTCTAATATCGCTGCAATATGGTGGATATACATCGATTATCCCATATATGTGGTAGTTTTTATGGATAGAAATCAGCAAAATAAAGTGACATTAATATATTCAAGTGAGCAAGTGATAACGAAATATTTAAAGCTGGTGTATTGACGACGATTATAATTTATGAGAACCAAAAAATTATGTGACTATTCTAGTCAGAATTTATTTACAGATTTACTTTTAGATGAAATAATACATCAGCTATTATGTTTATTCTACATTTTACACCCAGCCTGCAAGGTACTTCCTCCTGGTAAGCCATACATATCAAATATTTCATTATGTTATAAAAGTGTATTGAATTATTCCAAAATCTATATTCTATAATAAATGTAACAGCTCGGGAAACAATAATGTGTCACTGTTCATTAACTGCTGCTATCATTGTGGTTTTACGTACTGGGAGAATGCATGTTCAGCCGGTAACTATTTTTGGGTATCAAAAGCACAGTCAGCCGAATCATTACTGATGTGCCTCAGGCTATAACTGAGCTATATTATCATATGTAAAAATATTAGACAACACACAGCATGGGTTTCATAAATTGCAGTTTTCCCAAGAATCTTGTGCAATTCATTGCCCATATATATTCCCATAGAGCCACCTTAGTAATGACTACCTTTAGATATATTAGGATTAATCAATAATTATGTATAATATCGTCTATGATTTTAACATAGTAAATGTTTAGTATTATGTATCAGTTATCTGATCAAATGTATTAATCTTAATATTTTTATTTTTAGATTCAAATATAGGAGAAGAATTAGACACTAAAGGCATTATTGTTCAAGCAATGTGTATTGCACAGTTACTTTTCATGAATGTATTGGAACGTTAGCCTGGGGCTCATTTAACAACTCTGCTAAAAGGTATTTATCTCATACTTTATATTTTGAAAGAATTCAAATTCAAAATACCTACTTTATTGTGGTACATAGGTGAAAATGGTGTTTATATTCAATTGGTTTTGTGCAGCTATGACCCGCCATATTGGCAAATAATAATTTAAGATGCAACAATATGACAATTAAGTTGGAAGAATGGTTAAGAGAATATATTAAGATTAATACATATTATTGTAAGTAGTTTCCTAATAGTTCCCTAGTTTCAAAAGGGTATAGCCTGATAGAAATCATCAAAACATATTTTTCACTTTAAATATTTTATTTTTTTGTAAATAACATATTTATTTTCAGTACAATGTGAAGAAGTTATATATTAAAATAGTAATAGATATCTAATTGGAGATAGTGCATATCCACATACTACTTTATTAATAACACTGCTCAATGTCTGCCATAGAGTATTGCAACAATGCGGCTCATATAAAAACAGAAACACTACTCAAAGTTATTATTATTAATATTTTGCTCTTCCATCTTTTACATCTTTCTTTCATCTTTATTTCAGGTCTTATGATGTTGGAAAGAAGATTTCCACACCTTCCAGTAAAAAAGTCTTTTGGGATTGCACACAACTTTAAACATTATGAGTGCCACAGCAGTGTCAGATAATATTGAAGAATAAAAAGCATTGCTGATGTGGAACATGAAATTGACATACCAAACACTGCTAGGCTAGACATAAATATTAATAACTTATTTTAAATTAAAATAAAGTTCAGAACTTTGTCAATAATAAAAATTAAAGATTTCTCACAAATTGTCTTTGATATTTTATTTACCCATAATAGAATCTGCGGAAAAGGGGGTTCTTACATTTTAATTGTAAATACATTTTTATGTGATATATAAAAAGAGGAACAGTTGTTTTCTCTATAACTAGTCATACAATTTCGAAAACTTCTAGCATAGTAAGATCACCTGAATCAATCATTATTCTTAATTTGATTTATATTTTTAATTATAATAATATTCCTCAGTATTTAATTGTAGATTAGCACTGAAAGATTTCAGGTCTTTAAAGACAGATGATTACAAAACTAAAGTAAGAACTACGTACTGTTTTATTTTCACATATTTCTTCGTATTATAAATATTATGGTCTCTGATTACGATTTAAATTTGTAACTCTGCTGTAGAAATAGGGCCGTAAAATTCATTTTTGAATTCATTCTGGTTGGTAAACATTGATATTTTAAATTCTTTTTTACATTTGACATATCATAAATCAATCATACGATGCGTTTTGTTGTTCTATGTAAGCTTTGTATGAATTTTTAATTTGCCCTTATTGTCACAATACTTACATTATTAATATATTTTAACGTTTTATTCTTCTAATTATACATTAATTATGATTTTGATACTTCCACACTAAAGTTAATAATTAACCTAATAAATATTGACCTCAATTAAAAGTGCAAAAATTAAACGTTTGGGAGGAACGGTTCTTACCAGAGATATATGCAATATCTACGTTCAGCGTTGTTATCCTAGTTTAGTTTTTGTTATTGAAACATCGGTTAAACAAAGATAGAAGACCCGTAATTATACGGGGATAATTTTACCGCTTAACTGTCAATATCTTATTGAACCCGGCCGTTAGGGACGTTAGCTTGTCGTTAGCTATTTTGATTTTTTTTAACGTTTTGTTTTTGAGTTTTTAACCCCGCATAGAAATTAATCAGAAAACTACTGGACATAATATTGAGACTTAACATCTTATGTCTCATGATGGCGAGACCGCCATGGAATGCCAAGCATTACTTTGTAATTCAAGTGTTGTTGGGTTTTGCTACTGTTAATGAGATACAGCCGTACAGCTAGCATTCAGAGCAGACGTGTGATACTGTAATCCTAAAATAAATTAATCATATAAATTATCTACATTGCAATCGAAACTCTAAATAAGTAACATAGAAGTTAAAGTTTGACTACAATAACTTCGATTATTTTACGGCTTCAAACAGTGCAAAGTGTGGTATCGACATCAGAAGCGCCCTCACGCCCCGGGTAAGAGAGACAATGTCATTTTTTGACCTCTTCACACACAAACCATCCGAAAAACCCATCAAATAACTGTGCACTGAACCTTATTGCGCGTACATAAAACATAAATTACCCAAACATGGCAATGACGATAAGGTCGCCAAAAGGTAGCAGCAGCGGAGACGCGGGGGGATCGCAGCTGGACTTGTCTAAACTGCGAGAACTTGGTGACAGATATGTGTGTATGCGTAAGCGCAAGCAGCCAGTGCCGGACTCAGATTGTGGATGTAGAACAGAAATATCAGAACTTAAAAATGACCTTAAAGGTATGCTAGAGGATTTTCTTAAAACTCAAATGGAACAGTTCTTTCTATTCACCAACGAGATAAAGGAAATTAGATCTAAAGTGGATAGCATAGAAAGTACTACATCAAATCTTGATACTGAACAAAGCAAAATTGTAGCTGAAATAATGGAACTGAGAAGTAAGAACTCTGATACTGAAGTCAAACTCCTCAATATGGAGCAATCGATAGAGATGCTAAACAGCGCCCATCCCTTGAAATGAACACCACATTGCAAACAGCTGAGGATCTTATTCAAGAATAAAAGACAGAACTGACAGAGAACGAAACATAATAATTGTAGGGATTACCGAAATACAATCAAAAAATATAAGGATAGGTATGCTCATGATGAAAATGAAGTAACTGCAATATTGAAAAACATAACAGATGACGAAATCAATATAATAAAACTTATTCGTCTTGGAAAGTATAGAACTGGAGCCAATCGTTCCATTAAAGTGGTTCTTCAATCTACTGAAGCCGCGAACAAATTCTTCGAATAAAGCTAAAATTGATAGTAGTACTTACAAAATATTTGCTGATCAGACTCCAGCTCAATATACACATCTCAAACAACTACGTGAAGAGCTATCAAAAAGAAAGGAAAATGGTGAAACAAATATCTCTATTAAATATATAAACGGTGTTCCTAAAATCATCACATCAACAAAAAACGATTAAGCAAATTTACATACGCCAAGCCACTCTAGTGGACATTACCTATCAGTCCTACACACTTATGATAGCTTAAATACGGACAAAAAAACTCTAATCATTCTCTATACTAATATTAGAAGCATTGTCAAATCTGGGAAACTCGACGAACTGCAGTGTGTTATAAATTCAATGGGAATGTGGTACATATAATCCTACTGACAGAAACCTGGATCAAAACTGAAGATGAAGCAAATGCTATACGAATTCCGAATTACGATCATCACTATAATCTAAGAACAGGTAAAATGGGCGGGAGGGGTTTCTATATTTATACATAAAGATATACACAAACAATTTGGAACAAGAAATCTATTATAACGGAAAACAACTATCTATGGATACATATAGAAAAGTTTTAATTTAGATATCGGGTGATATACAAGCCCTGGAGATTCCAATATGGAAATGTTCCTGGAGGACTTCGAAGAACAATTGCAAAAAAGGAACGTGCACTTCTTGTTGGAGATTTAACCATAGATTTGTTGGCAAATAATAAAAGCGTCAGAGACGATACACAGAAATAATAAATGAACATGGCTACAAAAATACTAAATAAAATAGAGAAGAATATTCAACCACGCAGTACAGCTACCACAAAATCGATAATAGATCACGTAATCACCAATCTTCGTGATAAGAAATTTCATATGGGTATTGCAGATTCATCTTTATCTGATCATAATCAAATATTACTTGGAATTAAAAATTATAACATAAAAGAATTAGATCATATTACAATGCAATTGATTACCAAAAATTGACTGAACATGCAAGAGAAGAACGGATTAATTTCGCTAATGGAATTTACCTACGACGCAATAGCGGGATATATTACAAATTCAATGGAACAAAGTACCGTAAAAAAATCAAAAAATACTAAACCAACCTCAAAAAGACTGGATAAATAGAATATTATTGGAAATATCACGCTGAGAAATGAACTATGGAAAAGAAAGAAAGAAGACCCTACGAACAAAAAACTGCAAGCCGACTTCAAAAAACAAAGAAATTATACTGCACAAACTTATGCTAAATCGAAGAAGGGGGTATTATTATGAATTCTTTTAATAAATACAAGAAGAATCCAAAAAAAATGTGGCAACCTTATAAATCTTTTATCAGTAACAACAATGACATGGACGTGAAGCCCCCGATAATAAAGATTGATAAAACAATTATAAAAGACGGAAATCAAATTTGTCATCACTTCAACACGTTTTTGCAAAATATTGGTTCGAGCACTTGCCAACCAGATTCCAATCAAATACCACAATAATTCTGTGTACAATACACTAACCCTAATGTACTGACTTTGTCACATTTAAAGCCTTGTAATGGAAATTGAAATATCAAAAATTATAGATAGTCTATGAAGTGGCTTGCAGTTCCGGAATTGATAGTATCAGTACAAAGTAGTCAAATGAATCATAAAGCAATACCTTGTTCCGAAATTAGTAGTATTGTATTATATTCTTGTATAGATAATGGTAATTTTCCGGCATGAACTAAAATTGCCAAGGTCACGCCAATTTTCAAAGGGGGAACAAAAACAGATCGGGAAACCTATCGACCAGTTCGGTATTACTAAGTAAGTCATCTCTAAGATATTTGAGAGAGTCCTTTATCATAGACTTGACAGCTTTTAACGCAAAATAACTTTCTTTTCGATCGCCAATATGGTTTCAGACCCTAAATCTTGCACCCTAAACGCTACAATAGATCTTGTTACGCAAATCAAAGTTAACATAGATGCGAAGAAATTTGGACTCGGAATTTTCATTGATCTGAAAAAAGGCGTTTGATTACAGTAAGCCATCAAATTTTGCCTTAAGAAGTTGCAAAATGCAGGAATCATTGGTATAGCTTATAAAATATTTGAATCCTAGCTGACAAATCGAGTTCAAATCGTTAAAATAGGTAAATATCAAAGTTCCCGACAACATATAAACGCGGCGTACCTCAAGGGTCCATTTTGGGTCCATTATTATTTCTCATATATGTAAACAGTATAAGCCAACTTTCATTACATGGTCAGATAAGTTTGTATGCCGATGATACCTGTATATTCTATTTGGACACTCTCTTGACGACTTATTTAATTTGGCCCAAGAAGACCTTAACAGATTACATGACTGGTTCCAATATAACCTGCTCACAGTAAACATTCTAAAAACCAGTTATTTAATTTTTAAGGCCAAAAAATAGAAAGATTCAGGATCACATTCCCTTGACAATTAACAACATTAAATAAAAAAGTCTACAGAAGAGAAATATTTAGGATTAATACTCGATAGTAACTTAACTTGGAAGGCTCACATAGATAAATAAGAACAAAATTGTCATCGCTGCAAGGAGTTTTACATAAAATAGTTCGATGTATACCATATCCGTTCGTTACAATATTTATTACTCATTGGTTCAACCATATCTTACATATCTGGTAGAATTATGGGGTAGCGCTTCAAAAACATTATTAAAAGACTTACAAATTAAGCAAAATAAATTAGTAAAATTAATTTTCCACTATGACTATTATACTGCAACAGAGAAAATCTATTCGGATACTAAATTACTGTCAGTTAATAAATTATATCGATACAGTACATGTATCTTGATAAGAAAATAATGGACAATAGAATTCATTCAAATATCACATTTAAAACTAAAAAGGAAGAAGGTTTACGTTCACTCCGCCACGCAAATAATATTATTCTTCTTACACCCCGCACTAACTACGCAAAAAAATGTATACGTTACGAAGGTGCCCAAAATATAATAGTTTACCCAAAGAAATAAAGTCAACAAATAGTTTTGAGGTGTTTAAACATAAATTAAAAACTTTTCTATTGTCATCGAAGATCTAAATACGGACCTGGCAGCCACTTTCGAACCAATACGCCATATTCTTTTGTTTGAACCATTTTTATTAGTTCTACCCACTATATGTTTTTGTCTTGTATTTCAACTTTGTTTTGTAATTAGAATTAACAAATACGTTTATAGTTTGATTAATGTTCTGATTGGTAGCTTTAGTTATTATATTGTACATAACTCATGAAGTGAAATGTAAATTTCTTTTGGGTAATAAAGATCTTTAACCCACAATGAGTAGTGGTATCGCTTACCATCAGGCGAACGACATGCTCGTCCCGCCATAAATCGCAATTAAAAAAGCCATACTTATTGATGTAATTTATATATATTACTTAATTACTTATTATAATTGGTTTTCTAACAGTACTTGGCTCGATATTCTGATTTACTATTTGCAGCCTCCTGTAAGCAGTGACGTCATCAACTCTTACGGGATGATGGGGAGGGTTTTAGCCCTTGATGAGTACATTTAGAATTTAGCGCTGAACGCTTAGATTTATAAGTGTTCCCACAATGATTTCCTTTACCTTTAAAACCATAAATAAATATGAATAAAAGCATAACTTAAGAAAATATACGATTTATGCTGTGGATTAGCAATCTGTAAATATATACTAGTAAATTATCAACCCGCTTTATGCCGTAGTAGACTGGCCTAAAACCTCTCAATCGTACTACCGATTGTAGAGGAGGTCCTTCAATTGGGCATAAATGTAGGCTAAATTAGTATGCTTTGGATTTAAATACACAGTTTCCGTATGGACAACCTATGTAATATAAATAAATAATAGACCTACTGGTAAATTTGATTTACCCGCGATCAAAATCATAATAGAATATGAAAGTATTCACTGGCAAACCCATATAATATAAAATTCAAACGCATACACTCAGTGCTCTTTCACGTTCACATAGACAATATGGCCGATATAAATTCTTTGTATTAGAGAGGCCTGAGTCATTCGACATGCGGGCGATGTTAATTGTGGAAAAATTATGGAAACTCATCGCTGTATAGGGTATGTGGGAAATGTCGTGTTAAGCAATAATTATGCTTGGTGTGACTAGTATAGAGAGAAAATTGTTATTAGTGTTTAGTAGTTTGCGTCTATAAAATAAATTAATTCCATTATTTGCGTTTATTTAGTTTATTAGTATAATTGTTTTAAAAGTAGGTCTTTATTAGGAGTGAGTGATTTCAGTTAGTTGATATTATTGGTTTTCAACAGGATTTTGTTGGTTTTTTCTGGTATTAGAAAAATAATTAAAATAGTTTGGAATAAATCTTAAAGAGAATGCAACAAAATAATCTTATGCCCTGCGTGCCGCAGTTGGTTACATGCTGGCTGTGAAACGTGAAGTCACGGATTCGAATCACCGAACTGAGACAAATATTAGTATAATCCACAGGTATTTGACACGGGTCGAGATGTTTGTGAGACCGAAAGGTCTTCGTAGTTGCTGATACCTAGGACACAAGACTCGATCTTAATGTGGAGGTGGGACTATGTATTGGACTGTTAGGTGTATTTATTTTATTTTATAACATTGCGATCTCATTCGACCTTTATGTATAATGGCTAAGCTTCTATTATCGTCACTATCGAGTGTGGAAAGTAACAGTTCGTTAACAGATTCATCCTTATCATAATAGATGTTAAGCCAAATCATGCATACGCTAGCTAATACATTAACTTTCGTATCATCACCTACAATATTAAAACCGAAGCTAAACTTAATGCATATTTAACCCCTTTTGGATGCATCGATACTGACACACCAGAACTATTATCGTTTGTTTTGTACCTCACATATACATACAAATATCTACCTTGTATTTTCAACTTAAGGTTTGAATTCAAATGGCACGTATTTTCCAAAAATCAGACACGTAACTAATCGATGAACGATGGGTGCATTGTAAATCGCAGGTGTTCGAATGATTGGGAGTTTTTTTTTTCTTTTTTTTTTTGTCCGCCTCGGTACGCGCAAGCCCACTGGCGACGGTATTGTCATCCTTTACATTCGGTTAACTTTGTTAATTGTTGTTTTGCGTACGTGGGTTTTTGTAAATTGTAGCGTGACTTTGTATGTCCTAGTTGGTAATAATTTGCGAAGAACGAATACTGGGATGCTATTATAATGGTAATTAATTTTGCAATTAAATTCGAATTAAAAAATATGAGATGTATTTAAAATCGTATTATATTTATTTATTTATTTATTCATTCTTTACTGCACACAAAAAATGACAAAGTATACAATATTTTACATATAAAATTAAAGAGTACAGTTGGCAGTCTTATCGCCTTAGGCGATTTCTTACAGACAACCTTTGGATGGATATAAGAAAAGGATAAGAAGAGAGGGCAGTATAGAATTTAAAGAAAACTAAAAACATGCTCTTATAAGGAATAGGTAAACAAATTATTTATAGTGAATATATACATGATATTTAATACATAATTATATAATACATTTAATATACATACATATATAAATATTTCTATAGATAAACATAGACATAAATAATATAATACATACTAAATATAAATTATAAATTACCTATTGAGACAAAAGAGGAAATAAAACTTCTTAATGCAGCTACTTAGAGAGAAAGATTAAGATTAGATAGCCTTTAAGCATTTTTTTGAAAGATGTCAGTGTTTGAGCTTGTCTTATGACAACTGGTAATGCATTCCACAGTCGAACGGCTTGCACTGTATAGGACCTATCCATGAACGTTGTGGTATGCACAGGCATTCTCAGTTTCAGATTCTCCGACGACCTCAAGGACCTTGAATGAGACTCATGGAGAAATAGAAAACGTTCTTTGAGATATGATGGAGTGAGAGGATTGAACAAAATATTGTAAAGAAGATTAAGAATATGAGCATTCCGACGAAGTCGTATGGGTACCACTTGAGCTTAGTACGAAACTCAGAGACATGATAATATTTGCGCAGACCAAATATAAATCTAATACAGAAATTTTGAAGACGCTCAAGTTTATTAAGTTGGTCCTCGGTGAGATCGAGATAGCTGACGTCGGCATAATCAAGGATGGGGAGTAGGAAAGTTTGTGCAAGGGAAATTTTCGTGGCAATGGGGAGAAAATTGCGTAACGTACACAAAGACCTAGCTGAGGCAAAAACCCTTTTGGCTAATTTCCCGAAGCTGAGGACCCCAGGTGAAACATTTGTCTATATATAAACCAAGATTTTTGACTGTATCACTGTATGGAACAGTGATACCATCACAGGAAACAGATGGAAGTTGGTCCTGATCTATTTTCGATATCATCCTAGGGCTGCCGACAACAATGACTTGAGTTTTTGATGGATTGACCTTCAGTCCGTAATCTTTACTCCATGAACATATATATTGGATGTCAGAATTGATGGCTCCAATCATATCAGTTATCTTGTCCAAGGATGCCCGAGTATAAATTTGCAGATCGTCTGCATAAATATTATATATATTATAAATATTATAGATAGTGATTATGATTAATTTTGGTGATTGATAGAATGTGGCCTCAGTCTGGTTCCTCAGCTGAATATGTTTATCGGGACATGATGCTACGTCTAATTCAACCCAAATGGAAACCATATTTATTGAAAACCGCTCATAATAGATATGTGATTCACATATTATGATTCGTCAGACAAAAAAGAAAACCACTTCACTAGCCTTATTAAACAGGTCATTTTATGATAACTGATCGCTGCCGCCCATGAATATCCACAACGCTTGAATCATAGATGGGTTGCTGACCCATCAAATAGCGAAGGGAGCGGGAAGAAAAAGGATGGAAAAAGGAAAGCGTACAAAGAAAATAAAGAAAAAGTAATGGGTATCAATCTCACGTCTCACAAAACGTGACATCAAAGCTGTCGCTTCACATAGATTTCCTGTGTGACAGTTGTACTGGCCTAGACGAGCCTGCTTATCAACGCTGAGTCATAACTAAAAACAGCGTCGCTTTACTACTTCCAAAAATCACGAAATATTTCACAACACCCAAAACCTCACGAAACTATACAGATAAAACAAAAAAAAAATCATACGTCTCCCACCCTTTCTATTATGATTTAGCAGCCCGTCCCAGCGAATCCTGTTGATTAAATGGGTATTATGCCGCGGAAGTCTTGCCGTCAGACATCGGCGACAAACGCGACAATACCGGCTAGTTTCATAAACAATAGACTTTGCATGTAATGTTGTGGCGGAAAGTGTTGGGAAAATATTTTTGAGCGATCAAAAAAATCGACAAATAGCCAACATTAGATTAGCTTGATATTTTAGAATCTAACCCCATCTCAAGTGTCTACGAGAATTAAATTCGCATGCAGAGTCTTTGAAAGTTTGCAATGTTCTTCGATTTGTGTATCATTATATTGATGGTAATTACCTAAATATCAACTTCAGATCGTGCACAGAAGCTTTAATAAACAATTAAATTGAATCAAATTAAAAGCAATGTTTCAATTGCGCTTTAGTTGTAATTTAAAGTGGAGAAGTATTATTATATTAGTGAACCGCTATCGGCACCGTTGAACAACTGTTCCATTTGACAAATGAAACAGAAGAATAAAAGAAGCTGACGGCCAACCTTCAACACTGAAGAGGCAATCAGAAGGCAATAAAAAAGAAGAAGTAGAAGTGATTTTCAAATTACATGAAGAATATTTTGTCGGAATTGGCATTTTTTTTTGCGTTGGTGCGACATTCGCCAGACGGTAAGCGATACGACCTCTCATGGACAGTAACAAAACCAAGCAACACCATGAATAACAAAACAACGCCTGGCATTTCATTGCGCTCTCGATCCTCAGACATAAGAATAATAATAATAATCAGACATAATCACATAGTAGTGTTGTCTAAATATGTCCAGTATTAATTGCGGCTAGAATATCCTTCAAACCGGAAGACAACAGTTTATTTACACTGCTGTTCCTTTTTCCAATATTAAATGTCTATAATTCGTGCTTTTTAAAACTCTTTTATACCCGTATATACAGGCAATATGATTAGAGCATAGAGCTGGCATCAGTCAGGTTGCATTTGGCTGCAATATTCATTAACCGCGGCTCACAACCGCTATTAATTCGCGCCAACATCGACGCCATTGTGCTAAGGTGCCGTGATGTTACATTATTGTTTTCATGTGCTTAGGGTTGCTGGAATATTTGCTGTGATATTTCTTCGTGTTTTATGCTTTCTTTATTATTCTGTTACTTTATGTCCTAATATATTATATATTTGACATTATGCGTTAAATTTCTTCTCATTTTTACATTTTGTACTTTATTGTATCAAACTGTTTCTGACTTCAAATATATAAAAATTAAGCGTAGTAATCAACTGAACAGATAGAAGTGAGAAGTTAGTTCACCTAATACTTCTCCACAAAAATCAAGAGAGCGAAGTTTACTAACTTCTTGTAAATCTCTTTCACAATCGTAAAGGAAGCTCAAGTCTTATAATGGGAAGTAAACGAGATAATTTAAAATATTTTAATCAAGAATCTTAAGGTGCAGTTGATATTTAAAGTATTTCAATAAAGAATCCAAGATCTTAGAAGGTATTATATGGTTTTCAGGTCTTATTTTAACATCAACCCTACGTTAGTTCAACCAGCTTTGTTCAGTATCCAATGATTAATTGCATCTATGAAGCCGCGGTAATTACCGGTCCGACTGCCGCGTGAAAAACTACTGAAACCGCTGAAAAGTTTAATTAAATTGATGTGTTAAAATGACTGGACCGAAACGCCTTTCGGTTGTGGCACTAATGAAATGGCTTATTGTTTATTTTGTATCGGCTATTTTGTATAGTGTTTCAGAGCTATTTTATTAAAATCTGGTAGAACTTATGTTTGTATTATACAGGGTATATCAAGACTGCTACCGAAAACGATGCCGGGTGGTAGTTTAAGCAACTTCAGACATATTGCAACAGAAAATGTTGGAAAAAAAAAGCGACAATTATTTTTTGTTATTTTTTTTTATGGTCGTATTTGGGTGGTAAATACAAATTTTCGTAAAATTATAGTGTATACCCTTTTATTTATAAAGACTCTAAGGTATAAAAGAGTTTAAATTATTATTTTAGCAAAAACTATGGATTTACCACCCAAAAATTGACGATATTAAAAAAATGATAAAAAAAATTTGTCGCGTTTCTTAGCAAAATTTTTAGTTGCATTGTGTTTGTAGTCACTAAAACTACCACGCGGCTTCGTTTTCGGTAGCAGTCTTGAGATACCCGGTATAGAACTCGTAGTAATATTTATAAAGTTTAAGGGCCTATGAATAAACTCGGATGAACGGTTTTTAATGGTGGTCTAGGTACTGGACATATTGAGACTATACATCTTTGTCGCAGGATTGCGAGTGCAGTGGAATGCCAAGGATTGCATTGTAATCCAAGGTGTTGTTTGGTTTTGCTTCTGTTCAGGAGTGGTCGTTTCGCTTACCTCTAGGCGAACGGCATGCTCGTCTCGCCATTCAGTGAAATAACAAATAAATACGTCAAGTGAACTTACCGGAATCTCGTTCCCGAAGCTGGTCGACACCAATGATGGTGAGGGGTATAGATCCACCACACCTCAATTTGCACTACATAGTTCACAATACACGAATGAATTAAGCAAATATCCAGCTCGATGGCGGAACACTGCACGCGTTACGAAACAAACACGAGACTCCATACAAAATGACACCCAATGAGAAGCAAGCCACGACAAACTACCCTCCAGTGGATTATAATTACGGTAAAATTAAATGAATACTAAAATTATGAAATTATAATTATTGTTATGATTTCAAATACAACTTCACGTCTCCTTAAATATAATGTGCTTTGTGACTTCACGGCAACAAATTCGATTTCTTATCTGCTTATGTAAACTAAAATATTACAATTTGAATTAATTTAGTCAAAATAATGTATTGAAAGTATTATTATAAGTAAAGTATGCATACACCTTTTTGTGTGGTTTATTTATCATTTGCTTAGTAAAATGGATGTTTCTCTCAATGTTATTGTGCTATCAGTGTTTTACAACGTATCCTTGCCATTAACACTTCCATAATTGCTGATACTTCAAAAAATACTAGAATACAATAATTTCAATATAAAACCTATTAGCAACCCCAAAATAAACAAATAAATTCAGCAAAATAATTTTGGGAATTCCACACACCTAAAATTCACACACTTTTCTGATACATCTTGTTAATCCAGCTGATTTGAATACGTCGATAATCGTTTAATATTTGCATACATTACGGTCACTTTGCGTTTTCACCGCTTTCTCACAGTCAATTAGACGTCTGTTCAAGGGTGAAGATTTACATTATTTTAATGTTTACCATTTGTCACGTTTGAATTATTCAAATTAGCTGCTTCTGGTTTCTCAGATACTTTTTATTATTTTTGCAGATGTTGAACATCGTACGTACACAGCTATGCGATAGCAATCTGTCATTGTGTATTTATATTGTCGCTCCATTAATTGCTAAAAACTTAAGCTTCAAAGGTGGAGAATCAAGGAGTATGCTGATTACATGATAATATGTATGGTATGGCTTATTGGATTTTATAGAAATTTTACTGGCTGAAAGATACTAAAAAAAGTGGTAGATGATGATGATGCCATGCTGTTGTCAGTCATGACTCAGAATAAATGGGCAGGCTCGTTCGGAGCGTTACTACTGCCTTACAGGATATCAACTTGAAGCGACAAATTTGCTGTCGTGTTTCGTCCGGTGAGTGAGATTGCCGGATGCCCAATATCCTTTCCTCTTTCCATCCTTTTTCCATCCCGCTCCCCTCCTGATTTGATAGGCCAGCTGCCCATCTATCATCTAACCATAATCCAAGCATTATGAATGTGTATGGGTGGCACTGATGGCTTACCATGAGTTAACCTATGTATAAAAAAAACCTGTATGACAAAGTAATTTTATCACCTGATGGTCATGCTGTCTAGAAAGAGTGTCTAATAGCTCCAGACCATAATCGATTGCCACTCAAAACATTTATTTTGATCTAGGTACAATTCTAATTCTAATTCTTCAAGTTGCTACCATTTTTAATTGACTTAAAAATATAAAGGAAATTGTCAATTTGATGTATATGTATTACATTTTTAACCAGTAACAATCCGAACATTTCACTACAGTCTTGCCGTAAATAAATCTTCAACAGAATATTACTATTTAAAAATTATATTTTAAAAACAAACATTAATCATGGATATAACGGTAAGCAGGTGAAATAAGTGCTTTCATCTAACTGTATGCAAATAAAGTCACCAAATATTGATTCTCACACAGCATAAGAGAATGTTAACTCATTTGAATATTGCACGGTCAATTTCGTGTACGCAATTTGTTTCATTGATATTTAATTTAAATATTATCTAGAAAGGGACATGTGCATCGTATACAAAAGGAGTAAGAGAGATGGAAATAGTGACAATTGCAAATGATGATATGACTTATGTAAATATGATAGATTTTAACATTTGTTCCCACAAGAAACTGGGAAGCATAAAAATACCAGTACTGATAGATTTTTTTGTTGGCAGGTGAACAAGTTTCTTTATACGAAAAAAATATATTCGATGTTGATGCAGAAATAAAATATACTTTAGCGATCAAACAAGTGTAATTACATTTTTATTTAGAGAGAAAATACAAAGTTTGTTTTAGATAATATTATACGATATGAAAGAATAACCTTTGTTAATTAATCAAAATGTACTAATCAGATAGTTAAAGTACATCATTTTATTTCCTTTTACAACCAAAAACAAAAAAAAATATTTTGGGTAATAACGAATATTCGATTCGGGTCTGACTTTCATTTCTGAAATATATCTTTTCATCTGCATTTTTATATCAATCAATGACGACTCTATTGGCAAGCAAAATGACCACTCATGGACATTTCGCAAAACAACCATGAATGACAAAGCAACGCTTGGCATTCCACTGCGCTCACTGTCCTGAAATATAGGATGTTGAGTCTCCTTATATTCTTTAGTTACTCTGACTACAATGTCCTTCATAACGAAATACAATAGAGCATTACACTGCTATTTGGAGGAAGAAATAGACATTGCTGTGTTACCTATCCAGGCGGCTTTTCATATATGAGAAACCTACCTCGCACTACTACGCAAGACACGTTCCCTAATGTAAGGACAAGACTAGGAATATTGTTAATATTTACGTATATCCACGTGTGTGAAGGCACGGTGAAACCAATAAATAATGCATTAATCTTGACATAAAATGCAGATTTACTGGATCAAGGCGTTGCTATTGCCACTGACCTCAATTTTATTCATGTCAATACGAAGGATGTGATTGCAGATTGTTCAATGGCAATGTTAGTGCGCCTTAGAAGGACTTGACTTAATAGACTTTTAATGGATCGGATTGATGGCATATAGAGTATAGGTAGATATTTAAGTGGGGATAATTATATTCCTTTTCTCGCCACGATTATAAGTAATATAAATACTCCCAACAGTCACATACATTGTTCTGACCCCACACTACGATCGAGTCTTATGTAGTGTATCAGGAACTAGGAAAGACTTTTGGTCTTATTTTGCTATGGCGACTAGAACAATTTATTTTGGACTGATAATGATAAAAAATCTGCTTAAAGCTCTAAATTAGCAGCCAAGTTATTAACAACAAGCGCTTAATTATCCAGCTATGGAAACAATATTTAATATTCCATTACTTGGAGCTAGTTTGGTAAGTACAAAACTAAATTTGTCAGCTTGTTTTTAGTTTCTGTTATCCACGAAACAAGACTTGTACTTAATGCGAAGCCAGGACTTCAAACATCACACCGTCGAATGATTACAAACCGACCAGGAAAAAGTAAAACCGGTTAGCATAATCACAGAATGGATTACGAGGAAAAACTGAATTTTCTAGATTGTACAAAAATAAACATCGGCGAACGTTATGTGGGCAAAAAGTTGAGCGCACAGGAAACTGTTCGCATTCTTCGAGTTTGCGCCGCTTGGGATTGTATGTTTGAACTTAAATTATTTTTTTATTATTAGTAACTCGCGTACAAGCTTCAATAAAAATAAAACAATCATAGAATATAATGGTTTCTTAGACACATTGAAATAAAATTATTATTTGCAGATTTATCGCGAATTTGGTATTTTTGTTTGACATAGATCATATTAATTCAAATAAGCAGTTTATCCAATGGTTTTGTTATTTATAAATAATTTAGAGTCTAGTAGTATAAATATATACTAGTATATCGTAACGCTCATGGCTTGTGATACTAGCAACTTGAAAAAAAAAGGAAATTATAACATTACATATTAAAGGTTGGAGCCCAAAGTTCAAGAGTGGAGGCCACGTACAGTTAATCACTGAACGTTGCAGGAAATCACTGGATGTAGGCCGCTTCCAACAAGTCAATGTGGAGATCCTTGGGGGAGGGCCTATGTTCAGCAGTGGACTTCCTGTGGCTGCCGTATAAAGACATTGTAGACCGTTGTGAAAATTTGGGTAAGAGGTCTGTGTAAAAGAATAGGTTGTTTATTCCAGAGATAATGATGATAATGAAGTCAAAAGAAAGTTTTTGTGTATGTACTAACACAGATGAACCAATAACACTTTGGAACGAAAAAAAACTGATATTTAAAACCTGTCCCAACTGGAACACAACTTAACAATAAAGTTTTTTTGCATCATCACGAACGCTAGCCGCGAATATTTTTTGTCTCACGTTGCTCAGGTCAGTTATGTTTTGATTTTTTACTTGTTAAAAAACATTTGAGTGAGTCATGTGATGCAACGTCCTGGTTTAATTGCAGGGGCGTGGCTTTTATTTAGTGAAAGGAGATTCTGGTCATTGGTTGGTTTGTTTACGTTCTGGTGGGTGAATAAGGTTAGTGGTTTAGTAACCATTATCTCATTATCATCATTATCTATGTCTATTATTATAGCATTAACCATTACCAGGCTATCAAGAGGGTATAAAAATCTATGAGAGACTTTTTGGTATCACAACATTCAAACTTGTGGCAAATATTTGTATATCACATAAACTTAAGCAGAGATGGAACCGACGGCATATTGTTTCGTAGGAAATCAAAGTATTTATTCAAATACTCTTTCACAAGATCTTTTTAATCGTTAATTTCTGCTATCACTGCTTTGGGACGTGTCGTAGCTGTGAGGAAGAAACGGCGCAAGAAACTCCCGCGGTAACATGAACTAGCTAGGTTCGTAACCAACTGCGCCTTGAAAACTGTCATGTGAAGTGGATAGGAAGGCAGAATTTTATAATGTTTAGAATGGATACTATCAAACCATTGAAAGATCTAAATTTATTATTATCAAGCCAACTATTACATTTCCATGTAACGATTATGTTAGCTTGCTTACCATGCTAGAAGACAAGGATTTTTGAATAGGGAGACGAGCATGCTGTTCGCCTGATGGTAAGCGATACGACCGCTCATGGATAGTAGCAAAAACAAACAACACCTTTAAAAACAAAGCATGTTGACATTCCACTGCGCTCGCCACTCTTAGACATAAGATGCCAAGTCTCAATGTGTCTAGTAGTTACTCTGACTACAATATCCTTAAAACGAAAAACAAACCATTTACACTGCTGTTTGGTGGGAGAAATAGACAATACTTGAATCTCATCAGGAGTTGCAGTGACAAAACTGGGCGTAGCCATAGGATATTTTCTATATTTCATCTGATGGTAGGATCCCTTCCACCACTTTTCATTACTAAGACCTTAGATTATATACTCGTCTAGATGACACATCACACCTCACCGCACGGCTCAAAAAAAGTCTACCAAATTTGGTAGACTCGCTTCTCACGTACGTCAGTGTCATTTGAACTACATATGGATAACGTGCTCCCGAAAAATAATTAATTATGCCGGTTTGTGCTGTCGAATTGTATCGCAATTGTGTGGGAAAACTGTATAATAATACCAATATCACTTTCTATCGGTAACATTATTGTTAAACCACTATTATTTGAAGAAAACATGAACTTTTAATTCATTATTTTGAAGACGAGTTTCATTGGCCAGTGTTGTCAATTTATTACTAGGAAGATTTGTTGAAACTATGGGAGAAACTATAAAACACAAATATCATTACATAATATTTCGATCAGAATAACAACAAAAAGAATGGCATTATTTATTTAATGAGTAAATAATACTTACCTACACGATATTAATGAAACCCACGACGACATGCACTTCAAAGTAATTTTATTAATTCTTTGCCTTGCATGTGTATTACCATTCAAAATTTAACAAACGAGGTACTGCTATTGTCATCTTTGAAGAAACAGCGAGAACTTATTCAAGGTCCTAATAATATTTTTAGACTTCCTACGGATTCCGTACTAGCAAATTGCTGGAGAGACATTACAGAGCGGAAACGAAAAGAAGACCATTCGTAGCCTCACATGACTTCAGTTGTGTGTTCCGAACATTTTACTTATGATGATTTATATTTTACATAAATACAGAAATCAGATAACAGCCCAGGCAATAAATCCAAAGGGTTAATTCTATTCGGAAACAAACACTAGGAGATGGATTTAGATCTTTATTGTTTTTACTAAAATGCGTTATAAATATAATTAAGAGTATGATTATTTTAAATCAAGAAAAAATATTTTATTTAACCTATTTTGTATATCAAATAATGGGGAAAAGTTAAGTTAATAATCTGGAGTAGGCATCCCTAAACACACACACCTTGACAGATGGATTACAATAATTACACGACCGGTACTCACACATATCAACGAAAGTGAGGACACTTTTAGCGCATCGTTTGTTGACATTGCTCAATCTAGACGAGTATATAATCTAAGACTAAGACAAATAGATTTAAATAATATTTTAGACTCTTAAAGGAATGCAATTCAAAACGTGTCTATCTTATTCGTCACTGATTTTTGTTTGCCATTGACCTCTCATGTTCTTATACAATGCAAAATATCATGACAGATGACTCACAACTTGATTCAGTCAACTTTTTTTCTATAAAAATTGCGAGAGTGATACTTAAAAAACTAGTCTTTAATTTCAACCATACTGCTTACAACATAGAACTCAAATTGCTTTGTGGTCTTTATGAGGTTATAGCTTTTTTAAGTCTGCACGTGTTTGGAGCACCCAGTGTTACTGCAGGTGTCGCTCGAACAAAAGAGATTAGGTTCGGTCCCCGTGCAGGGTTTTGTATAGCGATTTGGGTAAAAAATATACACGTTGAACTATTGAAAGGTTATTAAGGTTTGAAAGGGAGTATAATCGATATGTCTGTGTAAAAATATTTTAAAGTAATTGGATGTGGTTTTGATAAATATGTTCTGATTTTAAAATCGAATGTAGTATTATAATGGCTATGAATATGTGAAGACTTTTTCATAGGCTATTGCTATGAAACTGATTCCAGTTTTTGATAACTTAAGTACTTTTCCCAAGTCATGCAATCAATATCCTATCAGTTTTCGTTAACTATGCGAATAACTAGAATTTGGAGCACTTTATCGACGTGTTTTATTAAAATCTAAAAATGAAGATGCAACATACGGTGCTCTACCTACGTTTTCGGGGGTGAGATGATATATTTATATTTTTTTCTTTTTATTCTATAGTTCTGCAAACTAGAAAACAGGTCACCTGATGGTAAGTGGTCACTGCGGGCCCATGAACATCTACAATGTTTGGATCTTGGATGTATTGCCGGCACAAAAACGCTTGGGTCTTGGATGTATCAAATCGGGAGAGGAGCCGGTAAGAAAAAGGATACAAACAGAAAAGAGGTATTGGACATCCGTCTATCTCACTGACTGAACGAAACGCAATGGCAAAGCTGTCTCTTCACTTTTTCTGTGTGACAGAGGTACCTCTCCGGATGAACCTACTCATTCATGTTGAGTCATGAGTGATAATAGCGTAATTCTCCTCAAGCCTTAATATATCTCCATTTAAACAATAATACCCCAAGCCAATTCCGTATCTTTCACCGTCATAAACAACATCGTCTGGATACGATCGCGTACGCCACAAAAACGTAAAAACTAAAAGCAAAAACTTGGCTCGCGCTGCACCGAAACTGTGAAGTCACTGTCATCAATCAGGACCCATAATGGTCACACGGTAGCCAATGTGTAGTATTATACGTATAACGGAATTTAATATCGTGTATTTTGTCCATATACTTTCCTTTTTATTTTTTAAGCTAAGTAAACCAAACGAGCATATAGCTCTGTATCATCCCATATACATAAGTCCCACTGTAGGACACGGGATTCCTCTACAATCGAAAGCACGATTGAGTGGTCAGGTCATATCTGGAATATATCGCACGCTCGTTTAATGCGGGTTGGTTGTATACTATAGAAATTCCTACATCCCCAGGGATTTGGACAGTGTTGCCAATTTAGCTCTTTTAGAGCTAAATTCAGCTCCTTTTTCAATTAATCGGCTCCAACATAACAATTTTAGCTCTTTAGCTCTTTAACTCCATGTCTATACTATGGACTAACGACCTAAAAAAAATTGGTACCATGGCAACTTATGATGAGGAAAACTCAGGACCAAGCACAAGTGGATTAGAATTAGTGAATTTGACCCACAATTTCGATAATTCTGACGAGGAATAACCGTATTTTTAAATATCTCTCTTATTAATCTAAAGATATAAAATAATGTTAGGTTTCTCTTTATTAATAATTAGAATTTTAATTTTTAAACTTTCTTTTATTTTAGCTCTTTTTTTTCCAAAAATTTAGCTCTATTTTAGCTCTTTTTCGAAGGTGATTTAGCTCTCTTTAAAAAATTGAGTTGGCAACACTGGATTTGGACCCGCGACCACCATGAGCTTGATGGCAGCCCCGTCTGATGCGTTTACTAACAGACCACCACCCATTTTGCCAGCTCAATCGATGGTAAATGATTACGCCTGTGAATATTTACAAACATATATCAACAAAATGATGATGTCCTAAAACGGAACAAAAAAAAAAACGAATTTAGGATGGGAGGAAGAAACTGTTTTGGGCCTCCGATATCATGCATCACGCAAACATTATTTCGGTGCAGAGATCAAACCCGAGCCTCTTGTTTCACAGCCGCCATCTAACTAACTGCAACAAATACGCCATAGAGGTGATAATTACCCACAAATATTGAAGTGGCCTACAATTTTTCATTAATTCCTGTACACCTCATTAATATAAAACCAGCAATAACAGCAAATATTTTACATAAAGTTTTAATCGCGAGGCGTAATTTGCATACAGACAGTGAGGTCGGCCTTAATTTGAAAATAATAACGTCTGGCCAAAGGGATTCGTCACACACAAAGATCGTTTATCGATGCCGTATTTTAAACCTGTGTTCATACTTGTCAGTACTAATATAATAATTGTTATACAAATATAAAAAAAGACTAACCCCTTTATTTATAAGTAACCGCTTATAAGCCATATAAACGTAAAATAGTGAAATCATAGTAAGAGGAGATAAAACGTTCATTAAATTTTGCTATTCATAATGAGTTTTTCTTAAAATTGTTACTAATTGCCACTTCACAGAAAAAAAGTTATTTCATTCACTTGACAGTAATATCAAACGTCCTGTGCATCCAGCTGACACACGCCATTTTTCTGCTTAAAAGTTGTTGAAACAAGGTTCTTGGCAATTTTAAAGTTAAGGAGTTAAAAATAAAACTATACTATGCTATACTACACTATTATACTATGCTGCTGTTTATAGTGTTTTTGTTTATAAATAGATAAATAGCTGATTAGTGATCTTGACGTTTATGAAAATCTTTTTTAGACTGCCCATATTAATGGCGTTTGAAAACAGCGTTGAGTCCTTCTGAATACACGGGTAAAACCAGTTTGAAATTAGACGTGATAAAAAAAGCAAACCAAAAAAAATCTTTTCATCGACCGACCTGTGAACAGTTTGTCCGTACCATGTGATTTCTTCTAAAAATCTTGAGTCCTGCAAAGCGTGATATAGTAATTTAGCAATCGAGTATACATAATAAATTATCAAATGTAGAAAAAATAACTATTATCAAGTAATGTAGCCCGTAATACTTTATGGATATGATATAAAACACAAAATGAAGATATAAAATCTGGATTATTTACTTCCTTATTCATAAACAATCTTAAAACCTATATTAGTCATTGAACTTTTTGTCCGACTTTTGATTTTTTATATCGACAAGTTAATTATGAATTTAATATCTTCAAAAAATGTGGAACGCTTCACGATTTTGCGTGTCATCCTTGCGCAGGGGCCATGCTAATCTTCTCTGTATCGTTCCAATTTTAGTATATGTACTGCCGAAGCAAGTACACTCGCTGTGCTCCACACACTCTATATATACTCAGTTGCCGCGCAAATGTTGATAACGCGATGTAGAACTTTTGACAAAAATACCATTAGTTTGATATTTATAAATTCAAGTAATCGAAACGTCGGGAAGTCAAAAATGTAAAAAATTAAACTAAATTCGCGATAAAATCCGTAAATAATAGTTTTATTTCAATGTGTAACATTCGCGTAAATCTAAGAAACCATTTATAGATTCTGCTTTACTGTGAATAGTTTGAATGTGTCTATTTACAACTAAAGATTTACATATTTCACCAATTATGCAAAATGCACAGTAAATATGGCTATTTTTCAACAATTGTTGTAATTTTATGTAAATAGCGCCATCTATTGGCGAAGATTTGCGAACGCATTGTATATATACTTAACAACTTTATAAACACTATTTATGCCTATTTAACTACCAATAATATAAATGTTATTTTAAAGCCTTTATTAATATATTAAAAAGCCAATAAAATAGCCATATATAATTAAAACGACACGTTAAAAAACGGTACAATACTCGTAGATCAAATTTAGCAGGTGTGTCCAGTTTAGAAATAATTTTGCTTTGAGCAAGCAACCGTAATTAAGTCGAACGGTTGAATTAAAACTCTCTCGCCAATCGTTATTTTCCGTGTTATTCATAAACGGTTTTAAAACCTATTATAGTTAACGAATTTTTTGTTGATGTTATGTATCTGATTTGAAGCCCGTACGTCACTTAATGTGTCTAGTGTCCACTGAAAATCAACGTTGTGTGGTGGTTTGCACCACATCATAACATTTAGCTGAGTGGACACCTATAGGTCACATCCGCGACTAACTATTTTTTGTTGTTGTTTTCTATTTCATATTGTTGTCCGTGACAAAAATTCGTTTTTGTTTTGTTCTTTTGTCTCTTTCGAATTTTGCTTCAAGACAGAACATTCCAAAACTAAAATATGTTTTAACTTTCTATGTATAAGGACTATCTTTATTGAACTATTCTTTCTAAAATATATTATGTTATTTTTCTGCATCAAAAATTGCACTAGTGTAGACACGCGTTTACGGCCGCAATACTGAGAATTGAATACGATTTGTGGCTTTTAAAAATGGCCGCGAAATTCAAAACGTCATTAACCACAATGTTTGGTTTCGAAAACTGCACTACGAGTTTTATAGTGAAACTTCTTTTGATTCTATATAAATTGAATTAATTTAGTGCATTGATCTTAGTCACGAAGTTTTGATTTATTTAAAATATTATATCCAACAGATCTTTATAGAACTTTTTAGAATCAAACCCACGAGAACTTGATATAAAAATAAATTAGGAAGCATTATACGATCTCTTGAAAACCAAAAATATTTGTTGATCACACATAATTACTATTTACATCGGCATGGAATTTTTCATTTCAATTCTTCTTTACTCCCAGACTAGAAAATAAGCTTTATTATTTATTTTCATTGTGAATATAAGTTATTACACAATAATATAATTATAAAGTTTATTTCGTAGGTCCATGTTTTAAAGTATTTATTATATAATTTATCAATTGCATGTTCCGTCCAACCTGCCCATATTACACGCCTACATGGGGTTCTTACAAGAAGATCTTATTATTCATCGTACAAGAATGTTTAGCTCATAACTTTATGACTGGTTGTTTATTTGATATCTTATTTGGAATATAACACAGTTTCGTAATAAAATAAATATATTTATAATACTTGTGTAAGACATTGATATATTTTGCCATTTTTAAAAGGTGATATTAGACATTTAGATATTCCCAGAGATTAATAAATCCATGTATTTATCCTGGACCATGAAAATTTAAGTGGCAAGTTTGACAATAGAATAACCTCTCAAAGGACACTGTACACATCCTAAGATTCATTCCTAAGATTTATATATTATAAAATCAATTACTCATCTTCCAATTAATTAATCAAAATAAAATTAAGACTCCAAAAGACGAGGACCCAAAACGTTCCCCGCACTTTTACGTTGTTGACTGCCGTAATAAGTTGTTATTGCCTTGTTTATTGCAAATTACACTTGCACAAAGTGATGAAACAAACTTGTTTGCCGAGTACAAACAATAAGCATCCAATAAACATAAACAATTGCCGCTTCGGGGCGTCTGCGAGTCGCGCTAAGTGTTAATGGACTCACTTATTGTACGCTATGGAATGTTACGTGGTATAACTGTGACAGTTTTTGTAATAGCTGAAAGTAGTATATTCGAATGAAAGAATCATGCTTTAATTTTCCCGAACAATCGATTAGATTTAAAGGATAATGCTTTAATATTTCCGAATAATTTACAATTGAATGGTCATTATAGTGATCTTTATGGTGATAAATGATACTAGAATTATGAAGTTTAGGTAGGTAGCATGGTCTCTTTTTGCTCTTATCTATTTAAATAATTGTTAATTAGAGCGCAATTTGGAGGAGGCCTATTTTTAGCTGTGGACAACTAGTCTGATAATTATAACGAATTTTAATGTTAGAAATAGTACATTTTTCGTCGATACGTCGTGTGTGATCAAATCGTATAATCGTATTATACGATTTGATCACACGCTCAAAATTCTTTGTAGCGGGTTAGTTCTAAAGTGTATAACAATTATAGGTGCGCACAGATTTCCTTAAAATAAGAAATATTTTTATATCTATTGAAGATATCGTGTGTATTGTTAGTCCACGTATCCTAACGTGACGTGTACCCAGTGTACCCGCATCTAAGTGCCACAGTGGCACCATCTCTAATTCAAGTTATTCGCGTTTCTCTCGGTTGAAATTAACACCTTTGTCTTTGTTTCCTTGAATAATAAATAGTGCGCTTTCTGTGTCATAAACGAGACCTTCTAATGAGTTAAATTTATATTACACTCATTTATATAGAAGCTAAATTAAATTGCCCTTCTGTGCTGTCCTTTTCTGTCTATTAGAAATGTTTAGTGATTTCAAAATGGCATTTATCTCAACTGGCATAATTGTATGCAATTATTTTTTAAATATAGTAGCACCGTCTGATGCCATTCAAAATTCCATCTGGACGGCATTTGCTATGCCGTGCTAGAATAAAAAAGTGGACTGCAGTTTTGAGCGGTCATAAACTGTACTGTGGAATTCCTGTCATAGTATGACGCAAGTGCGATGTTATGATTTGATGAGCTTGGAAATATTCGAGATTCGAGTAGTCCGTCATAATTTTATCAGTCACCGAAAAATATCCATCTTACATCGTTGGATATATTTGGATCCCAATACACTACCCATAATTGTACTAAATTTAACAGGGAAATAAAAAAATACAATACTTTATTTATATAACACTTTCTTGTATGTATTAAATAATTTTATAACCGAACCATCAAAGAACATTTAGATAACACTATAATGCAAACTACTCGACTTCCGTACACATAATTGAGTTTCTCAAGACATGGCAGAGTCAAAGTGTTCCAGAACCTTGTTCTAACAAATTAGCGGGTTCCAGGTTATTTCTGGATATTATTGTAGACGTCTGCACAGGTGCACTGTGAATTTGCACTTTTAATAGAATAAAGGAATTGGTTAAACGTTCGTATTGACTGTTTTCGGAAAATGAGTAATGAGTTTGATATGGAAAGATGTGTTGTCTTCGGTAGTACACGTATAGAATGGTTTGGTGAAATAATTTCTTATTGATCAGAGCTTTTTTTATTATATGAATGTCAAGACGAGCATGCCGTTCGCCTAATGGTATGCAATACGACAGCTCATGAACAGTAGGAAAACAAAACATCGCTTCAATTAGAAATCAATGGCGAGCTAATTATGAAGAAGTTTTTTAACTGTAGTAATGGCGAGCCGAACACGCTATTCTTTTGCCAGATGGTATATGATGATGACCACTCTTTGACAGTAGCAAAACCAAACAACACTATGAATTACAGAGCAATGCCATTCCACTGCGCTTGTCATCTTGAGACATAAGCTGTTAAGTCTCAATATGCCCAGTAGTTACTCTGGCTATAATGTCCTTCCATCCGAAACACAACAGTACATTTACACTGCTATTTGGGGGGAGAAATAGACATTGCGGTGGTTGCTACCCGGACGGCTTCTCCCATATAAGAGACCTACCTACCAGTACATGAACTATGAATGAAAATAAAAAAAACGCATAAAGACTATTATTACATGATTACATTATTTTTTGACATTTTAATCAACATATTTGGAATGTTGCAGACATTGAATGTCTTCTCAGCACTAATATCGATTCATCGATGTTAATCAATTAACAATTTCTTCATACGACTTCGTCGGTCCTTCCTTAATTCAACCGAGCTACTTAGCAAAAGAGTTTAGCTGCCATTCTAGAATAGTTCCAATTCGGATGACCAGAGTAATAGAGAAATAGACTTTTTAAGGACCATTAAGTAATCTTTTGATTACTTAAAATCAGCAAAGCTATTTGAATGGTTGGTGGAATAGTTTAAAAAAATCAATACTATATTGTCAACACTATTCACATCACCTAAAGTTTAATACCATTGTAATAACAATAACCCCGGGTCGTTCTGTAAAAAGTAATTCTCTACGCAAAGGGAAAAAGAGCTAAGGCGCCGCCATATGAGTCACAAGTCTTTGACCGTCGCCGCTGTACAATCGCTCACTATTTGGTGTAACTTCAAATTTTATTTGTGAATGTTTTACTGGCTTATTACTAGCTTATATTAAATAAGTGGTATGCAGTGGTGGTATGTATATTTATTTATTAAGCTTCATTTACAAAAGTATAAGACGGACTTGAAGTAGGTGTACGAATACTTAATTAAAAAATAAAGAGAAAAAAACAACTAGTAATGAAATAATTCATACTTGTTCAACAATAAGAGTTATTTTCCCTAAGTTTCTAAACTAAGCATTCCGGCGTCAGACGTTACGAGTATGCGAGTACTGTGAATTTGTTAATTGTGACACAGTTTAACAATGAAGGAAAATATTTTGAGGAAACCTGCACACCTGAGAATTCTCTAGAGTTATTTTGATATTAATTCCACTAACTTGCACCAAGTCACCGTAATGGTCATGGGCTCAAATCACCATTATGATAAAGGAGCGTTAGTTATCTTTTATGCCAAGATGAAGAAAAAAACTAGTTGTGCAAATCTCAGTTTATTCTTTGTTGTATAGGGCCGGCAAATGAGCAAACAGGTCACCAGTTGGTCAATGATCACTGCCGCCCATGAACAATCATAACGTTTGAAATATGGATGCGTTACGGGCCCATCAAATCGAAGAGAGCAGGAAGGAAAAAGGATGGGAAATCTCACTCACCGAACGAAACGCGGCATCCAAGCTTTCGCTTCACGTCGATCTCCTGTGCGACAGTGGTACGGCCCTGGACGAGGCTGCTCAATCATGGTGAGTGACGATTGACAACATCGTGGCTCTACCACTTTCTAAATGAGATATAAGGTGTGCGGATCCGTTAGTATTTAAAATGATAATATGAATTTAAAAGATGTAGAGTCAATTTACATAAAGAATACTTCGATTTTAAAATCGAGTTCCATTACAATGAATCTAACGTCGACGTGATGCTATTAGTTTAATTACCACTTAATTTTATTCCTGTTTTTTTTTTCCTTACACACATACATAAACTAACGCCTTATTCCTAAGGAAGGGTAGACAGAGCTGCCGGGACACATTTCGCCTCGTTTGTTTTGTCCCATGATATGATAGAAGGCGAGCCTATCGCTATTTCGGGCACAAATTGCTGAATCTGGATTAATAATTAATAGAAAAATCCAATATCGCATTGCCCGATCCGGGATTCGAACCCGAGACTTCAAATTGGAACCGTACCGTAGTACAACTACGCCACCGATGCCGTCTACTGCCTTACAATTGGTAATAATTCTTTGCTTAACAATGTAGACCTAGCTTGGCTTTTAGTTATTTAAACCTGTGTGTTTATAATAATTTTTAAGTTGTTGGTATTCTTAAAAATATTTATTTATAAAGAATGTTCGATTACAAGTCAAAGGTTCTTCCTATTAAGTCTCAATAACCTATATCGGCAATACAATTTTATACGCATTTTTTTTTCTCAGTTGTTACTTCATTAATACATTAGAAAGGTGCCAACAAAGCTATAAAATCCAAACGATAAATTTCCCATAAAATGCCCGGAAGTGATCAAAATCTTCATTTATTTACACCTAAATTTCCTAATTTCGAACAAGTTGATTCTATTTTATGACTTTTAAATTGGACTCTAAACAGATAGGAAGCACTGTTGAGGACAAACTTATTTTTGCGTTTGCATAAATCGATTTTTCATACCTTTTGTGAATGTTAAGTTGTTTCTGCATGGAACAAATAATTTTGTCGTAAAGCGAAGATTCTAAAAGTCCCAAGGTGTTGTTGGAGTAGTAAAATTGGAGTACCTTTGCATTAAAAAGTTAATTTTGTATTATAAAATGATGTCGTAAGTCATTGTTTTATTACTAACGACCCCTTGTAAGGGTGAGAATATTGGCGGTTTTTAGTTGAATTTGAAAATAAAAATAAAATTGGACAGGATGGAATATATTCCAGGTACATAAATATTAAAGATATATTTATGTACTGTATTTATAACTTTTTAATAATGAAGAAAATATTTTAAATTTTAAAGATCTTTTATATTTTCAAGTCCAAGTTTAGTAATGATTACAGTTGGTGACAACATGCACCAAAGAATTAATTGCTTTGATTAATTATTATAATTATCAAAAAATATTAAATTTAAATACACAAAAAATATTCTACAAAACATAACATTAAGCAACTTCAGCTTATCCACACATTAGTTCCAGCCGTCAGTCCTTCAAGTTTCAACTCATATAAAGCTTTGCATACATTACTCGTTTTCCACACAACGGTAATAGCCACCATACATCCTAGCCAGCTTTGTATTACAACTTTTGCGACTTCATTAATTTACTTGCACATTAAAAGCCATGGTTTAATAATGCAGAAGACTTCTTATTGAGCCATGAGATACGCGATTCCATAAGCGTAGGCGAAAGCGATTTACAACTATTCAAGTGGCGTATGATTTTGTTATTATTGACAAACAAGAAGAAAATTAACAAATTTATACTTATGTAAGTTGGTAAACGGACTAGACGCGGCTGCCCTCTGACTTTTCGGAGTCATGTGTGTATTGATAGTCAATCACCACGCACTAAAACGGTGAAGGAAAACATCGTGAGGAAACCTGCATACCATAGCGATTTATAAGAATTTCTATGGTATGTAAGTCCGCTAACCCGCACTAGGCCAGCGTGGTGGACTATATGGCCTAACCACTCTCAATCGCAATGTCGATTGTGGAGGAGGCCCGTGCCCTGCAGTGGGACGTATATGGGCTGATACAGCATACTTATGTCATCGTTCAATAGAGACTGGCTATATACAAACGAATAACCGATTAACCAAACTATATCAAAAATGGATTGGATAAGGCAAAATATTAGAGCTAATCAAACTTAGTAACCACAAGAAAGACTAAAGACTAAACTTAAAACTAAAAATTGTTATAGGACCATAATAAGAATAGGTAATAACAAATATTTTTTACGGAATGGCTTCTCTAGAACGCAAAATAAATCACTATCTTCATTTTATTTTTGCCGTGTTCTAACCGCTACCGCTTTCCTATAAGTTTCACTTCTCCTTTTTTTCCTTCTCTCTGTTCACTCAATCTACATCGAGTCATATCAGGCTTGTATACACAATTCGCCTGATAAAATTCAGTATATTAAAGATAATTTCACAAAAGTTAATTTCGTGGCCTCGCCATACTTCCGTGCCGGGTTTAAGATAAGCGGATTCGCGACCATTTCCACAAAACGTCCACATTTGAACGATGCAGACGCGATTTAACACGTGACAGAGCGAGAGATTATTATACCTTATAGCTGAGTGTGCTTTGAATAATTACTTCACCTTGTGATAATATATTTGTATACGAAAGTGTTGTTAAAAAAATAGATCATTGAGATTGTCCCGCTCTCACACCCACCACTGCAACTCCTGTAAGCCAGGATCAACACTGGCATGCATTGTAATGACACCGAGCATTGAAGCTCGAGTCTCCGGAAATGTCTAACTTGTCTTTTACCCGCAACGAAATCAATCAGAAAGTTAAATTAATATGAGGAGTTAGAAATAAATTATTGTCTACTTCCGTCAATGACAAAGTGGGTGACAAATTACTGAACTAAAATGACTATAGATAGATCATGTAATAAGCGCGGTTGTCGATAATAAAAAACAATAAGCTTAGTGATATATTTAGTTAGTTACTTGATTGTTAATGGTTTTCGACGCTGCTTGATACTCTTACAACACCTGGAGAAGCATTGAGGATGAAAGGCACACGAGGTAGGGCTATCCATTTTCGGTAATCCCGCAAAGAATATAAAAGCATAAGCAAAATAGTTAGGTTACGGTATTATAAATTGCCCAAACTCCACCAATAAACGAGTAGTTTATTCTCAAAACTAGACCTTCATTCTTATGTTGTTTATATGATATAAAGGAATGCATGCTAGGCCTTAAGCATAAGTACAGTACAACATAATATAATGAAATAATATTTAGGTTAGACCCAAAAAAAAAACAAGTGTTAGGAAAAGTTCACTTGTCTTATATATAATGTCGTATATCTATCAAGTAGTAATCGTGACTCAGATCTTCCATAATGATGTCTTCTGGGATCGAATAGTTTCTCAAATAAGGTTAACACGTTCATGCCATTTAATCTAGTGAATTAAAAAATGTAACTATTCATACTACAAACGGTTGAAAGACAAAGCAATTTCATTACATTTTACGACTAGTATCGTGAAGTTGAAACTCCGTGCGAAGGAAACAGTCGATGTTCATTGTTATTCATTTTATGGTTTAATTTCCTGAAAACTCGCTTTTCATATCTGTAATCATATGATATTGGTGTTTTACGACGTGGAGACACCATAAATGATATTTTGTTTATGTCTTTAATGTTGTAAGTGGTTGAGTCATTGTTTATAATAATGCTAATTATATTTTCTACTACTTAATAATATCGCCTCACCCATAGCGTTATTTGATCGGAAATAGCATTTCAGCTAAAGCTATGGAACTCATTTCACCGTTTCAGGTATACCCAAGGTTAGCAAATAACAGAATTCAAGGTCTAGAATGGCATTTTTTTATTCAATAAAAACACGAGTTTGGCAGTATTCAGCAGAAAATATAATGTAAAATTGCCTATAGGACCCATTCAATTATGAACACATTTTTCATTTGAATTAAAAAGACACATGCGTAAAATATAGATGAATTAAATTGAAGACCTAACACTCCACATAGCTTTGGGACAATCTATTCTCATATTATGTGTTTCCATGGATATTTCTACATGCAAGTTTTAGAATACTTGTTAGAGCATAGAGTTGCTATTGTACTGTATGTAACCTCATGTCAGTGTGTAAGACAGGTATTTTTGAATGTAGATTCAAAAATAAAATAAGCCTTCGAATGTGTGAAAAATATTTGGGACGTCAGTCGTTGTTCAAAGTTGTTATTGTAAACACACAAGTTTAACATATGTCATAAACATCAAATATTTTTCACATATATATATTTTTGCTAAGTTCTTATTGTGTTGTGATTAAAGTTTATACCTAATGTATGTATAACATTAAACGCTTGCTATGGCTGAACTCTGCTGAGTATTCATTTCACTAAACATGTGAGAAAGAGTTCTCACAAGAAGGTCAAAGAATAGACCAGATATTAGTGATATAATAATAACAGCTATAAACCTCCATTAATACTCTTTAAGAAAAGCCTGAACCAGTTAAAACACGATACCTAGCGTCTGAGTTGTTATACTACGACCCCTGGGCTTTTCGAATATTGTTGTATCAAACAAAACAATCGATTGTTTTACCATCAGGGGGATGGCTCATTTATCAGCCTATGAGAGAAAAAAAAAATTAAAACAATATTCAATTAGACCTGAGTCTTTAAACACTCAGTTTAAAAACCTTTACACTTGTATATTGCAATCTACATTTATTTAATGAATACAAACGGCTCATTAATAGACCGTTAATACATTTTGTAATCAAAGATCTTAAGCGGTACCTGTATTACTTGGAATAGCCTGGGTGGGCATAAGCGGTCAATAATGGAATATTATTATTCTTTCTATGTTCAATAATATAAAGAATAATACGTAGGTACGAAACAGCAAGATTTGTTGTGTTTTAAAAAAATCAGCATGACCTAGTATTATTTAAAGAATTTATAACACATTAAAATATTAAATTATTTATTATAGTTTGCTGAATAATAACAACTAACATAATAATAATCAGATTACAGTAAGTTTGATATAATTTTTGCGCCCAAAGATACATTACCTATTTAAAGAATTTAAAAAAACATTTCATTTTTTAAACGATTTATCCTAGTTTCCTGCATAATTACAGCTAACATTAACTAACAATCTGATTACAGTGAGATTGTTTTACTTTTTCACAACAACACATTATTCAATGTATTGTCCTAGTTACAACAAACATTAAAATAATCTGATTACACAAAACAATAGGATGAATGGAATCAATGTTAATCAAATCCAATGGAAACATAAAACAACCTTGAATGTGAAAATAAATGTAAGGTCACTATGAATTTACAACCCGTCAACATCGGATGTAAATAAAGCATAAATCATTTATTTTATAAATAAATAAATAAATTTTCTACGGTGATTCTTGTGCTTCTTCACGTGATATAATCACGCGTCACAAAGGCAGAATGTTACGCATGTTGGCGAATGTGACCTTGTTACATCACGTGTTGCGCGACATTGTTTATCATGGTGATGTGAAGACAAAGGTGATGACGTCAATATCACCTGATGAAAGTAGGTGATAACTATCAAGCAACAATGATTCTTGCAGCACTGATGGCTGTTCTGGTATGAATTTGGTGACGTTTGTTTCCTATTCCAAATAATATCTATGTACGTAAATACCCACAAAACTTTGGATTTTTTTTAATATTTGAAATGAGAGAAAATAAGAGAAGGAGAAAAAAGGGACTCTATTCATGTTTTAAGGTCATTCAACTTTAGTAAATGCATACTTTTACTGGTGGTGGGTCTCTCATAATTATGTGCGAGGCCACATGGGTGTTTACCACCGCAATGTGTATTTCTCCTGCCAAAAAGCCGTTTAAATGCACTGCTGTGTTTCGTATTAGAGGATACTGTAGCCAGAGTAACTAATGGACATATTGATTAACATCTTATGTCTCAGGATCAACATCAGGTTATTTTACGACCCAGTTATATCACTTAAAATGGTAGGGCCAATTTGTACTAACTATAGGCTACTGCAAAAATGGGCTAGATAGATTAAAATAGTATGACTATTTCACAAAAAACAGTTGTCTAGCACCATATCTATTCATCTCAACTTTTTCTTTCCACCTTCCTTTATCTACCTATAGATTGGTAAGTCAACCATGATCTTATGATCATAATTTTTCTAAATGTGCATGGGCGTCGGTAACCCCTTATTATCAAGTGATCTGTTTGCTAATTTTCGGACCTACGCGATAAAATACCATCTACTAAGACCTTACTTGTTCGTTTTTTGGACCTATGAAAAAACATACCAACTGCAATTTTTATTCTTTAAATAATACAATTATAACCAGACATATATTGAGAAATTAATAGCACGGCTACATTAAAAGCAACTGCACATTACACGGACCACCAAGCGATTGAAAACCCACACATCGTATAATAAAAGCTACGTTTATATATTTCATTATTTCTATTTGTCGTTTTGTCGATATGGAAAACGGCCGGTGTTGCGGTAGTTATGTGTAACTAGTAATTGCGATTGGTTTGTTAAGGCACAGCTGTTGGTTTTAGCTTGAATTTTAATATTTAAGCTAGAACCATCTAGCATATAGCGATCCACTACCAAGTGGATCGAACAGATACATATTTTTTGAAAAAACTTTCAAAGTTTTAGGTGTCTGAATTTCTAAGGTATCTTTTATACACCTTTGACTTTACTATAGGTATTTGTGTATTAAAAATTGATCATCATTTTCATAAATTATGGACTAAACATAAGGGAAATTGTTTAAGTACTGAAGATTTCAACGAGAATTTTGGAGGCATATGTTTTATTCATATTCTTGTAATGCTTGCCAATGGGAAAATATCATCATTTTTGACACCCTCAAAGCTACCTGCTTTCTCTTATCTCTGTTTATTTATTTATGTTATTATTTACTGAGAAAGAAAAAAGAACTTTGAGAAGAACAAAAAACAAAAGATATCATAAATACAAATAATGAATACCCATAAGAGCCTTACCGCTCTAGGCGATTTCTAGCTGATAACCTTTGCATATGAAAAGGAAAAGAAGAGAGGGCAGTGTAGCATATAGAAGACACAAAGTCTAAAAAAATAGTTAACGAATTATTTATAAATGGTGTATACTTAATTAATATATACACGGTATATATTAATTACGTACACTTAACAAACATATAGTAGCAGACTTTTAGTAGTTTTATGAGTGGTCGTCTAAAGCGATTCATTGCAATAGTTTACAACCAAGAACCACAGAATACTAAGTTTAAGTTAAGTTAAGTAATTAGTAATAGTAATTAAGTTTAGTATTCTGTGCAAGAACATTGCAGTCCCATGGACCATGAATGAATATGCGCCTTAATAAAATACGCAACTCTTTTCAAAGCATCGTTCCGTTGCAGTCTTTTGTATTTCGACGTATAATGACAGTAAATAGCATACCTTTTGTGGCACAGAGTATTCCAATCAGTAAAAGGATCCTATGGGAATTAAAGGAACAATCCGCACTATTCTTAGAATATGCCATCTCAAACATGGAGCTATTGTGTTGGAAATAGTATTTTTTAAATATTTTTTATCTGTGGGAAGAAGTAATTAAGTGTACACGGTTCATATTCTGCCATAAGTGAAGAGGAATTAATGTTTGTAGACTATAATAATAAAAAAGATATTTAAAAAATTGCTAATCCGGCTAAATTATAATAAGTAAATACGGTTTTGTAAAAAATCTACACAAATAGCTTTCTAATATTTTTTGGTTATTCAGTCCATTGATAGTAAGAATCATTCTTGGTCTTCAGAGGTAAATTGATGCCTTAAGGCACTACCTTTTGAGCCATTAATTCATTGACGAAATCTTTTTTATCAATGATGAAACGTTATCGCTTACTTCAAAGCGTTAACCATTATAGAAATAGAATAGATTGGGAGCATTTGTAACTTAGCTAAGGAGGCAGGCATCTAACCTAACGTGTATTACCACGCACATGTAAATTATCAATCATCACTAATATTCAGTTAAACACATTTACAAGATGTTATTAATTAATTTACATGTAATAACCATAGTTAAATTCCCATTTCTTGCCCGCTTGAGGGTAAATTCGGTTTTAAGTTACTGATATAGAAATTGTAGAAGTACCATTATGTGGGCGTAGTTGTTACTATTTATAGAGCGTGCTCTTACCTGTTGGTTAATATTTTTGTTTTTTTTTTTAATTATTTATCAGCTACGTTTGATTTTTTTTTATAATAATGTTATATTTTAAAATCCTACCTTAATAGTTTCTTAATTTTATTTTTGTATTAAAGCAGAAAATGTCGCTATAAACAATCATATTACATTTTTTGGATATTTACGAGTATGTATGTTTCTTTGATCTTACGACCAACAAAACTTCGAACCTTTTACATAAAAATAAAAATAATTTGATTTTGTTTAAATGTGTGTAATGTATTTATTGCAAAGTAAAAAATACATCACATACGGAATGAGAACTACTACATAACTTACTAATACACATTTTTATTTTTGTAACCCTTTCCAGTAAAGCCTATATCTCCAATATAAGCATTGCATATCGTGACAAAACCTCATAAGTTAGTTAAAAAACAAATCGGTATAAATAGATAAACTTCAGTCATACTCACTTATGTTCTTAACCGTAGTTATTATACGGTTAAACGATGGTTAAATTATTTTGACTGACGCTGCGGGTGTGATTCTGTTAATTAATGGTAACACACAAAATTGTTAATATATGTCCTCATTTGAATAATATGACGGTAACGTGTTATTATATAGTTAAATTGTAATGGACACTATTTGTAGGGCGTATCGTAATTTTTGGGTCCGTCTTCTTTAATAGATTTTATGCTTGTAGAAATTGGAAATTCTTTTTCTATGTATCGTTTTGTTACAGGCACTTAAATGACAGGAACATTTCAATCTGTTGTTATGTAACTAAGGGTAATAAATTACAAAGATCGGGCGATAAATATAACAAATCAAGATTAAATATTAGGTCAGATGAACTCGAGATATGTATAATATTTTGTATGCAAATCACGTCTGAAGTTCTTTTTTTTTTTTAATACTACTGAGTTGATTCCCTTGCATTGGTATAAATTCACATTTCAATTTTAAATAAACGCTTCTGGCTTTATTCATAGCTTTAAAACCTATCGTAGCTATCGATTATTTTGGCTTCTTCACTTCAAAATATTCGCTAAAATAAGTTCTCAAACTGTTTTTGGATAAAGCTGTTACTGTATACAGAATAATTTTGAAAATTCTTTTTATTATCTCGGGCAACACAAACTTTATTTCTCTCGTCGCAATGCATCTGGCGGTAAAAGTTCTCACGAAATAATGTCAGCACTAAAAAGTATCGTAAAATCAAACGTCGATCGTAAATTAAATACGCAAAATCATCTCGAAAAATTCATCGATCCATCACAATGGCACATTACCTTTTTATTGCCACTAATGAATATCTTTAGAGCCCCCTTTTAAAAAACCTCCATCAGTTTATTAAATAATAAAGTTTAAATTTCGAACATAAAAATTTGTAAACGCGGCTTTGTTGGTTCCTTTGCCTTTTTTACTTTTTTTTCTAATGGGGTTGCAAAAATGTTTGTCATCCTTTGGCCCCGATCAACCCTTGATACTTTGACACGGTTAAACGGTAACTGTTGCAAACAAAAAGATTTTATTCTTTTTTTTTTGTTTTTTTTTTGCTGGCAGGAAAAAAATGATATAAAAGATTGCCAGTGTAAATATATTGCATGGCTTGAAGTAGGTCATAATTGCGATTATCGTCTTAACCCGTGACTAATTTGAAGAAAGTGTGTTAATCGGCGTCAAGTATTTAGACATACATTGTCAGTGATTGTTATGAGAGTACCTTTGTTATTTTTTATTGTGGTTTTGGTATAAGATCTTAGTGTGAGATTAAATAGTCAATTTTAAATTAACTATTTACTGGAGAATTTAAGTTTGCTTTTTAAATAATTTATCATGATTACTATTAAACTGATTATATTTTTTTTTTTTTTGTAAAAATAATATCTTAAAACTTAGGTTAATTTTTTGTAAATAAAATTAATAATTTAAAATTATTGTTATCTTTAATTTATTAAACTGTACAAATCACTGACTAACATATTTTTTTTTATGTTTTATTTAACTCTCCATTCATGCCTTCCAACAAATTCACACAACCCAAAATCCTTCACATGAAATACAAGCAACAACTAACAATAATAAACCATATTCAGTTACGTAGGACAAAGGAACAATACGGCTAATGGCGGAGCGCAGTCTACGCAACTCATTCAGTAAACAATTACTGTCTTAATAGAATAAATAGGGTAATCAGGCCACTTCAGGGCAGACTGCAAGCGGGACGGTACAACCCATACGGTAAACTACAGCGCGGGGATGTATTTTCTATGATAAAATTGATACACACTAAGCTTGCCGGCAAGGAATTTAGAATGGATCTATGTTTTTACATTCAAATTAGTCAGTCTTCAGTCACATGAGTCTATACCTAAACATAGGCTTTTCAGTGACAAGAGTCTATACATAGGCTTTTTCGAAGCATTTTCAGCGTTGTCTGAGAAGTAGCATTAAAAGGCTTCCTCCAAACTTAATTAGTACAAGTAATTAGTTGAAGCTACGCTTGTCGGTAAGTGGCCTTTAAGTGACAACTTTAAGTCATTCATATTTTACAAGAGACTAAAAAATAAACCTAAATCCATTGATTTAGAATTTAAAAATAGGTCCTTGAGTACATTTGGAGTTTCAAAAAGATGACCGTTAATATTGGGGTGAAATAAACACCTACATAGTTAATTTAATTGGTACATTTAATTTTAATTTAATCTACACGGTGATAAAAAATACAATCTTCATTTTTATGAAACGTTCCGTCATAATACACGCAAGCATTTCAAAACCCTTGCTAGCGACAAATTTCAGTAACGCTCCACTAGAGATGCACTGGAGCGCGCGCACCACTAACGACCCTGTCCATATAATATGTATTTATTTCAATGTTTAAATCATCAAAAATCGCACCTTTATCACTCGAATATCCTCCCCCCTTACAACTGAACCACACACTTTAACCCAATCTGGGCGCAGAGCACACCTTTTGTTAACGTTGTTTGGATGTTAATACGTTAATTATCAGTTTTGCATCCAAATTAGCGTCTACCGTTATGAATATTGTGATTCGTGCAAATTAATGTAAGCATTGCTGATGACAACTGATGAGCTCATTGTAAATGCATTATGACGTGTAAATTGTTCACTTTTGAATTAATTTTGGACTTTTAAGTGGATGGGGGATATATAGGTGATGTGTGTTGGGCGAGGTGTTAATGGAGGGATGTGGATTGGGTTTTCTGACAGAGATTTTTCAGTATTGAATATTTGATTTTGTGATATCAAAAAATAATTTCTGATATTTTAAATATGTTGCATGCTCCTCATATAAGTGACTTTCGTTAACAATAGCTATAGCCAACCATAACTTATTAGAATAATGATTAAATAATCTTATTGCGTACGCCTCTGTGCAATAGTTGTACTACGGTACAGTCACAAAGTTGAGGGTTCGAATCCTGAGTCGAGCAAAGTGATATTGGATTTTTCAATTCATTATTAGCCCGGGGTCATATTTGTGCATGTTATGGTGATAGGCTTCTGCTTATCACATTGTGGGACGGAACATAGACGACTAAATGTGGGTGTCCTGTCACCTCTGCCTGCCCCTTCTGGGAAGAAAGGCTTTGGTTTATGTATGTGTTGATTTTTATTTATCCTTGCAAAATAAAAAAAGAAGTAGAAATGAAACTACGTTAGCTCCAATTACAAAAAAAAACTGCATTGGGGGAAGAGAGTTCGTTTGAAACAAGGTTCGTTACATTCTCACACAACCGCAACTCTCAAGAGAATTGATAAAAAAGCACCTATTAAACTAATTCTTACTCCATCCTGTGAAATTTCGCCATAAAACAATTTAACAAACCAATAAAACATTGAATTGTCATCATTACGAGGCGGGAATCACCGGATGCATTCCCACGGTTAAAAAAAACTAAAATACTTTGACAGTTGATGACGACAACGGTAAATAAGGACAAACTGTACTGACGCGCCCTTTTGCAAAAAAACTCGCCGTTTTTCTAAAAAAGTTAACCTTATAACTTTTATAACAATATTTATCACAATACTGTTTTTTTTTTAAGATTTTATGATGGATAAATGATTTACTATTTGGGCGTGATTTATCGTGTTAAAATTTCATAATATTATGACAATCAATAATTTGAAATAAAAAAAATATAAATGTATAATTTTTAACTGTAGCCATTCCAATAATAATAATCATCATTTTAGCATTATAGATTTTATCAAAACAAAACTAACTATATAAAATAACACTTCATAGAAAAAAAACTGTTTGACAGTAAATTCACTTTTTTCCACAAAAAATAACCGGAACATCCTACCACCCTTCGACCTTTGCTCATCGGGGCATGTCTTATTAACGAACTATGATTATCATATTTAGAAAATTGTTTTATACCCATAGTTTTACAATAAGACCAATAAGCGTTTTATTGGTGGTAGGTCTCTCATATGTGAGAGGCCGCCTGGGTAGGTACCACCGCAATGTCTATTTCTCTGACCAAAAGCAATGTAAATGTACTGTGGTGTTCGGGATTGAATAATATTGTAGCCAGATATAACTACTGGATATATTGAGACTTAACATCTTACGTTTCAGGATGACGAACACAGAGGAGCATTGCTGTGTAATTTATGGTGTTGTTTGGTTTTGCTACTGTCCATGAGCGGTCGTGTCGCTTACCATCAGGCGAATGGCATACTTGTCTCGCCATATATTGCAATAAAAAAAGAGAAAACGTAAACAAATTAATTACTGCTCACTATTGCAAGTTTCTTCAGATCTACGTCATCTAATATTGGGCAACTTAGCAAATATGAAAACTGCGATCGCATTGTTTTTAAATTAAAGTTGTAGATAATGCATACATACACAAACTCACGCCTTTTTGCAAAAGGGATATGAAGAATTGCCCCTGGCAGCTACCAAGATACTAAAATTTCATCCTGAGTCACGATGTGACAAGGGGCGAGATTGTAGCAAATATTAGACAATATTTGTTTATTGATTTATATATTAATTATTTATTCAACACCACATACAGTAATAATACAAGAAAATAAGACAACACGTGTCGATGGTATATAGCTCAGATTGTCTATTGGTTTCCATTCAAAACATAATTATATCCATATAGTACAAACGTGGTGGTCTAATGTCAAAAGCTTTTCCATTATGTAACGCCTGTGCCAATGGGACGCTCCGGCCGGTATAGAACAAGAAAATAAAACAAGGAAGTACTTGTAAATAGGACAAGTGCGAGTAGTTACAGTTAATCTGTTCGATGATAAACGACGCATTTAACGCACATATACAGGGTGTCTGTATTAAACAAGATAATCTTTTTTAGTATTCTGTTTTGCTATTTCTTTTATAAATGTATCAATTTGCGAGGGGTCGCTAGCAGATGCTAAATGCGACAAGCCGAAGACGGGTGAATTAGCGCAAATTATGGGAGGGCCATATCCAGCAGTGGACAATAGTATAGGCTCCTAATGATGATTTATTTTTTATATCGAAAATATTAAAAAGTAATCTAGTATTCGCTTACAAGTAGTTTAAACTATGTATCATGACCTGAATTAAATTTATACGTTGCGCCTATTTACGTTTTCATTTGTGATAAAAGCTCGAGTATTTAAAAAACAAGTCAGATAATAAATATGCATACTATTTCGTTGACATTACAAAATATGGTAAACTTTACATCATATAATTATTTTGACTGCATCATATTTCTAAGCATCTCCAATTACCTTCTTTTCAAACGGATATAAACTGCGACATGTGAGTGCCACTAGTAACGTCTATTTAGAGATACCATCTTCAGCCAGTATTTGTACAAAAAAGTGTAACAAAACGAAAGCAACCTGTATAAACCCAAGCGTGACTTCGCGTCCGGACAGCAGATGATGTGCCAGCGTACGAAACAATTATATGACTACAAAACTATAGTACACAGGGCATCGCCCTGCCTAATGATGTTTTGATGGCACCGTCAATATTATAGAGGAAATTGTGGCGTTATTGGATTCTGTCTTCGATTTCCATTTAGAATTTATTGGGAAGTAGGTTAGTATGTTGTGTGTTGTATATCAATTGATGTGTGTATTATTTATCGTTTGGTAGATTAGGCTGTTTTTTTTTATTTGTATTTTAATTACCGTGACAAGGTTTATATGCCAGATTCTTGTTGAAAGTATAACTTGGCAAAAAAGAGTACGATGCGGTGACAAAGGCCTTGTTATTTTTTTATTAAAAAAACAACCATGGCACCACTATTAAAAATATCATTGTGTTTGTTGAATAATTTTATACGAAGATATTTCTACACATTTCCGTATGGTTTTTATTTGTTTTATGATTTAAAAAACAAAGCGACAATTAACAAAATAACAAGTATCTTAATATTTTCCGTTGTAGTATATCGGGTTGCTATATTAATAAAGAAATCAATCTTAGCGTCCTAATTAAAAACAGACTCTTTTTTTGTCAAGCTATAATGGTAGTATACTAAGATATGAATAAATTTTAGCTTTAAAAAAAAAGATAAGTACAGAAGTATGCTTGCAATTTTCACATGGATGTCTATTTCATGGATTTACATTCATTCGCCTCGTATGCCTATTTTTCACATCTGGTGACAATGTGAGTATCATGCAATAATAAGCAATCCTAGCTACCACAGTTGGGAGATGGTCATATCTTGCTAATCTTTAATTACCCCGGTCTTTTATTTATTGGTGTGAATGACGAGACGAGCATACCGTTCGGCTGATGGTAAGCGATACGACCGCTCATGAACAGTAGCCAAACCAAATAACATGAATTACAAAAAAATGCTTGGCATTCCACTGCGCTCGCCATCCTGAGACATATAGATGTTAAATCTCAATATTTCCAGTAGTTACTCTGGCTACAATGTGTTTCAATATGAAACACAACAGTGCATTAACACTACTGTTTAGCGGGTGAAACAGACATTGCGATGCTACCTACTCAGGCAGTCTCTCACATATGATTAACAGTTAAAACCACCTGATTTAATCACGAAATCTAGACACCAAAGCAGACAAGACAGCAGTCCACAAATTGACCCAGCTAATCAGCTTAGCAGCGAACGTAATGCGGCCTCAAATCAACCCTTTGACTGGCGGTGTAATGGCAGCTCAAATACCAACGGAGCGTAACGCATGCTAAGCTCCCGCACAAATATCAAAGTAAGCAAACGGATATTATGCTGGCTTAAATGTACTGCCGGGGGGAGAAGTGATATAGGAACAATATGTGTGGAATAAAAACAATAGGTGCATTATTTAAGGTTAATATTTTTGTCGTAGTTATCATTAGATTATGAAGGAATGTAAGGCTTAGTCGAAAAAAATATATTCTATCGCTGATATTTTTGGAGTAATGTAATCCATGTCTTGTTTCATTGCCCGTTGCGTTTGGTTATATCGGCACAAATCCTGACTCCGGGCTGATAATGAATAGAAAAATCTGATATCATTTTGCCCGACCCGGGATTCGAACCCGAGATCTCAGCTTTGTAACCGTAGTATAACTACGCCACCAAGACAGTCTTATTAATTTATGTATGAAAATAAATGTTATTTTATTTAGCAATTATTTTTGAAACCACGTTTTCACCAACTGTACATACCACAGACATGCACTTATCGGCACACAGTACGCACGATTGAAGCCTGCCCCATCCATAACTTAGCCTTACTAGCGATTCCAACTAGCGCTAATCTGTAGGCTTTCGCATACAAAATATGCTACACGAACCGACACAGTGTCTTGTGTGAGTTAAACCGAAACAGTTTGCCTAAATTGACCAACATTGATTATGAACTGGCTGTTTTGGTGCAAATATGTTTCATTTACTATGAATGGCGAAGGAAAACATCGTAAGGAAACCTGCATACTATAGCGATTTGTATAAATTTCTATCGTATGAAAATTCCACCAAACCGCACTAGGCCAGTGTGCTGACCTAACCTCTCTCAATCGTACTCTCGATTATAGGAATAGATAGGCCCGTGCCCTGCAGTGGGATATATATGGACTGATACAGTACTATAAATAATATTATCTTCTTAATTTAAAAATAAGACGCTCTAAATTTATATTTAACATTTGAAATTTTACTGTCTAGGTATAAACCTATTGCTCATATTTGTAGGCCGCTAAATTTTTGGAAAGATCTTCTACTAAACTTATAAGGTTCTTTACTGGATGACTCGTTTACCCGTATTTCCTAAATAAGAAATAAACATGTTGCAATGATTCTACATAAACGGTTGACATAAATAGGTAAAAAAGAAAAAAGTACGATATTCAAAAACAGGAGAATAATTATATTCCACTCCAATTTTATATGGCCACCTCTTTACGGTACACTTATTTTTATTATTTATTTAAATCTTTATTGTACACATAAAAAAATAATACAACATACAGAAACTAAAAAAAAAAAAATACAAATGGCGGTCTTATCGCTTAAAGCAATGTCTTACAGACAACCATGGGATGGATTTAAATGTTTGCTAGTTTAATGTTTGCTAGGAATAGAACTCATGGTTTTCATGCTATTCTTCGCAAGCAAACGGTATCCCTTGTGGGCCGCATCCGGGCTAGTCGCAACAGTATTCTGAGAACAGTAGCGGAGACGGCTGTGTCACCTATTATGAAACATTTTGTGTGGAGAATGATAAATTAAATTGTGCTCTCTAATTCTCCACAAGAATTGTAACATCTTAGTATAAGTTTATTATTGTCACGATACTAACATTAGTTTATAAGTTATTACTATAATTTTACTAACTGGATCTATGTTGTCTGAAATAAAGTTATTTATTTATTTATAAAAGAAGGAGAAAGAGAGGGCAGTGTAAAATAAATAAATAAAAGTGAGGAAACTAGATAATACTCAAACTATCTAAACATAAAAATACACCAAGATAACATACATAATAAAAAGCATAAATACATACATATATAATACTACATACATATATATACATATATAATAAATACAAATTTTAAATGATTTAGAAGTAGGAAATAACATTATCCACTAAAATCTGTTTATTTAAAGAGAGAGGTAATGCTCCTTAACTTGCCTTAACTTAATTATTTAAAAATTAGTAAAACACTTGTACTCTTTATTCATAGAACTATGTCCTTTTTATTTTGTTGCTACTATAATAATCCTTATCAAAAACAATTCGAAGCTAAAAGTTACCAATACCATTTTATAATCAATTTAGTTTCATTTTTTAATACTGGCCAGCAAGAACTATATTTTTTCTTTGCGAGAATCAGTAATAACCAGTGTTTGTGTATCCTACAGCGGATTAAGCGCTGGCTGCACTCTTGTTGACTCAACTAATGCACGCCACCTAGCCGTAGGCTCTGTCAACAAACTGGTCTATGCGAATGATCTATTGTTTTTGTCTGCTGGATTATCATGGTTTGCAATTAAAGCGCTTTATGCTTTGCTCGCATGAACGGTTTGAAAATGGAAGGCTACTTGAATTGGCTAGCTGGAGGCAAATTCCCTGCGTTTTACAGGTAGTTCAAATTTCGAACGAAATAAGCTGAGTCAAAACTTCAAAGGAAGTAATTAATGCATGATATTTGTTTTTGGGAGTTGTAAGGATACTAAATAATGATTTTCATTGCTTTACAACCAGTTGAAGCCACTTAGACCATAATTTTAATTTTGACGACGTGAACCCCTGTATTTAGCATCAAATATACATAGTTACATGCATACATAATCTTCATTTTATGTTAGTATTTATGTGTACCCAAGGTCTCTTAATTCCCACTACTCAATGTCATCAAAGCCTCTCGATTATTAATTCATAATCGATTCCGTTGTTTGCTTCGTACTAATAATTTTTATATACCTTGCTATGACTCCGTGCCATTCAATTTTTTTGGTAATGTTAGTCAATCACAAATCGTTTTTTTCAATACAAAAAATTAAAAAGTGATCGACATTGTTGATTTTTTGTCATTATTTCATTCGATTGTTTATTAGCTAGGATATTAAATAATAGCTAGGATAATATTAAAAATAAATTTAAGATATATTTAAAAGGTCCAAACTGAGATTTCTAATTATTTAAATTTATTTGTTATTATATTGTCTTTCTTTTATTAATTTGTACATATTACAAGCCCGTAACTGTATTTATTTAACTGTAAATATATTTACAGTGTCTTCTTAAATGCATTTCGGGTGTACATCTAGAAGATATCAATCAAATTTATTATTTATCTAAAACTTTTATTTTATTGCCATTGTTTAATAAGTGTTCCATGGCAAACTGAAAACAAGATTTTACAATTTGTGGTACAAAAACTGCACTACATTTTCGCGATTAAATAACATATTTATACCACAAAACACTGACTTACAGAGAGAGAGGGGAGACAGGGGCTGAAATATGTTAAAGAAAAATCGTATTAGCGATGATTTATTCCCGAGTCCACTCAGGGGTCGCGTTCCACAAGTCACGAGACATAATGCCCGGCGCTGTCCTACTGAGTCATTTTAAGTATGTTTTCTCATAGTCATATATCAATAAAGATTTTGGTGTAGTGTTACTTAGATTTTTTGCAATTCATTATTATATTATGAAAGAACTAAATATATGATTTTGTGTTGAAGTAATTAAGTGTTGAAAAATGTAAAAGTAAGTAGTATACAGTATTAATTTAGTAAATTAATATTTAGATAGTTAAAATTAGCCGATATTTGAATTTTTTTTGTAATAATTAAAAAATATATCATTGTTATTTAATCATTGCAGATACACCAACTTGGTATCCATATACTTGTCGCTCCGAACATCAATAACATAAATTATAATAATTCTCAAATAACGACTGTGATAAAATATAAAAGTTATTCATGCGCCAATAGAATGTAACCTTTGGACGTTTTATGTTTAGTGATTTGTGATTTGTCTATATTAATTCCAACTAGTATTTTTAACAGAAAAAATACTAGTTGGAAAAAATACTTTAATAACAAAATATTTTATTATCACACTCACCAACGATCACGACAATATATTTGAGGAGTAGGTAAGATGGTACTAGTTCTTCTCCCAAGATGTGATTTGAGAGCGAGTCTGTAATTCAAATAATTATTAATTATTTATAGCAAAATGCATATTTCTTAAGCAATTCTGATCAGTCATCAATCGTCACAAACCTTTATTTAATCACCGCAGAAACACCAACTTGGCTTCTATATACTTGTCGCTCCGAACATCAATAACAAATACAAAAAGGGACTGTTAGTAAAAAAAATAACAAAAAAGTGTAACAATAACAATGAGTACAAAAACAAGGTTTGCACAAACGTGTTTGACCGTCCACCGTGCAGACTTATAGAAAGGAAATCCTTATACAAAACACTGCAGTGTGACGTTAAAAACAATAATTCTTCATTACGATTATACGAGGGTAAGTATAGGACGTGCGATGTGCAAGGGTGCGGTAGTTTGAAAAAAAATATGTGTTTTTTTGTACAGAGGTTGTGACTTGTGAGGGCTTGAGTACAGTTCACAGGTAATTAAGTTAATATCGATTGTTAATTAAATGATTAATTTTGGAATAAAGTGATTCATCATTTCAGTCACAGGAAGATCTCCACTGAATATAGGCCTCTCAACATCGATCTGTTGGAAGCGACCTGTATCCAGCGAATTCGAATTAGGAACATGTATTTAGCTGAATCGTCGATCTACGGTATAGTATGTGGCAAAATTGTTGTATTGTTTTATTGGAAATGAAATATTGCAGTAGTTTTATCGTAGATATAATTATTTAATATTTTTCGCGTATTTATTGAGACAACATATTAATAAAACAAATATCGACCTAGGCGTGATTTTACTTTTAGTTTTCTTATACTATTTATACGATTCAAAAAAAAAAAAAAAACACGCACACAAAATTGTCGTATATCCCATCAAACAAGTGAAAACCATCGCATATTGCCCAAGTTGGTTGGGAACGCGCAGGTGTCCATACACTACGATTTGACTAAATCGAGGGGTAACAGTTTTTGTGGGCGACAGTGCAGGCGTAAAATACGAGCCGACTTAATAAGTGGTTATTTAGAGGGATAATACGCAGAAATTCAACTTAATGTTACGTACAAATATTGTGGAGTGAGCAGATTATGTAGATGCTGTAATTGGGGCTACCGTATGTTACATTTTATTAGAGATCTTCTATACATCCAAGTGCTGGGCAATTGATGTGAAAGTGGTCTTGATTTTAGTTCTCGACGGCCTGGTATTAGTCCTGCCTAATTCGGATGGGTAGACTCCACAAATGCAATCCTATTAGAGAAAGTAAAAAGCCAAGCATTGCTTTGTAATTAATACTGTTGTTTGGCTTTGCTACTGTCCATAAGCGGCATGGCATGGTCAGCTAGCCATTCATAGTAATAAAAAAAACTTACTCATAATTAACTCGCCAAATATTTTACATCATACGTTTTATTTTTCATAGAAATCAAAATCACTTAAAAAAATCACAAAATATACCCAACCCTCTTTGAACTGCTAACTGAATCAAATATTACAAAACCTGACATAAGGTTTTTGAATAAAATCAGCATATCAATTAGGTCATGCAAATAATTAGAGCAGTATGTCTGTCACCCCAAAAGGTCTGCTTTGATTTTAATCTAGAATTCGAAAGCGATTTGCATACATTCGTCACATCTGGATACAAAATATTATGACCTAATACATATTCAATGTATGTTTTTTTAATACATTTGGTACCACTACATTTGTAGTTAAATTTGACTGTTGTAGGAATATTATGGTTTGAGTTGGTACAAATAATATTTAAATACAGTAAAATACACCCATCCTAGCAGTCACATATTTAATACTGACCTCAGACTAAGATCGAGTCTTATATCGTGGGTACAAAAAACTACTAAAGACTTTTCGGCCTCACAACCATCCAGCCCAAAAACAAATACCTGAGGATAATACTTACATTTGTTTCGGTGCGGGGATCGTACCCGCAGATACTTATTTTACAGGCGACGTCTAACCTTAGAGTATTTATATATAGAGGGAGCGCTGTCATACATTCGCGTTTTAAAAAAACGTAGATATTTTCTTGTTCGTAATGTGCTGCACTCCTATATTAGTTAAAATTGAATTAACTATTTAGCAATAAATTGCTATACATTCCTTTGATAGCTGAAATTATATTAAGCTATTATCCTTTTAAAACGAGTTTGAGTGAAATTAAATATACCTAAACTATTTATTTTATTTTTTTTCAAGTCATTTATTTATGTCGCACAACCTGTTCAAATATTAGCTAATAGGAAGGCAGAAAAAGGTGGCCCGGCACCACCATTTTTATCTACGTTTTTGAAGTACCAGCGCTCCCTCTATATATATATACTCTAAGCGTCTAACCTACTGCGCCTCAAAGGCAGACATGGTATGACCGTGTAGTTTTACTGTCTCATAGAAATGATTTGATCCGTGGTGCTTTACAGCTGGCTTCTCCGGCTGTAAAATTATTTTTTTGCTAGGTTATTTACCTCTTCAGTTCAATGTTTTGTCACCCGCTTTGCACGGAGGGAAGTGGACAATAATTTATTTCCAACTCCTTCTATTAATTTAACTTTCTGATTAATTTCGTTGCGGGTTAAAGATAATTTAGACATTCCCGGAGACTCGCCGAGCTTCAATGCTCGGTGTCATTACTTTGCGTGCCACTGTTGATCCTGGCTTACAGGAGTTGCAGTGGTGGGTGTGAGGGCGGGACAGTCTGTCTCATAGAACCGATATGAAGCGATAGTCTTGTTATCTTTAGTGAGATCCGGAGATCTCCTTCCCTCCTTGCGTCTTTTTTTCCTTTAACTATCTCATTTTGACAGGACAGCAGAGTGCTAATGATCCAAGTGTAGCAAATATTCAAGGGCGACAGTAATTATAAACCATTTGATGACCAGTTTACCAGATTGTCGGATTATGCAATAAAAAATTATACTATAAAACAGTAGGCAAAATTAATAATACCAGAAGCGTTTTATAAGAGTCTCCCTATGGACGAATCAGAAATGAAGCAACGCAGGTATTTTTACATTAAAATATAATAATAAAACACTTATATCAATCTTAGTTGACACACTCAAAAATAAATTCGTAAATATTCCTCTCTTACTAATAAACAAATGAATCCTCCGATCACGTACAATGTAGAGTACACGTGAAAGCACTCTCAATGGTAGAGTGGATAGAGCAGGTAGAGCACAAAACTTGACATATGCGCGAGACACTTCCACGCCCAACGCTCAAATTTGATTTACGCGCAAATAACGTGTCATAAATGTGCGCGTACGTATATGAAGTTTTGAAGTTGGGTCATAGGTTAAATTAATGTTATTGTTTACTATTGGGACAGTAAAGCTGTTTGAGCCACCCAAATAACTATTTTATAATTTAAATACAATAAATAGTATAGAGAATTTTGTATTTGTGCTAAATTGAATTTAATTAACCAAAAGTCATTTTTAATTGCTTTGAACTAGTTAGAATTTTACTGCTGAAAATGTATGAGTCATTTTTACTTGCTTTCAATTTACTTGAAAATAAATGAATTTATGTATGTAAGATTTAATTAATTTATTTTTATTTATATACTTTACTGCACACCAACATTATAAAATGGTTACAATGGCGGCCCTTTCGCTAAGATTTTGTAACGGGTGGTATAAATTTCCGATAATTACAAGTATTTTTATGGCAACTTTTAACTGAATTTCTAATTTAAAATAAACTTCTACGACATTATTTGTATATTTATAAGGCTTTATTTACTTTTCCTGTTACATATTTCACATAACTTGTATATATATTTATCTATCTACGACAATAAAGAGTAGTAAAACATTGGGATAGCCATAGACAGTACTCATAATGTGTACAATTCCCGTTAGTCACGAAACACCCTTTTTACGCCCAAACGCAGTTGCGTTCATATCGATAATGCATTAATTTGAATATACGCCGTGTCAGATGTCAAATGCTTTGTAATTTTGTGTTTGTCCTTTTTTATTGTTAATTTTGTACGGAAGTGTAATAAGTGGAAATCTGTCGCACATCAGTGATAGTACGGAATTAGTCATTGATTTCTGTTGAAGGGTGTGTAAGTATTAATATTGCCTTACTGTGTTGTGTTGGGTTTTGTTTTATTTTTATTCTAAATATTTTTGTTGTTATTATATTTGTCGATTGATGATAATACCTTATAGTAATATAGAAAGGTTTGAGTTTGCTAAATGCGTATTTTACTAATATCAGTTTTATTATGTAACTCCAACTATTTCAATTTTTTATGTCTGGTTTTTCTGACTGAGAAATTAAACCTCAAACCTTCCAGGTCCGTTGACTGCTTACATAACATGTAAAAAGTCAAAAGATTCATATAAATACTTATTCAGTAAAGTTTTATAAAACAGAATTGTACAGGCGGACTTAATACTGCCAATATCTTGAAAACCCCAATACAAAAATATACTAATTACCCAAATAATTAGTCAATTCAACCCTTGCACAATTCCTGATCGTAATCGACGTTCCGATCACACCAGATGGCGCTGCTTGCAAACAAGCGTGAGTAATCTGTAATGAGCTCACCTGTTATATGACGGTAGAATTGCAAAGATTGGGGTGGGGTTTACTTGGTGGATTTCGGGTTGGGTTTTGTGAGGTTTAATGTAATTAAGGGTTTAAAGGTAATTGCAATATATCGAGGTAATGACCAATTAGTGAAATAAAACACCGACCATCTAAGCTGAGTGTGTATCTACGCTCTAATATTTTTTTACACTGTCTTCTAATTTCTTCAGAAGAAATAGATCAATATGTTAAAAACGGATCTTGCCTTTATGATTAGGTAAATGTGGATGTCAATTAATTATTTCCCATGCAAATTATGTGGATACAAAAAATGATTCTGTTGTTTTTTTTTTACCAAAACCTTGTTAATTAACTCTTCTACGTACATAAAATTAAGCCTTTTTCTAAGAAAAGCTGAGCAGAGATTTTACCAAGATACCCAAATTTCGCATTAAATTCTTTTAATTATAAATTGTATTTAAATTTGTTAATATCTTCATTTTTATAATATAAATAAAATTACGAATAATAAATATCTAACATTAAACCAAACAAATCTCTCTCCAACATAAATGTTTTTAATCCTACTCACGCAAAAATATCCATTTTAAATATTACGTCGAAGTTGATCCGCTTAAAAATATCGGCACAGACAAGTGGTCTATTTAGCCCCAGTGAATGCGACTTTCAACAAAGTAACGTGCAATCCGCAAATAGTATACACCCCATATTTCACCCTTCGGCAGATCTGCGAGTTAAAATGTTTGAACTTTCAAATGTGAAATCGCCGTAAATGGCGTACGATAAATTGGGATTGAGGCACAAACGGTGAATGAAAATAAAAATAATGTAGAAAATGATGAATTATTATTATTTGATTCCGTTCGGTGACCACGAAAGCTGTTAAAAGTTAATCGAAACGTCGGGAAATAATAAAAACCGACTTCAAAACAAAAATCCACTAAAAACCAAAAAATAATAACTACTTACCACTCCAAAGCAAAAAATAATATTTATTTCATGGAACTCGTGCATGTTGATTAATTTGCTTAATGACTTGACTAGCCAACAAATCAAAATATATGCATAACATATCGAAGGCGGGCCGCCAAGTACCAAACATGTAGGACCTATGCCTTATATTAATTTAAATATCTATTGTTTGGTACTGGGCGACCCGCCTTCAATATGTTACGCATATATTTTGATTTGTTGGCTAGTCAAGTCATTAAGCAAATTAATCAACATGCACGAGTTCCATGAAATAAATATTATTTTTTTGCTTTGGAGTGGTAAGTAGTTATTATTTTTTGGTTTTTAGTGGATTTTTGTTTTGAAGTCGGTTTTTATTTTTTTATTAAAAATTTGAGTTATTTTTATCTTTTTAGTGTTGATAGGCATTTAAATGAAGAAGATTTGGTCCCCACAAGGAATATGTTCTTTCCGATGACAATGAAATCGCTAAAATCGGCTAAAAGCTGCCAAAGATATTAGAATATTCACATGTTTACTATTTTTGCTCCCCCCCCCCCTCCCTTCACGCCTACCCCTTTTTCCCTCAACCACTGTAGCCTAGCTTTTTTACTGAACCCAATGCAAAAAGAACCGTTGAAAACCTATTAAATTTTGAGGAGTTCTACTCTCCAGGTCCGAACATGATAATCAGATCTTAATGTTGTGTTCCTGGGATCAACCTGTTAATACGTTCTTTCCAATGAAAAAGAAATCACTAAATCGGTTATAAGCTGCTGAAGATATTAGTATTTACGTGTATTTTAACGTTAACACCCCCCCCCCCCCCTCACCCCTACCCCTTTCTCCCTCCCTCACTGTAGCTTAACTTTTATAATAAACCTAATGCAAAAAGAACCATTGGAATCCTACTAAATTTTGAAGAGTTCTATTCTCCAGGTCCGAACATAATCATCAGATCTTCATGTTGTATTCCTGGGATCAACCTGTCAATACGTTTTTTCCAATGAAAAATAAATCACTAAAATCGGTTTAAAGCTGCCGAAGATATTAGAATTTACGTGTATTTTAATTTTATCACCCACCCCCCCTCACCCACCCCTTTTCCCTCTCTCACTGTAACTTAACTTTTCTAATGAACGTAATGCAAAAAGAACCATTGCAATTCTCCTTAATTTTAAGGAGTTCCCCTCTCCGGGTCCGAAGATATTCATCAGATCTTCACCATATTTTTATGGGACCAAACGACAAGCACCAGCTTTCAATCAAAGAAAGAATGATTGAAATCGGTTCACACAGTACAGAGAAACGAGGTAACAAACATAAAAAAAAAAAAAAAGCAACATACAGTCGAATTGAGAACCTCCTCCTTTTTTGAAGTCGGTTAAAAAGTGTAAAAATTAAACCAAATCCGTAAATAATACTTTTATTTCATTAATAAATTATATTAATTATTAATTGTAGATAATTAGTTGATTGTTAGTTATTAATTGTAGATTATTATTATTTCTTTTACGCCTTACGGCCGGGTGCAATACTCTGTCTGTCTTTTTCTACCCGTTAAAATCGCTAACTCTAGTATGAGTTCTGTCATTTTTCGGTTTCAATAATCGTAGACAGATGATTAAACATATCTATGATTTGTATCTATCAATGGGAGGGCTCTCGCTAACCATAGTTAGAAAATTCCATACAAATTAAAATATACGCGTTTCGATAACGATTCGAACTACTGTAGTTATTTGTGTTTAACTAGCTGTCAACGTTTTCTAATATCGCTGCAATATGGTGGATAATACATCGATTAACCAAGATATGTAGTATTTTTATGGAAAAAATCAGCAAAATAAACTGACATTAATATATTCAGTGATGAAAGTGATAACGAAATGTTTAAAGCTGGTGTATTTGACGCCGATTATAATTTATGAGAACCAAAAAAACTATGCGAATATTCTAGTTCAGAATTTATTTACAGATTTACTTTTTAGATGAAATAATACATCAGCTATTATGTTTATTTCTACATTTAAACCCAGCCTGCAAGGAACCTTCCTCCTGGTAAGCATACATATCAATATTTAATTAAGTTTTATAATTGTATTGAATTATTCCAAAATCATATATTCTATAATAAATGTAACAGCTCCGGAACAATAATGTGTCACTGTTCCATTAATTGCTGCTATCATTGTGGTTTTATGTACTGGGGAGAATGCATGTTCAGTAGGTAACTATTTTGGGTATCAAAAGCTACAGTCAGCCGAATCATTACTGATGTGCCTCGGGCTATAACTGAGCTATATTAGCAATATGTAAAAATATAAGACAACACACAGCATGAGTTTCATAAAATTGCAGTTTTCCCAATAATCTTTGGTGCAATTCATTGCACATATTATATTCCCATAGAGCCACCTGGTTAGTAATGACTACCTTTAGATATATTAGGATTAATTAATGATTATGTATTAATATTGTCTATGATTTTAACATAAATCTTGGTATTATGTATCAGTTATCTGATCACAATGTATTCATCTTAATATTTTTATTTTTAGATTCAAATATAGGAGAAGAATTTAGGAAAATAAAGGCATTATTGTTCAAGAAATGTGTATTGCACAGTTACTTTTCATGAATGTATTGGAACGCTAGCCTGGGCCTCATGAAACTACTATATTTAACAACTCTGCTAAAAGGTATTTATCTCATACTTTATATTTTGAAAGAATTCAAATTCAAAATACTTTATTGTGATACATAGGTGAAAGTGGTGTTATATTCAATTGTTTTATGCAGCTATGACCCGCCATATTGGCAAATAATAATTTAAGATGCAACAAATATGACAATTAAGTTGGAAGAATGGTTAAGAGAATATATTAAGATTAATACATATTTTTGTGAGTAGTTTCCTAATAGTTCCCTAGTTTCAAAAGGGTACAGCCTGACGGAAATCATCAAAACATATTTTCACTTTAAATCTTTTATTTTTTGTAAATAACATATTTATTTTCAGTACAATGTGAAGAAGTTATATAATAAAATAGTAATAGATATCTAATTGGAGATAGTGCATATCCACATACTACTTTATTAACAACACTGCTCAATGTCTACCATAGAGTATTGCAACAATGCGGCTCATATAAAAACAGAAATACTACTCAAAGTTACTATAATTAATATTTTGCTCTTCCATCTTTTACATCTTTCTTTCATCTTTATTTCAGGTCTTATGATGTTTGGAAAAGAAGATTTCCACACCGTTCACTAAAAATAAGTCTTTTGCGATTGCACACAACTTTAAACATTATGAGTGCCACAGCGGTGTCAGATAATATTTGAAGAATGAAAAGCATTGCTGATGTGGAACATGAAATTGACATACCAAACACTGCTAGGCTAGACATAAATATCATTTACTTATTTTAAATTAAAAATAAAGTTTCAGAACTTTGTCAATAATAAAGATTAAAGATTTTTCACAAATTATCTTTGATATTTTATTTACCCATAATACAATCTGCGGAAAAGGGGGTTCTTACATTTTATTTGTAAATACATTTTTATGTGATATATAAAATGTCTAACAGTTGTTTTCTCTATAACTAGTCATTACAATTTCGAAAACTTCTAGCATAGTAAGATCACCTGAATCAATTATTATTCTTAATTTGATTTATACTGTTTTAATTATAATAATATTCTTCAGTATTTCTTTGTAGATTAGCACTGAAATTATTTCAGGTCTTTAAAGTCAGATTGATTACAAAACTAAAGTAATGCAACTATGCAATGTTTTATTTTCACACTTTTCTTCGTATTTATAAATATTATGGTCTCTAATTCAATTTAAATTTGTAACTCTATCGCAGAAATAGGGCCGTAAAATTCATTTTTGAATTCATTCTTGTTGGTAAACATTGATATTTGTAAACTTCTTTTTTACATTTGACATATCATAAATCAGTCATGCGATGCGTTTTGTTGTTCTATGTAAGCTTTGTATGAATTTTTAATTTGCCATTATTTGTCACAATACTTACATTATTAATATATTTTAACGTTTTATTCTTCTAATTATACATTAATGATGATTTATGATAATTCCAAAATAAAGTTAATAATTAACCTAATAAATATTGACCTCAATTAAAAGTGCAAAAATTAAACGTTTGGGAGGAACGGTTCTTACCAGAGATATATGCAATATCTACGTTCAGCATTGTTAACCTAGTTTAGTTTTTGTTATTGAAACATCGGTTAAACCACAGTTAAACAAAGATAGATGACACGTATTATCGGGGATAATTTTTACGGCTTAACTGTCAATATATTATTGAAACCGGCCGTTAGACTGCCCTTTCTATCTCCTGTTAGTATATCCATCCCATGGTTGCCTGTAAGAGATTACCTAGTGTGATAAGGTCGCCACTTGTACTATTATTCTTATTGTATATCTTCATAGTATTTCTGTACAGTGCAAAAAGAATTAAATAATTTTCATCTAAAGTTGATCTAAGCCTAATTACAAATAATCTGTATATTAGGTTTAGAAGTCGCTACTTTATGACACATTATTTTATATTACAAATTAACTCTCTGTTGGCTATTAAATAAATTATAATGCATAATCCTGAATAGATATCGTCAAGGAAGATATGAGGGTCAATGGCCTTACTAATGATGATGCCAAAGATCCAGCGAAATGGAGAAGGATTTTCCGGAATGTGGACCCCAGCACCGGCCGGGATAACGCCAGGTAGGAAAAGAAGAAGAAGATCCTGACTATAAAAATATCGTAGCCTGAAATTTTCTATATGCCATAGAACTGGTTCTAACTTAGGTACTCACTGAGCCTATAATCTGCTATGTTGGCTAAGTAAACTAAACCAGTGTCATTTAAACATAATATAGCATACGAAATAAAGTTTAATACATCTCTCTGTACCTCCCAAACCTAACAGACCTCTCCATCTCCACTTAATGCCGATGGATGGATACCAAATGTTATAGTTTGAGTCATCATGACGGCACTTTATCTGCGGGGGTGAGCAGTCATAAATGATGCACATACCTATATTTAGATACACCCCTGTATGATTGATAAAGGAAATGAAACGAGTAACCGGAGTCAGATCTGTTGATGTTTATTATGTTAAAAAAGAAGATATTTCCGTAAAAGTTTATTTTTTCATTGTAATGAGTGGCGAGACGAGTATGCTGTTCGGCTTATGGTAAGCGATACGACCGCTATTGAATAGTAGAAAAACCAAACAATACCTTAAAGTTCAAAGCTTCGAATTCCACTGTGCTAGCCATCCTGAAACATAAGGTGTAAAGTCTCAATAAATCCAGTAGTTACTCTGGCTGCAATGTCCTTCAATCCGAAATACAACAGTGAATTTATACTGCTATTTGGTGGGAGAAATAGACATTACGGTGGTACCTACCCAGGCGGCCTCTCACATATGAGAGACCTACCACCAGTACTCGTTTTTTGCGCCTTTTCTTGAGTTAGCTGTAACATGTTCCGAACGTTAGTAATTTTAAGCGATACGCTTATGTTCAGTACTTTCAATACCTGAATGAAAGAAAGAAAGAAAAACTGTTCATTGAATGAGAATCACGACTCCCTCTATCTCTCTTAGCTGCAGGAAGTCTATTGCTGGCTAGCTAGAACATTGGCCTTTCCCAAGAATCTCTACACTAACCTGTTGGAAGTGGCCTGCATCCAACGACTTCCTGCAACCTTAACCCATTCCTACAATTTATTTTCATTTTCTAATGTTAAAACAAAATCGCAACTAAGAATCAAAAAATATTGCATTTAGTCATCAGTAGCGCAGTCAGTGTTTATTTCACTACGATGGTTACTAGTGATGGTTGTTTAACATCGATCGATATCATTATACCTAACGGCTTGAATTCAAATATTTTATACGGGCTACACCCAAAATTTCACTGGCCACTATGACATGTTCAATATCATCGTGTGCAACGGTAAATATTTCGGCATAGATATATTCCCACTATAATAAAATACACTTTTCTATCACTGCCTACCCTTCAAGTACACAAGGGTATATAACCAGTAATACTAACGCCTTAATTCCATCTGATTCGATTACGTGCAAAGCATTAACAACTAGCAAAGTCACCGCACGATCAATTTTTCTTCCGCATTCTGATGCCACCCCAAAATTCACTTTTGGCGAATTAGTCTTCATAATCTCGAAGCCAATTCATCACTAGTGGGGAGTGATGAGGCGAAATAAATGCTTTTATTATTATTTATACATTTTGGTAAGTTGATGTGGATTATTTCAAGTGAATAATTCTGAGTAAACGTATGAATGACTATCACATAATTTGTTTCGGGGTAAAATATTTGAGTTTTAAAAAATATATAAGAAAGCACAATGGTTTCTTAGATTACTTACTTTCTTAAAAAAACATTTAGTTGTCTATGTAAGATTTTACTTTTTTTTCTCTCTGCTGCATCCAAAGGTAGACATCCGACTGGTATAAAATACCTCGAAAATTAAGTAATAGAGGCGTTATACAATATAATATATAAAGCATAAATAAATAAACAGGGCACTAGTTTACTCGGTTCTATCTTATTTATAATAGTTAATACCGTAACATATATTTTTAGAAGTCTCTTCGTGCACCTAGATGACAATTCAAAGTAAACCTTGCCTAATCCTTTTGAATAAAGATAATTCATCCAACTCTGTATAATGTCTCATGTCGTACTATAATAGAAATATTGTAAAAATATCTATGCCAACAGCTATATAGTATAAAAAACAATAATAAATCCCTTAACATCCAAACCCGTGACAAATATTTGTAAATGTTCCAATTTTGAATGAAGTAAAAGCTGACAAGCGTCAGCTTTTTTAATTTCTCACTCCAAGGTGGTCTTTATCAGCCTTTCAAATCACAAAGTAGCAAATTAAAAAAAGGTCACTATTTTCAACTATTTGCAAAAGAAGCCACCCAAACACCAATCAATAAAGCAATCACAAAACTCAACCCTCAATTAGGCACGGCCTATTAGACCCCACAGTGAGCGCGATTGGTCTTTCATGCCCCCGATGAGTTTTTACGCAAAAATCGGTGCTTGTCAAAGAGTGACCAATAAAGTTATAAAATATCACGGCGTGTACAATGGGCCATCATAAATTTCAATATTGACTGTGACTTGACTCGACGCGTGGACAATGTTGCAAGGAAAGCGTTCCATAATGGCCGCAGTTGGGGAGTTTTTTGATGGCAATTCCGTTGTAGGAACAAAAGGACATGGTAGTCAAACAATTGTTACTGAAGGCGTTGTAATTGTCAATAAGTGAATTCAGGTAGTTAGTTTATGCTCATTGTTTTTGATTGTAGAACCCACTTCTGTTTATTATTTAATTGTGAGTTACATTACCACTGTTCATTATAGGCTCTATTGTATATAAGTCCATTAGTTACTGCCTACTGGTGTAGCATAATAAACATCGTAAATATGTTTACTCTTGTACCAGTGATTTAAGAAGGCAGTCTCATTCTTCTTTGCTATCTGCCACCTAGAAATAACAAAAACCAAATTAAAAAGTTTTCCTAGATAAAGGACACTTATTTCTTGTACCACTGAAGTGATGACGTGATGAGATGTGACTAAATGGGAAGGAGTTAATATAATACAGGGCGATATCTATTACCAATTGCTTGTGAGTGAAGAGAAATTTTGAGGCTCTCCGTTTGATATATTATTATGTATACCTCTTAAGGGGTAAGAACAAAAATATTGATTTTCAGATCTTCAACAATGCAGCAGATTAGAGGAAATATATTAAATAATCTGCTACATCAAGTTTCCTATAAAACCTTTTCTAGAAGAATAAGATTGGTTGAGCGTAGTAAGTACATAAGCGTGGCTGCTTCATGCAATAAGCTGGGAAAGTCTTTATTTTTCCTGTTATAATATATTGTCTATTTTTATACTAGTATTATTAGTTTCCACTTGCGGAAACTTTTAATTGACCTTCCTTTATCAAACACATACAGACAAAATTACACAGTTATATTATTGGTTAAATTGTTATTTTTAAGCTAGTTGTAAGTTTTCTTAAAGTAAATAAATAAAATAAAATTCTAAAACTAAATAAATTTAAATAAAATTATACAACCCTTATAGAAGGGCCTGGTGTCCGCGCTGACAATGTTTGCCCGAGGTGACGTTTTCAAATTAACTCAATGAAATTAAACTCTAATATACGAGCGTATAAATTACACGCGACTTTATTGACATTCGCCATTGTAATGTTTCATTGGTATGGGTTTCAGATTATACATAATATTATGATAAGGGATAATTTTGTTAGCTAAGTGAAAGGACTGAAGTGTATGATCATACTATAATTGACTGAAACCACAGAAAAAAATATACAATAGGATACCCAATAACTTATTTTTTATTGCTATGAATAGAGAGACATGCATGTCATTCGCCCGATGATAAGCGATACGACCACATGGTGTAGGTATTGCACAGTGCCAATACCAAACAACACCATGAATATTTCCAGTAGTTACTCTGGCTCCAATGTCCTCAAACTTATAATCCAATTTGATAAATACAGATAATACATGAAGATCCATATTTTGCTTCAATTCTGGTCTCAATTCAATTCTAGTTCAGGTACTACCAACATACGATATAAAAAAAAAACTATTCTTTAATGACAATTTCAAATCTCACATTACTTATTTACACTGTGTATGCTAATCGTGGTAAAAGTAACACTTGCACTCATGGGTTAATTTGCATAACGTTGCGTTTTACGTTTTCAACACGTGTGCGTTCTCATTTTTGTTTAATTATACTTTCCTGATATCAATCGATACTCTTTTTGATGGAATTGCATTTCTTATCAAGTGCAAAGTAATTATTTTGACAACTCAGAATTTAAATTCACAGGGCAATGTTTTTTAAAGAATTATGCCATAATTATATTTACACTCTTTTGCTAATACATACGTTGTCAAGTCCCTTTCCTGTGTTTCGAAGATAATTTTAATAATTCGTCGTAGTCTGTTCTATCAACACATTTTTTTACCTAAAAAATATGACAATGCATTCTTTGAAATTTTAATTCAGTACACTATTAAGTACGCTATTTTCCATTTGATATTTTATTTTAATATTAAACCAATGGTCGCCTGCAATCTGTTTATAGTCTGCTAAATATGAAAAATCGAGAGTTCATTGGATCACCTGTGTTTGATGAACCTTGACCACCAAATTAGCCATTCGATCTCCTACTAACTGGGTAAAACTTGCTCCATATCCACTTGTATTTAATTCATAATATATTATAATTTTATTCACCTCCCAAATTATGTATCGGTAACATAGATCGGCGCACGCGACGAACAAATGTTACCGTTCCATTGATATATGGACACATCACCTAATGCGTTCCATTTCACGCTCAATTTGTATTTTTATTACTGTAATAAAATCAGGTGTTATAGTTTACGCCACTTTTATTATTTTTAATTTCCTCTCCTTCTTTTTTTCGTAAAGGACGTAAATTATATTAGACGTTAATGCCAATTAAAAGCTTTTTCAAAATTGGAATGGTTTTAAAGGCATTGTCCTTAATTAAATAGGTGCAACAAAAAAGTTGTCGAATTTGAATTTATGGCTCTTTTTCTAATTATTATTAGAAGATACTAGGATCCAGAAGTGTATACTATTTAACATAAAACTATTATTACGGATATTTTTGCGGATAAGGCGTCTACCCCGTGACCAAGAAAGCTGTAAGTAATCGAAACGTCAGGAAATCATAAATGAAAATTAAATCTACTCAGATTTTTTTATTTCAATGTATAACATGTCCAGGTCTTAAAAACCATGATCTATATATTGATAGAATATTTAACATTTAGGCAAAATCCTCTTGACTAGCAAATCTATTGATCGCATTGTGTTGGTATAGTTGTATAATCGTAAAGACGCTTAGAAATTGTCAATTAATAGAGAGCAATCAAGTTTCTGTCAGTCTTCAGTTCCACACTTAAACATTAAGCAAGACTCATCACTAAACTTAAGTGTCATCAACTTAAAAGACATTCGTAAGTATACATACATAATAATTAGTGTGTGAACATTATTCAACGTCTGTTAAGCCAGCAGTTCCCCATATGGCGGTGACAGTGGCAAAATGATGACGTATCCATCAAAAATTAACTCCCATCTTAGTACAAGTATTAGGGAATTTTACATTCGTTGTGTTGACAGGGCACATTTGTATTGTGTACGGTGTTGTCTATATATAGATATTTACCTTCCATCATGGATTAATGTGTTGAAATAAAACTATTATTTACGGATTTTATCGCGAATTTGGTGTGGTGAGTCCGCCCCGTGACCACGAAAGCTGTAAAGTAATCGAAACGTCGCGGTCAAAAATGTAAAATTTAAACCTAATTCTTGATAAAATCCGTCAATAATAGTTTTATTTCAATGTGTAACATTCGCGTAAATCTAAGAAATCATTTTGGATTAATGTGGATATTTTTTATTATACCTTTATGAATTGAATATAGTACAGTTGATGGTAAATGGAATATAGTGTAAAGATTCGATAGTGTATACGGTCAGTTTCGTTCAGGATGGTACCATTGTTCCGCAGGAAATCTAAATGAAGCGACAGCCTTGTTGTCGCATTTCGTAAGGTGAGTGACTTTTTTTTTTAATGCAATGAATGACGGGACAAGCAGGCTGTTCACCTGATGGTAAGCGATACGGCCGCTCATAAACAGTAGCAAAACCAAACAACACCTTGAAGTACAACGCAATGCCCAGCATTCCACTGCGCTCGCCATCGTGAGCCATCCTGAGACATAAGATGTAAAGTCTCAATTTGTACAGAACTTATCCTGGCTACAATGTCCATAGAACCGGAACACACCAGTTCTTTATAAGACATTTGACATTCTCATCCGTCGCACGAAATGCAGAAGCAATTTTATATAACTTTTCCAAGACATCGAGTCTAAATTCTCGACCAAAATTCCCAAGTAACAATTAACTTTCACGGATGTCGCAATGCCTAATAATTATGAAAAAGGTCCTTTGTTTGATGACATACTGACCTTCATGGCTCCCGGTGCGTGGGATTTGGCGAAATCACAACAATACTAAATGCAAATATAGAGAATTATGCATTTGCAGTCATCATTTCTTGGAATCGTGTTATTAAATGTGATATAGATATGAGTCACCAGCAAAATCCTGAAATAATTCTAGATTTTTTATAGTAACAGAAATGGTGTGTTTTAAAGCATTTGATAGTAATTGTAGTACAATCAAAACAGTGTACATACCAACCCACAACCCCTAATATAATTATTTCAGTCTAAAATTCGAAAATCGACTACCTAAAAATAAGTTAAACCTAAATAGAGATATAAATATGTTACTGACAGATTTTCTGCAATGTTCTATATTAATTACTGACCTAGTATAAAATTTATTCGAAAATACATTCCTACAAGAATTACAAAAGTAACTTAACTAGAATTATCAACTGTACGATAATATTATACATAAATTCTTGAACTATTACCTTACAATTTTAACTATATTAAAACTCCATACTATTTATAAAAACAATTAAACATTAAGCAGGAATGTCTGTAACAACAAACGCCAGCCAATTACAATACAAAATATCTCACTCAAACAATTTATTTAAACACAAGGAATCCCCTAATACGACGCGGATTGATGCAAATGACACCTCCTTACGGTACGTGCTTTGACAAAGATATATTTACCGTTCTGTAAGTATTGGAAACGAACGTGAAAGAAAGTGACGGTGATAATTATTTATTTATTTAATCTTTTTTTTTGCAATATACACAGATACTATTTAGAAATTACACACCAAAATAATAGTATAGGTGGCGGCCTTATCACATTAGGTAATTTCTTACAGGCAACCATGGATGGATATTATTGTCCCTATAAAAAAAATATATTTATAGTTGAAATTTCATCCCAATTTTGTTTACCTCAAAATTTTCCATGTTACGATTAAGCTTGATAAATAAATAATTCAATTTTCTAAGTTCTCCATATTAAACATCAATTTTTATATTGATTCAAATATCATGTAATTGTATATTTATAAAATGTGTATGGGTGTGTTAATGAAGTTTAGAAAACAAAAGCATTTTTTTTATTATTTTCTTAAATACAACCCGGTAATGACCAGACAAAATATATAAATTCATTTTCTTTGCCTCAAGTAAATAGTAATTTCTAAATAATAAAACCGTATTTTAACAACGGCAAAAATAACTTTGTGAGCCGTTCAGGGCGACATGTCACTGTTGATTCAGAAGTATTTATTTAAGGGGTGGTTCACAGTAATTTTCTTTTACGTTAATGTCGCGCCACGATTTAGTGTTTATGTTCTGTTGTTTTGGATAATTGGGGGCGATCAAAGGAAATTTTGGAATAAGTAAACACAGAGTTTAAACAGAAGTGTAAATGCACTTTTGTGTTTCGGTTGGAAAGACATTACAGCCCGAGTAACTACTGGACATATTGAGACTTAACATCTTATGTCTCAGGATGTCGAGCGCAGTGGAGTAGCAAGCATTGCTATGTAATTTAAGGTGTTGTTTGGTCTTGCTACTGCCCATGAGCTGCCGTATCCAGGCGAACGGCATGATCGTCTTGCCATTCAATGCAATAAAAAAAATTGGAATAATGTTATTGCAATAGATAGTGAAAGTTCTCTTGTAGTGCGGATTCCGCGATGTAAGTTGTAAATTGCATATTATGACTCCATTCTATATAATTACTATGGTTGCACATTAGGTATACACATTTTTACAATTTAATAAAATATCACCTCACGTCAATCGGAAACGAACCTCTCTCAGATTATAAGTCATCAAAATTTTATCTCAGCCATGACGAAATCCAAAACCTTAGGCAGTAAACAAAATGTTTAGGAGTTAGTCTAGTAAAAAATAACTGTTATTTCTAAACGATTTACATAATAATACGTTTTGATTAAAACATAATTAAAAATGTTCAGAGCTCAAGACTTACGCTATCAAAAAAAAAAGAATTCTATTTATATAATAAATAAATAATAAATAACACCCAATAGTCACATACATAGTCCTGACCCACACTAAGATCGAGTCTTGTGTCGTGGGTATCAGGAACTGCTAGAGACTTGTCGGTCGCAAAAACACCCACAAATAGTATTTCAGTTTGTTTTTATTGTACCAAAACCAAATAAATAAAATCCCGAATTAGATTCGTGCGTTCACAGCTCAATATTTCCCATCAAGGGCTTCGATTAAGTGAATTTTGGACGATTATCCGTAATTTGTCGAGTTCAGATATCGAACACCATTTATGTGAATTACAGTTTGTGTAATCGCTTTATAATGATTGTATGGAAGGACCCAAAACCTATCGTGTTTATCAAGTATTTGTTTTTAGAATATTTTGAGAAATACATGAGAGGCTTAATATAAGCGTCATATAAGCAGTGATTTATTTTTAATATAAGACAAGAATAAAGGGATTGGACGCTAATCAACCACTAATACTCACTGTCTCATTGTCTTAGGTAGCATATAAAGAATATGTTGTATTGGCAACCACCAGCGCTAGGTGGATTGGATTGGATCAATTGCCAATAGCAAGCAATAATTATTTTTAGTTACGCGAATATCGAATTGCCAATAATTCGGAATCGCAAAGGCATTTGTAATCGATAAAGTTACGCTTTATCTGTTTATTTTTCACAGCAACTAAAAGTAATTTATAACATTTACTAATAGTGTCAACAAAAAAAGAATCTGTCTGTATCTGTATCAGCCCATATACGTCCCACTGCAGGGTACGGGCCTACTCTACAATCGAGAGTACGATTGAGAATGGTTAGGCCATATAGTCCTCCACGCTAGCGTAGTGCGGGTTGGCGGACTTACATACCATAGAAATTCTTATAAATCGCTATGGTATGCAGGTTTCCTCACGATGTTTTCCTTCACCGTTTTAGTGCGTGGTGATTGACTATCAATACACACATGACTCCGAAAAGTCAGAGGTGTGCGCTGGGATTCGAACCCACGACCACCGTGAACATGTAGGCAGCCGCGTCTAGTCCGTTTACCAATAGGCCACCACGCACTTCCAACAGGCCACCACGCACTTACATAAGTATAAATTTGTTATTTTTCTTCTTGTTTGTCAATAATAACAAAATCATACGCCACTTGAATAATACTGTTCTCAAAATATAAGCAATGGATCTAATTTTTTTTGTACTAATTCTGAAATTAATAAATGTTTTTCCATCCTTAATCCGGTTCATTTACAGTAAAAATAATCTCAAAACATTACATAAAGCGGTAGCACAAAATATACGTAAACACTCCTCTCCCTCCGTAAAAATCCGGTACGCGTTCATGCGCAGGTGATCATTATCGTCTAAACAATACCAATATTACACTGTCCGTTGTAAAACAACGGGACAACCGCGTCCAATCATGCGGGTAGTGTGCCGGCTTACTATGACGAATTCGGGCTGTATTTTTATGAATAAATTAGTTGACAATGTTGGATCTGTTTGTTATGTCAAAGCCTTGTTCTTATGTCAATGGGATTTACTGCATCGAATTTGGGGTATTTTGTTAATTTATTCGGGTAAAATTACTACTATTGGTTGATAGACCAACGTCTGTAAAGAGAGAAGGTGACAATATAGGTTTGTGCAGAATATGTTAGTTGAAACCAATAAAAAGATAACAGAAGGTAATGATACCAGGATATTATAATAAATAATTCTAAACTCCGACTCATTATTAATGGCTTTTATAGATCATTATACTTTGATTAATCTACAAAACTATTTAGACATTGTGCTGTAGTTTTGAATTTTGCAATATTTGCTCACATATTATTCTCTATAACCACAATAACAGTAAGCGTTCATATAACGCTATTTAAATACCCAATAATATTAATCGGTATGAGCAGAAATTCGTCATTCACAAGCCGCACCGAACAGGGAAGTGTTTTATTATATCTTTTATCGTTGAGAATCTACTTTTTTTTGTTCCCTTCCATGGCTCGTCATTAATATAGAACGCGATATCAATTAATTAAATTAACGCAATAGCATTACTCGACAAGTTTGCTCCTTGTTTTTAATGCTCATTTATAACAGGTTGTGTGTTGAAAGAAATGTCCCAAAAATTTAACATTTTTTTTCTGTTTTTTTATTTACACCTTTACTTTATATTACTGCTTGTTTTCGGATCTGATTACTAATTTAAGCTATTTTATGTATGTCTCCATTTATACCATTATTCGAAATCGTATGGATGAAAAAGTATGGAGTTATGTAGATCACCAAAAGCCTATTTATAAGTGAAATCTTTCAGCATAACAATCATAGATAAAATGTAACTAAATGTCGGTTTTTAGATAGACGATGTCAATTTTACACTGTTATCTCAGCTAGCTACTGCGAGGCTTCTACAGCTCAAAAACAAGTTGAGAATAATTACAAAATCGAAAATCTTTCTCCCTAACCGTTGCGTGCTTATCCATATAATACACGTTTAAGATTATCATACCCTTCATGTTTTGGTGAATCATCAATTTAGTTTTTTCGTGGGAATTTATTGGGGTGAAAAATGTTTGCGGTTGATTGTAATATGATGCCCTTTTGAGCATTTGCAAATTAAATTGCTTTTAACACAATTATATTTTGTATGTTTTTAATGGGTAATATTTATTGAATGTTTATGCCGAAATGTCAGAGGTAACTGATGAATTTCAATGTAATTAAATTGTGTTGCCCAATTGTATCTGTATCAGGCCATATACGTCCCACTACAGGACACAAGCCTCCTCTAAGAGATATAAGAAGAAAAACAACAGGCCAGGACAACAGGCAGCTTAATGAAAAATATAGGATTTTAATAGTGGTATATATAGCATTTTATAGTATTGATTGATCGATATCCAAATGAGGCGGAGTGATGTATTGGTATAAACGTTATGAATTGAATTCTTAGGTAACAATACTCTATGAGTTGCTCAGTCTTGAAAGTTGTACTCGAAATGTTAAGTCGGAAATTATTAATTATTCAGTTAATATTACTACGTATAAGTAATATTGCCTCAAAATGTTTTATTTTTGCTTCTTTCGGAATATACGGGAATAAATTTGTATAAGAAAACTGTGTCCATCGCCTTTTTCAGCCGAATTTCCTACAAAGATTGTATAGTTGAAAAAAAAGAGAACATTTTGTTCCGTAACACTAATTTTAACTTATTAAAATTATCCGGATTATAAAAAGAACCAAATCCTGCAATTAATGAGTTGTCGAACTAATATCTGTATTCATTAATAATTGGCGTGAACTTCCTACAACAACTAGGCTGACGATCATAAAAATAACATAAGAATTGTTTTGTTCAAACAGAGGTGATGCAGCCGTCTATAATAATAGCAATTGATATTTCTATCACCTATCATTATGACGTCAATACGTTACCAATAATTTGCACCAAATTACACGGAAACGCTATTGATACATCCACCAAACTGTCAGCTAACCACCAATTAGGAAATCAAAGTAAAATTAGTTGGAATTAAAACACCCTATCACAACGTTAACCATTCAAACAAAATGACATTAGAAGTAAAGACTGCCCACGACCACTGTCAACGTTTAATTAAATATATCAAAACGTATCATTTTGAACTCTAATCAAAATCAACAATAGAAAAGCTTATTTTACACCCTAATTTTGTTTCTCGATGATCAAATTAATTGAAAATTTTGCCGCAAAATTTCGACTCTATGTCAGCGCACAGTGGGTCAAATTCGTCAGTTAGTTGGACAAAATGCAAGTTATTCACACAATACTAAATGCTCAGGTGCGTAACGAACTAATTAATTTGAATGCCCGCATTTGATTACACAAATCAAATGTATTGTTCGGAGGGTGAAATGAGAAATCGCTAAGAAATTTCGTTCGTCACGTTCCGAGCTTGTTTCCGGTGCATTTTGTTTGTGACGCCTCATTATATTATAATGTAGAGTGAATTTAATACTTTAGAACTGACTGGAGCGATAAAAACACGATTTATTTAAGAATTTTAGTTATTCAAAACATTTAGTGTTACAAAATTTAGGTTTTAGATTTTTTTGTTGATTACTTTTTTATTGTATTATATTTTTTATTGTTAAGTATTGTAATGTTTAGGGCTTGGATACTTTAAATTTGGGTACCTATTTACTCTATTGTTAGTGTTTAATCACCAAAATTAAACGTCTAATCTTAGATCTTTAAACTTATTAATTTACATTAATTTTGTTGTTAGTTTTGAACGACTATCGAAATGTAGTTTTTTTTTGTATTTTAAATTTTATATAAATGTAACCTTAAGCAACATATATCTTCAAAAGTCGAAGCTAATCCTTTGATAACCCACTAACTAAATTTCCAACATCAATATCAATTAATACCATAACAAAAAAAGAAAACACAAATTACAGTCTGTACATTGCTAGGTCTATATTTGTTCTCAATCACCCCATGCACAGGTGTCGTCGTTTCACACGCAGTACGCCCGCTTTATGACATCTCGTCTATTATATTGTCCAGTAATTGTACGATGCTTGCCCACTGGGTGTCGTGACTTTGTCCATTTCCTACTTCAATGAGTGCACTTTCAACTTGTCAGTGTTAAGTAGATTTGGTTCTTATAGGCCATGACGAAGAAATATGTTTTTTTTTTGTTTATTTTGTAGAAAAACTACGTTGAGTTGTAATTAGATTGTTGTTGTATCTATAATATGCGGGGGAGAAAAAAAAGGTTTAACACACTTAAGGACAATTTTAAGATTCCCAATAATTACACACCATAAAACAAATCACGACAAACCAGGCTTAAAACTAGCAACACCAGATCACGATCCATAAAATTAGCGTCTCGTAAAGTCAACCGTGCGACATTATCTCGCAAATCCTCCAACAATGGCGACATCGTAAACGTCGTGTCAATCTCGCATCCCTTGCCGCTAAGCTCAGTTTATGATCGAATTTTTAATCCCGTCCACATAAACGAGTTTATCTTACATCAGTTTTATTAGTTTGGCTCGTACTCGGAATTAGAACAATGTTGTGTTACGCAAATTGTCTGAAGAGGGTGAAGGGTTGAGTATCTTCGACGACAGTATCTAGTTGTAGATAAGTCTATATGCGTTTCGCAGTAAAAGATTTTTCTATTACGAGAATTTTAGCAGTAAATATTTGAGCGCTCGTCTTCGTTTTGATGTTACGGTCTTATATGAACATTTTATGCAATTATAAAATATGCCAATACGCCAACCCGCACTAGGCCAGCCTGGTAGACTATATACCCAAAACACTCTCAATTGAAATCTCGATTGTAGAGTAGACCCATGTCCTGCAGTGGAAAGTATATGGGCTAATACAGTCTAGTCCAATTGTCAATGAGCGCTTGTTAAATGTAATGTGCTTTTTAAATGTTAGAGCCAAGATGTAGTCTTGAATGAGCCAGCTTTACCTACGAAGTAGTATTGTTTTGCAATAAATCTGATGTATTTTTCATCTTAAAACAGCTAGCAATGCGTCTATAATTATCTATCATTATTTTGACGCATATTATATAAAAGTAACTTAAATACATACCAAATATTCCACTACAACAAAATACATATCTGCACCAAAAATAAACCGTATTTTTCCAAACTCAGCGTGTTTGTCAGATTTTTATGCCTCCGAAATACAACCTGTCTTGATCTGGCAATCAGCACGCCTACAACTGAGCTTAGATTTTACTGTCCAATTCCCTTCAACATTTGCATAGCCGTAAAATTTACTACGTATGCATTTCGCCTGTTTAATCTCGCAATCAGTATTTTGGTGCAGACGTGCCCTGCTTGCGAGTTACGATGTTTTTGGCTCGATATTTTTTTGTTACGTATTTATTAGGGGTATTTGATCAGATTTTATTCAATTTATGCGCTGTATGGGACTTCGGAGATTTTGGTGATTGGGGTTTTATTACTCAATGGCGTCATTTCTAAAAATGCGTTTAACCTTTTTTATTGCTAATTTGGTGCAATAATTATACGCTACAAATTTTGCTACAAATAATGAATGCATAGTCTAAGCATAATAAAAATAACAATAATACTTTCACACAAAATACAGGGGCAGAGCAACAACTTGGCTAATCTAGAAATAATTTTCCAAATGTATATGTACCAAACATACATATGTATAATACATAAACGTCACACCTATCTTATAGGGCTAGCCAGAGACAGGATCTCCACTCTGCTTGATCCTGATATACTACTTTCGCTCAGTTCACTTTAATTAATCTCTTCATGCTTTCACGTCGGTTCAGGGTACTTATATACCAAAGAATGGAAAAAAACTTTTTTTTTTCAAATTAAGAATTCTGATTACAATATTTGGTCCTCAGACCCCCATACACACTTGCACAGTGCTCGAAACGCAGTATGCACACGCCAATAAACTAAGTACGGAATGGCACTGTGTCGTAAATTCTCTCTAGATGAAATTCATGCAAATGTCATGTGCTTGTAAAATTTTAACTACTTTACAGTCTCGCTGATGAATCGTTTGATCCCTTGCTTTAATGTTATTGAACCTTTTCGAGGATTTATTGTATGGGATATGGAAGCTTTTATTGTGCTCCATGCGTTATAGTACACAGTTTTATTAATTACGATTTGTTCTTTTAAGATTACGTCTAGAAAATTTTGGACCTACTTAGTAAAGTAATCATTATTATTTTTTTGTTTGGACAAAAATCGTCGAGGTCAGTATCTATAAGTACAAATATAATACAAAAGAAAGATTTTGTTGGTTGCATTGAATAGGCCCTTGAATTACTGCATGTATTGAAAAATTCTTTCACCATTAGAATCCTACATTATCTCGGTTTAACATAGGCTATAGAATATTTTCAAAACAGTTTATCTGTACCTAATGCCAGGTCAACTCACCATCTTGCTCTTCTTTAGCAAGCAGTATACTTACTGTTCCAGTTACATCAGTATTAAAACATCAAAATCATTTCTTCCTTCTAAGATTTCTAAACTCACCTCCTCACAAGTCGTAACAACCCTGCAAACAAAGTATCCAAAACAAGATCCTCGCAAAATTCTGTATGAAAATTGCAACATTTATCAGATCGTTCGACATTCGACGTCGGCTTACGAATACCCTCATCTACTTTACGATTTGTCGAGCTGCAACGTTTTATAGTTGCCTTAATTTTACGAGCTCTGATTAGCTCCGCGGGTGATTCCGTTTGATTTAGTAAATGAATTCACGGATTTAGAGACGGTTTTAGTATGATTTGTAAGCTAAAAGCTTTATTGGAGGAAACTTTTTCCGTGTTACTGGAGATTTTTTATACTTCAGCGGATATAGGCGGCAATCACCGACTATCACAGATCTGTGTTCGTTTATCGGACTTCAACCAAAAAAATTGTACATTTTGCAACAACACACATTTCCTCTCGATTTTTTAAGTTCTGCCTCTTTTTGCGAGTTTGAAACAAAATATTTTTTTCTATTATATCTATGGAGGAAAGAAAATGTATTTTTAGTCATAAATATACATGTGTGGAGGATAAAGTTTTATCTAAAAATAAAGATATTTTGTGTCATGTGTAGGTGTGTGACTGTGAAGTGAGTGAATGTAGTGTGGAGGATCGCCACACATGTGTGTAAGTGATTCTAAATGCTAAATGGAAGTGAAGGATAGGCCATAGTAAAAGTTTGTGTTAAAAGTGACTATTATCATTATAATAATTACATATACTCGTAGCTTTTGACGTGTGTACATAAGTACGCATACGGTTTTTTTTATTGAAATAAGTATGCAATATCGACATTTCATTTTAACTTAGAATTAATTTTAGTATCTGCTTTCAGATGAAATCCTCTTCACTTCCTTCACATCATTACCAAAATTACCATTGTCTATATATCTCTTTCACGTCAAAATATTTCCAAATTAACTCACACCGTCAATACCATCGGACATTTGGGTCTAATGAGAAAAGATTGCCATGCACAACAATTATTTTCTCCCAGCTCCATTGTCACGTGTTCACAATCACACGCCCCGTTTAATTCCACGCCGATGCAAATGCGATTTCAACAAAGGTTAAATTAAGACGTTGGACACAAAAATGGAATGATTAATTGCATTTTCGCACAACCGCCCACTGTGGCTAATTTAGACTTCAAACTCGATTTAACGTCTTAAGAGAATTTTCGAATGTTTTTAAAAGGAGTGATTTTATTTTTGAATTGCTTAAACAAAGGGGATTTGTTATTAAAACATTTTAAAAGGACAAAAAATATGGTTGAGTGCTAAACTTGTGAACTCACGTTTCGTTGGCACTTCGAGAAGCGATCTCGGGTTCACCGGGTTTAACTGGTGGTAGGTCTCTCATATGTGAGAAGCCATCTGGGTAGGTACCACCGCAATGTCTATTTCTCCCGTGAAACAACACTGCTTAAATGCACTGTTGTGTTTCGGATTGAAGGACATTGTAGCCAGAGCAACTACTGGACATATTGAGACTTAACATCTTATGTCTCAGGATGGCGAGCGCAGTGGAATATTGCTACTGTTCATGAGCGGTCGTATCGCTTACCATCAGGCGAACGGCTTGCTCGTCTCGCCATTCAAAGTAATAAAAAAAAAAACCTGGTGGTAGGTCTCTCATATGTGAGAGGCCATCTGGGTAGGTACCACCGCAATGTCTATTTCTCCCGTGAAACAACACTGCTTAAATGCACTGTTGTGTTTCGGATTGAAGGACATTGTAGCCAGAGCAACTACTGGACATATTGAGACTTAACATCTTATGTCTCAGGATGGCGAGCGCAGTGGAATATTGCTACTGTTCATGAGCGGTCGTATCGCTTACCATCAGGCGAACGGCTTGCTCGTCTCGCCATTCAATGCAATAAAAAAATAAAAAAACCCAAAAACTTGCAAAAATTACAAAGTAACATATGTATTTAGAGGCCATTACTTATTTATCGATTTTAGTATTAAAGTGTTATAATTGAAGAGACCTTGCATTATTTATTTATTTTATAAGACAAGTATTTTCGTGGCAAACATAAAAAAGCAATGTATATATTTTTTAAATATTTCTATATCTTATTGTATCTTTCTATCTTCGTAACGGGCATACAATTTTGAAACCAAAACATTTATTTTAGGCAATTAATTTAAGGGTTAGACCCTGAAATATCATCATAATAAAATAAATAAATAAGAGCCCCATTAAGAGATTATCTGTGACCCTCTTGATCTGTAAACAAAATAATTCACTAATAAATTCCTGTACCCACTTTGACGAAGCTCTGCCTAAGGGCAGTCGCATTAAAGCTATTAAATGAATCTTCAAAAGCTAAATACATTTTGTTAAACAGCTTCCGGCATTAATTCCAATTAGGAAAATTACATATTCAAAAATAGCATTTGCATAATTTGGAAAGATAACATTTCAGATCACTTTTTGCTTTTAAATACGAATTTGATAATACTATTCAAAATACGATACCTTTGATAGGCTTTGCTCTGTCAAGCGGGCTTAAGTAATAAATGATACTATACTTAGCTTTTTGTGGAATTATATTATACTAGTAGTTAATGAAATCAGCGGCACAAAAATAAATAAACAAATTCTCCAGCTTTATATAATTATTAGTATAAATTTCGTAAGAAGAGCAATTTTGTATCGAATAGAATCCTTGTGAAGGCAAGGCCGAAAGGGGTATTATAGTGTCATTGGTAAGTACATTCTTGTAGACAGTGCAAATAATTTGACAGTAATGTAAATTGCTTGTTGGAGAATTTCATACACTTTTGAAATTCTTATGAAAAGCCTCGTCATTAAGTATTGAGCAAAATATCTTCTTAGATTTTATAATATTAGAAAGATAATGTTGAAGTCAGGAATTTGTGCCCGATATGGCGAAAGGATTGCCCCCCCATCACATCCTGAAACAACACACAAGGTGAAACGCGGGTGGTCTGATAGCAATTCTATTACCATTCTGGGAATAAGGCGTGGGTATATATGTGTATGTATGTCAACTGTAAGGATAATGTTATCTTTCAAATTAATTATCTACATTCTGTGTTTCTAAGACCGATAAGTTCTCTTATTAAGATATAACTTTAGCGTCATATTAAATTACAATACCAGCTTATGATATCAGCATCTAAACAAATTTGAATAGTCTATGTGCCTTAGATCTGTACCATTATGACGTCACTTTGTATTACTCGTGAAATCCCTTGAGACTTAGATCTCCAGTATTCGGCAACCCTACAAGGACTAATGCATAGCCACTCTCTTAGAACGTAGCACCTAAAACAATCCGACAGCCAGTCATATGTCATTCTGTCTTCGCTTGGAACGCACCTCAGGTTCCAATCAAGGTTGTCAATTTCCGTTCATTACGCGGAAACCGCTTTGATAAGACATGTAGATAGGATTATGGACGGTGGCATCCCTGGCGCTTGGGGCGGATTGACCGGGGGACCTGTGGGGGTCTCTGTTGACTTTTGACAAAGGCTCCTTTGAACGTTGTGTAAATAATTGTTTCAATTTCGTGTCGGTTTAATCTGCTTGATATGTTACTGATGTATTGGTTATAAGTAGCGTTGGGATGGATATCGAAGATTAAGGAAGCAAGTCTTAGTAAAAATAAAACTTGGCGAAATAGAAAGATGTTATTGAATTGCTATTTCTGTATTTAATAACTTATTTTTAAAGTATGGTATAAAAGATGTCGTTAACTTATGTAGGTTTGAGTTTTTACGATAATAAAATAAATTATTTTGTATAAGGATTTAGAATGCTACATTTGACTGTTATTAATGTTATAATTTTTAAATGTAATTAATAAAAAAATCAAGCTTTTTTTATTTTTTTTATGTGTACAAAGAATTCACGTAACTTAGTATACAATAATAATAGTAAATCTAAAATATTCATACCGTCGTGAATTCCTCAGTTCGTCCCCGGGCACAATGATTAGGCTCGCAGCTTGTTTAGTGCAAATCCTTTGTCTATTACTGGTTTAGACTAGTTTAAACCGGATCAATTATGTGTGATTTGCTCTAAATTGAACGTGCTCTGTTTGCCGATTGGCTGTTTAGCAAACTGCATTATCGAGTCCATTTTGTTCAAATATTGAATTTTGGATATCTACCTGGAAATTCTATTGTAGTTTCTTCGTCTTGACATTTTTCAAGGCCAATTATACTAATGAAAATATTTTTAAAGCCACATAATAAATAATTATAATGCGTTATCAACATCATTCTCAGCATCAGTAGTCCATGAGCATAAACATCCCCCAAGCATTTCGACTGTGACCTGGTGAAATTTATTTATTGTTTTATTATTTGTTTAGGTATTTATTTATTTATTTTTACATGGCTTATGAGACATTTTATTACTGGTAGGTCTCTTATATGTGAGAGGCCGTCTGGATAGATATCTTTGCAATGACAATTTTTCCCGCCAAACAGCAGAGTAGATTCACTGCTGTGTTTCGGTTTTAAGGAAATTGTAGTTAGAATAAAGCGAGCGCAGTGGAATGCCAATCATTTCTTTGTAATTCATTGGTGTTGTTTGGCTTTGCCAGTATCCATGAGCGGTCGTGTCGCTTGCCATCAAGCGAATGGCATGCTTGTATCGCCATTTATTGCAATCAAATATTTATCTGCTGCCTTTATCAAAGCGTTTGTCCAATTTATTTCATCATCTGTAATCTGATTTTTGCAGACTAACTTCTATGGGAAATAAGATTTTACTTATTTTTTACTGCAGGACATATAAATTTATGTTCATGGTTGCTGGACTATACTAAAATAAAATTATAATGTGAACAATATTATCTAGAAATGATGTTCTTTGCCCGAGAGAAATTTATTGGTGGTAGGTCTCTCATATGTAAGAGGCCATCTGGATAGGTACCACCGCAATGTCTATTTCTCCCGTGAAACAACACTACGTAAATGTACTGTTATGTTTCGGATTGAAGGACATTGTATCCAGAGTAACTACTGGACATATTGAGACTTAACATCTTATGTCTCAGGATGGCGAGCGCAGTGGAATGTCGCTACTGTTTATGAGCGGTCGTATTGCTTACCATCAGGCAAACGGCTTGCTCGTCTCGCCATTCATTGCAATAAAAAAAGAAAATCGTGTGGCCACAAATATTTATTTCGGGTCTGCGTGTATGTGAGACCAAAAAGTCTCTCGTAGTTCCTGATACTCATGACATAAGACTCGATCTTAGTGTGGGGTCAGGTCTACATAGACCTGACCCCACACTAAGATCGAGTCAACCCAGTCACATACATATGTGACTGTTGGGTGTTATTTATTATTATTATTTGACGTGTAAAGTCCTCTAACTCTTACAAGGCTAGTGTATGACTATGGCCTAACCCATCGCAATCGAACTCTTGGGAGTCGAGGAGTCCCATTCTCATCAATGATCGATTATCGATTGAAACAGTTATAGGTTATAGTCATCGGTTAATGTAAACATAGGAATTTCGGGAATCATGATATCAAGTATCACCGCGATTAAATTTAACCCTTAGTGCTTAAGCGGTAATCCGACGCCCATGAGCTAATTAACTATAAGAGCTGTTTGTAACTAGACACGTTGATTCGTGCGTATTAGTAAAATATATACATCAATAATATAATATTACCATGTCAAATAATCCACACAATTTCTAGGACAAAATAAGTATTTATTAATAAGAAATATTCAGTGGTGTACCGTTGTCGTTACATAATTTAAAGGGTAAGTATGTACCTATACGATTTTTGTCAGATATGCGAGGGCATTAACTAGTGTAGTTTAGAAGCTACATATTATGAAAGCCACATCCCATGGTTGTCTGGCAGAAATTGGCTTAGTGCGATAAGGCCGCCATTTGTACTTTGTTGTTTTGTATTTTGTCTAAAGCTGTAATTCTTACAAAACTCTACAATGCATACTCAGATTGAACTCCCTTTCTCTAAATTAAGTTGACAATTCTGCCGTGATTATAGAAAGGGCATTGAGTCAACGGCGCGCTTTTTTCTGAATGATAAACTAGTTATGTACGTTAAACATGCTTTCTTATCTAGGAATCATAAATCTATGTAAATTAGAAGTATATTTTTTGTTCAATATCGTGTGTGTATTGTGTTTTTCGTTGATGAATATTCCAAATACGTAATTTTGCAAAACTGGCCGCCTTTGATTTAGTGCCATCTAGATTATCACAGCAGAATTCCTAGTCTCAGGACTCAACGTATTTTTAGGAATGAATATGAACAAGATGAGACTCGTTTATATTTTTCTTAGTTATGCTAAAGAAGTTAAGCGCCTTACAGAATCGTTGATGCAAGATACAGAATCCTCAGACGAAGCGAAATAAAACCACAGGCGTGTTCTTGCACGTTTCAGTTATAATTTCATATAAATATTTTATATTATACAGTCGTGTGAAATATAGGATAGATTTATTCAATACAGTTATCACTTTGAGAGTAACAATTTGATGCCTGAAAATTAAAACAATCGGCACTGAATCTTCAGGTTAACAAAAAAAATATATCAAAAATGAATCTCATTTCAGGAAATTCTAGTGTGTGCACGTTTTAAATTGAAAATCTGACTGGGTATTTAAAACTTAGGCTATATGCTGCATGAAATGCATGCTCACTCACCACTCAGATCCAGATTTGTTTTATGATAAGCCCAATCAAATTTATATTAAAACGAACTTATTAGATAGTTTATAGTAATTAGTTTTAGTATGTAAACTGATGTTACTAGTTTTATAAGCTTGTGATTTGATTTAAATTTAATATTTTGTTATTCCCTTTAGCTTTGGTTATTAGAATGTAAGTATTTTGGACTAAGTCTGTAAACTTACATTTATTTAAATAAATACAAATAATTTTCCCTTAAGATTGTTGCAGCTACCCGTTAGAGCAATCTGCATCGGACAACTGCAATTTCCGTCCATTTTTCTAAAACGAAAATATGTAATTGCCTAGTAATTCTCACGTAAAGTTTACAAAACAATTAACTTTATTGAAATTCTTATACACATTTATCGATCTAAATAATTACCCAAATCACATGAATCAAATCAGCATTAGTGTTTGATTGAAATCATAATTGGGCGCATTAATTGTGTTCCGGGGATTAACGCAGATCCGCTTTATCCACAGACCCTGAAAGGGATTATTAGTAGTACATTGACTGACATAATCAAACATTATTAGGTACCGGAAAGGTATCGACTAACAGTGTCTATTGGTGAATCATACTGCAGATAACACAAATTGAGATACGTAGGTATCTTGTTTCGTGAGTATCACAACGTTCTATTTTTGGCGGTAGGGTATTTGTATTAATCGGAATACCCCAATAATATTATATTCTATAATCTATATTATAATAACCCAGTCCATCGAAAGGTTGCCTGAAAGAGATCGTAAGTAGCGATAAGACCGCCAATTGTTACCATGCCTTTAGTTTTAACTATTTCATCAGTTTTTTTTGTGTACAATAAAAATAAATAATAAATAAAATGTATAAATATATAAATGTATGTTTTGGTGGCTGGCTACATTAACATTTCGACTCATTCTACCGCAGATATTCCTCAACCTACAATGCCTTCTTTTTTTTTCTGTATCACCCATGTATGTACGTCCCATTGCAGGGTACGAGCATTCTGTACAATCAAGAGTACGATTGAGACTGATTACGCTATAATAGAGCCCATATCTTCATTTATTACGCAACTAAATAAGAAAACGGTGTATTACACTTTTCCTAATTAATTAAGTATAAAAACCTCTATCTCTATACTAGCATTCGATAAACAATAAAAAAACGATCTGGCACACAAAATATTTTCCACTGACACACGTCACCGACATGTCTAGAGTGCGTACAAAATTTGTTTTGTGATACGTGTTTTTTGTTCGAAACTTTATATTCAATATTATAAATATTTTTCAGCATCTGAAATGTTTTTATTTCAAGTAGAAGGACAGTTTGTGACGTAACTACCAGTTGAGAAATGAGTAAACCCGACAAAAGAGACTTTGACGAGAGATATTCGGCTTGCTTCATTGATTTCGCATTGAAAACTGGTAATGTATTTCTGATATCAAGCTATTTTAGCCATAATATAAATCTATATTAAGAATTACACTGGTAGTCTTCCAAATGTGAGAGGCCGTCTGGGTAGGTAACACCGCAATGTCTATTTATTCCGTCAAATTACAGCGTATATGCACTGTTTTGATTCTGTCTGAAGGATATTGTATCCAGAGTAACTACTCGACATATTGAAACTTAACATCTAATGTCTGAGTTTTGGCTCTGCTACTACAATGTATGTGTGCAATCTAAGTTAATCGCTTACCATAAGGCGAACGGATAGTTTGTCTTGCCATTCATTTGAAGCACCAAAAGTTTAACTGTATGAAAATCATATCTTGAGTGACTATTATACGGTATCTTTCCTTGAGTTGGAATAAATTTGCATTTCTAGTAGAGATAGATTTATTTTAGACATCAGTAATATAAATAATATGTGAATATCCATATAAATAATTTAATCTCTCTTTTAAACATTTGGTAATCATATTTTTAAAGAAGCTTAGTAGATAAGGATTTGCCAAACAATACACACCTTTCTTTAATAATACTTTGAAAACATTTTAAAACTCACATAAATAACGAAAATACCTGGATAAGTATTTCCATATGGTACAGTCACGAGCAATAATATGTATACATTGTCACATTTTCAAAAATATATACACTGCTATCATTCAAAAAATATCTGCACAACATTTTTTTTCAAAATTATCTAACCATCAAACTGTGTCAAAACTGGGTATACATTGGTTTCAGAATAATATACACAAAACATATGAGTAAAAAGTATACACTTCCAATTTTATTTTTAAGTATACACGACTATTTCTATAACATGTATACAAAATGGATACATTAAAATGACATAGAAAATGTATACCTACTTTTTCCTGTTTTTGTTAAATTTATTCATATACCATTGTATGATACAATAGTTTCTGAATTGGACGAATTCAGCTGTAATGATGAATACAATCATCATCAGCCTGTAGCAGTCCACTGCTCACAGTCCAAGCTATGTCGGATATTCTTGTTCTTTGCTGTTTTATTTTATTAGAGATGCTATTCCTAAGAGAAATTTCCAACATAGCTCACTGAGCGACAAATATCTATACTAATATTATAAAGCTGCAGAGTTTGTTTGTTTGAACACGCTTATATCTGGAACTATTGGTCCGATTTGAATGATTCTTTCAGTGTTGGGTAAGGTCATTTATCGGGAAATGCTATAGGCTATATATCATCACGCTATGACCTATAGGAGGAAAGCAGTAGTAATATTTCTAGCAAATACGAGGAAATTTTGTTCGTTTTTCGTGGTCCGAATGGTCGATATTCTAATCTGATAGTCAGAATTAAATATTTTGATTGCCATTTTAAAACGTGTATGCACCCGGGCGGATCCGGGCCCGACCGCTAGTTATTCATAGTTTTATAAATAAAAAGTGGTTGGTTACTGCAATAAAACAAGAGCTTACGGAATCAGTTTGTAATTCAGTTAAGCGTAATCATTAGATATTATATCATATTAAATACGAGGTATCGGTAATTAATTAAAATCTTGTGTAGCCACCTTCAGCATTTATAACATCATGCAACCTTTCCCGCATTGACGAAATCATATTATTACATATATCACTGCCTCTAAAGCTATCCCATATCTCGTAGACATTTCTGATCAAGGCTTCTCTGGTTGTAACTTGGTTGCTGTCCCACTCTTGAACCATCAGCCCCCACAAATTCTCTATTGGATTGAGGTCGGGGCTTTTAGGCGGCCACGGCAACAAATTAACTAAATTTCGGTTGCGATTGAACCAGGTCTGCGTGTATCTAGAATTATGGACCCCTGAATTGTCCTGGACAAAATCAATAGGCGCTGATTCGGGAAAGTACACCTCCAGACTAGGCAGTAAAACTTCGTCTAAAATATTGGTATATTGGTCGCTATTCATTCTACCACTGATCTCGGCCAATTCACCGGGGCCACTGGCTGCCATCCAGCCCCAAACGCCGAAGCTTATCCGGCCACTTCGTCTAGATGGGAGTATATTTCTTTCTAAGTATCGGGTATTATTAGGACGCCATAAGGACAAACGTCCATCAGCAGAAGAAACAAACATTTTTTCATCGGAAAAAATGGCTCTGCTAAAATCGTAGTTTAGATATTGTTGAGCAAATTGTAGCCGCTGCTGTTTATGACGTGTAGTTAAAAGTGGTTTTCGCGCCGGAACTCTGTGATGTATACCAGCTGCACATAGTCGACGTCGAATCGTTGAACATGATACGCCATATGAAGACGATATGGTCTGAATACGCTCAAATCCGTTGTTAACGATCGTGTTCACGATCTGCCTGTCCTGAACCGCGGCAGTTTTTCTTGGACGACCAGTACTTTTATGACTGACAACGTTACCTTCATCTTCCCACCGCTTGAGCCACAAATATACGGTTTTTCTCTGAAAAAAAATGCAACTTGTTCTAATTAAGTAATTTAGTAAGATAGTAATTATATTAAAAATGTAATAATAAATATTTTTGCATTATTTAATGATATTAGATAATTAAATAAATACTAAAAAAATTAACCCCATCCACCATCGACACTGCCCAGGAAAAAATATCTAATAATCTGCCATTGAGTATATATTGCAAACTCACCGTAATTCCCAATTCATCTGCAATATCTGTTACCGAAACTCCCTGTTCTCTAAGAACAATGATTTTGTGTTTGTCATATGTAGAAATACGATATGGCACATTGTTATTCATTTTTCAATTTCAATTCAATTCAAATTCAATTATCACCTTATCACAAGAAATATTTAATATGGAAATAAAACAAATGACGTTAAGTTGACAATACATTGACAAATCTCTAAAGAGGTCGGTAAGTTAGAATACATAAGTAGCCAAAAGCTAGTTGTTTAAATAGTTTTGAAACTGTAGGTACCGTATACATGTTTTTGAAATTCCCTTGGGTACATAATCATGTAACTAAAAGCTTAAATTATTTTGGTAATCTGTTGTCAACGAAAATTTGATCAAAATGTGTAGTTAATTTTGATTCAATTTTACGTTTACATATTATTATTGAACTGTTAGCATACTTATTTATGCGATTTAATGCTGCTACATATATTTGAAATTTATAGGTGTTTCTATGTTATTGCTCGTGATCAGTGGTCGAATGAATAGCGACCAATATACCAATATTTTAGACGAAGTTTTACTGCCTAGTATGGAGTTGTACTTTCCCGAATCAGCGCCTATTGATTTTGTCCAGGACAATTCAGGGGTCCATAATTCTAGATACACGCAAACCTGGTTCAATCGCAACCGAAATTTAGTTAATTTGTTGCCGTGGCCGCCTAAAAGCCCCGACCTCAATCCAATAGAGAATTTGTGGGGGCTGATGGTTCAAGAGTGGGACAGCAACCAAGTTACAACCAGAGAAGCCTTGATCAGAAATGTCTACGAGATATGGGATAGCTTTAGAGGCAGTGATATATGTAATAATATGATTTCGTCAATGCGGGAAAGGTTGCATGATGTTATAAATGCTGAAGGTGGCTACACAAGATTTTAATTAATTACCGATACCTCGTATTTAATATGATATAATATCTAATGATTACGCTTAACGAATTACAAACTGATTCCGTAAGCTCTTGTTTTATTGCAGTATCTGTATCTGTATCAGCCCATATACGTCCCACTGCAGGGCACGGGCCTCCTCTACAATCGAGAGTACGATTGAGAGTGGTTAGGCCATATAGTCCACCACGCTGGCCTAGTGCGGGTTGGCGGACTTACATACCATAGAATTTTTTTATAAATCGCTATGGTATGCAGGTTTTCCTCACGATGTTTTCCTTCACCGTTTTAGTGCGTGGTGATTGACTATCAATAAACACATGACTCCGAAAAGTCAGAGGTGTGCCCTGGGATTCGAACCCGCGACCACCGTGAACATGTTGGCAGTCGCGTCTAGTCCGTTTACCAACAGGCCACCACGCACTTCATATTCATATTGCAGTAACCAACCACTTTTTATTTATAAAACTATGAATAACTAGCGGTCGGGCCCGGATCCGCCCGGGTGCATACACGTTTTAAAATGGCAATCAAAATATTTAATTCTGACTATCCGATTAGAATATCGACCATTCGGACCACGAAAAACGAACAAAATTTCCTCGTATTTGCTAGAAATATTACTACTGCTTTCCTCCTATAGGTCATAGCGTGATGATATATAGCCTATAGCATTCCCCGATAAATGACCTTACCCAACACTGAAAGAATCATTCAAATCGGACCAGTAGTTCCAGATATAAGCGCGTTCAAACAAACAAACTCTGCAGCTTTATAATATTAGTATAGATATTTGTCGCTCAGTGAGCTATGTTGGAAATTTCTCTTAAGAATAGCATCTCTAATAAAATAAAACAGCAAAGAACAAGAATATCCGACATAGCTTGGACTGTGAGCAGTGGACTGCTACAGGCTGATGATGATTGTATTGATCATTACAGCTGAATTCGTCCAATTCAGAAACTATTGTATCATACAATGGTATATGAATAAATTTAACAAAAACAGGAAAAAGTAGGTATACATTTTCTATGTCATTTTAATGTATCCATTTTGTATACATGTTATAGAAATAGTCGTGTATACTTAAAAATAAAATTGGAAGTGTATACTTTTTACTCATATGTTTTGTGTATATTATTCTGAAACCAATGTATACCCAGTTTTGACACAGTTTGATGGTTAGATAATTTTGAAAAAAATGTTGTGCAGATATTTTTTGAATGATAGCAGTGTAGATATTTTTGAAAATGTGACAATGTATACATATTATTGCCCGTGACTGTACACACGTACACACATATATAATAATAAATAAATAAATAAAACCCAACAGTCACATACATAGTCCTGACCCCACACTAAGACGAGTCTTGTGTCGTGGGTATCAAGAACTACGAGAGACTTTTCGGTCTCACAAACACCCAGACCCGGAAAAAATATTTGTATATTTTGTTTAGTAAAGTTATATGAACAATTTTTTTTTGACAATTGTATAAATGCATCCAAAAAAGAAAATGAAATAGGTACTTATTCCACTTGTAATATTATTTTGTTTTTACGGTATAATACACACAGCTTGAATTTAATTAACTTCCATCAATAAAATCAAAGGCTCATGCCCAACAGTACTCATACCAAAATTTCCTTGAACATTCCTCAGGGAACTAATTATAAAATTATTCATTTCAGTCACAGGACTTCTAATCGGCAGCATGATGGGTGGATTCTTCATGCGGGGTTACAAGAAGTGGCCGATGTACATCGGCGGTGGGTTAGGCTTCGGCATGGCCTATACCAACTGCGAGAACAGCCTCAACAGTTTCCTGCTGTCGATGGACCCGAAGATCTGTGTGATAAAGTACGATATTTTAAAACATTTTTAATTTTTCGTATGAAAGTAGATAGTGCCAATATTCGTATAGAAAAGTGAACATTCTTGGAAAAAATGACATATGTATTTGACATTTTCGAAGAAGAACAAAAGATCTATGTACAGTAGTGAGCATGTATAGGCTGATGATAATGATGATGAGAGCAAAGCTTATAATATGGACACAATTGTATACCAATCAATTAAAACTTAGTGCTATTCCATGACAAATAATTGTTGTACGAAATTACATGATTATTATGCTGTCATATATCACTACTATACTTTAGCGAAATTAATTGTTTGTCATGGACAGATTTGTATGTAGTTTCCTCTCATTTACAATATCAATGTAGAATCAATATTCTTCTCCAGTTTTTCTACTTCAATTTCAATGAGAATATATCGTAAACAAAACCTACACTTCTGCTTAAAGGGTGTATTCGGCGACGGCAGCCACATTTCATCAGGTGGTCCATCTGCTCTTTAAGTTTCCATAAAAACTTCCTTAAAAGAAGTTATCCCCAATTCGACTCGTTTCAATAGATATACCGATTGCAAACTGATTTGAATATTTTTTTTTTATCTAGAGCTAAAAACTTCAACATTTCAACACTAAATTCACAATAACAAAACACAATTGGCTTTTTACGCTATTACTTATTTACCGTCCACAATTTCCATTGAAAGTAATTAGCGACAGTCTGCGATCGATCCTCTACCTTCACAATACTGTCTGGAACTAATTACGTGTTAAATATCAAAGGACACCGGTAAAGAGATCGTTATTGACGGCTAGTGCTGGTCACAATGTGAAAGATTGTAAATATGCATTATCTTTAATAATAACGGATGTACTCCGCTGTGCAAATGAGTTGTAATAAATATCGGTTGGTGTTTATGAAATTAGGGTTGTCGAAATTCGGTTTGCGAAATATACAATGAATGGTTGTGTGCGTTCTAATTGAACCATCATTGGCTTTTGAAATCTCCGTATTAATTTCAGTAAATAGTAATAAGGTAGTCTCTAATTGGATGTAATGATATCGAGGCTTTGGAATTTTTGCTATATATTGTAATTGTAATACTAATTAATAATGATTTCGTTTTGTAGACAGGGATTTTTTGGGTAACTAACTTGAAACCTTACTCTCAGCCTTTTGTTTTTTTAATTTTATAATTTTTTATTTCCGTGTCGCATTACTTTCTCCACGTGGCGATAAAAGTATATCTGCTTTCCTCGATAATTTTGATCAGTTATTATTATTTTTCATTAAATTGTGTTTAGTGGTCTTCGCAACCTTCTTTGTACAATGTCAACATTTGGAAGTACTAAAATTATTCCTATTTATTTTACTCTTCATCGAGTATTGATTGATTGAGAGCTTGGTGCGCGATCTAAATAATATTCCGTTTAATTTACGTGATGAAGTTGCGACAGCCCTTGCTTAAATCTTTACAAAGCACAGCGCACAGACGGTGACCGGTGAAGACGTTATACCTTCTTTATACCCACTCAGCGGGGCATTTCCCCCGCGTCTCTTTGTCCGTCCCGAAAAGGTCACCATTTGCCTATTCAATATTTTATAGTTTTTGCTTCTATATTTGTGTGGTGTTTGCACCGCCTCCATTCTATTATTATTCGAAATCGTCGCGTTGTTTGCCGACTTACCGCCTTCCACTACCACCCACAGGCAGGACAATTCTCCCTTTACCGTTCAAATTACTTCGTCTACATCATTCTGTGTTTCTTTATTACGTAATTCTGTTTTGTGTGCCAGCATTTCAACATTTGTAGATTGGGAATTGTCACTTATTTCGCTCCGTACGTTTTTATTTGTCGCACCGTTTTCAATCGTTTGTGAGTCAGTCCGCGCCATTGCTTTGAGGTTTACCGAATGTTGTTTTTTTCTTTTAGAACGTACGTCAGTTACATTGCGTTTGAGTCCCAGTTCGATTGGAGGACAATTTGGCCGCTGGCTGTGTGAGCCTTGTTGATTGCGTTTGCAAATAGATTGTTACCGAGATATGCCTTTGTTTTTATATTATTAGATTCCGTTTGTATTGTTTGGAGTGCAATTTCCTCGACTGGGCTTTTGTTTGAAAGTGATTAAGGTAGAAATCCATTGCATATTAATTCTTTAATTGGTTAAATACATTATTTTGTAGACTGTTAGATATCTAGGTCTAATATGAAAATTAACGGACTTCTTTTTTCGCTTCTTTAATTATAATAATATTAATAGTGTTAATTGTTTATTTTCCTTTTTTTCAGGAAGCAACCATGAAGCACTGTCGACGTTGGTACCTAACAAACTTTAGTAATGTAAAAATGTAATTTGTATGTTACAATAAATATTCCAGTTATTAGTGCATTCTATTTTCTCATTGTAATATAGAACATAATGTATAGGCAAATTGGCCAAGCCGTTTTTTTTTATTTTTCACAGTCGTAGTATGCTATGTTATATAGACACCTTTTATAGAAAAAGATTATTTAACATTGTCGAGACTAGAAAGAAAAATCGTGTTTTCCGCCTTTTCGCCATGCTTATTACCGGAATCAAGTACATAATCATAATAGGTGATATTTTTAATAAATAATGATTGGATCCATTGTGTCTTACATCTGGCTGTAAATGATATGCGAGGTTATTTACCTCTTTAGTTCATCGTGTTTCACGAAGAGAAGTAGACAATAATAATTTCCAACTTATTTAATTTTCTTATTCTACTTTAATTTTCTGATTGTTTTCTTTGCGGGTTAAAGACAAATGAAACATTCTCGGAGAGTCGCCGAGCTTCAACGCTCGGTGTAATTACAATGCATGCCATTGTTGTTCCTGGCTTATAAGAGTTGCAGTGGCAGGTATTAGAGTGAAACAAAAAATGAAATTAATTGAAAAACTTGTCGTTTACTACCTAATAAACAAACTAATAACGAGCAATTGATAAACATGACAAAATCAAACACACTTTACACTGATCTACGCCATGTATTTCACCACTTCCCATGTAATAGTCTGGCTGTACATTGTTGTATTATATCAGTCCATATACGTCCCACTGCCTCCTCCACAATCAAAAATTCGTATGAGAGTGCTTAAGCCATATAGTCCACCACGCTGACCTAGTGCGCGTTGGCGGACTTTATATGCTACAGGAACTCTTACGAATCACTATGGTATACAGGTTTCCTCGTGATGTTTTTCTTCACTGTTATAGTGCGTGGTGATTGACTATCAATAGACACAATATGTCTCCCAAAAATTCAGAGATGAGCCCTTTCGATTCAAACTCGCGACCACCGTGAACATGTTGGCAGACGCGTCTAGTCCGTTTACCAACAAGGCTACCGGCACTTGCACTTTACAAAAACTTTATATTCTTCATTGTTTAATAAAATTTTACCTCACAAGACCTGAATTGTTTGTTAATACCACCACAGCTTCGGAATATGTTACACCACTTAACAAGAAACTGTACAGAAAATTGCGACATCAACATGTTTTCTCTTCTCTTTTTATAACGATCACGGGCACACACAAAAATCAGCTACAATTTCATATATCGAAAAAGTCTGCTTCCCTTTTAATCCTGAAGGAAATGACAAATCGCGATGACTGATGAGTAAGGTCATCGGCCACATGGTTGCGCAGCCGTAACCGCTAGTCGGAATGCGGTGAGTCACTGCATGATTCACGCCTGAAGTGGATGCCACAGGTTTGTGGAGAGGCCTTTACACAAAAGATTTTTAATTGCTGCTCCCGAAAAATACTGTACACTGACATGGCATGACACGTAATTGCGATGGGAAGAGTGCAGTTTAAATTACTAACCGAAATGACGATTGGATAGGAGAGGAGTAATAAGTAATTTAACTGGAGATAATAAATATTTGGAATTATAAATAATTAATTAAAACTCACTGCATGATTCACGCTTCCTGGTTGGATCAAACTAATTTGAATCGTACCTTTTCTGTCATGGCTGTCCGGCTTCGGGCTGGACACATTCCATTAAACAGTTTTGGTTACCTTATGGGTAAATCCACATCACCAAATTGCCCAGATTGTAATAATATTGAAGATGCATATCAAATCTTGATGGAATGTGTCCGGAATGAAGCCGAAAGACTTACCGGGTTTGGTAAGTCATATGATATTGGCAGATGTAACAGTATTTTAGCTTCACCAACATCTGAAGAGGCAAAAGTTATGTATAAAATAGTTAAGAAAGGGCTTAGAAGTTAAGTTAGTTAATTCTGTGTACCAATGAGGGTGGCATAATCACTCGGTGATTAAACCCTCTTAAAATAAAGAGAAAAAAAAATAATAATGATTCACGCCTGAAGAGGAAGCCACAGGTGTGTGGAGAGGCCGTCAGACAAAAGATTTTTAATTGCAGCTCCCGTCAAATACTGTACACTCGTACTCTTTCATGGCATTTTTATTATTATTATTTTTTATGGTTGCCTGGCATAGTGGTGGCATTGCACCTGATGGTAAGTACCAATGCCGCCCAGGCAGAGTATCCATTGGCATCGGACGGCAGTCCCATGCCAATGGAAACAATTATGCCGGCCTGCTAAGATGCCTCTTCACACCACAGCGGAAGGACCCAGGATTGTAGGAAGGAGGGAACACGTGAGACGGCAAACAATTCCACAGCCTGACGGTGCGGCACAGAAACGAGGTCGAGAACCGTTTGGTTCGCGCCGGGATGGTGTGGACCGTCAAGCTATGGTTTCGCAAGCCAGCACGCGTGGCATGGACACGTAATTGCGATCGTAAGAGTGCAGTTTAAATTACTAATCGAAAAGACGATTGGATAGGAGAGGACTTATAAGTAAATCAACTGGAGATAATAATAATTTGGATTTATAACTAATTAATACAGCTAAAAGTCTTGTGTCGTGACTAGCAGGAACTATGAGGGACTTTTTTGTCTCACGAACACCCAGACCCAAAACAAATACCTGCGGATCACACAAACATTCGTCTCGATGTTGAGACAGCACTTCAGCCCCCTCAATATCCAATGAGGGATTATCGCCAGTCTAGAATTATTGCCAACCCGCACTAGGCCAACGTGGTGGACTATATGGCCTAACCACTCTCAATCGTACTGTCGATTGTAGAGGAGGCCCGTGCCCTGCATTGGGACGTATATGGGCTGATACAGACAGAGAATCATTGTGCTGAGCTAAAATAGGTATTGAGACAATCCAGCGGGCCTGCAGGAGCATTTGCCCCAATTAAGATTTGTTAGCACAGCAAAAAGTCAGAAACAATGAAATTCTCAAGAGTCATGTTAGAAAAAAATACATAGAACTGCAAATAGAACTACAGCCTTGTAACATTGCTGAGTTAATACCTATGCCATTATAATATGATATTATGATTTTAATATGTACCTCAAATCTTTCAAATCTAAGAAAATTATTGATTGAAAAAAAAATATTTTAAACCTCTCCACGTCTTTTTTTACGGAAAAATAATTGTTAAGTGTGTTAAAACTTGCAACCGGTGTCGTAAAATAGGCCAACGCGACGTATGTGACTTACAAATAATAAATAACGCAAACATTTATTTTACTAAGTTTATTTAACTTTTGTATATTTTGTTTAAATCGTGAATCATTGGAATATTATGCAATATTTTAGCAATTTTCATGTTATTTTATTATTGGATGGCGAATGGTAATATGAGCATGCCATTTGCCTGATGGTAAATGGTAAAACCAAAGAATACCACGAATTCATAGCAATGCTTGGTATTCAACTGCGCATGCCATCCTGAGATATTAGATGTTCATCATTATCATCATCATATCAGCCACAGGAAGTCCACTGCTGAACATAGGCCTCCCCCAAGGATCTCCACAATGACCTGTTGGAAGCGGCCTGCATCCAGCGACTTCCTGCAACCTTAGTCAGATCGTCCATCCACCTTGTAGGCGGGCGACCGACATTTCGCTTGCCTGTAAGTGGCCCCCAGTCCCCACTCAAGAAGTTTTCGGCCCCAACGGCCATCGGCTCTACGAGCTATGTGCCCGGCCCATTGCTACTTCAACTTGCCAATCCTATGGGCTATGTCGGTAACCTTGGTTCTTCTACGGAACTCCTCATTTATGATTCGACATTAGATGTTAAGTCTCAATATTTCCAGTACTTATACACAGTAGGGCATTTATACTGATTTTTGACGTGAGAAAGAGATATTGGGGTGGTTTACCTACCCAGACAGTCGGACATAATTATGAGAGACCTACCACCTGTAAAATCTAAATCTTTCTTAATCTTTATAATCTTTTTCGTAATTTTTGTACTTATTTAAAAATCTTGATTATGAAAATGCATGAATTTTAAATCAATTCTATTTGAATCATCAAAATATTATCTTGTCATTATTCGCACAAAGCGACTGAAACACTGATAAACCTAATAGTAAAAATTAGGGCCAATTTATCTAATATCAGTCAATCAACGATAATAAGCGCTTTTACAGCACTTAGTGAGAGGCGTGGACAAATGTTGGTGGTTATGGTAAAGGTTTTAGCCAATTATTGGACCACATGTGTATTGTTATCATCAATGATTGTAAAATAAATATATTTAACATTATATAAAAATGGAAATGAATTTAATTTTATCGCCTTTTTTGTTTTCAATAAACCAAAGAACTTTCTGACGTTTCATTTTGAAAACGATCTGAATGGTAATAATAATTTGTTTCATTAGGATAGCTGTATGCGTCTTTTCCTGACCTCTATAATATATTAACAACAATAATCGATAAAAGTGTTCATTTACTATGAATTTGGAAATTTGATACAAACTTCTAACTTTTATTGGTGCAAATTGGTCGAAAATGTTTGATCAAACACGACAAATATTGCTTTTGCTTACTGATGAGGATTTTCCATGCGTTTTTAATGTATGGGCGTGACCATCACGCTGTTACTGATTGAGGGAGGACAGTGAAGGCAATTTTACTATCCACGCGATTCTCGTATTAAGGTAATGGCGGATTTCATGACAGAATTATATGCATAAATACAGATACAAAACGTCTTTGTTTCTGGTGCTTAGGTAAATAATATGGATTAAAAAAATTCTTGGTTCTTACATAATTATTGTGAGTTTCGCTTCAATTCGCTTTCAATTTTATTAGTCTTTTTAAGCTTTTTCATAAATTCAGCTTACTATCACACTTTCTGTTTATTAGTACAAACCACTATGTTACAAAACATCTTAAAACACTATGATGTTTTAACATTGACTCCAAAACCGAACAGCCTCTTAAACATTACTAATTTGATTAGATGTACTATTTTTATTTGAATATTTTTTGTAATGATCTAATTCTAACAAAGAACTTTCTTTAGATACGCTGTCTTTTATGTGAGTCAATTTCCTTATACTCGTGCTTTTAAATACAGATAGTTTTGAGATCACAATATTACATATTCTAAATAATCACTACAATATTACATATCAATACATACCATAAAAAAAGTCGCTTCCTGTATGTCCCTATGTACGCTTAGATCTTTAAAACTACGCAATGGATTTTGATGCGGTTCTTAAATAGGTAGAAAGATTCAAGAGAAAAATGTATATACACTCGTATAGAAGATACACAGAGTGTCCCAATTTGTAAGAAAAATAATACGAGTATTTATCTAGTGTGGATTGGAATCAAAAAACATTTGCACCCAAACGAACCTGGGACGGGCCGCTAGTCCTTTATATCATGGTCTAGTCAACTTATCTCAAAGTAAACCCATTACCAAAACGCGAAGCCAATAAAACCACGCAAATAGATAATAAACCTGTGCATCAATGCAACATTGTCCCATACTTGCCCGATATTAAAAAGTTAGCCAACGATGTTTAGTCCAACATTTTAACTACGTGATGTCCTGCGAGGGTAATGAAAATATTTTCCATCTCTCCTTTACTGCTTGAGATATTAAATCCGAGTTGTGTAAACATATGGCTCTTACTAAGTATTTACGATTGGAAATGTTTAAAAATTAATTGGCAACTCAGGTCAGTTCAGTTTATTATATATGGCAAGCAGTGCCGATGTCGAGAATTCTGAATTGGCAACTCGATTTGAATTTATCACTGAACTGAACGATGAAATATTTATTATTGAGTCTCGAATGTTTACTTTATTTTACTAGAAAATTAAGAAACGTCATCGGGCCGAATCATCGGGTCAGATTTTTATACAAAAAATAGGCATCTAAAACATTTATTATGAGTAATGGATTGACTACATTTTATTAATAGGTACCGCACAATATTATTAATATTAATCGTCTTCTAGGCGTGAATTCAGGTTTACAACTATATTCTTATTTCTCTTATCTCCATCCAAAGGTTGCCTGGAAGAGATTGCCTAGTGCAATAAGGTCGCAGATTGCACTTATTTTATTTTTTGTTTTATTTCTGTTTTTCCTGTTGCACAATAAAGTTCATCATTAAATAAATTATTTTTATCGTGTAGCTCCAATTTTAGAATAATATTGTTTTTGTATTTTAGTATTCATTTAGTAACATCGTAAATATAATCCAGTAGAGGGTAGTTTATCGTCTAATGGTTTCTTAGATTTACGCGAATGTTACACATTGAAATAAGACTATTATTTACGGATTTTATCGCGGATTTAGTTTAATTTTACATTTTTTGAATTCCCGACGTTTCGATCACTTTACAGCTTTCGTGGTCACGGGGCGGACTGAGGTATTAGTCATCCGCTCAGTGACTGTTACAATTTAACTACCCTTAATTTTGAATTATTAAATTAAAAAGTTAATTTAAATAACTAATCTGTTTTGGCGTTCCGATCCACGCAGAAGGAGCTCACTGTGTCTTGAGGTCTGGCAGTTGGTCTTTTGGGTTCCGATTTAATTAAGTGTAGAATAGGATCCCATGCTTGTGCAAGCTTCAAGCCATCTTCCCTATTGAAATTTGGATGTTTTTTAATTTCAATAGCCTCGCGAAACATCCTGGGCAGGAAACGGTGTTCTTTCGCGAGGACTTGGGGCTGGTCAAAACGAAGGTAATGCTTGGAGCCTTCTTCTATGTGCTCAGCAACTGCAGACTTCGTTGAGCGTCGATGTTTGACGTCAGCTATATGTTCTTTCACGCGGGTCCCTATGCTTCTTTTGGTTTGACCAATGTAGGAGAGGCCACAGTCGCAGTCTATTTTATATACGCCCGGTTCTTGCAGAGGTATATGGCACTTGACAGGTGGTAGAAATTGACTAATCTTCTTGGGCGGCTTGAAGTATGTTTTGATAGAAGCACGCTTCAGGATATAGCCAATCTTGTCCGTGACACCTTTTATGTATGGCAAGACAACCGGGACCCGTTCAACTGTGGCTGGTTTCACTCGGTTTCTGTGACGGCGGCGTGGAATTTGGAGCTTGTTGTCTCGCAGTACTTGCTTGACGTGTTGCAGCTCAGTCGCCAGGTGTTTCTCGTCACAGATTCCTTGTGCTCTCTGAAACAAAGATTTACCCACGGTAGCTAACTGTTTTGGATGGTGGTGAGAATCACCGTTCAAGTATTTATCTGTATGGGTCTTTTTCCTATACACTGTATGACTTAAGGACTGATCAGGATTGCGGATTACTAAAACATCTAAGAAGGCAAGAGATTTCTTATTTCTAACTCCATAGTGAATTGAATTTTATTGTTAATGGAGTTAAGGTGGTTTAAAAATGCAGTTACTTGGTTAGATGGTAAAATTGTGAAAGTATCATCTACGTACCGCTTGTAAAATCTTGGTGAGACTGGGGCTGTACTAAGGGCTTTCTCCTCAAAGTCCTCCATGAAAATATCAGCGACTACCGGAGATACAGGTGAGCCCATAGCGACGCCATCCGTTTGTACATAGTATTGATTGTTCCACAACATATAGCCAGATGTGAGGCAATGTTTCAGTAATTCTGCATATTCTAGTGGAAAGTTGTTCTCTGCTAACTTCTTAGTGACAATTGTGATGCAGTCTTGTACTGGTAAGCTTGTAAAAAGTGACTGGACATCAAAACTAACCATTGTCTCATTGTCAGCTAATTGTAGATGTTTAATTTCGCTGACAAATTGGTATGAATCCTTCACAGATGCTCTAGTGTTTCCTCTGAGTGGTGAAAGCACTTTTGCTACGTGCTGAGCCAATCTGTAAGTTGGTGTGTCGATTTGACTCACAATGGGACGTAGTGGAGCATTTTCCTTGTGTATTTTTGGCAATCCATACAATTTTGGAGGTTTTGCACACGATGGGATGAGTGATTTAACATTCAGATCTAACTTCTCGGAGTATTTAATTATTAAAGAGCTAGTGGCCTTTAATATTTTGTTAGTCGGGTCTGATTTGACTATCTTATAAGTACTTTCATCCGATAAAAGTTGTTCAATTTTTTGGTTGTAGTCTGAAGTATCCATCACTACTGTCGCATTACCTTTATCTGCACGGAGAACAGTCAATTCCTTCATCGATCGCAGGTTCTTTAGAGCGATAAATAGGTGTTTTGGGAGATTTGGTTTGGGGCACTTTGTTACGACGTAATAAAGATGATATATCTTGACGTATCGCCTCCGAATCTTCCCTTTTCATATTGTTAGTGAAGAGACTGTTCTCAACGTTACAAATAATGTCTTCATACGGTATCCTACGTGGTGTTACGGCAAAATTTAAACCTCTTGATAAAACCTGAACCGTGTTTTCATCCAGTGTTTGTTTTGACAGATTAATGACCGCGCGTTGTTTGTCTGCGCGGGAGTGAGTGTTATCTATGTCAGGGTACGTTCCATGACTGCACTCGGAGTTGTTATAATTTTTGACATTTGATTTGGTCGACAGTTTTTCATATTTAATAATGTGTTTATTTTTGCATTCATTATATTTAGATGTTTCTCGTTTATTTAATGTTTCAATGCAATGTTTAAAATCAAATGCTGATAATACTGTCTTAACTTCACTGGATAATTTCTCAACACTAATATTTAAGAAATGTAGGTCGGAACAGTGTATAGGAAAAAGACCCATACAGATAAATACTTGAACGGTGATTCTCACCACCATCCAAAACAGTTAGCTACCGTGGGTAAATCTTTGTTTCAGAGAGCACAAGGAATCTGTGACGAGAAACACCTGGCGACTGAGCTGCAACACGTCAAGCAAGTACTGCGAGACAACAAGCTCCAAATTCCACGCCGCCGTCACAGAAACCGAGTGAAACCAGCCACAGTTGAACGGGTCCCGGTTGTCTTGCCATACATAAAAGGTGTCACGGACAAGATTGGCTATATCCTGAAGCGTGCTTCTATCAAAACATACTTCAAGCCGCCCAAGAAGATTAGTCAATTTCTACCACCTGTCAAGTGCCATATACCTCTGCAAGAACCGGGCGTATATAAAATAGACTGCGACTGTGGCCTCTCCTACATTGGTCAAACCAAAAGAAGCATAGGGACCCGCGTGAAAGAACATATAGCTGACGTCAAACATCGACGCTCAACGAAGTCTGCAGTTGCTGAGCACATAGAAGAAGGCTCCAAGCATTACCTTCGTTTTGACCAGCCCCAAGTCCTCGCGAAAGAACACCGTTTCCTGCCCAGGATGTTTCGCGAGGCTATTGAAATTAAAAAACATCCAAATTTCAATAGGGAAGATGGCTTGAAGCTTGCACAAGCATGGGATCCTATTCTACACTTAATTAAATCGGAACCCAAAAGACCAACTGCCAGACCTCAAGACACAGTGAGCTCCTTCTGCGTGGATCGGAACGCCAAAACAGATTAGTTATTTAAATTAACTTTTTAATTTAATAATTCAAAATTAAGGGTAGTTAAATTGTAACAGTCACTGAGCGGATGACTAATACCTCAGTCCGCCCCGTGACCACGAAAGCTGTAAAGTGATCGAAACGTCGGGAATTCAAAAAATGTAAAATTAAACTAAATCCGCGATAAAATCCGTAAATAATAGTCTTATTTCAATAGTTTATCGTCGTTTGCCTCTCGCGATGTCATTTTGTAAATAGTTTCGTGTGCGCTCCGCAGCGCATGTCGCGTGATCCAGCACCGAGCTGGATATTGGCCTAATGAATTCGTGTATTATAGATAATATGGTGCAGTGTGGCTAGCGAGTCTATAGTTCAATATGTGGCAAAGTTGAAAAGTGGTTCTACAGCCATCGTAGTCGGAGGCAACTCCCAGCTTCGGGTACGAGATTGCAGTAAGTTTTCTTAATGTTTTTTACCTATTCTGGCTGGCTGGACCATAATTTTGTGCTTCTATCTCCTATGTGAGCATTTCACGATGTGTACAAAATAATCTTAATATTATGGAAAACAAATAACTTGACAAAACCGTTTCAAATAAAATTATTTATTGTAAAAATTACCAGAAACTTGTAAAGCGTAGTGCCATTTTTCACTTCATATAAATCTATTTACACATATCCTAAAATGAAAATACGGATCATTCTCTTAACGCCAAAACACTTAAACTTTTCACAAAATTCTGCATTATTAGCACCATAAACAAATTTTCGTAGACAGCATGCGCTGACTCACAAAAGCTAGCCACAATAAAGAGCTGTTATCACTCACATATGTAACTCGAACGCAACTCGTACAGACGTCGTCTTGTCGAGACGCTATTAATTAGGAAAATGGTAATGGATATGATTTTTCACAAGACGTGACAATATTGTTGCGTTGCGGAAAGTTACAAAATCCGTTAGTATGGATAATGTCTTACTGAATAGCTGGTTTAAAATAGAAAGGTTTTTTTGAATATCGTTCAGAATTGGGTGTATTACCTGCTTTAAAACCCTGGAATATTAACTACGTCGACAGGCGGAATTAACTCTTAATCTGTAATCCTTTTTAAACAATGTTTTGTCACTATGAGATGATCTCTCACACTCTTTGGTGGATAAGAACTTATAGCAATTAACAAATTAAGTGCTTTATGTATTAACTTGTCATACGAGCTCTTTAATTGCCTACATGAGCAATAAATACATTTCATTTCATATACTAGAAGCACATAATATTACTAGATCAGAAGTAAAGAACTATGAAAAATTGTATAAGAAAAATTACTTCTAATATTGATTAAAACAATTTTAAATCCTGCAATAACCTTCCACAACGATTGACGGAAAATACAACTGCTTATTTTTATTTATCTGGTAATTTTACAAAATAATCAATTTAAACTTCAATCGCAACACACACAAAGTCCATACAATCCGGCTACTGCGCGTAACTCCAATGGATTAACGACGTAAGTCAAATTGCAATATTTTATTACTGGCACCGTTAAAAGTGCAGTGCGTTGTCACTGGCGGACTTACTGGCAGACGAGTTGTCGTAGGTCAGTAACTCGTGCGTTTTTATGTTGAGTCTGTTTTAGATTTTATTGCTTGTTGTATAGAACTTATGTATTCGCTGGAATTTAATTTTTCCTTTTTATTTTTAAAAAGGTTTATTTTATTGACAAGACTGAAAATACGGCAATTGACTGCATACAAGCACTGTTTCTGTATCAGCCCATATACGTCCCACTGCAGGGCACGGGCCTCCTCTACAATCGAGAATGCGATTGAGAGTGGTTAGGTTATATAGGTATAGTCCACCACCCTGGCCTAAAGCGGGTTGGCGGACTTTACATACCATAGAAAATCGGTATGAGACTACATATCACTACATAGTATAAAACAAAGTCGCTTTCTCTGTCCCTATGTCCCCTTGTTTGCTTAAATCTTTAAAACTACACAACTGATTTTGATGCGGTTTTTTAATAGATAGAGTGATTCAATAGAAAGGTTTACATGTATAATAACATCCATTAAATAGTGGAGAAATATTGTTATTTTTGAGATTTCTAATGTGATGTCGTTAATTATAATTTTTTTTCCGCTTACATTGCAATCGCAGGCTGAACCCTACGAGATTTATCAAAATAATGTACTATATATTTGTACACATTGAAAAGGTCTACAGAAAACTTCGCAATGGTATATGTCTATCTCTTATAGATATCCCACAATAAAATTTTTTTGTCATTTATTTTTTACGACAAATAATGGATAATTTTCGAAGCGATTTTAACCAATACAGCATTAATCCTTATCCAATTAAATAGCTTAAATATATTGTTGATTTAATAAAGTTCTATATGGTCCTTTACAGCACAAGATTTAAATGAATATTTTCGAAGATATTACAGATTTAAAATTGCAGGGACGTAGCGCTTGTGGCGGTACTGGCCGGCCGGGGCGGCGCGGCGCGGCGCGGCGGCAGCGTGCCTATACAACGTGTAACAGGATTAATTCACAACCTCAGACACCCCAACTTTAAAATATTATTGCGATCATAGTTTATGCTTTCAAATCGTACTACCATAATTACAAAATCTTTTATTTATGAAATTAGTTATACCAAATGTAGGCACTTAACATGGTTACCTTACGAGTTACAAATAAGAGTGCACTACTACACACGCTCGCGGACACGCACACGTGTACACAAGACCCATTCACACGAGTACATAACGTCGAACGCTGCGCCGCCGCGCCGGCAGAAACAGCTGACAATAAACGAAATACAAATTACGTACGTAACTGATTACTGGGTGGTTCGGTAAACCAATTATTATTAATTTAATCTGTAAGCATAACATTTGTGTTTTAGCTATAAAATCTAAATATTTTACTTACTAGATATAATGCGTACGAACCCAACATAAGACAATATTTTGCATGAATCGGCTATAAAATATTATTAATTTCACTTCCGCTAAACTTAGTTCCTACAGGCGGGCGGGATACGGCCATTTATTTTGCATTACTAATAAATATGATAACGCAATATCTAACAACGAAGACTGGATTGGGAATTACAACACAAAAAAATACAACAAAATTAACTTACGTGTTACATGGCACTCATGCGGCGATTTATTTTTAAAATATGTTCGAAATGTCCACCACCTTGATACACTTTGATACACATTTGCGTAATTGTTCACGTAATTTATGTAAAACTTCAGTGTCACTCTTCACTTTTAGGAAGGCTGCCACTATTCTACTTTTTAGTTCCTCCACATTAGTACTTTCACTGAATTATACCAGAGATTTATTACGTCGCGTCCCCACAAGAAAGTCATGAGGCCGGAGGCGTCAAGTCAGGTGACCTAGGAGGCCATTGCACAGGTTCGCCGCGACTTATCCAGCGCTCTCCGAACTCAGCATCGAGATACTGTCGGACACTACACTGGTGGCGTGCCTGTTGCTAAATGTCCTGCATGCCAATGATACATTACCACCACACAGTGCCAAAGTTCTCACCATTTCAGTGTATTCAATATTCGAATACCGAAAAGACATCGCGCGCGAAAGTTATCGAAATATCTACTTAACACTTAAACACAAGTAGACACAGATAACCGCTGTGCACGACTAGATTTTTTTCACATAGACGGTGCCCATTTAGGGATTGCAATAACGGGGTATCCGACACACCGGGATTCCGCATACATTGTAGCAAAATTACAAACCGAATTTAATCACCATTTTAACGTTCCGCGAAATTATTTTTCATAGAAATACCTACTTGTTGTTTCTATTCATAGTGATTTTGTTACGATTTAGTTTGTTTCATTTAAGTGCATGTATTGCGCGGGATTTGGATCGCCCGGTCCTGCAAATACCGGGAGTAATTTTTTTCGCGGCGCATCCCTATACCGACTTGCCAAACCTTGTGATGTACCGCCGCGCGCGCCATCGTTTGTCGGATGGATCAAATTGCATTAAACAATAGGCAATAGCTGCATCCTGCTCTATCTAGTTGTAGTTAAATGTGCGGAAAAGAGAATATGATAGTTATTTATTTTGGTAGCTTATTACGTTTATTCAGGCCTATCGTTGTGTGCGTTTGATTAATGATAAATTGCCTAAATAAACTTTATGACCATCGAAATAAAGTTCATTTTTGTTCATTATTTAGTTTATTAGAGTATTCGTTTAGTGATTCATTTAAAAATGATCTTATGTCCTCGAGTTACGTTTCAATTTCGTTTGTTCGGAGTACTAAATGAAAGAGTGTCTGTAATTTACTTGTCTTAACTAATTATTTTGAAAAAAAATACCTACCAAAAAAATATTGATATCGATTCAGAAGCTCATTCTGAACGTACTACTTTCCGCTTTTACATTTAAATCTGTTACATGTTGTATAGGAATGTTTATATGTATAATAATAATACGTACATATTATTGTACAGAAATCTATTTGTACCCGGGCGAAGCTGGGTCGGGCCGCTAATAACATATAAGAGACATAGATGTTGCGGTGGTACCTACCCAGACTAGTTCTGTCACTACGAGGGTTTTTTGGAGCCGTATTGGATTAAAAAGCCCGGTCTAAATGAAAAATCAGTTTTAGATATAGGATTGGCAGTGAATGTAGACTGTATTTGATACACATCAAGTATCCTAAGACACAAGATGTTAAGTCTCAATATGTCCAGTAGTTACTCTGGCTACAATGTCCTTCAATCCGAAACACACCAGTGCATTTAAACTGCTGTTTGACGGGAGAAATAGACATTGCGGTGGTACCCACCCAGGCAGCCTCTCACATATGAGATATATAGAGTATGTATGTGTTTCGCTGTTGTTGTTTACTTAATTATTTAAATTACATGAAAGTAATAATCATTGGTAGTCAGCAATGCGCACGTCGAAATGAAACAGCGAGGAGCGCAGTCGGCCAGTGCGTCGAACCTGTTAACTTTGTTTATGGTCACGTGCGCCGTTTATTGCTCCTGCCATAGAGTATAGACAATACGCAGGCTGGAAACGGTATACCAAACTACGATGTGTTGACTAACGTTTGAAATATAAATATGGTGGTGGTTAGTTCTGATGAAATATTTAAAGATACTTTACTGGTGGTAGGTCTCTCATATGTGAGAGGCCGCCTGGGTAGGTACCACCGTAATGTCTATTTCTCCCGCCAAACAGCGGAGTAAATATGCTGTTGTGTTTCGGTTTGAAGCATATTGTAGTCAGAGTAACTACTGGACGTATTGAGACGTAACATTTTATGTCTTAGGATGGCGAGCGCAGAAGAATGCTAAGCATTGTTTTGCAATTCTAGGCGTTGCTTGGTTTTGCTACTTGTTCATGAGCATTCAAATCACTTACCATCAGACGAACGGCATGGTCGACTCCACCACACATAGCAATAAAACAAAGATATTCTGATTTTTACCTCATGGATAAAGGATGCTCTGGACTTGTATATTTGTTGTATATTTGAGCTCTCAATCTTTTGTCCTCCTATTTGAGCAATAGGGTACAGAAGGTTGATATTAATGGAAAACTTTCTGGAGGATCTGCGGTCACTATGGGAGTACCGCAGGGTTCAATTCTGGGACCTTTTCTATTCCTAGTCTACATAAATGACTTACCCTATCACGTCGGGAATAATCACGAAGTTGTGTTGTTTGCGGATGATACATCTTTGACATTTAAAATTAAAAGACAACAATTAGATTTTGATGAAGTAAACAGTGCCCTTCGTGAAGTTGTACATTGGTTTAATATTAATAATTTATTACTTAATGCTAAGAAAACTAAATGTATTAAATTCACACTGCCCAATGTTAGGCAATTATCTACCACTGTACAAATTAACGGTGAAGAATTGGATCCTGTTGCGTCTACTACGTTTCTGGGCATTACGGTCGACGCTAAACTCCAGTGGGGGCCGCATATCAATAAACTATCTGGTAGATTAAGTTCAGCGGCATATGCAGTTAAAACCATTAGGCGTTTAACGGATGAGGCAGCGGCAAGAATTGTCTACTTCAGCTATTTTCATAGTATAATGTCTTATGGCATTCTTCTCTGGGGAAATGCTGCGGATATAAATAGTATTTTTATTTTACAAAAAAGAGCTGTTAGGGCCATTTATCAACTTGGTCCAAGAGTTTCATTGAGAGAAAAGTTTAAAGAAGTAGATATTCTTACTGTTGCATCTCAATATATTTATGAAAATTTATTATATGTTCGTAAAAATATAACTCAATTTAAGCGTAATTGTGACATGCATAGTAAGAACACTAGGAACAAACATAATCTTGCCTCACACGTTACTCGTCTCCACAAGATAAATAATTCTTTTATGGGTCAAAGTGTACGCTTCTTTAACAAGCTTCCCAACAGTTTAAGAGAACTTCCAATTAATAAGTTTAAAAAAGTAATAAAAGCTAAGCTGTGTAAAAAGGCATACTATAGAATTTCAGATTATGTGGAAGATAAAACTGCTTGGGAATAAATTTATCATGTTTTGAATCAAACTGACATTATTGTAACTTGTGACATGAATCATTTTAATTGTAAATGGCGATATAAAAAAAAAAAAGAAAAAGACAGAAAAAAAGAAGACAGTTCGTGTTGCTGAGGGAGTTTCTTGCGCCGCTTCTTCTTCACAGCCACAACACGTTCCGAAGCGGTGGTAGCAGAAAAGGACGATTCAAAAGATCTTGTGAAAGACTATTTGAATAAAGAATATTTTGATTTGATTTGATTTGATTTGTTTAATGCAATTTTGTGTGATAACCTGAGTCATAGTAGTCTAGCAAATTAAATGGCAAGATATTTAAAAAATAATTAAGCAATCTGCAATTATTGATTCTTCACTATTTGATGATAGTTTTCATCAACACAAGTATTTGATCTGATAAATCAACCCTAAGATCTCACGGTAATATTAGTAAAAGAAAGAAAATAAATAAATAAAAACAGCTTCATTTGTCACAAAGAATACATCTAAATTCATAAAACAAAACAATAGTAAACACAATAATAATAAAAGTATAGTATAAAAGCAATAGTATAGACTAATAAAAGACAAGGTTAACAACTGCCCAAGAAGGCCACTCATACCAACACAAAACTATTTCCAATACCATGCCACATCCCGTCTCACACATCAGTGTCCCGGTTAATTTAATTTTTGCCCGGCGCCACACCACCGCCGACGCGGATATGTGTCCAAATGTGTGGTTTCGCGCATTACTGCGGTATCAGATTTTATAGCTAATTGCACTCTAGTTTTAATCAGGTCCGTGTTATTAATTTTGGCGATGATCTGATTTGAATTAACGTTGAGCTGGTCTAATTAAGTAGGGTGGCTTTGCATTTGGATGCTTGCTCTATGAAGTTAATTCTTGCTGTCTGTATCAGCTTATATACGTTCCACTGTGGGACATGGGCTTCCTCTAAAATCAAGGGTACGATTGAGTGGGGTTGGGTAGATTTTGCACCCATAGAATTTGTTACAACTCGCTATAAACGCTGCCTAACCTTAACGTCGAATAAATATTATGAATTATGAAACCGTATGCGGCTTTTAAGTAGAAAGGCGTGAAATTTGTCAAGTGTTGTGAAGTGAAATTTCCCTGGTGTGTAGGTTTTTATCCGATGTTCTCCTTAACCAAGCAAGCAATCATCCAAATTAAAATCCCTTTTATACGTTAACAGATCTCTTGTATACGTTAACATATAATACGTGCCTGAAAAAGATAATCTCCAATTCTATTTACAAAATCCACGACATATTTCCACACTAAATCATATCTTTATTGCAAGACGTTTCTTTCTACAATAAAGCTATTTCGTCGTTTTTGGCTCCAGCAAAAAGATTTCCAAGATATACATGTAATATCAAATGCCATTAGCGATCTTTTGCACGAGGGAAATTTATTGCTACAACACAACGCACGACGTAGAAATTTTTACACTCATACTTAACATAGAATAATACGCAGATAAGTTGTTCTCTGTTTGATATATTTGAGTGCTAGTGACTTCAAAACCTTTTATTATCTGTCCAGAGTTATTTGTTTCGAGTAATTATGTGCTTTTATGATTAATACGAGTATACGATACTAATACATTTAAGGAACATTTAAGGCAAAATGTGGGTATCCTGGCACCTCTGCCTACCCCTTCTGGGAAAAAGGCGTGACTCGAAACAAATATCTGTGGTTCACACAAATATTTTATTTCGGTGCGGGAATCGAACTCGCGGCTTCCCGTTTTACAGCCGAGGTCTAATCAACTGCGCCACTGAGGCCATCAATATTGTCTTAATGATGATATATTATAGAATAAAATAATAGTTAGAATAAAATAAAAGGCCGACTTGAATGTTTTGGATTTTATGTCATGTGTATTTTATCGATGCAAGGAAATAGTGTGAGGAACCCGCAAAGTTAGGATATGCACGATATGTGGACGAAATTGACCCCTTAACATTATAGTGAAATTCACCAACGCACACGGTAGATATTGACATAACAAATACATAACAACCAGTTAAACTACTCAATACGAATATGACTAAAATCAAATCTGAAACTAACGAATTCACCCTCTGCAAAATAGTCTATGGCAGTATTACCTTCTTCTTTGGCTCGTAAATAATATTCTTTTCAGAGGACCTTATTGCGCTTTCTTGTGGAGATGAAACAAATAGTCTCGCATGTAAGAAACGTAAAGAAGTACCTCGGAACATAGTCCGGTACGCTTTGTTGGACACAAAAATTGCAGCCCAGTAAGATGTTTTTGTGATCTAGGAGTATTAAAGTTGGGGAATGTGAAATGCCGTCTTTGCTGGATAAAGGTTTTAGAATACGGAAATAATTTGACTCAGGTGAAGTAAAAGTTTTTGAATATTTTATATGTCTCCTGGACTCAAATGGTTTTATAAGGAGTTAAAGTAATCATTTTTACAATTTATACTTATCCAATAGTTTCAAAACAAAACTTTTTATGGTTTTAAAGGAAATATTTTAGGAAATATAATTTCTTTTATATGTAAAAGCAAAATGTAATTTTAGTGATGAAATATCGTAATTATATAATTATTATAAAACCATTCGATTCACAAACTAGCAATAATATAATTTTTAAATTAAAAATCCCGTGGCTAGCGAATAATACCACCTATTGAATACAACATAAATCTGAACAATCATAAGAAGAAATATTTACTTACACTTATATCTCAAGTACTCCATTAATTGCAAAAGCAAAAACTTTAATTCGTCATCAAATCATTGACAAAAGAGCCATGAGAAACCGTGTCACCCTATATTAATAGAAAAAATAATTACACCTTCAAAGATCCTATCAAAAATTTAATGATCCATATAAAAATTATTGTCAAACAAAACGACACTAGTCTACCAATAGCTTTGTCTATTTTTTGTACCATCTCTAAAAGATCGGAATCTTCATCAGAATGTCATTGTTTAATAAAAACTGGAGCTGTACAATATATTTTGAATACATTACGGTCTGTGAACTGAAGTCCTTTTGTCGCGGTTAGAATGGTTGCCCTAGGGTCATGTACGAAGGATTAATGTCTTTTTAAAATACAGATGACTCACAATGGAGTGTCAATCATAATGTTAAATGCTGTGATTGTTTTTTTGTTCTTTTTGTGTGGGATAAATATGGAAGTTTGGACGACATGTGTAGGAATTTACTTTCGAGCATGTAGTTAGAACACTATCTAAAAAAGAAAATATTGATCAGATATAAATAAAATAAATAAATAAATCAACAGTTACATACATAGTCCTGATCCCGTACTAAGATCGAGTCTTGTGTCCTGGATATCAGGACAAGTGACTATTTGGTTGGATGTGGATAATAGTTTCTTAGATTTACGCGAATGTTACACATTGAAATAAAACTATTATTTACGGATTTTATCGCGGATTTGGTTTAATTTTTACATTTTTTGAGTTCCCGACGTTTCGATTACTTTACAGCTTTCGTGGTCACGGGGCGGACTGAGGTATTAGGCGTCCGCTCTGTGACTGTTACAATTCAACTACCCTTATTTTAAATTAATAATTGTAAAATATTTAATTTATTTATTATACAATTAATAATTGTAAAATAAGGGTAGTTGAATTGTAACAGTCACAGAGCGGACGACCAATACCTCAATCCGCCCCGTGACCACGAAAGCTGTAAAGTAATGGTGGACTATATGGCCTAACCACACTCAATCGTATTCTCGATTGTAGAGTAGGCCCGTGCCCTGCCGTGGGACGTATATGGGCTGATATAGATAGATAGATAGAATCGAAACGTCGGGAACTCAAAAAATGTAAAAATTAAACCAAATCCGCGATAAAATCCGTAAATAATAGTTTTATTTCAATGGATGTGGATATCGAACATGCAACCTCTATTTTTACAGTCGGATGTTTAGATTCCAACTGCTGCCTGACTGCGCCACCGAGGCTGTCAAACTGCGGTATGTTTGAGAACTGTTAATTATGAATTGAGAAGTTAATTTCTGCGACTGCCACTTATGAGATACCACTAAAACACAATTCTATTGCCTATTTAGAAGTACCTTATCAAATGTTAAGAGGTGAATGTCGCCTTTTACACTCATATTAAATCATGACATTATCTAAAATAATCTTGGTTCACAGAACCCATACAACAAAAACTCGTGTTGAGAACTCACATTAACTGCTCTCGACGGTATTATATTTATGTCCATGCATCATTATAATATCTTTCCATTCATAAACAATACATTCTATCAAAACATTACTCACGATTCATCTAATTGAAACGTTACACCGTTAATCTCTTTTATTTCATTTGTTACTTTGAAGACCACTTCACAATCACTCACTGAATTGTCCGGTGACATAAATGTCGTGTGATCTCCCAAAAAAATCTCATCATTAAATATCTACCCTATTTCAAAACTCATTAATACCAAATGGAGCATTCTCGACCTGGTGAACTATTAACACATTCGCAATTTTGTCACACATAATTAATAATAGAACATCTTTGGAATAAGACCCTCAGGGTTCTATTGTTGGCTCGTATTCATGGTCATTATTTGGCCATTTTAGTTTAATGATTGTGTATTGTTCCTCTGAATCTTGGTAGGGAAGATGCTCTAGATTGTCTGACTTGAGTGCTTCTGATAAATTAGTGGCAGTTTGAAGTTAGGTGATTAAGATTTTAGTTTTTGAATGGTGTTAAACTATATCTAAATTGAATGAAATATTAAAGACGATAATTATAACATAGCTGTTGAGCATTGATAGTATTATTATTAGCATTTTACTGTGTGAAAATATACATCAAAATTCGTATAAAAATAAGCAACTGATGAAATTAAGCATATGCGGAATGGTAGCAAGAAGAAAGCCGTTTAATAACAAAAATATCGAAAGTTTTATTTTCTGCATTAATGATTATTTCTATGCATTTGAATAAAATATCTCTTGAGGTATCAAATAACGCTAAATCAAGCAATACCACTTCCACCGTTACTACTGGTTTAGTTTATAAAGGAACTAGATTATTGAAATAATTCTCACTACCAGGACTATTGCATCCTTTGAACTTAAGCGTGGTAATTTTATGACTTTTTTTCACAGCTCAAACTTGTTGTCTTACATCAATACAAATTGCAAAATTTCACACAGTAAACACTTATGGTCCACTCTATAAAATTTGCTCAAATTAACAACTTTTAATGAATAGATTCATATCGAGCGTTTAAAAGAACTGAAAGGCCACTTGCGTAGGGATATTAAATTGCACTTCCTTCATTGTTAGTTTTACGCATTCAGTTAGGGGAGTTTGGGGATCGTTTAATGGTCCAAAAACAAGTTTTGGGTAATAATCAACTTTGTTGCAATGTTTATTAAACAAGGTAATAACCGTATTCTTTTCTATTCATGTTTTGTATGCAACCGGTTTGAGATTTGCGATTGGTCTTTCCGATAGTATTGTATGTATAATTGTGTTTGGTTCTTGCAATGGCGTGGTTTAATCGCTTTTTCTTTTCTTGTTTGATAGGGTAAATTAATGTTCAAATATAGTTACAAGTAGAAGTATAGATTTAATTTTGATTAAAGCTGAGAATTGTGTTTTAAGGGTGTAAAAACAAATATTAAAGCCTTGGCTAGCACTCCGTTAATAGAATTTCACTACAAAATATTAATATTGTGACGTCTCTACTGGTCTAACATGAAATATTTTATTCTTCAGCCAGTAATGTGTTGATACGTAACATAAATTCCATAACCCCAATTCTTTCACCTTCTAATTGTAACATCCATTGAACTATACAAAAGAACCAGACACGTCAAAAAAACTGGGCACCCTTCATCAACCCTCTCCCAATAATTCTTCCTTGACCCATAAACAAACACCCTATGAAGAAAGGGCCGGTAATGAGCAAAAGCATTAATTCTAGGTCATAAACTAGACAATTTATGGTGCACAAGCAAGTCCTATTAAATATGACACGGTTTCTTTCGGGTTGCGTGTGACATCTTCGTGAATGTTGGAATAGCAATTCGTGACGCTGTGAATTTTGGCTTAGGTAGGGTTGAGTAGGACGACAATTTTTTTTAAACTGGTTATATGTGAAGATTGTGGCTAAATAAGTATGAGTTTAAATGCAATACATTTAATATTAACATTAAAAACGGCCAGACTTATTGTCATGAATGCCAGGGCTCTCTGTATTTGGAGTACTCTTAGAGATTTTATTAATTGGTACTGGTAGCATTCATTTATATCAAAATCCTAAAGGCGGCTTGCGACATAAGATAGGACTCATCTGTGGACTCATTTATGGCTAAAACTAGAACGCATTCAGGCGATTCTCAGTTAGTTTAATTTATTAAAGTACAAAACTTTCCTTTATAATAAGCAAACTCTATTAAAAATTATTTCTCTTAATGGGACAATTGGGATATCAAAAAAAATTGTAGGAAAGACTAAAAGGCGACTCCATTACTCTAAAACAGACAAGACAACTAAATCCAAATGTCCATTCATAGAAACGGTAATATCACTAATGGCCCTGTATCATAAAGTCCGTTTGACATAATTGACCATATATAATTCGGATTACATGTGTCTTGTACCCTAGTGTTAGAAAAGGGGTCAGTAGTTTTTTTTGAAAATTGCAACTTGAAAATTATGTGCTAGTTGGTAAGACAAGTATAATAAATATTGTTACATTGTTAGTTATATTTCTAATGGGTATTAAAATACATGTATTTTCATTGTGACGAAGTAATTATTTTTAATTCTAGGGTTAGAGTACCCTACATGAGAAATATTTTTTATGCCTTGATATATTTGGTATGCATCAGTTCAGTATCATTATTTATTTTATTACTTTTTGTACATCAAATAAATCTCTGACTAAACTATCTCGATCGGTTAATTTATCATCATTTTCAGTAAAAAAACGACAATCCATTATTATCAAATTATGTATTGTATGTATTAAGTAGTAATTTACGTCATTGCTTTGAAATAAAATAAAGGAATTCAGTAGCGGATGCCTATTTTAAAAGGACAGGGTGTGAGTATATAATTTTTTCTTAAAAATGTATAAGAAAATACCCCTGATGTGCATATCGTTTAAAAACAATTTATAACTCATTATAAGGATGCTTCGTTAAAAACTTGACTACGGATATTCCCACAAATAAAATCAATTTGTCGCTCAGCCCGATTTCGAACTGACAGAATTAGTGTATGTTTTAGATAATGGAAGGTTAGTTGGCAAGCAAAACGAATTATATTATCCATACTTAAATTAGTAATGTTGAAGATAAATAGATTAACGCCCAAATACTGGAACGCAACTTAAAAAAAATTGCGCTTAACTACGTTAATCCCGATTAAATGTACTGGCTAAGTGGGCCGTGCGCTGTTAAGTGCAACTTATTATTTAAATGCCGTTCCAGTATTCGGGCGTAAGTGGGCCGTGCGTTGTTAAGGGCAACTTATTATTTAAAAGGCGGTCCAGGATTCGGGCGTAAGATAAACATATTAGATTGTTTGATAGATTCAGTATTATGTATTGACATGTCGTTAAAGCTGTTTAATTGCCTACATGATCAATGAAGCAATGTCATTTCATTTCAATGTTATGGTGAAAGAAAAATAAGGACATATAAGCATAAATATGGCTCCGAAAAACAATCAAACTTTAATTATAAAAACAAAAACTTCATAATTTTTATCGACACAAAAGATCTCACACCTGTGTTATCTTCACAAAATAATTTAATTCTAAATTGGTTAGAATTGAAAATATCACGGACATCGAGGCCAATAGGTGATCAGATAAAATTTATTCACAAAGTGTCAGAGTTCAATTTAGGGTAGCCGGCAGGGTTCGGTGACCTGTATTCGTAGTGTTGATTTGGTGTAACTATGTTGTTGGTTTATAACGGTTTCTATTTAAATCAGGATGTATTAATTATTAACAAGCATAAAATATTTTTTTCTGAAGATTTTAGGAATTAATTTAGTATATTAGTTTATTAATATTTTATTTGTCACATCGTGGGACGGAGTATACAAGGCAAAATCTAGATGTCTTGGCACTTTTGCCTGTTCCTTCTGGGAAGCAGGGGTGAGTTTATGAATGTATGTAAGTATGCATGTAATATGTATGTTTGTATGAGTGTATAGCATAGTGTATGCATGTATTTTATTTATTGTTCCACTGCTGAACATAGTAATTCCCCAAGGATTTTTGAACCGACTTATTGTAGACTTAACAATATAATTGTCTCCAGTTAGATTTGGTTCTAGTAGAACTTTTTTATACTTTAATTAACATTAAGATATCAAGTAGCTTATCTGATTGCTGCTGTGTCTATAAAACCTCTGCTTATTATAGTCAGAACTCTAGGTATATTTAGATGGTAGTTGATTTGCCTTTATCCCATACTAGTTTTACTGCAAGCAACGCTTCGTCCGAGTGAGAAAGATTTTCGGGATAAAAATCCCGCTGCACCGTCCCCAATAATTCGACTATCCAAAATCACATGAAATATTCAACTCGAACCAATAGTCCCTGAGTTTAGCGCATTAAAACAAACAAACTCTTCAATTTTATATATTAATATAGATAATTTGTATATATTATACATACATACAAGTATTTGTCACGGATCTCGGTGAGACAGAAAAGCCGCTCTTAGATTCTGATACCCACGACATAAAACATAATTGATCTCAATGTGGGGTCAGGACTATGTATGTGACTGTATTGTGTATTTATTTATAATTATTTACACATGGATAATGTCGTTTTCAGCACTATGTTTTAATCTCTTCTATCCAATATTATCTTCGCCATGACCTGTAACACGTTTCGCCCATTTGATAATGCAGAAATGATTCCCAATAAATGTTAGATGGATGCCCCGTCGGTATGCTCGGTGATATATCGCTCTCAAGCCGTGGACAATAGTCGCCCCTGTTCGGCGCGAGTGTTCCCCGACCACCCCTCTCTGTAGGGTTGGTGAGTTTGAAATTGATTGTGATTATATTTTGAAATATTTTTGTCTATGGATATGTGTAGGTTTCAATTATTGTTTATTGTTTATCGACGTCTAGCTGCTATTCAGCAAATAATGAAAATTCATACATAAGTGATACGACTAGAAGATACGTGTTTTAAAAAATGAATACCTCCTTTACATTTTAATACCTCTGACAGCTGATGCAAACTTATACAATTTGGGTCTGGTTGTACAATTTTAAATTAAAAAAAAAAACAACTGAACCTACTTTATATTCCTTCAAGAAACCTTCGAGAAACATAACAATTATTCTCCTCTTCTCTCGCTAGTATTGTCTTGAAAACTTTCTATTCGCATTTTGCAAAATTACACTAATAATATGCCTGTATATTAGCCCTCTTCAGCCTTCCAACCTCAACGATAATGTACGCTGCCACCACTCCTGCATAAAGAAAAAACTCGAGGTTGGTACACTGTACAGACTTACATTAAAAAAAAACAATTAATTCAAATTAAAACACATGTAAGTAAGTGGTAGATTTTACAGGTTTTCATAATAATAATAAAAAAAAAACAAATCAATTAAAATTAAAACATATGTAAGTAAGTGGCAACCCTAAATCATAGCAACGCCCCCGTCACCGCGGAGACGGCCACCCTTTACCGAACGCTGACGCGACGCTCACATATCGATAAACATTAACACTAGTATTATAAACTGAAATGTATCAACTAAGGAGATAATGGATTCGGTAAAGAATATTGTGTATTATGTGTGTTACCATATCAATAGTTCATAGTAGACAGTTGCATAATATTATGATAATTAGATCTTAAAATTGATGTTTGAAATGTTTTAAGTACCATAGAATAATTATATGGTCAATTTAAATAGCTTGATAGTCCAAACCATCTCAGCACGAATAAAAAGGTTCACAAATTCTTTTATGTGCCGCTTCGTCAAGCTGTGGAATTATTTGCCGTCACGTGTGTTCCCTCCTTCCTATGATCTCGGGTCCTTCCGCCGTAGTGTGAATAGGCATTTTAGCAAGCCGGCAATTTTTTTCGAATGGCTTGTGACTGTCGTATGATCCCATTGGATACTCTGCCTGGACGGCATTTGCGCTTACCATCAGGCGCATTGTTGTCACTATTGCGGGTCAGTGAAAAAAAAAAGACTGCCTTATTTAAATTAAAAACCTTTTTAATTTATCTGGTAGAAAACCTCTTCGAAATAATGCATTGCAGTTCCCTAATTTACTTTTGGCGAGGAATACAACTTCAGGCGAGGAAGAAAAAAATATACAAATAAGATCAACCAATATTTTCTTAATACTAAAAAAGGCTGTAAAAACTAAGATGATTCTTAAAAGCAAGAAAAGTACCTCTTGCAAATCAAAAATATATCGCTGAAAAACAAAACATCAATTTTCTTGTAAGCGAAAACTCTAATAAGGAAATTGAAAAATGACTTTTCTAATTGTCCAATTATCTGACTGTATTGTTATCCAACAATGCTTTTCACCCTAGAATTCTATCGCAAATAAACAATAGGCGACGTAATTTTACGTCAGACAATAAGTATTCAGCCGCAGACATGTTATTTTTCATAAGTGCTAATTATTGTGACGCCTTATGTCACCCTCTTGATAAACGCTTGTCAACCCCTGGCAAAAATTACCTTGTCCAGTTATCCATGTTAAGTCATATTCAGGTATAGAGCTTAGGTTTATAGTGGTCGATATTTTCGTAGTATCTATAAAGAGTTACAATTTTTAGCGTCGTTTTAACCGTGAATTAAAACAGAGAAATTTCTATAGGAATTTCAAAGGTAAACATTTATACTTATATCAGTTTAATAGACTACATACTTAAGATATTAATTCATAAAAAATGCGTGGTTTTTTCTTTGATCATTCAGCAACAAATATAGCTTAGCCATTAGCGCTTCAACTTAAAACAACGGCGAGATATGTAAGTCATGTTAATATCTTTCTAGTCATATTTAACAGCAGATTGCCCACAAAAGTTATCTAATGAGATACTAATTTATCACCCTTACTGTACACATTATCTCCAATATTGCATTAAAAAACTCTATTTTTCAGTTAAGCAAATATTATCTGAACAACAATACAAAAATATAACGTAATAAAATCGAATACGCAAATAAAATGTTATCGACAACATCCCAGCACTAGTTTAGTGCTACGATGAGTCACCTTAAACGGGCTATGGTTAGTGCATGCATTTGTTTCTTTATTACAGTACTTTTTTTTCTTTTACCGTGTTTATTTGTTCTGAGAATACGTAATCGCTTTACATGCCTTTGCACGGGTATAGTGTACTAAGCATAGAGTTTGCTGGTTGAATTTGGGCTTTGGTGGATTGTAGTCTCATTTTTTCCATTTATATTTCATGGTGATAATTTACGGCATTTTTTATAATTAAAGCGCAAATGATGTATCTTGCAGAGATAAATTGAGATTTGACTGAGAGACATTGTATTTGTTAATTAGTTGGCAATGCGAAATAAACTAAAAAATTATTAATATTTTCGTAGTTTATTTAGATAAAGTTAGCATCTTTTCATATTTTCATTTGGTTATTTTTTTCTTTTAAATGACAAAGTTATTGAAAGCTTTCAATTATAATATCTTAACACTCAGAGAAGATATACTGGCCTACGTTATAAATATATTGGCCTACGTTTTATATACGTGTTTATACTGGGTATCTCAAGACTGCTACCGAAAACGAAGCCGGGTGGTAGTTTTAGTGACTACAAACACAATGCAACAAAAAATTTCGCAAAGAAACGCGACAATTATTTTTTATGATTTTTTAAATATCGTCATTTTTGGGTGGTAAATCCATAGTTTTTGCTAAAATAATAATTTAAACTGTTTTATACCTTAGAGTATTTATAAATAAAAGGGCACACACTAATATTTTAGGAAAAAAATGTATTTACCACCCAAATATTGCCATTGGAAAAAAATAACAAAAAAATAATTGTCGCTTTTTTTTGCAACTTTTTCTGTTACATTGTGTCTGAAGTCGCTTAAACAACCACCCGGCTTCGTTTTCGGTAGCGGTCTTGATATACCCTGTATAATATTTTTTCACAGTTCGCAATAAATATTAAATGCCGATTAATATCACATGTATTTTTGTACGTATCACTTTAAAGGGCCACGACATATTTATACTGCCTATTTTAATTTAACTTGCAATATCTTGGAGGCTCCCCTAAAACAATTACGAGAAAAATTTACCTCAAAAACCTGGCACTAAAAACGTTTGCGTAAATATTCTAAGCTAGTTTTCCCACATAAGACCAACATATTCTTACCAATATGCATCCCAGGAGCCCGGTATGTCTATTGTTTTAATTAAAGCCATGCGTCCGTTCTAGAGACAGATGTAACTAATTGAAATACCAGTATCCGCACGTCTCAGGGGAATTCCTCGCTTCAAGTTTGTTCTTGCAAGAATTTATTTAGGAATATATTGGAGATTTTTCTTATTGGTGTTTTCTTTTCTGGTTCTTTCTTTTTATGATTTTTAGAAAGAATTATAAAGATTATTAATTTGTTTTTTTTTTATATATCTTGTATCTTTTCTTACTTCGTTGTTTGGGTTTACTGTTTTTAAATGTTATTAATTTAGACTAAAGAGATTCTAGATTAGACCGAGGAAGCTTGATTAGGAATACATTTGATAGACTAAATAATTCGTTTATTTTTGGGTAGTTAGTGGGGATTTCGACGGAATCGATATAAACTAGTCGATGAAAACGGTTGTACCTATCGTTTATTCATCATTAAGTCGATTGTAGTTCTGCCGTGGCACTAAATAAAAATTATTTATTCAAAGTGAAGCGACAAACTATTTCAACATAATCACAGAATATTAGGCAACGATTATAATATGCAGATTTCATATCTCCATCCATAAAATAACATAAGGAAGTTACTCTCATACCCAAAGATGTATCGAACAAACAGAAGATTTTAATCACTACCCAATCCATTACTTATTCAAACAGCACAACCGCCTCCATTGTTCCTATTGATAAAACGGTGTAATCGTGAACTTACCAAATAAATCAGGGAGTTAAAGCGAATAAATCAAGCGGATTATGTCAATAAAAATAATGCGCTGGTGTTTTGTGAATGGAGAAAAACGTTTCTTATCTCGCTTTGCCTTTGGTCAGTTGATTTGTTCGTTTTTTTCTTTATTTTTTATTTGTTTCAGTGAAAATGGTACCAAATACACTGCCTTGAATATTTAAAAGGGCTTATCACACATCAAAATTACTATGCTATATCTCCACTTTCACAAAACGATATTTCATTTTCCTAAATAAAACGATATCACATTCAATAGATTAAAACTTGTCATACCAATTAACGGTTATGAATATATATTGATAGATCGGATTAAACTTATCAATCAAGAATGTTCTAATTAGAATTGGAATCTAGTATTATTCCCTGCCAAGCGATATTTCGTTCAAACTTATCGGTAATGGTAATAGGCCTGAAAATGCATGAACTAGCATGAAGTTTCCAACAACATGTTATACACACATATTCACTTTTTATATAAGCACGACAACATGAGTGCAACCTAAGTAAACGCAATGCAGATATAATAACCACTGAAGATATAAGTAAAGAAAAATATACACAAATTATAAGAAAAATATCTACGTAAGAAAAATGACAAAATAATTGAGGGATGCAGCTCGAGCTATGAAAAAATATATCTACAAGTCACGTGAATGAAGGTCACTTTCACCTGCACAGTATCGCCAAATTACCTAACATCGCTATCGAACCGAGACAGCAACAACTCATAAGTCATTCCCATCAGATTTCCGTGTTGTGTATGTAAATCCTTAGATGAATCCTGGTACCGGATGGCAGGATTAGTTTGACATAGGTAGTTGTACATCTTAATGTTATGACATATTGGTAAACTGGACGGGGAGTTGTATAATCTCTTCTAACTTCTCAAATCCTACACAGAATATTTCCTACAGATGTAAATTACGCATAGCTATTGTCCATGAGTAGTCGTATCGCGTACCATCACGCGAACGGCATCCTCGTTTCACCATTTATCTGTATCAGCCCATAAATGTCCCACTGCAGGGCACGGACCACCTCTACAATCGAGAGTACGATTGAGAGTCGTTAGGCCATATAGTCCACCATGCTGGCCTAGTGCGGGTTGGTGAACTTACATACCATAGAAATTCTTATAAATCGCTATAGTATGCAGATTTCCTCACGATGTCTCCTTCACCGTTTTAGTGCGTGGTGATTAACTATCAATAAACACATGACTCCGAAAAGTCAGAGGTGTGCCCTGAGATTCGAACCCGCGACCACCGTGACCATCTTGGCAGCCGCGTCTAGTCCGTTTACCAACAGGCCACCGCGCACTTTTATAATTCATAGCAATAAAAAAATACAAGAAAACCTGAGGCAGTTACTTTATTACTGCTGTGACATATTGCGAACAAAAAAGAAAGGAACATCGTGAACTGACAAGGTGTTTTATTTTTCAATATTCCCGATATTGAATAATAACTGTCACGTACTACGTTGAATCAAGAAGCCGTTGAATGGACTACTAACAAATCATATTCCTGTACGACTAACTACATTGGCTATATATACTTCATTTTAGCCACACTAGAGCGCACAAGAGGACGGAAGAACAACGTCCAATTAAAAGATTCTTATGTCACAGTCGTCGAAGCCGAAAACGACTAGGAATTCATCATACTTCATTTTGTATCTATACCTATATACACGCATATAAGTCCAACAGCAGGGCACGAGCCTTCTTTACAATCGAGAGTATGATGGATTGAAATGATTCAGAACAAAAAAAACATACAAGTAATTATAGAAACAATTATAAATAGTATTATTTTCATTCGCAAATCGGAATTCCCTCATTTATTGATTGCAAGAGATTAATATAATTATGATGTAAGTATTTGCATAATCTGATAAATCTGATTAAAGTAATACTAATATCTATTATATAATCCCTTATACACACATCCTATTGGTTTCTGATTATTAAAATCCAAGCTACCACAGCCTATGGCTTTCGTCTAGAATACGATATTTAAGACAAAAATACATAACTCCACTAAGTCAATATAAACACACCTACGAAACAACAAACTTATATTCGACTTTAATACCATCTAGTTAAATTTATATCAGCCCATATACGTCCCACTGCAAGGCACGGGCCTCCTCTACAATCAAAAGTACGATTGAGAGTGGTTAGGCCATATAGTCCACCACGCTGGCCTAATGCGGATTGGTGGACTTACATACCATAGACATTCTTATAAAACATGCCTTACATCATATTATTTTACTTATTTCTTCCACGAACCGTCAATGAACCAATTGTTACAAGAAGAAATCCATATCAAAAAGTAAGCATGTCAATTCATACGACATGTTAAATACAAACAACAATGTAGCCGGACAAAGGAGCCGGCAATATCTTACGCGATCGAGTTACGGCGAGATTTAACAGTCAACGGGGTGCACTTAACAGAAATTCAATTATAAGTTCACTACTTTAGGTATAAAGAGTAGCATGCAGAGATGATACTGCGATAGACGTATTCTGTATTTCCCGTACTAGATTTATTTATGTTGGATTTATGCAAGAATTTGACTTATACATTTTTTCAAGCCACCCGTTTATTTATCTATTTTTAATCCTCTGTTGCACTACATAGAAAAACAAATATTGTACTATATCAGCCCATATATGTGTCACAGCAGGGAGTATCAGGAGCAAAAGTATCGTCTACATTTGAGAGTATGAGTGAGAGTGGTTAGGCCATATAGTCCACCATGCTGGCCTAGTGCGAGTTGGCAGACTTTACATACCATAGAAATTCTTGCAAATTCGCTATAGTATACAAGTAGTTTCCTCACGATGTTTTCCTTCATCTTTAAAGTAGGAGTATGTTGGCAGCCGCGTGTGGTCTGTTTACCAACAGGCCACCTCGCGCGAAAAACAATTACATTATATAATAATAATGATAAGGACTATATACTAGGCAATTTCTTCCAGGCAACCGTTAGATGGATGTTTCTATAGAAAAATGATTTTATGATCTGCAAAATATCTAATTATATTTATTTCATTGGTTTATTTCATTGAAAAAGTCAAAAAAGGATAAATGAATTTTTGCTGTCTACAAATCAGGGTGATTTGTAATCTTTTATTTTGAGTCCTACTAAAATCAAGACAAAGGCTTTCAAACGCCAGACTCGACGCTTGCTTAATCTTTGCACACCAAGCTGAGCATCGCCCAGTTGACTCATAACCCGAGGTTCGAGATCACTTCCAGTTAACTTGGCGATGCGGTCGTCTTTTCACTGCATGTGTTATGGTACAAGTTGAATAGTAGGAGCGAGAAATGCCTTGTGATAATATCTTGAGTGATAGAGAACTGTGCATATTGAAAATTGGAATAGACAATAACATTGTGTATATTGAAGATTAGAATAGAATAGAACGAATAAGAAAGCATAATGGAAACTAAGTTGCAAATTTTGCCATGGGATAAACATTTAAAAGATTTTGTAGAAGATTATTAAATAACACATTAATTTTTTTTATTTAAAGTCCATGTATTATTGTATTTCGTAATCTTAATTATTGGCAAATCATCGAAAGTGATTTGGTTTACTAAAAATTTAGTCCGACATGACATTGTGATACTTAACCAATATAACATTAAATTACTTTTCCAGATAAACACTATATTTTTAATCATTTTAATTCCACTAATTATTTGTCAGTTATCATTCGATTAATCTGCAAGCAAGTTGTATAATTAGCACAATCTATTAAGCCGGAACCTATTATTATAATATTTCCTGTAATCAACAAATTTATTGGAACGAAGTTCCTTATCGCGCGTTGTGAAAGGGGGCTAGACGGAAAAAAATCTTACGAAAAGTTGTAACGACACTTTAAAACATTTGACAATCGTTTTTATTTCTTTATTTATAAATGATGTCATACATTTTATTTAATTCTCATAAAGGCAATAAAATATCCAAATACATATTAATACGTTAAAGGCTATAGTAAGAACTAAGAACACGCTGTAGCCTAAAATTAAGTGGGAAACGTTGCGACATTTTCGAATTTTCATCAAATATCAAAAATCAAATTGGTACAAAAGAAACATAAATTGCCTAAATATGTGAAAAAAAAGTAAACATAATGATGGTGGTACCTAAATGATTCTTTTGATTATGACATTTAATCAAAATTACATAATAAAACCGTAATACATTGATTTTCCTCCTCCTCCTTAATAAATTTATTATTATTTACAATTTTAGTTTGTTACCCTGCATCTACCCTAGATTTGACTATGTATATTTGCCAATTATTACTAAAATTGAGCCTACTGATTAAGTTTATATTACATTATATTTGTTAATAATAAAAAGAATATTGTCGTTTCTGCCCATGGGTTGATACCAAAGAACCTCGACCAACATCTACAGAGGCTCTCAATCGGCTGTTGGGTCAGGAGTCAGATTTAGAAGGCAGTATTGCTTGACACGGCACGTATTGTGAGGCGGTTCCTCACTTTGGGCTCCTAACCACCGGTGGCTTGGGTCTCGAGCCTCGCCATCGTTGGATAACTTTTTATATTTTTATATGTATTTTGTTTTTTAATATATACAGGGTATATCAAGACTGCTACCGAAAACGAAGCCGGGTGGTAGTTTAAGCGACTTCAGACACAATGCAACAGAAAAAGTTGCAAAAAAAAGCGACAATTTTTTTTTTGTTATTTTTTTCCTATGGCCATATTTGGGTGGTAAATACATTTTTTCCTAAAATAATAGTATATACCCTTTTATTTATAAATACTCTAAGGTATAAAAGAGTTTAAATTATTATTTAAGCAAAAACTATGGATTTACCACCCAAAAATAACGATATTTAAAAAATCATAAAAAAAAATTGTCGCGTTTCTAGGCGAAATTTTTAATTGCATTGTGTTTGTAGCCACTAAAACTACCACCCGGCTTCGTTTTCGGTAGCAGTCTTGAGATACCCGGTATATAAAAATGTAAGAAAAAGATTTAAAATAAAGAGAAATAAAAGAATATTATTTTTATAACTTAAGAAATAAAATTTTATTACAATTCCTTCACTAATTTATCGAAAGGAACTTGGTTCCATCCGGGTGTCCCTTGACACCTCTCAAGTTTTTTGTTTTCCTTTTTTCAAATATTTGGTTCGAGGCGGGATTCAACCCGGGGTTTCACGTTTCACAGCCAGCATCTAAACAACTGAGCCACCGAGGCCGTGCAATGCACAGATTTTTCATATTAGATGCACATCTCAAGTGCTCTCTATTATGTGAAGAAATATCTAGGCTAGGAATAATTGCTAAATATTGTGCATGCGTCATTGTGTTGGAAAAGTACTACTCCTCTTTCCAACTAGTGTCTCCCAAATGAATTCCAAATAGATTCTTGAAGTCATATTTCAGAAACACTATTTACGTGACTTATGTTACGGTTGCTTTTGAGTGAACAGATATGTATATCCCTGAATTCGATACCGATCGACCGTATAAAAACGCGGAGAAAATCCAAAAAAAAATTCTAACAGCATTTTATAAACAGGATTTCCTGTAAGGATTTCCCAAACAATTGGAATTATCATTATACAGGGTATATCAAGACTGCTACCGAAAACGAAGCCGGGTGGTAGTTTAAGCGACTTCAGACACAATGCAACAGAAAAAGTTGCAAAAATAAGCGACAAATTTTTTTTTGATTTTTTTTCCTATTGCCATATTTAGGTGGTAAATAACTTTTTTCCTAAAATAATAGTGTATACCCTTTAATTTATAAATACTCTAAGATATAAGAGAGTTTAAATTATTATTTTAACAAAAACTATGGATTTACCACCCAAAAATGACGATATTTAAAAAATCATAAAAAATAATTGTCGCGTTTCTATGCGAAAATTTTAGTTGCATTGTGTTTGTAGCCACTAAAACTACCACCCGGCTTCGTTTTCGGTAGCAGTCTTGAGATACCCGGTATAAATTATACCGATAAAATTCATTTAGATAATATACTAGAGGGGACACTGCAAACAAAATGTTTGTAACATAATGAAGGGTACCGTACCGCTCCTTCTGTTTCTGTCTTTGTCACGCCTAGGAAATAATATTATCTTCGCTCTTGCTTCACTGTGTACCCATGTGCACTCAAAATACGCAGAGATTTGGTTCCCGATGTCGGCTCTGGTATAATACCTCCATGATAAAATTAAAACATTTAATCTATCCCGCGTCGCCTTATCGTTTGAGCCACCTACCGAATTCCCGACTTAATTACTCATAAGACGCGAATCCGTCGATTGATTCGTATGAAAACGATCGTAAACATGTGATAAATAATGACGTTTGACTTTATGACGACATTGCAGGGTATATTGAGAAGCATAAGAACCTTGCATTTAAATATTTAACGACGCCCGACCATTTAGGTTAATGCGGATGGTATATTGCAATTAAATGTATCAGAAAACCATTGAAGTAACAGATTTATTGTCACGTTTCGTTATGACCAATGACAAAGCCGAAACATCTCACATATTATTATCCTTTATAGCTTTTGTTTCTACAAGCTTTTCTTAAAAGAAAGTTTAAAAATAGTAGGTCGCAAGAACTAACCAATAAACATTCATGATGTAAAAAAAAATCGAAATTTTGAAGTCTATCGTAGAGACTTCGGGTTTCTATGTATTATATCGTCTGTTTCACGGGGAATGCTCCAAGGAATCGTATAACATTCGATACCTAAATTAGATTTTAAGCCAGTGTATGAATAAAGCTGTAAGACTTCAATTTTTAAGCCTTAAATTTTACTGGTGGTAGGGCCCTCATATGTGAGAAGTCGTCTGGGTAAGTACCACCACAATGTCAAATTTTCCCGCACAAACAGTAGTGTAAATGCACTGTGTGAGTGTGTGTCGACATTGTAGCCAAAGTAACTACCGGATATATTGAGACTTAACATCTTATGTCTCAGTATGGTGAGCGCAATGGAATCCCAAGCATTGCTTTGCTTTTATTGTTTGGTTTTGCTACTGTTCATGAGCGGTTGTATCTCTTACAATCAGGTGAACAACATTTTTGTCTCGCCATTAATTCCTATAAAAAGTATAAATTCAGCCAATATAAAATAGAAAAATATTTCACGACGTATGCCACTATTCTTTTTTACATCCTAAAGGACTATTATTAGTTGTCAAATTACTCTACTTATACCATAAAATGTGATTATTTGAACACCAAAAGCAATTGGCTATTATAAAATGATAGAAATAAAATCCACCCCATTCCAATCTCGGTTATATATTTTTTAGTTGCCACAAGTGTTAGTCAATCAAAACCTCTATTGTAGGAATTATTTGAGGCGAAAATAATGCTCATTGCTACACTGGTATGCAACACTTGTGACGGCTGCAAGCGCTTTAAAGCTACGGAACTGTTAGACGTTATCAAGATATTCAGGAACAAGGAAAATAAAAAATGTTTAGTAAATTCAACCCTGAATAAGATGTTTGGTGTTTCGAGACTATATTTTTATATTGTAGCTTCTTTAAACTGGAATTTAGAACGATGAACTAGATATGTATGTATGTATAATTGATTTATATCTACAGACATATTCAGTCCGCCCCGTGACCACGAAAGCTGTAAAGTAATCGAAACGTCGGGAACTCAAAAAATGTAAAAATTAAATCAAATCCGCGATAAAATCCGTAAATAATAGTTTTATTTCAATACAGACATATTGTTATGTATGTTGTATGTATTTTATGAAAAAGTTAATTGTCAAAGGTAATAATATTCTTGCAATTCAGACCGAATGCTTACAGATGTCCTAATTAATTGCTCCGGAAACTATTTTAAACTAACAAACAGCAACACAATTTAGTAAGAATATTGTTTTAGATTTGACTATTTATATTTTATTTTGCTAAAGAAAATTAGACTGTTTCTGGTCATATAAAGCGACAAAAGCGCTTTAATATCCGAATTATATCCACCCACTTGCGCATGATCGGTTTCTGGTGACAAGTGATCCAGAGGGATCGTACAAGTGTATCACGGATTAATTTTCGGGAACATGTCAGCACATCTGTTCTAATAAGTCATTTGAAATGGACAGTTGACAGCGGATAGTTTTATTGTTTAGCATCTATTTAAATATGGTAAACAATTAGAGGAGATAAAATTACAAACATGCTAATTTTAAGTAAATTTTTTAAGTAAAAGTGAGACTCACATACACAAGCGATTCGGTCAAACCGAAATACGGTTTCGTGGGACCTATGCATAAATATGCTGTATCAGCCCATATACGTCCCACTGCAGGGCACGGGCCTCCTCTACAATCGAGAGAACGATTGAGAGTGGTTAGGCCATATAGTCCACCACGCTGGCCTAGTGCGGGTTGGCGGACTTACATACCATAGAAAATTTATAAATTGCTATGGTATGCAGTTTTCCTCACGATGTTTTCCTTCACCGTTTTAGTGCGTGGTGATTGACTATCAATACACACATGACTCCGAAAAGTCAGAGGTGTGCCCTGGGATTCGAACCCGCTACCACCGTGTACATGTTGGCAGTCGCATCTAGTCCGTTTACCAACAGGCCACCACGCACTTTATGCATAAATATGCAATTTTGTAATTTGTGATTTTTAATAAATAAATAAAAAAAAATCTAAAGAAATAATCTTTTTTCAATTCGTTGGATACAAAAGAAAATTATACATAAATCATAAACATGACCAGCATCGATAAGCCCACTAAGGTTTATACCAGAGCTGGCATAAGTTAACAATAGCACAGTAATACTAAATATTTAATTTTATTCAAATGATCAATCTTACAATTAACATAATACAGCAATATTAAAATTTTACGTTATTGTTGGTGACATAGAAAATTTTCAACATAAACTTTATATTCGACGGTGTGATATTTTTAAATAAGTCGATAGTAAAAGTAAAAGTAATTCATTATACAATATGCATCTTACTGAGTCTACATACTAAAATATGATATAATGTAATAGGATTATAATATGCCCCTGATAAATGTTTCAGAAAGTCGCTTATTGTAAGGGCAAAATGGGATGGATGGATGGATGGATATTAAATACGTATTTCATCCCGAAGACCTATCGAATCAAATACTTGAAGCAAAAAAAAAAAACACTTTTTTTAAACCAACGCCATTTAAAGCAAAACACGAACCTTCCAAGACCCAATAAGCAGATAATTCTCCTGTAACAATATTATTTCAGCGCCCCGGAGCTCGTTAGTGGGTGGGCAGAGATCACGCGCTGTTTGATCAGAAAACAAAGAACTGACATTATCTGTATATTTGTATGGAGACGTCGCCTAATTGTGTTTGTATTACGTGCCATTGGATGCGAAAAAATTTTAATATGCTTGTAATGTTGGCATTGTAATAGTCCCTATTTATGGTTAATATGTGTAATATTGTAATAGAATACAATTATTAATATCCACATCTCACCGCTTCCGTCATCAACATATATTTATGTTCCCATTCACCCCTAGTTCGCGTTGTGTATAGTTCGAGACGACAGATGCAAAGAGTATGTATGTATTATCAATACACTACAGGTATAACTTGATAATATGTCGCATGGTCGGTTAGGATGTGTGCTGAGAACTATATTATCTTAAGTTAATTTCTCAGGTCCGATAATTAGCTTTATGTAATAAAGTTTGTGTGCCTGTGAATTTAAATTTGCGCCTAGAGATGCGTAAACTGCATCAGTGACACCTCTTTCGATGAAATACGGTTAAAAGTGGTTTATAAAAGTAAATAATATGTTTTGATATAGCCGTGAGCTTAATTATGAATATGGTTTATATACCGCCAAATGGGCCACGTTTAATATGTTGGCCCGTAGATTCGCTCGTTGTACTGACCAAGTCAAAATTTCACTTTTTAAGGCATATTGTCAGAGTTTTTATACAGGGAATCTATGGGTCAACTATACTAAAAGATCGCTAGATGTACTTCGGGTACAGTATAATAATATCTTCAGATTGTTGTTGCGGCTGCCTCGTTTTTGTAGCGCCTCAGAGATGTTTGCTAGGAATAGAACTGATGGTTTTCATGCTATTCTTCGCAAGCAAACGGTATCCCTTGTGGGCCGCATCCGGGCTAGTCGCAACAGTATTCTGAGAACAGTAGCGGAGACGGCTGTGTCACCTATTATGAAACATTTTGTGTGGAGAATGATAAATTAAATTGTGCTCTCTAATTCTCCACAAGAATTGTAACATCTTAGTATAAGTTTATTATTGTCACGATACTAACATTAGTTTATAAGTTATTACTATAATTTTACTAACTCTTTGGATCTATGTTGTCTGAAATAAAGTTATTTATTTATTTATTTACTCCGAGGAAATACTTATTTCTGGGAAAATATGCTGTAAAATGTGTGAAATCTGTTACAACACCCAAGTATCACTAATTAATGTTTTATATTATGAAATAACATTGATTTACAATAATGAATATTGATAGTTAACAGTAAATTAAAAAAAATATCACCTATCTAATTACCGAAATGATTTTACACAATTGTTGATTTGAAACATCAAACAATTATTCCCATCAACAGCAATAAAAAAATAATTCCACACATTAATCAAACAATTACATCGAAATATTACAATCAGATGCATGAAAACAAGGCACAATTTAATGTCCATTACCATTCTATTTGTACGAACACATTTTTAATTCAATAATTGCTCGACCAAATTACCAACTGTCAGTGTCAAATTAAACGTCATCACGTGACAAATGTCATTGTGACAGATGCTGCGAGACGCGAAGGGTAATGTGACAGGGGACTGTAGAGATGTCTGTATGTTTTTTATAAGTATTTGTTTTGCTCAATTGGTATTAAATATTTCCAAGAATTATTTCAATTGGTCTTAAATCTTACGACTTTGTAATCAGAAATTTCTTAAAGCTTGCTTTAGCTTCATAATTGGTATTTGCTCAATTTTATTCGTTATCATGACACAAAAATATGCTGTAATGTAAAATATTTTTAATGTGATATTAGAAAATTATCTTATTTTATTGCCTCGTAGTGACAAAACCTAAAGTTGTTTGTTCCATTGTCGACAATATCATAAAAATTTATTCATTTAAACACTTACTACAAATAAATAGTATTAGTGGATTTTCTCCCAGAAATGAAATTAAATAAAATGAAATGTATTTATTGGTCACGTAGGAAGGCAATTAAAGAGCTCTTATAACAAGTCAAACTTTATTTAGTGCAGATATATGAAAGCAGGTGCTTAGTAATTAAGTGGAAAAAATAATTAAATATAAATAATAATAAGCTCAAATATCAATGCGAATACTTACAAGTGCTGAATATGGAATGATGTACCTATACAAATAAATACTTTAAATTTAAATATGTAATTTATTTAACAATGCGTTGTTAAACCAATTAGTATCTATAATTTTTGTCATCCAATTTGCACAAATAAATAATTTAATGTTATTACATACACAATATCAAATACCAAAATTAATAATTGTCATTGCGATGTAAACACTGTTTGGTGTACGCATCTGGCATAGGGGTAAGAGCAATATGGCATTAACTTATTAGCTGATTGTTTCTGAATTGATGTTCCGTAATGATACACCGGGATTGATGCTATACGAGGGTGCGATGTTGTATTCATATTTGCTAGCATCTGGCGATCGCGTGACATCTTCGAAGTTATAATAGCTAGCAAGAAAATCTTCCAAACTTGAATGAGAAATGTTTTTATTTTTGTTAGTATATGTATATTTATTTAGATTTGTTCAAATTAGATTTTAAAAATACTAATTCAAAACATTTTTCTGTTTTGTTTTGGGCTTGACTTTTGATCATATGATTATGATGTCATGTCTTAATTGTTTAATCTTTCCAAATATTCTACATTAAATTTAATACATTTGATACATTTACTACCTTATTGATATTGCTTCAAACCGATAGAGATAAAACCTTCGCTATTTAGTAACGTTGCGACTTGTAGTATATATATTTACCTCTAGTAGAAATTAGATCTAGCTAGATTACAAGTCGCGTAGGATTTTAAGGTATTTTACACCTGACATATTTTTACTGAAGTATCACAAGTTTTTTTATTTGTTTATAACAATGAATGGCGAGACGAACATGTTCGCTCGCCATCCAGCGACATAAATTATCTCATTATGTACACTAGTTACTCTGGCTACAATATCCTTTAATTTGGAACAAAACAGTGCATTTACACTGCTGTTTTGCGGGAGAATAGACATTGCGGTGGTACCCAGGCCTCTCACATATGAGACCTGCCAGCAGTAAAAGCTTATGCTTATTGCTTATAACTTCAATAAAGTTATTTAAGTGATGACTAAACATAAGTTATTGCAAACACAAATGATAGGTTTGCAAAACCATACAATTACACATCGCGTGACTCCAGCAGTGTAATGGCGTTTGTAACAGCAATGTAATTTGCCTCCATCATGTTATTAATGCGAGTAATTGTCTCGGGATGAAACTGTTCATCATTGGCCCTTCATTTATTAGTATATTATTAGTATAATAATTAATAAATTAACAGCTTCACTTTCATTAATCTTCACTACATAGTATAAAACAAAGTCGCTTTCTCTGTCCCTAGTCCGTATGTCCCTTTGTATGCTTAAATCTTTAAAACTACGCAACGGATTTTGATGCGGTTTTTTTTAATAGATAGAGTGATTAAAAGAGGAAGGTTTATATGTATAATACGTACATATTATTGTAAAGAAATATATTTGTACTCGGGCGAAGCTGGGCCGGGCCGCTAATCTTATATAAATATCTTTCTATGAGCATGAGCAATACCTGCCATAATATCAAATTATAATAATACTATTCCCATCATGCCTGAGACTGCATACTATTGCTTTTTAATTTGATGGAGTATTAGCAGATCCTTATTCCGCTTTTCAAACCATGTGCTATTTTACCCCTTAGATTTTATATGACCGATGGTAGGGCAAGTAACATCAATTTTAAGATTGTTGGTACCCACATTTTATTTGTTGATCAATACCCTACTCAGATTGTACTTTAATTATAATAAGGGTCTTTGCAGTTTTTATTCTCATGGTAATACAAAGATAACATTTAACACTATAAAGTAAAACGCTTAAAATTACTTCATTCTGTATATTTCTCCTTTTTATCGGCGAATATGAATCCATTTATAAAGGAATATTCTTTTATGATCGTTTACATAAAGACACAATCTTCAAAACCAAGACAACGCTCATCCGTTTTTACATCAATCAAATTCAAAAAAATATGAATACATTCATAGCATTTAAAAAGTTTGACTGGCAGACATAAATATTATAAGCTAGTGATAAAAGGATGTAACAAAAGTAAGTGAGCAAACTGTTCTTAGATTAAGAACATAATTGATTCTCATCATCATTTATCTCTCGCGATCCCGATAAATTCTCTAAGGAATGGACGGTGTAAGCAATTAATATAATGACTGTCGTTTTAATAAGTCGCACTGACCCTTGTCCAGTCTGTCGTAGTTAAATCGGGCGCGAATATGACCTCTTTCGAGTTTCCCATCTGGTATTGTTCGGTGGAAGTGATTAGTTGCGAGCGGAAATTAGTCCTATTATTATAATGGTTGATTGTGTGCAGTATTGCTGATTGATAAGACTACAGGCCTACACATGTCCAGCAGTTGACGCGAATAGGATGATGATAATGATTATGATAATGATGAAGGCTACAGATTTTCATTAATATATTTATTTATTTATTTAATTCTTTTTTGCACTGTACAGAAACACTATGAAGATATTATACAATAAGAATAATAGTACAAGTGGCGGCCTTATCACACTAGGTAATCTCTTACAGGCAACCATGGGATGGATATACTAACAGGAGATAGAAAGGGCAGTCTAAGGCGTAAAAGAAATAATAATAATCTACAATTCTGTATCAGCCCATATACGTCCCACTGCAGGGCACAGGCCTCCTCCACAATCGACAGTGCGATTGAGAGTGGTTAGGCCATATAGTCCACCACGCTGGCCTAGTGCGGGTTGGCGGACTTACATACCATAGAAATTCTTATAAATCGCTATGGTATGCAGGTTTCCTCACGATGTTTTCCTTCACCGTTTTAGTGCATGGTGATTGACTATCAATACACACATGACTCCGAAAAGTCAGAGGTGTGCCCTGGGATTCGAACCCGCGACCACCGTGATCATGTGGGCAGCCGCGTCTAGTCCGTTTACCAACAGGCCACCACGCACTTCTAATAATCTACAATTAATAACTAAAAATTAAAATATAACATAAACACACAAAATATATATAAATATCCATATACATACACATATACAAACATACCTATAATACATACATATACATAAACTATTATATACCAAGAAGAGAATGGACAAACTATTTTCAGCTACACTCTTGTTGTGAGAGGAAATGTTCTTTGACCTTTCTTTTAAATGACGACAGTGTTTCAGCCAGTCGCAACTCAGCTGGTAGAGAGTTTCACAGTCGGACAGCTTGGACAGTAAATGATTTGTCCATGAATACTGTGGAGTGCAAGGGCATTCTTAGTTTCAAGTTCTCCGACGACCTCAAGGATCTTGAAAGCGAATCATGGAGAAAGACGAAACGATCTTTAAGATACGAAGGCGTTAGAGGATATATTTTTTTTATTAAACTTCTTACAGTAAAATTGTAAAGGCGTATCTAATGCCTTTGGCATTTTCTACAAGTCACCTTGTATTGTGATATATCGCAATTGAATTGGGAGTCTACATAATTACTACCACAAGTATTTTTTTCGGGCCTGGGTGTTTGTGAGATGGTAAAGTGTCCCGTAATTCCTAATGCCCACGATACAAGATTTGATCTTAGTGTGGAGTCAGGACTATGGATGTGACTTTTGGGTGTTATCTATTTATTCAGTTATTTACATAAAACTAAGATTTTATAAGAAACTTGGTTTAGATCATGTTATATTGTGTAAATTAAATAAAGCATGTTTACTACAATAAATATAAAAAAATATTTAAAAAAAAGTAAATTATTTCAAATGCCAATGTTTATTTATACACAACAACTAGAATGCATGTACTTTTCATATTTCTTTCCAATTAAATTAAGAATTACAGATACTTCGTTTTAAAATTATAATTAAGCCAAGAATTATTCTACATATTAGCATTATTTTTGCACCACATTCTTAATGCTTACAGCATAAGCGAATAAAACGCAGCACTTAAAGTAATTACATTGCGGAAAAGGTTAGAGCAATACCGAGGTTTGTCCTGCACAGGATGATGTTTTAAATAATAGATTTAACTGGCGCACAGTTCGACGTCGATGTAAAATGGAATGAAAGAAATTCGTTTATTTGTCGTGTATGCAATGAAATAGATCTTATGACAAGTCAGTTTATAGAACGTACAGGTACCAGGTAAAGAATCTTGTAAGAAAACTATACAAAAACTGTGGATGTAAGTCTATACCGGACCATAATTAAATCGAGTTAGCAAATTTAATATCAGATCATGTACGTACGATTGTAGGTTCTAATATTTTTCTGTTCTTCTTTCTGCTCGGCCATAAATCCATCAGGCTTCTTAGCCTGATGATGGAGATGGAAGTCAAAACCTGTGATTAGAATTGCGTAACAAATTTTGTTTTACGAGGTCTGCCGAATCTTACCAGCTAACAGGAGATTTAAGATCCATGATTTGTCCACTGTTTTCTAACACATGAGAAAACTAAATGAGAGAACCAATCAAATCATTTCCTAAGGCATTCAAGATACTATCAATATTCATAACTATGACATGAAATAAAATGTATTTATTGGTCACGCAGGTCAATTATGGCTACTACCAAATACTACTTGAAACAAAATTTTAATCAACACCAACTAAAATATCCAAACATTTCCGCTCATAACAATTCTAAATAAGGCTTCGTGTTCCAACAATATTAAATTCCCCGTTTACTAATACTGAAAGTTGTCTGAGCGTTTTCTAAAACTTTAACTGGTTAATTAAACGCCACTCGGCTGTTTCGTATTTATTTTGTTCTCGTTCCGTACAATTTTCACATGTGCTCGTTGAAATTAAATAAATTGGATATGTGTACGTTTCTGTTGTTCTACATGGGAATATTGTTTAGCGAAATGCACGTGTAATTTAATGCTTTTGTGGAAATGTTTGGTTATTTTTAATATGGAAGATGGGAAAGCTTTGTGTAAAACAAGTAGCTTATGTTTTGACTACGATAAATTATATTCTTAAGTAAATGTTCTTTGAGCACAGAATGTGTAGTATAACGAGATATTATACTCTTTCATTAGTCGATGCTTTATCTTGGTAGTACTGTTTATCATTAGGTGCATTGCAGATCCTTCGTTGAACCAGACTGATAAATTATATTTTATCGATCTTATAATATGACACAACGTATGTCTGTCTGTATCAGCCCATATACTTCCCACTGCAGGGCACGGGCCTACTTTACAATCGAGAATACGATTGAGAGTGGTTAGGCCATATAGTCCATCACGCTGGCCTAGTGCGGGTTGGCATAACGTATGTATTAGTTTAATATTTGTATCATATATTTATATGTTTTGTTTATTTTTATATATATTTCCTTCTAATAAGTATTGTGATAAGTTACGCACACACAATAAAACCCACTTCTAAATTTTCTTTAATGTCCTATTCTATTGCTTATGGTTTTCTGGACGATATCACTATTAGCGATAAGACCGCCAATTGTTTACTATATTTTGTAAAGTTTTATTATTTTTTGTTATGTGGTGTTCAATAAAGCGTTGTGTATCTATATCAGAATCTCTAAAAAAAAATGTTTTCAGGACACGACTTTGACTACCGCCCAAACATCTCTTAAAGAAACCTATTCAACAAGTATCTTTAACTTATTTTTTATTACGTGGGGCAATGTTGATTCGATTTTGGCTGAAAGAATGAAGAATGGTTTCCAGTAAGCTATTATTATTTCAACAATATGAACTGTGAAAAATTCATCTTGGAATCATGGGTTGGAACAAGTTTTACAATTTTAAAATGAATAATTAATAAATAGCACCCAACAGTTACATACATAGTCCTGATCTCACTCTAAGATCCAGTCTTGTGTCGTGGGTATCAGAAAGTACGAGAGACTTTTCGGTCTCACAAACACCCAGACCCGAAAGAAATGTTTGTAGGCCGCATAAACATTTCTCTCGGTGCGGGGATCGAACCCGCGGCCTCTCGTTTCTCAGGCGGGTCTAATCTAACTGCGCCACGGAGGCTGTCAAAATTATGTTCTTAAAAAATGCTTTTGGGCGATAATGACTGCAAGCTCAATAAATCTCTTAGCACTATGAAGATATGTAGGATAAATAAGCACATAATAATATCACATTATCTCACTAATATAAACGAACAGCCCGTATAAAACCATCATTCTCCCGGGAGGTATTACCGCGGGCGTCCGATCGCGATTTTTTTGCCGTAAATCTAATTTATTTGTATTAGTTAATGACTTATACACGTACTCGTTTCCTGCAGTAACTCTTTCCGTCAGATTTTGTGGGATTGTGTAGTTTTGATACTTGAAATATATACATATTTTTTATATTTGTTTAAAAATGAATTTTCCACCATCGTTTTCTAATGGGTTGTAAATATGTCATCAACCTAAAATGAATGTACTTCATATTATATCCGATTTTTTTTCTTTCTGCAATAATTAATTCTAATATTTAAAAATTGATAATTTAAACCATGATGACATTAACGCAGCCTATTTTAGTCAAACCCAGCAATGAGGTTCAGGTATACACTACCTGACAGTACACTTATGATTTATATAATATTATTTTATTTATTATGATGATGCAGCAGCAGCATTAGCAGTGGATGTCCAATGGCTTGAAAGAGATAAAAAGAGACGATATTATGACTTTTAATTCGTTTCAATAAAGTCTAAGATTTGAAACCTGCTGTTATAGCTACAGCAAACTGACATTAATTATTATATTATGTTAAAGAAACAATATTTACTCAAGATTTTGTCGTTTGTTGCACTACTGAACATAGACCTCTTACAATGATATCCACAACGCCCTGTTGGAAGCAGTCTGCATTCAGCGACCAATAATATTTACTCAAGATTTTATCGTTCATTCGGTCGTTTCAGACACAGGAGTCCATTGCTGAATATAGGCCTTTCCTAATGATCTACACGACGACCTGCTGGAAGTGGCTTGCATTCAGCTACTTCGTGCAACTATAACCAGGTCGTCCGTCCACCTTATAGGCGTCCATCTGTCACTGCACTTGCCTTTACGTGAACTCCACTCCACCTTTATCTACAAACGATTTCTCGACGATATTTATTATAAATCTCCAAGTATCAAAACCACTCAATCCCTTTATTCCACTAAGTGTCAGTAGAAGCGTATTGCGGACCAATTATTTTAAGTTTTGTTCCGTGTCCGGACATTTCGCGGTTTGGCCGGTGTCCATTAAACAAATGCCGCGACCGTCCGTCCGTTCGGAATTTTAAAAGCTATTAAACCCGATTGAACTTTTATGCCCTTTAGTAAACGCAGATTTATTTCCATTTGTCTTGTATTTAGATGTTTTGAAATATTTTGTGGCATTATAGATTTTTATGAATTGAATGGTTTTTTTCCAATTTACCGCTACTTTTATTTATATTTTGGGTACCAGAGAAAATATTATGTAGGTTACGATACATGAACTCAGTTATATTTATATTTATTCATATGTATAAAATATGATTATCTTTCTTCGGCAAAATAATTTCATACATAATATTGAAAGTTATTTTGTCAATCAGCTGATATTTTGATTTTGACACTTCGATCAAGGATTTTAGTTAAGAATAAAATATCGTAGTACAATGACCTTACAGTGATAAGGACAACTATAGGAAATATGCATGCACTACAATGGACGCAATTTAAAATAAAATCGATCACCTTAATATTGTAACACAATAACAGCACCCATAATTATTCAAACAATAAAACGACTTCTGACCTCAAAAAACTAACAATAATTAGCTAATGTTAATTTCTCGTCAAAAACATACTCCACCCTATTAGTCAAAGTGGTTAGAATAAAAAAATCGCGAAACCATTCACGTAAAGAACAATAACATCAAAAGCCCTTTAGACGACATGTGGCCCTTAAGTGGCGGTGACAATAATACAAATAAAGTTACGTTTCATAAGTACAAAAATTTCATTAATTTCCTCTCGTGTGTACCCTTAACCAAATCGAATACCACACGAATCTTAATATTATTGTCACATAAATAGAGTTGCAAATCAAATGACGCTGCACCAGCACTCTCGGTACAGTCAATGAAATAAACCCATATTCAAAAGAGGGTGGCTATCGGTTAAAACGTATGTAATTATTGAATCGTGGCACGCTTTAAAACAGTCCAAGCGTGTAGAGTTTAATGAATTTAGGCGAGTGAACGAATACAATCAAGTATTAGATCGGGCGAAAACTTTACAGATGAGGTTGCCGTGTTTTGTTAATGCCAAATTGATTTGTAATTGGATTTGGTGATCTTTAAGTGATTCATGAATTAGGTGAATATTTTGAAGCCAGTGAATGATATTTATTTTTGAGCTATTTGTGGTCAAGCATTAATGGTCTATAGTCTATGTCTATGGTATAGGTCTCTCATATTTGAAAGGCCACCTGGATAGGTAGGTTTCTCCCGTCAAACAGCAGTGTACTGTGTAAATGCACTGTTGCGTTAAAATTTGAAGGACATTGTAGCTAGAGTAACTACTGGACATATTGAGACTGATCATATTATGTCTCAGGATAGTGAGCGCAATAAAATGCCAAGCATTGCTTTATAATTCATGGTGTTGCTTGATTTTGCTATTGTTCATGAGCGTTCGTATTGCTTACCATCAGGCAAACAGAACGCTGGTCTAGCCATTCTGTGAGTTAAAACAAAATAGATAAGTCATTAAAAGGAAAAACGATGGAATGTGATATTCTAAGGGTTATATGAATTAATGTGCTCCGTTCTTTTAGCACTAAATGTTTGATTAAATTTTCATTAGCTATATAAAAAATGCATTTAGCTTTGGTGCCTTGTTTTGCATGAGCAAGTGCATTATTGAATGCAGTATTGCCTTTAATACACATAGCATTATAGGATTTTAAATTTATAAGTAAGTTAATATTTAAAAACTGTGTTTTAATATAATTAAAAATATAATTAATACTTACACTTCAGAAAACAAATCAAAAACGCTCAATTCCCCTACGAATTACGATAAATCCACACAACACCAATAAAATAATTGAACAAAAACATTCTCACGACTTCCAAAACCCGTCGTATTATAATGTAAATTTGACAGACAATCAAAACTACGCCACGCTCCGACACCAGAAAAACAGATAACAACAAAACGTAAGAAAATAACAACAAAAGTGTCAGTCGCACATCAAACACACAAAAAACACACACAAACACACACACGCACACACAGTGGGTAAATGAGTGAATAAAGTGCGTTAAGAGTGAATTGTGTAAAAACAAACGCATGCCCCGACTACTGTTTCGCGATGGCTTTGACAAAATCGGGTACGAATCTAATGTACGTAAATGGAAGACGTAGGAGCGCGGATTAAGGTATCTATGGAGCTGTTATTATTATTTAGTTTTTATGTTAAGTGTGATTTGTCCATTTCGATTGTGATTGTTATAATATCTAGTACTAAAATTATCGAGAAAGCAGTACCTAGTTCATTTAACTGAAGTCTGGAGTCCGGACTACCAAATATAATATCACTGTAGAAAGCCATAGCATACGCAACTAGCGTTTTGAAATTGGGTTGGGGTTATGAGAGTATTTTTAATTAATTACCTATTGATTAGACCATGGTATTCCACCAGTGGGTTGACCAAAACCCTTTCTGCCGAGAGTATAGAAATACGGCAGACTGCCGGTCACAATATTCAATGCTCGACCATTCCGCAGCTTGGTTAAATATCAGTTCCTAATGTATTTTGAATAGTACTCTATTTTATTTTTATATTCAAGTAAATTGCACCTAAATGTGTGATTAAGCCTCAATATTCCCGGACCTCGAGGGGTAGACCAAAGAAGCGCTGGCTAGATGTCGTCAAGGAAGATATGAGGGTCAATGGCCTAACTTTTGAGGATGCCGAAGATCGGTCAGAATGGAGAATTAGCCAACCGGGCATAACGCCAGCCAGGTACAGAAAGGAGAAGAAGATACTAGTAAATTGTACTAAAAAAATATAAAACAAAATCGAGTCCACATATTTTTTTAGAGCAACACATCAATTTTCCGGTGCCCATCACGCTACGTCCACGTGTCGGTCGCGTGTCGTGTCCGTCGGCCCGCGCTCGTCTCGTTCCTTTGTTTTTTGATGGGGTGTCACCCGCGGTGGGATTTGTACGGGTTTGATAGTTTTATTATTTTTTGTTTTTGATTTTTTTGTGACTTATATTGTAATTAGTGGCGGAATGTATAGTTTGTGTATTGGATTTACTTTGTGTTTTAGCTGAAATATTTTCTAAGCATAGCTTTAAAATGAATATCTGTTTCACTTTTCTGATATTTACAAAACATATGGTTGGATTTTTGTTCAAGTAATGTATGTTGTTTATTTTTTAATTTGAGGACTTTCACGAATTTCACATAAAAACGAAGCGTAGGCGAAGCAAGGCTTTAATTATTTTTGTAACCAATAACATATTCACCAACCTCGTTCAAATATCTGATCTGTTTAAGAATAATTTGTCCCATTTTCCTCACTTAGAACGCAAATCTGGACGAGGAGCAACTAGATATTCATCAATTAATGAACGGATTTTAGAAGACCATCCATCCATCCATCCATCCATCAGCCAAAGGAAGTCCACTGCTGAACATAGGCCTCCCCCAATGATTTCCACAGAGACCTGTTGGAGGCAGCCTGTGTCCAGCGACGTCCCGCGACCTTTACCAGGTCGTCGGACCATCTTGTTGGTGGACGTCCTACGCTGCGCTTTCCGCTACTTTTAGAAGACCGATGCCTGAATTTGCAGGCCATTAGGGCTATAATCCTTCGCGGCTTTCGTAATAACGTAGATCGATGGTCATACGTGATGTCTGAGGCAGTCTAGGTTTACTAAATACAGTTACAAATATTGATGTTTATTTACACTATAATTATCATTCCAGAACATTGATTTGAAAATATTGTGCATATTTTTTCAGATATAATTTTTGGGATATATTCACTGTTTGTTGTATGTGGATTGGTGGACCCATAGCATATTGATGAAATAGGCACATGTAATGCAAATAAAAATTGAGCAAAATAAGCGAAAGGTAACACAGTAATTCCTAAACAAATAATGTAATCTCTTTTATTTTTAAAGATGCTATGGTACGAAATGCATAAATTATGATTTTACCCAACAACTATGGATTTTTAACCGAAAAATGACGGAGTTAAGTAATCATAAAAAAAGATTGTCGATTTCTTTTTTTGTATGTAAAATTTTTAGGCGCATTGTTTTTGTAATCACAATAACTAGCACCCGTCTTCGTTTTCGGTAGCAGTCTTGATATACCTTGTATAATTACTCAGAGGAAAACGCATTTTTATTTCTAACATATTTATTGGATGTAATTTCAATTTATTTCCGCAAACGTTGTCGCACATAGCCGCAGGTTACGTCCCACATAAACGACTCTCCCATAACTAATAGAATAACAATTCAAAACATCAATACGCAAACACGCCTTTCAGATTTGATGAATACGTAATGGGTTCCTTACAATATTATTGAGATTATACTTGTAAAGGGAAATTTAAAACTACGATAAAAAATTAGGAGTCATTAATTTAATGAAAATAATATAATGGACGATTCACTGTTGGGTACTCGCTTATTTTATAATAAGACGGATTCAGGCTTTAGCCCATTATTTTTGATTAGAAAAGCCTGAACTTTTTTTTTTTTTTTTTACTTATTATCGCTACATTTGTACTATTGGTAGGTCTCATAATATGTTAGAAGCGGTTTGGGTAGGTATCACCCCGATGTCTTTTTCTCCCGCCAAATAACAGTAAATGCACGGCTATGTTCCGGTTTGGTTTCTATCTTATGTTTCTGGATGGCGAGCGCAGTGAAACGCCAAGCATTGCTTTTGACTTTATGAGGTTGTTTGGTTTTGCTACTGTCCATGAGCGACCGCATGGTTTGCCAACAGGCGAACGGCACGACAATCTCGTCTATTATTGCAAAAAATAGCATTTTGTTAATATAAATGTAAATATCAAAATGACTTTTTGAATTATTAAAAAATTTTTTTCTTTCTATCCAAATGAAAGTTCTAGAACTTGACTATTCGTACTTTCACGTTTATATGGTGTTATTCGTAGGCAAGTCTACAGACCGACTTAGTTTTAGGAGTAATTGTCTTGCATCATATGTTTGATCTGTTGGACTTTCCATTCCAAAAATCCCTTGCAGATCTCTAAAAAAATTCAAAACTCTTCCCGCGCCCCGCTGAACAATGTTTTATTCATTACTCACTTCCAAATAATTGTTATTGTTAACATTTTGTTCGAAACGTCCCGGGGCGATCGCGTGGCGATGCGTTTAACACAACTCCAGTTAATATTTGTAAATTAGCGCATTAGGGGTCGCTAAATTGCTCGTGGGAAATTTGCTGGATTTTTTAAAGTTTCTTTTTCATATTTATTTTTAATTCTATCGCATTGCAGGCGAAAGGTCTCTTTCCCAAGTTAATATGGCCAATTTGTGAAGTTGATGACAAAAATCGCAAAAAAAAACAATAACTTTCCCCAAACTACACAATAAAAAGAACTAGTCGGTTCATTCGATATTTATGTGGATTTTCCCAGATTTGATAAATAGTATATATGTAGTGTCCCATACAATGTACAAAACATTTCCATATTACATAATTACAATAAAATTACACATAAATTCTAATAACGAGGATTTTCAATACCATCAATAATACCTATGGAGTGGTATTAGAATCAACCCTCAAACGCGAGCGTTCGGTCCGATAGGCCCTGGACATCAAAACAAACATCGGCGGTCACGTGGCCATAGAACAAACACCGACAAATTGCCGCTGAAGTACGGAATATGTCAATTATAATTAATAGGGAGAGCGAGTGAGATTATTGGTATCGTATTGTCCAGATTCTGTATAGTGGACGTTAACAAGAATCTTTGCCGTTTACGAGGGCTTAGGCATTGTTGTGTGTTTGGGGGTATTTTGTACCATTACAAGATGTTTTGTTGTTTCATGCATGGGTTGTTCTGAAGAGAGATATACGGATATTTCTCAAAATTAGTATTTCGGGTGAGAATATTATTCCGAAACAATATACAAATCTTCGAAGTCTTTTGGGAATGAAATATTATGATGAATGTAACGAAAATCATAATAATTTTAGACTGTAACTAACACAGCCAGTTGAAAAACGCACAGTTTTGACAGCCTTCGTGGCGCAGTTGGTCTGACGCCGGTTGTGAAACGTGAGGTCCTGGATTCGATCCTTGCTTTGAGACAAATATTTGTGTAATCCATAGATATTTGTTTTGGGTCTGGGAGTTTGTAAGACCGAAATGTCTCTAGTTAGTCTGAAATCAGCCCGCTGAGTTTGTTCTTCGGGTCTTCTCAGTCAGGGCCGCGTTGGATCCGGCAGTAAGCCTAAACATACGGGACGTTTCGGAAATACTTATGGTCGTTGTCTTAAGTTGGACCCAAAACAAGCCCACTGAGTCTTATTCAGTGGATATACTCAAGACTGGGTCGCGTCGCGTAGTTCCAGTGTAAGTAAGTGTAAGCTCACTGAGTTTGATTCGCCGGGTCTTCTCAGAAAGGACCGCGTTGGATCCTGTGGTAACTATAAACGGTTACGCACCGTTGTAATAATATTCATGGTCCACTAATAATTTAATTTAATTTGACTAACGTAAATAATGTATTTCTTTGACAAATAAATTACCATAAAGTAATAACTAATACTTTAAATAAAATATGAATAAAAACTAAATAAATAAATAAAACTAAAATTAATTGAAAAATAAATAAATTTAATAAATAAATTGATTAAAGCGAGAAATTAAAATAAGTAATACTAAGTATAGAAAATAAATTGTATATAGAGATTACGTTCTATGTGTATTGACTTGTCATAAGACCTCTTAAATTGCCTACGTGACCAATAAATACATTTCATTTTATTTCATTTCGGTCTAGCTCGAGTAGTGCCCGATACTCATGACACAAGACTCGATCTTAGTGTGGGGTTAGGACTATGTATCTGATTATTGGGTGTATTTATTTATTTAACTAAACCATCACAGTTCCTTCTATCTAGCGAGTGTATATTCAATTCATAGGTTTTCTCAATAACTATACGGCATATACCATTGTATACTCAATCAGTTGTTTCATTGGCAGTAGTTGAAACGGTTATTTGATAAATTACATTTTATTTTTAATTTATTAATCGGTATGATCTTAGGTTACCTTTTCAACTGGTTCTTTATTCCCGTTTTTGTACGTGACACTACCTTGAACTTCTAAAAAAATTCACACATGTGAACCCAACAGCGTAGTTCCAATATCTGCCACAAAATTATATCCAAGTACATATTATGCGACACAATAAAACGTAAATATTCCACCCATACATTTGTTAATTTCTATTCTATCGATAATATCGTAACACAATCACAATACTCGGTCCATTGTCACCAAACACACAACCCTTGAGCAGTCAAGCACCTCATCAAAGACAATATTTGTTGAGGACAGCGGCGTCCCTCTCTCAACCGTCGCAACACGTGTCTAATTCGTGGGAAATTACGTTCCAATATTTCGAGAACACTTGAAAACTTTGACGTGTGAATCGTGAATTGGAACAAGAATGCGACGGGTCTAATTGACCCCACTAACCGTTTTAGTGTTAAGTTTATATTATTGATAATTGAGCCGTGAAATTTAAGCACTTCTGGTAGGAATATTTTAGTATTATATAATTTGAGAACAACACTTTAGCCTCAGCTTAATGATGGGTAATTTATGCCTGAAAGGTACAATATATAACTTGTAACACTTTTGCTGGCTTTACGTTCCGGTCAATAAGACCAGGGTCTATTATGCCATAATATTCCATCAACCCTTTTAAAACGTCTCTTCTGAACAGGGTTTCATAAACGTTGATATTGACTTTCCCATATGTACTGTTGGCCTCATTTCAGCAATTACTGACGGAATGATAAGAGGTACGTATAAAATCATCAAAATAATACATTGGTACACGTGAATAGCTTCTGATCTAAGTCAAATATCATTCGATATTCTTCTTCTTCTTCTCTTACTCATAGCTCAGATTTTACTCATTCTTCCTTCTCTATCCAATCTATCCTCTCTGGAACGCACTCCCTCTGGAAATTAGGGCATCTTTTTGCCTGAATGCCTCAAGCATTAAATCCGACTTTATACAATATTGTATATCAAGCATAAATAAAAAGAATATACGAAGAACTTATGAATGTAATAAACACAGACACCAAAAATACATTAACTACAATTTAAATTCACAATACTAGACAAAACAACAAAAACGCCCATGTAAATGTAACAGCAAGACAGTTTCCAAATAATATATTCAGCGGACGTTTATCTTAGTACAAACTCGCATGCCTTATTAAGCCGTGCACACCGCTGCAAACGGAAACCCTCGGGCTGTGACGTCGATCTGCAAGATACTAATCCGGCTCTGACGCGTATATGCTAATAATAACACGGATGTATAGACTATTGGGAAATATGTGTAATTTGTGTAAGTTATATTCTTTAATTGAACTTTTTCTTTATTGAGATAAATATGATATGATATTTATGGCGTGACTAGCTTGACATTTGCTTCTTCTTTCGATACGCCAGCTCATGGGAAGTAGCAAAACCAAACAATATTATCGAATGAAACAAAAGTATGGTCTACGAGTATATCTCATGATAGTTGTATATGAGAACGCGCTATCACACCAGTAGAACCTGAATTTGTACTGTAGCTTTTTAAATTATACTCAGGCTCTTCCATTTATAAATAGTTACATATATAACTAAAACTCTAAAATATACCTTTTACTTCCCTGATTAGTATTAAGTTAGCATTGGTATGGAATTGTTTTTATAGCTGCAATCCAGCAAAAGAGCAAAGAGATCATAGATGTATTACTGCAAAATCACAACGTGATGGGAACTGGTAGGAAAAAAGTGGGAAGAGAAAAGGGATATTGGGCATCTTGCAACGAAAAAAACTCACCGAAAGAAACGCTACAGCAAAGCTATCGCTTGACGTCGATCTTCTGCAAGATAGAAGTACCGCCCCGGACAAACCTGCCCATTGATGCATGGCTCTATCACATTAAATCCTGTCAATTATGCCTCTTTTATCACATTTTAATTGCAAATCAAAATACATTAAAAGCCTCTTCAATACACCCTAAATCTGAGTTAGTATTCCAACAGAAGCTACGGTCAATTTCTGAGTGAAGTTATCTCTAATATCGTCGGCTTATCTGTTCTGGCTATTTGTAGCTCGGTGCGTATTGCAGCAAACTTAGTTTTGGATATAATTCTGTGTTTGCTGCCTTGTCTGATGTTCGAATTATGAATCAGATTTGCTTGCAGATTTGTAATTTTAATATCATTATGTCCAGCAGTTATGGCTACAATGTCCTTCAAACCGGAACACAGAAGTGGATTTAATGGCGTGCATTAAGAAGGAGAAATATATCTTGCGGTGGTACCTACCCAGGTGGCCTCTTAAATATGAGAGTCTTAAAACCAGTAAAACAACAAAAAAATATTGTATTAATCATTATAAACTCAATGGTAGCCTGTGTATATCGAAATTTCTAAGACAAAGACAGGTACGAATCCAATTTTAGTCAATTTTATGAGGTTTTGAGAAGTCCTACCTAATTTCTTTGCCTGAAAAGAGACAAGCATCTAAGTAGAAAATTAAAGTATCCTTAGACGAAGATTCGATTGCATAGACGCCTCTCGGGGCAGAAGCACTTTCTCACAGAAACAATGAACCGACATTGCTGCCACGTTTCTATCGGTGAGTGAGATTGCTGGGTGTCCAATACCCCTTTTCTCTTCGCATTGTTTTTGCTTCACATCCCCCCCCCCCCCCACTCCCCAATGTTACGGTTCGGCAACACATCTATGATCCAAGCGTTGTGAATGTTCATGGGCAGCAGCGATCACTTACCATCAGGTAACCTGTATGCTCTTTTGCTATACCTAAGCAAAAAGAAACTCCTGTCAAGTGTTTCACAGTCATCAAAATTTAAAAAAATATCCAGGGTATATCAAGACTGCTACAGAAAACGAAGCCGGGTGGTAGTTTAAGCGACTTCAGACACAATGCACAGAAAAAGTTGCAAAAAAGAGACAATTTTTTTTTTGTTATTTTTTTCCTATGAACATATTTGCGTGGTAAATACATTTTTTCTAAAATAATACTGTATACCCTTTTATTCATAAATAATCTAAGGTATAAAAGTGTTTAAATTATTATATTAGCAAAAACTACAGATTTACCACCCAAAAACGAAGATATTTAAAAAAATCATAAAAAATAATTGTTGCGTTTCTTTGCGAAATTTTTAGTTGCATATTTTGTAGTCACTAAAACTACCACCCGGCTTCGTTTTCGGTAGCAGTCTTGAGATACCCAGTATACGATATTGCGATTAATTTTGCAATTCTGATATACTATATATAAATATTTGTTGATTAGATTTTATGATTAGCTAAAATATATATTATCGTTATGAGTGGCACAAGATTGATTGGATCATTAATAGTTATTTACTTAGCAACAATGGAGATATGAAATAAACCGGGAAATCCCTTCAATACGAGTTTATTAATTGGAAAAAAATTAGAGAACATTTAGTAGATTACTTAGAGGGAAGTCCTTAGGTATTTTTACTTACGATCTGATATTTGAAATATTATATCTTACAGAGTTCTACAAATACTTTATAGAATCATATAACAAATGAAATAAAATATTTTACCCCAAAACTGATTTGCATTGTCCAAGTTTTAGTTCTTTTCCACAAAAAAAATGAAAAGACCCGTAACCTTTACAAAGTCGAGAACAGAAAACATCGACCCCTGTATTGGAATATCTGAAAAATGCAAGCAGTACATTTCTCGCCGATATCCAACCCTTCCCTGCAGCGGTAATTGCGAGCGACATAGAGTTGTAAAAATTTACAACTCGCATCCGCAGAACTAAAGGCCATTGTGATGTCGATGTACAACCGCGGTCGGTCCTGGGTGGTACTGTGGTTCTCAAAGTTTACAGATATTTAAGCCGTAAATGTGATGATCTGATGACAGATGACGTTTTTACTTTTACATATTTATTTTATTTCTATTTATCACTACATAGTATAAAACAAAGTCACTTTCTCTGTCCCTATGTTCTTATGTCCCTTTGTATGCTTAAGTCTTTAAAACTACGCAACGGATTTTGATGCGTATTTTTTTAATAGATAGAGTGATTCAAGAGGAAGGTTTATGTCTATAATACGTGCATATTATTGTAGAGAATTCTATATGCACCCGGGCGAAGCTGGGCCGGCCGGGCCGCTAGTTTATAATAAGCATACAGCGTATGCCAAAGCGTTTATGGTAGATATATATTATGATAGATAAGTATATAATAATAAATAAATAATAATTTAAAACAAAAAGAGAGGTACACTTGAAAATTGAAGAGGACTCGTGTGCTTAGCCTACGTGAAGTATAGACAATATTTATTTCTTATCATCAGTGACAAGTAATTTAGGCTTACCTAGTGGGTTTTTACATTTAGATGAATGAACTTGACGTTTTAAATGTTGATCACATGTAACAAACATTTAAGGTAGCAATCTGTGGTATGGTTTACTTGTACTTAATGTCTTTTTCCCCTCTCTCTCTCTTCAGCCATGAGAATTCCAGCGCTGAAAAGAGTCCTTCTCAAATCCTTCAATTACAAACTGAATCCAAATATCAATAAAAGTCGAATAATATTCAACCACATTGAGAAACACCGACTTCACAAACCTAAAACAGTTTAAGCTCACGTTAACGACATCGATAAATGCGGACTAATGCGGTTTTTAACGAACCACCGACCAGCATCGGAAATTTTATAGTATTTGTCTACCGGGTATAAAACGCACCTAGGACGGGTTAAATATAATTGTCGCGTCAATATTATAGACAGCCATATTGTAACAACTTTTCTTAGTCGCATAGGCTTATTTTATTTTTATTTTACCAATTACGGAAAACTTACAGCTAGAGTGCATAATAACGTGGACACATAATATTACTACTACTTTTACTTTACCATTACATCACTTTAAATTTATACAAAATTTATTTCAAGGAAAGACAACTTGTACACAGATTGGACTTTTAGTACTTGACATCATTAGAATTCGCTCCATATTGTAATGGCTTAAACCCAATGATATATTATTATTAAAACATCATTGCTTAAACCCCATTCACACGGGGAAAGTTTATCTCCGGATTTCAATCGAGAATCATATGCAATTACCGCATTTATTAATTGCTTTACAAATATCGTATTTTGGCAATTGTTAACACGATGCAACTTTTTTATATCTTGACGTTAATCTTATCTTCGAGGCGAGAAACTATCTCGAGAGAGAGCTTTATAAGTAGTGGATGTGTGAGGGAAGGAGGGGATAGCCTCTCATCCTAATATAAAATACTCAGCAGCCATAAACAAGTAGTAAATGAATCCATGTACTGAACCCTTCACTTTCCAACATTCGGAAGTCAATTGGCGATATCGTAAAAGTTTACGAGTGACTTCCTTGTAGTTAATGCCGTGCAGACATATTGTATGCTAGAAATTTATTAACCTATGTTCCTGCTGAGTTATTTCATTATTTTTTTATGCTAGTAAAGTGTTCATGCGTCTAGACTAGTTAGAGAAGATAAAATAAAAAAATATACACATAAATTCAGATTAATTAAGTCTTGTGTCGTGGGTATCAGAAACTACTCAATTTTTTACGCCCAAATACTGGAACTCAACTTAAACATAAATGGTGCTTAGCTACGTTAATCCCGATTAAATGTGCTGGCTAAGTGGTCCATTCGCTGTTAAGAGCAACTTAATATTTGAATGGCGTTCCAGTATTCGGTTGTTAGTCTCACAAACACCCAGACCTGATACAAATACTTGTAGGGCTCACAAACATTTGTCTTGGTATGTGGATCGAACTCACGGCCTCTCTTTTCACAGCCAGCGTGTTATTTTTTTATTATAGTGACTACATTGCACCTGATGGTAAACGCAAATGCTGTTCAGGCAGAGTAACAATTGGCATCAGACGGCAGTCCCATGTCAATAAATAAAATTATGCCCGCCTGCTAAGATGCCACTTCACACTACGTCTAACCACCTGCGCCACAAAGCTGTCTTTATCTTTATAAATTAGTTTCAAGAAGCGTGTGTTTTAAAAAAGAAAGAATCGTATATACCTCTTTAACATAAGATCACTACTATAATTTCCAAGCCAAGCAAAAATCTATACTAATATTATAAAGCTGCAGAGTTTGTTTGTTTGTTTGTTTAAACGCGCTAATCTCTGGAACTACTGGTCCGATTTGAATGATTATTTCAGTGTTGGGTAGTCCATTTATCGAGGAAGGCTATAAGCTATATCATCACGCTATGACCTATAGGACGAAAGCAGTAGTGATATTTCTAGCATATACGAGGAAATTTTGTTCGTTTTTCGTGGTCCAATTGGTCGATATTCTAAACTGATAGTCAGAATTAAACATTTTGACCGCGATTTTAAAACGTGTATGCACCCGGGCGGAGCCGGGCCCGACCGCTAGTACAGAAATAAAACTAAGTAATGAAGGCGGATAATTTTTATTGACACCACATTGTTAGCATTAAAAGAGTTCAGGTTTTAGAGTTGAGAAAAACGAAGGAAGTGCTTCTAGCGTACACAGCCGGGTGTCCTGCTTGACATCCATCTCGGTGACCGAAGGATGTGATACCAATCTGAAAAAATAATATAGTTTAGCAATAATTGTCACTAACGGTAGTCGATACAGCAAATTAATTTCAATTCCGCTTCCATAGGAACTTGATTCTTCGGGACTTTTTTATTTTTCTGCGTGTTCATTTGCTTCTGTTTTATGAGCGGTGACATACCCATCTCAATCCGATGGAAGTCTAGAATGTCGTCACTTATTATCAAGCGCATTAAATTCACTTTGATATGATAATAATAATAATCCGACCGATTACGGCCATGGCGACCACTTCGACCCCTTATAGGGCTTGGCGCTGATGCGCTCGGAGATGGCTTATACCGGGTATATCAAGACTGCTACCGAAAACGAAGCCGGGTGGTAGTTTCAGTGGCTACAAACACAATGCAATTAAAAATTTCGCATAGAAACGCGACAATTATTTTTTATGATTTTTTAAATATCGTCGTTTTTGGGTGGTAAATCCATAGTTTTTGCTAAAATAATAATTTAAACTCTTTTATACCTTAGAGTATTTATAAATAAAAGGGCATACACTATTATTTTAGGAAAATATGTATTTACCACCCAAATATGGCCATAGGAAAAAAAATAACAAAAAAAAATTGTCACTTTTTTTTGCAACTTTTTCTGTTGCATTGTGTCTGAAGTCGCTTAAACTACCACCCGGCTTCGTTTTCGGTAGCAGTCTTGATATACCCTGTATAGCCGATTTTCGCAACAAACTCCCTTGCACAAAGTGGGCATGTGAGCTTACCGCTTTCATAATTGAAGTGAATAGCGGCGAGCGGACGGGCTTTAAGCTCATCGCGCTTGGCGTCGAGGTCAGCTAAACGCTGTTCCTCAAATACGCGAATTCGCTTCTTCACCATCTCGCGCCACTCCGGTCGTTGTGTTGCCAAACTCTCCCAGCGAGAGGGCTCTATATTGCATCTTTTCATGTGACGTTTCTGAACATCCTTATATCTGAGGAGTTGTCCGTCATGCTTTCGCTTGCCCTCCTCTAGCTCAGAGTAAAAGATGCGCTTCGCCACTCTCTCCTCCGCCATCCGTGATACGTGACCGCACCACCGTAGTTGCCGACGCATCAAATATGCCTCAATGCCACCAACATTAGCGCGTCTTAAAACTTCGATATTACGCACCCGATCGGACCATCTGATCTTCATGATGGAGCGTAGGCATTTTAGGTGGAATCGATCGAGAGTGCGTATATGGTGACGATACACACACCAGGTCTCGGAAGAATAGAGAAGGTTTGGCAGCACAATCGCCATGTAAACCGAGATCTTAGTAGCCAGCTTAAGGTCGTGCGAGCAGAAGACCTTAGAACACAGCTTTTCAAATGCTGCAGCTGCAGCACTTATTCTGCTGTTGATCTCAGTATCAAGGTCACACTTAGCTGTTATAGTGTTCCCCAGATAACGAAATTTATCGACCTGTTTCAGCACGTCCTTACCAAGCTTAATGGTCAGTGTCTCACGACCATGGATGTCTAGGGACATCACTTCCGTCTTTTTGACACTGATCTTTAGGCCAAATTTGCAGCATGCTTGGTGGAAAGTGGACATTAGCTGTTGCAGGCCGTCTGGGGATTCTGCCAAGAAACACAGGTCATCAGCATACATGATCTCTGTGATCAATGCATACGAGACTTTGGTGCGCGCCTTAAGTCTGGCCAAGTTGAAAAGACGCGTGATCGGTGCGAAAGCGAATGCGAACCCCTTCAGAAACAGTTTGTAGGACGTCCTTGACTACTACTGCAAAGTATAGAGCGAACAGTGTGGGTGCTAGTACGCATCCTTGCTTAACCCCACAGGTAACGGGGAAAAAGTCGGACTGTTCGCCGTCTATGGAGACGCAGCACTGCATATCGTCATGCAGGAGTCGCAGAAGTCTCACAAACTTTTCTGTGCATCCTAGCTTTCTCAGTACCATCCAGAGGGCTTCGCGAGGCACACTGTCGAATGCTTTCTCCAAGTCAACAAAGGAGAGGTACAGCTGACGTCCCTGCTCTCTACTTTTCTCCTGAAGTTGACGCACCGAGAAAATAGCTTCACATGTGCCTCGGTTAGGTCGGAAGCCAAACTGGGTTTCAGGCAGGATCCTTTCTGATAGGTCCCTTAGGCGGTTCAATAGAACTCTTGCAAAGACCTTTCCAGGAGCTGATAGGAGTGAAATACCGCTATATGAGTTACAGTCGGATCGGTCACCCCTGTTCTTGTAGAGAGCACTAATACGAGACAATTTAAAATCGACTGGTACTCGCTCCTCCTCCCACATTCGAACAAACAGTTTCCACACCGACGTGTGCAAATCCTTACCGCCGTATTTCAAAAGCTCGCTTGGTATGTGGTCAATGCCAACTGCCCGCTTATTTTTCTACTCCCATCAGAGTGACAACCTCGTCAAGCGCCATGATTATCAGTTGATATGATACCAGTATTATAAAAAGAATCTGTCTTGTGTAACATAGCGAATTCAAACATTAAAGAAATAAATTATAATTTCGGATGAACTATATATATCATCCAAATAGGACGATAGGAACACAAATACAAAAAAAAATCATTGCGTTTGTTGCAAAATTTTAAATTGCGTTGTGTCACTAACTAACTACCACCAAGCTTCGTTTTCGGTCGTAGTCTTGATGAACCCTGCATATAAAAATAATGTAGCATTTATACATACCAAAAGTGGCCTAATATTCCTCGTGATAGCAAGAGGACCACCGGAATCCCCTTCGCAAGTACCTCCAGCACCGCTGGTACAAATGTTGCGTCGGCAGATCGCGTTAGTTATCACATCCAAGGTCACGTGACTCAGAAATTGGTTGACGGTTAGTGACCCACCTGGATAAAATAAAGGGCATTAGTTTAAATATATGAATACGGCCAACAGTCTTATACGATACCCTGATCCCACACAAAGATCAAGTCTTGTACTGTGGGTATCATAAGCTTTCAGACCCGAAACAAAAATAGTAGTGGATCACACTATTTACGTTAAAAGAAACGTGAAAGTTACACCAGAATAAGTTGAGCTTCCTACATCTTCAATAAATAAGAATTAATTATATACAAAAATATTTACTTGATAATGCAACATTGCTAGGCAGACTAATAATAGCAACGTCGTTTCTAACAAGGACTGGGATCCAGCTTCCGTGCATGACGACATCTGAAGTGTCGATTCTGGTGCCACCGCTGAACAAGCGAATGCATCCGAGAACGACAGCGAACCTGATTGCCTGAACGCGACCGTCCCACCAGTATTGGGCAGCGGTGAGGACCCTGCGTTGGTTGAGCAGGGAACCACCGCATCCTCCGGTACCAATATTCGTTGTGATGACGAGACCAGCCTGAAACATTTACGTGTTAGGAATATCTTAATGCAGATAGCAAATACTATTAAATGTAAGGGTAATACAAAGTTGAAAGAAGCTGGACACAAAAAAAAACTTAAAAATGGAACAAAATATCCTTGGTGATAAGCTGATCGACCACATTGACAAATTGACAAAGATTGTCCGTGTAAAATTCTATTCTTCTTCGTTTTTTCTATAATTCTAGAATTTATTCTAGAATTCTATTTTCGTTATCTAGACCGACTATCCCACTCACACAAAAAGCACCAGTACTTGGTGTAGTCTATTTGCAGACTCAAAAAACTAGTTTTCGCAGTTTTTGCAAATTGTAGTTTTTGCACCAGAAATTTGTCGAAAATGATAAATAACTTATAAAATTTCGCGTTTTAACAAGCAAATGAACTCTCACATTTTTTTTGAAATCTCATAATATAAAGTGGCATCTAGCAAGTTACCTGGTATTATCTTAAATATGGCATACATTAATAATAAGAGCTAACATTAATTTTAAGTTCTATGTTTAGATTAATGCGGTCGAATACTAAAGATGTAATGCAGTTTCAAGTAAAAGGCAATTTTCATGTTGGCCAGTGTAATTAGAACCAGTCTTGATTACCTCGTCATTCCATAGTTAGTGATAGCAACTACCGAACACAAAGGTTAGAACCTGCGATATCACATTTATTCATATTTAGGGTTCATCATATTGTGTTTTTAAAATAATGAGGGTGGCATAATTGTTTCAACTGGCGATTACCATCTCACCTCATTAGGTACTTTAGACTACGCTGCACTTATTTTCAATTGTTTCACATTGCGTGTAACCGGTAGAAAAATTTAAGAAGCTATTGAATTTTGCTATTGGTATCTCCGAAAATAATAATATTAAAAAATTAAATCGGAATAGCTTGAATATGTTGTAGAAATTAATAAAATAATAGCAACTAAAAAACGTCATTGAACCCATCAAATAACAAATCAAAACAACACGTGTCACCAATAAAATGGTAATATTTAAAACATATTTTACTATGAAAAACAGTTATCTAAAAATCACCCTTATGCCACTGACTTACGGTGGAAGTAATTTTAAAATTACGGTTTATAATATCAAGTAGGCGTCGACGTAATAAATTTTAAATCCATTAGCAGACGCGAGTACACATGTTAAGGGTCTCATACACTCCATTTAACTTTACGAGGTTTAAATTCGGTGAATTGTTACCTCTGTGATATGAAATGGTGGGCACCCTTGTATCATTCTATTCGTAATTGAATTTGTGAAAGAAAAATCTGAATTTAAAGAATTTCACACTGTGATTTAGTGCTTCGTTTGAAGCGAACTAGGTAAGTCTGAATTACAGCCCTTTAAAACGTTATCCGTATCTAATTTTTTTAGCATATTTATACTAATTATTGTTTTTCAATGAAAATAGGCAATATGTAAGGAAATTAATCATTGCTTACATCAATATAAAACTGTGGATATATAATATTCAGCGCCTCATCGATTCAATATTGTATTGTATTCTATTTAAAATTAATGAATTATCTTTCAACGCCTAAGCGGCGTATTTTTACTCCGGTATGGTTGCAACGCTAATGTTTCGGGTTCGAATCCTCGTTTGGGCAAAGTGATATTGGATTCTTCAATCTATTATCTAGCTGAAGTCGAAAATTTGTTCCCGATATCACGATAAGCTCGCCCCAAATCACATCGTGTGACATATCACACGTAGAAATGTGGGTGTCCTGGTAGAACCTCTACCTACTTCTGGGAAAAAGGCGTCAGTTAATGTATATAGTAATAATAATGTATATATGTTTTTCAATGCTCTGAATTTAATTTCTTAATGTACATTAAATCGAAAATCATGGAACCAGTGCATACAAGTGAATAATGCATAATTCCCAAATCACCCACAAAAAAGAGAAAATAACCCATCAAAAACACGCAAATGGAATCACTCTGCGATCGTAATCCAATAAACACATTTAACGGTCCGACACTCAATATTTGTCCCCACGGTCAACGCAATTCCGGTAATATCCTACAAAATTAGATTTACGTAAAAAATGTTTTTTTCCCCTCAGAAGCTCTTTCAAGCGAGACATTCGATAACCCCTTTCTTTTAGCAATATTCACTATATATTTTATATTATAGCAGGCAACGAGCAAACAGATCACCTGATAAGTAATTATTGCCACCAATGAATGTGGGAATAATTCTGTCTCGGGTGAAATCAAATAAAGGTCGTTTGGATAGTCTTCAATTTATTATCGTCTTATTAATTCTTATTTACTTTGTTCTCATTTCACGTCTTCCTGCACGTCTTCCCTCGTCTTTCAGACTATTTTCTTCTATTCTGTCCTTCCATACTTCAACATCTTAATCGTTCATCCTCTAACTATTTCCATCTTAAGTACTTTTATTAGTCATCTCTTTCACACAAACCACCTTTTATATCAGTCATTCGTCTAACGTTTCATTTTACTCATCTTTCATCATAACATTCAAATCCTACATGATTATCCAACACACTGATCATAGGTGTGTTGTCGGCCCATCTATATATGTAGGGTTAATATACTAAAAGCACGACTGTGGCGCGCTGTAACACTTCTTAACACCATCACCATGGATTCATCATGCAGCTTGTCCAAATTCACGGAAGTGGCTCAACAATGTTTACAGAGAAATATCTCTTAAGATTTTATTTTATATTAATTATTTTCGATTGATCTCAATTATTGCATCCTGCCCAAATTCAGTTCGCCCAACAATGTTTAGAGAGATGTTAGGAAACTTGAATAATGAGCTTTTTATAAATTATTTTTTGTTAGAATTGTTCGTTCTATTTTGGATGTTTATTATTTTATTTTTAATTTCATATTCTATACTGTTTTAGAGTTCCTTTCGTTTATATTAATACAACGTCGCGTTGGTCTCGACTGGTAAGATGTTATTTATTTGTTTTTGTAATTAAATAAATAAAATAATAAGAAGGGAGGGGAGCGTATAGCATAGCGTAGTAGTATAGTATAACGTAGGTATAAGGATGGGAAAAGGTAAGATATTTTTTTGCCATTGACATTTTTAGTATGATTAATAGATAACTCTAATGTTTGTTTGCGGTTACAATACGTAACAATATTTATTTTATTGAAAGACAGTCATTAATTTTAAATGGTTACACCCTTTGAATTAAATATTTGTTTACCTTTGTGCGCATGATTAAGTATTTTATATATTGTTCACTTATTATATTTAATGTTGTGTTAATTTCTTTAACCCTTTTTATCATTGTATCAATAATAGTTTTTATTTGTTAATGATGTATACCGTATTTTGTGCAAGTGTGTGGAAGTAATAGCCGTTAATGAATATATTTCATATTTTTTTAAGTTAATATTGCGGTCATTTTTTCACTATCATAGTTGTTTGTTCATTTGCTAGATCTGACTATAGTAATTATGTTTTATTATACAGGGTATATCAAGACTGCTACCGAAAACGAAGCCGGGTGGTAGTTTAAGCGACTTCAGACACAATGCAACAGAAAAAGTTGCAAAAAAAAGCGTCAATTTTTTTTTTGTTATTTTTTTCCTATGGCCATTTTTGGGTGGTAAATACATTTTTTCCTAAAATAATAGTATATACCCTTTTATTTATAAATACTCTAAGGTGTAAAAGAGTTTAAATTATTATTTTAGCAAAAACGATGGATTTACCACCCAAAAATGACGATATTTCAAAAATCATAAAGAAAAATTGTCGCGTTTCTAGGCGAAATTTTTAATTGCATTGTGTTTGTAGTCACTAAAACTACCACCCGGCTTCGTTTTCGGTAGCAGTCTTGAGATACCCGGTAGTTATTTACATATTTAAGGCTTAAATTAATAAAATACTCAGACAAGAACAAAAAAATGCGCTTAGCTATATTTATTTTATTTATTTGATACCATCATTACAATCTATGACAAAATCACAAATACATCATTTTTAATAACATCTATTTTTATCTTCACATTTTTACAGCACACAATAAATAATTTACGACCAGCAAATCTATACATGGCTATTTGGAGAGTCACATAAATACGTCAAATCGGTGTAGTGAAAAACAAAATGGCGGATTTTGTAAAGTTGACCCCTCGTTAGCGGTGGCGGAACGAATTTTACGACATTTACACTTGAACCATAGTGGGTGCCCTTTAAAACACATTGCGCGTGAAAGCCAGGGTCTATTGGGCCCGGTCACACCTAATTTTAGTGTTAACTCTCGTATTTGGACAATGATAATGTATTTTTGTGACAGTCCATATTTCAGGGCTGGGTTCGATAGATTTTCATATATTAGATCAACTTTATTAACTGATGCTTATTGCATTTTAAAGGTCCCTTCAGCCTTCTAAAAAGTACTAAACTACTTCTAAACTGTTGAGGACGCCCATGCCATGCAGTGGGACGTTTATGGGCTGATAAATACGGATACAGAATTGCAATTTAGGTGATGTACGCACCGGCGAAAAATAGCTTACATAATATCACTGGCCGAGAGAATTGTGACGCTTTGTGGTTTGGAAGTACAAAGATAAATTCTTGAACGAAATATTGACCGTAGTTACGGTGCGGCGCGGCGGTTCGATTAAATTACAAAAAAAAATCTAAAAGAAAACACACTGCTCTACATTGATAAACAATTAACTGAAATTATTTTACTATCCTTTATTTTACTATCCTTTATAAAGGTCGCGGGACGTTGCTGGATGCAGGCTACCTCCAACAGGTCTCTGTGGAAATCATTGGGGGAGGCCTATGTTCAGCAGTGGACTTCCTTTGGCTGATGGATGGGATGGATTTTACTATCAATTCCAAACTACAATAAATATAAAATATCGTCATCAAAACATAAGCTCATATAACCCTCCAAAATCACCGTATATTCAAACGCCATAATTAATGTCGTCACAGTATCCAGACAATGTTGCAGACGTAAATCTGTAAACCACGTGCGGTCACTTCGGCCCCCATGGACAATGTACTGAAATTAATGCAACCGCATACTTTATAGGGTTAATTCGTTTGGCCAACTTTGTAACGTCTTAATTATAATAATGGCTTTTGGTTTGGTGAGGCTTTTGTGACATGTTTTGTAATTTATACATACATTGTAAGACGTGGTGGCCTGTTGGTAATTAAAAAATGATAGGCTGAGAGCTGGGGGTCAAACTAGAGACCACTCTCTATACAAATCTAACTTTTCGAATGGACGTGTGTTTTTTTTTAAATACTCTACGTACTTAATGATAGTCATATATCAGCCTATAACAATAAAGAAAAATATTGTGAGTAAACTTATGTACATACCATAAGAACTTTAAAATATTTTCTAAGCATGATACCTCGGGTTTCTCAATCGATACCTGACGTAAACTTCCTTGTGATTTAAAAACAATAAACACGCCTGTGAGATAGATGTTGAGCGTAAGATACCGCAATTAAAACTAGCAACTAATAAATTAATAAAAGTTGGGTCAAATGTACCCTGAGCTACACGAAAAGAAGGGTTAAGTAATTAAAACTAATTAATTAGTACAGTGTAATTTCTCAACTCAGGGTGACAGTTACATGGCGTTTGACGTGATGTGGGCTGCTCCTTTATCAGAGGACATCATTTTAATTGAGAGAATTTTGATATTAAAAATGAATTAATTGCGTGCGTTTAGATTGTGATCCTAGTAATTAAGTAATTGAAATTATTAAAATATGATTAAACCTTTCCATCGATCTCGTAATATTACTTTACGTACATATTTTATTCAATTATTGTACACAAAAAATAACAATGTGCACAAAGAAATAGAAATATAAATAGCGGTCTTATCACTTAAAGTAATGTCTGACATACAACTATAGGGTGGACTGTTTTTCTATTAATTATTACATATGATTCTAAAAATAATGAAAACCAAGTATTCAAAATATTTGCACATCAATTATGGTAGGTTATGAGACAAATATGTAAAGCTCTTTATTTAACCTCATTCTTGTAAATAAATTTCTAACAATACACACAAAGCTTGATAATTATTATATAAAATATTGAACTATAAAATCAAGTTTCTCGAGACTCTAATTTGTATACCTATAGCAAAATAAAAAAGCCATAGTTTATAACGCATATTGAGTTACATTATATTTCATTGTGATAAGTAAATGCACCCAACAGTCACATACATAGACTTGACCCCACACTAAGATCAAATAATAAAATGTATGAAAACAAAACTTTAATGTATGTGAAAAGTGGTTTTCTGAATAATATGGTTGTAAGTTCGGTAAAGTCTTGATTATTAACTATCCATTACCAAAAAGTTGTTTTGGTATTACTATTGGTAGGTCTCACATATATGTAAAGAATCTGGGTTGATACCACCGTAATTTCTGTTTATCTCGCCAGCACACCACAGCAGTGTAAATGCACAGTTATGTTCCGGTTTGAAGGAAAATTAAAAAAAGTACATTGATTTTCGTGATACAAGATTTATAACGCCTAATAAAGTAATTTGATTCCCTCAGATAATCTTTTAGTCAGTCAAACTTTAGTATTATATAATCATTAATATAAAAATACCGTTAACCGCCATTTCTGACAGCGAAGTGACATGAAGTGTAAAATGTCAAAATCGATTGATTGTGAACTTCCAAAGAGTGCATTGAACGGCGCTTAATGGTTTGTCAAAACATATAACTTAATGTTATTTGGTGTTCATTGATTTTGAGTGCAATTGATGTATGGTGTGATGTAGGCAGTTTGACGTTTCGCATAGCTACTACATTTAAACTGTCTGGTTAGGGGATTTTAGGGGTAATTATAATGTTATATGAATAAAATATAGCCATTTTGTAAAATGAATAAGGCTTTTTTAATATGATTTTGAGTTTTTTGATATTAATATAAGTTGATTGGATTTTCTATGTATAAATGAACATTATTTTGTAAAAGGAGAAAACAATTAATTATTTACTCTAAGTAATATAATATCAATACAAGTTTTTATTTAAAATCAGAACGTATGCATTATATTTGGTAGATATCTACAATGCATTATTATCAATCAATAAGTAGTATAAAAGACTTTAGTTGTGCAAATATTATTTTTTTATTGCAAGTAATGACGAGACGAGCAAGCCGTTCGCCTGATGGTAAGCGATACGACCGCTCATAAACAGTAGCAACATTCCACTGCGCTCGCCATCCTGAGACATAAGATGGTAAGTCTCAATATGTCCAGTAGTTACTCTGGCTACAATGTCCTTCAATCCGAAACACAACAGTGCATTTACGCAGTGTTGTTTCACGGGAGAAATAGACATTGCGGTGGTACCTACCCAGATGGCCTCTCACATATGAGAGACCTACCACCAGTAAAAAATTATGTAAAAAAGAATACAAAAAAGCAAACGTCTAGAAATAAAATATACGAAACTATGAGATAATCGTCGATATATCCCTTCATATTAGTTATATAATAATTTGAGTATATTTTAAACCAAAGTGAGAAAATACTGTTATTATGTCAACAAAACACTAAATTCTATTAAAACCGATCCAATACCGTTCCATCCAATTAAATAGAAAAATAAAGAAACTTTACGACTTCCAATAAAATCCACAAACATTATTGAAGTAGAAAATGGATGATATAAAAATTTAAGTAGTTTGGACTCACTCAAAAATATGAACGACACATGATCGTAAACGCGGGTAAATAATACAAAATACAATAAGTGGCGATATAGAAGATGGGCTGTGTCTTCTGTTCGTTTAAGGTTTGACTTACACTGAGAATTGACGTTTAAGGTTTTCTTACGGTGGACAGCGACTTGTGCTGGACCCCTGGCACTGTGGAGGCTCATGAGCGACGGTGACCGCTCCCCTTCAGTAAGGCTTCATGCTAGTCCGCCGGCTTAGTCTAACAAAGAAAAAAATACACCCAAAGTTGGTCAGTTAGGTTTGAGCCTAAATTGTATTTGGTACTGTATGGTGTTGAGTTATGTGATAAGGTTTTTTTTAGATTGGCTCGGCGCGCTCGACACTGCGCCTGATGGTAAGCGCAAATGCCGTCCAGGCAGAGTATCGAATGGCATCAGACGTCAGTCCCATGCTATTCGATACAATTATGCCGGCCTGCTAAGATCCTCTATGTTAAGAGCTTCTTCACACTACGTAGGAAAGTCTCAGGATCAAAGGAAGAAGAGAACATGCGTGACGGCAAACAATTCCACAGAAAAAAAGAATTTGCGAACCTTTTAGTGGTCATATCAATTTATACCTACCATAGATTACTACTTTTTTGCCATGCATGGTGATACGAGCATGCCGTTCCCCCGATGGCAAACGATACGACCGGCTATGTATCTGTATCATCATCATCATCATCATCATCATCATATCAGCCACAGGAAGTCCACTGCTGAATATAACTGTATCTGTATCAGTCCATTTACAATTGTGAGTGGTTAGGCCATATAGTCCACCACGCTGGCCTAGTGCGGGTTGGCTGACCGCCGTTGGTACGACCGGCCATGGCAGTACTAAAACTAAACAAGACCATGAATTACAAAGCAATGCTTGGTATTACACTACCTCTGTTTGGAGGGAGAAAAGGCAGTTTTTCATCTTTGCAATAGTAATTGACAGCCTCCGTGATGCATTCGGTTAGGAACCGTCTGTGAAACGAGAGGCCGCGGGTTCGATACCCGTATCGAAAGAAATGTTTGTGCGGCCCACACATTTTTTTTTGGATCTGGGTGTTTGTGAGACTGTAGTCTCTTGTAATTCCTGATAACCACGACAGGTTCGATCTTAGTGTGGGGTACGACTATGTATGTGACTATTGTTTATAAGATTATTTTTTCCTTATATTTGCTCTCTGTACCTCAATCCTAAGGGCTAGTTGACACAGGCGTCACACGGCCGCGTTCACACCGCATCCCGCTCGTAAACATTTACGATTGGCGAGGGATTAAACGCCCCGCGCGCCGACTTGTCGCGGTTTTATTAAAAATATTGCTCTTTTTCAGCAAGGTATTGTGAAATATGTTTACACAGTGAAGGAAAATGTAAGGAGACTTACCTGAGAGCTATAGCGAAGAATTTAAAGAAACATTTTCTTAAAAAAAACTTAAATAGACAGTCGGCTTTTTCACATGGTAATCATGCTATACACATTTTGTAAAATAGTAGGGTAACGTTGAGAGATTTTTAACTTATTATTACATCTTTAGACAGTAGACACCAATTATTTAAAGAATAAATGAGACAAAGAAAAAGGGTAGGTACTTAAAAGAAAATAGAGTTCCCTCGAGAGTATACTCAAAGTTATTTCTTCGTGCATATTATACCATTATGCATACATGCAAAATTTGAACCCGAGTCCTCAGCTTTGCCATACCATAGTACAACTACGCTACCGAGGCGTTATACCCTTGATGTAGCCTAAAAACGCTTATTAACTTAAAGATTGATGTCAGACTGTCAGGCGGCCGTAAAACAGAAGTAGTATACTTTAACTTCAATATATAGTATATTGAAGTATATATAATATACTTTAACTTTTTTGGAATGTCTTTTCGTGTCCGTTGCTCCCAATATTCAAAATCAACAACCACAGATAGAGATATACCCAAATTTATATGAGAAACACGAATAATCCACTTTCACACAAAATTCTCTCGCCAATATTTGCGCCAATCCGATTACTGACCACTGGTCATCCTTACAATGGGATTAGTTGTTTCGTTGAGACGCATCAAATGGATTTATTGGTGATACGCTGACCACCGCATTGACAGCTCACCAATATTGGTAAAAGGGTTGCTAAATCTTATTTGGGTTCGTTTGCTAAGTTTTAGGTAGCGTGGGAAAATGTATGGGAATCATTTTGCGGTGATAAGTGGACATCGAAAGATACTGATGTATTTGAAAGTTATCATTTGTAAATGACTGCGTTGAGGTGATGTGGTCTTATACACGAATAAGTCCGTCCTACTTTGTCAAAAGTTAGGGCCTTGTCAACTATTTTGAACCATCAAAAGCCTTGGTAGCATAAAAGTGACCTTATAAGATTTGAACTACAATTATTTGTCTCATGAAATACATCCATCCACTAAAATATATTTTCCCCACGCACTATGCTATATCCAAATAAATTAAATTCGTAAATAATACTCTATCACAACTCAACAACAGAATACAAAAATTGGATAATACGATATTTTCCTCAGAAATAATTCACAACAATAAATTGAGCCTAAAACGGACGTTATCAAAAGCATACTTGAGCCACCCAATAACTCCGTGAAAGGGAGGCCTAAAAAGTGTGTTAACAAACAAAAAGATTTATTCTGCAGGGCAGATAAGTTCTTTCACGTTTCCGCAACAAACGGCGGTACGTTAAATAAATAAAGTGGAAAAATCCAATAAAAGTATATGGTCTAATCTCTATCCAATATTTTCTTAGAGTTTCGATGAAGATTTTCCTTTTGGGGTTGTTGGGAATTGTGTGGATACCGCTGTTGGGTAGAAATATAATCGGCAATTTAATTAATTCAAGAAGTACCTATATTATAAATATTAATTTTTTAATTTGTACATTTATGAAGTTCAGAATTGTATGTATTGTATCCATTACTAATAAAAATTATAAAAGAATATAATAAGTGATACAGCCATGGTGCCAAGCGTAATAAAGCATCAGTGTAACTGGCGATAGTTTATTTATTTATTTGAGTTAATTTTATTTATTTAATAACTAATACAAACATATTACAAGTATTCATTATTTAGTTAACCATCTTTTACTGGAGAATATTCTATTTACCTTGCCCCTGCATTTATCATTAGGTGCGTGGTTAATTTATCGTACCACTATTTAAAAAGCAAAGCCACTCTATTCTATCTGCTCTCACCGACGAAAGCTTCCACCTAGCGCTTTTATCGCTTCCACGAGCGTTATTGTTAGTGATATCAGCGCGGTTATCTCACATTATTTAGGAGACGTTCTGTTGCCAATGAAATAAACACACACGAAGATGCTTTCACAATTTCAATATTTTCCTAAGTTTATTATTCGGAGAGACGTTTGTATTAAATTAGTGGAATATAATGGAAGAATATTCTGCAGTTTTCAGGTTTTGGGGAAATATTTTATATTTTTAGTTCATTTTTAAAATAATATTGATAAGTATTTTAATACTCTGGCAATGGTTAATTCCGTGGATTTTACATTCAATAACAGCTGAATAATAAACCCGATTTATACTGTAGTTTATTTTTTACATGATTCAGTTGTATGTATTTGAATTTAGTTCTTTCTCATTATACTAATGTAAATCTAATGCATTTTATGTATATTTTTGATGGAATTATCATCATAATTATGTTAAAATGCGTTTTCTTTTTTACCAAGAAACATACATTTTATATTCCCTCCAATTTTATAAAACTCTACAAAATTAAAATACACAATAATACATCGGAAATAAATAGTAAATATGAAAGTTTTATTATTACCGCAATAATATTGATATATAAACGGAAGCTCGGCCGCGGCGATCTAGTGATGTGCATCGTAAATTTTTACGATAACGTGACACGCGCGTGTAACATCACTCGCGTCCCTCTGTGATGGCACATCATATTTATGTTGTCCGAATATTTATTGCATGCCCTTGAGTGGTGCTGGGATATAGACGTTCATTAATATCGATAAAAAAAACACTTATTAGATATGAATGTGGTGGTGGCGCAGTTGTACTACGCTACGATTAAAGAGCTGAGGTGTCGGGTTGGAATCGCGGGGTGGGTAAAAATTATATTGGATTTTTCTATTGTGCCCGATATGTCCATAGAGTAGGCTTATGTCACATTGTGGGACGGAATACACAAGGCGAATAATATGTTGCACCTTAATCAATAGGCTATTTGACTATTATCGATTTTTGGTATTATTTCGTTTACAAACACAAATATGTTAAAAATAAACCCTTGCTGTCAAAAAAGTATTAAAGTAGCTTGTAACATAAGGCAAATATTCATATTTAAAATTAAAGAGTAGGGGTGTAGTGGGGACATCTTGCTGTCTCTTTCACACGCGCACACTGTAATGTATAATAACCCTAATGACGTCACTATCTTGGTTTTGCATTTCTTTTCTGTTACCCCCACTACAAGATTTGGAACGTTTCTAACTCGTTTCATTCTGAATGGATTTATAAATTTCTTTGTTTGTTAGATCATAGCTATGGCTACGATTTGATAAATACAATAAAAAAATAGGAGTCAAATACCCTATTACACTTACTATACATTAAAAGATATCAGTAATTTTTTGTTAGTTTTGCGGCGAGTTGTTTCACTCAGGCCAAGTTTTTAATTTTGTTACTCTACGTGCTTGGTAAGTACCAAAGTAGAAATGTAAATTAAGTCAAATTGTAAATATTTATACATAATTTATTACATTACTACAAATCCTCAACGAAAGCGAAGAAATGTTATAAATTAGGCAATGTTTTAAAAGATATCGATAGATATAAAGCATATCACTAAAACCAAAGTGACGATCGCCGATCACACTGAGGTTGTAAACGTGCACTTATTGTTTATTGCTAATAAATTGCGCAGTTCCTACGGCCGCGAATTAATTCATACGTGTGTCACTAATGAATGCCTGAATTTTATCGCTTTTTCCCTAATGGAACCGTCAATGGACTCAAAATTACATACATTTAAATATCGAACTTCTGTGTTTAATTTTAGAGAGTGAAGTCAATACGTATCTATTTTGATTATAATATTGATATAGCATTCTTTATTTTTTGTTAAAAAATATATTTAGATAACAATTATTTCATTATATAATTTTCTAGTCACACATTCACATCGCACAAATTATAACCACTTTTACAGTCACTTTTCATATTTCCTTTACATTCTTGTATACCTGATAGAACTGCGCTACACAAATCTATATTTTTACGATATATGAAAATCAAAACTGGCTTAAAAAATAAGGTTCTCCTCGCATAATTTTCACTCACGGCTTTAAAATCAAGGCTAATCCTCACGTCACCTTCAATAAAATAGATATAAATGTTTCCACAAAATTTACCAACTTTGCAGATTTTTTTGCAACCTACTTCCTTATCACACAGAGCACCCACTTTCCCATAACATGTCCCTTCAAACGACTTAATCCAATTTGGCAGTGAGTGTGGCAAATTGAACACCCTGTGCACCATCTAATGGGTTAAGCTGGTAGAGTCGGACCTTATAATTTCATTATAGAGACGTCTCTACCGTGAAATGTGTGTAGAGTTAGGTTATAGTGACATATAGAGCCAATGTGGGTGTATTAGCTATTGAATTGCATAAATGAGACAAGTGAAATGTATTGAAATAAAAGTAGGCTTAGAGATTTTGGTTGAGGATTCAACTTTAATTTTATATTACGGGCGCTTCGAGGTTTTGCCTAGTAAGTAGCCCATCTTAGTGTGTACTGTAACCATGAAGGCTAAAAGAGTTTGTCCTTGACTAATCCGTAGATTAATTTGTAATTTGCATATAACAACACTCTACCTCATTTCCCATTTTTACGAATTCGTCGCACGGTCATAGTCACATTTAAGTAGCCAGAAGGTACAACGCCAAAAACTACATTATAAGGAAACTTCAGATTACTTACATCACCTTTATTTAATATTTTATGAAGCCATTTATCATAAAACACTTTGCTTTTGAACATATGCGCTGGACATTATCAGGTGCGATTCAAATTAAGCGTTACACACGGCGCGTTTTGTCACGAAATTATCTTATAATTGCCTGGTTACGTGGCAATTTGAAGGGTCAGCAACCTCATGTATAATTGCTTGAAACAAATATTAAATGCTACACAATGTTCATAGCAACGATAGGAGTATAGTTTCTGTCTGTATCAGCCCATATACGTCCCACTGCAGGGCAGGTGCCTTCTCTACAATCGAGAGTACGATTGAGAGTGGTTAGGCCATATAGTCCACCACGCTGGCCTAGTGCGAGTTGGCGGACTTACATACCATAGAAATTCTTATAATTCGCTATGGTATGCAGGTTTCCTCACGATGTTTTCCTTCACCGTTTTAGTGCGTGGTGATTGACTATCAATACACACATGACTCCGAAAAGCATAGTTTGGAAAGAGTATATATTTTTTTCAATTAATAACGGTACGGACATGCCTTTCACCTTATCGTAAGCGATACTGCTTATGTTCAGTACCAAAACCAAACAACACTGTGAATTACAAAGCAATGCTTGGCACCTATCACAATGTGGGACGGAATAAACAAGGCGAAAGGTGGGTGTCCTGGCACCTCTGCCTACCCAATCTTGGAAAAAGGTGTGAGTTTATGTATGTATGTATGCTTAGCATTCCACTGCGTTTGCTATCCTGATACATACGATGTTAAGACTAAATATATACAATAGTTACACTTGCTATAAAATAATTCAAACCAGAACATAAGAGTTCATTTACACTTCTTACTTACACTTATTAATAGTAATTAGTATATTTTAAGTTTCAACCCCATTTGACTGAGTTCGTCCAGATTAATTGTTATAAATATACATATATGTAATATTTATATTAAGTTATCTTAGTTTTGCATTAGAAATGAATTAGAAATCCACTCTTTAACAAAGTATATTCCCATAATCAACGAATGAAGGCTTTTAAAAAAGGTTAGTATTAAACATAACATTTTGAATTAGTTACTACAAGATTACTCTTAAGAAGCAAAGCTTTTCAGTGAAATATAATAAAATAAATAAACAAGGAAAAATGAACAAAACTCACAAATGTAAACAAAAATACCAAACCCATCATTACATCCGAAAATATTCGAAAATAAAATTAGATAAATTAAAAGTAACAAAATCCATTCTGCTCTGAGGGTTGGGTAATTGATATAATTGCGATCTCCTCAAGTTGATTGGTGAGATAAAAAAATCCACCCAATTTTTGGGGTCCTCTTATCTTTCACATCAAACGAGGGTGTCAATGTGTCAGTCGGCGACAAATATCTAATTAATTTACACTTTATTTATTTCCTATTTTTTCATTTTTATGTTATAATTTGGTGTCAATGAAGGAGCTTTGGTGAAAAATATTTTTATTTATAACTGTCGAGATACGCAATTAATGCATACAATACAGTTTTTAATTAATATGAAATCAATTAACATCATAATTGATGTCAAGGAAACATTCACACAAAAGCAAATATTTGAATAATCATCTTCTTTTGTTTCTGAGAGTTTCCGCAGCTACCAGTAGAAAGCGTTCTACAATCAACTGCACTTTGCGACCTTTACCTGGTTACGTGTTCATGTTAAGCAGCCACCATTACTCTTTTTGACCCCCTTGACCACTATGTATCGTAATAACTGAATCATTCATACATACATACACACACGCCTTTTTTCCAGAAGGGGTAGGCAGAGGTGCCATGACACCCACATTACGCCTTGCACGTTCCGTCCCGCGATGGGGTGTTTTTCGTGAATTTTTCGATATCTAGTATATCAATATTATTTAATTGTTTATATAAAATATTTGTTGCACGTGAGGACGCATATTTTTTTGTATATTGATAGGTATATATGGTAATTTCTTGATTCGCACCAACCTGACTAAAAGGGCTCGCCAAATAATTTACTTTTCAAAGACATTTTGACTAGGTACAAAAAACTGTATTTAAAAAACCCTCAACAAAAAAAGTACATTTCACATTTAAAATACAAAAAAAAATTGTTAGAAAGAAATTAATTTAACCCGCAAATGTTCGCCAGGCCACTTGTACCCGAACGCAACACCCCAGTTATTACGCCACCCTTAATTGTGATCCCCAAGATGTTAAGGATAATCAAGATACCCTCAGATACCGACGTCACGTTATAATTCCCAGTAATCCTCTTTTTGTATTTTCACGGAATTCTTTCCCGGTCTTTTAGACCCTTTATTGTTTTTTCGCTGATTTAATGAGATTGTTTTATTAGGCGCTTCGCTGTAGAAAGGTTAATAAGCGATTGCAGTCAAAATTTTGAGAGCTTGAGTTTTAAGTCATTTTTTAATTTATATGATATTAGTTTGAAAACACTTTTCCTTTATAATTATTATAGTGCCTCACCAGGTTATAAAAAATCCTACATAGAGTAATTCGTAGATGCATTGTCACCTTTTGAGTCACTATGGGCATGACAAAATAACGGGTACAAAATACGAATTTCTTGTGCCTTCGGGACACCTGTCGACAGAATAAGAAAAATAGCAATGCTGGAGCGATTTTAAAACACCATGTAATTCAAGCCATCTCAATCATACTATACCCAAAATTACACATTACAAAAAACATTTAAAAATATGTATTATGAATCACAATACATATGCCTCGTCCAGTCAAAATATTTTGAATGTCGTAGTGCGGTATGTCAGCTACAAAGGATCATGCGAAGAAATAAACTCACATTAAGAAATATATTTTGATACAGCATCTACCATACCATAACAACACCAAAACATAATGTAACAAATGTTAAATAAAAAAAAATAAATCTACAGATGTGATGGGGTAGACAATTCGATTTGACACAATGCTATAGTGTAAAATTTTAAAGGGTTCGCGTTTTAAGATAACCCTATCGACATATTGACGATCGACACAATAAGACAGACGTTAATTTGACATACCATTAAAAATTATTGCGTTCGAAGTATCGAATTTAGTCGCGCGGAAACTCGCAATTTTTAACGTTGTGTAACCCCAGCCTATATCAGTTTGTATATAACATCGAGTAAGGAATAAAAAGTAAATTTTCACCAACCCTAATGAATTAATTAATTTGGATATTTACATATATTAAAGGCCCCATCGATCAGCGAAATAAATCGTCACATTTTTATAACTTAAAGGTGACACGCGTTTTTATATTATGCAAATGTTAGTAAACATTAATTTGTAACGGTTGATTTGATAACACAATATAATTTGCATAATCACCAGATGAAAGGAAAAGAGTTTTGTAATGACCGGGATGACTTTTACTAGTATTTTGATGAATCGATCATAAAACTAAATGTGTGTCGTAAAATTCAACAATATCATTATGTAAGACGCATCTGCTAAAATATTCACCATCATTTTATTATTTTTATTAATCTGTGGATATAAAATTAAAAAATAAAGCCACAGGATTGAAAGTAATTTTATTCCCACGATAATGGAAGGGCTAGTTCAAAGGGTTTTAATGTGACAGTTTTAAAATCACGTCGTAATTAGTCACGGTAGGTAGCGGGTAGTATTCACTTTCAAATTGCATCAAATGAGTGACATTTGACGGGTGTGAAGAATTGAAACTCGTGCGATTGTCGTCTCTTGAAATCGCTGCAAATTTTGACTAGATGTTTTACTCGTATTCCAGTTGGTTTAATATTCTATTAGTTAATTTGCTATCGTAGAGTAAAAATCTTGTATATTAAAAAGCAAAGATATTATAATTGGGTACTCGTTGACTTCATCCATGAAATTCGATAAATTAATGATTTCGACGCTATTGGTATGCGATTCTTTCATGAAAAAAAAAATATCGTCGAATTGATAACCTCCTCCTCTTTCTGAAGTCGGTTAACAACCAAAGAAGGAATCAGTACGTATATTGGGTGTTTTAGTATGCCGTAATAAAAGAAACCATTTATTTTACAAAAATATCTTTCCTCGTTTTTACTTCTTTTTTCCTCTGTAAAACATTCTCAGACTAGCAACGTATTTCCAAATATCTTAAGGCTTGATAAGCATTTATGCTAAAAAAAATAGGCATGAAAAATATCTAATAAAAAAAACTTGTTACAATGGTCATGACAATAAAAACTTTCAAAAACACGGAATAATTAAATTAACTTGATAATATTCCTTTGTGCGATTAAATTGTTGTTGGTAATAAACTCGGGAAACTCGTAAAAAAAACCAGCTGACTCTAAATTCGCGGAAATGTCAACTATAGAAAGGGTTTTATTGTTGTTTTGTTGAAATAAAACGTTGAAATTTGCGTGTAATTTAATTACGTTTTATTTGTTTTAATAAACTTGGCATTATTATACTTTACTCTGTGATACTGACTTCTAAGAAAAGTAATTATGTTATTGTAATAAACTTTGTTGTTGTAGAAATGTACCAAATGCTTATAGAAGTAACCTGAGTTCCTTGAAATTGTGGAATATTTATCAACCAAATAAACCGTCAAAATCAGTTTGTATGTGTCTCAAATATCAGTATTTATCTCTAATCTCACTTATAGGCCACGTTCCCTTTCTTTATTTTTACTTTATGAAAGGGATTAATAATTATTTATACACAAAATACAATTGATGGTTTTTCCTCAGTAAAATATCTCAATTTTCAGAATTTTAGTAATATTTTATTACAAATACAAACGTCGTCATGGATCAGGATGGCGAGCGCAGTTGAACGCCAAGCATAGCTTTGGTATTCATTGTGTTATTTGGTTTTGCTACTGTTCATGAGTGGTTGTATCGCTTACTATCAGGCGAACGGATTGCTCGTCTCGCCATTAATAAATATAGGAGTTTACGTTCTTGCCTCTTACGCACTTTTATTATGGTGGTATCCCAACGCACCTTATTAAAAACATAATATGCATTAATTATAAAATTTTTGCCTATGCTAACCGGGCCTAAAAAAACAATCGGTATAATCCCATATACGTCACACTACAGGGCACGGGCCTCATCTACAATATAGAGTACGATTGAGAGTGGAAAACAATACATTTATTTAAATAATAAAAAAACTACATACTTCCAAATGGCCCATTAATCAGTACCTTACAAACTAATCTACAGCTTAATTATCCGCATTACATCAAGTCAATAGGAATTAAGGAGACAACAATGTCCTGTAGGATCGTAACTCCTTTTTATTTTGTTTTATTACGGACCGACATCTGCGTCACTGGGTCGGTAATTAACTTCACTATACTGATGTTTTATTATTGTTGCCAAGTAATTGGGCGAGATATTGTATTCTGTGTTTGTTTGGGTATCTCGGTGTTACTTATTCGCGAAATGAGATAGTGAGATGATATTAAAACTTTAACATAAATATATTTGAATCCAATTCATAAAATCTTCATATCTGCTTATAACATATAATGTAAGCAAAGGACTTATCAAGAATCTAAAGTTAGATGGGAAAGGTTTAGGAAATAGTGCGCCGCAGTGTGTATGTACCGTTCGACGTTGCATACTTTCAGCTTTGTGCGGGCGTAACTCACAAAAAAACAGTAATATTTTCTGAAAAACTATGGTATTTTAAATTACGATAAATGATAATGAAATTGCGTGAGCTACGCCTGTACAAAAACATGTCGACGTGAAAAATATGAAACGTCAAACGGTACCTATTAGTTTAGTTCAATCATAAATATAATTAAATACTTACCTTTCATTTTTATTATTATGAAATAACATCTTAATACTTTATAATATATATACAGTCATCAAAAACAAAATCATTCTTGATATTATAATTGTTGGCGAAATTCTCGTTTCTTATTCTACAATTGTATCTATCATAATTTGTAAATACACTTTTGCAAAGCCAATCATACTTGTATCTACATCGTATCCAATATTTCTTATCCTTTCAACACCGTATAAATAAAATAAAGCATATTATAACAGAAACATACTGCAAATAACGTAAACACTCCATTGTATGAGAGACAAACATCGCAAGATGAAACACAAATATCTGTGGAACGATGTTATTGGAACAGCAAATAAAAGGTTTTCCTGGAAAAGCTCAACACTTATCGGGATTGTTTTAATATTATACTATATTAATGTATCTAGAGAGGCCTACCGTAAGAAGTTTGTTTATACTTTGTAGTGAAATAATCAACCATTTTTTTTTTATACATATAACTACTTTTTACGGATTTTATCGCGAATTTGGTGACATTTTCATATTATTTACCTTCCGACGTTTCGATGACTTTGATGCAGCTTTCGTGGTATATCGTAATCTGTAAAAAATTGCTTTATTTCAATGTGTATCATGCGCGTAAATCTAAGAAACCAGTATTTTTATTTTTTAAGGAACTCAATTTTCCCAACAATACGGGAATAAAGTGACATAGGTAAACAAAATGTACAATCAAATTAATTTATATTTCAGTTGTAAATAAAAGTTGAGTTTCTGCTTTTTAACTCGCCTTAAGTATAGCTGTTAATGATTTAGTTCGTGTTTTTTATAAGTAAACATTCTTACTAAAATTGGGAAATCTAAGCTTTTAAAGCGAATAGTGATTTCGTAGTTATTTTTCACATGTAAATATTCTAACTAGAATTGATAAATCTTCTAAATTAATGAATTGAAAAATATTATATTTCTATCGACCACAATACCAAGACATTATCCCAAACCAATTTCAGGTACTACCATATTAAAATTATTATTTTAAAAACTTTTCCCAATAATATATCATTACCGTTTTAGTTTTCCTTCATTGTTCCAATTCACCAAAAATCACCATAAACAGCCGAATAAAGTTTTCCAATAAAATCTCTTTAAAAATACCTCAATATAACATATTAAAGCTAAGCACTATAAAAAATATGCAAAACAGCAGCGTTTAGATCACTCGAAGCCACAGATCGCCCGCATACTCGTCGCCTCGCCCATCTAATGCATTACATCTTAGACTATGCAAATCGCGTCGAGTGCCACTTCAATCCCTCTCATACGGGATTCACTGGAGCTTGACTGTTGTTTTTATATAGGTTGTTTTTTTAATATTATTTATTTTTAGTTGGTAGAATGTATACTGTAGCCCCGGTGGCGCATTTGTACTTTATGATTGCAAAGCTGAGGTCTCGGCTTCCAAACCCGGGTCGGGAAAAGTGCTATTGGATTTTTCCCAGAAGGGGTAGGCAGAGGTGCCAATACACCCACGTTTTACCTGGTATGTACCGTCCGATGTGATAGGTGGCAAGCCTATCGCGATATCGGGCACAAATTCCTGACTCTGGGCTGATAATGAATAGAAAATGCAATATCACTTTGCCCGACCCACAATTCGAACCCGAGACCACTGCTTTGCAAATCATACCGTAGTACAACTGCGCCACCGAAACAGTTTTAAATAGACGGAAAAAGCTATCTTTGGGTCACATGTAAATGAATGAAATGTAATGATGAACAGGTCAGTATTTGCCATCGTTTTTATTTTTGTTTTCTTGTAGATATTGCATAATTTCTCCTAATGCTGAAATCATCTTGCTACATACACGTCGAAAAATCCAACTCGATTCGGGAACTTCTTTAGTAAGTCATTTAAAATTACACAACAATACTACTTTAAAATATTTGATTGTATACCTTTAAAATTAAGTTTTTATTTTTATTTTTATTTTTATTGCAATGAATGACGAGACGAGCAACCCGTTCGCCTGATGGTAAGCGATACGACCGCTCATAAACAGTAGCAACATTCCACTGCGCTCGCCATCCTGAGACATAAGATGTTAAGTCTCAATATGTCCAGTAGTTACTCTGGCTTCAATGTCCTTCAATCCGAAACACAACAGTACATTTACGCAGTGTTGTTTTTTTTTAAATATAATTGTAATGTTTTCGTATTTAATAACCGGTGACGTTTTCGTTATTGAAAAAAATCTTTAAAATAAATAGAGCAAAAAAATAATACAATAAAATCAATTTATATTTCACCGCCTTGAGATCAACACTTTGGAACACACAATGGAAGGGGACGAATCAATAAGATTGTATGGGGGATATTTGACCTTAAAACGTGAATATAAGCACAGGGGACTATTGATTCCTTACAATGCTTGACGTTTATTGAGTGTACACTTATTGAATATTTTATATCGACTTGGTTTGTCGCGTATGTTTGAACCTTGGGGTATAGGTTTGATTCTTAGGTCAAGAAATCTGATTAAGCTATTGGGGTCAATTATACATTTAAGTATACTGGTTTTGTACTCTCACGGCCTTATTCAAAGAGTCCTTAACATCTATTTTGAGTATTGAATGTGTTTGTCCTTTTCGAATGGCATTTGAATTCAATTTGAGCGAAGAAGACAAAACATTAGATCGCTAAAATAAGTTGCAAAATTGTCTAACTCTAAGAATAAGGCTATTCAAATCTAGTGTATTTAAGCGTATAAATCTGGGACATTATCATTATAGCTCAAACAGAAAAATTTAGAAATACAATTCTCATAAATTATACAGAAAAAATATTAAAAGCGATCCATGGACTGACGTTTCGGATTCAAGCTGTTTAAACCCATTGTCGAGCAGTATAATTGCATAACCCAAACTAGCCAGTAGCACTATTTAGATTTTACATCACGTACAATCACTTACATCATGGTACCAAAATAAAAAAACTCAGTTATTCTATCAAAGCAAATTGACACAGAAACATTGTAAAATCCAATTGTACACTCGTCAATGTTTCGGACGGAGTGTACAAACGCGCCACTTGTGCATACATTACATATTCACAAAGCTTGCGCCCGTGTCAGTTCCGTCTCTACCTTTTCAGCTTCGATTACTGGGGTTTTGGCAAAGAGTATGCGTTGCAGATGAGACATTCGTGTTATAAATTCAAAATTAAAATATTTGGATATAAGTGTGTCCATTGTGTAGAAGAATCCCATCCCAAACCGTGGGCGATTTTGGATTGAAACAGTATAGTTATATAGTATACAGTGTCTATAATAGTCATAATTATTATCAGACTATAACAATTCACTAAAGGCGTAAGTAAAGCAGTCTTTCTGGACTTGTATGTACACTTCCGAAACAATTTGCTGGGGATAATATTCTCAAGGACTTGATGTCAGTTAGAAAGCAGTCATTATAATAATAAATAGTTGTTGAGTTCTTCTAGAAATACATAATCCTTAATATTGTTGTTCCGTATAGAATAGGTACACCATATTAATAGAAGATACTACTACTGAAATCATTAATCATTTAGTCCTTTTAAAACCATGGAAAAGTCACTTCTCTCCAACTCCAATCTATGACCGGCCAAACCAATTCACACGTCCTTTTGCAAGCTAGGAGCAATATTATCAACCGTCAACCGCTGCGGGGTGTTGGAGCGTCAAAACCAATCTAACTCGGTACTTGTGACCCTTGCAACAGCCCTTTGGCGTGATTCGCCTCTTACGCGACGTCATTGGGTCTGAAGGGCCCCTGGTCAGATGAGTGGACAAAGGCGGCCATTTTGATAGAATTTGATTAGGTTATATGCTATTGATAGCTGTGAGGAATTAATGTTGGTAAACATTTACAGTTTTTAAATCAATTTAATATTTAGATAGAAATAAAAAAATGCAAAATAACTAATTTGATTTGGTTTATTTAAAGAAAAAATAAATCCTTTTTTACTTCTTTACTATATTCATATTTTGTACTACGAGTACAACAAATGGGAATTAAAGCGTATTTAAATTATTTTATTAGCTAAAATAAATTAGTAAATGTAATCTAAAATATATACAGCGTGTTTAAAAATACAGTAATAATTACATAAAATATTTTTTGTAAAGAAAACAACGAGCATATAAAATCTACAAAATCAAGCAAACAAAAGAAAAAAAAATTAAACTATCTCTCGACCTGCATTAAACAATTATTTTCTATCGTGCCCATACACAAATATCTTAAAAGCCAGCTATTTATATACTCGTAGCCATAGAATTAATTGTCGGTGAGTAAAGGGGTGAACTAATACCCGAGTAGCAACTAATAATTGTGATAGGGTATCGCAAGCCGGCAAAATCCGTCTGCGTGGCGTGTCTTAATTAGTTTCGGATTAGCTTGATATTTGAATAATGATGTTGTATTTACTGAATAATTTATCTTTGGTTAATTGAATAAAAGTTAGAAAATTTGGAAATTACAACATAATGTTTTTTATAAAAATAAAGCTTTGTTTATAAAAACTTTTCTGTGATATTTAAAAAAATATATTTTATAATGAGCGTGGATTGAAGGATTGGAAAATACATCGCAGATTATTATAGCAAAATACAGACCTGATTTTTCTATTATAAGATGAGAATTTTGATGATGATAATAAGTGACTTTATACTATTAGATAATACTTGCCAGTCTCATCGTACCTTATAACTGAATATCTTCGCAACAAATTGAGATAAATTGAAAACAACGCAATACAGATGAAAATCAATGTAACATTTCTCAGATTATTTGGCTACGTAATGACACGGGGACATACAAGTAATATACATACAGGGTTCCAACCTCACTACAATTTATATGCTAAAATAACCTTCTTATCAATCAAAATCCTTGTAGAACTCCATGTAATCTGAGAGCTATCTCTGTTAATTGGCCGACATCAGATACGGTTTAACCCTATAATCCTTATTTTAGGGCAATTAATTTCTTGTTAATTAAAACTTTTGTTAAGTCGACTTTAACGTTGGGTTAATTACTTGAAAAGTAATTAATAGTGAAACACCAAGTAGGTATGTTACATCAACGCCGATACTTTTAATATTCCGCTTTTCGTTGGACCCAGTAATGAAGACACGCCATGCTTGTCTCTGTATATCATCTAAGCGTTGTGATTAGTCATGATTTTCATAAATTTCATAGTTCTTATATTTATTACCATCGCCATTAACTTTTCTTAAATCATTTTTGAATGAATGGCAAGACAAGGATGCCATTGCGTAATGGTAAGCGTTACGACCGCTCGTGGACAGTACCAAAACCAAACAACACAATGAATTTCAACGCAGTGCTCAGTGCACTGCGCTCGTAATCCTGAGGCATGAGATGTTAAGTCTCAATAAGTCCAGTGGTTACTCAATATGCTTGCCCAACATTTTTTACAACACCAGCTCGTATGTTTATCCTTTGTTCCTAATGCTACACTTTTTAATGTCTCAACAACCAAGCAAACGGTAAATCTATACTCTTATTGGATTGCATTTGTCTGATATGTCACAGCATAACGTGCAGCGTAGTCTTTTAGAATATTAAAAAATGGTTCTATAACGGGGAAGAAAAACATCGGGGAATCTACATATCATAGCGATTTGTAAAATTTCTTTGTAAAATGGTGTGCGAAGTCCGCCAAACTGCACTTGGCTAGCGTGGTGGACTAGAAGGCCACTAATCACTTTCAATCGAACTCTTGATTGTAGAGTAAGCCCGTGCCTTGCAGTGGGACGTATATGGGCTGATACACATAGTTCTATAAGTTGATATTATCAACGTTTATCCTTTTAAATCACTCGATAAAACCACGACTAATCACCCACACACGATATCACGTACTTCCAAGCTTTCCATATGATATTTGCTATTTCACTGTCCAAAATGCAAGGAGTTTCGTTGAGACGGGTTCCGTGTAACATAAACTAGCGAGATACATAAAGTTTATTCTGTAAATATTCTCCAGAGAGCGGTCGTCGCGAATGCTAAGGCGGTGCCGCTACTCTTTGTTTTAATAACATTAGGATTTATTAATTAAATTGTTCACTAATGATTTTGTAGGTTTACGCGAATGTTCCGCATTGAAATAAAACTTTAATTTAATTTAATTAATGAAACGTCGGGAAGTGAAAAATGTAAACACAAACCAAATCCGCAATAAAATCCGTAAATAATAGTTTTATTTCAATAAATTATTCACTGTTGAGATCCTTGAGGGAGGCCTATGTCCGGCAGTGGACTTCCTGACACTGAAGAGAGAAAGAGACATACAATTTATTTTGGTTTGGAAATAATATTTACTGTTTGGTCCTTTCTTTTCATTCCATCTGGATTTTTTCAATACTTAATAATGTTTAGAATTTCATAATAACAATGAATGGGTGGACGGCAAGTCTAAGGAATAAGAGGTCATCTGTAAATGTTTAAAGATTTACAAGGCAATTTCTTAGAAGCTCCGCATTTCGAGAATATCTTGACACATATAACAGGTCAGACGGATAGAAATTGAATACAAAAATATACTGCTATGAACTGAGTATTGAATAGCGAGGAATTTTACAATATAAAAGATCATTTTTTTTTTGACTGCCTCAGTGGCGTAGGTGTATAAGGTACGGTTACAATGCTGAGGTCTCGGGTTCGAATCCCGGGTTGGGCAAAGTTATATTGGATTTTTCTATTCATTATCAGCCCAGAGTTAGGAATTTGTGCCCGATATGGTGATAGGCTCGCCACCTATCACATTGTGGGACGGAACATACAAGGCGAAATGTGGGTACCCTGGCACCTCTGCCTACCCCTTCTGGGATATAGGCGTGAGTTAATGTAAGTATTATTTTTTTAGGCGGATCACTATTTAACCATTGTACCCGAAGACTTGGATTAAAGTATCAAAATTAATAAAAAATATTTACTTGAAGTATCTCGATTTAAACTCGAATGTTTCCCATAGTAGGAGCAATAAAAGCAACCCTATTATCATACGTCCGTACCGGCACTCGGTAGCAACAAAACGTTTGTCTTTTTAGCACATTTGTTTAAGCAATAGTTGTATTTCTTCGTCGCGTACATTACTGAGCGCAAAAAGGAGGTGATTTTAAAGAATTGGCCCGGCTCTTCGCTTCATATTCTTGGGAATTTCATGTTTATTTTGCCAGTCTGTGTTTATGTATTAAGATGTTCAGTAATATTTCGCCTATATTAGAAGGCGTTTAATGCCTTATTCTATGTATACTGTTTAATAGAAGTAGCTTTATAATTATTATTTGTTGGCTAATTATATCCAGGCAGTCGGTAAAGACCGCCTGTCAAACGAGAGGCCGAGGGTTCGATCCCCGCACTGAGAGAAATGCTTATGCGGCCCACAAATATTGCTTCTGGGTCTGGGTGTTTGTGAGACCGAAAAGTATCTTGTAGTTTCTGATACCCACGACACAAGACTCTATCTTAGTGTGGGGTCAGGACAATGTACGTGACTATTGAGTGTATTATTTGTTTATTTATTTATTAGTTTGGTAATTTCAGTGGTTGACGAAGGTCGAATAATGCCCCGATTTTCCTTAATGTCAGTTTCCAAAGACTACATCAGCTATAATTTGTAATTATCATGTGACTACACAGAATGAGTTTGGAGTACCTAAGTCGTTTTAAATCATGACCATTAGTTGCCATGGACCTATTAACATAACAAGAAACATTATTGTTATAACTAACCTCTCATTTAATTCAATCAAAAACAAAAAATACCAACTGCACTTTACCTCAGCGAAATTAAAAAATCCCCACGAATCAGCATCAATAACACCCGTGCTGATTTGCGTCATAACATCTCAACGCAATAAATGTCCAGGACTGATCGGATTGTGTCCGGGGTTTTCTGGATTGTGTCCGGGATTTTCCGTCGATTTCCGTGGCGTGCCGTACACCCGGACAGTCGGTTTATGATTATATCCCGATTGATTGAATGACCACGGACGCCCCGCTGACTCGTAATTGGTTTACATTGTATTTTTAGTACTGTACCTTTTTTAGGCTTCAATGTGGTTGTTTGGGTTATAATTGCTACGATTAAAACTAGATCTATACAAAATGAAGATTTACCAATGACCTACCTCATATTTCAACAACAATACATACGTATTTTCTATCGTGCGTATTAAAAATGTTGACTCATAACTTAGAAAATAATAAATCCTCGACAGTCTGCTCTTTGAATATTATTATAATGTTACAAACATTATACATAAAATGCACAGAAACGGAGACGATGGGCTAAAGATCGAGCCCAGTGGCGTTTCATAGGAGAGACCTATGTCCAGCAGTAGCGTGGATGGGCTGATGATGATGATGATTAAAATTCACATCATCTTGAAGCCGGATCTTACTGTGCTTCAAAACTAAAACTTTTAACTCAACCCGATTTAAGTTCTGTCGCCACTGACCAGCAATGTTGTTTTTTCTGTTGTAGCAGTCGATTAAAGTATTTTATCAAAGCCCAAAAATGTTACTATTGTATATATTTATATGTATATACATTTAATATCCACGCATTTGATGTGAGCAATAAACGGCGAGCGTGGATAATGACGTCACGTGTCCGTTTCCGAAATATTTTTACGAATGCACAGTGCAACACTCGTAAACCGGTTTACGACACACAAAGCCGGGGCTAGTTTATTAGCGATTTTCTATATAACAATATATTCGGATGTACTAATGGGCTCTTAAAGGTAGGAAATTAATGATTGTGTCTTAATTATAAAGGAACAGATGATCGTAGGGATTTCGTTTCACTTTTGTTGCTATACGCAGACCGTATTTGACAGCCTCCGTGGCGCAGTTGGTTAGACGCCGGCTGTGAAACGGGAGGCGCGGGTTTGATCCCCGCACCGAAACAAATATTTGTGTGAAAGGGCACACACAGGCATTTGTTTCGGGTCTGGGTGTTTGTGAGATCGAAAAGTCTCTCGTAGTTCCTGATACCCACGACACAAGACTCGATCTTAGTGTGGGGTCAGGACTATGTATGTGACTGTTGGGTGTATTTATTTATGTATGAGGTCTTCGATATCAGCACATAAGATGAGGTCTTAGATTTTATATACTTGATGGATTTGGAAGTAAAATATCATATTAGATAATTTTTAGGAAGGATTGATGTCAGCCATAACCATGACAAATGTTTTTAAGAATAGTCTTTAAACAAAATGGCTTGATTGACTGCTTTAATTGAATTGAAATAAAACTATTGTTTACGGATTTTGTCACGGATTTGGTTTAATTTTTTTACGTTTTTGAATTCCCGAGACGTTTCGATTACGATATTCGCAAACACCAATCTTTATTCCGCAACGTAATTATTACACAGAATATTCCTTATACAAAAGCCAGAGGTATAATAACCGAAATCCTAATCAAATACCTTCTAATTTCATTCAATTGCAGATAGCCAGCAAATTCTCTCTAATATAATCTATATCATTGACATCGAAATTGGCGTTATAGTCGCCGGTATTGTGCCCGATATATGCGGTTAATGAGAGGGCAAACAAATATGGTCAAAGGTCCGTTCATAACACACGTTACTTGAAAGCCTACGTAGCTTAGGTAATAATATGCTTTAAATGTTAAACTGAGTCAATTGTTAAATTTTTTGCTGTAAAGAATTTTAAACAAGTATTAGGCAATCAATATTCATTAGTTATTGGTCTAATAGTGGACGCATTGATATACAAAAATATCAGCATTAATGGGCTATCGATCTCGTCCTAGGTTTGATTCCCAGGCACGAACTCCACCTTTTGTAATCATTTCGATTTGAAACATCGACACATGATTATGTGATATTTGCGACTCAAACTTTCGTTTACCATTGACATCAGACTTAAAGCTTATCATGATAGCAAATTTGTATTTGCGATCCCGGTTTCATATGCAAAAAATATCACGTTAAATCTTCATAAATTCCAATGCCCTTATAGTATGAACTGACCACGCGATCGCCTCCTAGCTTAATTAAGTGTAATTCAAAATGGTTGTATTCAAATTCGGTCGCAAATCAAAGTGCCCGTATCTCGCCATGGGAAACGCTGGTCAATAGGCGATGATTACTATTTGGGGTCATTTGTGTCGGACAAAAGGTCGCTGGACCCCCACTACCCCTTTATTGGGGTCTACGCGTGGTGTTTGTGTTATGCGCAATGATTTTGTGATGGAAACTTTAACAATTATTTATAGGTGGCATTACTACCTATTATAAACAAGAATATCTGAAAATAAATTTGCCGATTATAATTTTTTTTGAAAATATAAATTTATTCAACAATTTTAAAGTACGTTGGACATATTAAAAATGGATAAATAGGAAACTACTGGATAAAAAACAAAAAAAAATATGTAAACGGTTTTGAAGAAAAATTAATTACTTATCCATGCGCACGATTGAAATGAGTTAGTAAAATAGTAATTATTACACAAAATACGAATTATTAAAAATTTATAAATAGAAACACCATAACAACATTGAAATCACATACAATGAAAAGACTAAATGGAGACCTATTCTTAAAATACCGCTCTGTGAACATTACTAAATTACTGTGGAAAACGTTTTTAAAAAGGATAAAATCAAAATTATAGATAGTTCTGTTTTCCCCCTACACCATTTAAAATTCCAAAAAAGCATTCCTCTCATCCAATCGAGTGGACAATTTTTGTTCGCAATTGATATTCACAGAGCAGCAATTAAGGGACCGCGTCCACTCCATACTTCTTTTATTATGTAGATTAACGTATTGACTCTTTTACCAAACATTAAATTCACTGGACTACCATCTACAAACGTACTTTTACCATTAATATTGTTCAACCATCCACTACTGTGTATACGATTCAAAGTTTGAAAACAGCAAAAATAAATTTGTCGCGCCTGATAAAAATTTTGGGCCACCAATTTTGATCCTTGCGTCTTTGCTAATAGGATTCTATCAGGCGCTTTGTTTAAGACTGCTTCCGTTAGGGTGCAAAGGAGATGAGATAACATTGTCCCGATTCAGAGCACGTTTTTGTTAATGGTTCGGACATGCGACGTATGAGGGCGGATTGTTTGACTGACCGGCGAATTTATGGGAAGTTTTTTAATTATCTGATCTAAATATTGTGTGTCACCCTTTTTATTAAAAGGTTTAGCGTGAGCTTTTTATAAATTGACGCTTTGTTTACTGAAATGTGTTGTTGGACTGCTACGGGATTTTACGACGGGAAGTTTTATTTTATATTCTCATACTTTACCAATGACTATAGTATTTTAATTAGCTCTCATAAGTCCTTACAAGCTGATCTATAGAAAATATTTGCCATAGTTTTAATCGAAGACTTTGGTTTGCTAGAGCCCAATTTACTTCTGAATATAAATGTAAAAACATAATGATACTTAATTTTAATTGCAAGACTTACTCACAGTAGGATGTACACACATTTGATGTTTTATGAAACAATATTCCATTTAATATTGCAGTTTGTGTAAAGTGTATGTCCAACTACATGATCAAAATAAAAAAAAAGCTTTTTAGACCTGCATAATCATCCATTATTTTATAACAAATAAGTGCCAAAACGGGTTATTCCTTATTCCTTACCTATAGCTTAGTCGTAACTTTCCCTGCACGTGTCAATAATTTCACCCGATTAACAAAAACTCTGTACTCTACAACAAACCACACAAATGTACTCATAAATTACAATGATTAATTCGTCACCTGTCCCCATTACTGGATTCTCTAACCCTTATTCCAATTAGGATAAGGTCCAAGTTGTGTTAAAATAGTACCCAGGTGCATTCACGGTCGGTATACCACGATGAGTCATTCGCACGTGGTTTGTGACCTATAATTGCAACGGTTCCAGTTTTTGTCTAGACTGTTGGTATGCGCGTAGTATCATTAATTAATAGTATCGTTTTAATTATTTTTTGTAACAGGAAGCAACGGTGCTTAGTGGATTGATAATAATACGGTGCGGTAAAGCGTGAATTATTGGATAAAAGGGCGTTAGTGAATGATTGTAGATTTTAGTATTTTTCAATTTGATATAAATCATTATTTTATCGCTCAACTGTTGAAGTACATTCTTGTTGTTTGTCTTCGTAAAGCACACTTGTACAAATTACAATCAGATATTTTGTAGTCACTTCCGTGTTAATCCTACTGATATTATAAAGGGGAAAGTTTGTGTGTTTATTACCTCTTCAGGCTCAAACCAGAAGACCAATTTTGATCAATTTTACAATGAAGGTAGCTGATACCCTTAATTAACAAATGAGATTCTTTTTATCTCGACAAAATATAATGTATCCGTGGGATGAGCACGGAAATAAAATATATCTGATACTCTTTCATACTTAAAATAAGTAATTCAAAGTTCGGCAGTAACGTTGCGTTTAAATAGTTAATTAGTTATCACGCGAAATAGTTCCTATGTTTCTAAAGTACCCGGGCGAAACCGGGTCGGACTGCTAGTACAAAATAAATCCTACTAAATTGTTGAAACCTCCACCCAGTCGCTTCTACATAAGTATCTGTTTAGTTGGTGACAGAACCACCTATATCATTTATTTATTTATTTAACACTTTATTGTACACCATATATACATAAAAATTACAAAACAACATAAAAAAAATGCACAAGTGGCGGTCTTATTGCTTGAAGCAATCTCTGCCAGACAACCTGGTGGTAGGTCTCTCATATGTGAAAGGCTGCCTGGGTGGGTACCACCGCAATGTCTATTTCTCCCGTCAAACAGCAGTTTAAATGCACTGTTGTGTTTCGGATTGAAGGACATTGTAGCCAGAGTAACTACTGGACATATTGAGACTTAACATCTTATGTCTCAGGATGGCGAGCGCAGTGGAATGCCAAGCATTGCTTTGTAACTCAAGGTGTTGTTTGATTGTACTACTGTTCATGAGCGGTCGTATCGCTTACCATCAGGCGAACGGCATGCTCGTCTCGCTATTCACAGCAATAAAAAAAAAAAAAAAAAAAAAAAACCATGGGATGGATAAACGAAAAGAACGTAACGTTGGGGCTTCAGGTGTACGAATAATTCAATTTATATAGTAATATTACTAATGTTTATATAATATTATTAAGTTTATATATAAACATACATATATATGTTGAATAAACATATAAATACACAAAATACACATATAATATATATACATAAATAATATAAAAAATAAATATAAAAGCGATATAAATAAATAATAAACAAAGGAAAATGTGAACAAGTCCAATATCTTCATAGAACCTGAAAGTAGTGTTCTTTAACCAATTTTTTAAAGATGGGCAGAGATATCATATGATATAGTTATACAGCCCACATTACCAATAGAGCAACAATTTATAACCAGCATTAGAGTAATGTAGCAATAAACAAGCGACGAATGGCGTGCATCAAGATAACTAAATCAGGGACAATCAGCGTTGGAGCGACGGGCCGACGAAATGCCGCGAATATTTCATCTCGGACGAACCACTAAATAATCTAAATGGAGATCAGTCCGCAATCAACGTGAGTTTTACGCGGATATTGAAGGAAAAAATGAGGCAGGACGTTAATTTTTTTTTACTGCACTGAATGGCAAGACGTGCCATTCAGGTCGTAAGCGATACGAAAGCTCATAGACAGGAGACAAACTAAACAACACCATGAATTACAAAGTAATGCTGCGCATTCACATCGCTAGCCATCGTGAGGCACAAGATATAGACTCAATATGTCCAGTAGTTACTTTGGCTACAATGTTCATCAAACTGAAACACAACAGTGCATTTACACTTCTGTTTACCTGGAGAAATAGACATCGACATTTTGAAATGTACGATATCATACACCGTTGCTTCTTTTACCGAGCGGTAGTGTAGAAAAGTTGGTATACTTCGGTTTAAGATCATGGAAAATTATGGTTACTGTGCATTATAATACCTAACATCCAATGACTGGGAATGATGGATGCATTGCAGTGCAGCGTTTAAGAATAGTAAATACCCAATGCTGTTGGTTTTGTTTATGGATTGTTGTGACGCTTAACGTCAAGCATCTACTAGTCTCATCTTTTCTTTGATTTGTGTGTGGGATAAGCAGTAGTCAATGATCATGTTTATATATTTTTGTATGGATTTGACTAGCAAGCAAGATTTTCGCCTAGTAGCTTGATAAAATAAATGTGCAATCAAAATTGAATGCATTCTACAGCTTGCCACATCATTAAGATGTTTAAGAAATACTATTACTATATTTTTTGACACATCCAGTTAACAAAATATCACAAAACACCCGCAGCCGGATGCTCAACATTCAGCTAAAGATGGCGGGCGGAAACGCGTCGCGCCTACTGTCATGGCCGCCGGAAGTCCTCTGCCATTTGATAAATAGTTGTTCTTCAACAGTTTTTCTCATGCAAATGAGGGGTAGGATGACGGATGGCGTTTGTCACAATTTTCGCGGATGGATTTAATTTGGGGGTAGGCAGGGCGGTAATCTAACGCTCTGGGGATCAGTGATGCTGATTGCGCGAATACTTGGATGGGTCTGAATGGAGGGCTCGGTTTTGTTTTTTAAAAAGCGCCGGAAAAGTTTGAATGTAGATCATGAGTATTCGAAATGAGTTTTATGTTAAGTAAATTAAATAAGATTATTTATGATCACTAAAAACAGTTTGCTTTTAAAGATGTGTTAACACTTTGTAGCTAAATATGTTATTTTTCATTGGAGAGATGCGGTTAATTAATATAAAATATATTTTTTGAATAATTGACCGATTTGTTGTAGAATTTATGTACTTGTTGGAAAATATTATCTTGAATGCTATAAAGTTTTTTTTTGTCATTAGTAACAGTGTTGATCGACAATTTTTTTATTGGAATTTAATATTAGCCAACTACTATACAGGGTATATCAACACTGCTACCGAAAACGAAGCCGGGTGGTAGTTTAAGCGACTTCAGACACAATGCAACAGAAAAAGTTGCAAAAAAAAGCGACAATTTTTTTTTGTTATTTTTTTCCTATGGCCATATTTGGGTGGTAAATACATTTTTTCCTAAAATAATAGTATATACCCTTTTATTTATGAATACTCTAAGGTATAAAAGAGTTTAAATTATTATTTTAGCAAAAACTATGGATTTACCACACAAAAATGACGATATTTAAAAGATGATAAAAAAAAAATTTCGCGTTTCTTAGCAAAATTTTTAGTTGCATTGTGTTTGTAGTCACTAAAACTACCACCCGGCTTCGTTTTCGGTAGCAGTCTTGAGATACCCGGTATATATGTATATATATATACAGGGTATATCATCTATATATATATATATATAGTAGATGTATATCTATTTCACTAAACATAAAAAACCTTTAATTACAAATAATGTATGGTCATTGAGTAAGTCCAGTTAGCATAAATCTAGTCATGGTGACGAGCAAGGCGCATCTGGCGCTAGCATGCCACATGTAATAACTAGGAAGTACTACACGTAGTATATGCAACTTTATACTACAAAACATCGTATGTTGATATTCTTCAGTAAATATTTTATAATTCAGAGATTGCTTCAAGCAATAAGATCGCCAGTTGTGCATATATTTAATTTCATGTTGTTATGTCATTACTAAGTATATGGTGTAATACAATAAAGTGTTAAACAATAAATAATCATAATTTCGAATAGTATAATATTTATTTATTTTAGAAAGACACCAAAAACATATTACATATGCAATTAAAATTTATTAAACAAAATAATTCTAATGCACATGCCTATTATGGCCCATATACGTCCCATTGCAGGGCACGTGCCTCCTCTACAATCGAGAGTACGATTGAGAGTGGTTATGCCATATAGACCAACATGGTGGCCTAGTGCGGGTTAGCGGGCTTTACATACTATACAAATCTTACAAATTCACTATAATTTGCTAGGTCTTCTTAAGATGTTTTCCTTTACCGTTAATGTGATTGGTGATTGACTATGAATACACACATGAATCTGAATAGTCAGAGGTGAGCCCTGGGATTTGAACCCGCCACCACCGTGAGCGTGTTGGCAATCGCGTCTGCTTCATAAACCTAAACATATTTTGATAAAATATTTCCTTTGGTTTGTTAGTTCTATAGAGGACTTCTATCACAATGAGTTAGTAGAAATATACGTTTCTGGATAACTGCCAATTTAATTTTATACTGAATTTTTACATGCGTTGTGGATTCTTTTAATAAATAACGCTGATATATATTTTTGCATCGTATTTTCCGTTAAATTGTGACATAGACGTATCTTATTCTTAAAAAGGTTGTTAAATTAATTCGACCACATATTAAATAAATGTATTGTAAAAATAAATCCATAAGGCATATGTTATGGATGAGTAAATCGTACTATGTAGAATTATTTAATGAAAACTCTATATTTATTTGTATGATTTAAATATAAACTATTATACCAACCATCATACCTACTTTAAAAAACAGACTTATATGTACTTAAATAACTTAAAAAAAAAAACATTCTCTTCATGTTCGTTTTTGCAAAAATATCTTAACTTTAATTTTACAATGTCTTTTAAATCATTTTTAAACATACATATACCGTTTTACCATAAGAATTATTTTGAAATAATAAAACTTTCAATGTACGTTTTTGCAAAAATATCCTAACTTTTTTTAAACAATGTCTGTTAAATTATTATTAAAATATCATCGTTTTATCATAAGAATTATTATCCATTTTCCCATATACTACACAAGTATGACCAACCGACGCGACGGTAATGTTTTTGCGCCCGCATACTTGAACTATTTATAATTACTGTCCACCCTTCAAGGTGCGGCGCGTGGCTAAATGTCGAGCAGATGTTTGCAATACGGTAATGTTAAAGAAAAATATTTAGTTTTTACACGTGCTTTATTGAAGAAAAAGCTAATGCGGTTTGACCGTTAACGGTGTTTGTACTTCGTTTGAAAAAATGGATTTAAATTAGGATTAAGTGTTTTAAAAATTTTGTAATTTTGTATGTCATCAGGTGGCAAAACTAAGGACTAAAACGAGTTTTTTATTGCGATAAATGGCAAGACGAGCTTGCAATTCGCGTGATGGTAAGCGATTTGACCGCTCATTCGCTCGCCATCATGAGACATAAGATGTTAAGTCTCAATGAGTCCAGTAGTTACTGTGAGTACAATACAGGTCTCTACCTACCGCCAGTAACTTTTAGGAGTATTCCACTATTATAAACAGTGGTCGCTATTCGAATAAATCCTAATAAAATAAGTATTCTATAATCACTTTAAGGTCTCTGGAAATGTTATTTAATTACATAGTATCATTTAATTTACGTTCAATAAATATATCTGAGTTAGCAGACTTTTACAAAGCGTAGAAATTCTTATAAAACGCTATGGTATGTACATACATACCATAGCGAGGAAACCTACATAGGTTTCCTCACGATGTTTTCCTTCACTGTTATATAGGCCAGCGTGGTGGACTATATGGCCCATCTCCTCTCAATCGTATTCTCGATTGTAGAGGAGGCCCATTAAAATATACAGTAAAAGTAATAAATTAATTATAATAATAATAATATTCTGATATTATTTTATTATTTATCACTTGTAATGCTTACAATTATGAAAAATATTATGAATAACAAGATTTTTTTGCAAAAAAATGCCTGTATAAATATTTGAAAATATTATGCTAGTATTTACATTTCAATATATTTACTTTTATTTTAATTTTTTTTGATATTCATTTAAATAACGTGATTAAAAAATTTCAATCATAACCAGCTATACCACGTCACCCAATTTCATATTAAATTATTTAAATTCAAAACACACGTTGCCCTACTGAATCAATTCGTATTTACGTAATCGGGTTATCACTCATTATAACCCAAAACATCGTATAAACCACTGTATGTCAATCCAAAATACATCTTATTCTATGAGCTGTAAATACCATTATTCCGGAACGTGCACCTTGGCATACGTGTCGTAATATTTTTGCCGCATACATAACTAATCTTGGCTCGGAGAATGTGACGCGTAATTTCGCCATTTCTTCCATACCTTCGATAGCTCAGTTGGTAGAGCGGTGGACTGTAGAGGAAAAATCATGGATATCCATAGGTCGCTGGTTCAAATCCGGCTCGAAGGATACTTTTTGTGTTTTTTTTTTAATTTAAATTTCATTATAATATATGAAATAGCTATTTATTATTTAATTATTTTGTTAGATAAAATATTCTCAAATAATTAAATACGCCACTTATTTATCGTTATGCTGAAATAATAAAATTTGAATGAATTTACCTGTTAATTGTCTCGCGATTATTTAAATAATTAAACAAATTGTAAGGTATGCCTATCTTAAACTTGAAATTAACTCATTAATATTAAATAGTTTCGCCTACGTAGACCTCCAGAGCACTTAATAATTACAGGTATGTAAATCATTATTTATTGTCCCAAACTCTATAACATCGTCAAATAACTTAACAAGTACTACCATATTTTTAAACAAATAAGATTTGAACCAATATCCTTAAAACAATAAATATCCAATATAAAAAAGTTTATACCTACTCTTTGCCTTGGAAAATTAAAAATCAACCCACCAGACCATAAAAGCCTCAACAAACGACAGTAGAGCCTCACAAATTTTATTAACATCAAAAAACTCGCTCGAAACCCACAATCAAATTATAAAATTCAATTATGTCTCATTACAATGAAACTCGAGTTAACCCTTAACCGCTAATGTGACTTGGAAAAGCGTTGAACCAATTAACTTAGACCCCTTATTGAGCTTCAACATCTTCAGGAAAATTTAATTTTAAAAATAAGCAGAATAGGGTTGTTCTTTTTTTATCGAGGTTTTTTTTTTATTCATATCCATATTTAATATTAAGTTGCATATTAAAAGTAGCTAAGCATGTAATTGTTTGCACTGCTGCATGAGTGAATTAACTTAATGGCAGTGATATCACTATCTCACGGTATATACATAATTTAATACTATAACATTATCAGTTTTAATAATTAATTTTGGTTAGTTGCCTAGATGGCCACACTTTTCCCGCCTCTTATCATTATTGCCTATCGTCGAAAACTGTGCCACAATCACATTTTACCTGCCTTGTATTAGTGTTTTTAGGCGTCGTATTGTGAGTAGTAAAGGCGGTTCTAAAGATAAATTGATCATTTGCTGCTATTGAAAATAATAAGTCATCCTACTCTCATGTTTGAACTTATATTTCAGACTCTGTAAAACACTCCGTAGTTCCTCATTCGTCGATTTTGAAATTAATCGGACGAATAACTAGAGTTTAAAATGGCGCATTTTTTGTTCTATTTTTTCTCTGAATTTATTTTTGTTTAACAAAATTGAAAGAAAAAAATATCGAATACAAAAATTCAAACAAGTTCATCCCAAAACAGATCCTTTCCCACAATACTATCAGTCCAATTATACGCAAATGAAGTTTAACCCTTGCTTTGTGGAACTTTTTAATTGCTGTTAAATCGGAACGGGTAAAAAACGGCTTAGTCCATTGTTGTGTCCATCGATCTATGTGGGTGGGTATTTCATGCCGTCACACTATTGTGGCCTTTTGGATCTGCGTCTCTTTTGGAGGGTTAGAAAAAAATGAATGGTGTACAATGTGGTGCAGTGTTGTTAAGTTGGTAAGAATTGGTTTGAGCGTGTAAAAAATATTATGCACTTGGTATTTCGAATTATTTGTTTTGATATATTATGTATTTTGTTTCATAAAGCGGTGTTTTTAATTAAAATAATATGTAATTAGATTGGTATCGTTGTAAAAATTAGATAATTGAAAATTGAAGGGTTTTAAAAAAAATGATATTCTTATTTTTTGCCGAGTATCTGTTTTAAATTAATTATTAAACAATACCTTTTTTGATAAAATTACAAAAATATTTTATGCCAAATATTCTCAAAGCTAACTAATTGCCCCCATGTGTAGGTATTATATTTCAGTACGATACAAAAGCCCCTTCTTTTGTCCGGTTCGCGAATATATCTCGTTAATTAATGGCAACTTAACCCTTTGTCTATGACGGCGAATAAATCCCTACGTCATTATGGTTGTCAAAGATTTTCAATTTTTTTTTAATTCAATGGTTATAAAAAAAAATATTTTTTCAAAAATATTAACGTGTAATCCAAAGCTTGAAGACTCTTAGCTGAATGATTACGAATCAATTTGACCGTATTCTTGTTCGATACGTAACCAGTTATTTAAAGAATACCATTAGTATTCACAATTGCAAAAAATGGCGTTAATGGGGTGTACATTTTACAAGTTTTGTCCTAAACATTGTCTTATATATCCTTTAAAATACGCATATTAAACTTTCACTATCTAAATAAAAGATAATTTAAGAAAACGTCACAAAATAAAAACTATACAAAACAAAAGCCCCAAACCTTTGAGAACCACTCAACCCTTTCTGGCACTGATTCATCTCCCCGTCAACGGTTGATGGATCAAGATATTAATACCGGCAGCGTGGCGAATTTGACCAAACGATAACCCTTCTATGCATATTTAATTCTACCCGGTCGCTGTGACCGATGGGCGTGAACTATACGAAATCCTGCAATTAAAGGGTTAGATGCTATTGCGTTTTGTAATAATGTCTTAGAGTTGGATGGATCGATCATCTTGAGGGATTAACCCTTACAATATTTCTTAATAGTGATTTAATGACGTCAGAAACGGTATTCAATCTTTTTTTATACGTAATTTGATTATGAAATATGGTTCCTGTAAATAAAAACTGGAATTCAAAAAGGTATGCGATAGAAAAATTATTGTCGTTTCATGTTGATTTACCTCAACAATTTAGAAAATAAGAATCAACTATTTTAATGATCACTAAAATACACTAATTAAAATAAATTATTAATGTGTATGTCAAAACGCCTGATAAATTTACCATAGCAAATATTCTCTTAGCATGAATTTTATTTGCAACATGACACATGTTCTATGTTATTCAAGATGAGTTAAATAACAGAGAAATTAAGAAGTAAATTAAAGATACCTATAACATGATTTTACAGCCACTCATAGGATTTCCATAAAAACTAGTATTACTCATCAAAACATTTACATACGTACATGATAATCTACTATTTTTAAATGAGTAGGCACTTCAGCTAATAAAATAGTTGACTGTTTATGAATTTTGTGTTTTCGCATATTGACCATGTCTGCTATTAAACATAATAAATTGCCCGCATGGCTAAATTTGTATGGATTAGCTACCTACCTTGGGTACAGTCGCGGTTAAATTTAAAAGTAGAAAAAAATATCACGTAAAATGACTCTTTTATTAGCATTAGTGGTAAGACATTTTAACTCTCTTTTAGCGATTTTATTAGTTAGGCTAGTTGCTTCAAAGTCGTTATTTTGACGGCTTTTAATATCTATTGGATAGTTTCATTATCAAGTCAGCCTTTAAATAAATATTCAGTATTAGAAGGTACTCTTCTACTTAGAATTTAATTGGAAAGAAATATTTAAAATGAATACAATAATATATATACATATATATATATAATATAATATATAAATATAGAGAACATTTCGACTTCAGGCTATTTGTAGTTGCTTTAACATTTTAAATGACTTCAAATACAGCAAAAAATCTAAACCCAAGTCTAGTCTGTCTTTTCAAAACATTGTCATGATAATTTAAAACGTTTACCATGCAATTCACCAAATAATACTTTTTTCATAATTATTTTTCCATTCGACTGTACAACATAAACTCCGTGCATAGATTAAATAACCCTTGCTTATTAACCGTAGCAGCGAATTAATATGCAGATGAGCTGAATTAGAGCATTGATCGATTAGACGCATCGGTACAATGCACCCGCATGTCGCTGGAGTGTTGGATGTCCACTTAATGATACCAAGTAACTTGACGATTATTTGCGTAAGATTTTTAGTGGATATTGTCTGTCGGTAGTGTTGGAATAAATAGCAAAGCAATCAGAAATAGCAAGTGAAGTCGAAAATAACATTTAACAAATTATATAAATTTTACAGGAGTTGCAGTGGTGGGTGTGAGGGCGGGACAGTCTCCTTTGTGTCTTTAGTTGTGAAAACTATCCCAGAAACCATACGGCGACTCACTATCCCAGAAACCATACGGCGACTCAAAAAGCGTCGGGTTGTATTTGACCCAGATTAACCAGGATTCACAATCCAGAAAATAAATGGTCCAGCACCAGTGGGAGCTGCGTCATAAACGCCAAAAATAATACACCTCATCTGCTTATAATATTGATTGATCGCATGATAAAATAAAATAAGCTGTGAAAAATGGTTATAATATATGGTTAGCTTTTTGTTTACAAATTTAAAGTTAGCAATAGCCGAAATATAGGGAATGCTAAGGCAAAAATAAAAATGATGAATGTGATGTTAATTTGAAATAGCAATAATTCAAATTACATTTGTTGTTAAAACTTATATCGGTACTTAAAATATGGTGGCAGAATGCATATGGATATTTTTCTTTCTTTCTAGTTCGGATTGAAGCAGATGAATTTGATTTTCATCAAGGCATGGGTAAAGGTTTGTTTGTGTTACTTAAATTATAGTTTCATCACTACATAGTATTAAACAGTCGTTTTCTCTGTCCCTATGTCCTTTTGTATGCTTAAATCTTTAAAACTACGCAACGGATTTTGATGCGTTTTTTTTAATAGATAGAGTGATTCAAGAGGAAGGTTTATATGTATAAACGTACATATTATTGTACAGAAATCTATTTGTACTCGAGTGAAGCTGGGCCGGGCCGCTAGTGCATAATATTTTCGAGACTATAATGGAGGGTTACTGTGGATACTCTTTGCCTCATCCAGGGCATATAAGACCTGAATGATCTTAAATTATGTTTAAATTAGATAAAACAATTTCACAAGAATTTCCTATATTTTACTAATCAGATGACAAACAATCAATAAAACTACAGAGTCTATCAAATAAGCCTACATCTTTACATATTAAATATCACCATCAGTTATATAATAAAGACATAATTAAACATAAATTATAACAATCAGCACATAATTACGCGGCGATACGAATCAGATAATTAGCTTCGGATAATGTGTATGATTGAATACAGCTAAACAGGTTACCGTGATTAGATTATGTCGAATTGGTAGAGAAATTCTAATTACCTACTTAGTACATATAGACCATTTCGATTAAAAAATACTAATGATTCCAAAAAAGGGGTCTATTTCTTTCCAGTTCGTTTCATTTTTTTTATTACTTTACTATTAGTTTCAAAATTATAAAAGTCCATTTGTTGCTACGTGTATTGACCCTATTGATTGATAATCATAATAAGAAATCCTAGTATATTAGAATAGCAATGGTAAGCGTGTAAATAGATTAGTTTTAACTAAACTACTACCATGATCCATGGCCCCTAACTTGTTCGTCTATATTAGAATTATCACAAACAATAGAAGGTATGAGTAATTTATTAAGGTAAATTATAAGAGTAAAATAGATGAGTTATTTTTGAGTATTAATACATAGCAACCTAATTTTATTTTAAGACTATCTAAATGCGAATTGTCATATAGCTATAGGAAATCTACTATTAAACGTAGGTATTTCTTAAGAATTTCCCAATGAGCTGCGCTAAGTACCCAGTACTTACTAGTTAAAACTGAATCTTGTATTAAATAAATAATATGATGCATTTTCATCCTATTTTTAGACCCGAAATTAAATTAGAATTCGATCCAGCGTTGTCCAAATGTTTATCATATAACTAATAGGAAATAATCACGGTGTAATTCCATTTACTGACAAATTCGATTGTCGCTGCTCACGGTTTATTGGGGTTGACAATTTTCGAATTGGAAACTGTAATATATTCACCCCCGCTGCTGAGGGTGTCAGATTGATGTGGACGTAGGAAGATCGGTATGAGGACTGTCCTCATAATAGTATGAGTTGTAAAGAAAATATTTATTAGAAAAAAATGATGTATGAATTGTAAAAAAGTTTTATTAAATAACATTGAGGTACGATGAGGCTGGCATGTATCTTATAGTATAAAAGTCACATAAACATTATTGATTAAAAAAGTTGAATCTTTTTTGTGCCAACAAAGTAAAATATGCGTAAATCGTTCGTATTTTCGATGCTGTTTATTATAAATTCCCGCCTCGAATAGGATTTCAGCGATATCAAATATTAATAAAACTAAATATGTATAACCCGAGTTATACCACTAGAGAATGATTAACACATCAAAATTAAACCGAGTTTTCCTATACCATTTATACAACAATAAGCTAAGATTTTTTACAATCTAATGTGTTGTCCATAGTATCTTTTTTTTCCTAAATATATCATTGTAATTTACAACATTTACCCTTCATTTAAACAATATTTCTGGCCTATAAACCAACCATTTATTATTTTTAGAATCTAATGTTTTGTGGCTTTTTCTTTTCATTAAGAAAGAAAGAAAGAAAGAAAAATACTTTTATTATCGCGGAAATCAGCCGCATACAACACAGTACAATTATAACAATGCAAACAATACAATAATGTAACAAAATAATGTAACATATATATTAAAAAACAGAAAAAAAAGGAAAATTCAGTAAGGTACTTATGTTGCGCGGCTCACCCGCGACAACAGGTCGACATCTCAGCATGTTGCTGTGTGATAACAGAAGCGACCACACAGCGCTGGTTTTCAGATGTAACCTAGGGTGACGCGACGTACAGGAGCTAATCTAGCCCAGCAGCAATTACAGTAACAACAAAGATTATGTCCTATTAACCCACATTTAAAACAATATTTCTAAACAGTATACTGTATCTTACAACATTTCACCACACGTATGTGTCGTCAGTACACATGGCATTGTTTGCCGACAGAATCGTGATAAAACCGATACCTCAAATTTCAACTGGGGATTAGAAAAATTATACCCAATTTCTGTACGTTTAATTTGTTCGAATGACACAAGTGGCTTGGTGTGTTGTTACCGATTTAATATTTAACTTGTTGAATTATAGTTTAATAGTTTTGTATAGCTTGGCAAAAAAGGGTAAAAAAAAGAGTAACTTAGTATATTAACATGGCAACCCAATATACTACTATGGAAAATGTTTAAATAGTTGTAATTTTAATTCATATCAGAGGGCGTGTATATTTGATCGAAGGCTTACTCATAAAACGCTGCGCTAGAAAAGTGGCATAATAATATGAGAGTGGCCTATACCCAGCAATGAGACCCTGTGAAATCTCTAGTGAAAACCGCGTTCGGAACTGGTTGGTAGACAAAAAATTACTTAATCTAAATGATGTAGAACATTTTAAGGGATTCAATTAATTAATTTCCTTTTCATTTTAAATAATAAAATAAATTCTGCAACATGAATAATAATTATCTCTATGAATTTGATTTCAATACTCTTAATATTATTATCATAATCATCATTTATGTATTTCCACATGTATTTGCAATCGGAACTGGCATTCCAGCCGTTAATCTTATCGTAGTGTTTATTTTTAGATAACAATCATGTTTTTTATGTGAAATTTAGTTACAATTATAATGAACATGATACACAAACTTGATCCATATTACATTTCCACAGATACTACTTAGTTGTTTATTTTGATGTATTCAATTCTAAAAATACAATGTTTGAAACTAACAAGCTAACCTTGAGTAATATGATTTAAAAATAAATAAAATTAATAAAAAAAAATTTATAAAAGCAAGAAATTAAAATAAGAAATAATAAGTATAGGAAATATATTGTAAATAGAGATTAAGTTCTATGTGTATTGACTTGTCATAAGAGCTCCTTAATTGCCTACGTGATCAATACGTGATCAATAAATACATTTCATTTCATTTCAATATAAAACTACACAAATAGTTTGACTGTAGGATACTTGGCCTACATCAATACATACAAAGCTTAGCGTATCAATGTAAACTTAAAATTGGGTACACTTTTAAATATTAAGTTCTAATTGATTGCAGTCTCAAATTCAATATTGATTCAGTTGTTTCTTTGTAATCAATGGTTCTTATTTAGTGGGTTCCTGTTTCGATATTAAGAATCGATTTGTACTACTCGTTTTTCAGGAACTACGAGAGACTTGGGGGTCAGGACTATGTATAGCAATGTTGCGCGTATCTATTATTGGATTTTTTCCTGGACATCACTGCACATACCATTAGCTTCATTGTAGTATTTTTCATCCCAACGAAACTTATAAAAGCACAGATGATATAACAGAATTAGTAAATGCCAATCTGCAAATGTATTCAAAAATATACAAAACAGATACAAACATATTTACACACATTCATAAGCGATACATTAATCGTCAGAGATTACCCCAGCGATATTAATATTCAGTCAACTAGCTAAAGAAAGGGGTGAATAAATTCAGAGGCAGCGACAAAGTGTCGCGTCGGAGCCAGCTACGCGTTAACAATTCTGTAATTAATACTCTATGCCATCTCAGGCAAAAAAATCTTGTTATACCCTTTCGTATTTGATAAAGCTTCGCTTGCACGATGGAGCTTGAATTGTTTGTGGGATTTGCGATTTTGAAGACGAAGAAATTTTGAATAGGGATTTTTGCTAGACTACGTGCCTTAAGAATTTAAAATTGGATGTTTCTTTAGCCTTTTTTAAATTTGTAACAGATAATAGTGGTGAAAAAGTAACGGTATAATAATTTATGTCCTGATCAGAAATAAAACCAGTGAAGATATATTAAATATACGCTGAGAAAACACACTGTAGATACAAAAATAAATCAGTCTACAAAAATAAAATAAAACTCCTAAAATATTTATGATCATGACAAGAGCATTGTCTGTGATCAAATAAAACCACACCTATCAGATCTTCAATATTCATGAAGGCATAACCGCAAGTTATTGTTGCGTATGTCGGTGCTATATTTTTCTCAATCACCATTAGTCCCGTATCTGCGTACCTACTGGGCTTTTCACTGAGCGATAGGAAGCTGCCCTCTATAATGCAAACCCTCTCATCTGTATCTTCAAAGTTTGATGGAAATTCATCTCTACACTCATTACTATAAGGTGCATTAATAAGTTTTGTGATATCGTCGCTTATGTCATTAGGTGTTGGAGTAATTTGGCAGTAGAATTCGGAATATGTCGGCACTTCTCTTTTATTGTATCAAATAATAGGGGCCCTCTTATGGCCATTATCACGTGTTTGATCTAAAATGATACTTGGTACGGAATGCACTTGGAGGGGTGTATTTTCTGTGCATTTATTTGGCAGGTCTGGATTTAACTACAGATAGCAAAACGTAATTTATTAAACTAGAAATTATGACTAATTGTAGGTACATCGCCTGATTTATTTTTATAAAATGTTTAAAAACATATGCAGTGGTCCGAAAATTGCATCCACCATTTGCAATAATTATGAATTAGAATTAATTGAATGTTGTCATGCAATTAACGGGCAGTGGATTGTTCCAAGTTTTGGTTTTCTGATTTAAGATAATGGCTTTTTTATAGGACTTCTACTTTTTTTATTTAGTCTACATTTAAAATAGTTAACGCAAATATAAATAGAACGGTATGAACCGAACCTGCTGCTTTTGTCCAGTCATTGGTCTATATTAGAAATTATCAAGTATTGATAGCAGTTCATATTCGTCAACAATACACAATAACGTCCGACATAGCCCACCGGATTAGCAAGTTGAAGTGGCAATGGGCAGGGCACATAGCGCGAAGATCTGATGACCGATGGGGTCGGAAAGTGCACGAATGGAGGCCACGTAGCGGAAAGCGCAGCGTAGGACGTCCACCCACAAGATGGTCCGACGACCTGGTAAAGGTCGCGGGACGTCGCTGGATGCAGGCTGCCTCCAACAAGTCTCTGTGGAAATCATTGGGGGAGGCCTATGTTCAGCAGTGGACTTCCTTTGGCTGATGGATGGATGGATGGATAGCAGTTCTATCTCTCAACTAATTTTCGTTATTTATTTATTAATTATTATTTATTTATGACAGCCTCCGTGGCGCAGTTGGTTTGACGCCGCCTGTGAAACGAGAGGCCGCGGGTTCGATCCCCGCACCGAAAGAAATGTTTGTGCGGCCCACAAATATTTCTTCCGGGTCTGGGTGTTTGTGAGACCGAAAAGTCTCTCGTAGTTCCTGATACCCACGACACAAGACTCGATCTTAGTGTGGGGTCTGGACTATGTATGTGACTGTTGGGTGTTATTTATTTATTTATTTATTTATTAGGGCCTCCAACAAAGAATACACATTATAGTACAGGCAACGAAGCATTTTTTCCTGCATAATTTGCCAGGAGTTTTTTGTTTTCATGAAGAGGTGGCATATGACCCCACTAAGTTAAAAACCCAAAATACTTACAAAAATGGCGTCCGCTAGAGCCGCCATTTTGGAAAACGCGTTTGAAGCCATATCTCCGGAACCGTCCACTTTAGGCCCATCATGCTAAGGACCTTTCTTGTAGATAATTAAATTTCCCATCTTTTTTGTTCAATAATTTTTTTTGTACCATTAACCGTTCGCGATTTACAATGTTATTAATATTCGTTTCATGCCTTTTTGCCGATATCTTTGTTAATAATTGTTTAAACAAAAAATTGTTCATGACTAAACTTTTAAATCAATAAATTCTTAACAACTTTTCACCCATACTTTTTTTCTCTAAAATCAATATTTTAGAAGTTATCGCGCGTTGAATGGTGTACTATCGAATCAAGGTCAATGGAAACGAAGGATGCATAGCGTAATTATGAAATCCAATGATTTCTCCATGATTATCATGTAATTAATTAAATACTGATGGCATAAGGGAACAAAGCAATGAGGAAATAGTAAATTTTGTTAAAAATCCATGTAAAATTTATCGTAAAAAAGGTATAAAATGAAAATGAATAACATTGTAAATCGCGAACGGCTAATGATACAAAAAAAATTATTGAACAAAAAAGATGGGAAATTTAATTATCTACAAGAAAGGTCCTTAGCATGATGGGCCTAAAGTGGACGGTTCCGGAGATATGGCTTCAAACGCGTTTTCCAAAATGGCGGCTGTAGCGGACGCCATCTTTGTAAGTATTTTGGGTTTTTAACTTAGTGGGGTCATATGCCACCTCTTCATGAAAAAAAAACTCCTGGCAAATTATGCATTGCGGACAAGAGTAACCCGTTGCTTCGTTGCCTGTACTATTACAGGCTTTTCTAATATGCTGTTGCATTTTAATTATTGTGTTACTTTAATTAACATGCTTTAGTACATCACAACAGGAAAGAACTGAAAATATTTATAAAGTAGCTATCTAAGTAAACTCAACATTGAAATTTAAAATTAAGGTGCGAGCAGCTTTTTTAAATACAATTTAAAGGAAAAAAAAGTGATGTAACCAATATCAATAAAGGACTACATAATATACTAAACTTTCATAATATTTTTTAATTTCTTAAAATTGTATGTTTAAGTTGTTCTTTGATGTCATGTCGTGATTGCCTATAATTGTGACAGCAATTTTACTTATGTTTATTGCATTCAATGTATCATTCACAATTGTATGTTACGTTGGCGATCCTAAAACAATAAAATAAAAATAAAATAAAAAAATATTATGTAGGCTCTTCTGCTTCACATAGTCACACACAAAGTCTTTAGAAATATACTTTTCACCATCCGCAGCCGATATCACGCATGAATTCCCGCCAAAAACAATAAAGCAGCCGACCGTCTCCATAACTGCCTGCCATTTGGAGACATTCAAAGTCTCCAAATCGCTGGCTAGACATAACCATTTCCTATCCATACAACACTCATCCTTCCTCAAGCTATTCTGACGTTTGCAATCAAAACACAATGCGTTATAGATGCCCACATTACACCTTCACAAATAGCTTTTCATTTATATCATCAAGTGCTAAAGAAAATTAGGCTTTACGTCTTTGGAATAAGATGGTGTTGGTAGTTTTTGAATGGTATATTTAATTTTGCTGATTGTTGTTCTTGACTCCTCAACTTCAACGTCCCGCTGCGATGGGTATTGCTTTTGATAAATTTCGCTTCGTTGTTTGTATTGTATTGGTATGGACGTATGAGGTGGGGAGATAAGAAGGTTTTAGATATTATAGCAAGATGATGTGAACTCGACTGGCTTATATGTATTTTTTAAGAATTTTTCATGATATACTATGTATGTATGTATGTATCAGCCCATATACGTCCCACTGCAGCGCACGGGCCTACTCTACAATCGACAGTACGATTGAGAGGCCAGCGTGTTGGACTATATGGCCTAACCACTCTCAATCGTATGATATACTAATCTAGAAAAAAAATCTTACAGATCTATGGCATTAAATCTATGTCATACTATTGTTAAGTGAGTGAAAAATGTATGTGTAAGTGATCGGATGTTTTAAAAAAATGTTCGATCAACAAGAGATAAATATACTTGTATAACAGGCAACGTACCTACGTCGAAAGAGCGACAAAGGTAAAACATTTTTGATAGTCTCTGTGGCGCAGTTGGTTGGACGCCAGTTGTGAAAGGAGAGGCTGCGGGTTCGAGCCCCGCACCGAGACAAATGTTTGTGAGGTCCACAAATATTTGTCTCGGGTCTGGGTGTTTGTGAGACCGAAAAGTTCCTCGTAGTTTCTGATACCCACGACACAAGACTTAATTGATCTTAATGTGGTGTCAGGACTATGTATGTGACACACATGTTTTTTTAACATTATTTTTTTTAAACTAAGCTAGATTATAACATGATTTTAGCTTTAATATTCAAATAACTTTTCTTTCACAAATAAACATTAGAACCATCAAATAAATAAATGAAAACCAAAGCAATCAATTACTAGAACAAAATCGCTTTGCCCTCAATAATGTAGGAACTCAATTAGTGACACGTGCCCGACACGATTACTCGGAAAATTGTCTGTTTAGTAAAGATTTTTATTATTTGGTGTCCGTTTGTGAAATAATAGCCCGTAGTGAGTATTTTTGGTGGGTTTCATTTGAATAATTGATGTATGTCGTGGACACGACCGATTTATTTAATCTTGGTAGTAGGATATTCGAAGTTCGTGGTGGTCTGTCGGTAATAGAAGAGACGCGACTGCCAACATGTTTACGGTTGTCGCTGGTTCAAATCCCAGGGCACACTTCTGACTTTTTGGGTTCATGTGTGTATTGTTAGTCAATCACCACGCCAATATAACGGTGAAGGAATACATGGTGAGGAAATCTATATAAAATAGCTATTAGGAGGAATTTGTATTTATGTAAAAGTTCCAACCCGCACTAGGTACGGCGTGGAATTAGGTCATATAATCCATATAACCTAATCCCTCTCAATCTTAGTCTCGATTGTAGAGAAGACCCGTGCCCTGCAGTGGAACGTGTATGGGCACACAGACATACATACATACATAAGGATATTCATGTCTGTTGGAAAATGTCATAGTGAGCCACCCATGTGTGTTCATTTCGGGATCAGTTTGTTTGTGTCTGGTTTCCACCATCCAGCATAATAATGTCAATACTTTATTAATTTTGAATGCACTGCATTCACCAACACTTGAATTGTAGTCACTAGGCTGAGCTAATAAAAAAACAGTAGTCTTTGTAATCCAATTTGTTGCAATACAATTCAGTGTTTTTACGTTACAACTGAACTAATAAAAGAACAAGGAAAATTAAGAACAATACCTACATCTATAAACATCCAAAACAATAACATTAACCGTTTCCGTGCCGCAGGGGTAGAATATACCCAAAATTATCTAAACAAGCTCATTCATTAACAAAAAGCATTGCCGTGTCATACACGCCACTGTTATCATTGCGGTCACAGTAATTGGTGATTTGAATGCTTTAAGTGTGAATAAATAAATATGTGGGCTATTTCGACCCTCGGCTCTATTAAGCAGTTAAACAAAACAAGGATATTAATGTAATTAGAAAACGTAGATAATAGATTAATATTTTAAGTTACTGATTGACATAAAGAGGCTCCTCTGTGCTTACCACGGCCATGTATCCTCTATTTTAAGATACGGCCTAATATTTTGGGGAAATTCTCTTAACAGAGAACTGGCGTTTAGAGCTCAAAAGCGATGCATCCAAGCAAACATTGTTTCAACCGATTCCTGCATACCATATTTTAAAGAGCTAAAGATACTCCCACTTCCGTGTATGTTTATTTATGAATGTGCTGTTTTTGCTAAAACAAATATCCACCTTTTTAAATTCAGTAACCGAGCCAGACGCAATGATGTATACCCCACAAAACTGCATTATTTCATAAAAGTGTGTTCTACCTAATTCCTGAAATATACCGGGTATATCAAGACTGCAACCGAAAACGAAGCCGGGTGGTAGTTTTAGTGGCTACAAACACAATGCAATTAAAAATTTCGCATAGAAACGCGACAATTATTTTTTATGATTTTTTAAATATCGTCGTTTTCGCTAAATCCATAGTTTTTGCTAAAATAATAATTTAAACTCTTTTATACCTTAGAGTATTTATAAATAAAAGGGCATACACTATTATTTTAGGAAAAAAATTATTTACCACCCAAATATGGACATAGGAAAAAAAATAACAAAAAAAAAATTGTCGCTTTTTTTTGCAACTTTTTCTGTTGCATTGTGTCTGAAGTCGCTTAAACTACCACCCGGCTTCGTTTTCGGTAGCAGTCTTGATATACCCTGTATAATAACCTGCCAAAGTCAATTAGAGAATTGAATGATCTCAATAATTATAAATGTTCATTATTTAAATTTCTAAATAACAAATGTTATTAAAGTTTAAATGATTTTCTTAATGACAAGTCACTGGTGGTAGGTCTCTCATATGTGAGAGGCCATCTGGGTAGGTACCACGGCAATGTCTATTTCTCCCGTGAAACAACACTGCTTAAATGCACTGTTGTGTTTCGGATTGAAGGACATTGTAGCCAGAGCAACTACTGGACATATTGAGACTTAACATCTTATGTCTCAGGATGGCGAGCGCAGTGGAATATTGCTACTGTTCATGAGCGGTCGTATCGCTTACCATCAGGCGAACGGCTTGCTCGTCCCGCCATTCAATGAAATAAAAAAAAAAAAAAAAAGTAAAACATATTACGATATTTTTGTTTTGTATAGTAGTCTTTATATGTTTTTGGGTTCTATGTTATAACATTTTAAGTTCAAATCATTGTATGCAAGCACCGCGGGTCATAGTTAACAAACCAAACCATGGACCACATTATTATTTTATTTTTTTAATAATTAATACTAATTGAATTTGTGCCCAATTGAGTTTATGTTTTTGTTGTATTATTTTTGATTCTGTTTTAAATTTGTAGTTTTGTTATATTATTGGTTATGTTTTTACATTTTAATTGTTTGGTTGATTTTTTTTTTAAGTTATATTATTTTATTTTCTAACCTTAATTATTGTATGCCAATGTGGCGGGTCAGCTGTGCGAAGCAGATACCAATGTAACACCTATGTATTTACCTATATACCACAATAAAACATTTAGAATTTGAATTTGAATTTGAAATAAAAACTATATATCACAAAAACGTTTGCCGCCAAAGAAATCGGACTAGATACCTCAACTTTCTAAAATAAAACGTCGACAGTCACGCCACGAGTAGAATAAAAAAAAACTATTATCAAATAACAATTATATTCACCGCACAATGTATTTAGAAATCTACAAAATTTTTCATGAAAAAAGAATCTCAAATCATGACGTATTAAGTAATTTAATTCACTGGCATTGCATTACCAACACATTTTTGCTCACAAAAAGTAAAATTATTATTGTCAAATTAATTTAAAGCGACAATATTAATTATATTTCCAGAAACCAAAATGAAAGAACTGCCTGATTTTGTAAACATTTAATTATTTCAGCACAATATACAGGGTATATCAAGACTGCTACCGAAAACGAAGCCGGGTAGTAGTTTAAGCGACTTCAGACACAATGCAACAGAAAAAGTTGCAAAAAAAAGCGACAATTTTTTTTTTGTTATTTTTTTCCTATGGCCATATTTGGGTGGTAAATACATTTTTTCCTAAAATAATAGTATATACCCTTTTATTTATAAATACTCTAAGGTATAAAAGTGTTTAAATTATTATTTTAGCAAAAACTGTGGATTTACCACCCAAAAATGACGATATTTAAAAAATCATAAAAAAAAATTGTCACGTTTCTAGGCGAAATTTTTAATTGCATTGTGTTTGTAGCCACTAAAACTACCACCCGGCTTCGTTTTCGGTAGCAGTCTTGAGATACCCGGTATGAATATAAATTATAAATTATTTTATTCCATACAAACAGTCCAGTTATCCCACGTCATTGTACTCGCAACTATTTATTTACCTTCTAAGAAATAAAAACTGAAAATATTACGTCACATATCCAGTGTACTGTATCAATAACAAATGTAAGCTATCTGTAATTTCGCCAGCTCAGACATCGCTCTGACAGCCGTGATCGTCTAGTGGTTAGGACCCTACGTTGTGGCCGTAGTAACCCAGGTTCGAATCCTGGTCACGGCAGTGCATATCACTGTCACGGCAGAGCTTTCTTTTTGTTTTATTAATAATTTTGTTCAGCCATTTAAAAATATATTTAGTGAGATTTTTATACGTATTTCTCATCGGAATCAAGAATTAAAAGTTGTTGTTTCGCGTTAATCATTTCATTAACATAATAATTACTGAATTATTAATTAATTATAATATAATTATGATATTTTTATTGTGTATTAAATATATTTTTTTAACATTATGGAGCATTTACACAAATTACTTGAGCATTGAAGGAAAACGTCTGGAGGAAATCCTGGATTCTTTAGACACCTTTACAAGAATTTTATATGGAGTGCGCAGTCAGCCAATCTGAAATCGATCTGTGTGGTCGACTGTGGCCTAAGCCCGCTCAATTGAACTCACGTTTGCATAAGTCTTGTGCTTAGTATTGTGAAACTAATAGCTGTTTGAGTATGTTGAAACTTAATTGCTCTGACAAGAATTTCCTACAAAGATTTTGACAATAAAATGTAGAGTTCACCAAGTACCAGTGTAGTAGACTAAAATACCTACCCCCGTATGAAGGAAATGCAATCGACAGTTCATGAAAATAAACTAAATAATGTGTCTTAATATCAATTTTGTGCTGAATCCATGGAAATATGGGATATATCAAACCGAAGAAAATTGAGAAAATAATTTTGGTCACAACCGAATCCATAAGCAAAATATTTCAAGATTTTTTTTTATGTCAATTACATAATTACTTATTTAATCACATCAGATACGCTACAAAGTTAGAAATCAACCGATTTATCACCAAAATGCATGTTTTCTGTAATGAAACGTCACAACACAATGAAACACAATCAATTAAATTTAAGATACGTCTCTGCCGCCCTATTGTTAGAATTAACGAGCGTCATTATGAAACAAAACTGTTTATGGTCTGTTATGTTTGTTGTGGGACTTGATTTTGGCTATAAAAAATAATGTTTAGCAATTTATTTGGTAAAAATATTTTCTAATTAATATATACATAATTAATATTTATAATTTCATAGACGGTATTATATTCTGTTCTTGTGTTTGATTTTATTTATTTTTCAGTGTTCACCATACATAGAACTAGTTACATTAAATAAGTGACATAATAAAAAAATGGACAAAAGGTGGCCTATTTTGTGGACATAATGCTTTTGATTAATACACAGCATAGATATTTTGTAGGGAGATAAATAAATGCAGATTAAAAATTATCCTTTATTTCGGTAATAAGTTCTATTAGTGCAATAAAAAGCAAAGCTAAAAAATATTTCCCGGTGGAAAAAATTATAGACCACATAATCCAGAAATTTTACTCAGGTTCCTGAATGCCCATTAATCCCATAGGATTAGAATTGGGACGAGTGAGTTTAAACGAGATGAATCACAAAACCGAAATCCCATCATACCGTGACGTCATTAACTCCTCTCCATTCTCAATGATTAAACCCATAAACAACTTACCATAAACAATTCTTAATTAACGTGATATCATAATTGCAGAATGGACATCAAAACATCCCTATAAAGGGTCAAGTTTCAATAGCTTCAAACCAGTAATTCAGCCCACAGGAGCTCTTTGCATGAAGAGTTCAGAACATAAAATCTTACGACACCTCGCGTCCAGTATAAAATGACCCTTCATATATTTTTGCCACACAACTTTATCCTTTATTTTGGTAAACATAAGGGCTGTTTTACTAAAAGGGGGTGTGAAGGAAACATGGTAGGGGATAGTAAAATCATTACTGTGTACGGCCGAAATTTCCCGTTGAAATTAAACGCAGGACAGCGGTCAGTGTTCTAAACTGAGTTTAACTGTCTTGATCCTAAGTTATGTGCGGATTAGCCGTATCTTAATATCTTCTAGCATTAACAAGGGTTACCAACGGTGGTTGGTATGGATGAGTGCGTGTTGTTGGATCTATGGTGATTGGACGTTTTGGTAAAGGTCTAGTGAAAAGAAGGATTTTGTTGAATTTGGAAAAAGGACATGTGATATAATTTAAGTGTTGTTCTATTTATTGCTTTCATTAAGTTGTTCGTCATTTGTTTGCTATTCGTTTAAGTTTAGAGTTTTTTTAAATCGACAATACTTGTCAGCATTTTATGCTGTCTTAAAATAGTGAAAAAAACAATATTTTTGTATTGGTTTTTGAGATTGCAGGATATCTAAAACCCCTTTCCTTTTCCCATCATTTTTCTTTCGCGATCCCCTCTCGATTTAATTGTCCTGCAATATATCTATGATCAAAGCATATTGTATGTTCATGGGCTGCAGGGATCACTTACCATCAGGTGACCTGTCTGCTAGTTTTCCCGATCAAAACCATAAAAAATAATCTATGAATAAAAATATATTTTTTTCAATTGTCTTAAAAATACTAATATAGTTTTCTTGTTGTTCAGTATATTTTTAATCTTACAAAAAAATAATAAAAGACTGACGTAATAAAGTATTTTCTCAATATTCCTCAAATACTGCACGATACATATTCATATTGGCCGGATAATGAACGGCGGAGACGTAGCGATTGCAAGGCGGATTATTGACCATTGACTATTGAGTGGGGTCCACGTTTGATGTCTGATTGCGTCAATATATCACCTTCAATAATGTCTGCTTTGCTCCTGAATGGGTTGTGTAGCAATGTTTGAGTAGTTATTGCTATGATGATTTTGACAGGGGTAATTAATTACCCCTGTGTATTTAAATACATAATTTCCTTTTGTTGATCATTACTTATACATATTTTTAGTGTATTTGACAGTTAATCCCGTCTTTTTATTCTTCGGCCTGCTCTGATCCTAAACTTAAATGGGATGAATTTTCAGCTTTGTCCTAGAATTAAATGGCAATGTTACTAACTCCTGCTTGTCTCTCATTAACCCTTCTGACTCCCTTCTACCGCTAGTCTCAACAAGTATATAGTATTATATTAACTATGTACAAATAAAAATAAATATAATTAAAAAATAATTAATAAATATTATAATTAAATATAAATATAATTTGTTGAATCTTTTTTCGTTCGGACGCCAACATGCAGTAGTACTTGTTATTTTTGGAAATAATAAACACATATCTGAAATGTATGTTTTCAACGATTAGTAATTATGTTTTTTTTTCAAAGGATGCCTATGAATCCCTACTGGAAATGGACACTCCATTCATTTTTTTTTATTAGATAACGTGCAAGATATGGTAACCTGCCTTTTAATAATTACGAGTATTATAACGAAGAAAAAAATGTTTAGGATAAAATGGGCTCAATATTTTTCGTAGTAATTAAAATGCTGTCAATAAAAGCTCAACAGACTACAAGTATCCGATTGTCTATTTATCATTATCGTTTTCTTTAGTTAAAGGACCTCCAAAAGATTCACAAAGCGATATTTTACCGCGGCCTACAAATAATTCAAATCAAATCAAATCATGGGACGAAGCATACAGAGCGAAACGTGGGTATCCTGGCACTTCTGCCTACCTCTTCTGTGAAGAGGCGTTATTCGTTATGTATGTCGTGTCTTAATTTTCAGCAAAAAATACTTCATGGTGGAACTTTGCTCTAAGGATTTTAATAGGCGTTTCAAATTGCTTCTAAATCAACATATAAAAGCAAACAGTTGAACTCAACAAAAAACGCATAATTCACAAGTATATTATTAATTGCACACTTCTCGATTGCGCCAAAAGAATACAAGTTTTCACACACTTCAACAAGTATTTGTAACATTCCCTTTTCGATCAAAAGATAAAAGCAAAACTAGATTTGTTACAAGCACTCCTTAATATTAATGTGAGAAATTTATAACACATTGTGTCTGTACAGAGATTGTCAACGGGGAAGATAGTGTCCGAATTTAATAGACTTTATAACAAGTTCGCTTTTGAAGATATTCTTTGATTAATTGACGGCATATTTCGTGCTTGAATTGGGTTTAGGGTGAATTTTGAGGGACTGTGTGATTGTGTGAGCATTGTATGGCATATATAGAATGACTGTAGCGACCTTATTCTAAATTACATTGAGATTAATACGATTTCTAAATAATAATATATTTTCAGATATTTAAATTAAATCTGAATTGTGTGTGCGGGGGCACATGTGTAAATGTAATGACTCTATTGAAATAGTTTTTTTAATTTTATCAACATTCATAGATAATAATTATGTTATTTTTATCACATTTTATTGATGTTTCAATCTTCATTAGCACAATTTAATTAACCAAAATAAATAAAACCAAACCTTCATTAAGTTTGTGTGTAGTCAATAATGTGGTTTAATAATAAAGATTCACTAAAATTCATTATTTTGTTGATTATGAAATAAATCCCGTCATAATAACTTCCAAAGACATTCTCCAAATCAAATCCATTGACAAAGCGGCGAAGTATAATGAAAGAAGTCCCTTGAGAGCCGTTACTCGAGTATTAATTATTAAAATTCAAATCCCACAATATGCAGAGAGTTTCAATCCTTTAAATACTAGGAATTAGTTCGGGGCATGTTTTAATCTTTGCACCCTCTAATAAGTTAAACTGTTAATATCAAGGGTTGGGTAAATATGACTATTATTAATTTTTTGTTTCTTAAATTGAAGAGGTTATTTGAAAGAAAATTACTCCAATGCGAGCCAGAGTTGCTATAGTTATATTAAAAATACATACAATTCAAATTAAAGCTGCAATTTCTATATTACGTAATAGTCACGTGATTAATAATTCGCTATTAAATAAATATATTAAATATGATGCATATTCTCCACCTAAGTTAAGGATAAACATTTATAATTTGTAGTGCTTATGGAATATCATAATTTGAATACAATTTATAACAATTTAAAATAATTGGGTACATAGTGTAAGAGGAACTTCATCGGGAATTCCATCATAATTCACAATAGAATTTTTATTTGTCTTATGCAAACCACAGCAATCATCTCAATTTTCTTTTTGACAAATAATCCACCTACTTAATCAACCAGACTCAGATCTAAAAGGTCGTAAAGTCAATTTTAATAACAAACCACACTCGTTGATTACTTTCTGTTGATTAAGGTGTTAATCCTGACAACATAGCGGGTGACAAATGTTGTTAATAAGAAACCTGTCGCGGTACTGTTGTGTTAATTGCTGTTATTATTGTCACTAAGCTGGTAAAGGGATGGGACTGTTATCGATATTCTTTTTCTTTATACGTCCCACTGCAAGCACGGGCCTCCTCTACAATCGAGAGTACGATTGAGAGTGGTTAGGCCATACAGTTCACCAGTTTAATCAGCTCAAAATCTGTCTAGTTCTTAGCCGTCGATAAATTATTTATATGTCTTATCATCTTCCCAAAATGCTAACAAAATGCTGTCTATCTAACATAACAACATCTATACTATATATATATATATATATATATATATATATATATATATATATATATATATAATATTATAAAGCTGCAGAGTTTGTTTGTTTGAACGCGCTAATCTCTGGAACTACTGGTCCGATTTGAATGATTCTTTCAGTGTTAGGTAGTCCATTTATCGAGGAAGGCTATAGGCTATATATCATCACACTATGACCTATAGGAGGAAAGCAGTAGTGATATTTCTAGCAAATACGAGGAAATTTCGTTTTTCGTGGTCCGATTGGTCGATATTGTAAACTGATAGTCAGAATTAAACATTTTGACCGCCATTTTAAAACGTGTATGCACCCGGGCGGTTCCGGGCCCGACTGCTATCATACATATAGACAAAATTACATATCTATGATAAATCGATGAATGATGAATCTATCAATACTTATCGAAGATATTAATGAGTACAAACCATACCAGAAATTTTGACATACAATCTATCGACTTTAAAACCTAAATACATCGATATCGACAGTATTTACCACCACGCCACTAAAGTAAGCATCGCCATAAACCAGTAAGAGGATTAGTGTTTAAAATTGAAACTGGGTGTGCGTAATTAAAATGTGCCATCATGCTTAGGGACTTGAAGCTTATGATATTGGATGAAAAAATATGATCGCGTGATTTTTTATTTTTATTTTTTATTTTATTTTATTTAAAATAAAAAAATAATAAAAAAATCGCGTGTTTAGATGACTCTTGACGTACAGACGTTAAAATATATAGGTTGTGTTTCACTGGCGGTAAAATGAAAAAACGAAAACAATTAATTGAGCCCATAAAATGTAAACATTATTTAGCATCAGTCATTTTTTATTCTATCACCCGGTTCGGAAAGCGGTTTTCGCTAGAGAAGAACGGGTAGGAAACTCTAGTGTTGCTCTTTACTAAACCAGTTCCTTAGATGGGTTTCGGATATGTGAGAGGCCGCTGGGTAGGTACCACCGCAATGTCTATTTCTCCCGCCAAATAGCAGTGTAAATGCACTGTTGTGTTCTGGTTTGAAGGATAATGTAGTCAGATTAGCTACTGAGTGTATTGAGACTTAACATCTTTTGACTCAAGATGGCGAGCGCAATGAAATGCCAAGCAATGCTTTGTAATTTACGGTGTTGTTTGCTTTTGCTACGGTCGAGTTCATGAGCGGTTGTATTGCTTACCATCAGAATGGAATGCTCGTTTTGCCATTATATGCTAAAAATTACCACCAGTAAAATGTTTGTGCATGTGCCTACTTAACAATTTGGTAATCTACAAGATTCTCAATGTTAAATATGATTTGGAAATATACAATCTTGTCGAATAACACTATTCCAAATTACACTAACCCTTCTCGATCTTTTCTAACCCTTAAATTAAATCTGTGCAAATAAAGCACGCTAAATGAAACCCTATTCCCTTATCATACCAACTATATTAGTGTAATAAACTGGATAATATATATGACAAATTGGCATCAATCTGCGGTGTTATGATTGAGTGTAGCCTGGTTAGATAAATGTATGGCATTTGAACTGCATTGCACCCGATTTGTACCGGTCAGTGAGATACAAGGAGCTATTAATTCGGGAATGGACGGTTATGTAGACTAAAAAGTTATAAAGAAGATCTTGGAAATAGCCTTAGAAAATTAGTTGCTCTTTGGTACGATATACTTATAGAGGTTGTCTGGAAGAGAATGCAGGTAGCGATGCGGAAGCCAATTGTAATCAATTATCGTTTTTTTATTGCATTTACACTGCTGTTTGACGTTACCCAAGAAGCCTCTCACATATGAGAGACCTACCACCAGTAAGTAGATTGGAATCAGGTGACCCGCTTACAAAATTCCCGCCCGTACAAAAAGGCTATATAATATATATATAAAATAAACACATCACACCTTTGTAATACTTGTTAATGATACCAGATCAGGTCCGCAGATTGAGCAGGGTGTAACAAAACAAACTCCCGTTTTCAATACACTAAGGGACCCGAACAAAACGCTTTAAGAATGAAAAATGAAATGAAGTGGACATACGGGTAGTGTGCGTACAGATATTGTGAACTTGTGATATTATTTTGATACGCGTGATCGCATCTATTTCGTATTTTACTTTCTGGATGGGTATTTTAGTTCTTATAGTATAGTCCGATTTCCGAGCTGGCCAATACGTATAATGTAACTGGAAATTCTACATAATATGTTGACAAAAGCGGTTTATGCTTAATCTTTTTTCCTCTCGCGTGAAAAGAGAGCTTGTTTTTTAATGATTTTTATGTAAGGTATTAATCGTTTGTTAAATAAACTTCATGATATCACTAAATTAAATAATTGACAGCCTCCGTGGTGCAGACGGTAAGGCTCCGCCTGTGAAACGAGGGCCTGCGGGTTCAATCCCCGTACAGAGACAAATGTTTGTGCAGGCCCCTAATGTTTCTTTCTAGGTGTTTCGAGACTGAAAAATCTGTCGTATTTCCTTATACCCACAACACAAGACCTGATCTTAGGGTAAGGACTGTGTATGTGACTGTTGGGTGTATTGTACTAAAAAATATTATAATTCACACTTATTTCATCCCAACTCCGCACTCTACGCAAAATCACCCGTCCACGCTTGACCATCCATTTATCAGCGGCACTTAGTCGAATTTACATAAAACGCCAGTGATTAATGTACATACGTGATACTCTATGCACTACACTGTTTATTTAATGTGAAATTGATAAATTACACTTTATTTGGGACAAGGGTCTGATGTTAAAACTCGGGAAAATGTAACCAAGTGTAACAAAATTTAAATATGAATTTATGGTGGTCAGTATATTTATGACTGGTCTGTTTTAAATAATAACTTGTTTAAATTATATCCAAGTTGTCAATTCATTTATCTATCTACTCAAATGCTTCGGTCCTGCACACTATTGAGTTTTAATCAAGAAATATTTTCTCAGATTTGTCACGAAAAATTACAACGTAGATTAGTAAATTGATGAGCCATAGAGCCTTTCACTGGTGGCGTTGTTTCCTCTCACTAGGACTTATTATTTATCGTATAGACTGAATAAATATGGCCTAATAGACTCTACCAGGCATCAAATGAAATAACTAATTAGTATCAACTAGCAGGTTTAAAAAGGTGTATATATTGTGTTTATAACTCATTAAAAATACCAAAAACCAAATAAAAGAGGTTTTTAAACTTTTGTAGATATTAATTTACCAAACAGGCCTAGTGTGAATAGAAACAGCACTAAAAATTATTTCTTTGAGATATACATTTTAGCCAAAATTGTAATGAATGACTCGAAGGTGCATAAAAATAACATTAAAAAACAAACGGGAGCTACTCCGAAAACTCGAATAAATGATGACATCTGCCCGAACGTCGTCGAACGGAAACGGTAAATCTGACTAAGCCTTCCTAAATAATAGATGAGTCCCGTGTAAAAATCCTACAGGAATTATGAAGACACGCCATTATTCATTTCCAATTTGAAATACTGAGTGCTCACTGCTCAGCCGGTATGCTAATGTACGGAAAACAAAGAAAAGAATTTGTTTCGATACGTTTGTCATTTTATATTTTGAATTATGTATTTGTCCAAATATTTACATTGTGTTTTGTATTTTGTGTGCATTTGAAGTCGTCCGCGTGAACGCAGCATAAGTATTGACATAATGTTTTTTTTTTGAAGTAAGGGAATGCTAGAAAAATATTTAAAATAAAAAAGGTAAATTACCTTAGAAATACTGGTCACTTTTAATGTTACATTTTATTATTTAAAATAATCTTAAATTGAATCAAATGAAAATTGTAGGCACAGTGGTTTTAGTTCCTTAATTTAATATAACATCGAAATATTAGACCAAAATAAATTTAAATTAAATAAATGAAGCTCACAGTGGTCCAAAAATACAGAAAAAATGTATTATAAAAACATAAGACGACAGAATTATTACCGCCTCATAAAATAAATTAATGTCATATCTAAAACCCAAACACCTTATCGACCAGACGCTACATCTGCAAAACAACAAACAAATGTACCGAAACGTAATAGCCACCTATACATTTGGCACGGAGAAGTCGCCAAACAGATGACGTTCGTTTTTCCCGCATCCGTTCTCTCGTATTCAAATTTGACAATGACAAATCCTCGGCCGTTTCCGGCTGCGGTTCGGCTCGCGTTCGGATGTTCATGTCATTTATATTCATTCGAGATTTGCTCGCTTTTGTTCGAGTCGTGAGTGATAAGTGGTCGAGATGTTGACTGATGGTAGGCGTGTTATTAAAAATTCGCTCCGTGTGGGGTCGTTGTAAATTATTTTTCTGAATTTAAAAATTGGAACAAGAATAGAATAATTTACGCACTATTTATTGTATATTGTGTATTTATCTTGACTTGATTGATGAAATGTAGAGTAGTGTAATTATTGGCTAAGTACCGTAGTAGTATAAACTAAAATGCTTATTTTATCGCTAAATCCGACAGTGTGGTGACTCTATCCTCATCTTTGCACCACACGATATTCCGTGTGTGTGCCGAATTTATCATCACGATTCCAGTCTCAGACGATATATCGTTTTATAAAACTGAAACCGGTCAAATTAAGTTGAACTGGTATTCGAAGTGTACACCTCACGTTTTGCAAGAATACTGCCACAACACCACAACCATATGATATTAAAGCCCATTTCATATAAATCCAAGGAAAGCGGCAAATACGAATGTCTGAAAGGCATTAAGCGTTAAGCGACCCGTTATGAAATCACCCTTACTTAAAGGCCCGTATTCAAATGTTATCGTGAATTTATTGTTATTATACGCCTTTTCTTAAGTGATATTCGAGATTTCCTTTCGAATCTGCTGCGAAAATTTTCCTTATTTTATGGAAAACACGACCAAAATAACAAGAAATCCTTGACGTATTATATTGGATGAATGTTAAGTACAAATAAGGGGTCAGGCTTTATTGGTATGTTGGTAGTTGATATTTTCAGTGATTGCTACGCTACCCCTTCCAATTTGCAAATTGAAGGTAATATAGATGTTATAAATGGAAGGTATAGAAGAGAACTTAATTGGTGATGTTTTTGATTTTATTCACTATTATGAAACATTATTAATGTACTTAAAAATCTTATTCCAGGTAAATCATTCAATTATCTTGTCTGGTAAAAGAGATTGTGATCAAAATATTTAAAAAAAGACATTTTAATTTTTGTTGTTATTGCATTTTTGAACAATATTATGGTGCCTACGTAATTTTTTAATCTATCATACCTGTATTTCATAATTATTACGTAGATATATTCGAATGAAAATCAATCACGTTCTCAAAATAGGTCAGAAATTCCAATATCGATAAGAATTGAAATAGACTTCTTAACAATAGGAAACGCATGAATGGCAAAATGTGGTTATTTTGAAGGTATGACGTCATACTGCTAGAAATAGTTATAATAGTTGAAAACCAATATTTTCAAAAAATGTGGAACGCTTCACGATTTTGCGTGTCATCCTTGCGCAGGGGCCATGCTAATCTTCTCTGTATCGTTCCAATTTTAGTATATGTACTGCCGAAGCAAGTACACTTGCTTCACCTCACTAGCTCTATATATACTCATTTGTGGCGAAAATGTTGATACCGCGATTCAAGATTCCCAGTTTTAATTAAAATTACGCCATATTTAGAACCATCATAGTATGAGAAATGAAACTATACATAAATATAGCAATATTTATTATTTATCACATCATTTTGATATCCATAGTTGCATTAGAAATATAAATATAAAATATTTCTGTTTCTAATAACTGGTATTTTGATCAGCGCCATCTATCGGGTTATAACTTAAACGGTGAGTCAACTCTACACTAGCTGTCTGACCGTATAACATAATTCTGGCCTCCTTAGCAGTATAAATAATTTATAGCTATTATCAGAGATTTATATAATATGAAATATCCTGTCCATATATGTACGTCCCGCTCCGAGGAATGGGACTCTATCATAGAAAAGGGTTAAGTCACAGTCTACCACGCTGGCCTGCCGCAAGTTAATATTTTGTATATCAAACCCAACCCAATCCGTAATAAACCGCATTAGGCCAGCGTGGTGGACTATATGGCCAAACCACTCTCAATCGTATCCTCGATTGTAGATTAGCCCTATGCCCAGCAGTGGGACGTATATGGGCGGATACAGATACAGATATCAAAATAATATATAAATTATTATCAATATCACATACCTTTGCGACTCACATTAATCAGTAAGTTGCTCTACCATTCGTTATCACGCAAATAATTAACACTAAGTAGACGATAAAGCTAGCAAATTTCATATCAACATTACGGGGCTTAAAATTAATTTTAAGCGAGCAAAAAAAAACAGGAAGAGTTGGAAACAATAAAGTGTACTGTCGTCTATGTCAAAGCGTAAGATATTTTTTTATTAATCAAACAACTATATTAAATAAAAGAAATACCTAACATGTCGTCATTTTTATAGATTAAAAACTAAAAATCATCAGTAGAGTAGCACATATCAAATATTTAGAGAAAAAACTACGAATCAACTGCTTTCAACATTCACTATAAATACTCAATAAAAATTGTCACAAATTGCCAATAAAACGTTTCTCTATCAAAATTCAGGCGCCAATAAATTAAAGGCAATATGCATGGTAATGTTCTTAGAAAACATTTGCCTCCCCTTGCTTTCGGCGACTTGAGTTTACAGAAAGGCAAGAAAGCGTGTAATTTTTGGATGTGACATCATCAAAGTACGAGTATATTTCATTGATCAGGATTACTTTTTATATAGCAGTTAAGATTATTTTCTTAGATCATTGTTTTTATAAAAATGTTTTTGTAAATGTAATTGTGTCTGTCTGTATCAGCCCATATACGTCCTACTGCAGGGCACGGGCCTACTCTACAATCGACAGTACGATTGAGAGTGGTTAGGCCATATAGTCCACCACGCTGGCCTAGTGCGGGTTGGCGGACTTACATACCATAGAAATTCTAATAAATGGCTACGGTATGCAGGTTTCCTCACGATGTTTTCCTTCACCGTTTTAGTGCGTGGTGATTGACTATCAATACACAAATACACATATAATTCAATGAAGAATAATAAAAGTATAATTATTTACAGAGATACATAGAAGGATTGAGATTTTCTAACCTGATCGACTCATAGTCAGTGCCATAGTCACTGTATTGGACGGCGTGACAACAGATCAAAGTAAGCAAAAAAATCATAATGTGGAATATTAGTAAAGATAAAAGATGAATATTGAGCATGTATAATGTGTACATATTATATATTTAAGATGTGAAATGAATAGTAAACGCTTAGGTTTTTCTTTCACCGCAATCCATAAACAATATCTTGTCTATATATTTTATAAAGTTGTATAATGTTATAAAATTATCATAAAGTAACAAATATATATACCAAACTGTAACAATATTATCCACACTTACCGTATCCACTATTCTTACCTTCAAGCTACAAACAGATTTTGTACAAACGTGAAGGAGCGATGGTCCACTGGCGTGAGACTAAAAGCATTGTAAATTCTCTTCAATTGACATTGTACGAGGTGTAATGTTACGTAGTGTTATTTATATTATGGCCCTTTTGCATTGATGTTTAGAGTAGCAATAAAATTAAATTTAAAATGGTAGAGTTCTGTAGTATGTATTGTAAAATAAAGACTTAAAATTGTTTGCAAGGACGACAAAATTACTTAGTGAAAAAGCACAATTTATAATTAGAAAATTTGTTTAGTATGTTGTTTTCGTTCGATTAGTCATTAAGTTATTAAAGAGAGGAACAAACAAAAAAAAAAAAAGAAGATAGTTCGTGTTGTTTAGGGAGTTTCGTGCGCCATTTCTTGTTCACAACACGTTCCGAAATAAGTAGTATTTACCAATTCAAAAGATATTGTAAAAGAGTATTTAAATAAAGAATATTTTGAAAAAAATTTCTTGCCATTTGTCCTTTTTAATTTGAATAAAGAACAATTTGAAAGAATAAAACACGAACCTTCCATTTGTCATGTATTTTTGTGACATTATTACGTGCTTTAAAAATGTACTATACCAAATTTTAGAATATCTAAAGCATAACAAAACATTAAAATATTCAAACAGATTCTCCGTAAACAAAACGGTAAAAGCAAAACATTAGAGCTATATAGTGCATTACCGAAAATGACGCGTCAATCAAAACTTAACGCTAATGGAGGCGCTGTTAAACCACGGTTAAATTTAAAGTTAACGTTTAAACTGTCATTAGGTACTAACCAGAAGTTTTATGTAATGGGCAAAAATATAGACTTATATAAACCAGATAATATAAACCAGCTACAGTCAAATGATTCGGTTTTAATTTTTAAATAATTACATTCAAAATGTATACAAGTAGAATCGTCTCTACCATAACATCATGTATTTATTTTATTTATTTATTTATTACACACCATCGTTTCATCACACAAATTATATGAAATATTCACAACATTATGTACTTATTCTAGGTAATAAACCATTACAGGTGTATACAACACTATTAGCTTAACAAAATATATTTTTACAACAATTTAAATATTTTTAGAAAGATATAAACAAAATTAAGAAAAATACAATCTTAAAATTACTGTAACAAGTATAAAAGGTTACTATAATAATTACAAAAAATCACTTAGCCTGATTAACTAAACACAACAAGTTAACTTACATAATTATCGATAAATTAAAATACAATAATGACTACTTAGGAATATATGTATGTATGTCCTATTCTATGCATAGACTTTTTGGAATCTTAGAAACTGGGAGGTTTGTGGTTCCAAAATGTTTGCTTTTAATCTGGCGTATTAAGAGAGAAAAGTTATTGGAGTTTCTGGATGTGTGGAACTGCTGGGTGTGCTAATAAATGTTTTTTTTTTTTTTTTTTTTTTTTTTTTTTTTTATTGCAAGGAATGGCGAGACGAGCAAGCCGTTCGCCTGATGGTAAGCGATACGACCGCTCATAAACAGTAGCAACATTCCACTGCGCTCGCCATCCTGAGACATAAGATGTTAATGCTCAATATGTCCAGTAGTTATTCTGGCTACAATATCCTTCAATCTGAAACACAACAGTGCATTTACGCAGTGTTGTTTCACGGGAGAAATGTTTAAAAATAAATCCAATTTGACTGAAAATCAGTACTGTAATGGAGCATCATCCAGACTAATTAAACCAATGCCATGTCTTTCATTAACCAGTTTCTATATCAGCCCCTATACATATATATGGTCCACTCCAAGCCACGGACTAACTCTACGATCTAGGGTTCGATTGAGAGTGGTAGAGCCATGTAGTCCACTACGTTGGCCTAGTGCGTATTGACGGTCTTTACATACCATGGCAATGAACCATAACATTAAAAAAATTAAAATTATATTTCAAAGCAACAGCACTTGTCAATTTTCATAAATTAAAAAGACAGGTAGAGCTACTACGATACACATTCTCGATTCAATCACACTCCAGTTTCGCACACGAGTTTAATCGCGCTAAGTGAGTGCGTATTTATCACCTAAACAGCGCCAAATCAGCTAATGGCACGTGCTTAGTATCCCACTGGAAATGATGACACGTGGTTACAAATTTTAGTATTAGATTATTTTTAGTGATGTGACGATTGGAGAGGTGAGTAATCGATTACTTGTCGGGTATCGATACTGTTTTTACTTGTTTGATTATAAAATCATGAAAGTATAAGATGGTGATGTGTATTAGATTGGGCTTAGTATCTTAAATCATTGTAATACTTTCAGAAAAAACTATGGAAAGTATTGAAACTGAAATGAATTGAAACATGAACAAAAAATATAATAAGCCACAAATAAATTAAAATTAATTAGTTAAACTGGCTGAGAAGGGATGGAAATATTCTAAAAATATTTTTTGATGAGCAATCGATTTGCCAGTGACTAGTAAACAATATTCTCCTTATTTTTATTTTATCCGCACATCTGTACTAGTTTTGAACGCAATTTCCAGTCACTATATCTCATGATTGAATTATGGGATAGTTAAAATTTGTATTTGAAATAAGTTTTGCAGTTTCATATTGCATAATTAAAATATCCATAATTATTAGCGAGAAACATAATTTACTGTTTAGTTTGTTGTAATTTACTATTTACGTTTATTGGCATAAAATTATGGAAAATAGAATGAGGTAAAAGTTATAGGAGCTGTATTTCAGTATTGCATACAAATATAAAATTAGAAGCCTTTTTATAACTGAAATAATGGGAAGAATCTGTATGACAACTTATTTTATTTATTTTGTTGAATAATACGGAATATATAAGTTTATTTGACTTAAATATTCTTAAACAAATATGACCTTTGAATTATTTCATAAAAATATGCATGTAAATAATAAAAGATACAAAGGATACGTTTTTTACGATACATACATATGAAAATACTATAAGATTTTTAGGTTACTTTGAAATTTAACTTTGAAATTTAATTGTCTATTTTTACCCTACAGACAATATATACCCTATAGCGCACAACACCTTAAAGAACTGATAATTCAAAACAAAATAACAAACCACCCTAACAAATTAATCTATACCAACAATTACACCTCAGGCCGAAAATCTTTGCAACTAATTGCACCTTTCTACGTCACCGATGCGTTCAGCGCGCAGATGTCGTCACTAATTAGACGGGCCGTGCGCGTGACGTCACAACGCATTCCGATCAAATTGAACGCCAGTGTACATCGCGACGGCCTAATGTATTTAATTAGTATAATCTATGGGGTGATTTGTGTGGCCCGAGGTGTGTGAGGTGCCTAATTGTGTTTTAATATATCGATTTGGTATGCTTGGGTTTGTTGTGTTGTAATTGTGTAAATGTAAAAATATGAATGATATGGATCTAGGAAAGAAGTTCGGTAGTATCAATTTGTTTAACCGACTTCAAAAAGTGAGGGGGTTCTAAATTGGACTGTATGTTGTTTTTGTTTTTTAAGTTTGTTAGTAAAAAAATAGTATACTTTGATTATTATTTTCAATCTTCAATACACATCAATAAAATCTGATGGAAATAAAAAAATCGTAGTTTTTAGAAGAAGTTATGTCCTCCATTGATTTGTTTGTGGAAAAATACAAGCTTTTATTTATTTATTGGTCTCTGACTAAAATCAGACATGGCATATATTTCGTTCAATACACAATATTGTAAACATTTTATATCTTAAATTACAGGAAAATACAGCTTAGATAAATTATAGGATATAGCTTACATAATAATAGAGTAGAACAAAGACAAAACATTTAACTAAAATATGAAATTTAACTAAAAGTAAAATAAATGTAAAAATAAACTATTATTGCCAATAATAAACTGTCTACAGACGCTTTTGAGCTTTCAAAGTTGCGCTTGCTTTATAAAAAAAAACGGCGAACTGTGGGTGTTCTGGCTTTATAAAGAAAAACTGAGCATCTGACAATTATCTTTTTTTTTACAATGGCCTGGCATATAGGCGGCATTGCACCTGATGGAAAGTGCCAATGTCGCCCAGGCAGAGTTTCCATTATGCCGGCCTGCTACGGTGCCTCTTCACACCACGGCGGAAGGACCCAGGATTGTAGGAAGGAGGGAACACGTGTCTCCCTGTGAATAGGGTATAATAATGTTATTATATATGTGTTAGTAAAAATGTATCAAGTAATCTTAATGAACCTAAGTCCTTTTCCTTAAAATGTGACGTCAATGGTTAATTAACCAAAAATCTAATACTTGAGAAAGATTGCAGAATTATTATTGCTCTACAATCCTTTAAAATTATAAAAAGATTACCAATTTTGTAATTTATATACACAAGTATAACGCAACGATTAAACTTTATCAATATCGAAGTTTCTAGATTTACGCGAATGTTACACATTGAAATAAAACTATTGTTCACGGATTTCATCGCGGATTTAGTTGAATCTACCCCTTACCACTACAGTTCTAAAGTAATCGAAACGCAGGTATCAAAAAAAAATCCGTAAATAATAGTTTTATTTCAACCGAAGGTCCTATAGCTAATAATTATACAATAACATATTCATGTATATGCATATCGATTGTAATGAGACGCGCCAGCCGCGCACGTGTCACAAACTACTAATGAGATCAATGTAATTGCATGTCTACCCTCATATTGTAAATTGGAAACGCTGTACATACTCAGCTATACTTGTCAATAAAGGTTTAATGAAATGAGTATACATGCTTCAGCTCGAATTCTATATGGGGTAGCAGATTTACGGAAAATGATATTTTAATTAATTAGATATTGTCTGTTGCTACATTTTTGGAAATTATACTAGAGAAAGTTACAATTAGAGACATAATATCTTATGTCTCAGGATGGCGGGCGCAGTGGAATGCCAAGCATCGCTTTGTAATCCAAGGTGTTGTTTGGTTTTGCTACTGTTTATATGAACAGTCGTATCGCTTACCATCAGGTGCATCAGGTGAACGGCATACTCGTCTCGCCATAAATTGCAATAAAAAAATACAATAAGTTACTAAATGCTATTTGGAAGTTCATTTGCTAAGTATGATAAGTGCAATATCTAAGAATTGCAAATGAAAACTTCTCAAAACGATGTATTTTTTCAAGTATTTGACAAGTTCGTTTGAATTATCAAGTAACACTCAATTAGTTAAAAGTTACAAAATATAATCCAGCTTCAGAATATGTTTAGTTTTCTTAATTCGCTGTGCCTGATGTTGTCTTACCCTGTTCTTTAGTAATCTTCATTGTTAATTATATCTTTACCGTTCAATTATATTTTACTGTCTTTCATAGCTTGACCTTTTTTCTTTTTTAACTTTTCTCCGGTTTTTAATTAAAATATATTAAAGAACTTCTTCTCCAAGTTACCTAGAAAATCAGATTACAGAAACTCCATACACCAATCACAATAAAACCTTCAAAACCCAAAACCTAATTCACTCCAGACGGAATTAATCCCGCAAATCCTCTATAAAAGTAGATTAACACGGCTCCATTTGGTCAAATTGTGTATTAATATTTAACGCATTGGCCTGGCCCCGCTGTAGCCCCGCAGTGGCCCCGCCGTGGTCCGAGGCCTATAAACCTGTCATCGGGAGAGACAAACTGCCCGCACTTCTTACGGATAATTTAAGACCCGGATTATGGGATAGTGGGAACTGTTTTGTGTTGTGGATATTGTGGCGTTTTGTTGATGGTAAGTAAGTATTACGAGACGACAAAATATCTATTGTTTTGTTTAAAAATTAAAAATAAATAGTTTATAGTCAATAAAAATCGAATAAATTGAATTAAATTTATTTCTATTAAATATATTAAAATAACTCGCCTCCAACATCAGCCATAAATAGATACACCAAACAATATAAATGTTTGGCGTAAAATAAAATACAACAAATATTACGGATTTTATCATAGATTTGATTAAGTTTTTAATTGTTTAATTTCCTGGTGTTTGGATTAATATTAAGATCAAATCTGATATCTGCAAAACTCAGAAGTATATACATGATTTAGTTATATTATAATATAATAAATTAAATATTACTGTATAATCTTGGTATCCATGGAAAAATGGAAATAAATTAATCTTAGTAATTGAAATAAAATTTCAAAAATTATTTTTCTTCGTCACATAAAATCTGAAGTAGTTTAAAACTAAAAACTTATTTCTAGTCATATTTTGAAACAATTTCAAAAATAGAATTACAAATATAACTTATCCAACATTCACCCAACTCATACCCTCAAATTCATCAAGCCCAACTGACAATTCAATAGAAACAGACACACCAAAGGCACATTCTAAAATCGCCATCTGAAAAGCATCTTAATTGCTATCAACGCAGTTATAGTAACAGTCTAAGCACATTACACAAATATAGAGCGTGCAGTCCGGGCGTTTAATTAACCCAATCGCCGATGGCGACCCCGGCCGCACTTCTGTATCTGTCCGGAGGCATGCATTGTGATTGACGGACGTAATACCTATTCCACACTTGAGTTTTGCTAGTGTTGTAGCTGCTGAAGTTTGTAATACAAGTTAGGGGACAAGATAGATATTGTGCTGTATCAACCCATATACGTCCCACTGCAGGATACGAGCCACGAGCCTCCTCTACAATCGAGGGTACGATAAATAAATTAATACACCCAACAGTCATATACATAGTCCTGACCTCACATTAAAGTCAATTAAGTGTTGTGTCGTGGGTATCAGAAACTACGAGAGACTTTTCGGTCTCACTAACACCCAGTCTCGAGGCTATGTAATGTCCAAATTAGGGGACAAGTTAGATACTGTATTATATCAGCCCATGAACGTCCCACTGGAGGGCACGGGCCTCGCTCATGCTCACGAGGCGGACTGTGGCGGGCAGTTTCATTTTAAGAAGTAAATTCTCAAATTGACTGATATGACCTTATAACTGCACCTTAGTTAAAAAACGACAACGAAGCCACAGAGCGCGTTAAAAAACTATAAATTATAATTCCAGAACACATTTACATATTCAAATTCGATATCTTCACAAAGCATCGACAACAACACAACACTACCTAGACTTTAATACGCATACACAACTATCAGATGTCACCATCTCATATACGGAAACCGCATTCTGGTCCTATTCCGGCTATAATATTCCGGCTGATTCCCCTTACATCTGGTTTGAGAGGATCAAAACCAGTGTAAATTGTCCTTGCTTATACTTCCATTATTACAAGTGTGGGGGTCTACAATGACTGGACACTCATACCAGCCCCAAGCAAAATGGACAATGGCCATCGTAGCATTTCCGAAGTCCAAAGGCCGGTACAGGCTCATCTTTGTTTCACAGACGGGTAAAGCTTTATTAGATACGTACGGTGCAAATTAGTGGAATCTATGCAGATGGAATTTCTCCTTTGTTTATTTGTCAAGCGGATTTAATTAAAATTATATTGAAATGCGAGTGAAGGTATGTGGTCTGTTTTGCCTAATTAGAATGGAGACCAGTGTTTATAGAAGTCTGTCTGGTTTATTGCTTTTGGTGAGAAATAAAATTTGATTATCTAATTCATCAAACAATCTTGTTTGTCGTATTCAATAAATTTTAATTTTAAAAATTAGCTCCTGTGACATTGAGTAAGATGCTGATTGTATAATAAGTGGTTTCAAATCACACCTCAGTGTTCAGATTCTTACTTATACGAGTAATACTTGCTTTGAACCTAAATATTTTGGAACGGAAAAAATATTGGATTTTCCTATACTCATGATACGTAACATAAGATGAATATTGCCATAGTTTCGTTCCACGAATTTATTATTGTTCGGATATAGTGCGATTTATTTAATTCTTTGTTTATAGCACGAACGGCAAGATGAGCGTGCCATTTGCCTGATGGTAAGCGTTAAGGTAAATCAAAACAACACCATGAATTATAAAGAAAAGCTTGCCATTCTACTGCGCTTGCCATCCTGAGACATAAGATGTTAAGTCTCAATATGTCCAGTAGTTACTCTGGCTACAATGTCTTTCAAATTAGAACACAACAGAGCGTTTTCACTGCTGAGTGACGGGATAATTAGATATTACAGTGGTGCCCACCAAGACGGCCCCTCACATATGAGAGACCTACCTGAAGTTATAAACTATTGCACGAAAGCAGAACAGACTGAAATCCTTCAAAAACATCCATTCATAAATCTAGTATTTAATACTTTTATTTTATTTTTATAAAATCGAAATTCTACTATTTATTTAACAATGCACAACAATAAATTTCAAACCCAAAGCAACACTAAGTTAAACAACTATTTTCTCATTACAAAAGTGATAGAGTTCCCGATTGTTCCCGATTTGCATCCAGAGGCAGTTAGCGCCGCCATTATTGAAATTTTATGTGAGTTTGATTATTATTCAGTAGACCGCTATTAGTGGAGTGGACATGGGATTACTGGGATGCTGGGAGAGTGTGGAACGGATTCCATTGTTTTCATTTTGTATTTAATACAATTTATATAAAAAACACAAGAAAAAATATTTGTGGGCCTCATAAGCGTCACCATAAGTCTTGGTACGGAATCAGGACCCGCACGCTTTTGTCGCATCCAGCGTCTAATCAACTGCGATACAGAATATCTCTGGAATATCTCAAAAAAAAAACAAAACAAATAATATTTACGAACTCGGTCCGACCCATCATCACAAAAGCTGTATTATTGAACCGTCGGGAAATAATAAAAAAAAAACTAAACCAAATCCGCGATAAAATCCGTAAATAATAGCATTATTACAATGTGTAACATTTTCGTAAATCTAAGGAACCAATATGCAAAAAAATAGGTAGAGTCGATATGAAATAACAATAATCTTGGAGTATTTAACCGACTTCAAAAAAAGGAGGAGGTTCTCAATTCGACTGTATGTTGCTTTTTTTTGTTCCTAATTTAGCTAACACTATAGTTCAGTGATTCTCAACCACTGTGCCGCGGCACTTTTGTGTGCCGCCAAATTTCAAAAGTGTGCCGCCAAATTTTGCAAATATATAATAATGTTAATATTATTAAATTATATAATTTAAAAAGAAAAATATTTTTAACATGAATATTCAAATCCACAAAAAAGTTAATTATTTTATTATTTGCTTTGCAACGCGTTTTTTCTTAGTGCCAAATTATGATGAAGCGGCGTGCATAGCAATAGGAATATGTCTCAAGTCGGCGCACACTTGCCACTTCTGCGTACAAAACGTGTTGTTTTAGTGATAGTTGGGATTCACAAGGTGTTGCATAGTAGTTACTGCACCTTTTCTTTACGATATAAGAGTAGCATTGTCATTTTTACGACCAAATATAAATATAAATAAAATTATCAAAAAACATCAAGCTCAAATTTCGCATTAAAAATATTTTTATTATTAGCTTGTAATTAATCCCTTAATAAACGCTTAGTTATTATACCGGGTATCTCAAGACTGCTACCGAAAACGAAGCCGGGTGGTAGTTTTAGTGGCTACAAACACAATGCAATTAATTATATAAATGGCGATGACTCCATACTAAGTTACCCTGCCTTAGCCAGTAGACATCGTTGAGTTATGTAATGGAAACCTGGTAATTGCTTTCAAAGTGCCAACATACATAATTTATTCGAATTATGTAACGTTCGACACATATAACCACCGCTTCCCGTTGCATATTGCATGCTCCAATGATTCCATCTACGTGTTATGTAAACAAATAATTACTATTGATTGGACTGATATTTTACTAATATCATGTTGAAAGACCAATTTATAAAGATTAATAGTTTTGTGCGTTATAAAATATAGTTAATGAGGAACCAACTGAAACACGTGTGTTGGATCTTAAAAAAATCACGTTGCTTTACAAAAATAAATGGATTGACTGAGCTCTCAGTAACATTCGATAAGTAAAGGATGAAAGCTATAACTACCATCTCTGTTTACCATTTGTTACTTTTTTCTCAAACAATTTCGACGATTATGACTTTTCTTTTTACGTTTGCGGCATCGTTAAACCAACAAAAACATAAGCCGGCTTATTTACTTTTTTACTTAATTTTTTTAAGAGAATAATTGTGTAGAATTCAATAAAGACGATAAATTATTATGTAAAATTGTAGTGATTGTTTTAAGATTAATACATTCCATTTTAATATACATTTTGTCATATTTTAATTAGTTAAGATACACATGGGACGTTTAATTATTTAATACCATTGAATCTTCATTAAACTCTAATCTAGTCAAAAAGATGAAAATTATTGCGGACATTTTAATATTGTATTGAAACGTTGTAAGCCATTGATGTACTAATCCAATTATCAAATATATGTTTTTAATTTTCTATTTTCTATTTGTAAAGCCTACATTTTAATAAGAATTTGTTTTAATTGGCGGATTACCGTGACATCTGACGTTAGCAATTCTAAACAGGGTGTTTTTCCGCGGTATATCGCAAATCCTTCAGATAAGGCGAACGTAATTGCCCTCGTTTTTTATCCATTCTATCTGATTTCTCTTCAACGTCACTGTTCGTTTTTGGATCTGACCATGCGGATTGGAGCTTTACATTTAAATTGACCTTTATTTCAATGCAGTTAGAGTTGATATTTACGTTTTTCTTAGTTCTAGGATAGGTTTGTGGTCATCTGTTAGCACAGACATGCGTTCTGTAGAACGTGCCATTGGACATTGGTCGGATCTTTTTAAATCGTCACGATTTACGCGAAAATAATGGCTTGAAAGCAATTCGGTGGTAAGGTATTCGGATTGATAAATCGGATGAATTCAATGAAATTTATATATAGTGATGCAATTGCGGACTATGGGTTGAATAATAATTTTATGTTTAAAGCAATGAACGAAAACAATGGATGTTTCCTCTCTGTCAACATTGTATTTAGTCTTTGGATCGATAGAGAGTTTGCATCCTTTGCCAACAGATGGCGCTGTACACATAGCTTCACATTGGATTTTAAAAATATTAAATATTTATCATTGAAAGTGGATCTATATTAATTATGATAATTTAATTATATAATTCCGCACTTATTATTTATAAAAAAATATAACACGATTTATTACTAATACCATAAATGTACGATAATTAAATTATTAAGTAGAATCCTGAATCACGGTATCAACATTTGCGCTACGACTGAGTATATATAGAGCTAGTGAGGTAGAGCAAGTGTACTTGCTTCGGCAGTACATATACTAAAATTGGAACGATACAGAGAAGATTAGCATGGCCCCTGCGCAAGGATGACACGCAAAATCGTGAAGCGTTCCACATTTTTTGAAAATATTGGTTTTCAGCTATCATAACTATTTCTAGCAATATGAAGTCATACCTCTAAAAATATCATGTTTGGCCAATCATTTCATTCTCACTGTCACATGGTCTATCAGTTCTTGTATTTATTTCAGTAACCATAAAATCTCAGAATAAATAACACTCAATTTTCAGTTCATCATTCCTTTTTACCTATCTTTATCTGCAAAAAGCAAAAACAGATGATAATTAGGTGGTAGAGTTAATGCTATACTCATCTACGGTGGTATTGGCATGTTACCGAAATATTATATCTAGTTATTACGTGTTTTTATATGTTTTTTTATATCATAATCATGATTGCTCTAACAATATTATGAGTAGAGTTGATGCGAGTGTTGTTGCATTTGATCTGATATCAACTCTACCTAATTATCTTTTATCTTTGGAAATATATAAACATAGAAATTAATTATAACTGAAATGATAACTGAGGTATTAGTCTTCCGCTCAGTGACTGTTACAATTTAACTACCCTTAATTTATAATTATTAAATTATAAAATTTATTAAACCAAATCCGCAATAAAATCCGTAAGTGTTATTTCAACGCCACTTTCAGTTATTATTAGCTTGTAGCTTTATATAGTTCCAAAAATTAAATATAACCATTATGAAAGTGGGGTGTTATTTTCCCTAAGATTTTCAGTCACTGAAATTAATTAATGAAATCTGAAATGTCTTTGCCCTACTGTGTATGTAAAACAGACGAATGTTTTGACAAATAAGTTATAGCCACAGAGTTTTTCGAAGATTAAAATTTAATAATTAAAATAACTGAGGCTTTTAAAAAAGTCTGTCGGTAAACACAACAAACTATCATGCAATGCTAGACCAGACATTCTACAACATACCTATCAAGCAAAAGATTGATGTCCTAACAAAAACTTCACCTCTCCCTCCGGTCACAATCGCAGACTGCCGGCCATTAATCTTAGCGTATGTAAATGTGCTGATAAATTGATGGTCAAGTTTGCAATACATGGAGTATAGTTTGTATGAATTTTGGGTGGTGTGATTCAAAATTATTTTAATCTCAATTTTTATAGAATGGTTGTAGAGGAAGGCGTTAATGTGGAAGAGTTATGTTCGTCTATACATTGGTATTGTTTGATGAAATAATTATACAAACATTGTGAAGCATAGACAATGATGATATGGTATCCGATAATAACTAATAGTAGTTTCTCGACTTTTAAATTATAACTATGGAGTCATAGGTTCAAAAGCACGATACGTTCCGTAGGTTCAAGTGTATGAATGATTTACAAATTTATTATTTTTATAAGTTCAATTTAACCCTTCGACGACACAAGTTTGCGTGTTCACTGCGAAGAAGGACCCCTTTGTCATGGCGCCGCAATTCCAAGGAGTTACTCTCCAAAGATCCGAGAGTATTGGAATCCTTGGCATCGAAATATCAAGCAAGGTCGAGTTTAGGAGTCATTTGGAGGACAAAGCTAAACTGGCGAGCAAGAAGTTGGGAATCCTGAACAGAGCCAAGCGGTACCTTACGTCGGGTCATAGATTGACGCTTTACAAAGCGCAAATCCGGCCCCACGTGGAGTACTGCTCCCACCTTTGGGCAGGTGCCCCAAAATACCAGCTCGACCCACTTGACTCCTTGCAGCGACGAGCTTGTCGAATAGTCAATGATCCCGATCTCACGGACAAATTGGAACCGTTAGGACTGCGGAGAGACTTCGGATCTCTCTGTGTGCTCTATCGTTTGTTCCATGGGGAGTGCTCCGAGGAGTTGTTTGAGTTGGTACCACCGTCGCCTATGTACCATCGCACCACACGTTTCCGCAGTAGAGTTAATTCCCAACACCTGGAGGCGTACAGTTCCCGGACGGTACGTTTCCAGCGTTCTTTTCTACCACGTACGTGCAAGCTCTGGAATGAACTCCCTGCATCGGTGTTTCCTCAGCGCTATGACCTGTCCTTCTTCAAACGAGGTTTAAGGAGAGTACTTTCCTCGAGGTAGGCAGCGACTTTGTTGTGCTGGTCCCCTGGCACTACGGAGGTCCATGAGCAGCGGTAGCCGCTTACCATCAGGCGAGCCGCTAGCTCGTCTGTCTACAAGGCAATAAAAAAAAAAGCAATTTCAAGAGATAGAAAATTCTAAAAATAGATTTTACGACTTTTATTTCAATAAATCATTTTTTGTCTTAAAATATTGAATCCGCAAAAAAGTATCATAATCGATATTCACTCGATGACTACCGTATAACTATACGTTTCACATCACATACATCGCCGAGGGCACAGGGCAACCCCGCTTGCCCTAAACACAGGTCACTGTACTTTGACACAGACTATCCATATATGGATATAATCCAATTACTAGAGGTATCACCAGGCTCCTTTGATGTTATGGAATTATCCGGTTATAGATTTGATGTGAATGTATTATTGGTTTGTTAAATTCATTCAGTTTGTGATTTTGTGTGAAATCAGTGATTATTTTGTGTGAAAGATCATAAATAAAATAATTTGGGGCTCATTTTTTAGGTTTCGATAATTCAATATTTATTTTTTAATAAACTTCATTGTACACCAGGAAAAATAGAACAACATATAAAATATGTACAATCAGCGGCCTTAGGATAGATATAAGAGAAAGGAGAGAGAAAGGGCAGTCTATGGTGTATAGTGACAAATATAGACAAGTATTTATCAACAAATAACAATATTACAAATTGATAAAGAAATTAATCCTAACAATAAAGTACTAAAAATTGTCAGGAAAAACTAGCGCAGAAAAGTAAATGAGAAAATAATCTTAATAAAACAATTAAAATACAACTACATAATTATGTGTTAATATTCATCAGAGACGGACCCGCATAAAATTATGGGTGTATAATGTGATGAGAAAAAAGACGCTCTTACGCTTTAAAACAATTATTTCAAAATAGAGAAAATAAAAAAAACACCCTAATTCAAACCGTCAACATTCAATAAATCAAGACATAATGTTCCTATTTTTTTGCAACCAACACGTGCGAACCAAGAATTAAAATAATATAAATCAACACACTGAAGATGGTTTCTCACGCCCCTAACATTAGACAATAATTACTTGTATTTTAAATATGACAAATGATTTAAATCCACTCATGTGTGATGACGCGCGTGTTGGTAATTCTGTTTTATTGTTAAGCAAATATAATTTCTGTTACATTGTATATCTTATTAAAATTTGAGAATTTATAAAATTAAATTTGTACATACGGAAAAGTATTTATATCAAATAAGACATGTTTTTTTCTTAAGTTGCATTGCTCGTTGATTTTATTTCGTCTTTAAAAATATAGTTGTGGGAGTACGCTAGAATAAGTCTGTCAGCATATATTGTATTTAAATCTTTATTTGTGTACATTCTGCGTTCGAGATCTATGGAATAAATTTAAAAAAAAATGCACGAAATATTCTTATTATGATACAGAATGCACTCCGAAGGTATAATCTTCTGAGGCCATTCTAAGATTTGATTTACTTTCAAAATGTCTTTAAAGTAATCAACGTCTTTTTAAATTAACTGAATAGACTAATCGTTACGCATTTAAGTTTCTATAATAAAACAAAAATTGCTATCTTCAGGCACGTAATATCAGGCGTTTTAACTCGATAGTCAAAATTCACCCCTCGATATTTTAAATCGGAACCAAGATTTATAGTGAAATAAACACATGTATTTGTGTACATTTGGTTCCATAACACTCAATTGATTACGCATCGGAACACTCAGACTCGGAACATTAATTTCACGCCCTTGGGAAATATGCGTTGATTTTTAAAGTGTTATTTAATATAAAGTTTTGAACAACGTGGGAAGATTTGTTGGTGACAGTAAGACATTAGAATCGAGAGAAAATCTTGTTCCTTGCTAAAATAAGATAATATTTAAAGTTCTTTGGAACCCCAATTCTGTATTTAATTTACCCGACAAGCTTTTATACTATGATAAATTGTGTAACGACGTTTTAAATTTATAGCAAAAGTTTTAAAGGAAAAGATTTCTTAGGGCATTAAAATAACATCTTATTTTAAAAAAGACGGGTTGCACTCCGGGAGTGCCGGCAGAAGTGAAAACTTGATTATTAACGTTGAGCATGTTTGATATTTTGGAATGGTTAGGGAATAATTTTGCACCAATTGCTTTATCAGTATAAAAGTACTATAATTTATGTGGTAGAATACAATATTCATTTATTGCGCTATCGTACACAAACATGACAATTTATATTACATTAAAAATTTAACACTTTAAAACTATTACAATTATTTTACATTAAAAAGTTTATCTCTCCGAAAAATCAACTTTCATCCATAATTTCAACGACTTTTTCACCATCATCATTACCAGAACTATCATCGCCAATCTCTAAAACTGATACGATAGGTTTATGGTAGCTGAAGTAAGAAACGAACAGTTTTGATTCGAACCTATTTAAATGTCTAATAAAGACCGCATCAATAGTAGTTTTGTATTTCGTTGTGCTAAGATTGCGATCATTCGACATAGTTAAACCAAATTCATTATTTAAAAATTCAATTTATAGTTGATTTTTATCGTCTGCGAAGTTTATGTTGAAATCTCCACTCAAAATCATTGGCAATTCATCAAAGCTTTATTAACTGACAGCTAACTGACAGCTGTCTACTCTCCATCCGTCTTACGCTTTTCGTCTTACGATCAGGTCACGTGTCCTGACGCGAGTTTAAGATTTTATACCCATTACAGAAAAAGTGCTCAAAGCCGCTAAAGAAGTTTTCACTTCAAAAAACCCAGTAGCAACTGGAAAACACAGTTAGATTTTGTAGAGAGCAATATAATGATACAACCGTTGACAGCTTACGAAAACTCTATTATGCTATAATATACAAAACGAAAAAATAATATTAAACGCGTTCGTCACCGCCTCTGTAAAAAGTTAACACATTTATTACGATATTTCAACATATAAAAATATCATAGAAAATTATTTTAAACAAAACTATTATTTAAGGGTTTTATCATGAATTTAGTTTGATTATTACATTTTTAACTTCAAGAAGTTTCGATTAATTTACAGCGTTCGTGGTCTAGGATTGAACAGACTTAATTTAATCTCCACGCAATCTGATTACTTTTGCAAACCATTTATTGAATTCCTAACACTCTACAGCACCTCATAGTGTGTCCAAGGGTACAAAAGGCCCTTATCTAAACAGTGTAACCCTAACAGGCGAACTATTTGTCCACTCAGAAACAATTGTGCGAGGATAAGGGAAACGCGTGGATCACTCCGCCGGCACGTCCTACGCGTTTAACTTTCCGTGTTACTGGTACGTAATAAGGTTATTGGGGGTCTCTTAATCGATTGATTAGTAATTTTAATATGCGTAGACATCTTGAACTTTGATTTCTTTTGTGTTGAAACATAAACGAAGTGTTTAATAGGAATAAAAAAAAATATATATTGCCGCTGTACTGTAACACCTGTATGTGGCCAAAAAAATTACATTCCTATACTAATAACGTACCGCCAGCAAAGACATGCAGCTGGTAAACTACCAGAAATGTCTTTAGTTTTGGTGATAAAAGCAAAAAATATCGAGAGTGAAAAACCTAAATCGATTCTACAATGTATGTATGTATGTATGTATCAGCCCATATACGTCCCACTGCAGGCACGGGCCTCCTCTACAATCGACAGTACGATTGAGAGTGGTTAGGCCATATAGTCCACCACGCTGGCCTAGTGCGGGTGGCGGACTTACATACCATAGACATTTTTATAACTCGCTATGGTATGCAGGTTTCCTCACGATGTTTTCCTTCACCGTTTTAGTGCGTGGTGATTGACTATCAATACACACATGCCTCCGAAAAGTCAGAGGTGTGGATTCTACAATAAAGTGTAAAATTGATTTAGGACAAGAATAGCCTTGAATGGATTTCTTAAATTTCTTATAAGTGACTGTGGCCCACTGGTTATTTGGTTGATTGAATAAGAGACTTGAATCGATTTCTTATATTTCTTGTTAGTTCTTTTAACCTTCTCTGCTTAACATTTTTTTAGTCAGTGGTCTATAACCCCCACGTGACCTCCCAAATACGTCCCAACCGATCGGAGTCGGTGTAAGTCGGCAAGGAATTAGAGTGGACAGTGATAGATGCGCGAACGCGGCCGGTCTAAATGACCGCCGGCTAATACTGTATGTTTTATCCGATGGAGTTTTTGCACACAATTCACTTGGATTTTGTTGATTGTTTCGGCTTTGGAATCCATTTAGTGAACGGATGGGGACTTTGGCCCTACCTGTTTTGATCCAAGTACGTCCCTTTGAGGGGATTATTCTACTATTAAGAGGTTAGGCCCTAAGCCATTAAGATAGGTGTGGGTTAGTAGGCTAAATATTATTTATATTTATTTCTAAAAAAATGCCAAGAGTGTAGGTCTCTCTAATTTTTTTCCACATTAATAGGTACTTAAGCGAAATTGATACATGCATATATGAGCTCACGCCTATTTCCCAGAAGGGGTACACGGAGGTGCTGGTAAATCCGAACACCCGCGTTTCGCCTTGGATTTTCCGTTCCGTGATATGATAGGGGGCGAGCCTATCGCCATATCGGACACAAATTCACGTATCCGGGTTGATAATGAATGGAAAAATCCAATATCCCATTGCGCCCGGGATTGACTCGGGATTCGAATCCAATACTTCAGCACTTTTTCGTACTGTAGTACAACTTCGCGTGAATAAAAAATGATGATGTCCCGAGACCAAACAGGCTAATATTTTCTAAAAAAACTCTCTTGTTATCAGATTTTCAAATAGTCATTTTTTATACACAGTAAGACCTATAAAATATCATTTCTATACTCGCTATTTGTACAAAGCCTAATTACAACCCTTGTTAAGCCAACAACGTAATGACTCCTTCGTACTTATCTCGCAAATGCAAATCCCGTTCGACGTACGCCTTTCCCCTCCACCCCCCTCCGCATTCTCCCTTCCGCTTTCCCCTCTCCGCATTTCACCGTCCTCCGCACCGCATCGTATCGCAATTAGTGTAAACGCTTCGCGCGTTACCGTCCGGACAAAGCTCACTTGATCCGTGTTCCAGCTTTGCGACAGGCAAATCCGATGTATGTTTGTTGATTTGTGTGTTCTGGAAGCGGTAATATTTAAATTTAAATTGATATTTTATCTGTATCTGTTTTAGTCTATATACATCCCACTGCAGGGCATGGGTCTTCTTTACACTCGAGAGTGGTTAAGCCATTAGTCCACCACGCCAGCCTAGTGCGGGTTGGCGGACTTTAATAATATAACAAAGCTCTTGGTCCTATATTTTTTTTTATTGCAATGAATTGCGAGACGAGCAAGCCGTTCGCCTGATGGTAAGCGATACGACCACTCATAAACAGTAGGAACGTTTCACTGCGCTCGCCATCCTGAGACAGAGGATGTTAGGTCTCAATATGTCCAGTAGTTACTCTGGCTACAATGTCCTTCAACCCGAAACACAACAGTGCATTTAAACTACTGTTTGGCGGGAGAAATAGTCACCAGACTTACCACCAATAAGATATACTGCGTAAATGCACGATATCGAGATTTAACATCTTATGTCTCAGGATTGCAAGCGCAGTGGAATGCCAATCATTGGTTTGTAATTCCAGGTGTTTGGTTTTGCTACTGTTCATGAGCGGTCGTATCGGTTACCATCAGGCGAACGGCATGCTAGTCTTACCATTCTTTGCAACATATAAGTTATTTTGAAGTACCAATAAAAAAATATAATTTTTAAACTTCATACCACATCCAGCCCGTTCAATCCATCAAACCGTAGCTACAGATGTATTTGCAGCATTTCGCGTGTATCTATCAAAATTAAATTTTATAGGATTTCCGGCTTTATGCCGCCGTGGCTCGCTTTTGTTTTAGTTGTTTCGCGTTAACTTTCGTGTCATTTGTCCGATGAGGATCAGGATTTTTTGCTATAGTTAATTTAGTAAATTCATATGAATTGTTTGTATTCATGCCTATGTTTTTGTGTGGTTTTGTTTTCGTTATACGATTTTTATATTTGTTAATGTATATAATAAAATATACAGTAATAATCATATACATAGTTCCAACCCTGAATGAAGATAAATGATTAAACCTTTTGCCGTGGTACCAGAATCTACGAGAAAATTTTTGGTCTCATAAACACCATTTGTGCCGGTGCGAAAATTGATCCTGCGGCCTCTCGTTGCACGGCAGATGTCTAACCAGCTACGTCACAGAGGCTGTCCTAAATTCAAATAGTTTTATCTTTGAAAGGACTTCTTCTGATAAAGATATAAATTAAGCCGTATGATGATTTAATACGAATCTTGCATAGTTCTACCTAATATAGGTTTCTTTTACGGTTATACTGGATCATTTGTATCTGTATCAACCCATATATTTCCTACTACAGGACACAGGCCTCCTCTACAATCGAGAGTACAATTAAGAGTGGTTAGGCCATATAGTCCAAGACGCTGAAATGGTGCTTGGTGGCCTTTACATAACGTAGAAAGTCTCACACAGTTTTCCTTCACCGTTAAAGTGCATGATGTTTGACTATCCAATACACACATGCCACCGAAAAGTCAAAGGTGTGCCCTTGGAATCAAACACGTGACACACACACCACGCACATACTGGATCATAGTTAACTTCAAATATGTGCTCTTAAAGCCATATCTGTCAAATCCACACAAAAACCTACTCCGACTTTTGCAATAACTATTCACTTAATGATACAGATAAAAACTTTGAAATAATTCTCAAAAAAGTCAAGTGATGCATTACACACACGCGACCGAGCGATGTTTAGTGAGCGATCGGTTCCGTACAGTGACGGATGGATGCGATGGTAAAGATCCTGACACGTGGTCATGAAGACTTCATAAATCATCCGATATGTATTTATTTAATCGATATTAGTGTTGCATTCAATTTTATATTAGGTAGAGTAGAACATATTATCATAGATAATATTGTTGAACATACTATTTTGTCAAAGAGATGCGAAAAAGTTCGGGTAAATTAGATTTAAAAAAAATTACAAACCGAAATTTTTACGCAATGCAATCATGCGTACGAAAAAAAATATGAGTACAAGTTTTAATAAGAAGAAAAAAATATTTTTTATAGCAATGAATAGCGAGACGAGCGTGCCATTCGATGTTGATAAGATCATAATATGATGCGACCGCTCATGAGTGATAGCAAAACCAAACAACAATATGATTTACAAAAGCAGTGCTTGGAATTCCACTGCTCAAACCATCCTGAGTCATAAGATGTTAAAGTCTTATTATGTCCAGTAGTTACTCTGGCTACAATGACCTTCCAACCGGAATATAAGAGGGCATTTACACTCCTATTCAACGGAAGAAATAGACTTTGCGGTGGTACCTACCTGGCGGTCTCTCATATTTATGACAGTCCCATCACCCGTAAACTGTCTATTCATATCAGCACATGTGGATTCGAATGCTTGGCTCTTATGTTGCTGTCTTTGGATACTTTGTTTATGTTGTAAAATTGGTGAATGCAGATTATTGAAAAAAAAAATACAAATTTAAATACCAAAACCAATTAATGCAATATCCCGATACTACATACCACTGGTAATATCAAATGAACAACAGACTAACTTAACTCCAACGAACCAATATATACTTAAGCTGAAACAATAGTGAGGACCCAAACTATACAATCCACATCAAAAGGACTCCGGTACATCCATTCACAAACTGTCAAACATTTGAACTTAAAGCGATGTGTATGTTAATGTTGAGAGGTTCAGAATGGTTTATTGTTATTATAAGATGGCCCAAAATCTCTTAGTGATGCTCAAGTTTGTTTGAATACACACGGGAGGAATGGGCGGTGAACAAAATTTATTGAAAAAATAATGTAATGGGTATGCGATAAGCCTTTTGTTATAGCATTCAACGATGTTTATGTACAAACTTATAATCATATTTTAAAATTATTATTTTTAAATTTCATTTAGCGGCCTCTTTCATCAACAAATGAGACCTAAGGTTATGATTAATGATCAGAAATTAGTGTGAATACGAATAATCTCCAAATAATTATAGATAGGAAATATTGTAACTAATACTAATAAGTATTAAGTAGAAAAAATTCGTAGAAAAAATTCTTAATTTAGGAAGTTATAAAGTCATCTAAGTTGTGGAGCACGCGTACCTATTTAAATTTCAAATAACAATTGTAATACAATTTCAGAAAACCTTTGTTCGGATCTTCGGATCTTCTCATTTATGATTGTATCTCGTAGTGAAATATAATATGTATGTATGTATATCTCAATGTGAGGATCCTTGGGGAGACATATTTTCAGCAGTAGACTTCCTGTGGCTATGATAATGATGATAATAAGTTCAGACCAATCAAATTAAATTCACCTAGCAATACAACCAACAAAAATGTTCACCAAAGTTAAAGCCTTTATGTGTCGCAACTAGCCAACCGTTTCTAAGTGCTTTGGATCCCGATCGGCAATGTTGTGAAATTCAAAACAGTCTGTGAGTCTATCGTCATTGCGAGTTATTGGAGCGATTTCGAGAACATCACATTTTATGATGTTGCTAAACGTTTTGCAAGGATTTTATTACGTGCACTCCTGTTTTGGAACATTTTATTGAAAGGCTATTTTGTTTGTTCTGTATCGTGTTGTTCTTATTTTATGTTGTTTTAGTATTGTATAGCGTGATTGAGGGTTTAAAACAATAATACTGATTTATGAGGGTTGTACTCTACAATACTCCAAACTTATGGTTAGTCTAGCGTATTAGACTTGCTTTTCTTGAATCTTAAGCTTAGTTTTTTTCGACACATACTTATTGCGTGCAAGTAAATTATTGAACAAATAAATAAAAAAAAGCAAATCCACGATTAGACCTTAGATTTAAAAGTGTATGGTGACATGGAGGAATAAGTAGTTTGTAAGTGTTTAACTACTCATGACTTAAATTATTTATTTTTAATAATTGAATTTCTTCCGAAGACAGATTTTTTTATTTTATCTTTCACCTTGATACAATACTATGCAAAGCGACCGTTTTTACAACTCATACTTAATGGAAACGATTTATAAGAATTTTCATGATATGTAAAAACTACCAACCCGCAATAAGCTGTCGTGGTGGACTTACCACTCTCAATCGTACTCTCAACTGTAGAGGAGGCCTTCGCCCTACAGTGAGTGAAATGTCACCTCACCTATAATATCAAACTTACCTCCACCAAGTAATTCTAGAGCATTGTCATTTACCCAAAACACGATCCCAATAACTTAGCAACAATCCTTTACTCTCAGTGACAAATATCAAACGGTTACCTCCAAAACTGTTCCATTAGTCGAATTAATTATTTACCGTCTAGCATTAGTCCATGTCCCTTTGACCAGGCTAGGGAGTGACTTATTGCCAATCTTGTTGAAAGTTATCGATTCAGAGCAATTAATTTTGGGATGTAAAGTTTTGACGGGCAGTTTGTAAGCTAGATTTGAATTGTGAATTAGTTGGAGACATATGTTTCGAGTTACTAAGATTTGGTTGCTATGACCAAATTGTTGTTATGTTTCTCATTATCTTATTTGGATCTTATAACTCCTATATCCATCCTATACATCCATCTCTATCCATGTCATCAAGTCTTTAGTTATCCAATTATGTCCTGTTTATTTTTTCAGGCTACTATGAATGCTGTGTTCGTACCACCACTTAGAGCAGCGGTATTATTAATTATTTCGTTTCAGTCAAAAAGCAGTTATTATCAAAAATTAGTTCATCGTAATATTATAAATTATCCACAAATAAATTAATTTTTATTTCGATAAATTCTCATTTAATAACATCGATAAAATCACAATCCCTACTAGCAATTTGTTACAAAATACGTTCTGTAATCCGTCTGTCTGTTGCAAACAATACTACGGAATACATTAACTTGAAGTCACCGGCAAAACCGCCTTCAGAACAGGACATCCCCCCTCACCCATTCAGTCCCGGCCTTTGACTGCTTCGTATTACTACAATGCTAAATTATGCTTCGGCGGAATTATTTGCGACAGTCGTTTTGTCTTCAATTTTGAACGGAGGTTGAAGTTTTGATCTTTGTTGAGTCATACTATATTGAGTGTATTGAAGTGTTCCTGGGTTTAAACTTATGGCATGTTCCAAAGGATTTTGAAGTTATTTTTTTTAACACTCCGTATATTTATACGTCATGAAGGGAAACCAGACTGAAGTCACATGCGTTGTCTAATTTATTTGGTTTTAATGGCAAAGGAAAACTCATTTGGAATACCCGTATATACTATACCCATTTAATTATTATAACCTTTGAATAGTATGCTAACTCTACCAGTTACATTAGGTTAGCTTAGTATCAAAATTTTACCAGTGATTTTACTTGACGAATTCCAAGATTTACATGTCAAGATAACATACTACATTTTACAGTCTAAATTTCGATGTTTATTTCAGCCACCACCGGCGACAAGCGTCATTGATATGCTTTGTTTGCAATGAAAAAATATTTAAATTTTATTCTTCGAAATTCAAATGAAGTTCTTTTCAGCCTCAGGAAACCAACTACTTAATACAGGGTTTTTTTAAGAATATATTTTCTATTTGATTGACACTACTATTAATTAATAATAATAATAAAAGGTTGCCGGAAAAATAGTCAGGGTTGTAAAGAGCAGCTTATTATAGACGCCGTAGCATGTGGCCAAGCTCACTCCAAAAACAGAAATATTTTTAGTATGTTCATAGACTATAAAAAAGCGTATGATTCCGTCCCACATTCCTGGCTAATATACATTTTGAGACACTATAACGTCCACCCGACAATAGTATCATTTTTAGAAATTGTAATGAGGGGCTGGAAAACTAGTATAAAATTATACAGAAATAATCAATCAATAGAAACAGATTTCATAAATATTAAAAGGGGAATTTTTCAGGGAGATGCCTTAAGTCCCATCTGGTTTTGTCTGTCATTAAATCCTTTGTCAACTCTACTGAATAACACTAGTAAAGGGTTTAAGATTAAATTTGATAATAGTCACTACACCCTTTCACACTTGTTATATATGGACGATATAAAGCTGTTTGGTTCCTCTCTCGCAGAAATTCACACATTAGCAGACATCACACAAAAATTCTCCTCCGACATTCAGATGGAATTTGGCATTGATAAATGCAAAATTCTATCAGTTAGACGTGGCCAAATAGAACACAATAACTATACTTTCAATGATAACGCACAGATAGAACCTTTAGATATACTAGAGGGATATAAGTACTTGGGCTTCCAGCAGACGGTGCAGATACACCACAAGCAAATTAAAAATATCCTTACGGAAAAGTTTAGATCACGGTTACACAAAATTTTAAACACACACTTAAATGCCCGAAACTCAGTTAAAGCTATAAATACATATGCTATTCCCATCCTCACATATTCTTTTGGAATAATTAAGTGGTCCCAGACAGATATAAAAAATTTACAGAGAAATATCAATACCACTATGTCAAAATACCGTAAACATCACCCAAGAGCTTGTGTACAGCGACAGACGTTACCGAGAGCTGAAGGCGGGAGAGGAATTATCGACCTATCTAACCTCCACACAAAGCAAATCCAATCACTTCGCAGTTTCTTCTTGACTAAGTCACTAACATCATCATTACACCGAGCGATAGCTTTAGCTGACAATAAATACACACCTCTTAACCTAACAGATCCAACCATCCAGATAAACCAGACCAGTATTGCACAGAAACTTGATGCCTGGGCTCAAAAATCCCTTCATGGGAGACATCGCCTCGACTTAGCAAATACGATTGTTGACAAAAACGCGTCAAACGCATGGCTTAAGCGAGGAGATTTGTTTCCCGAGACGGAGGGATTTATGATCGCCATACAAGACCAGACAATAGACACGAAAAACTACAGAAGATATATAATAAAAGACCCCACAGCACAAAATGATTTATGTCGCCACTGTCATAGTAGTCCTGAAACCATTCAACACATAACCGGAGCTTGTAAATCTATAACCCAGACTGATTATAAACATAGACACGACCAAGTAGCTGCAATAGTACACCAATACCTAGCATATAAATATAAATTAATTAGCAATAAAACCGCATATTACAAATATACACCCATAATCATCTTAGAGTCAGATAATTATAAACTTTACTGGGACAGGACTATTATGACCGATAAGACAATCCACCACAATAGACCAGACATCACATTACATGACAAGATAAATAAAACAGTTTTCCTTATTGATGTGGCCATACCGAATAGTCATAATTTACAAACCGCATACACAGAAAAGATAGCAAAATATACTGATTTATCGATAGAGTTAAAGACTCAGTGGCGTCTAAATTCTGTTCGTACAGTCCCTATTATAGTGTCGACTACTGGCCTGATTCCTAAATACCTCCACAATAGCCTCAAAATGCTCCAAATACATCCATTTACTTACACTCTCATGCAAAAAGCTGTTATCCTTAACACCTGTCGTATTGTCCGAAAATTTCTGTCAATAGAAACTTAATATTTAATAACGTGTTCAGCTTTATACGTCTATCTTTATTTACAATCAGTTTCGCTTTGGCCACAAGCCTGTGCAACTGATTATTGCGCCAGAAATGGTAGAAAAACGTACATATATAAATAATAATAATAATAATAACACCCAACAGTCACATACATAGTCCTGACCCCACATTAAGATCGAGTCTTGTGTCGTGGGTATCAGGAACTACGAGAGACTTTTCGGTCTCACAAACACCCAGACCCGGAAGAAATATTTGTGGGCCGCACAAACATTTCTCTCGGTGCGGGGATCGAACCCGCGGCCTCTCGTTTCACAGGCGGCGTCTAACCACCTGCGCCACGGAGGCTGTCGTTTATTATTAATTATTAACAGGATAAAATAATTGTATTAGTAGGATATGTTTCAGTAGCACATTATCTCTTTCTCAATCTCTTCAGTCATAGGAAGACCAATGCTGAACTTAAGGCGGTCTATGTTCAAGAATCTCCACATCGACCTGTTGGAAGCAGCCTGCATCCAACTTTCTGCAACCTTAACCAGGTCGCCGTTCACCTCCTAGATGGGCGTCAGACACTGCGCAGTAGCACTAATTATATTTACTGGTGGTAGGTCTCTCATACGTTTGAGGCAGAATGGGCAGGTAGTAATACAAGTTCGGTGAAGGAAAATATCGTGAGGAAACCTGCATACCATAGCGATTTATAAAAATTTCTATGGTATGTAAGTCCGCCAACCCGCACTAGGCCGGCGTGGTGGACTATATGGCCTAACCACTCTCAATCGTACTCTTGATTGTAGAGGAGGCCCGTGCCCTGCAGTGGGACGTATATGATACAGAATACAAGGTCTATTTCTTCCACCAAAAAGCAGAGTAAATGCATTGTTTTATTCGGGTTGAAAGACATTGTAGCTAGAGTAATTACTGAATAATGAGACGTAAAATCTTATGTCTCAGGATGGCGAGCGTCGTGAAATGCCAAGCATTGCTTTGTAATTCAAGGTGTTCTTTGGTTTTACTACTGTCCATGAGCGGTCGTATCGCTTACCATCAGGCGAATAATATGGTCGTCCCGTATTCATTGCAATAAAAAAATAATTCCCAATAATATGTTTTCCATATTGAACGTTATCAAAACTACATTTATTTTAAAGATAAGCATAATTATTTACAAAAGCGACGGACTGCGTATGAATTGCGTCGCGAATCATAATTCCAAATTTGTTTCCAAACATAGAACTTTAAAAAGGAATCTATGATTGAATCAACACGCGATAAATCGGTATACGTTTGACGAGGGTCTATTGTGTTTGAATCTTTATATGTATATCCACTAGAAGTGACTTCACATGCATCTCAATTTTTTTTCTTAGCAAGTATCAGTTGGGTTACTTAATGTAAATAAAACAAATGTGCGTTAATCATTTGCCAATCTTTTCAATATAACAATATTCGTATTTATCGGAATATTCTAATATATTAAAATATTTGTTTTGGGCATGGTTCGTGGTAAAATATTTTCAATGTTTAGGTACAAGATTTTTTTTACCGGCACAATAAAGCGACTATAATAAATCTGATAATGAAATTAGACTATCCACATAAGCGAGATAGCCACATAATTTCCACTATTGTTTTTTTTTTTTGCTTTAACGTGGAATTTAAAATCTTATTTTTTGTATTTTATTGCCTTTTCTTTTTACTTTTAAATCACGTTTTCACCTTCCCACATAGTATTAACATCCACCACGCCCAAAAACTTTGAAATACCACGTTCAATTCCTTATCCCTTCACGACTTCCCAACTCCGTACTACTTATTGTGTTCTCAACATTGCGAACGCGCGGGCAAGTAATTGTGAAGATGTCCTCGGATTACTGGGGTTCTGTATAAGTGATACATCATTGTCGACTCGTATCCGATGCTATAGTGTTACTTTTAACAGGATGCTTTTGAATTCGGGTTTTTGTGGTATTTGCTTTTTGAGTGATTGAGATGTTTAGATGTAAGAATTCAATTTCTTAGGGGCAAAGTAAGAGTTTTGCATGCAGAATGTTTTGGATAGTATTGGAAGCTTTGTTTAGTGACTGAAAGAAAAATATGCGCTATTTTATTTTATTTTATTTATTAGATCGATACACCATCGGTGCGCCACGGATAAAATTACATATTGTTTTATATATATACGTATTGTGCAAGGTGACAAGCGTTTATAGGTGCATACAATGCTATTAATACATTAAGCAATATAACATTTTGTTTGGTGATTTTAATGCTATAGAGTATATTTTTATTGCAATTAATGGTGAGATGAGGACGCCTGATGGATACGACAGCTCATGGACAGCAGCTAATCCAAACAACACCATAAATTACAAATTATTTCGTTTCCTTCGTTAAAGTAGCCATAGTTTTTGTGGGTATATCAAATCTATATTATTTCAATTAATTAACGTAATATTTATGTCTAATATTAACCTTAAAATATCCTAAAGCGTTTGCTTTCAATCGAAATAAAACAAAATCAAAACAACATGGAAAAAGCGAAATATTTTTACGAACGCTTTCATTTCCAAGAGGAAATAATTACAGAATATTCAAACAAGACACGAAAAATACAGGTTGAAGATAATCCGAGTGTTTTAACAATGGATAAAACGGAAAGAGGAGCAGAAGAGACGGGAAAATTAGCAATTATAATAAAAAAGTGGATGGACTGAGTGGCTCGTTTTAAAGCGAGTTTTTGTTTTGGCAACACGAAATCCGACTCAATACACGATGCCGAAATTTAATTGGTGTATTATTTTACTAGGTTTGTTTATTGGAGAAGGAAATTATGATATCAAAACATTTTGGTAATGGAAGATTTTTTAATGGAGAAAACTGATAGCGAACTTTTGACATAAATATATGAACAGGGCGAAGAGCGTGTAACGTGTTGTGATGTAATTGGTCCGACAATCCATTGCATCTACTATGAAAAACGTTAAAAAACTAGTCATTACTCAGAAAAAGTTTAAATGGCCGCTTGAATTTTTAAACAAAGTTTAGTAAAAATATAATGATTCTTATCACCGTTAACACAAAATCTATTACATTAAGTTAATTTAATATTTACTTCGCCGCTGTTTTCACAGCCATGTTATTGATACTCCAAATGAACTTAAATATCCTTAGTTTTAAATCAATGTAGCGAGCCCATTAGTTTACCTGATGTAAAATGTTTAACCATTAACGGCCGGGTGCAATACTCTGTCTGTCTTTTTCTACCCGTTAAAATCGCTAACTCTAGTATGAGTTCTGTCATTTTTCGGTTTCAATAATCGTAGACAGATGATTAAACATATCTATGATTTGTATCTATCAATGGGAGGGCTCTCGCTAACCATAGTTAGAAAATTCCATACAAATTAAAATATACGCGTTTCGATAACGATTCGAACTACTGTAGTTATTTGTGTTTAACTAGCTGTCAACGTTTTCTAATATCGCTGCAATATGGTGGATAATACATCGATTAACCAAGATATGTAGTATTTTTAGGGAAAAAATCAGCAAAATAAACTGACATTAATATATTCAGTGATGAAAGTGATAACGAAATGTTTAAAGCTGGTGTATTTGACGCCGATTATAATTTATGAGAACCAAAAAAACTATGCGAATATTCTAGTTCAGAATTTATTTACAGATTTACTTTTTAGATGAAATAATACATCAGCTATTATGTTTATTTCTACATTTAAACCCAGCCTGCAAGGAACCTTCCTCCTGGTAAGCATACATATCAAATATTTCATTAAGTTTTATAATTGTATTGAATTATTCCAAAATCATATATTCTATAATAAATGTAACAGCTCCGGAACAATAATGTGTCACTGTTCCATTAATTGCTGCTATCATTGTGGTTTTATGTACTGGGGAGAATGCATGTTCAGTAGGTAACTATTTTGGGTATCAAAAGCTACAGTCAGCCGAATCATTACTGATGTGCCTCGGGCTATAACTGAGCTATATTAGCAATATGTAAAAATATAAGACAACACACAGCATGAGTTTCATAAAATTGCAGTTTTCCCAATAATCTTTGGTGCAATTCATTGCACATATTATATTCCCATAGAGCCACCTGGTTAGTAATGACTACCTTTAGATATATTAGGATTAATTAATAATTATGTATTAATATTGTCTATGATTTTAACATAAATCTTGGTATTATGTATCAGTTATCTGATCACAATGTATTCATCTTAATATTTTTATTTTTAGATTCAAATATAGGAGAAGAATTTAGGAAAATAAAGGCATTATTGTTCAAGAAATGTGTATTGCACAGTTACTTTTCATGAATGTATTGGAACGCTAGCCTGGGCCTCATGAAACTACTATATTTAACAACTCTGCTAAAAGGTATTTATCTCATACTTTATATTTTGAAAGAATTCAAATTCAAAATACTTTATTGTGGTACATAGGTGAAAGTGGTGTTATATTCAATTGTTTTGTGCAGCTATGACCCGCCATATTGGCAAATAATAATTTAAGATGCAACAAATATGACAATTAAGTTGGTTAAGAGAATATATTAAGATTAATACATATTTTTGTGAGTAGTTTCCTAATAGTTCCCTAGTTTCAAAAGGGTACAGCCTGACGGAAATCATCAAAACATATTTTCACTTTAAATCTTTTATTTTTTGTAAATAACATATTTATTTTCAGTACAATGTGAAGAAGTTATATAATAAAATAGTAATAGATATCTAATTGGAGATAGTGCATATCCACATACTACTTTATTAACAACACTGCTCAATGTCTACCATAGAGTATTGCAACAATGCGGCTCATATAAAAACAGAAATACTACTCAAAGTTACTATAATTAATATTTTGCTCTTCCATCTTTTACATCTTTCTTTCATCTTTATTTCAGGTCTTATGATGTTTGGAAAAGAAGATTTCCACACCGTTCACTAAAAATAAGTCTTTTGCGATTGCACACAACTTTAAACATTATGAGTGCCACAGCGGTGTCAGATAATATTTGAAGAATGAAAAGCATTGCTGATGTGGAACATGAAATTGACATACCAAACACTGCTAGGCTAGACATAAATATCATTTACTTATTTTAAATTAAAAATAAAGTTTCAGAACTTTGTCAATAATAAAGATTAAAGATTTTTCACAAATTATCTTTGATATTTTATTTACCCATAATACAATCTGCGGAAAAGGGGGTTCTTACATTTTATTTGTAAATACATTTTTATGTGATATATAAAATGTCTAACAGTTGTTTTCTCTATAACTAGTCATTACAATTTCGAAAACTTCTAGCATAGTAAGATCACCTGAATCAATTATTATTCTTAATTTGATTTATACTGTTTTAATTATAATAATATTCTTCAGTATTTCTTTGTAGATTAGCACTGAAATTATTTCAGGTCTTTAAAGTCAGATTACAAAACTAAAGTAATGCAACTATGCAATGTTTTATTTTCACACTTTTCTTCGTATTTATAAATATTATGGTCTCTAATTCAATTTAAATTTGTAACTCTATCGCAGAAATAGGGCCGTAAAATTCATTTTTGAATTCATTCTTGTTGGTAAACATTGATATTTGTAAACTTCTTTTTTACATTTGACATATCATAAATCAGTCATGCGATGCGTTTTGTTGTTCTATGTAAGCTTTGTATGAATTTTTAATTTGCCATTATTTGTCACAATACTTACATTATTAATATATTTTAACGTTTTATTCTTCTAATTATACATTAATGATGATTTATGATAATTCCAAAATAAAGTTAATAATTAACCTAATAAATATTGACCTCAATTAAAAGTGCAAAAATTAAACGTTTGGGAGGAACGGTTCTTACCAGAGATATATGCAATATCTACGTTCAGCATTGTTAACCTAGTTTAGTTTTTGTTATTGAAACATCGGTTAAACCACAGTTAAACAAAGATAGATGACACGTATTATCGGGGATAATTTTTACCGCTTAACTGTCAATATATTATTGAAACCGGCCGTTAAACGCCCAAAAACTTGCGCAATGACAAATAAAAGAAAGCAGGGGGACATAAATAGTAACTTATTAAAATATTAACAATTTAATAGGATTTTTGACAACGATCGATTATCTGTCATGTTGTTTACAAACACAAATACCATTAAAATAAACGAAATTCTTTGTTTGCTAGATTTTCGATATGGATACCTTTTGTTAAATATGATAAAAAATGGAGAAAAAACCTATCATGTTTTTTTTTTTTTTTTTATTTCATTGAATGGCGAGACGAGCATGCCGTTCGCCTGATGGTAAGCGATGCGACCGCTCATGAACAGTAGCAAAACCAAACAACACCTTGAATTACAAAGCAATGCTTGGCATTCCACTGCGCTCGCCATCCTGAGACACAAGATGTTAAGTCTCAATATGTCCAGTAGTTACTCTGGGTACAATGTCCTTCAACCCGAAACACAACAGTGCATTGAAACTGCTGTTTGACGGGAGAAATAGACATTGCGGTGGTACCCACCCAGGCAGCCTCTCACATATAAGAGACCTACCACCAGTAAGAGATTACGACATGTAAAGAGATTACGACATTAAAATCGTTACAAAATGAATATCCAATAGAATAGTGGTATTACACCAATGGAAATATTCATATGGCAGTCAAGAAAGTTATTCTTGACTCTCTACAACTCAATCTACTAATAAATTATCGTCACACAAAATAAAATTCCTCACCCCAAGTAAATTCGAAAATGGAACCACATTTAAAATACAGCCAATCTATCATGTTAGATCTTCAGAAAAATAAATATCGCGCAGAATTTGTAACAGATTTGTGTAAATCCTCCTAGGGGATAGATCATAAATATTCAAGTGTTGGGTAGTGTCCGCTGCTCTCACTTGTCGCTCGATTAAGACAGATGGCGCTGCGTCCACTTGTGGGGAAGCGTGGGGTGGTATTATATTTTGACACTTATTTCAATAGCTATGGTGTGAGGTTTTGGATTCAATTTCCAGGTACTGTCACTTATTTTGATTTATTTATTAATTAATTTATTTATTAAATCCTTTAATACATAAAATAGAAAAAAAATGCAGTAAAGAAACAACACAAAAAAAATAATGCAAGAAGCGTTCATATTTGTAACATTGCGAATAAAATGTTTTATGCTAGTACTTAACAAACATTTTAGTATGAACGAACATTTGAATAAATGTCTGGAAAAATTTACAAACTCACGTGCAAAAAATAATTTTAATTGTATTTATTTATTAGGACTATAAATCGCATAACATTAAAAAGAAAAAAGGTTAAATACAGAATCATCATCATGCACATTTATTTAGGATTAAGATCAACATTTTGCGGATTTCAGACCTGGTGCTGGGGCTGCATTTCACTATCTTACTACATTTGGCTTAATCGCAATATATCTGGGGGCGCGGCCGAGCCCCCTCCAAGTCGAGCTATAGGCCGTAACATCCTTTTCTCGAAGCAATTCAGACCATTTTCAACCCCCTATAACTTCGTTGTGGCTAAAGCATGAAGCCTGAATTTTCAGTTACTAAGCAGGCATTGTGTAAACACGGTATATTTAAAATTTCATTTAATTTGAACCAGTAGTTTAAGAATTATAACTTGTCAAACTTTCGTAATTTTGTCACTCACTGACTGACTGACCGATCATCAAAAGTCTAAGGCACTTCTAGCAGACATAGAACCTTCAAATTTAGAATATAATTAGTGTTTAGTGTCTAAAGTAAGGGAAAATTCAAACATTTCATAATTTGTGTCTAGTTTTCTAGATAGACCAACTGCGTGAATAACTTTGTAATCCCATATAAATGTATTGGATTACAAAGTTACATTTGCAGTTAATGAATCATTGTACCCGTATATAATGGAATAATAGTTGTAGATAGATATCTATATACATGAGGCATAACAGGAGGGGATATAGAGATGGAAATGGTGTATTCAGCCCATGAAACTGTACAACATTCCTCTAGAAAAATATGACGAAGAAAAACTTGCAAATAAATAGATTAAATAACTCGAAAATATCAATCAATTACAATGAAAGAAAGAACATTAATAATCAAATCCGCTATATTTGTGATAAATTAATACCTACAAAAATAAGAAAATTCCATGACAGAGGCTTTAAGAAAAATCGTTAGTGATATTCTAGAAGTAAGAAGTACCGAAAAGGAAAAAAGTAGGACTCTACAAAAAAACGTGAGATCCCATCAAAAACATCCTGTAAAAAAATTCCAAGTCTCGCAGCTCAAGTTTTCTACCGCAAAAAGTTGTGAGATGCATGTAATACCAAGTCGATTAATTTATTTAGTCCTTAAGGGACCTTCTATATAAAGTTATTACGTTAGTTATTACCATATCAATATTAAAAATTCTTTACGTTTTAAATAAATAGATCGACTTGGCCAGCAGCATTATGTATAAATTGTACGATTCATTATGTTTTCATGCGATGGCCAAGTCGATCCATTTATTTAAAACGTAAAGAATGTTTAATATTGATATGATAATAACTAACGTTATAACTTTATATAGAAGGTCCCTTAAGGACTAAATAAATTAATCGACTTGGTATTACATGCATCTCACAACTTTTTGCGGTAGAAAACTTGAGCTGCGAGACTTGGAATTTTTTTACAGGATGTTTTTGATGGGATTATACATTACTGAAACTAATTGAAATAAACAATCAAGACGACACTAACAGTCCCTCTCATAACTCTTGCAAATAAAAAATAAATGAAAATCAACAGTTCCATTAAATAAAGTCACGGTACACAATATCGCAAAGTATTATCTGACTTTGCATACGTGACGCCGCACGTGTCTTATGTCCGTTCACGGGGATTACATTTATTTTCAATCTTCTGTCGTGATTGCGACGGGATTCATGTTGTACGATTGAGAATTAACTTTTGCATTTTAAATGTCATTTCGTTGGATAAGTTTGGTGTTATTGTTATGATCCTTTTTTGTGATAGTTATACTTACCTATTATATTATAATATATGATAGGATTGAGAAGAAATACAAGAGCTCACGCCAGTTTTTCAAATATACGTGAGTGATAATTATTGTAATAAAAGTTACTTATGCCTGAATTCTACAGGTTAGAAGTTTAGTTTCTCATTACTAAATTATAATCATGGTTTAACGACTTTATAATATAAAGTTATAAAGTTAAGGTACGACCATATTGACCTGTTGGCAACAAAATTAAACACCGCAGAAATCACATAATTTTTTTTTCAAACTCAAAGAAATGAATGGTGGATATTGGCGTTTTAAATATATTTTTTACCAAAATGGTTATTGAACAACCCTAGTCAATACTAATTTATATAACAAAACAAAATGATAGATAAATAGCAACACAATATACAAATTTATTTAATATTAATAAAGTTAACGGTGTAACCAATGAACGGTTTCAAAGATAACCCTGAGGGAATTTCACAAATCTTTGATGATAATTGCAGATTCGCGGTAGAATTATTGAAATTAGGATACGCTTCACTTATCAAATGATAGGGTTAGTACAAAGAAACACAATATTAATTATTTCCTTATTTGTAATAAATAAATTTAAACAATTTAAAATATTGTTTTCTTATAGACCAATAAGGCTGTAGTTATAGTTTGCATAGAAATTGTAATTTTTTCGAGTTTTTATATCATTTTTATATTATGTAAGCAAATAAAAATACTACAACCAATAGTCACATACCTACATAGTCCTTACCCCATACTAAGATGGAGTCTTGTGTCGTGGGTGTCAGTAACTATGAGAAACTTTTCGGTCTCACAAAGATCCAGGCGCGTCACAAATACCTGTGGTTCACACAAATATTTGTCTTGGTGCAGGGTTCAAACCTACAGCCTCCAGTATCCAGGAATTCAGAGGGAAAACCCGAATAGGTACACTTCTGTGCGTATCACTGTGTCGAGATTTCATCATCGTATAAGGACCTTTCTAACCGGATATTATTTTTTCCTAGCCTATACTATCCTACTGCAGGGCAAAGGTTTTCCTTGTTCCATCCTTCTCTATCCAAGGCTTTCTTCTGCCATGGATTCAATTCCTGGATCTTCTAGTTTCTTGTTCTTTTTTTAAATATGAACAATTGCCAGTTTAGAAATATTAAATAAAAACTAATACAAAACCATACAACTGTATTTTGAGTGCACCAAAAAAGAAAATTTCTCCGCCGAACAAATTATTACTAATTTGATTCCACATAAGGAGGGTCAAGCGCAAGATGTCCGCGGCCGTGTGTCTTCATATCGGACAGGTTTATGAGGGGGGCGCGGTAAATAATATCGGCGCGAGAAACGTCATGCAACATTCATGGGAATTGTGTGGGTATACAGAGTGTTGCAATAAGGCTATGTGGAATTTTCAATGAGGAGTTATTAAAAGACTATTGTAATAATATTTTTTTAGGATTTTATGTGACCATGAAAACTGTAAGGTTATTGAATTGCCGGGAAATTAAAAAAAAAAGTCAACAAAATGCGTGATGAACTCCGTAAAAAAATCAATGAGGAACATTCGTGTAAGTCTAAGACACCATTAAATTACGAACTAAAGTTACTTTCTACTGAGGTCTGCTGAGGTAGGTTACAATCTTAAAGGTCTTCGAGTAAAAGCCGTAGGTTCATAAATCGAATCATAAGAAAGAATTTACATATATAATTTCTAAATTACACGACCGGATCTGGGATCTTGCAGTGCAAGCCGGTTTCGGCAAGTCGCTATGTTAGTCATTAGAAAGAAACTAGGCTTTCAAATACATATTTTGTTCCTGATGATGAAAATCTATTTTTCGAAAACAAAATTAGCCTATCTCGCTCCCAATCAACTATTATAAAAGAACTGAAACACTTGCTCTATTACTTTGAATAGTAGGCCAAACAGACAAACTTAAATAAAATGACAAAAAGAAAACACCCTGTACATACGCCTATAAGTGGAATCCTCAAATAGCTCGGACATCGTCTGTACTGGCCACACAAAAATTATAGCCAAGCAGCTGGCGCCGACGTGAGCGGTCGAGAGGAAGCAATGTGTTCTGCTTTGTGATAAATTTCTATGATTTTCCTGTGTAGTATTGATGAGAAAATTTTTGGCAACATATCACTATTTTCGACAATCAACAGTGACAATTACGGTCTCATTAGCGTTGTTAGTTAAGAGGAAAATGATTGTGTAATACTAACTATGGTTTTTATAATCTCTAATTTGTCTTAACGATAGGCACGCCCTCTACCACATCGTGAGACGGAAAATACAAGGCGAAACATAGTTGTGCTGGTTGCACCTCTGCCTATCAGTTCTAGGGAAAAGGCGTGATGTTACGTAACGTCGAACGTCTCAGGATGGCGAATGCAGTGGAATGCTAAGCGTTGCTTTGTAATTCATGGTGTTGTTTGGTTTAGCTACTGTCCATGAGCGATCGTAGCGCTTACCATCAGGCTTATATCATGTTCATCCCGCCATTCGTTGCAATAAAAAAAGTTAAATAAGATGAAAAGATACTGAAGTGTCAGAGCCTTGTTGTAGCTCATAAACTTTATACCAGAGGGTTTACTGTATTGGATAGGTATCGACTGATTGATTGTTTATATAATATGTATGTATTTGTATATATTATTATTATAAGTGTATACCGGGTATCTCAAGACTGCTACCGAAAACGAAGCCGGGTGGTAGTTTTAGTGGCTACAAACACAATGCAATTAAAAATTTCGCCTAGAAACGCGACAATTTTTTTTTATGATTTTTTAAATATCGTTATTTTTGGTGGTAAATCCATAGTTTTTGCTTAAATAATAATTTAAACTCTTTTATACCTTAGAGTATTCATAAATAAAAGGGTATATACTATTATTTTAGGAAAAAATGTATTTACCACCCAAATATGGCCATAGGAAAAAAATAACAAAAAAAAATTGTCGCTTTTTTTTTGCAACTTTTTTTGTTGCATTGTGTCTGAAGTCGCTTAAACTACCACCCGGCTTCGTTTTCGGTAGCAGTCTTGATATACCCTGTATATATATATATATATATATATATATATATATCTTATATGTTATGTTTGTTAATTTTATAATTACGCGACATACGAATATGTATGTCGCGTATTTTGCATGTATGATTTTATTTAATATTATTATTATAATCTTTTTTTTTTAGTCAAGCTTTATCCTGCTTGGTACACTATTGACTGCCCTCTCTTTTTTTCCATCTCTTGTTGTCTATCCTAAGGTAGTTGGTAAGAGATTGCCTCGAGCAATACGACCGCCTTTTGTACTACTGTGTAAAATTATAATGTTCTATTATTAAGTTCACTTAGTATACAATAAAGTGTATAAATAAAATAAATAAATAAATAAATAGGTATCATCGTCTTATAGAAAACCAAAATGAACTGATATTTTGATGATGCGCCGTCATTGGTTCTTTAAATAGTTAGTGAGTTATTTGTGATTTAAACATAACAATCTTCAATATTGTGTATATCAGATTTTCCGCAGAACAGCATAATTTTGTCATAATATATTTATTACTTTAGCTCAAGTGCCTATAACTAATTCAAAACAATTACATATGCAATGTAACACTATAAAATATAACAACAGATGCGTTCCATCAATCAAGATTCTCTTCAACCTATCAAAAACACCCAAAAATACTTAGAAGTATTATGATAATGAAATTTGTAAACGGTATAATATTCACCCCAGAATCGGGCATAATCCGCATTTTACCCCAAATACGGGTAAACTATTTTTGGTAAATTAAAGTAACAGGGAGATGTAATCTAATCTGCGTGGGGATATAGTACGATATTAAATTATAGTTCAGCTTTTTGCGCAACGTAAGTGGTGAATTATTGGTCGATAAATATATTTTCTAATATAGTCTCTTTAAGGACGTTGATGATAAAGTAATTTAATAAAAATAATAACTATAAACTGTGCAAATAGTTTTGGGAAAAGTATATATTATATATAGTATTATATTTTATTTTGTGATTATAGAAGAATGACATCTGAGAGCCGTGATTATAATTATGATTCTATAAAAAATACTTGTATTGTATCAGCGCATATATGTACGTTCCACTGCAGGGCACGGGCCTACTTTGCGATTCAGAATACGATTGAGAGTGGTAATAATGATACTTATAGAAGTTAACATAAATTAAAATCAACATAAAATTTTCATCTCCCAAAATCCTGACATGAGTTTCTCTTGCAGTCTAGCTCGGCAATGTGACGTCATTGTACCTGATAATAACCCCTTTCCTGTCGTAAGCGCCATATTGGAGTCTTTATTTAAAATAGCCCCTATTTCAATGACGTTAGGTTGCTTTATTGCTTGAAGTCCGACGAACCTCAGTGCGGTTCGTCCGACGGTCCAGGGGCTAACACTATCGTCAGCGTACCGATTGGTGAGAAACTGTTGATCCTGGCGGATAAGTGTCAGTGGGTGATATGTGGGTGGGAGTCTCCAGTCTAACCTAATGGCGAGATAACTTAACCAAAAACTTTTTCCAATAAAATACCCCATACCTTTTTAACAAACACCGATCAATTTCACGAAATCAAAAAAAAAAGCCAACAGTATTCTATTCTCAATCATAAATCATACATTACCTGGAGATTACGATGTAGGGTTCGCGGTGAGACAGGCAATTTGTCATGTGAGCGCTCAACCATCTCTGGAGCGTACCCTTTCGAACATTTGAATTTTGTTATTGTTACGCCTTTGTGAGTTTTCGTGTGTGGGGTAGTTCTGACTTTATTTCGGTAATACGGATTGCGAGGTCGGGTTTCGGTGAAAAGATAAGTTGTTTATTGTCAATTTTGCTTCATATAAGTATTTTACGTCGGTATATTTTTATTCAAAACTAAATTTTATTTCAAAGCGGCTCTGTTTAATAAAGCTTAAAAGAAAGAAATTAGGTGTGTTTGTAAATGTTGATGTAAACACAAAATATAGTTTTCATGTTTATTATTTTACAAAACCTACTTTAAATGCAGTCAGTGATAATACAGTAGAAAAATTATATATTTATGTCCTAAATTGAATGATATTTACATTTTAAATTCGCACTAAAAGTGTTAAAACACCGTGTCTATTGATAGTTAATCACGACGCACAATACCAGTGAAGGAAAAGAACGTGAGGAAATCTGCTGCATACCATAGCGATTCGAAAGAATTTCTATGGTATGTAAAAGTCTATCAACCCGCACTAGACCAGCAAGGTGGACTATGATGCGGTTTAACCTAAGCCATCTCAATCGAACTCTCGATTGTAGAGGAAGCCTTTGACCTGCAGTAGGGCGTATATGGGCTGATACAGATATGGAAGTGGATCGTTTTATAATCACATCGTGACAATTAATTCAGTTTAACTTTGAGTGCCTAAAAATATTTTGAAGAACTAATGATTATGCGAAATCTATCAACCTGCGTTGTATTTAGCTAACATCTAACCCCCTTATTCACAAACACTTTAAATACTATTTTATTTATCAAGTGTTTTGCCTCTTTCGAAAGAATTTTGAATTTAATTTGATCGAAGAAAACAAAACATTTGACAACTAATCTTGATTTTCAATTCCAGATAATTCAACACTAGACCAAATAATAGAGCTGACTTTATTATTTATTTTACAAAAAAAGTAGACGCCTGAGAAAACCCTTATTTACGAACATCTCTAATGATCAATTAACATCAGAAATATTTCTCCAATTAATTAACAATATTCTTCTAAATCATTGGAACGTTACCCCATGTGGATTATATGGTGTACGGTGTACCCCATAGGGTGGAAATAGGTCATGCGGACGTAGCTTCTAATCTGTTTAATTAACACGCCATAGCTTCGATTTTCACCCTTAGGGCAGACGGCTAATGATGTGTTAATTTTTAGGGTTCTGTGGAATAATATGAGGTATTAATATCCATTTTTAAAGAGATTTCATTCAAGTTATTCAAGACAATTTAATCATTCAAGTTTAATTTTGAAATAGGTTGTTTTATCACGATAAATGGTGAGACGAGCATACCATTTGCTTAATAGTAAGCGATACGATCGCTCATGGACAGTAGCAAAACCAAACTACTTCATGAGTTAGTAAGAAACGCTTGACATTATACTGTGCCCAGGTTCCTAAGACATAAAGTGCTAAGTCTCATGTCCAGGAGTTACTCTGACTCCAAACCGAAAGACAACAGTGCATTTAAACTGCTGATTGTAGTCGCCAGGCGGCCTCTCATATGATATCAGACACCTATCACAAATAAGTTAATCTTATGTATTTTGTCACTTTTGTGAAATTTTCGGGTGCAGATTAATTTACAAGTTTACTTCCGACTCCTGCTTTGACTCAATTTAAAATTTACCATGACCATCAATTAAAAATAACGTGCCTTTGACATCTCACAATACCGGGTATATCAAGACTGCTACCGAAAACGAAGCCGGGTGGTAGTTTTAGTGGCTACAAACACAATGCAAATAAAAATTTCGCAGAGAAACGCGAAAATTATTTTTTATGATTTTTTAAATATCATCGTTTTTGGGTGGTAAATCCATAGTTTTTGCTAAAATAATAATTTAAACTCTTTTATACCTTAGAGTATTTATAAATAAAAGGGCATACACTATTATTTTAGGAAAAAAATGTATTTACCACGCAAATATGGCCATAGGAAAAAAAATAACAAAAAAAAATTGTCGCTTTTTTTTGCAACTTTTTCTGTTGCATTGTGTCTGAAGTCGCTTAAACTACCACCCGGCTTCGTTTTCGGTAGCAGTCTTGATATACCCTGTATAATTACTATCAAATATCATAAGTAACAATTTTACTAAAAAATCTGAAGCAACTTTCAGTACAGAACCTTCATACACTAAGCCTTCTCGAACTTTCACACATACAAATGACATGGGGTTATAAAAACGTAAAGCCACGTCATATAAGCCTTTATTAACGTTGCCACGTACCGTGACTAACAAGGATATGAAAGCCGAGATCGGTAATTGTGGTGCATGCTAATTTATATTCCATAAATTTATTTTTCATTATTATATTTCTTAATGAGGGTAGGGCAACGGAGATTTTTCTGCTGTGTTTTTGAAACTAAAGAAAATGTTGCTACAATATCAAATCGAAATATTAAATAGTCAGTACCAACTTCGCAGAAGAAAGCTTATAGTCCTTTTCTGCTACCCAACAAACACAGAAAAAATATTTGTTCAAAATGCAAACATTTACAACAACAAAATGCTCGAATACATCCGTTTCATAACAAGCTTTAAAAATGCATACTTAAATAATACGTATGAAATTTGGCATTCAATTTATGGGTAGTTTAAATAAAAAGAATTGAAATCCATAACCAAAAATAACTCATAATTAATGTTACTTAACAACGGCTATTATACCGGGTATCTCAAGACTGCTACCGAAAACGAAGCCGGGTGGTAGTTTTAGTGACTACAAACACAATGCAACTAAAAATTTCGATAAGAAACGCGACAATTATTTTTTATGGTTTTTTAAATATCATCATTTTTTGGTGGTAAATCCATAGTTTTTGCTAAAATAATAATTTAAACTCTTTTATACCATAGAGTATTTATAAATAAAAGGGTATACACTATTATTTTAGGAAAAAATGTATTTACCACCCAAATATGGCCATTGGAAAAAAATTACAAAAAAAAATTGTCGCTTTTTTTTGCAACTTTTTTGTTGCATTGTGTCTGAAGTCGCTTAAACTACCACCCGGCTTCGTTTTCGGTAGCAGTCTTGATATACCCTGTATAATATACCATTCACCTAATTTGTGTCACCTGAACACAAATGAATATCCAAGCACAAAATTGATAATTAAATGATTGTCAAATTAACAATATAGTTTTATGAAGATGCTTTAAAGTTGAAAACAGATGTGTCCTGTCTTTTGATTACCGGGAACGTTCCCGAACCCAATCCCGGTGCGAATGGCAGTATGCACCTGGGTCTCGGTAATCAGAGGTATGAACGAAAATTGAGTTTCATTTGGCACGGTGAAGGAATATTCTAGATATTTAATTAATAAAAGTAACGTAATGTTTATTTAATATTTATTTTATATATACCTGTATGTATGCACATTGTATTTATTTTTATCACTTTGTAATACTGTTATTTATTCACTTATACTTATGTCACTATACACCATAGAATGCCCTTTCTCCTTTCTTTTGTGTCCATCCAAAGTTTACCTGGAAGAGATTGCTTTATGCAATAAGGCCGCCAATTGTACTTATTCTAATTTAGTTTTAATATCGGTATCTTCTCATGGTGTAAAATAAATAAATAATTATAGGCCGTTCTTCGCCTATACCAGAATCGGCCAGAGCATCTCGGGTACGCATTTGGGCGATTGGAATGATTTCACAGCCAGATTACAAACCAAGTTATTTTAATTCGAAAACATTAACATATTGCGAGGAACTACAGCGATTCGTCTGAGACGTGGTGCGCAGCTCTTCACACTCCTTATTCCACTTCTCCAAAAACATGACGCTCCATCGATCAGACGCTCCGCTAGACTGACAACTGCCAATCTTGTTCCTTCACACCTCAACAGATGGCGCCAAGGATGCTAGCGTCGTCAATAATATTGTTGTATATCTGAGAATAATTTATATGAATTGCAATGGGTTTTGTATATGCTTACTACTTTTTAATGTGATAAGTTAAGTTATAGTTTCGATGGTAGAAATTATGGACTAAATTTCAAGGAATAATGTATTGTAAGGTGATGAATTTTCTTCTCTGGGTTATGTGACAATAATTAAGCATATGAAGAATGTTCTGTAATTAAAAACCTACCTTTAGAACGTCTACTGTAAACTCGTTAACGATAGCATAGTAATCTTGATTCAATTTAATATTCGATTCAGTCTTGTAACTAATACATTTACAATTTATTTTAAGGGTCTGGTAAACAATAAAATACTGATGTATTTTCGCAAATACACCCCGCAATCCTAACCACCTGGATTATATTACACAAATCACTAAATCTTTAACAAGAAAGATCGTTGGAAAATCGGGAAAAATATAAATGCTCACTTCAACGTACAATATCCCGGGATTTGCAAACCACGAAATCGAGCATTAAACATCAAAGTGAATTCACCCTTAACACAGGTGAATAAAGCTACATTTTACTTGCAAGAGAACATGAAATCGAGTAACCGTGTAACCCAATAGAATTGCTTTACTAAATTTACCCTGACGATTCTACATTGGAAAATGAACTTTATATACCTCTAATAGAGTTGATTTTAGGTTGTTAAAGGGTGGAAAGTCCTTAATACAATTTGTACGCATCTCGTCAAAAAACCGACGAAGCATTAGAGTGTAAATCGTTTCTTAGGAACTCGTTGGAGGTCACTTCAACTGTTCCGAGTGAATTTGGAAACCGTTCGCGCGTGACAGATTGTGACGAACAAAAATAAGGTGTATAATGTTATGGTTTTGTTGTTGGAGGCAGTGAAGAGACTGATTATGGGGTGGAATTAAAGACAAAAAAGGTTTTCCATGTTTTTTTTATATAGTTGAAGCTGGTAATATCTGATAATTATCATCATAATCGCCAGAAATGTAAATATACAAGAATTACTGAAAATTCTTAAATACATGCCTAGATAGGATAAGTCGTCGTTTTAGTTTTAAGTTGAAGAAGGAATGGATATTTCATACCAATGAAGTCATGTATGTAGCCAAAAAACGACAGTATTCTAGCATTCTTCATGGTTGTCTGACTAAAATGATGCTCTACGGCAAATATCTGCCTGCCCATACTGACCTGGTGTTGCCGCAGGCCTATCCACGCAACATAAACCGGCTATGCCGCAAGCCTAGTGTGTAGGAGCCATATAAATATTTAGGCTGAGCTGCACAAACTAATTTTGCCAATACCTTTGCCTTTGAAAATGTCACATTTAAGACGTATTTGACTTTGCTAATGTATGCGATTGACAATTTCAAGGTATACCTTTGTATTGGCAAAGTTAGTTTGTGCAACTGAGCCCTCTATTCCCCTCTTACCTATCTGTATCATCAATGAAATATAACTAAAACAATATCAGAAATCGTTAATATCACTAAAATTTCCATAGAACAGAGAGCCTTACGCAACACTTACACTTCTACATGAATTGTGTATGAATCAGAAAAAAATATATTCAAAGAAACATTTGGAAATAACACAAGCATCACGCATAAAATATGCGTCCATTTCACATTTATCTTCCTCAAAATATAAGACAAAACGAGGATTACCATTCGCCGCATCATTTTCACCCCTATTTCCACGTAATAAAAAACAAATGATTATTGTATCGTGACGGTTAAGGTGCTTTCATATTTTACTTATTTGTTACTGAATTTCACAAGTGAAAATATTAAGCGATCTGTTCAACTTTCAGCTTCAACATTTATATTCAATAATTAAACATAAAATCATCACTTGCTTTTTATAAAAACTTACATTTAGATTTTAGTTAAATTTATTCATAAAATAACTGTTTTTTTTTATGTGTTTTGCTTAATATAGAATTATTTCCGGATTGGAAACAGAAAATAGATGAAAAGAGAAAAAAATATATAATCTGTCTAAAATTATATAATTGTCTTTTCCAAAACAATATATATCATAATATATATTTTAAGCTGCAATTTATATTCTATATTTAAACTATACATTTTTCTAAACTACACCCGCGCGATCCTACAACTAATGTGCAGGGCACGTAATGTTGTGTTTTTAGTTCATTAAAGGTGCGTGCAGGCGGAAGCAGTCGCCGCGTCGCCGGATGCCTTTTCTCGGGCGGCTTGTCTTTGGCGGCATGATCAATGGAGCCGTGTAGGGTGTATCAATTTCACGTTAATTTGGATATTTTTTGTTATTGTTTGTCCAGCTATAGTTATGTGTATATAGTTCATCTAAATGTTCAGAGTTTCGCTTCAAGTTAAGGATTGCCTAACATGAGTTCAAGGACGATTATCTGTCTGTGATTGTATAAAATACTGATTCAATGCATACACTAATTCAATGAAAGTAAAAATGGGGATATATATCTCAAAATATCAATTACTCTTTAAAAGGTAATATTTGTTTCATAATGTTTTAATAAGGATCATGATTGTAATAATAATAATAATAGTTCCCAGAGTAATGGTACAAACAGAAGACTTTTATGTAAATAAACGTAACATGAATAACTATTTACTATCTAGCAATTCTAAGATTTGTTAATTAAAGTGCATTTCTTTAAATAATTCACTTTCTCGTAACTCATGAACACTCACAATTTCAACTAATTAAATTCCCACCAATTCCGTAAATCATGGCGACAATTCTCCGACGTACGCCGCATAAACAATTACACAGAAAACTGAGAGCTTCGTTTCCTAAGGGAGTATCTTTTGTCGCGGATACGAGTCTGCACCTCAAAGGTGGAATTAATGAGAATACTCTGTATTTTTAAGGTAATCTTTGATGGGTTTTTGCATATTGTCATGGAGCCATTGATGTGAAACTGGATTTGTTTGATGTTCCTTTAATGTCGGTTTGCGGAATTTAATTTTAATTTGAGGAATGGATTTCATTTGAAATTTTGAAATGATTATAAATACACTGTCATCATACGCAGATCGTGTTAAGTAAATACACAGTTTCTCTCCGGTTTGAAGCACATTGTAGCCAGAGTAACTACAGGACATAATGACACGTAACTTCAAATGTATCAGGATGGCGAGCGCGGTAGAATGCCAAGCAGTGTTATTTGATTTTGCTACTGTGCATACGTGGTCGTATCGCCTACTATCATCCAATGGCAAGCTCGTCTAACTATTCATCGAAATAAAAAAAGACATGTTGTCTAAATCTGTGTAATTCATCTGTATCAGCCCATATACGTCCCACTGCAGGGCACGGGCCTCCTCTACAATCGACAGTACGATTGAGAGTGGTTAGGCCATATAGTCCACCACGCTGGCCTAATGCGGGTTGGCGGACTTACATACCATAGAAATTTTTATAAATCGCTATGGTATGCAGGTTTCCTCACGATGTTTTCCTTCACCGTTTTTAGTGCGTGGTGATTGACTATCAATACACACATGACTCCGAAAAGTCAGAGGTGTGCCCTGGGATTCGAACCCGCGACCACCGTGAACATGTTGGCAGTCGCGTCTAGTCCGTTTACCAACAGGCCACCACGCACTTAATGTGTAATTCATGATTGAATATAATTTAGTATGAGATATGTTCGGCTGCAATATCCAGTTCTAAATCAAAACTGCATTTATCGTATATTTTCTTTTCAGAAATTGCAATTATTATGGCCTGGCGCTTAACAAGTTATCTCATCAACTGGACGAAGTTATGTAAGTAGACTATGAATAATAAAATTGCGTTTCCTTGTCAGCATGCAAAAAAAAAATATCGCAAAAATATTTTTCACGAAAATACTGCTAATCGGTCAAATACTGTCCATTTTATAGTAAATAAAAACACTTATAGACCCTAAAAATAAGGAGTAAATCGAATAAAACACAGGCGTTGTGCGGAAATTGTCGTAATATGCTTCTTACCCAAGGGTCGGTGGGCGGAAAATCAAATTGGTGGTCAAAATTCGGTTTATCAGCAAAGGTCTTCTTGGGAAAATATGAAATAGGTTATAAAAAATGTGATCGTAAAATTCGCTTTTAAGAAAGGTTTTTTATTTTTGTATTAAATATTATATTGTATATTGTAGGGGCTTAGAAGGTAAAAGTCTTATTTTGAACGCAGAGCCTACGTATTCAACATCCAAATCTTCTTTTTTGTGTCAAGTCACTCACATTATAGTATATGAAATGAGGTAAGACAGTAAGACTAACATATATTTTACAGTAAAAACATCGTTTGATATTATTAAATTAGTTACGAATTAATAAAGAACGTAACCTGGCGTAGCATAGCTACGAACTATCTACGGAACATCGTAGCAAAGTCTACGCTATTTTACAAGAACAAATTCAATAAAAATCTTTGTAACAGAAGGTAGGGCAAGCAAGTCATCGACCCGAGCTCTATGGTAAATAAATAACATTCCCACCTGAAATAAAAGGACAGTAAACGCGGCTAGTCCCCGAAACGTAGTTAATCGCATTCGGAGACCGCCTCCCAGCTAGAATGGCTTCATTTACGATTTTTATTTCCGGATAGTGATGGGGTGGGTAGTTACATTTATCGATAGTTTTTAAAATGTAGTCTAAGGCTCTATTGAGTTCCAGTATCATTCAAATTTCGTAAATCCTTTTACACATTGGTATAGATAAATGACGATGTTTTTCATGTGGTCATATTTTGATTAGATGCTTTCGAGAAACGTCGCCTATGGCATTTTTGACGTTTATGTTTCCATAGCTATTCTGTCGCCTTTCGTGCGATCAATGAGATTTTTCGGATGCCCAATATCCCTTACCTCTTCCCATTCTTTTTTCTTCGCGCTCCTCTCCCCCGATTTGATGAGCGAGCAAAACATCCATAAACTAAGCTTTGTAAATATTCATGAGCAGTAGTGATCACACACCGTAAGGTGACGTGTTGGTTAATTTACCCAACCTATGCAATAAAAAATCGCAGTCGTAATTGTATTATGTGTTCTTTGAGTATTTAATAAAATATCGATAGGATGAGCACCCCACATCCCATCTCTACAGATAATAAGCTCTATCGGTGTATTGAGATTAAGTTTCGTTTTACTGCGGGAGGTTAGTGTACATTAAATTTAACGTCTCCCCCCATTGACCGTTGCTCTAAATTGGCAACGACAAAGACGGCGAAGTGCTATTTTAACTATTTATTTTATTCCGCCACGTAGTCGTTTTGATGTTTAATGTGATCAAATTGGATAAAAACTGGACATTGTGTTTACCGTGTTTAGAAATTGTGTTTATTTATTTATATAAGCTTTATTGTACACCATAAATAAATACAAAAGGAAACAATACAAACTAGAAAAAAAAAAGTACAATTGGCGGTCTTATCGCACAAGGCAATTTCTGACAGACAACCATTTGATGGATATAAGAGAAAAGGACGAAAATTGGGGCAGCACCAGGTGTACGAATAATATCTGTAGATATTAGTGTCTATATACTACATATATAAATAAACATACATACATAAGTAAATATCCCATGTAAATATACTTACACAATATACACATATACATACCAACATACATACATACAATATATATACATATATATACATACATATCTACACAACATAAAGGTCATATAATTAAGTATAAATACACAAAGGAACAAGTATACAATTACTAATGTCCTCATTCAGCCAGAGAGTAATGTTCTTTAACCAGCCTTTTAAAGATGGCTAGAGATTTGGCCCTTCTTACTGTTACCGGTAAAGCATTCCACAACCGTGCAGCTTGTACTGTGAAAGATTTATCTACAAAGGAAGTGAAATGCACGGGAATTTTCAGTCTTAAGTTTTCCGATGACCTAAGAAACTTCGAATGTGAGTCATGTAGGAATTCAAACCTATTTCTAAGATATGGGGGTGAGAGAGGATTAAAGAGAATTTTAAAAAGAAGAGAGAGAATGTGTGTATTCCGACGAAGCCGTATGGGTAGCCACTTGAGCTTTCTGCGAAACTCTGAAACATGATCATATTTGCGTAATCCAAATATAAATCTAATACAGAAATTTTGGAGGCGCTCAAGTTTATTAAGTTGCTCCTCAGTAATATCAAGATAACTGGCATCCGCATAATCAAGGATGGAGAGAAGAAGGGATTGTGCAAGCGAAATTCTCGTGGCAATGGGTAGAAAATGACGTAATCTCCGCAAGGACCCAGCCGAGGCGAATAGTTTCCTACTCAACTCTCGGAGCTGCGGGCCCCAGGTGAAACATCTGTCAAGGTAAATACCTAGATTTTTTACACTGTCACTGTAAGGAATGGTGATTCCATTGCAAACGACAGGTGGTATTAGTGACCAGTCGAGTTTAGAGATCATCCTGGGGCTGCCGACAACAATTACTTGAGTTTATCTGAGCTTCCGTTTTAGTTTCTTTTTTTACGCTGGCTCGACACAATGTCAGCACTGATGGTATGCGCAAATTCCGTCCAGGCAGAGTGTCGAATGACATGAGACGACAATCCCATGCCATTCGAAACAATTATGCCGGCTTGCTAAGATGCTTTTTTATAGTAAAGCGGAAGGACCCAGGATTACAGAAGAAGGGAACACGCGTGACGGAAAATATTCTACAGTGATCAAAATTGAATCACGTTATTCTGTTCTTAGTCTGATGTTCACGTCTGTCTGTTTTCTGAAAAGTCTGTCTTAGTTTTGGAAAAGGCTTACCCATACACACATCCTCCTATGCAACTCCAGTCAGTGCTACGCATAAAATAGCAGCTCCGGAGCTCAGCGAGTCTCTTGATACGAACTTTCTGATGTAATAATAATAATATAACTCTTTATTATAACACCATGTACAAAGGATAACAAAAAAAAAACAAAAAAGAAGAAAAACACAAAAAAGAAAACAATAGTTACAGTGACACATAACTTTGGTGATATAACTGGCGGTCTTATCGCTTTAAGCGATCTCTTCCAGACAACCGGTATAATAGAAATCATATAAAATAAATACACCCAACAGTCACACACATACTGACCCCACATTAAGATCGATTCTGGAACTCACTGTTTCTCTCGGTGCGGAGATAATATCTTATTATTTTATGTTATTTTTTGTCGGAATTACCTATTAGTTTTGTAAAACTTCGTTCCTACTTTTAAAATCTATAACATTTTTCTAAAAACATGTCCTTCAATATAAAAAATATTCCTCTTTGAATACCCAAATATGTGCGTGTAATTGTGCGGTGTGTGGGCTGAGCATAGGCACAATGTACGTATAGATAACCAAAACAATGATGAGTGTAATCAAAAGCTTCCCGCTAAGGGCGACTAATTAATCGCGTGGACGAATTTCAATAATCGCCTCTGGACGCTCGAGTTAATGAAAAATCGACCGGAAATGTCCGAAAGAATCGCGTTTTGGAGATCGACTGACCGGAATAATTGGTGCTCGTGGTATGTGTTTTGGCTGATAAAGGTTTTTTTTTATTGTCATATGAAGTTCAATAATATTTTTTTGTTATTCATTTTTATTTTTAGGTGCTTAAATACAATTATCTTTAAATATAGCTACAATTGTTTAGTTTTTCTTTTGGCGTATATATATTGTATGTACAATAATAATAGAGGCTCTTGGTATCATGGGTGCAGATGTAAAACAATCGATGAAGGAGCGTTTCTTTAGCCGCCTGACAAAAGTACTTAACAGTTTTTTGTCAGGTGGAAACAAGATTCGCGCTTTCAACGGTTGGGTTATGCCTGTACTCATGTACTCTTTCGGCATACTCAAATGGACTCAGACCGAATTGGACGCCCTGGATCGTAAAGTCCGAACTCTCCTAACTGCACATCGTATGCATCATCCACGTTCGTCAGTGATGAGATTGTACATCCCGCGTAGATGTGGGGGCCGAGGCATTCTTAATGCTAAGGATCTACATAATCGCGAGGTGTGCAATCTCAGGGATTATTTCCTTCACAGTGACGTGGATATGCACAGGGTTGTAGTTATGGTAGATAAAGGATTTACCCCGCTGTCTTTGGCGATTGAGAACTGGCGGAAACCTCTGGTGGTAGGCATTAGGGATCGCGAGGACATATGGAAGAGCAAGGAGCTGCACGGTCGGTTCTATCGAGCCCTTCATGGGCCTGATGTGGACCGACTAGCGTCTGTGTCTTGGCTGCGCTTCGGTAACCTCTTTGGGGAAACCGAGGGTTTTGTCTTTGCAATTATGGACGAAGTTATTAAGACGAACAACTATAGGAAATACATCCTGAAGGACGGTACGGTCGACATCTGTCGGGCATGCCACCGTCCTGGCGAGTCCATCAGGCATGTTATCTCCGGTTGTTCGTATCTTGCTAACGGTGAGTATTTGCATAGACACAACCTAGTAGCCAAGATCATACATCAGCAAATTGCTCTTCGATATGGACTGGTGACTTCTGAAGTGCCATATTACCAGTATGTTCCTCAACCAGTTCTTGAAAATGGTCATACAACGTTGTATTGGGATCGATCTGTTATTACAGACAGGACTATTGTCGCCAATAAGCCTGATATTGTGATAATAGATCGATTGGCGCGCCGGGCTATACTTGTTGACGTCGCCATTCCGCATGACGATAACCTCGTCAAAGCTGAAAAAGATAAAATGTCTAAATATTTAGATTTAGCTCACGAGGTTGCCGACATGTGGGATGTCGATTCAACAATTATTGTCCCGATTGTCGTTTCTGCTCATGGGTTGATACCAAAGAGCCTCGACCAACACCTACAGAGGCTCTCAATTGGCTGTTGGGTCAAAAGTCAAATACAGAAGGCAGTATTATTGGACACGGCACGCATTGTGAGGCGGTTCCTCACTTTGTCTCCCTAACCGCCGGTGGCTTGGGTCTTGAGCCTCACCACCGGAGGGTAAATAAATTATTTTTTATATTTTTATATGTATATTTTTTATAATTTATATATGTAAAAATAGAAAAAATATGTTAAATAAAATAAAGAGAATAATAATAAATAACACCCAACAGTCACATACATAGTCCTGACCCCACACTAAGATTGAGTCTTGTGTCGTGGGTATCAGGAACTACGAGAGACTTTTCGGTCTCACAAACACCCAGACCCGGAAGAAATATTTGAGGGCCGCACAAACATTTCTCTCGGTGTGGGGATCGAACCCGCGGCCACTCGTTTCACATGCGGCGTCTAACCAACTGCGCCACGGAGGCTGAAATAAAGATATATAAAAGAAAAAATAAAGGGATGAATAAATAAATACAAGGATTACCAATGAAATAATTCAGTTTCGATCGCTAATAAGGTCTAAATGGATTATATCGAGTCAGTGAAACTTCACTTTCTTTTAAAACAAACATTACACATTTTTTTAAACTGTTTCAAAATAAAAACACAAGAATTCTTTTGGATCCAAACAATATGCTACCTTAAATCCTAGACAAAAGGTTCAAAACGCCAAATACCATACCTGAAAACTAATTAAACATTCCAACATCGAATATAATCCCATCAACCACTGACCGAAATACCTTTAAACTTTTAATAGACGCCTCCAAATCTCATCATAGCTTGGAATTACCTAAGTCATCCGACAATAAAACCTCACATAAAGACCATTTTATAATAGGATCGTAAAACGACTGGATAAGGACCCTGGAGGCACTTTTTATAATTTTACGACCTCTTTTGTTTATCGTAAGGATGTAATTGAAGTTTGGGCACCTGAGGTTGAGAGTTTTTATCTGGCGAAAGCGGGTTGAATAAGAAACTGGTAGGTCTCTCGTATGTGAGAGGCTGTTTGAATAGATATCACTACAATGTCTTTTTCTTCCGGCAAATATCAGTGTATATACACAGATTCTGGTTTGAAAGACATTGCTGTCAGTGCAACTTCTGGACATATAAAGAAAACACGCAAATGAAAATCGTAAATGTGCCTTTTAAAGTTGGTATGGTAGTTTTATTGAGTCATCAATATGCATCAGCAAGGCTACTAATTTACAGCGTTTTACTTTGAATTTATAATACCATCTCTATCTAGCTGTACATTTATGCTGAAATTTACCGAAATTATTTTCAAACTCCTATTTTCTATCGATGGCATCGGCAACATTTTTATTTATCATTTATTTTTTGACCATGTCCGGATATTAATCTCTTGACCTCACATTGGGCTTCTCATTGCCTCCGCTTTATTGTCTGTTCAAATAAACATTTTCACGAAATTCGAAATCCATATCCAAACTTGCGTTGCATGACCGTATTCCATTTTATTGACATCGCATAAGGCGTGTATTCCATCAAGCCCCACATAAACAATAGATATAAAACGAATCGAGTGGAACACCCCTTCATCGCGACTCAGCGTTGGACGCATGAAATGTTTCGCTACAGGGGGAATTTAATTCTGACGCGATGCTTGGCTTCCGTTTAGGATATGTGGTATGTATAGATCAACTGAATATATGACTTGCATTTCTGAGTGATCTCAAGAAGATTGTTTCAAGTCTACCAATTCAAATGAGGCTTATATGGGGAGCTAAAATGGCTAATTCTTAATGCGTCGATATCAAGCATTAAGGCAACATAAAGAACTAAAAAAATACTTAATAAACTTTACCTAAACACAAATTCTTTTTAACAGCTATTTATAAACACATATGGCATATGTTTCTATTAGTTTTTTCATTGTAATATTCCATTATCTTTTATTATACAAAAATAAATACGTTATTTTTGTTTTCTTATATCCATGGAAAGGCCTTTCATAAGAAATCGCTTAGAGCGATGCGATCGCCATCTATACTTTTATGTTCATTTATAATATACAGGGTATATCAAGACTGCTACCGAAAACGAAGCCGGGTGGTAGTTTAAGCGACTTCAGACACAATGCAACAGAAAAAGTTGCAAAAATAAGCGACAATTTTTTTTTTGAATTTTTTTTCCTATTGCCATATTTTGGTGGTAAATAATTTTTTTCCTAAAATAATAGTGTATACCCTTTAATTTATAAATACTCTAAGATATAAGAGAGTTTAAATTATTATTTTAGCAAAAACTATAGATTTACCACCCAAAAATGACGATATTTAAAAAATCATAAAAAATAATTGTCACGTTTCTATGCGAAAATTTTAGTTGCATTGTGTTTGTAGCCACTAAAACTACCACCCGGCTTCGTTTTCGGTAGCAGTCTTGAGATACCCGGTATAATATACTTAAGCGTTTATCCTCGTTATATTATACAACAATAAATAAATATTACAATCTAATATCGCTAAAGAAAACTTCGAACTGCCTGTATAAGAGATACATTTTATCATTCGTTGTGTTTGAGCGATGCAAGTGAAATCAATCACGGACTTCACAACGACACCTGATGTCTGTCCCTCCTATTACGTATGTATGTATTATACGTTCATATAGTTATTTTGTTGATAAACTACCAAGTCACGCAAAATAAGTGGACTGGACTATTATGTTAAAATATTTCTAAGCTGGTACATTTTTTTTAAATTACGTGTGTTACAGAATTTAGTTCTGGATGGCAAATATGTCTCTGCATGACAAGAATGTCAGACATTGCTTTGTGTTGATGGTGTTGTGCAGTTTCATTACCCTCCATGAGCATTAGGCGAATCATCAGGAGAATAGTATTCGCGTTTCGCCACACATGGCAAATTAAAAAAAATAGTTCATCGCAAATAAAGAAAGCACACAAATATTGAAAATTCGTTTGACGAAGACATGGCTAGATGTCGATTATTGCGTATCACAGTTCCTCACGGGCCATGGTAACTTTAAATCTAAACTATACTCTTTTAAGCTTGTGGAATCGCCTGCGTGCCCATGTTCAACAGCAAATTGCGAATATGAACAATCCGCGCATCATATACTTTGGGAGTGTAGTCTTTGGCAGAATGAGCGTAAAACCATGCTGGATAGTATGCAAATATCATCTGGAGTTGTATACTACACGGACCTTGTAGAGACTAGGACGAATTTCCGTGCTTTCCGGCGTTTTTGCCATACCTATTACTGGAATCAAGTGTAACAGCTCACATATTAGGTCCCATTTAAATGTAATAAGGATTTGATCCGTGGTGCTTTACAGCTGGCTTCTCCGGCTGTAAAAGTCTTTTTGCGAGGTTACTTACCTCTTTATTTCATCGTTTTGTCACCCGCTTTGCACGGAGGGAAGTGGACAATAATTTATTTCCAACTCCTCCTATTAATTTAACTTTCTGATTGATTTCGTTGCGGGTTAAAGACAAGTTAGACATTCCCGGAGACTCGCCGAGCTTCAATGCTCGGTGTCATTACATTGCGTGCCACTGTTGATCCTGGCTTACAGGAGTTGCAGTGGTGGGTGTGAGGGCGGGACAGTCTCCAAATATTGAAAATTGTAGATACGACTTTTTAAGTTGCTTCGGTAGTTTTATTGTGTTATCAATATGCAACTGCAAGGCTGCTAATTTACGTCGCTTTACTTTAAAATTGTAATACCATCTCTATCTAGCGGCACATTTTTGCTTGCATTAGGTATGCTGCATGACAATAACAGAAATAGGATACTAGGTATTTATTATATTAAAAATTTCATCATAATCTTTAGTCGCATGAAATCATTACGTAAATAATTATCAAGGATATACATATATTCTTAAACTATAATTTAAAATATACTTTATTCCGACTTCAACTATAAAAACTGATAAAAAATTATTTTAAATATTTGAAAACAATATTTCATACACCATTTCATCCATTATTGTAAATATTATTTTAACTGAAGTAGACAACATTTTTCAACGTTATAGTTGACATCAGTCGCAATTCAATTTACTATTGTATTGTTTTCCACTGAAACAGACAACATAATTTTTCAACATTGTAATTCACATCGCAATTTCAAGAACCGCTAAAAATACATTAAAAATTAACAGCGTGTTTTCCAAGCATTATATTATCAATTTAAAAAGAGGTATGTGTGGTTATTGATGCGCAGCGCTGGTCAGAGGTAACAAATTGTTCCGAGGCACGAATAGCACGCCCGACGTAAGGATACGCCAATAAAGGAAAAATAAACTGATGTCAAAGAATAATGAGGTAGATAGGACATTTCTGACTTGGGTAGATTAATACAGACCAGCGTAGTTGTAGTTGAAACTATGGGAAAATGTTAGCATCAAAAATGGCTAAAGTTCATCATCGGAAATGGTGAAAAATAAACATCTATGATGTATCAATATTTTAGGTGAACGCTGATACCATTAAACTCAATGACACCGTTTTTCCTTAATAGATAAATATATAAGTGAATCGATAGGAGTTTAGAATCTTGGTATTTTGTGAACTATTTCAGGAATTAATTTACTGCTGCATAGAATAATAATATATGCAATCGGTATTCTTCTTACTTTTCACATGTTTCTGAGTCTAATATCTATGTCTTGTGCCTTAATAGATTATTAACAGTACATAACAATAAAATAATGGTCATTTTTATTACAATGCTTAGTGAAATTCTAGCAATTATGTGCTTCTAAGCCCTTAATCAGTCTATACGAGTAAATTTTATCAGTTCCGTAAACCGCGATATTCATTAATCTATGACAAAAAGTAGTATATGGTCATTCGTGATACCGCCTTATTAACCGCTTTTCTTTATTGCTCGCCATTATGAAAGATAATTTCGTGTCCCCCGACGTTGTGGTTATTGAAATGCATTGCATATATCACAAGAAATATTCGATAATTCACATCAAAAAATACAACTGTGTACAATTAGTTATTTGTAATGTTTTATGAAATGGCTTCATTGAAACAAAATTACGCGTAGTTATGCTAATAGCGAATGAAGTGTAGAAACATGTTAAATTGTGAATAAATAATTTAATTTTCTGCGAAACCATGCTGTAAGTCAATAACTGCTTACGCGGACCGTATGCTTGTTTGCGTCCTTTTGTGTAATCTGTATATATAAAACAAAGTCGGGTTTGTTACAACACTTATAACTCGAGATCGGCTAGACCAATTTTAATGGTTTTTGGTTCGTTGGATTTGTCCCCGCCCCGAATAGCAGAATACATCTTAAAAATAATGAAAACTCGACGAAAACATAATTATAAAAGATGAATCGTTTTCCCTAAATGTTACTTTGTTTCCTGTCAAACATTTATTGTCCATCCTGTCAAATACCATGCGTTCAGAAATAATTACAAATGATTAACGTTTACGCGTGCGTTCATAAATTTATTTTGTGTTAATTAAAGTTTATATTCTCAAAAACAATTTCTAAGATTTATTTTATACGTTAACGAAAACGTAAATGTCTTTTTATGTTCTCTATGATTTTTCTAAGATTAATAATTACTAAGGTTAAAAAGTGCGCTATCCAAAGTAATCTATGATCCAATCTATCTATTTTAATTTATTTAAGTCGGGTCTTCGTTCCTGACGCTATAACTCCAGAACGCACGAACCGATTTGGCTGATTTTGGTCTTGAAATATTCGTGGAAGTCCTAGGAAGGTTTTAGGAGTGAGAAAAATTGGAAAATTTCTAAGGAAGATACTAAAAACCTCTTTTTTTGGGTATCGTTCAAGCGTGATGCATCCAGCCAATATAGGATGATCTTTGTTTATTTGACGGGAGACGTAAAAGACGGTCAAGCTTCAACTACCATCCAATCCAATGTGAAATGATCTATCTCTCCATTGTCTTTCATTGACGGCTGACGAAATAGAAAAAAAATCAAAAAAAATGTACATCGTGTATATAATATCATCTAGATACGGCGACGTGCGCGTAGTTTTGTTAAATGTAAAATAAAACGATGTCCTTAACTACCAAAATAGCCCATTGTTTGTTGAGAATATTGCAACAGTTTTAAACAAGGTATACTCTATCGAAGCGTTTTGCTGGAGTACACCAAAATATATCGAATTATAATTTTTCGTTTTCATAAAGGACATTGTTTTTTGAATTGATACTTTTAGATGCGCTGGGGGACAAACTCTTTCAGACTCAAGAATAAAAAAAATATTGGTAAGTTGATGCCGTATCTAGACATTATAATGAAACCATATGCAGTTTTATATTTTTAAATATTTGTTCTATTACTTACGTCACCTGGTAAGGCAGTATGAAGGTTTTATTAATTTGTATATGGTAACGTACTACACGCGACTGCCAACACGTTAACGATGGTCACGGGTTCAAATCCCAGGGCACACTTCTGACTTTTCGGATTAATTTCTACGTGAAATAAAATCCGCCAACCCGCACTAAGCCAGCGGGGTGGACTATATATTCTTCTATAATATAAAAATGAATCGCAAAATGTGTTGGTAAGCGCATAACTCAATAACGCCTGGACCAATTTGGCCAATTCTTTTTTTAAATGGTTATTATTACTTTATTACTAACAAAAAGTAATGGCGTGCAATATTATTTGGAAAAACAGCATTTTGGTGCTGAAATAAGGGAAGGAATATTGGATGGACAATAAAAAATGGCTGGGATAGCTGACAGATTTGTTAGGACGAAATGTAAATGCACGGTATAAGACGAGATGGATAATAAAAAGAAAGGACGGGACGGATCGGGAAGAGACTGAACAGACGGATGAGACGGGATTGAGCCGGACAGTAGGATAGCTACGTCAAGTTTAGGTGTACAAGAGTTTATACGAAAAATAACATGTATTTGTGGAGTGGAATCAAAAAATATATGCACCCAGGCGAAGCTGGGTCGGGCCGCTAGTTACATATATATTTATATAATACAATTTAAAAGAATATATTACACAATTGAGTTCATATACTTTACCACTGAAGGTTAAAAGGGACAATGTTATTATGGTTTACACCTCTATATATTGCCGCTCTGCGGAAAACGCGAATGTTATTTAGACAGCTTCCGTGGCAAAGGTGTTAGACGCCGCCTGTGAAACGAGACAGAAATGTTTGTGCGGCCCACATACAGGGTATCTCAAGACTGCTACCGAAAACGAAGCTGGGTGGTAGTTTTAGTGGCTACAAGCCATACACAATGCAATTAAAAATTTCGCATAGAAACCCGACAATTATTATTTATGATTTTTAAATATCGTCATTTTTGGGTGGTAAATCCATAGTTTTTGCTAAAATAATAATTTAAACTCTTTTATACATTAGAGTATTTATAAATAAAAGGGCATACACTATTATTTTAGGAAAAAACGTGTTTACCACCCAAATATGGCCATAGGAAAAAATAACAAAAAAAAATTGTCGCTTTTTTTTTGCAACATTTTCTGTGGCATTATGTCTGAAGTCGCTTAAACTACCACCCTATATTTCTTTCGGGTCTGGGTGTTTATGGCACCGAAAAGTCTCTCGTAGTTCCTGATACCCGCGACACAAGACTCGATCTTAGTGTGGGGTCAGGACAGGATGTATGTGACTGTTGGGTGTAATTTGTTTTTTATTTTAATTATTGGTAGCCATTGTTTCTCTTAGACATCCAATTTGCTTTATATTAGATTTATGTATAAAGATAAATATAACTGAGATTCAGTAATACCAAATACCTCCAACATATTTGAAAAAGAAAATAAAACAAAAAAGTGATCGGATTGTATTACATTTTTGAATAAAACATCCAAAAAATGCTAATTAATTAATTTACAGATTTGCTAAATTTTGTTCTATGGCAACAATATATCTTGAAGCATATTCTCGCATATCTTCGGTAATCTTTGAGGTCCACGTAGTTTGCTTACGAACTCAAAGACTGGCTTCAATTGATCTTGAGTTACACCCTGAAACAATTATTTTTTAAAGGTTAACAATTATATATTTTTACATACATATACATTTTTATATACATATATATATAATTATATGTATTATTCTTAACTTCACATAAAAGAGAAAAAAAATATTGAAATTAACTTATTATTTACGGATTTTATCGCAGATTACTTTAGATTTTTAAATTTTTTAACTTCCCGTCATTTCGATTACTTTACAGCTTTCGTGGTCACGGGCGGACAATATAACATCCGTAAATAATAGTTTTATTTCATTGTGTAAAATTCGCATAAAACAGACATATTACAAATTACTATAAAAAAGTAGAGATGACAGTCTTATCCCTCTAGAGCTCTAGATTATTTCTTTAAAATAACCTTTGGAAGGCCTTACTTTATGTTTTCAAAATTAAAGAGAATTAAAACAATTATTTTAGAATATTAATATCATTCCAAATTTTTTGTGGCCAATATTTATTTCGTTTTCAAATTCAAAGTCACTGCAAAGTTGATACACAAGATCCAACCCTTAATACCATTGGCTTAAACAGGTCTATCAGTCTGATAATTCATAACTCCTAACAGATTAAATTACATCTATCTCTAAAACAGGTGATAATTGTATATTACCTGAGTTTTCCGGTACACTACTGCAGAAATCAACCTGCCCCATAGTATTTGGACCAAAAACGGATCGGATCCATCAGCGGCGTCCATCAAGTGTAGTTGCATCATAGCATCGTTGGTCAGAGATTTATCTGGAAAGTATAGCATGGTTATTGCAAACTATACTGGTGGTAGGTCTCTCATGTAGCCAGAGTAACTACTGGACAATTATTGAAACTTAACATCTTATATCTCAGGAATGCGAACGCAGTGGAATGCCAAGCATTGCTGCAATATGTTAAGTCTCAATATTATGTTCAGTCGTTACTCTGGCTCTCTACACTGCCTGCTTGGTTTGAGAAATGAACATTGCAGTAGTACCTACTCAGACGGCTTCTCACATACGAGATACCTACTACCAACCTCTTTCAATTTACTAATAATTAATAGTTATTAGTGCCGGAATATTGCTACTTTATCTTGCTTACTACATAACCACGTCATTACCTCATTAAAATCGCGCACAAATTTTCTATTCTATTCTTTTATACGAGTGGTATTGGAAATTCCCCAGTATGATGTTAAAACACTTAAATGATTTATGTTTCGCACTGGACTTCCTGAGACTTTAGTTGGTAAATGTTTCATAAATGGCTTATTTTATAGGGTATAAGTTACAACAAAACTTAAACATTTTACTCACGGATGTCATGGTTTTGGAGATCCAATGATATAACTTGCTGGAAGCATCCATTGATTCCTTTCACAGACTTGGACCACAAGTCGAACGGGTGTTCCGTGTGATACCGCTGCCTTACAATCGTCCCTTTGATGGTCTCTGATAGTGGCGTTTTTGGAGGTGTGTCTAAGGTTTTGTTGACTAACCAGCGGAGACTTGCCTGTAAATTATTAAGCGTATAAAGTATTAAGCGTAGTGTTCCGTTATACTAATTTTGTTTGATAAAAAAAAAGGGTTTTAAGCATGTAGGTGTCTTCGTCATAAGGTTCTTTAACGTAATTAACCTAAAGTTTTTCAAAAAGTAGTAAGAATATTTATACATTAATAATGTTGATAATTAAATAGACTTATGCCAGGAAAAGACTGAACATTCTTATGGATTTCCCCTTATTACTATTGATATTAAATTACATGAAACTGTATTTCATTATAGAATTCCTCTACAAGTACTTTAAACCTCAGACTAGTAAAATGCTTGTTCTTTTAATTGCAGTGAATGACGAGCATGCCGTTCGCTTGATGGTAAGCGATGCGACCGCTCATGAACAGTAGCAAAACCAAACAATTTAGAATTACGCAGCAATGCTTGGCATTCCACTGCGCTCGCCATCCTGAGACATAAGATGTTAAGTCTCAATATGTATGTACTCTTACTACAATGTCCTTTTTTTTAATTCATTAATTCCCTTCCATCCGAAACACAACAGTGTATTTAAACTGCTGTTTAACGGGAGAAATAGACATTGCGGTGGTACCCACCCAGGCAGCCTCTCACATATGAGATGATACCACCAGTATATGCCATGCCTATTCATAATTCAAAATTAAAAAGTCGTATCTCCAATTATTGCGTTTTCAATATCCGATCCCATAAAATTGCAATAAGGATTAACCACATCCTCAAAAGTACATACCTCATCAGTCTCACTGATCTCAACTCGATAGCAAACGATATCCTTATCTGGGAACAGTTTATCCGGTATTATAGCCACTACGTGCCAACTGCCAATAACAGTTTTCATATTAAAGTTGGCAGTGAAACCCTCGCAAGGGCTACTGGTTTTAACAACTCCTGCATTTGTCAGGGTTATAATCGTGAGAAGAAATATCACGCGGTACATTTTGTCTGGTTACTATGAATGCTTGTAGAAGACTGAGTTTAGTGAGGTGTTAATGGTCTTATTTAAAGTAGAATAGTTTGGAGGTAGAAGTGGCTGGAGCTAGAATTAAATTTTAACAGAATTATGGGTGGAGGTACTAACATCCACCCATAATTCTATCCTATTATAGTGTTGAAATTTAGTCCTTTGATGTAGATAGTGGATAGATACTCAACAAAAAAATTATAATTAAGGGTTTAATATGAAAACTATTATATAATTAATTATGTTCCAATTATATTTTTTATATGGTCCATATTCTATCAACTTATTTGAAAAATAGGATAATTAGTTTTCATTCATAAAAATAAGTAAGTATGCTTCAGTATTTCCTAATACTTTGGATTTACATTAGACTCCAATCGCTTCTACCGCTTCCTAACTCTACGTCCTTGAAATGAAACTGAGCGTGAGAAACGTGTGGGATGTAAATTCATCCCACAACGAGATAATGGCGGGATCCTCCGGCGCGTGAATCGTCTGGCCCAGAAATGGCCTAATTAGCAAGATGAATGACCGACGTCTCATTGACACAGTTTAATGCGGTTAGAGTAGTCTGAATCAGGAATATGTGTCAGAAGCAGATGTATGTAATTTTATGGGTATATTAAGAAAGTTAATTAATTACATCGTATCTGTATGCACATTTACAATTCGTGATCTCTTTTAATCGAAGATACACAATGTATAAAATTAAACAATTCATATTAAATGTAATAAATAAAAATAGATTAAAAAATACATAATATACGTCCCACTGATAGCCACGGGCCTCCTCTACAATCGATAGTACGATTGAGATTGTTTAAGCCATATAGTCCACCACGCTAGCCTAGGGTTGGTGGACTTTTTAAATCATAAAAAATCTGACAAATTGCTATGGTATTAAGGATTCCTTGCGATGTATATAGTAAATTACAATATTATTAGTAATAATTACAAATATCAAACATATTATTTCCTCACGCCTAACTACCGGAAGGAAAGGCAGAAAATGTAGATCTTAACTTCAATCCTATTACTTCATCCACGTAAAGCAACACCTCCTTGTAAGTTACTAATAAAATATAAACAACATAAAATCATAAATAAATAAATAACACCCAACAGTCACATACATAGTCCTGACCCCACACTAAGATCGAGTCTTGTGTCGTGGGTATCAGGAACTACGAGAGACTTTTCGGTCTCACAAACACCCAGACCCGGAAGAAATATTTGTGGGCCGCACAAACATTTCTCTCGGTGCGGGGATCGAACCCGCGGCCTCTCGTTTCACAGGCGGCGTCTAACCAACTGCGCCACGGAGGCTGTCATACCATTTTGATGAATTTATACAAAAAAAAATCTTTAAATATTCGAGGAAACCAAATATACATACGTCTACGTAATATTTCGCGTATTATAAGAATATTTTTAAAATATTAAATATATCGAAGATGGTATCCATATAAATATTAACCAATGACTGACTAAGGCATTACAATACAGATGGACTTATTCATCAACAGTTTTTAAACCTATATTAATTATCCAATGATTTGTCTTTTTCACTCAAACTAAACTCAAAAGTCATTCCAAAGGGACAAAACATTTGTTAGCTAAAATACTATATATTTGAATTGTGCTTTATGTACATATGTATGTGTAAGAGTGGTTCACTGTCTGAAACCTCATTGTTGTGACATCTACAAATAAAGGTAATTAATTTGAATAATTTGGAATGGTACGGAATACCACATTGTTATAATTGATTGAAATATTATATTTTTTAAGTTTTTGTGAACGATCTAAATATACGAGTATTTATTTATGTTATTTCGGTTGTTGGATTGCAGAAACGCAGTTACCGATTTTATTTTTTTGTTGCATTATATTTGTATAGTCTATCTGCCACGTTTAGCTTCTTGAAAATTTCGTCAATCGAAATCCTTTCTTAAACCCAAAAGAAAATTCAAATAGCTGTGACAGTAACTTTCCTTTATTATCTCGGAAAGCAGCGGACAACGCATTCGAACCGCTATTTTCTTCCGCTAGACCATTCAAAAACATCTCAAGAATTATACTTGGTCCCATACAAAAATACGGTCATTGTTTAAAAAGTCAAAACCTACATACATTTAGTTGAACAAAGGCAGTAAAAGCGGTTTATGGACTTGTTATTGCCGTTTCGACGGACTTTTAGTTTGGCACAAGGTGTAAGAATTTTGGGGGATTCTATTTCAGATAAAATATTTAAGTATAATGGATGGAAAAGTAATTATATTAAAATGGAAGTATTTGTGTTATATTTAATTACCTACTAGGTATATAAGATAGAAAAGTAATGATATTAAAGTGGAAAGGTTTGTGTTATAGGTATTTTATTTATACTTTAAAGTGTAATTAAAAGTGATTCTCTCTTATGTCTTACTTTCTTTTTCGATGTTGAAATGCCTTTGCATAGATGGATAGTTTTTACAAGTACTACTTGGTGAACTAAAAATAATGTCAGATTTTTCAATATTGTGTTGAATCATGAAGAAGGTAGATAGCAGGTGGTGTTTTGATGGCCTATTTAATTGATTTATAAAAGTAGAATACTTGTTTAATGGTAATGCCAATTCTATCAAAGCCTAAATTTATTCCTATGAAATGCTTAAAATATATCGCTTATAAAATACACCACACGCAGACACGTAACGGTGGAAACAGATTTTAATGTATCCTATGAAAATCTTCATTCAGAACTTTCTTCCCTTTGAATTTTAATATAAATCTGAGATCGGGAGTTTATTAGCGTCGAATGGAATTATACCGGAAATAGAATGGGGTTTTTTTTTATTGTTTAAGTCCAAATGTTTTGTCAATGAGCATAAAACTTTCTTTTCAATTAAGAGACATAGCTTATTGAAATAAAACTATTTTTTTAAGTTATATGGTAACAGTCACTGAGTGGATGACTAATACCTCAGTTCGCCCCGTGACCATGACAACTGTAAAGTGATCAAAAGGTCGGGAAGTCAAAAAATAGAAAAGTTAAACAAAATCAGCGATTAAATCCGTAAAAAATTGTTTTATTTCAATCATTAAGCAGTTAAAACCAAAAAAGACAATATTTGTTTAGACACCACGCTGCCGATGACCAAATTTTTCGATAAGAATACGAATCCGCATTAAGCATGCATATAGAGCGACGGGCTCTATTTATTAAATTTATAAATTTATATTAATTACATTTAGTGCATGGTGGCCTGTTGGTAAACGGACTAGTCGCGGCTGCCAACATGTTCACGGTGGTCGCGGGTTCGAATCCCAGGGCACACCTCTTCGGAGTTGTGTGTATTGTTATATAGTCAATCTCCACGCACTAAAACGGTGAAGGAAAACATCGTGAGGAAACCTCCATACCATAGCGATTTATAAGAATTTCTATGGTATGTAAGTCCGCCAACCCGCACCAGGCCAGCGCGGCGTGGTGGACTATATGGCCTAACCACTCTCAATCGTATTCTCGATTGTAGAGCAGGCCCGTGCCCTGCAGTGGGACGTATATGGGCTGATACAGATATAATTACATTTATTATTTTAGCCTCATAATATTATAATGAAGGCGACACCTATAGCCAAGTGTAGAATCGTTATGAGCTAGTATAGCTTTAACTAATCCAACATCACTTTCACATTATCCTAACCTAGACTTAAGTTATCACTACAGTCCTTTTAAAAACAAAAAATCTTGCCATAAATCTCCACGTAATTAGAGCAATGACTTTATAAAATATATTAAAAACGACGCTCTATCCAGAACAAAAATGCCAGTAATTAATCTTACCCTTTCACGAGTTGTTAGCTACGCATCAAAAATATCACTAAAAGGATTTAAAATTTGAGCCTCATTAACTTCGAATATTAACACAGTGCGCTGCAGTACCCTTTTTGTCTAAAGGTAAAATTAAAAGAGCTATTAATAAAGTTATGGACTAATTAGGTCCAATGCAATTTTGTATAAAATGGGCAATAAATTTGTAAATGTAGAATTACATTGTAGGTATAGAGGTAGAACATGATACGGACCAAATACCTCCTAGATACAACCTTGAGTAAGATAAGTAAGTAGTTCGCTGGAGTAAGTGTGTTCTAGAGCGGAGACCGCGTCTTGGCAAACGCAACTTGGACGCCCTCTTGGACGGGCTGGCAGCTACTGGATGCATAAAGCAGCAGACCGGGCTCTGAGGAATACCTTGGAAGAGGTCTATGTTCAATAGTGGAGTGGAACGGGCTGATGATGATGGTGATGGTTGACAAAGTTTCTTATAGTATTGATCTTCCCATTGACTCATGGCATTATGACGTCACCCTGTTTTATTCGTTTCCAGCCAGACCACTAATTTCCCGCTAATTGGTGCTTGATTTGAATTGCTCTTTTAAATTGCCAGTTCAATTACCTTCCAATTACTAAATTACGAAATCATCCTAGTTTAGTGATAATTTCCACGCTGTACAAAAAAATACACTGCAAATTCAAGACCTCCTTTATTGAACGAGGTTAAATCGCCTTTTACAGAACTACAAGCTTTCCCAATTTAGTGGTAGAACAATATAATAGCGTTGCTCTCGGTCGTACCGAGCCGTGACGAAACGTCTGTCACATTTAACGACGATATGTAGAACGTCTCAAGTCTTGAGATGCAATCACGTCGATGCCGTTTATTGAAATCTCAGCGTTTGTCGCAGAGTAGAGAGTGACAGAGGTACTGGAATTTTTATTCTGGCAAAATGAGGTGGCTTCGATGTATTGTACTGTATCAGTCTGTACAAGTCCTACTGCAGGTTACAAGCCTCCTCTACAATCGGGAAGTTGAGTTGAGAAGTCATGTAGTCCGTCACCCTGGCCTAATGCTGTTTGGTGGAATTTACACGCCATAGAAATTCTTCTGAATCGCTATGATATGCAGGTTTCCAAGTTTATCTTCACTTTTATAGTGCATGGTGATTGACTATGAATACACACAATATGACTCCGAAGTCAGAGATGTCCCCTGGGATTTGAATCCGCGACTACCGTGAACATGTTGGCAGCCACGCCTGTTCCTTTCCTAACAGACAACCATATACTATTATATTAGAATATACTACCATGATTATTTGTGAATTCAGCAATATATCAATTTAAAAAATCGTAATTGTTTCTTAAAGTTGTAAAACAAAAAACCAACAAACTTTTTAAATTTACTTTTTAATTTTATAATGATAAAATAAGGGTAGTTACTTAGGGGATGACTAGTTCTTCAGTCCGCCCCGTGACCACGAAAACTCGTAAATCGTAACGTCACGAAAATCGTAACGTCATCGGGAAGTTCAAGAAAATGAAAAAATTGGTGCAATTTTCCATCCATGATAATATCAGTAAATAATAGTTTTATTTCAAACATTTTTCGATTTCATCGCAATGCAATAATGACATGTAATGTTGTCGATTTCTTGTACAACAGAAAGTGCATACACCCACTCCGTCGTCCAAGTAAATAAAATTACAATACCCACCATAATTTCTAGAACATTCTACTCTGCGCACGAAGATGATTGTCACCGATAGTACAGAAAGGGCGGCAGTTCGTAAAGTTTTACGACTCGCATCCGACACGGGAGCGCCTCGAACTAATCCGTGGGGGACAGCCCTAACGCTGTTGCGGCGTGTATGTGATATGTAGGCTGATTGAAAATTAAATGTGCTGTATTAGATTAGGTTGGTACTTATACTGAAGTTATATGAAAGATCGGATTCTGAGTTAAAACAATTGTTATAGTGAGTATTGTCCTTCTACTTAACTATATTTTCATGGACAAATCTTTAAAGTATGACAATTTAAACTTAAAATTTATCATTTATAATCGTTTATCCAACTAAATATAGGATTATTAATTATATTCAGACACCAAAAATGAAGTTAATTAAGAAGAATTATTTCAACAAAGTTCAAAACTAGACAATCGGTCGTACCAATCTGTAATATCTACGGGTGTCTGTAAACTATGTTCTGTACCACACCAAGATTATTAGTATACCTTAATATAGTTTTCAATACATATCTACCTTTAAAATTGGCTAAATTAAGTACCACACAAATTGTAGACCTTTAAAAAAACTTCCAATTCGTGCCATTACCGCAATCATGTTCTGACAAGTCCGCCATTACAGGTGATGCAAAAGGAGCGGCGCCGCGCCTTGCAAATTGTGTTTAAATTCCCTGCTGTAATGCAACGTCACTTGTTACAATAAACAGGGCATTTGTATTGCGCGTCCGCTGTTACTCAAAACGAACGGTGACCATGGTTTGTGGTGTTTTTTTATTGCGTTGGATAGCAAACATATGCAGTTAGCATAATGGTTTCTTAGATTTACGGAAATGTAACACATTGAAATAATATTTTTTTTCGGATTTCGCAACCTTTTTAAATCAACTTTTTAAATGTAAAAGGTAGTTTAGTATTAGTTTTGGTATTAGCAAGAATAATTAAATACGTATATCACAAGCCAAGTTTTGCGTCTTACATAAAGAGCAACACCACTCAGAACTCATAATTACTAAACAATGTATTTCAGTCGTATTCATTATAATTGAGTATCTTAACGCCCAGTATCAGAAGGAATACAAACGTGCTTTCACAATGCTACAGTAGTTGCAACTTTGGCAATGTCCCAAATAAATAAAACGCATTTACAAAACCTTAATTTTATGTTCGTAATTTTTATCCATTGTAATGATAGTCAATCACCACGCATTTTTATGGTGAAGAGACACATAATTAGGAAACCTGCAAACCAAAGCGATTTATAAGAATTTCTATAGTACAATTATTTAAAATCTGCCAACCTACAATAGGCCAGCTTGGTAGACTATATGACCCTTTCAAACTTAATCTTAAGTCTTGTTTGTAGAGGTGACCCATGCTCTACATTGGGACACATGCATATGGGCTAATACAGATACAGAGTGCTAAAAAAAAATATCCTAGAAACATGGTCACCATACACATATCACAGTGATGAATGCTATTACCACGCGAAGGCGCGCTTCAGGCTTAGTCATTTCAGCGATACTAGCGCTGAAAATGCTTTCACATCGCTAAAAGATTAAACGATTTACATACAACATAAATTTACGATTGCATATTCCATAGGGGATGGGCAGCGGCTCATTATCCATAGTTCATATATAATTGTCCTTAGATATTGTGATAAAGGGCGAGCAAAGATATAATTCATAGAGCGTGCTGGCCTGTTGGTAACGTGGTCGGACCAGACACTGCTGCCAACATGTTCACGGTGGTCGCAGGTTTGAATCTCAGCGGAAACTTCTTACTTTTTAGAGTCATGTGTGTATCGATAGTCAATCACCACGCACCGTAAATTGCATACCATAGCAATTTTAAAAATAATTTCTATGGTTTGTAAAGTCCGCCAATCCGCACGTCTAGGCCAGCGTGGTGGAATATACGGCCTAACTACTCTCAATCGTACTCTCGATTGTAGAGGAGGTACGTGCCCTGCAGTGGGACGTATATGGGTTGAAACGATACGGTAGTGGACTTGCCAATGTAAGAATCACAGCTAATACACACTGCCCCTGGAACTGAAAAACATTGGGCACATTGCTAAAACCGACACCATCTTTTGATTTTTTGATATTCGCTTTATTTTACACTGACCTGTCTTTCTCCTTCTATTATATCCATTCTATGGTTGCCTAGTAGAGATTGCCGTAGTGTCATAAGACCGCCATTTGTACATTATTATTTTAACATCTCTATACACCGTTATGGTAATAAATGATCCCAAATTTCAAATCATCTATTTCCCTCACTACATTATTATCAATTAACTAATTACCAAGCAAATTATCTGTTACTTCTGTTACGTATAAAAGCCCAAGGTAAAACGTGTAACAAACATCCCCCAAAGTAAAAGACGCGATTAAAAATGCACCACTTCACCCTTTGCCTTAAAGGGGGTAGTCAGGTGTAAAATTAGTTAAGAGCCTGCATCTGCCAGTTGTAATTACAGGATTAATTCTACTATCTGCGAAGATGAGAATTAACGTTGGCTTTGAGAATGGTCTGAGTTCGTTGATTTTTTTAATGGTTTAAGTGCTGTTGAGATTGGGGTTTGAAACGGTAATGTTGGGAGGCGGTTGTGTTTTATTATGTTACTGTTAAGTGTTATGAAGTGCTTCCTATTTAGAAATCCTCATTTATTTAAATAAATGAATAATAAACACACTCAGTCGTCATACAGGGTATCTCAAGACTGCTACCGAAAACGAAGCCGGGTGGTAGTTTTAGTGACTTCAGACACATTGCAACAGAAAATGTTGAAAAAAAAAGTGACTATTTTTATGTAATTTTTTTCCTATGGTCGTATTTGGATGGTAAATTCATTTTTTTTATAAAATTTTAGTGTAGACCCTTTTATTTATAAGTACTCTAAGGTATATAAGATTTTAAATTATTATTTTAGCAAAAATTATGGGTTACCACCTAAAAATTACGATATTAAAAAAATCATAAAAAAGAATGCCTTGTGTTTGTACTCACTAAAACTACCACCCGGCTTCGTTTTCGGTAACAGTCTTGAGATACCCAATATACATAGTCCTGACCCAACACTAAGATTGAGTATTGGGTCGTGGGTAATAAGTAAATACGTGAAGATTTTCGGTGTCACAAACACTCAGACTTGAAACAAATACCTGTCGATCACATTAATATTTGTCTCAGTGCAGAGATCGAACCCGCGGCCGCACGCTTCACAGCCGGCGTCTAACCAAATGCGCCACGAAGGCTGTCGTTGACAACGGAAACTGTGGTCTTATCTTGGAAATTATCGTGGTCACTCTTTGGCTGGTATAATTTTTGTATCACGGATAGGATAACTTTTTAATTTATTGACTAAAAAACATTAGTACATTAACCAACACAGCATTAAAGAACTGAAGAAGCCACCGTTTATATTAGAGCTGACACGAGTTTACAATAGCACAAAATAATTAAAATTATTTACTGCTGGGAAGTTTTTCATATGCGAGAGGCCGCCTGGATAGGTACCACCTTATATCCATTTCTCTCGCCAAACAACAGTGTAAATGCACTGTTGTTTCCGGGTTGAAAGACATTGTAGCCAGAATAAGTACATAAAATATTGAGACTTAACATCATAATTATGTCTCAGGCTGGCGAGCGCAGTAGAATGCTTAGCATGCTTTGTAATTCTTGGCGTAGTTTGGTTTTGCTCCTGTTCATGAACGTTCGTATCGCTTCCCATCAGGCAAAAGCATGCTCGTCTCTTCATTCACAGAAATAAAAATAACTTTAAAAGATGTTTTGACCAGTACCAAAGACAAACGCCTAATCTTTGTTAACAAAATGACATACACTTTCCAATCCACAGAACAATTTATAAAACAGATTAAGCATACAGTTTTATTAAGATAAAATGTCGCCGTAATGAAATTGCGATTCGGTTTGAAATTTAAATGTGAACCCGACGTTTCCAATTAAGCCGGTGTCGTGCATGATGGATGGTCGGAGTCCCTAGGGAACTCTTCTTAGCGCGGCAACAATAAGGAATAATATAAGGAAATGTCTGAAAGATTTTCTTGTTTGTATACAAAGCTATGATAATAATACAATGGTACATGCCGTCATAACAAGCACAGGATTGTAAATCGAAATGGTGTAACGATTGGCAATTTATTTTCAAGCGGGTTTAACCAGACAGTCAAGAAAGTATAGAATATAATATGCTAAATGCGTTCTTAAAGTCCAGGAATAACTATAGAAAATGTGCAAAGTTATGTCAACGTTCTTTTAAACTATTTATACTTTTGGTAAAAATGATTTTATAAAAATCTTTGGCGTCAAGATAATTTATGAATAAATATGGGCTGTGTACTAAGAATTTAGTAGTATAGGTGTTTACGATTTGAATAAAAATTGGGCTCATAAAAGCATGAACATTTTGAATATACAGGAAATAGATAGTATCGTACAAGTACAGTTAAAATTAATTCCACTAATAGAAATGCAGAGGACATTCCTTTGGTTTACGAGCGCTACACTAAATATAAAACCCGCTTGTAGAATTGTTAATTTCGCCAAACTGCATTTTTGATTATATCCTAGTGTATCTACCTGGGGATACACCGAGTACAAAGATAATGATACAGGTAGTTAAACTATTGGTGACAAAAAATATAGTGATACAGAAAATCATTATCTAAAAATAGGACTTAGTAGGTCATTTTGTCATCATCAAGGATTCACGTTTTCCGACTCATGTTTTCCCGTGTACCGAATATTTGCGAATATAATAATAAAATAGAGCCTCTGGTTATTTAAGGGTATACTGAAATCTCCCCATATTACTGCAAAAATATATTTTTATTGGTAGTTCTCTGGTTGGAAGACTAGGCATTAAAAATTATTATAGTAATTATTTGTCGTAAAACAAACTACAGGTTGCTGTTGCCATGTAATAATCATTTATTATATATTTATTTATTCAACACAGAACAAAACAAATCATTCGAAATTGATTTATGATTAGATGATGTACTAATTACTAATTGCTGAAGATGACAATGAAATTGAAACGGACAATGCTTTCTTATTGCTGAATGTGCCTTTAACAATATCAAACAATAACATCTAATCACAGACCAACATCTAATGAGTAAAATACGCCATATTGTACAGTCTGGTACAGTCACTCAGTCACTCTTGCCATCAACCGTTGACATTTGACTTTACGTTTTTCTTCTTACTGCCAGCACCATCTTACTATAAAAAGGTTGCACATGAAAAAAATGTCAGTTACAGTAATTTTATTTTGTAATAAATACCGATTTATCTCTTTACTCCTATTTGGTGCAAAGATTTTTAATTTTAATTTCGATGTACTTATCTTATCCCTATAAAATAATGCATAAACCAACTCTGTAAGGCTAAGCTCAAGGTTCTATGAAGTTTCGCCCGTCTCCTTTCCAAATTTGTTAATCTATCTTATAAAATCCAATCACCGATCTACGAGGTGAATATGGGAGAAACAAAATAAAAACTATAATACCAAAGACTATAAAACGAAAGAAACATACCCACCTTGTGCACCATTGTGCATCAAACCTAAGACCGCGCCTTCACAGGCGACTCAACCCGTAAAGCAGATACACACAGAGCCGTATAAAATATTTTAATTATATTTTATCGCCACTAAAACCGTGTAAATGAAAAACCGTTTTTGTTGCTTTTATGAAAATCGTAAAAACTTGTCTCTTCACAGCGCCGCGTTGAGATTCAAAATGGACTCCAACTTTTGATGGTTTTGCATTGTTGAAGTTTCATTGAGGATTTTTTTATTACAACGCTCTTTATGAAACGGAATGAGATTTTATTAGTATTCGTCTTCGAGGAATTATCTTTTGAGTTAATTAGTTGCTATCAGAAATCCGTTCTTTTAATTTGTTTTTTTTTTCCCTTTGTTCACCGACCAATGTTCCAACTTCACAATTTTTTTATCACTGTGACTAAGTATATATATATTAAATAATAATTAAAATACAAAAAAAAAACGTTAGCAAAATGAACGTATTTCACGCCGATGTCTAATTTTAAACTCATTATCAATTATTTTCACTTTTTTAGTTAGATCCTTCACTAAAGCGTGTTTTTTTAGTATTCTAAACGATTATCAACATGTTTTTACAAAAAAAGTCTATCTACAGCTATATTATCAAAAAAAAAACGCGCAAATTACACAAATTTGATGTAAAAAATAATTTTCTAGGTGTGATATTGTCACATACTCCAAGGAAAACCGACGTTTTAAAGTGCTGGAAGGTGAAACTAATAAAAGCGTACTGAAAAGAATTTTGCATCCTCAAATGTCCTATAACTAATTAAATTGTATAGTTGCCTGGCCGTTAAAAATTTAGGATGATAGGAATATAGGAAATATCATAATTGGGCTACCAGTAATATTCGACTCATCCAAAATGTATCAGCAGTGCTAATTTTGTTTTTCTGAGTCACATTATCGCCGTACTGCGTACTGTCGTAGCTAGTAGTAACAACAAACAATAAAGATCAAAACATTAGTAATAGTATTCAGAAATTATATTTTTAATTAGTCCGTGAACTGTCTTCCTCGCGGGAGTAAAACAATTAGTCTGCGTCAATTCATTCCCAAGACAATTTCTGTCTACTTATTGTTAAAGTTTTATTTGAAAATTAGTTTGCAATTTAATAAACAGGAATTTATATAGTGGTTTTTAAAACGACGACGGTTGAAGGCAAAAAAAAATATGTTCAAAATATATTGCTATATATTTTTATATATTCACACTCACATAAATTTCGTTGTCTATACATACAAAATCTCAATAAACATATGCTGGTTTTTACTCACCACCATATGCAATCAAATTTTGCTTCGAAGGTGTCAGAAACTACAAAAGGATCACTCAAACATTAGACTAAAAGTAAGTAAAATAAATTAATGAACATTAATCTGTATCATCTCATACATGTCTCGTAAAGTACGAGCCTCTACTACAATCGAGATAACGATTAAGAGGGGTTAGGCTATTTAGTCCAACACGCTGGCCTAGTACTGTTTGGCAAACTTAAAAATTGTTGCAATTCGTTATGGTATGCAAATTTTTTCACGATGTTTTTCATTACCGTTATAATAGGTGGTGATTGACTATAACTACATACTTGACTCTCAAAAGTCAGAAGTGTGCCCTGGGATATGAACCCGGGACCACCATGAACATACAACCACGTAGACGAATAATTAAAAAATTATTTTTGAATATTATTTTCCTTTTACAAGAATCTTACTAGATACCACAGCGTCACTTTTAATCTGTACAATCTATTATCCAGTTTAATTTGACCCCCTTGGTGGTTAAGTTGAAAAATGCTGAGACAGCGTTTTTTACACACGGCGACCTGTTCGTAATAAATAAAGTGAAATAAAGACAATGAGGGCAAAGAGTAACGATCCCGAACAGCTCCGATGAATGTTTTACTTCACACATATATCTATAGAGATGATAATAATTATGATCAACATGTTTTATACGACATGTATGTAAATTCCATTATAATACAAAACGAAGAGTGTTTAATATTTCATTTTTAATTATAATAATTGTAGTCGTTTATGACCAAATAAATAAATACAACCAATAGTTATTTATTTTTTTGATTTTACTTTTTTATTTGTTAAAAGTATTGCGAAGATTTATGTTCCATCAGCCTATTAGTTAATTAAATGTGACAGCCTAACTTAAAAGCAATATTACAATCATGATTTTAAATTCTCAGATTTTGTTAATTATTATTTTTCACACATACCTCCAGGATTAGCCCTCGAATTTGCTCGTAAAAATGTTTACACATCTTAAAATAAAACTATTATTTACGGATTTTATCGCGGATTGGTTTTAATTTTTACATTTAGGACTTCCTGACGTTTCGATTACTTTACAGCTTTTGTGGTCACGGGGCGGACAACCAAAATCATAGATAGATAGATGAATAATAGTTTTATTTTAATGTGTAACATTCGCATTTATAAGAAACAATTATTTACACATCATCAGCTCTATATAGACCCAACGTTCAGTTCGGTTGTCTCCATCGATCCGCTCTGATGAGGCCAGATAAGGCACAGACGGGATTGGCCGGCAGTTTCTCTTCCTTTATTTATTGGGCTGACAGACAGACAAATGTGGGCAACTGGACAAATGGTATCACCGCTTTTTTTCGTCTAGTTACGTTTGATTAGAGGAATTGTACTGATGGCTTGTTTTTTTTTTAGTTACGACGTTATTAGTGTAAAGTTATTAATGTTTTATTTATTTTAGGCGTCTGTAAGTCTGTAAGACACCTTGAAAATTGTCAGATGCAAATTAGTAACTCGTTTTTATGGGTTCAATCACTGCAGAGCTAAAATAAAATTTTAGGAACCGTAATATAACCATTACGGAACAGAGAAATTCCTTGTAAGTTTTGATACTCAAGATATTAGTTCCGCATTTTACTTCGTTATGGAAACAATGTGTGATTGTTATACTATACATTATTAATTTATGTTTCTATTATTTGATACTTGACTTCATCTTGATTCACAAAAAATGACTTAATACAGACTACCTTTGGATAGCTTTATGAAAAATGAAAATTAGAAGAAGATAGAATGCAATATTATGGACATTTATTAAATCATAAAATATATTATTAAAAGTAATATTTAAAAATAAAATTAGCATACATAATAACTAGGTACCTATCATAAATATCCTTAAACAATTTTTACACTTTAAAAATAAAATTTATAATATTTACAAAAATATCCACCACCTAACCTAACAAAACCATCATAACTTGAGCTCTTGAGAAATATACCAGAGTTGTAAACATCCCAAAGGGTTTTCGTCGTGTGGTCCATTTAAGTGTGCGCCTGACCGCTCATCGTATTTAGGGCCTGTGTTTTGGACAGGGCATGCATAATTCAAGGGCCGTTTGTGTTTTGTTGTTATATTTTCTGTTATTTTTGGTTTTTATTTTAGATGTGCATATTATTTTTGTACGTAGAGAATAGTTGAACTGGTTTAATTCTGTAATACGGGCGATAATTATTGATAAGTTGTACTAAATTTTTGATATTAATTTTTATGATTTTGTTCAACGAATGGCGAGACGCGCCTGCCATTCGCCTGATGGTAAGATTATACCATAGAATTCCTTTTATTTACCTTTTGTCAGCCTCAGTGGCGCAGTTGATTGGACGCCATCAGTGAATCAAGAGGCCACAGGTTCAATCCCTGCACCAAGATAAATATCTGTGAGGCCTATAATTATTTGTCTCGAGTGTGTGTATTTAACACACTCACAAAGTGTTAGACCGAAATTTCTCGTAGTTTCTGATATCCCGACACAAGACTTGATTTTAGTTTGGGGTCAGGATTTTATTTAATTATTTTTTTCTTATCATACTGCTTCAGTGGAGTAGTTTTATTGCGGTACGGTAGGCTCACCCTCTATCACATTGTGACGGGACATACAAGGCGAAATGTGGGTATCCTGGCACCTCTGTCTACAACTTCTTGGAAAAAAGCGTGAATTTATTTATGTAGCTTTTCTTACATGTTGAGTTCTGTGTATTTGGCGTTTTATTAATAACATTTGTCAGTATGTACTGCTAAAAGTTCGGGTAACCCAGATGGTGGAATACGGAAGACTTTTCGTATTTCTTCGTTTATAAATACGTTTGTAAAATTCAAGACGGTGGAAATCCCTCGTTTCGTTTCTCGTCGATATTCGCAGAATCATTACCTATTGTCTCATAATCCATGCCTTTGCTGAATATTTTACATTTACGACTATACGTCACGTGCTCTCATTCTGCCAATAAAATCTTTATGGCTATTGCCTCACATCCTCCTTTATGCTTCTGCTGATCCCGTTCGGTACGGTTCAGAGGTTTTCCAACTACGAACACTGTGGTCTTCTGTGTTTGTATTAATACTAAATTATTTCAATTTAGTTTGCATGGTGTCTCATTATCGAAAGTAAATCAGAATTCTAAGTTGATTGTTTTTAACAAAAATGTATTTAACAACGATACGTAGAGTTGGAATAGACAATCTGTATCTGTATCAGCCCGTATACGTCCCACTGCAGGGCACGGGCCTACTCTACAATCGAGAATACGATTGAGAGTGGTTAGGCCATATAGTCCACCACGCTGGCCTAGTGCGGGTTGGCGGAATAGACAAGAATTTACTAATTTCAATTAAGTGTATTAAGTATTGATTCCATCATTCATGGAAATTCAATTACAATATATCCACTCTACAATAGAGAAGCTAAATCGTCACTAGTCAAACAAATTACGGTAATTACTCAAATTTTCATAGAAATTTAAAAATTCTTAACATCAGAGTGTGTCGAATCATTGCAGCGTTGAGATTTTCAAATCTGTGCGAATCCCATTCATCGCTCGGGTCTTGTGTGATCGCTCCACGATCCAGATTTATACTTTACGAGGCGTGTAGGAGAATGGATCGCTTATTCAAAGCGGGCTGTATGTTGGCAGCACCTTTATGAGGAATTCTAAGACAAGAATAATGGTGTTAGAATCTCATTTGTGAATTGATAAGTTGTTGAATTATTATAAGATGGACATTTTGTTATTTGTTACGAGATACTCGTTTATAGAGATTCGGATCTACAATCAAACTCTAAGTATGTAAAATAGTAGTTTTTTTTAAAGCAACATTAATTGAAATTCCATTGTTTCCCAACTTAGTCGTCCGTGGAAAGAGTTACAAATGGAGTCGATGCCCGCATATATTAAACAGAGACTAACATAAAATAGTAAAATAAAACAACAACATAACAATGAAGACAATCCCATAGTATGTTAATTTTCATAAACTTGAAATAGCAAGACGTAAATCACAGAACGAAATAATAAAGTATTAAAGTCTAAATATACATAAGAACTAAAGGAATTTCTACTAACATTTCCTATCCACTCACAATCAGACTTTCATTAAATAAAAGAAAGGAAAGATAAAATATCCCAAAACATTACTGTCACATCTTGAAAGAACAATGGGGGTAATTTGGTCCGGAGCGGCCTCTTGAATTAGCCGATGTCTTGGGGCATTTTATACCCTCAATCAAAAGTCGCAAGTGGTATGGAGTGGGTCCAAACGACCTAATGAATTCTCCACTTGTGCGTCACTAGAGGTTTCTGGTAGAGATGTACGTGACTTTTGTCTAATTTTTATTCATTTGACTGTCGAGAGCAGGGTTAATTATGTATCTAAAATTAAATGTGTTATATGTATTTAGTTATTTTATATTAGATTCTTTAATTGGAGTTTTGTCTTTTACAAATAAATATTAAAGTGTCATTATAAAATCGTTCTTTCTTTAATCCGATGATATTGATGAGATATTTCTTTGGGTAAGAATACTGGGGAATCCCAGATGATTAAACTTCACTGGTGGTAGTTCTCTCATATGTCGCATAGATAAGTACAGTCAGCAACATAAGTCGCTACACATTCACGAGATTTGGAATTGTGCTATCATCCAAAATAATAATTATATTCAATATCGTATGGCACTTCTCGGCATAGATAACTTTACTTGGTTATATTTTACGACTAAAGAGTAGTACGTACAAATTTTAAATCATAAAAAGGTTATCAAAAAATGTGAAGTGTTCAGCGACTTATGTTTCTGACTGTACCACCGCAATGTCAATTCCTCTTGCTCAATACTAGTGTAAATGCTCTGCTGTGTTCCGGTTTGAAGAAGATTGTATCCAGATTCCAGAGTAACTACTAGACATTATGAGATTTAACATCATATGTCCCCATATGGCACGCGCAGTGGAATGTCAAGCATTGCTATGTAATTCATGTTGTTTGGTTTTGTTACTGTCCATAACTGTCCGTATCGTTTACCATTAGACAAATGTATGCTCTTTTCACCTTCTTCACCAGTAGTTTGTCTAGGGTCCCAACGACTTGGTGCCATAAGTTCAATACGCTCAACCCCTTCTAAATCTTCCACACTCGGACCGAACTCCGACTCGAACCATCGAAATAGGATAATATCCTAAAACGAACCATCGAAATAGGATAATATCCTATTTCGATGGTTCGTTTCCATCTTTTCCAGTTCCGGTATTGTGTTTTACGTTGAGGTTTTGTGCGTACAGAGCGAATGTCAAGGGTGGCAAGTGTATTACATCGGGGGTCGCATTCCACAGATTATAGCGATGCTACGTTCTTCCAAGACGTTTACTGCGCTGTAGAGTTACTAGATGTGTCTAAGTATATTAATTTTTATTTAGCGGGGTTTAATTTGATTTAACAAAAGATCATCATTAATAAAATATTGCATTAACATTTTGAAAAAAAAAAAATTTCTTATCAAACAATGGCAATATAATCTCGCAACGTAAAATATTCTATAACATTTTAATATATATTCAAAAAACATTTGGAGAAAATTAAAAGTAGAAAGTTTTGGTTCTCAAGCAATTTTATTCCTCGGATGAACCATGACAGCATAGCGTTTGGTTTTCTGTGAGTAGCTACAGTTGACTCTACCGTCATAAAAGTATACGTCATAATAGCAATCGCACTTATCAAACTAAGTTCAAAATTAAGATGTTTATACATATTAACCAACAACAACTTTTAAGATATTTCTACTGTATTTATTTATTCACAAAATAGAAAAAATACAGTGAAGAAACAACACAATAATAATAGTACAAGAGGGTCTTGTCACTCTAGGTGATTTTTTCCAGGCAACTTTTCGATAGATAATGAAATAGGAAAATGAGACGGCCGTCTAAGCTGTATATAAAAAATAATTGCATCTACTCAAACACTATAGATATTGGCCATCATTAAATCATGCATATCTAAATATACCTTTTTGCAACAACTCTTCCGCGACACAATAGTTCCTGTGCTGAATAAATGCTATATAAAACTATTTCCTTTACTTTGCACTATATCTATATCAGCCCATATACGTCCCACTGCAGGGCACGGGCCTCCTCTACAATCGACAGTACGATTGAGAGTGGTTAGGCCATATAGTCCACCACGCTGGCCCAGTGCGCGTTGGACTTTACTTTGCACAATTTTTTATATATCAAAGATCCTATCTAGTCAACTTACATCCAGGTACATCCACACCGAGTATTGTAAGTGGCAGGGTTCACAATTTGCTCCGATAATGCGCCGCTTGTCTCGCACACTCATCGGCCTTAAGGATTTTATTGAGTTTTTTCGCCTAAATATATGTGTAATCTGGCCTTATGTTTGGAGATTTTTTTATTAATGTTGTATAGAATAATGTGTTCATAGTATTTCTTAGAATTAATAATGTTTTAGTTCTTTAATTTTAAAATAGATTTGCATTGACGTGTACTAAGATCTATATTTAGAAGTAGGTCAGCGTGGTATGGCATATTATATGGCAGTTGTACTCTCTATTGCCAAAGAGACTCGTGTCTTGCAGTAGGATGTATAAGGGCTGATACAGATACAAATATTCAGCAATTAATTCTCTGTGACTGAAGAATCATCTTCATTATCAAATGATTAATCTTGACCAATTCTTGATCTAAGTTTAGTGCCCAACGCAAAAGTTGTGTTCTGGAATCGGCAGTGTTATTTCGATTTCAACAAGTACTGATTATAATTGTTTGACTGGCCAGAGAAAACGATTATTAATGTTAAATAAATACTGGAAAAATTGACTCATTAAATTGAAACACGAATATCCAATCGAGCAATTGAAACAATCATAAATTAAAATGCCGAATCCTCCCTATTAATACAATTTAAATTATAGAGGGTGTTGAATTTATAACACGGCATACCGTCGTTATTACTAATGCACGTAATAAGCTGAATTGAGTCGTACAACTTTTACTTTGATGACTTCGTTTTCAAATTATCTGTAAATTTGATTGTAATGATAGATTTTTAAGTGACATTTTTGGACATTTCAGTGTACTTGATTGACTTGGTTTAATGTTTGGGGGCCGATAAAGTGAGGGTTGTCACTTTAAGTAAAACTTCATTTAAAAATATGTTGCTATTTTTTGTTCTTTAGTCGATGTAAGGTGGACAAGGTAAATTACGTCGTACATATCTGGCATCTGGAAATCATTGACTGTACCCTCAGTGACGTCATCTAGTCAATACTTTTTTCATCAATAACAAAACCTTTGGTGTAGGCCATAGCATTACCGATGTGAATACTGATGTGATTAGAAAAAAACTAGACGTTCATACATTTTCTTCCAAACTTATTTCTATTCACCTTGTCATACAATTTATATACATATAGGTATGTCAAGTATATCAAGATTGCTACGGAAAACGAAACCGGTTGGCAGTTTTAATGACTGCAAATACAATGCAACTAAAAATATCGCAAAAAAATAAACGGGTAATTTATTTTTTATTTTTTTAATTTCGTCGTGTTTGGATGGCAAATCCAAAATCGTGTTTTTGCTATAATAATAATTATTATTTTAAGACTTAAAGGATGTACACTATTATTTTAGAAAAAAATGTATTTCCTACCCAAATACGATGATAGAAAAATATAACAATAAAATAGTCGCCATTTTTTTGCTGTTTTTAGTTGCATCGTGTCCAATGTCACTAAAACTACCACCCGGCTTCATTTTCGGTAGCAGTCTTGATATACCCTATATATGTAAATACTAATAAACATGAATACACTCATCAGCATCATCAGCAGAAACTAAAAAGATTACTGACGCAATATTCTCCCGAGTCATCATCGTCCAATCATTCGCCGATGACTAACTAAACGGATTACTGTTCCATTACAACCGACCATTGTGCCACCCTCGCCGTTTTAATTGAAAGTAGTGAAACTATTGGCTTATTCCACACATAGCACCGTAAAGCGCTGCAGCGCTGGAAAATGTAGTATTTTTTATTTAGAATGGCAATAATTTTGACAAAAATGTATTGTTTTAAAGCATGCTTTACAATAAAGTTAGTTTATGATTTTAAGTCTCCATTAGTAGCGACTTTTTTCAGTTTTATACTTTCGTATTAAATTGTTAAATCCAGCTTCATTTTATTAAATAATAGCTAAAAAGACATTTTGTGAAATCATTTATTAATTGATTTAAATCTTACAATTTGAATAAACCAATTAAACCGCCATTTTCGATGTACGTAAAAATCGATTACAACAATAGAACCAACTGGCCACAAAAACACAGCGAATTAAAATAAAAAACAATAATTCAAATTTAGAACACAAAAAAAGAAAACACTTTTACCATTCAGTGCTGCAGCAACTTAAAGCGATTGTAAACTAGATTGAAAATAATATAAGATTTTTTAAACATCAGCTCCAGCGAACGGTGTTTCCGCTTTAATCTAATTATTACACGTTTAACACACGTCTGCTGCAAATGGGTTTAATTAAAATCTGAATAGTTTGAGTCGATCGTCATCAACATCCCTACAGTGTACTCACCACTACAATGGCGGGAAATGCGCAGTTTTATTTCTCCCATGTTTTGTTTCAAGCGGAATAAATTTCATTTACGATAATGTAATAGTCTAACTGAGTAACGGTATGAGAATTATGAAAAAAATCTGCAATTTTGGTAAACAGATTTAATTATTTCGAATAAGGATTAAATTAATACAATTTTAGCGCATTTAAGATTTAAATTCTTGTTTTCTTAAAGACACTTTAAGTATATTAGTAGTTGTTGCAGAGTTTTTGGGTATCTCTGAAAGTCTATAGTTAATGACCGCATATACTGGGTATATCAAAACTGCTACCGAAAACGAAGCCGGGTGGTAGTTTTAGTGAGTACAAACACAATGCAACTAAAAACTTTTGCAAAAAAACGCGACAATTTTTTTTATTTCGTATGTTTTGTATATTTAAACTATTATCCATAGTTATTGCTAAAATAATAATTTAAACTCGTTTATACCTTAGAGCCTTTATAAATAAATGGGTATACACTATTATTTTAGCAAAAAAATGAATTTACCATCCAAATACGACCATAGGAAAAAAATAACAAAAAAAATCGTCGCTTTTTTTTTTCAAAATTTTCTGTTGCAATGTGTCTGACGTCGCTAAAACTTACACCCGGCTTCGTTTTCGGTAGCAGTCTTGAGATACCCTGTATAAGTTAAGAAATGAAGACACTTTAAGTATGTTAGTAGTTGTTGTAGAGTTTTTGGGTATCTCTGAAAGTCTATAGTTGATAATCGGGCACAGAAGTAAAGAAGTGATTAAATAAATTCGCATAACTATTAAGTTGGCAAATCGTTAGGAATGACTTGTTTTAATTGAACTTTAACCTTGATTCATAATTGGAACAGATAAAGTTATTAATATTTTCATTTTATTTCGAATATTTTTGTTACAAATGCCAATAGAATCTCATGTAGATTCTTCTATATAGATCTCGAGAACAATCATTAATTTATTTTTCACATTTGAAATGATGCATCTTTATTTAATTAATATGATGATAACTGGCCATATTATTAAAAAATATATATTTTTATTCGTTCACTAAATATATAAATTTTCAAATATCGACCACGTAAACATCGCCCAATCCCCGGGGCTAGTATATTGTAATTTATTGCAATTAATTGACTCGCGCATCAAACTGAAAGGTCATTACTAGCCCCTGTGTACACTGGCGTGCAATAGCTGTAAGGTAAGGCATAGTGCACACAATGGACGCGCACTAATGGATTATCAGTGATTTGCATTTAGCTAGCTTTGCTGGACGGCTTGGGGCGAGAGGACGCCGGTGCTGATTTAATTGATCATCTCAGATTAATCGGCTCATTGGGTTATATACATGTATGGGCAATAAGTCCTGTGGACCTGAGTTCGATTGCCAGATCGAGATATCCACTTTGTTTATATTATAATTTATTGTTATTTTTCTTAAAAGTTCATGTGGTTCAGGCGCCCTAAGATGAGAAAACTAAGATTTGAGACTAAAGTTAAAGAGAATTTAGTGAAATGAGTTGGAAGTCTACCAGGTGGCAAACTGCGTGGGGTAGCATGAGTCTGGAGTTATGATTTACCTCTTTTTTTCAAAGGTACGTTAAACCAACGATTCCGTTTGTTATCTAGGAGAAGATACTGGTAATCAAATTCATTAGAAACACAAAGTATTACGTTTCTAAATTCAAATACAAAATAATTTTCTATTAAATATTTGTTAAAGGTCAAGCCCATCTATTAATGCATAAGTATCACTTCAAATTAACAACAATAAAAAAAACATAACATTAACAAACATATTCACACATGTCTCATTCACCCACTCCATAACACATCTCTAAATCAATCCCACCAACGTTGCATCAAACTTCAAAAATAGAACAAAAAGAATTTCCATCACCCCATTACACTTTCAACCGAGAGCATAAAAAAAAAAAAAAAACAAAAAACCGATCCATGTTGCATGAAACGATCCTCCGGCAACAATGATGCGTGTCGACACAGGCTCCCCTCACACGGTCCAGTTGAAAATAATTGTCTCATTGATAGGCGCGCCGCAAACTAATTCCACTGTATACAGTTTGCTCTCTATCATTATTAACATTGAAAAATATGTACATTGGAATGCACTGTGGATTGTGTGTTGATAAATTAAACGGGTATTAAATTAGTATAATTATTCTATGATACGTTTTAATTAAACGATAAGCTAGCCCCCTATCACATCATGGGACAGAAAATACATGGCGAAAAGTTATACAGGGTATATCAAGACTGCTACCGAAAACGAAGCCGGGTGGTAGTTAAAGCGACTTCAGACACAATGCAACAGAAAAAGTTGCAAAAAAAAAGGACAATTTTTTTTTGTTATTTTTTTCTTATGACCATATTTGGGTGGCAAATACATTTTTTCCTAAAATAACAGTGTATATCCTTTTATTTATAAATAATCTAAGATATAAAAGTGTTTAAATTATTATTTTAGCAAAAACTATGGATTTACAACCCAAAAATGACGATATTTAAAAAATCATAAAAAATCATTGTTGTCTTTGCGAAATTTTTAGTTGCATTGTGTTTCACTAAAACTACCACCCGGCTTCGTTTTCGGTAGCAGTCTTGAGATACCCGGTATTTACACCTCTGCTTAACCCCCTTGGGAAAAAGGCGAGAGTTGATGTATGAATGTTTTAATTAATAATCATGACTAGTTTACAGACAGAATATGGAGACTGTCCCGCCCTCATACCCACCACTGTAACTCCTGTAAGCCAGGATCAACAGTGGCATGATCTTATTTAGGATATCTAACGAAGGTAAATTATTTTTTTCGATCTTACTGTGGAGTCAGGACCATGTATGTGACTTTTGAGTGTATTTATTATTAATATAATTTGTATGTAATCAAACTATGAGTACACTACACAAATACATACATAAACTTTTTCCCAGAAAGGATATCCAGAGGTGCTAATAGAACACCTACATTTTGCCTTGTGTGTTTCATCACATGATGGAATGATAGGAGGTGACCCTATCACTATATCGGGTGCAAAATCCTGACTTATAATGAAGGTAAGCGATACGACCGCTCATGAACAGTAGCAATACCAAAAAACATCTAGAATTACTTAGCAATGCTTGACATTCCACTGCGCTCGCCATCCTGATACATAAAATGTTAAGCCTCAATATGTCCAGTAGTTACTCTGGCAATGTCCTTCAAATTGAAACACAACAGTGCATTCACACTGATATTTGGCGGGAGAAACAGACATTGCGGTGGTATCAACCCAGGCCGCCTCTCACATATGAGAGAACTGTATCAGCCCATATAGGTCCCACTGCAGGGCACGGGCCTACTCTACAATCGACAGTACGATTGAAAGTGGCTAGGCCATATGAGAGAACGACAACCAGTAAACCTAAATTAATTCATCCTCAATGATACAACAAAATATCGTCACTGCTTAAATCCACAATGACTCCATTGTCCTAAGATTATTTTATACTACTAATTTGGTCCAAGCCAAGAAATCCGTGTAGGTGTTTATGTAAGACTTACTGTTCCAGCCCATTACACCGCAATACGACTGTTTGTGCCGACACACTGGCTTTACGAGCGCAGCAAAAATCTGATACTGGCAGCGTCCACCTCGCTGTATTCGCGTTAAGGTGTCTTTAATTTTACCAAAATTTGATAATTAAAAAAATATTAGCTGCCCAGCTCAAGATTTGTTGAGAGTTTATATTTATAGACTTCACACCAGAAGCATCTTATGTTTGTTTAAACTTTTGTATTCGGGGCGGTTACTCGAGGATCCAATACGAAGTTCGAATGTTCGTCGTTGTATGTCTAGTTACTCTATATAATTGTCGAATCTTCGATAGTAGGTTGCAAGCATAGACTAGATTCGGAGTGAATGATAAATGTTACAGACATTTTTTGAAAAAACACTTTTAACTGACTTGGTAACTTCCAACATTCGAACTTCGTTTCGGATTATAGAGTGACCCCTAGAAACCTAAGTACCCCTTTTTCCTTTTCGCGATGTCTATAATGAAATGTTTTGCGTCAAATGAAACGATTAAAACGTAAAAGTAATAGTTACGAACACAAACAAACATGAATTCTCACGCCAACAGCAATGATTTTAAATCTCAATGATTACACAAAACAAAATAGTAAACAAAAAAACAATATTAAAAACAGTAGGTTGCATTCCAACTACCACATTATTCGATTCTATATTGATAAAAAAAAACTAATGGAGGGTAGTTTTAGTATTATTTTTTTTTCATCTTACCGAACTAATAGTTCAGTACATCGGTAACAATTGCACAAGCAACTGCAGAGCACACGGCGTTATAGATTTTTAATAATTTAGAGTGTTTTGTGGAAAACACAGTGCAAGTGATGTTGAGTGCTACAACGATCACTGTTTATCGGCGTCGTCCAGCCAGCTTCAGGAGCGAGATTTCGGTAAGTGAAAAAGATGTATCCCATCAAAAACATCCTGTAAAAAAATTAGCCATCGCATGAAAACATAATGTATCGTACAATTTATACATAATGCTGCTGGCCAAGTCGATCTATTTATTTAAAACGTAAAGAATTTTTAATATTGGTATGATAATAACTAACGTAATAACTTTATATAGAAGGTCCCTTAAGTACTAAATAAATTAATCAACTTGGTATTACATACATCTCACAACTTTTTGCGATAGAAAACCTGAGCTGCGAGACTTGGAATATTTTTACGGGATGTTTTTGATGGGATCTCACGTCTTTTTGTAGAGTCCTACTTTTTTCCTTTTCGGTACTTCTTACTTCTAGAATATCACTAACGATTTTTCTTAAAGCCACTGTCTAATGGATTTTTCTTATTTTTGTAGGTATCAATTTATCACAAATATAGCGGATTTGATTATTATTAATGTACTTTCTTTCATCGTAATTGATATTTTCGAGTTATTTAATCTATTTATTTGCAAGTTTTTCTTCGTCATGTTTTTCTAGAGGAATGTTGTACAGTTTCATGGGCTGAATACACCATTTCCCTCTATATCCCCTCCTGTTATGCCTCATATATATAGATATCTATCTACAACTATTATTCCATTATATACGGGTACAATGATTCATTAACTGCAAATGTAACTTTGTAATCTTATACATTTATATGGGATTACAAAGTTATTCACGCAGTTTGTCTATCTAGAAAACTAGACACAAATTATGAAATTTTTGAATTTTCCCTTACTTTAGACACTAAACACTTATTATATTCTAAATTTGAAGGTTCTATGTCTGCTAGAAGTACCTTAGACTTTTGATGATCGGTCAGTCAGTGAGTGACAAAATTATGAAAGTTTGACTAGTCACAATTCTTACACTACTAGTTCAAATTGAATGAAATTTTAAATATACCGTGTTTACACAATGCCTGCTTAGTAACTGAAAATTTGGCTTTATGCTTTAGCCACAATGAAGTTATAGGGGGTTGAAAATGGTTTGAATTGCTTCGAGAAAAGGATGTTACGGCCTATAGCTCGACTTGGAGGGGGCTCGGCCGCGCCCCCAGATTTTAATATATTTTTTTTATGGATTTCGTGAGATGAATATTGATTCCTGTTATGGGCATTCCATTGAAAATCTATTATAATCAACTTCACTAACTAGGACCGAGCTTAGTATAATATAGGTTGTATGTACATAGGTCATACACGTGTGTATATTATCTGTATCTATATCAGCCTATATTCTTCCCACTGCAGGGCACGGGCCTACTCTACAATCGAGAATACGATTGAGAGTTGTTAGGCCATATAGTCCACCACGCTGGCCTAGTGCGGGTTGGTGGACTTACATACCATATAAATTCTTATAAATCGCTATGGTATGCAGGTTTCCTCACGATGTTTTCCTTCGCCGTTTTAGTGCATGGTTATTGATTATCAATACACACATGACCCCGAAAAGTCAGAGGTGTGCCCTGGGATTCGAACCCACGCCCACCGTGAACATGTAGGCTGCTGCGTCTAGTCCGTTTACCAACAGGCCACCACGCACTTCTGTATATTATGTATTTGTAAAATGCTTCAAAAACACACTATTAGAATAGAATATTCAGCATTCTTTCTGAGTTTATAGTTAATTTATTTAAATGAGGTCTAATACTACCGTCAGTAACGATAGTTCTCGTCAGTTGTCTCAGCGCGGCGATTTAAGAAGACAAAGAGCAGTAAAATGGCTGATTGCTCACAACACTACCGCGACCGTAGCAAACAAAGATATATTAAATTAATAGAAAAGACGACAGGTAGAACAATTACGTTTAGATGTACCACACTGGTTTTGATCTAAAGTTTAAGTCTGATTTCAATTCTTGTGTACAATTTTCAGTTAATAAGTACTTATGCTACACAGTAATGCTATGACTTTATGAGTCGTTGGTGTAAGTATATGTTTTTTTATAGATTAGGCATTCTTCATATGTCAAAATGAGGGATCACTAGTTAAGTCATTTTTAGTCATTTGTTTTGCTACCGCGCTACAATTTTAAAATTATAATTAAATTTTATACCTATTCTAGGTTTTCTTAACTCTTCAGGCTAGCTTTTTACATCCGAACAAACTTTGCAAGTTTTTATAATAGCACAACATATACCCTGATGTGAAAACTTAGATTAATGACTTTGTTACAAGTTTTATACGTTTTTGTATAATGAATAATGACAAGACACGCTATATTTTTTAATCTAATTATGAGGAAATATGAAAATAACTCGTCTCGTAGTTTTATTGACAGACGACCTAATGGTCGCTGTGGAAATAAAACCGAGTCTCATGATAACAATATTTTTTTTTCTAGATCTATTTTACTGTCACGTCAAAGTAATACCAAGCCTGTACAACTACTGACTTTGTAGTCGGCAGGGAAGAGATAGTGAAAAAAAAAATCGAGTAAAAGGAAATTTTATTCATTTTTCGTGATTCGATTATTCAATATTCTAAACTGATAGTCGGAATTGAACATTTTGGTTGCCATTTTGAATAGTGTATCTGCACCTGCGCACAGCCGGGCGGGACCGCTAGTCGTTTATATGTACCTAGAAATTTCGAGAACATGACTGGAGGGAGGACTGCCTGGTGTGAACACGCGCTTCCGCGTGTACTTATGTGTATTAACATCTGTATAATCGAGAGAACAACGTGTTTTGTAAGGGGCTAATTCCATTGGACAGTGACTCGCAGCAGTAATCTAATAGCAAGACTAGCCATATAATATTATAATAAGTCCACACAAATGAATGGCGCTTGCAATAAATCACATTTAGATCAAGTACTTTCAGAATTATTCTTTTAAATTATTTGTTATTTTGATACTTATAAATGAACTTGGAAGGATGTGCTGTATTCTACGATTGTACAAATCAATGGTAGAAATTGAAAACCACACGTGTATACAAGAATATACTCGTATAATACAAATAACTAATTAATGACTTCACATACGAATGACAAAATTTGTCACGATGGCGTATGTCTAGATATAAAATTCATTACCTGTTTAGCGATGAGCATTACAGAACTCTTTGGTCCACAAGTTTAACTCTATTTTGTTATTTTCAATCAAATGTGCAAACAATTAAGTTTGCTACACGTACTCAAGTCAAAACTGCCACAACAAATCCTCCAATAGAACCACACCTCAACAGTAGGCGTGCGACAATGATTTACGCTCTCTTGTTCAATGCTAATCGTGTGCTAAGAAGCTTGCTTGATTTATAGCGGGAGGATTTAAGTATAATTATTTTGCCGCCCCCGTTGTCGCATTTATCAGGCGGTGCTAATTGCAGATGTCGTGTCGACTCTTATCGTGTTTTTGATTAATCTTTTGTGAATGCGTGGTTTAAGTAGGCTGATTTGAAAGCATTGTTTTTGTTATGTGTGACGTGTTTCCGCAATGTTCTACAGTAACAGAACATTAATCTACTGGTTGTATAGCCTGTAGTATTAATTCTAAATCATAAGCCTAATTATTGTCAGAGAATTACAGTATGCTATTCATTCATATTGATTCAAGTACCGGTATAAAATACACATGACGTATGAACCGTATTTAAAAAAAATGCACGCCCTCCAAATGTATGTAGTTCTATTTGTGAAGTTTCCATATTTTGTCAGGCATCACTGCTGAACATTTTTCGTGACGATTTTTTACACTGGCACACAGATGAAAATAATTAGATTAAAAGTGATAGGACTACGCTGTTCTAAGTCTTTATTCAGCATAAATGTGCAAGTTCGTCCGAGATAGTACCACTGTTTCACAGGGAAATGATGTAAAGCCACAGTTTTACTGTCATGTACATTGACACGCACCGAGAGAAATGTTTGTGTGACTCACAAATATTTCTTTCGGGTCTGGGTGTTTGTGAGACCAAAAAGTCTATCGTAGTTTCTGATATCCACGACAAAAGATTGGCCTAAGTTTGTAGGCGGGACTATGTATATGATTTTTGTTGTTATTTATTTATGAGTTCAAGAGTCGTGTTGTGATTATTATTAAGTTTTGTTATTACTCACACAAATAAGTCCGGCGGTAATATTTTTTAAGGTGTTTTATAACTAACATTCGTTTTAAGTTGTATTTTTACCAACACAAATGAGTCTATGTAACATGAGCCATGAATTGATAATAATATAATAATTACTTAAATATGAAACCCCTTTTAATCATTTATACAATTCTTCAATAACGACGGAGAAATAATCTCTATAACTCTTTTATTACCTCCCGAATTACGAATCACTACCAGATAATGCAACAACAAGCTAAATTGAAAAACAGATATTGAACATTTGCCAAGAGGAAACATCCTTACCGTCCGGCTCATTAACCCCGTCTCGATGATGATGAGAACATCACTCTTCAACTTGTCTTTATTGGGATAGACAGATACGTACAGGAATTTATTCAGTACTGAATATTTATAAGCGCATTGTGTTATTTATTGTAAGATATTGTAGTTAGTTCTAGAAGTCTAGATGAACCACTTAGTTAGGTAAAATTATGTGAAATCATATATTCCTTAATTTGAAAGACGTAGAAAACTGTGATAAGTAATTAAAATGAGAAAGAAAAAATAGAGTTTCGCTTCAGGAATAAAATAAGAAGATCACAGATACAATAAGTAAGAACATGCATTATTAATTTAATTTCTTTCTCTATCAGCCCATATACGTCCCACTTCAGGGCACGGGCTTCCTCTACAATCGAGAGTACGATTGAGATTGGTCAGGCCATATAGTCCTCCATGCTGGCCTGAGGCGGGTTGGTGGACTTTACATACCATAATTTGTGTAAACCGCTATGGTATGCAGGTAAACATAAAAATAAAAAACGTTATGTACAATAAGACGGATGCAGACATATTTTTGGCATTTTCTCTAGTTTAGTAAATAAAAATCTTTATAACCACATTGTTTTGTCAGCCTTTATTTCTGTATCAGCCCATATACGTCCCACTGCAGGGCACGGGCCTACTCTACAATCGAGAATACGATTGAGAGTGGTTAGGCCATATAGTCCACCACGCTGGCCTAGTGCGGGTTGGCGGACTTACATACCAAAGAAATTCTTAGGAATTGCTATGGTATGCAGGTTTCCTCACGATGTTTTCCTTCACCGTTTTAGTGCGTGGTGATTGACTATCAATACACACATGACTCCGAAAAGTCAGAGGTGTGTCCTGGGATTCGAACCCGCGACCACCGTGAACATGTTGGCAGTCGCGTCTAGTCCGTTTACCAACAGGCCACCACGCACTTTTATTTGCAGTACAGCATTTCTGTATCTGTCTGTATCAGCCCATATACATCCCACTGCAGGGCACGGGACTACTCTACAATCGAGAATATGATTGAGAGTGGTTAGGCCATATAGTTCACCACGCTGGCCAGCATTTACGTATCTTTAAAAATATATTATAAAAAACGTAAAGAATTCATAGGCAATATTACCATATATTACATTATCTACAATGTAGCCTATATTACCGAAAATATTGTGAAACTAACCCAAAATCGTCACACCCGACAGTTTATTTACTCACAAATGTCCACCCGACTAAGATGTATGGTGTAAATACTTAATACAACATTAGCACCAACAGAGGGCGTTTTCACGTTTAGTGAAAAATGAATCTGTATCGCGGACCGATCCAACACCATTTCCTGTTCCGATGGCATCCATCTTAGTCGGATGTGCGTCACACTCTTTTAAATTATGGCGGGCTAATGATACTTTATAGATTGTTTGGATATTGTTTTGGTAATGTTTACAATGTGAAGAAATACTTATTAATGTATTTATTAATATATAAAGCTGAAGAGTATATTTGTTTGTTTGTTACCTACATCTAATCTTAGGAAGTAGTGGATCGAATTGAAAAATTGTTTTTGTGTTGGATAGATAATTTATCGAGGATTGATATCGGCTATATACCATCACGCTATGATCTATAGGAGGGAATCAGTAGTGAGAAAACTAGCAAATATGAGGAAATATTACTCGTTTTTCGTGGTCCGATTGGTCGTGTCGATAGTCTAAACTGATAGTCGGGCTTGAACATTTTGGCCGCTATTTTGAAAAGTGTATCTGCATCCGGGCGAAGCCGGGCCGGACAGCTAGTATTTATTAAAATTAGATGAGTAACAATAAGAAATGTAACTTAACGCTACCACACAAAATAAATATATATATATTAATAGCTACAATTAATATTGCACCACCATATCGCGACCACTAGGTGGCCATCTCAGCATAAGTATAGATAGTAGGTACACATTATTGTACTTCTAGTGTTGTACCTATTGTGACAATTAATATATTTCCTTTCTTTTTAATAGAACATAAGGCCTACAAAAATAATAAATATACCCAAAGAATATAAATAATAACTATTTAAAAGAATTATTACTATTATTTGAAACTTTATTGTACACCTAAAACTAACAATACAGAAATAATAGAAGCAAAAATGTACAAAAGGTGGTCATATCGTTAAAATATTAATTAATAGATGTTATCCAAACATTCATAACATAAAAACAGCAGTGATCATTAAGTCCAAGTTTCCTTAAGCCCCAATTACAGTAACATTACAATCGATACTATTGTATTGTGTTGTCGAGTGGTCGGCAGAGGATAATAGGAGTTATATGGACACCCGGCTTTTGTCCGGCGAGCCATGGCAACGCCAGGTAATCGGGCATTTTTCTCAGATAATGATTGAATGCTATATAGATGGTATTAATATAATAGCAATCATATCTAGCTTTTCATATATGGCGAAGTTTTCCCCAGCTCTTTAGTTGATTCACCGACTAATGAGTATGGAGGCTTGATATATTCGGCGTGATAATTGAGCATGACTTGATTAAAAACCAGACCTAGATTTTCAACTGCTATCATATCTTGGAACGGACACAAACACAGCGAAGTGTATTTGGTGCATCAACATCATAATTTCTTAAGTAAGTAGTTATGTTTAAAAGTATACCATATTTACTACGGTACGGGTACAAAGCTGAGGTCTCGGGTGCGAATCCCGAGTCAGGCAAAGTGATATTGGATTTTTCTAATTATTATCAGCCCGGAGTCAGAAATATGTGTCCGATATGACGATAGGTTCGCTCCTATCACATTGTGGGACGGAACATACAAGGCGAAATGTGGGTGTCCTGGTTATCTATATAATTTAGGGAAAACCTTACCTACCTAGAGTTCGATCCCAATATGTTGTCAATAAATCGATGTGTAAATTCATTTAAAAACAATTAAACAATTTAAATTTAAATATGGGTGTATTTAAATATCAAACCAAATAATGCAAAGACTGTTCTTGAACGCTACATTTGCAAAACACAAGCAGTAAGATAACTCCTTCCACTTCAGACAATCCCATACTCAGCCCGTGAAAAAGAGATACCCGTTTTTATCCTCCAATTCTAACAAAATAATGCAGAGCTCTATCTACGAAGACTTTTAGAAAATTTAAGGGTCTTGTGAAATTAGCCACGCCTCAGTACAAAATTACAGCGGTAACACAAGGTAAGTACCTATAGCAGTTCTATTCAGTGAATTTTATAGTAAAAAATCCAGCACTAGCGGTCAGCGGACAAAGAAAGTTGGTCGGAACAATTTTCTACTTGAAAAAGAAGTGCGGGATTATTGTGGGGGATTTAGAAATTAATATAGTGCAATGGATCTGGCATATGTGTGCAAGAAATTTTCGGCTTGTTCGAATTGTCTGCGACTCTCTAACTGTTGCGAGAGAATGATATAGTCACAGAGTACATTTTACATACTAAGATAGAGACGTCACTCAATCAATTCAAGGTGCCCTCTGGCGTTAAATAAGAAAAACAATCCAGTAATATGTCTATACTTACTTTAATTACGTTTATATACGAAAAGAAACTATTTAGGGAGGTTTGGACCTGAATAAGATCCAACAGAATCGATTTGAGTTTTGTCTATTTGAAACAAATTATTCTGTATAGAAATGTGAACATAACATTTCTCATTTCCGCATGTGTATGCATTGTAATAATTGTTTTAAAATTAACACATCAGCAAATAAGCTAATCAAAGCTGTTAAAAGTAATTTAGGGCCAATAATATCCGCGTAAAATACAATCTACGTATAATGGAGAAACCCGTACAAACCAACGATTTTTTCGCCCTCTGGTGTTAAGTTAGTCAAAACGATGATTATAATTCGTCGTCGTTTGTTCTAAGTTAAACCACCGTGGATATAGTGTTCTACATATATTATAATTTATTTTTTGAGTTAAGTCCCAACCTTGTCACACTACACATCTCATAATTAATGAAGATGATGATGGTGATGTGCAAGTATATCAAGTATAAGTAGTACAAGACAGCTTATTAATGGGAAACATATGATTATAATCTCCTCATTCGATACAATTATGCCAGTCTCGCCTCTTGCGTATTTGCTTTTTGGTTTTTATTTATGTATATCTTTAATTTTATATATTTGTATCCTTTTATCTATCAAGCTAAATATTTTCATTATTTCCTATTTTTTATCATTCAAGCTATATTCTAAAAGTACACTTATTCTGCCTTATCTTCATTTTCCTTCGCTTATGTCCATCCCATGGTAGTCGGTAACAGATTGCCTTGAGCGATACGACTGCCATTTGTACTCTTATGTTAAATATATGTTTTAGTTTAAGTATTATTTGGTGTGCAAAAAAGACTAAAATAAATAAATAAATCGATGACATTCGTTCATGTACGAAAATCGTCATATACGAAAACTTTTGAAATAAATAACTTTAGACCACATCGTCGGCCGAGTGAGTATAGCTTTCAAAAGGTATTTCCACCAGCAACGTACGATGGACTTGGCACTTAAATTGGTCTCTACTGAAAAAAGATGAACGTAATTAGTGGAAAACTATATTTTCGACAAATTTTATATACCGTATCAACCATTTCATCTATTCACTGCATTTCCCTGGCCAGCCATTGACAGTAAAATGTTCCGAGAGTGCTTTAAACTTCAGCGCCGCACAAAGCGTTCAATAGTAAACAAAAAAGGAAAGGAAACGAACTAATCTCACTGAAACTGACGTGCATAATCCTTTTGATAACCAGTTCCGTTTGACTTACAGAATATCTGAGTGTTACAGAGAGATTGTTGCTGTACTGGTATTAATAACGTAGAAAAATAGTAAGTTTTTCTCATCTAAAATCTGTTTATTTTTTATTCTATCTTTTATGTGGTCTAAACCGACTCAATTGAACTAATACTGAATATTTAAATCTATTACCAAAAGAAGGTGGCCACAATGTACTTGTTGGTATGCGGAATGTCAAATTTATAAAATGATAATTATTTTACAATCATTGCCTATAATTCAGTAGCAATAAGCTATGTATCTTTTTATGCATAAGTGTGATAAAACGATAATTGTTTAATCATATATTTATTATTATTTCATAAGCTCCCCTATATAATGCATCAGTAGAAACAACCCAAACTCTCAACTATTTAATCGATATTTATCACTTACTAAACCGATAAAACATAATACAAAAACAAGTCAACAGTAAAAGAATAATCAGTAACACAAAGCGAGCATCAAACGAGTGACTAAGCCGTGTGTAATTGTATAAAGTAAATAACACTCAGCTATATTATTTAGAGTGACGGCCCGGTTTGCCCCATTGAACAATACGACCTGCGATTTTCTTTCAACTACTTCCTTCTTATACAGGGTGCTGTATGTTTTTGATACTCATATATTTTATTTGTAAAGTTGTATAATAGAAATAGGCATGTTAAGAGTAATATAGGCTTTTAGAAGGTGTGTGGTTATATAAAATTAAATAAAAAGTTTTATAATTAATAATAGATCTAATTACCCCCCTCCATCTTTACAGTCAGTAAAACTTAGAAGGGATTACCCAAAGTTAAACAAAGTTAACATTCAAATTATCTCTAATATTCCAATAAACCTTATGCTTTTTGTAGAGTGGTTGTCAATCATTAAGTTAAGTAAAAAATTAAATTAGAATAATTTTAACGTATTTATTGTTTTAAAATACAACTAAGTAATTTTGTTACTTTCTGCATTATTATGAAAAACATAACAATCCATGGAACGTTCCGAGTTAAAAAAAAACAAAACATTCAAACACCCTGTACTTGAGACAAATTGGAAGCAATGAAGTCGAAAGCGTAAGTTCTCAATCATGCAACTTAACGACTACTGAGACGAGGGTGCGTTGCACAGAGCTACGAATAAAACGATTTAAAGCCATATTGGAGTTGGTATATAAATAATTTTAAAATTTGCGTATAAGTAACAATACTTTAGTCGAAAATAATACTGGGATTTCTTTCAAAACTTTTCCTCATAAATAAATTTCAAGCAAAAGGAAAAATATTTATTAACTTATCTTCTCTCGCACTACAACTGCATGCAATTGACTTTGATTGATTATAAATAAACAATTATCTTCATATATCAGACCAATTCTATTGCTTAGTAAAGAACTCATCTACAGTCGAAAATTCAGTAAAATATAGGAAAAAGTTATATTAAGGAGGCTTTGACAAGAAAATGTCCCATCCATTCTTTATCTTGTTGCCTAAATCCAAGCAAGTTCACGAAGCTATAACAACTTAATAGTGTAAGAGCATGTTGATTGTCGTGTAGGCCGACTAATGGCGGCCCTAAACAATTCACAACTGTTTTAACATCGCTACGTTTTTCCTCTATTGTTATTTTTATTTGTTTGTAAGGAAAAAGTGGAGAAAATTGATACGAAACAGAATACTGATGTTGTGAAGAATTTGGAATGCTTTGGTATATATTATGTAGTAGATGATTCTACTAATTTGTGTTTGAAGCCTCTACTTATATACCGGATATCTCAAGACTGCTACCGAAAACGAAGCCGGGTGGTAGTTTTAGTGGCTACAAACACAATGCAATTAAAAATTTTGCCTAGAAACGCGACAATTTTTTTTTATGATTTTTTAAATATCGTCATTTTTGGGTGGTAAATCCATAGTTTTTGCTAAAATAATAATTTAAACTCTTTTATACCTTAGAGTATTTATAAATAAAAGGGTATATACTATTATTTTAGGAAAAAATGTATTTACCACCCAAATATGGCCATAGGAAAAAAATAACAAAAAAAAATTTGTCGCTTTTTTTTGCAACTTTTTCTGTTGCATTGTGTCTGAAGTCGCTTAAACTACCACCCGGCTTCGTTTTCGGTAGCAGTCTTGATATACCCTGTATATAATAATAGTCTATGAAAAATTATTTAGTAAACTTATTTTTGAAATTCTGCCTTGGAAAATTTACTTCGCTTGTCTTCTTAATGTTAATAAGTCCAAAGCCGACTTACTTAATAAATTAAGCATCCAAAATTTTGAAACATCAGATATGAAAAATATTTTCCTAAAACACTTAAAATATCTGCAAATATAATCAAGTGAAATCAGGTAACAATAATAGCTGTATACCACATTTTGACGGCATTCAAATGAACAGGCTTTGTGTGAACATTGTCACGTTCAGTTATTATAAATAAGGCCTTTGTGAGCGCCGTGGTCAGATTACGTCATTTTCATGTGACATTCGATAAGCTTTTGACAGTGTTTGAATATTCCTGCTGCTGGCTGTGATTAGCACCATTTTTTTAAATACAGCATTCAGTCTTCTCAAAGGCGATTGCAGTGATATCTATGAAGATGCCAAAGGCGATCATCTTTTGTCAATAAATGTAGAGCAAATTACGCAATTATTTTAGTTTTCATAGCCCATGTTTTATTTTAAAGGTGCTCCTTATGTAAAGTCGAAGCAGTTGTCCATATGTATGTGACTAAAAAGTTACATTGCTAGAATAAATCAGATGCGATTTTTTGTAGGAAAGGTCATTAATTGTCATTTTTATTAAAAACTACATACATGCCAATGTTATACTAGATAAGACGTCTTTTGTGATAAATTGTCCCACCTAGGTACGGTACAGTTAGCGACAAAAGTCGTTGAGCATATTTAAAACGCCAAAATTGATGCACACATGAAGCAACAAAAGTAGGTGACCAGTATCGGCCACAAAAATTTATGAACACCACATGGCGTCAAAAGTTTCTGAACACGTCAATGGTACATAAGTCTCTGAACACTTATAAAAAGCAAGATTGCCGTAGATGTGTTCACCTACTTTTGTTGCTTTGTTATGGATTCATTGTTACATTTTATTTCACAGTTTATATTTTTGCTTTGACTTATGGATTTCTGTTTTTAACCGACTTCAAAAAAAGGAGGAGGTTCTCAATTCGACTGTATGTTGCTTTTTTTTTATGTTTGTTACCTCGTTTCTCTGTACTGTGTGAACCGATTTCGACCATTTTTTCTTTGATTGAAAGCTGATGCTTGTCATTTGGTCCCATAAAAATATGGTGAAAATCTGAGCAATATCTTCGGACCTGGAGAGAGGAACTCCTTAAAATTAAGTAGGATTCCAATGGTTCTTTTTGCATTAGGTTCATTATAAAAGTTGATTTACAGTGAGAGAGGAAAAAAAGGGGTGGGGGTGAGGGGGAGTAGGTGATAAAATTAAAATACACGTAAATTCTAATATCTTCGGCAGCTTTTAACCGATTTTAGTGATTTCTTTTTCATTGGAAAGAATGTATTGACAGGTTGATCTCAGGAACACAACATGGAGATCTGATGATCATTTTCGGACCTGGAGTGTAGAACTCTTCAAACTTTAGTAGGATTCCAATGGTAGTTTTTGCGTTGGGTTCAGTATAAAAGCTAAGCTACAGTGGTGGTGGGAAAAGGGGGTAGGGGCAAAGGGAGGGGGGGGGGGAGAAAAAATAATAAATATATGAATACTCCAATATATTTGGCAGCTTTTAGCCGATTTTAGCGATTTCATTATCATCGCAAAGAACATATTCCTTGTGGGGACCAAATCTTCTTCATTTTGATTCCTATCAACACTAAAAAGATAAAAATAACCAAAATTTTTAATAAAAAAATAAAAACCGACTTCAAAACAAAAAACAGCTAAAAACCAAAAAATAACTAAATAATAAGTACCACTGCAAAGCAAAAAAATAATATTTGTTTCATGGAACTTGCGCTTGTTGATTAATTTGCTTAATGACTTGACTAGCCAACAAATCAAAATATATGCATAACATATTGAAGGCGGGTCGCCCAGTACCAAACATATAGATATTTAAATTAATATAAGGCATAGGTCCTACATGTTTGGTACTTGGCGGCTCGCCTTCGATATGTTATGCATATATTTTGATTTGTTGGCTAGTCAAGTCATTAAGCAAATTAATCAACAAGCGCAAGTTCCATGAAACAAATATTATTTTTTTGCTTTGCAGTGGTACTTATTATTGTGAATTATTATTTATTTCTGAGAAGTTCATATGTCTAGTTCATCTGTTATTGCCACGTGTATACAAGTACAGTAGTGGAATAGCCTTCGTGCTCTGATCTTGTACTCGGACCGACATGGTGGCGTTGTTGTACATATATACACCTCAAAACTTCGATGTACCGATAGACTATGTGGCACCGCTGAAGAGACTGTAGCACAGCAATCAAAGGCTTTCTCATAGTCCATAAACGCTAAACAAAGCGGCAAGTTATATTCGGTTTTTTGTATAATTTGCCATAGCGTATGAATATGGTATATGGTACTAAAGCCTTTTCGGAAACCGGCTTGTTCGGGAAGCTGGAAGTCATCAAACCTGCGTTCGAGACGATTTGTAATGACCCTCGAAAACAACTTATAGAGATAGCTCAGGAGCGAGACGGGCCTGTAGTTCTTCAGCAAAGTGTTATCACCTTTTTTGAAGAACAGTACCACCACGCTCCTGCTCCATGCCTCCGGCGTTGAGCCCTCGAGGAGAACGGAATTCAAGAGCCTCTGAAGGACTTTGAGTAACGGCGTTCTGCCCACTTTCAGAAGCTCTGAAGTGATTCCGCCCTCGCCCGGCGCCTTGTTATTTTTTAGTTGTTTGAGGGAATTTCTATCTCACACAGGCTTATGTCCGGGATATCATCGCTCTCGGGTCTTCGGCCGAGCTAACACTAGGTTCGGCAACCGAGGTGTAAAGCTGTCCGTAGAACCTCTCGATCTCCCTTAATACCTCTGCCCTCGTCGATACCACGCGGCCGTCGTCCTTCTTCAGCCTTGACAACTGGTTTTGCCAATAGACAAGTCTTTTGCAAACATTTTGGAGCCTCCATTCCGCTCAATTGTAAATACGCTCAAATGTAATAGTATAAAAGTTTATATTTTATAAATAAATGAATTTTATATATGTTATTAAGGCAACTATAAACAAATATTTCAAACAAATATTGGTATTCCAATACGTTTGATGGTTCTTTTATTTGGCCAGAAACATTGAAGATCATAACTTCCAAAGCAACCAAGATCGGAACTTAATAATAGCTGATCGTGTGATGCCTATGTTAGAGGCATGCGGAGAAAAGCTTTCAGCTTTTATAAGATGACAAAACTCTGTCGGCCACGGGCTCTTCGTCTATTTGGTTGTCAATGTGTGCGCTCATCGTAAACATTTTGTAGATTTTTTTCAAACGACCCAAAATACGTACTAATTCTATAAAAAGTTCTAAACGGCACCCATTATTTTTCATCGGTCTTTCTATTTCGAATATCGGAGTAAAGAACCCATCAGATATTGATTTTGAGACCAATCGGATCAATAACTAAAAAGTTAAATGTGGCAGCAAAAATGTTCAATCCTAATTATCCATTTATAATATCGGAGCGAAGGGTCTCTCAGATATGGATTTTGACACCAATTGACCAATATCCAAAAAAGTTGCGGCCACTATATTCATTCTGAATCATCATCATCATCATCAGCCTATTCGTGTCCACTGCTGGACATAGGCCTCTCCTATGGCACGCCACGTCACAGGAGATATATTAACTGTGAAATAAAATTTAACTTTTAATGCTTATAAAGCAACAAAAGTAGGTTAACACATCAACGGCAATCTTGCTTTTTATAAGTGTTCAGAGACTTATGTACCCTTGACGTGTTCAGTAATTTTGTTGCTTTTTTTTGTTCAGAAACTTTTGTCACCTTGTGGCGTTCATAAATTTTTGTCGCCGATCTTGGTCACCCACTTTTGTTGCTTCATGTGTGCATGAATTTTGGCGTTTTGAATATGCTCAACGACTTTTGTCGCTGACTGTACATGCACCGCTCACTAATCAGTCAAACAAAACAAAACTCAAAACAAAACGCGTAAGCGGCATGAAATTTACGGCGCTTTCGACCTTTTTGTTGCGGGAATACCACCTTGAAAGCGGTTTACCGCTATATGGTTATACTATTTGGTTAGATAATTATAGTGTATTTATTCCACGTTGCAGCGATTTAGTTTACTGTATTTTTCAAAATCAAACAATACATTTGTATGGAATAGCTTCTCTATACATAGTAATATATCAATGTAAAACAATATATTTTTTTATTAGGAAAAAAATATCAATCGTAAAAAGTAACTGTATCAAATCCGCCCACATTAACGCAACAATACATGTCGTTAGCTTTGTCCGCTCGTTGAAAATTGTTGTCGACAAACGAACACCGTAACGGCCGGCGCATTGACGCTACTTTGTGTGAATTTCCAATTAACACGTCCGCGATGCCGCCCAGAATAAATATAAGCAGCAAAACCAGATGCAAATTCTACAGATTAATTCTCTTCATACTCTTAATTTGTGGGTACAACTATAACTACTTCGATAAAAATTTACTTATCAAGATCATTGCTAAAATCTACTGCATTGCCCTAGTAATTATTACCATCTATACCACTTTCGCCTGTCGACAGGAATACAACTGGCCTGAGATATGGCATTTGCTCGAATACGTTACTTCTGCCATTCTAATTCTATGCATTCAAACCCAAATGAAAATATTCTTCGAAAAAGTCAATAATATCGATATGTACCTCAGGATTAGTAGGAAGCACTACAGCATGGAGTTGTACAAAATCATTGCCTTTACCATCTTTTTGTGGATCATCAGACTCACCTATGCCTTTATTATCTGTAACAATTATCCCTGTTATGATATTCTAAGCTTGTTTATTATCAGTCAGATTCTTGTTGTCTCTCTTGACGTCAATGGTATTTGGAGGTGTGTGATCTTTGACGTCATAAGATATAGGTTGAAAATACTGAGGATTCGGTTGGAGGAAACGCCTGAGAGTAACTATTATTTGTACGTGAACAACAGTAAAACGTTGAAGGAGAATAAGATGAAGATTCTGATGTACATTTATAGGAATATTGCTGATGCACTTGCAGTTGTTTCTCCGGAGTTGAGTGCTACTGTAAGTATTATTTTCTATATTTTTTAGTTCAGTGTGGCTTTAATAAAGATGTTTTCTGAAACCATTGCTTGAGTTCTATAAATAGAAATGTGGTTAGGATAGACAATCGTTTCATAGTACAGTATATGAGTAGTGTATAGAGTTGAAAAGTTTGTGAAGTCGAAAGTTGTAGATTTTAATTTCAAAAATTCTGTATCACTTTAACAATGGTAGTAGTATTAGTTAGTGATAATGTTTAAGAATTATAAAGTGGCATAAAATCCACTGGTAAGAAGATATGGACTATTTTTTTTCAGATGTTCCTGAGCGTTCTGTTCAACGTGCCTACATTGATAGCCCACGTTCACCATGTTCTGCTTATAATAGAAGCTCGTGTGAGTAATTGTCAATCAACCATTCATGGTATGCAGTTCATTTCATATGAATGTTACAATATTTTTATAACTTAGGCATCCTCAGTTCGCTGCGAGGTCCCCAATAAAACAAAAAACATCAATATCTCCGATAACGATAGGTGATGCAACACCAATGAAGATATCTTTGAGAATGGTACCTCATGGTACCCCAAAACTTTCGTTAACTCTTATCCATCCCATGGTTGGTTGTCTGTAAGAGATCGCCTCGAGCGATAAGACCGCCTTTTGTACATTTTTTTTTCTGGTCGTTTATTTCTGTATTGTTAGTTTTAGGTGTACAATGAAGTTTTAAATAAATAAATGGTAGGTTGGTTACCAACATTGACACTTAAACATAAGACACTCGCGGCCCGGCAAGGCCCGACTCGGGTATAGATCCACTTTTTTTTTAAATATTCCTACGCCTATGTTGAACACAGATAAGTAATGTATGGTTCCGATGGTGAAATAATTTTTCGGTAAAGAAGTTCCAGAGCTTATTCCATGCACACCAATTCTCATATCTTTCATCTTAATAATATTAGTTTAGATAAAGTGCAAGTAACATCATTCTGTGAGCGGTTTTATTTAATTTAATTTACTATGGTTTATTTATCGCTTTTTTAGTCCAAAGTCCTGGAAATAACCATGCATTTTTTTTACAGCAGCCCTACGTAACATGCTTCTTTCTACTGGTACATACCATACAAATAATATATTTTCTCTTCACTCCGTTCTTCATAGTAGAGTTTTATTCGATTGAAATAGAAAAGATGAGATTGCTTTTAATACACAAATTAATGGAGGAAACTGGTGAGTGAATTATTTAATTATTTTTTGGCTATCCTATTTTTGTCTAAAAATAGGTTATAAGCGGATCACACCCAAGCCGCCGGACCGGCAATACGACCTAAAGGCCTATAAAAAAGAATCATGTCGATGCTCGCATGTGTTGCCCGCCTACATGACATTTAGACAACACAAGCACTCTGGTCGTCATAACGACATAAAAATGTTCCTTATTTTATGCTTATTATGTTAAGGCGCTGCCATGTCGATGACAAAGTTTTCCGACTTACAATACGAGTAAATAAAGCCACTGGCTTGTGTAGCCGACAAAAAATTGTCGACATAGACCGGCGGGTGGGCTTTGAAGTGTAGTTCGCTTTATAAGTGTAGCTAAAAGACAGGCTTCAATGACGAATGCCTGCTTAATTTTAACCTATAAAGGAGACAAAGTATAAAAACAAATTACAATTTATTACAAATTTTGACAAATATGCCACTATGCCATTCTAAAATTCATGTTTTCATGATACAATGTTTGTGAAAATGAATTGATAAGATGGTCTACATTTTTTTAATAGTTATCTTTATTTAAATAAAAATATGTCAAAACAAACTAATTTACTTGTCTCGGGGTACTTAAACTAAGCATTGTCTGTATTTTGGGTACTACTACAGTTAGTAGATTAATTTTAGCAAATTTAACAAAAAAATAAATACGTTTTACATTGTTTACAGATCCAAAAACTAAAGAAAGTGTGGAACTATTCATAAGGTACATAGAGATGCGACCATTCACCTATAGAATTTGGCGAATAATTCCAGTGAACGCGACCTTGCCACTGGAGCTCATCAATTTATGCATCAATTTTGTACTAGTTCTACGCAATTTCACGCATTTGTACGGATAAACAAAACATCAATTCAATTAACATTGGGTATATTATTTCGATTAAGTCATATTGATTGTGATCATATTTATTTTTCACTAAAATAGGCAAAGTAAAAGGTATACTGACAAGAGAATATTTTAAAACACACCTCTTCATAGCTCTTGCCAATTTAATATTATTTTATTTTGTTGTTGCTATTTGTCTGTAAGCCTTCCGAAAAATGTTATGACTCCCTCGACAACGGTGAAGGTGAAGTAAATATCGTGAGGAAACCTTTTATACCATAGTAATTTGTAAGAATTTCTATGGTATGTAAAGTCTGTCAACCCGCACTAGGCCAGTGTGGTGGACTAAATTACCTAACCACTCTCAATCGTAATCTTGATTATCAAGGAGGCCCGTGCCCTACAGTGGAACGTATATGGGATGATACAGATGCAGATGTGAAATAGAAATACATAATATTGTTTCTCTCTCTCTCTCTCTCCAAATAAACTATTAATAAGAACGGTCGTGACAGATAAACACGCACCGAAATAATGATACAAGGGCTTATTTTGTAGTAACTTACCTAATAAAATATAGTCATAAGAAAAACGTTAATGTGTTTTAATCATGAAATTATTCAAGCATTGCAATATAAATTCAATTAATATATTTTTATGTCTTGATACCACAAAGAAGAAGCTATTCTTTGAAGTGTTGTGATTGATTGGATGCACATTGACTTAACGAGGAAAAAGTTTATAAAACCTTTACGAAATTCACTCAGCTAGATAAAATAACTGTAATTTGTTTTGTCGTGAAAATTCTGTAATAGCGTTTTTTTTTCGCGTAAAATATCGTGGTTTCATTTATGGCAAATTGTATTCTTATGGTGAGCAGTACTTGCATGTATGTATGTATCAAATGTGTCTCATATTAAATTTAATTCCTGATTTCTTGAGAGTAATTTTAAGCACAAACAGGTCGTAGGCATTGACCTTGGAATGCATTATATGACTGATTATAATTTGTAATATTTTTGTCTTTGTGTAGATAATCAACCAGTAATAAAGCCAGCGACAAATTCCTGTCCATGAATTATAAAAACAAAATGAAAAAAAGTCAGGCTATTTTTTAAAAGTAGTATCGACCACAACCACTCATGTTCAAAGATTCAAAAGCATTCCTTTCTGACTTCTCTCATTAATTTTTCTCCTTCCAACCTACATATATTGTAACATAAAAATTAAAAGAAAATTTAATTAATTTTCTATGATATCCTTTCAACGCCATGGCTTTGATGCTTCTTAGTATATCGCTGAATCATTACGGTGTTTAGCAAAATGAGCTCGCGATTCGCGTTACATCGTCTAGACTGATAGTTCCTGATGTTATTAATCACCGGTTTTTGTTCCTCGATCTATCGAGCGCAGCACTTTGCATAATTGCTTGCAAAATAGCTACAAGTATTTATTTTAGAAAAGCATGCTCTTTTTTAGATGGATAATGTTTAGATGTTCTTAATATTTCATCTAGGTTCAATGAGTTTATGAATTGTAAGTAAAGTGTGTTTGCATTGTCACTAACTTTTATAGTGTGTTATACGGAATACGAGTATATCCAAACTGCAATCGAAAACAAATGCAGGTGGTAGTTTTAGTGACTTCAGATAACATGCAAGTAAAAGTTTCGTATCATCGCGTTCAGGTAAAATAATAATTTTAACCCTTGCGTACCGATTCGTCTTTAAAAATAAAAGGATCCACATTATTATTTTATCAAAAACTACGCATTTACTACCCAAACATGACGATAGGTTAAAATTACAAAAAATACCGTCACTTATAATTTGTGAAAAAGTTACTTCAATTAGGTCTGAAGTTACTAAAACTACCACCTGGTATCGTTTTCCGTCGCAGTCTCGATAAACCCAATATACTCGATATATAATATAATCAATAGAATTAGCCTATTCTGAACTATTTGATATGGCTTTCCTATAATAATTATACGGGCTCAAACTCGATCCTAGCCAATATAATATGGGACCTGTATTAGTTGCAACGACTTACAATCAAAGTTCTTGTGAAAAATACGATAAGCGGATTTTGCCTCACAGAGTTTGTCTCTATAATTAAAACAATTGAAAATGGTATATACACACACGTAACTTCGAAAAGTCGGCATTTTGTGCTTTAGTTTTGATTGAAAGAGAGAACCAAGTATCCACTTATATTAGGTGATCAAAACAATCTACAATCTTTTTAAATAGGAATTCTGAGACAATATGGTACTGCTCGACTTTATCTCGGACGATATTAAGGAAGTAAGGTTTTCATAGTGCAATATCCGGGGTTCAATGTACTTTAGTTTCATTATATACTCCTATAATAGCTTCCTTATCGCGCCTCACTTTCTTTTCATGTTTGTTTTATAAAGTTCTCTCGGATATTGTCCGCCTTTATTACTTTTGTGGAAATTTCAAGTCATACAGTAACAATGGCTGTATTGTGTATCAAATTCTTTTGTTTGAATACGACGTTGAAGTTGTTATTGAATGTTGGCCGGAATTGGTATTTAACTAAATATTACAATACATTTTCAAATAAATCTTATTAAGCTGTCACTTGCATTGGAGTAAACGGTGTCTGATTGTAAATTACAATTTCTGACCATGATTATTTTTTTTAATCCGTCGTATACAAAGGGATATACTAGGAAGATATAACTGATTTGGCTTTGTTTTTGCATTTTTGTATTTATCTTTGCATAAGTCCATTAAACGAGCAAACAGGTCACCTGATGGTAATTTCTTGTGAGTCAGTGGTACCGCCTTGGACGGGTCTGCCTACAAAAGAATCTACGCATATACATATTACCAAAGCCTATGCCTTCAAAAATCTAGCGTTATCTAATTTAAATCCAGTCCCTGAACTATGCAGCATATTCATATCACCACTATGAAAGTCTATAACTTGATTTATTTACCTACAGATTTAACAAAGAGCCTCCCAATAACCCTGATGGTAATATAATAATACACCTATTGTCTAATTACTTGAAATACGGAGACAAGAACAATTCCACACCATCCATTCCGCTAAAGCAATCCAATCCATTTGCAAATAGAAGTTGAATTCGTCGGGTTAATTGTCATTGTGCATCTTTATCACTTCAGTTAGTAAATCAATTGCTGTTGAATTTTGGTCTTTAGGTTGTTAAAAATAAGATTCAGGGTTGCTTTTTGGGCTGGGAATTATAAAGTTGTTTTTGTACGGCGGTGTTGGGCTGCGAAATACGAGTATTGTTCATTCGCGCCGTGAGTGTATTGGTAGTGAAATGTGAAGGGTTGTAGACTCCATGGACGTCGCAATTCTTGTTTAGATTTTATTGGATGTGAATAAAGTTGTGATGTTTACGGTGTTTACCTCAGACGGGGATTACCTTTTTCATTGGTCTTGCCAATAATTATTATTTGGTTTTTCTCGAGGATGGCTTGTTACTCCAGAGTAAATATCCAGATATTATCCAAAATCTCCACTATATATCTATATCTCCTCTAACAGATCTTTGTGATAAAGGTAAATAGACTATCCGCTACTACAAATTCTGTAAGCCAGAATCAACAGTGGCACGCATTTTAATGACACTGAGCACTGAAGCTTAGCGCGTCTTTGAATATTTCCAACTTATATTAAGGAGTAAGGAGACGATTCAATTCATCAAAAAGTAAAACGAATAGGTGAAGATAGAAATAACTTGGATCCGGTTATAGAAGATAGAATATTCGTGATATTCGTCGTAATTATAAATACATACATACGTAAACTCTCGCCTTTTTCCCAGAAAGAACCTCTGCTTTGGTGCCAGATCACCCACATTTCACTATGTATGTTCCGTCCCAGGCTCGCCCCTATCTCATTGACATACATTCAACACACAATCACTTAAAAAATTATAAGCAGTAACATATTTGAAATGAAAACTTAGTCCATAACTTTTAAAAATTCAAGCCGTACAAGTAAACAAACATTAAAATGCAGTGCGTTTACCCCAAAATTTTACAAAAAAAAACAAATCTCCCCCAAATTCTAAGGTTTCCCCATTACGTGCGCATGAAAGCAATAAAAAATAATAAGACAAACACATGCCGGTCCGGCATGAAACACGATATTTTAAAAAGAGAAAAAATGGACATGTGAAGACCTTAAAACGATATTCCCCTTGGGATACGCAATTTAATTTTCCAAAGGACAGCATTGAGTGAAATCCTAAACATATTGGACAAAATATAAAAAGCTTTGATGTAATACCATCCCTGTTTTTATTGATATTAGCTTAGTTTGGTCCGACGGATTTCGGTTGCTTACTGAATTTGAGGATGTTTAAAATGCGGTGCAGATATTACTTAATGGACATTTCTTATTTACTTTTCAAGTATGTTTAGTAGTAAAAAAAAAACCGGCATGGTCTTGCCATTGATTGCAATAAAATAAAAAATATATTAAATAATCATGATCACAGGAAGATTTTAGGTAAATTAAGTCGAGATGGCTAAACTCCAGGAACTGATAACACAAAATTCGATACCAAATATGTATATGGAACCCCGGGCGAGTCGATGATTCCTGTATGGCCTATAACAGACACTTCTAAAGATTTATATTCCGCGCCTTATTTCCCATGTAAATTCTGTATCTGTATCAGCCCATATAATATGTCCCATTGCAGCGCACGGTCTTCCTCTAAAATCGAGAGCACGATTGAGAGTGATTAGGCCATATAGTCCACCAGTTTCGCTGGGTTAATGCGGGTTAGTGTAAATGTTTTGTGTAAATTATTTAAATTCAATTAAAAATTATATTACATTAATTTAATTACAGAAATATTAATATCAAAAGCGTGAACGATCATCGATGAACACCGCTCAGCAAAAGAACGTTAATTCGCAATTTCAAACGTGAATAATTTTACACGAAATATTTCCACTAAAAAGATCAAAAAGCTGGATCATTACGAAAATTAACGCGCATACGTTTGTCAAAGAGAATGGGGAATTATTAAAATTTAATAGGCGGTGTGCGAAGCGTGACTCACACAAAGAGATCGCTGCTTTTGACCCGAGAGTACTGTCATTTTATTTTTCATCTGTAGAATAGGCTTCGGTATTGTATTAATTATTAAATTCATTTATAAAAAAAATCAGTCTTATATTATTTAAAGAATCTTTTGATATTGTCCTCTTCCTGTCCTAATTTCACACTTCTTATGCGGTGGCAAAGTATTTCATATTTAACGACCTGATTAATTGCTGTCTTTGTTTTAATTATTATATTGATAGATGTTAGTCATGTAATATTTTAAGAGTCTCTTGTTATTGTCCTCTCTCTGGCCTAATTTAAAACTTCTTGAGCGCTAGCAAAATATTTTCAATTGAAGGAACTGATTAATTGCTTATGATATTATAGTAGATCCCTTGGAATTTCTTAACTTTATAATATTTATTAAATCCTAATAGAAAACTTTCAGGTGCACACGTTAAAACATATACAAGTCTTGTGTGGTTTTTCTAACGATATATTGCATTACCGTTTCACTAAGCTATAAATTACCTATAAAAACAAACGCAGCTTAGGAAAGCTGCAGCTATACCCTAAAATCGAATCCGCGTCTTTTATCCCAGCAGACCATTAAATTTCTAACTGTGCTGTCATTCGCATACTTCAAGTGGGTTAGTCTATGCTCGCACAAGACTTTCGAATGTTCGATCATTTGGCATCCATCCATCCGTGACGATAAGATTGTACCTACTGTAGAAAATGTTCATACGTAGTTACAATAGACTAAGTGAATGATTAGTGCCATAGAGAATAGTATTGATTTTTAAAAGTGGATATATTTTAATTTGTATTTGGACGTCGAACATTCGAAGATTCAAATATCTTATCGAAGCATAGAATTACCCCTAAATACGATTTAAACAGCCCCTACCAAGACCCCTCGCAACAATATCACTGTCACTCAAAATTCGACATCATAACTTGAGTCGTCAAACAACAAACTCATTAGCACTTACGCTTGCGAGCGTTAACTTTACGCGAGCGTAAACGGCGCGCTAATCCCGTGCGAGCGTAAAAAGCGCTTTAAGCGTACGTCAAATCGCTTTAAGCGCACGTTAAACGTGCGTTAACGTTATCAAAGAGATGCGTGCAACATTACTACAAATTATTGTGTATGTAATTATCAAATGCGTGCTGAATGGGGCACTTGAATCATAAAGGGCATTTGAATTGTATGACACTGATCTTTTAAAGACGAACAAGTTATGATATAAGATTATGTAGAATATAATATGTATTATAAATAGAAAGGCGCCTGATAAAATTTGTAAGATTTTTAATTTAAATTATAAGAATAATACCACACCTTAATTTATCTATTCAAAAATGTCTATACCAAATGAAGTTACCTGTCCCGGCTTAATGTTCGTTAATTAATTTGTGAAAACGTGCGCGGTGGTCTGTTAGTATCGGACCAGACGCTGCTAGTACCATGTTTATGGCGGTCGCAGGCTCAAATCCAAGGACAAAAAATTTATATTTGCGTTATAACTCGACAAACATAGAGAACATAGTACTTTTCCTGTGGAATGTGCAAGGAATTAAATAATATATTTATCTAAAGTGGAGTGGAGTCTGGAATCAAAAATATCAGCACCTGGGCGGAGCCGGCCTGGACTGCTTGTATTGTATATATTAAAACCTTTATCAACTAAATTCTCTTATATCGTACTTATTAAAAAAGTTAAAATAAACAAATACCACCCCCATCGTAATTCCTCAAAGTTAATCTGTAATTATTCGTAAACGTTAAGTCTGAGATGAAAATTTAATCGTCCCGCAGTGCTCATTAACACAGCATCCCAAGATTTGAACAGTCATTCTGATGAGTTGTAAAGTGACGCGCTGCGTTTTATCTCGCAGTCAAAACAAGTTTTAATGATTATTAAGGAGTGTGTATAGTCGTTTGTAAGTGGGTTTGTTTACTTTGGTATTGTAGGCTTCGAAGGAGGATTAGTTTGATTTTCATTAGAAAATACTATGCAAAGAAATATTTGGTAAATGAAATGAAATGAAATGAAATGTATTTATTGATCACGTAGGCAATTAAGGAGCTCTTATGATAAGTCAATACACATAGAACTTAATCTCTATTTACAATATATTTCCTAAACTTAGTATTACTTATTTTAATTTCTTGCTTTTATCAATTTATTTATTAATTTTATTTATTTTTAAATAAATTAAATTTTTATTTATAATTAGTTTTATTTATTAATTTAGTTTTTATTCATATTTTATTTTAAAGTATTATTTTATAGTAATTTATTTGTCAAAGAAATACATTATTTACGTTAGTCAAATTAAATTATATTATTTGTAGACCATAAATATTACAACGGTGCGTAGCGGTTTATAGTTACCACCGGATCCAACGCGGCCCTTCCTGAGAAGACCCGGCGAAACAAACTCAGTGGGCTTACACTACCACTGGAACTACGCGACGCGACCCAGTCCTGAGTATATCCAGCGACTAACACTCAGTGGGCTTGTTTTGGGTCCAACTTAAGACAACGACCATAAGTATTTCCGATACGTCCCGTATGTTTAGGCTTACTGCCGGATCCAACGCGGCCCTGACTGAGAAGACCCGGCGAACAAACTCAGCGGGCTTTACTTTACCACTGGATACTACGCGGCGCGACCCATTTCTGAGTAGATCCAGCGAGTCAAACTCAGTGGGCTTGGATTTGGTCAATTTACTAAAATAAGTATTTGTGGCTTGTCTTACAAAGATTTGCCATATTAATTATTATTTTTAAATGTTTTTTTTCGATCGGTCGTCATATAAATTAATTGATTTATTTGATTGTACCTATATTGGTTAATTTTTGAGTTCACAATTTTAGATATTTTTAATTATTTAAATTAGGTTAGGTGGTGAATTAAGCGAATAGTTCAGGGCCCCAGGAGGTCGCAATGTGCAAGAGAACACCTAATCCCAGGCTTTTTTATCCTCAATATATTCCTTAATATTATAATAACCCCTAGTCATAAGTTTGTTTTTGATATGAGTCCTAAATAGTTTGTCCGGTAGCTGTGTTATCCAATTGGGAAGCTTATTGTAAAATTTAATACAACTACCCAAGAACGATTTTTTTGACTTTTCTAGTCTAAACGAGGGTATTGCTAGTTTATTTTTATTCCGCGTATTAATAGTGTGGGTGTCACTAACCTTATAAAACTTGTTAATATTTTTATGAACGTGCATTATATTTTGAAAGATGTATTCAGATGACACGGTTAGTATATTGCTTTCCTTAAAAATAGATCGCAAAGAATCGCGGCTCCCTAGATTATAAATAGCACGGACTGCTCTTTTTTGTAATATGAATATGGATTCGATATTAGCCGCTGATCCCCATAAAATGATGCCGTATGACATTATACTATGAAAATAAGCAAAATATACCAATCTAGCCGTTGCAACGTCAGTTAGTTGTCTTATTTTTCAGACTGCGAACGCTGCGCTGCTAAGTTTAGCTGATAATCTCTCAATTTGTGGACCCCATTGTAATTTTTTATCTAGAGTGATCCCTAAAAAAATTGTGGAATTAGCTAGATTTAGAATTTCTGAATTTAATTCGATACGCGTGTTTACGCTTGCCACGTTCTGTAAAGCAAAACGGACGCATTTATTCTTACTAGCATTTAATAGTAGATTATTAGCAGAAAACCAATCCGAAATTAAATTAAGAATATTGTTAGGTGTATCTAGATTATCGTCTTTCCGATTAACTTTAAATATTATAGAGGTGTCGTCAGCGAATAAAACTATGTCTGACCACTTCTGAACCATGCAAGGAAGATCATTTATGTAGACTAAGAATAAAAAGGGGCCCAGAATGGAGCCCTGCGGAACCCCAGTTTTGACTTTTGATCCTACCGAAGTGAGCCCGTCCAAAGAAACCTTTTGTTCACGACCCGACAAGTAAGACATTACGAGATCAAGTGACGTATCACTGATTCCGTAGTATCTTAGCTTCATAATAAGTGTTTGGTGGTCAACACAGTCGAAAGCCTTGGAGAGATCACAAAAAACTCCTAGAGCATCTTGAGATGCCTCCCAGGCTTCTAAAACCGACGTGATTAGTGATGTCCCGGCATCTTGAGTCGAGCGACCCTTTGTGAAACCAAATTGATTCCTATGTATTAACTTATTTTCATCAAAATGTGCTAGCATTTGATTAAGCAAAAGCTTTTCGAAGATTTTGCTAAGAGCCGGTAGTATAGAAATGGGTCTATAATTCGACGGATTGTTCGAACATCCTGACTTAAAAATGGGTACAACTTTACTAATTTTCATTAAGTCGGGAAAGATACCGTCACTTAGGCAGGAATTAAAAATGAGTTCAGAAGGTTATTTTAAAATTTTAACTCTTATGATATTTGACCAAGTTTAAGATTTCCATCATAAAGTTTATCATAAAAGCATTTGATTGATCCATAAATCTAAAGAGTCACCCCGTGTAGTAGGCCCGTGTCCTACATTGAGATGTATATAGGCCGATACTATACAAAGCAGTGCTACCAGTATTACGAATAAAAAAACAAATACGTTTTTGAAGATAAAAATGTATGACATAACTCCCTTTTATATACTCTAACGCCCAAATACTGGAACGCAACTTAAATATAAGCTGCGCTTAACTACGTTAATCCCGCTTAAATGTACTGGCTAAGTAGGCCGTGCGCTGGTAAGAGCAACTTATTATTTGAATGGCGTTCCAGTATTCGGGCGTTAGACAGTCACAATTGTTTTTATCCTTTGAACGGAATTCACGATTATTATTATGATTTATTGAAAATGCATGTTACAGAGAATCAGTAGTGTTAGTATAACAAAAATGTATGATAAAATGTTAGTAAAGATATGTACACACTCATGGCGGACCATGCATCCTGCAGCAGTGGTTTTCATAAATACAGTCTGGCCTGTTTATTATATTACTATAAAATACTCAAACACAAACCGCTAACCCGACATACACAAAAATGTTATTAACAATAATAAATCACGGGAAATAAGACCAACACTACGCGCCAGGGACGTAATTTGTCACAATGACGGGGCCCGTCGAGACACGTGCTGGTAGCGCCTCGTACATGAATCACGCGGTTGCTCTCGCCGAGAATTTCCGTAAGAAATACACTGTCATGTGCTGCGATATTTTCTATTAATTTTTATCATGCTTAGGTTCGCGGTTGTTTTGACAGTTTAAAGGTGTATCATGGTGTTTTATATGTTCGACATGAAAGGAAATGTGATCATGTTAGCTTTACTTTAAGGATTTTTTTTGTAAAATATCATTGGTAATAAAGTAAGCCATTTCATTTAACGTGATGAATGCCATGAATCCTTAGTTAATTAATATTTACCTTATAATATTTATTTATTAATATGTTGAAATGTTTAGTAACCCTGTCACCTTTTCAAATGTATATTATGAAAACAATCGTCGTGCAGCGTTCTTGAATAAGATAAATGTCACGTAATAGATACCAGAAACTACATGAAACTTTTAAATAAATACTACCCTCATGGTCAAAAATTTATAAACTGTTTGATAAACAATTATTATTATCATTAAATGACACATTTCATACGCCACAAGCTAAAGTCCTTAGAAAATATTATAATTATACAGATCAAATATAAGCCAAGTGACACTTAAAAACCCACACAGATCATCTCAAATCCCAACCAGTACCTCCAAAAAACTACTCGAAATAAGCGCATCAAGGCGGCGGCAATAAACTGTCCGATTCACCATTTAAACTGAGTTTAATGTTCACGTCGTTAACTCTCGTTCAATCTGCTTAATTGGGAACTGTGCTACCCGCCCTTAATGGCCCATACGTTACGTCATGAGATGCCTGGATTCAGTTTCTTATTAGTGGAATTGCGAATACCTTGCTTTATTAGTTGGTGTTTGTAGGGTTCTTGTTGACAACAGATTAAATTAAATTATTTTAGGTTTAACTAAGCCTTCCCTAGGTTTTCCAAAATTATTGATAGCTGCAATTATTATATTAATGTGCATGCTGACTCTCTGACTAAGCTACCAAATTCTATTCAAAAGTCGTTATTGGGATCCAATTGAGATATTACTGAATCTGCATAATTTTAATTTAAGTTTTCTCGTTTTCATATTCTTTTTAAATATTTTAGAAGTCATTTCATATTGTTAAAATAATATTAGTCTTATGTTCCACTTTATAGTATGTTAATCGTTTTTGCTGTATGTTGTGTCTACCTTTAAGTAATTCTTACAGCCGCACTCAGAGACGTTTAATATTCATTTTAAATGCATGAAGAGATTAATGAAAGTGGACGAAGCGAAAGTAGCATGTCAGGATCGAGCAAAGTGGAGATCCATAGTTTCTGCCTACCCCCTATGGGAACCAGTCGTGAGGTTTATATATGTATTTCCTAAAACACCAAAAATCAAGTCACTGACCTTTATATTCGATAAACCGTTCCAATACACACAAGAATACCACACTCGCGTGTCCATTCGCCGTAGAATAAAAAACTTATTTTTTATGACTGCGGTGACCGGGTGCAATTTACCGCCGTGAATTTATGCCCTGATGCGTCTTGTGTTGTGGTACTTATTATGTGTGTGGCTGTTCAGATTAGTAGACTTTGGATGGAAAATGCGATGACTTTATTTTTATTGCTATCAATGGCGAGACGAGCATGCCGTTCGCCTGATGGTAATACAACATGGTAAGCAATACGGCTCGTGAACAGTAGGTAAACCTAACAACACGTTGATTAAGAAGCAATGCTTGGCATTCCACTGCGCTCGCCATCCTGAGATGTAAGATGCTAAGTCTCAATATCTCCAGTAGTTACTCTGCCCATAACGTTCTTCAAACTGAAACACAACAGTGCATTTACAATATTTGGCGGGAGAAATAGACATTCTAGTAGTACCTACCCAGGTGGCCTCTCCCATATGAGTGACCTAATAGCAGTTTAAAGTTGTAGAGCAGTAATATAGGAATGGATCAGCTTGATTAGGGTGGTACCAGTGAGTGACAGAAAATCATCGTCAAGAGAGGCTTTTGTTCTTGTGTTTCATTCGGTGTGGGAGATTTTCAAAAGTGCAATAACTTTCAATCGTATCGTCATTTTAATTTCCTGTTCTTTTCCATTTAAAAGCCGGTTTACATTTAAGTATAGAAATGTTCCTGGATGGTATGAATGAAATTACCTTGATGTAAGCCATTTGTTTGATAGACTAATTTATACAAGAAAGAATAAGATAAGAAAATCATTTTTAATGCATTCTCTATTCGTCTACTCGCTTTGAAATGTTCATAGCCGTAACTATCTTTCACACTGCGTGTTCTATTTGAATTGCCAAGCACTTATTTTAGTCAATTCATATTTATTATATCATCATGTCAGAATAAAAAAAATGTTATAATATGAACACGCATGCCGCTCTTATTTCGATAGGCAGGTTGCCGCGCGACCATCGGATTTCTTTGTCCATTATTGTGTAAGCCGATATTATTGGGGCACAAATTGAATTGTCATGCATTCTCCCTTCGGCGCGTTTTAATGGTGGACGCGCACGAGCGATGACAGCGTTCTGTTTATTGTTGTATTGTAAATATGATTGCAGACCCTTAGTCATTTTTTAAAGAAATATTTCAGACAATGTGTTTGTTAATTTAAATCAAGATTTAGACTAAGCAATTTTTTTTTTTTAGTAACATACACTCACACACCCGCAAACATACATTAGTTAATTCAAACAACAAACTTACATATAATGGTTAATTATATTCCAATTTGAAGCCTCCTGCTTTAGTTACTATAATGTACAATACATTTTTGAACTCAATATCTTAGAATAAGATTTAATGTGTAATATAATTTTTATTATTATAACGTTTGATATTTTGTGTATGGTTGTAAACCGCACTGAAATATCTATGGAAATATTACTAGTTTTATAAAATATTACTAGTTTAACGTGATACTGTCGTAATGCAATATTTGGGTAAATAAAAGTTTATAGTATTATTTATATTTTTTAGTAAAATTGCTTTTGATTGATTTAGAAACATATAGTAATAGAAATCTTGTATCTTGGAACATTAACTATCTTGAGAATCAAATTTGAAAGCACATTATGATGTACGACCTCAGTGGCGCAGTCGGTTGAGACACGGGGTGAAAACGAAGAGGAACCGGTTCAAAATAACATTGAAAAAAATATTTTTGTATCTCCATAGGTGCTTTTTGCTGATCTATGGGTTTTGAGACCGCAAAATCTCTTGCAGAATTGATTCTACATTTCATGACTTGATTGAATTTAATTTAGTGTAAGAAATATGCATATGACTTTTCAGTGTATTATCTGTTGGTTTTGATTTTTTAGATCGCGTTGGGTCATCATGGCTGACATAATCGATGTACAGTCAGCGACAAAAGTCCTTGAGCATATTTAAAACGCCAAAATTGATGCACACATGAAGCAACAAAAGTAGGTGACCAGTATCGGCCACAAAAATTTATGAACACCACATGGCGACAAAAGTTTCTGAACACGTCAATGGTACATAAGTCTCTGAACACTTATAAAAAGCAAGATTGCCGTAGATGTATTCACCTACTTTTGTTGCTTTTTTATGGATTCATTGTTACATTTTATTTCACAGTTTATATTTTTGCTTTGACTTATGGATTTCTGTTTTTGTGAATTATTATTTATTTCTGAGAAGTTCATATATCTCTAGTTCATCTGTTATTGCCACGTGTATACAAGTACAGTAGTGGAATTGCCATCGTGCTCTGATCTTGTACTCGGACCGACATGGTGGCGTTGTTGTACATATATACACCTCAAAACTTCGATGTACCGATAGACTATGTGGCACCGCTGAAGAGACTGTAGCACAGCTCAGGTCTCGATCGAATCAAAGGCTTTCTCATAGTCCATAAACGCTAAACAAAGCGGCAAGTTATATTCGGTTTTTTGTATAATTTGCCCTAGCGTATGAATATGGTCTATGGTACTAAAGCCTTTTCGGAAACCGGCTTGTTCGGGAAGCTGGAAGTCATCAAACCTGCGTTCGAGACGATTTGTAATGACCCTCGAAAACAACTTAAAGAGATAGCTCAGGAGCGAGACGGGCCTGTAGTTCTTCAGCAAAGTGTTATAACCTTTTTTGTAGAACAGTACCACCACGCTCCTGCTCCATGCCTCCGGCGTTGAGCCCTCGAGGAGAACGGAATTTAAGAGCCTCTGAAGAACTTTCAGTAACGGCGTTCTGCCCACTTTCAGAAGCTCTGAAGTGATTCCGTCCTAGCCCGGCGCCTTGTTGATTTTTAGTTGTTTGAGGGAATTTCTATCTCACACAGGCTTATGTCCGGGATATCATTGCTCTCGGGTCTTCGGCCGAGCTAACAGTAGGTTCGGCAAACGAGGTGTAAAGCTGTCCGTAGAACTTCTCGATCTCCCTTAATACCTCTGCCCTTGTCGATACCACGCGGCCGTCGTCCTTCTTCAGCCTAGACAACTGGTTTTGTCCAATAGACAAGTCTCTTGCAAACATTTTGGAGCCTCCATTTCGCTCAATTGTAAATCCGCTCAAATGTAATAGTATAAAAGTTTATATTTTATAAAAAAATGAATTTTATACAGGGTATATCAAGACTGCTACCGAAAACGAAGCCGGGTGGTAGTTTAAGCGACTTCAGACACAATTCAACAGAAAAAGTTGCAAAAAAAAGTGTCAATTTTTTTTTGTTATTTTTTTCCTATGGCCTTTTTTGGGTGGTAAATACATTTTTTCCTAAAATAATAGTGTATACCCTTTTATTTATAAATACTCTAAGGTATAAAATAGTTTAAATTATTATTTTAGCAAAAACTATGGATTTACCACCCAAAAATGACGATATTTAAAAAATCATAAAAAAAATTGTCGCGTTTCTAGGCGAAATTTTTAATTGCATTGTGTTTGTAGTCACTAAAACTACCACCCGGCTTCGTTTTCGGTAGCAGTCTTGAGATACCCGGTATATGTTATTAAGGCAACTATAAACAAATATTTCCTTGGTATTCCAATACGTTTGATGGTTCTTTTATCTGGCCAGAAACATTGAAGATCATAACTTCCAAAGCAACCAAGATCGGAACTTAATAATAGCTGATCGTGTGATGCCTATGTTAGAGGCATGCGGAGAAAAACTTTCAGCTTTTATAAGATGACAAAACTCTGTCGGCCACGGGCTCTTCGTCTATTTGGTTGTCAATGTGCGCGCTCATCGTAAACATTTCGTAGATTTTTTTCAAACGCCCCAAAATACGTACTAATTCTATAAAAAGTTCTAAACGGCAGCCATTATTTTCCATCGGTCTTTCTATTTCGAATATCGGAGCAAAGAACCCATCAGATATTGATTTTGAGACCAATCGGATCAATAACTAAAAAGTTAAATATGGCAGCAAAAATGTTCATTCCTAATTATCCATTTATAATATCGGAGCGAAGGGTCTCTCAGATATGGATTTTGAGACCAATTGACCAATATCCAAAAAAGTTGCGGCCACTATATTCATTCTGAATCATCATCATCATCATCAGCCTATTCGTGTCCACTGCTGGACATAGGCCTCTCCTATGGCACGCCACTGGGCTCGATCTTCAGCCCAACGTCTCCAACCGCTACCAGCCATTTTTCGGATATCATCACTCCACCTCGTTCGGCGTCCTACACTACGCCTGCCGAGGCGCGGTCTCCACTCAAGAACACGTCTACCCCAACGGTGGTCGGTTCTCAGACAAATTATTAAATCATTCTGAATAAAAAATATTATTATTTATTAATATACACTGATATAAAACACGCTAAGAATTTCTCATAAATAAATATTAATTTATTATTATTTATTTTTTTATTTAATATTCACATTTAAAACAAACACAATATACAGAAACAAATAAAAAACAAAACAAAAATTACAAATGGCGGTCTTGTCCCTTAAAGCAATGTCTGAATTTACAAAAACAGAAATCAAAAAGTCAAAGCAGATATATTAACTGTGAAATAAAATTTAACTTTTAATGCTTATAAAATAAAATTCAGATGACTATGTGATGGAGTGTGGGGTTAGACAAGGTGGCTTGACTTCTCCAATGCTGTTTAATATCTATTTGAATGATCTAATTGTCGAGCTCAGCAGCATGCATGCCGGTTGTTACATAGATGGGGTAGCTTTCAACAATATCAGTTATGCCGATGATATGGTGCTGCTGAGCCCGTCTATTGCAGCCATCAGGAGGATGATATATGTCTGTGAACGGTATGCTGAGGGGCATGGCTTGAGATATAACTCAAATAAGAGTGAATTCATAATCTTCGGATTAAAAAAAGTCTCTGACACTTTTCCACCCATTACCTTATGTGGCAATGTCTTGAGTCGTGTCCGTCAGTTTAAATACCTTGGTCACATTGTAACTGATGACTTGGAGGATGATTTGGATATTGAAAGGGAGCGGAGAGCATTGGCGGTGAGATCCAACATGCTGGTCCGCAGGTTTACTCGGTGCACACCTGAGGTTAAACTCACTATTTTTAAAGCTTATTGTCAAGTATTTTACACGTGTAGCCTGTGGATTAGCCATACTCAGAAAGCCATCAATGCTATTAGGATACAATATAATAATGGATTCAGAATGCTGATGGGCTTGCCACGCTTTTGCAGCGCCTCCGGGATGTTTGCAAACTTAAATACTGACGGCTTTGCGGCAATTAGGCGGAAGCGCTCGGCATCCCTATTGCAGAGGCTTCGTGGCAATACTAACAGCCTACTGGGTGTCATTATGGACAAATATGATTGTCCTTTAATAAATTCATTAAGTAAACTGCATTGTTAATTGTATCTACACTAACATTGTCTTCACACTATTTCTGTTTTTGTTTTTCTTTTGTATTAATATTGTTACTAACAAATTATGGAATGAGTTCTGAAATAAAGTTTATTTATTTATTTATTTATAAAGCAACAAAAGTAGGTTAACACATCAACGGCAATCTTGCTTTTTATAAGTGTTCAGAGACGTATGTACCTTTGACGTGTTCAGTAATTTTGTTGCTTTTGTTGTTCAGAAGCTTTTGTCACCTTGTGGTGTTCATAAATTTTTGTCGCCGATCCTGGTCACCCACTTTTGTTGCTTCATGTGTGCATGAATTTTGGCGTTTTGAATATGCTCAACGACTTTTGTCGCTGACTGTACATACATTTAAAAAAAAGATTCCGATGAATTGAATTCCTTCTCGCTTTTATAAAGCCGGTTAAAAATAACAATAAAGACGACTTCCGCCAGAACTCCACTATTTTCTCCAATCACATAATTCAGACAAACAAAGACAATCGCAAATACTAATATTTTCAACTCGAATGTTTACAAATCGAAATAAATTTGAGAGCAACATTCTCTCCTGATTGAGCTCACTCAGGGAAAACGTACGGATGCATAAGAAATGTTAAAAGATATTGCGACATCGGGCCACTTGATATTACGTTCGGCAAGTCGACTCGGATATTGTCGTACTCCATTGAGATTTTATCCGAGTGATTTTGTGTAGCCCTTACTATTGGACTATAGATCTCGATGAGTAAAAATTATTTTCGATACACCGGACAAAACAGATACTACACAAAAATCTCATACAAAGCGAATTTCGTGAGGTTCACAAATTCTTTCCTGTGCCGTACCATCAAGCTGTAGAATTGTTTGTCGTCAAACGTGTTCCCTTCTTCTTTTATTCTTGGGTTTTCCCGGCGTTGTATGTAGAAGCATCTCACATATATTCCGTCCTTCCTATAATCCTGGATTCTTCCGCCATTGTGTGAAGAAACATCTTAGCAGACCGGCATAATTGTATTGAATGAGATGGGACTGTGGTCTCATTCCATTCGATACTTTGCCTGGACAGCACTTGCGCTTCCCATCAGGTAAAGTGAAGTCAGTATGCCGTGCCAGTGTAAAAAATCCTCTTTCAGGGTTATCGAACCTAGAACCTCACGTGTTTTACTGTTACACTTTAGTTTTCCTTTTAAATAATTGTCAATATATCTTTTTTATTATTTGATATCATCCACCCATCTGCTAAACTACTTTCCTATACAAATCCATCCATCTGCTGTTAATTCATCTGATCTAAAGAAAAGCCTATCTTTCACCCTTTACCATACTTATTTTACTACAGACTCTATAGTAAACTTCACGTTACAACAGTAACGTTCATAATATGCAACCTCTTTGCAAGTTCTCAATATTTCACAGACGTATAAGAAAGTTTGGCGCGATGGATTTACCTGCATTAAGTGATTAGTCCCATTTGAGAATGGCACAGCTTGGAAACGTTCAAGTTTACTGCTATGCAAAGTTTTGCCAATGCTTTTGTTAGTAATTTACATTCGAATGAGTTATTTGTAAGTGTTTATTTTAATGAAATTTTGTGGCAGTGTGAATTGGTTTCCTCAAATATTAGAGAAGAAACATACTGATAAATTGAAAATTCATGTGAACAATACTACATACATAATGTTATTCGCATAGTGTTTATTACTTTTTATAAGAAGTTAGTTTAAAGCTGCTACGTAAACATCTACGACTACGAGCTGCCGTAGCGTTTTGTAGTGTGCTACGATAAAATAATCTGCTACAAGTATTTTGCTACAATCTACAAAATCGTAATGTGTGACATTAGTATGACGAATATAATTTAATATTTAAATGACTAAACATGTATGTTATGGAAGAATAGTAACTTGAGTTAAAATTTAAGACATGATACGTTTGTTTACTGACTCATCATTTGCACGTAAAATCATTTCAAGCATCTTATCATAACTACACTCACTCCATTGCTTATTTGCGCTCCGAGAGGGCACATAAACCAAGCCATAACGAGTAATGGATTCTTAAACATTCATTACTCACTGACAGTCTTTGTGAGGCGGAAGCAGGGAGGCGACCGACCGAGAAGTCTTAATGTCGCGGCTAATGATACATTTACACGTATACTCCCTTGGAAATGAGGGAAAATCGATATCTTACTTTAGATGTATTGCTTTTATTTTAATAGTTCTGTTAGAGATCAAACAATCGACGAACGTGCTGAAGACATAATGACAGTTGATAAGTGGAATAAGGCATAATATATGAACTGTAGTACTTGGTGCTTTACATATATATATCTGCCTACTCGAAAAGGATACAAGTGTGTGTTTTTAATATGTACATAGTGATCTAATGGTGAAAGATTATACCGCGAAAGACCTTGGACATCAAAAAAATTCTTTATAAGAAATTCTAACTAATTTCTAATTTTACTGGTTGTAGGTCTCCATTAATATGTGTGAGGCCGCCTGGGTAGGTACCACCGCAATGACTATATATACTGCCAAACAGCAGCTTAAGTGCACTGTTGTGTTTTGGATTGAAGGATATTGTAGCCAGAGTAACTACTGGATATATTGAGACATATCTTATGCCTCAGGATGGCGGGCGCAGTGGAATGCCAAGCAATGCATTTGTAATTCAAGGTGTTGTTTGGATTTGCTACTGTTCATGAGCGGTTGTATCGCTTACCATCAGGGGAAGGCATGCTCGTCTCGCCATTCATTACAATAAAAATAAAATACAATAACTGTCAATATCATACTGTGTATTGCTTAAATACAAAAAATATGACGATACAACTACCACATTCTCTCTCTGATCAGCCACAGCAAGTCCACGACTGCCACTATTGTTTTATTATTCAACTGATGCTCTGTTTTAAACAGCGCCTATGTACAATCACCACACTATTACCCTTTCGTCCTTTTCTCTTATATCCATGAAGTGGTTGTCTGTCTGAAATTGCCCTGTGCGATAAGACCGCCAATTGTACGTTTTTCTAGTGTGAATTGTTTACTTTTGTTTCATTTATAGTGTAGAATAAAGCTTAAAATAAATAAATACTATACCAAATACTATGTATAAGCTGACTGCTAGTTAGCATATCTTCTTTACAATTAAGAAAAAGAATGGCAAACAGAATGTGTATGACAGAGTCCCGTAGGAACAAAGTGCTCCCGTGCAATATACTGGAGTATGGCAATTGAATATCGTGCATTTTTGCTCGTCTCTCTGTAAACAGTATGTAAACGACGCGACTACAATCGAGTCAGTCTATCTGTTTGCTTTTGGCAGAGGATTGCTTTGGATACATATGGAGAGTTGGTGCGGCGAACTTGTTGTGATAGACAATTGAGATGTTGACTCATGTTACAAATTCGTGTTCATTTATTTTTTAAATAAACTGTATTTTAAACATAATATAGTATTTTGAGAACCTAACTGTTCGTTAAAAATTAAATAAGAATATTTTAATTTGTTTTACTCATTACCCATTCAGTAGGTATAAGGAATCAATCCATTAAAATGACCTAAAAAGGATTGAGTGATTTGCCCAGCAGAATGGAACGGTTCAAACAAATTGCCCAAACTACAACACTTATGAGAGAAAGTCAGAAATTGTATCGTCTTAAAGTATTTATGACTTATAAAAATGTTGCTTTTATTTGATTTGTATTTGTATACTGCTTAAAACTACTTATACCATGTTTTATGGATTATCCTTTAACATTTTCCTGTTTCATCCCAGGCGACAGATTTTTATAAAATAAAGTAATTTTCATCAAATTTTACATTTTGTTCACAGAGTCCCATAAAAAATAATATTTTTTATTTGTCTTCTAATTCATTTCTCCGAGAACTCCTGGACTGAGATTTAATATGTTTCTATTTATTAAAAATATATTTTAACTACACAAAAAAAGTAGGTTTCATCATGGCACAACAATCTTCGCACCGTACTAAGTTTCATATCAAAATGGGCATGCTTCTTTGTTCGATGAACAATATCCCCGTATGCCACAATTAATAGATTCATCTGTATTCAGGGAAGTTTTTTCCGTTACTTCCTTTACTCTATGCGATTGGAATAAAATCGTTTGCAGCGTGCAATTGTTTCGTACCGCCTTGATTTTGAATTTCATTAGTGCATGTTGCACTGAAGCGACGTTTCAATGCATGTTTAGTTCTTTCGAATTTGTTAATTTTTGCCTGATTGGACAGTATTTGTAGGATATTTTTGTACGAGGAATATTATTTTATAAATATATTTTTGGAATAAGAAAGCTTTTGAAACTATTTTAAAACATTTTACACAACAACATCCGTGAAGCAAGTTGGATAGACGCTCTCTGTAAAATGAGAGGCAGCGGGTTCGATCCCCGCACCAAGATAAATGTTTGTGTCGCCATAATTATTTGTTTCGGGTCTAGGTGTTTGTGACACATATGTATCAGCCCATACACGTCCCACTACAGGGCACGGGCCTACTCTACAATCGACAGTACGATTTAGAGTGGTTAGGCCATATAGTCCACCACGCAGGTCTAGTGCGGGTTGGCGGACTTACATACCATACATTTTTTTATTAATCGCTATGGCATGCAGGTTTCCTTACGATGTTTTCCTTCACCGTTTTAGTGCGTGGTGATTGACTATCAATACACACATGACTCCGAAAAGTCTGATGTGTACCCTGGGATTCGAACCCGCGACCACCATAAACATGTTGGCAGTCGCGTCTAGTCCATTTACACAGTTTTCCGTTTCTAAGTGTGACACATACATAAATGAAAAAATGAAACTACAATGTTAATTTTTTACATTTAGGTAGGGTCCCATTTGATGCATTTGTCACGAACCCCCGATGGGATAGTTAGCCACTGGTTGAGCCTAAAATATCGTGTCGTCAAACAGGTCCGCTTAACCACGCGACCTTTCGTCGCTGAATTTAAAAATTGTAAGGGAATCACAAAACAATGTCAAATGTTAAAAATCTGAAAATTAAAATTACAAATAATTACACATTAATAATAAAGATACTCGACTCTCGAAGTTGTAGACAAATATGTCTATTTAGGACAAGTGGTCCGGTTAGGCAGGTTCAACTTCGAGAGAGAGGTCAATCGTCGAATCCAACTCGGTTGGGCAGCGTTCGGGAAACTTCGCGACGTCTTCTCGTCCAAAATACCTCAGTGCCTAAAATCGAAAGTCTTCGATAGTTGTGTGTTACCAGTGATGACATACGGCACCGAGACGTGGCCTCTCACTGTGGGCCTCATGAAAAGGCTCAAAGTCACTCAACGAGCCATGGAGCGGGCTATGCTCGGAGTTTCCCTACGAGATCGAATCAGAAATGAGGAGATTCGTAGGAGAACCAAGGTTACCGACATAGCCCATAGGATTGGCAAGTTGAAGTGGCAGTAGGCCGGGCACATAGCTCGTAGAACCGATGGCCGTTGGGGCCGAAAGGTTCTCGAGTGGAGGCCACGTACAGGCAAGCGAAATGTCGGACGCCCACCTACAAGGTGGACGGACGACCTGACTAAGGTCGCAGGAAGTCGCTGGATGCAGGCCGCTTCCAACAGGTCATTGTGGAGATCCTTGGGGGAGGCCTATGTTCAGCAGTGGACTTCCTGTGGCTGAGATGATGATGATGATGATGAATAAAGATACTTACAATTATACAAATATGATATAAGAAAAGGACCTGGCCCTTGGCATGTCCTTTACAGTACTGACCCAATCAATCAATAAATCACATCAGTATTCTAAATCCGTATCAACACACACATAACACAAAGTCAGTGTAATTAAGCGTAGTAATCCACGCACGTGGCCGATATAATATTTACCAAGCGTGTGTGATGCAATTACACAATCATTATATATTATGCACATCTCGTAATGAGTCGCTCGCTAATAGATTCCGTTCCACTGATTTACATCATTAGCAAGTGCCAATTAGTACCGGCTAATTATTGTATTAATATTATCTTCGAGAGTCATGTCGGTAGGTTTTGCTTGTTCGGAAAGTGTATTGTCTGGTTTGTTTAATGATGCATCCTCAATAGTTACTGTATTACAATTTGCAGTATTGACTTTCTATAGTCAACTGGCGGACTCTGAAGTAAATAAATAAATACAGCCAACAGTCACATACATTCGTGACCCCACACTAAGATCGAGTCTTGTGTCGTGGGTATCAGGAACCACGAGAGACTTTTCGGTCTCCAAAACACCCAGACCCAAAACAAATACCTGTGGCTTACACAAATATTTGTCTCCGTGCGGAGATCGAACCCGTGACTTTTCGTTATACAGCCAGCGTCTAACCAATTGCCACGGAGTTTTCAACGTCTGTAGTTGCACTATCTAGAAAAGTATTGATACTTGATTTTGCTTTTATTATTCTGTACTTCAATATACTCTTCAATCGAGAATACGTTTGGTTATGTTATATAGGCACCGATAAGATTGGCGGACTTTAAATACCAATAAACTTTCTTTTGTGGCGTACGCACATATATTTTATTTACTTTACATATATACTTTTTACATATTAATATATTTACACAATATTTATTTATTTCAAATATTTATATTTCATATTTACAATTTACAGTTTACATTTATATATATATAATATTTACACACCTTTTAAATATAACAATTTCATATGTTAAATTACGGAACCCATTTTCCTTATCGTACATCTAACATATATTTATACATTTATATCGAGCGTATTGTTCACGCCCGGTCCGGCAAGACGTGCGGTCGCGCAGGGGGGAAAACGGACCGTTAGGCCACTACCTGCCGAGACCCACCAGTCGGAACATAGATTCGCCCGCGAAGCCCGTGTTGCCTGCTAGCTTGCGTTTATCATCTAACTGCGTTTAATGTCGCTCAATCTGCTATTTCTTACTGTGCTTTGTTTTCTCTCGTACTATTCTATTGACTGTCTCTTCCACTCCTTCTATCTTTATGTATAGTGTGTAGTATTACTGTGTAGCGTATCGTGTGAACTTTTCTTCTGTGTATTGTGAACTGTACGTGTGAAAATAAACTGTTGCTTGTTGCTTGTGCTCGTTTTGTTGCGCTCGCGCACCCCTCGCAATATCATTACAAGTGCCTACCCAACAACCGGCACTCATACACACCATCACACCACCTACCTACACCACCCCTATACTTTTAATTATCATCATATTATCCTTTCTTTAATTTAGTAAACGGTTGCAGGCAAATACTGTTCTACCTCCAAAGATATTACTGCTTAGTAATCGTTTCAATGACTCACTTTTGTTTTAATATTTCCTGAAGATAAAATATACTATCTACCTTTCCTTACCTTATACCTTTCCTTTATCAATCACCGTGACAAAAAATAAAATCTGATACTTACTTAGTTTGCTTTCGAAACGAACAAGAGCTTAACAGCTCTTACCTTTACTGTGCTGTAGTGTTTGTCAGTACCTACTGAATGTACAGTAATCCATTTCTTTGACTTGCAATGTACAATTCTACATAGATTAAAAAGCCTATTATTTAATTTTTTTTTAAATGTATTGCCTGTAGACCATACAGTCAAAACCATTATGTTTGCTAAAACAGCTCCAGTGATAGACGTTGCTTCTCTGATGGCAGTGGCTTAGGGTCAGTAAATGCAAATATGTGTTCAATTCCTGATCGGGAGTGAACATTTGATAGGTTTTGAGATGCATTGACTACGAAAGTGAATGTAAAACAAGAGGACGTGATTTATATCACACGTAGAGAATTTTTTGAGTTTAAAAATATTAGTTGTTATGTGACTGAAATACCGTTTCATTTTCCCAAGCTTAGATCGTAACAAACTAAGCCAGGAAGTTTGAGAGGAGAAGACGAAACATTCGATACATAAAATAAAAACTATTTGTATAAGGTCTATTATATGAAAATAGCACTACATGCACATATTATTATGTTTGCAGTCATCCGTCAAAAATAGTTCGCGGTCGTTTATTGTGGGGGCAACACAGCGTCACAAGTATAGAGTATTTTCATACAAACCTCGGCAAGGGTTCTGTAACACCTTGGTAGGTCTACTATATGTTGGATTCCGCCTGGGTAGACGTAATTCCTATTTTCTCGCCAAGCAGTATTGTAAATGCACTGTTGTGTTTCGGTTTAATGGACATTGTAGCCAGAGTAACTACATATTGAGACTTGACATCTTATGCCTCAGAATGGCGAGCGCAATGGAATGCCAAGCATTGCTTTGTAATTCAAGGTGTATTGTTTGGTTTTCTACTTTTCATGATTGGTTGTATTGCTTACCATAAGGCTAACGTCATGCTCGTTTCGTTTCATTGCAATAAAAAGTATATTATATTGATACACAGCTATGATAAAACAAAATATAAATCTCACAACCACATATTATTAATAAAATTCGTATTTTAAGTAATAATTACTAATAATCACTGCTTAAATGCACTGTTGTGTTTCGGATTGAAGGACATTGTAGCCAGAGCAACTACTGGACATATTGAGACTTAACATCTTATGTCTCAGGATGGCGAGCGCAGTGGAATGTTGCTACTGTTTATGAGCGGTCGTATCGCTTACCATCAGGCGAACAGCTTGCTAGTCTCGCCATGCACTGCGATAAAAAATAAATAAAAAAAAAACTTTAATAATACACCAAGTAATATTACGAAACCCCACCGAACCCCAAACCTGCACCAAGTTATGATAATGTTTAAAACATTAGACACGAGCTTGTATCGGAAAACGTTTTATTTCGCTGACATGATGAATTGATACGCGGTTCGGTTCCCCGGTTAGATATATCACCGGCGTCAACGTTTTTTGTTATAAATGTGATTAAATTTTGTTCACATGGTTTGGAGAGTAAACTTGTGCATTGAGAGGTGTGGGTTCGATATTTAGACGTTGTAGAATGAGTTTTGTAATATCTTGTTACAATGTTCATTTATTGTGTGTAATAATTTATGAAAATAGGACTGCAAGATGGATAAGTGACAAATCCCTATTTCCGGTACCCAATTTCCCTTTCCTCTTCTTTTCTGTTTTCCTTCCCTCTCCTTCCCGAACTGATGGACCGGCAACTGATCCACAAATTGGATATTTATGGGCGACTGTGATCACTTACCACAAGGTGACCTGTTTGCTCGTTTGCAGTAGTTATGCTATAAAAATATAACATCATCATCTCAGCCACAAGAAGTCCACTGCTGAACATAGGCCTCCCCCAAGGATTTCCACATTGACCTGTTAGAAGCGGCCTGCATCCAGTGACTTCTGCAACAAAAAATATATATTATGACAAATTCAGATAATCAAAAGGTTATATTATCACAGTATAAAAAACGACCATGCTGTGGGGAGGCTATGCTCGGGGCTTCCCTACGAGATCGAATCAGAAATGAGGAGATCCGTAGAAGAACTAAAGTAATCGACATAAGCCAGCGGATTAATAAGTTAAAGTAGGCAATGGGCGGGGCATATCACTACTTAGTATAAAACAAAGTCGCTTTCTCTGTCCCTATGTCCCTTTGAATGCTTAAATCTTTAAAACTACGTAATGGATTTTGATGCGGTTTCTTTTAATAGATAGAGTGATTTAAGAGGAAAGTTTATATGTATAATACGTACATATTATTGTACAGAAATCTATTTGTACCCGGGCGAATCTGGGCCGGGCCGCTAGTACTATATAATACAAGGAATGTTTTTTTTTTATTGCAGTGCATGGCGAGAAGAGCAAGCCGTTCGCCTGATGGTAAGCGATACGACCGCTCATAAACAGTAGCAACATTCCACTGCGCTCGCCATCCTGAGACATAAGATGTTAAGTCTCAATATGTCCAGTAGTTGCTCTGGCTACAATGTCCTTCAATCCGAAACACAACAGTGCATTTAAGCAGTGTTGTTTCACGGGAGAAACAGACATTGCGGTGGTACCTACCCAGATGGCCTCTCACATATGAGAGACCTACCACCAGTTGATTGGTTGGTTGATGATTGATAACCGATGGGGTTAAAAGTTCAAAAATGCACCGCGTTAGACGTCCATCCACAAGGTGGTCAGACGACATGGAAAATATCGCGAAAAGTCACTGGATGCAACCTCCATCAGGTCACTGTGGAAATCATCGGTTGAGGCCTATGCTCATCAAAAACCGTCGCCTCTAAATATTTACGTACTTCTATGATCAGAAAATATTTATACACGCCCCGTATAAGTTTGTCCATTCAGTCCTATCACAATTTATATAAGCTGCTTACCCAAACTCTTTCACTGAATATTTACCAATCATACAAAAGCGGCTACTTCCGATTTGACAACAAATCGGCTTCAATCCCTTGGTAATACAAAAATCCTTAGCCAATAATATCTTCAATTGGAATATAAATCTTATTTCGTAGTTCACAAAGTTCATTCTCTAATAGCAATTGACCAAATAATATTTTTACATTATTTGTCAACATGTCAAAAATAGCCCTTTGATTTCTATACACGGTGTCCCTTCAATAATAAAGGTAGAAGGGAGGAATGGAAAAATATCAATTCTGTTAAATTGATACATCAAAAAGCTTTAGGTTTGTTTGTGGAATTAATTTGAATGGTTCGATTTGTGGTTTCCTCTGAGTTTTTGCATAAGACCTTAATAATGCAGAACTGTTATTTGGAAGTGGTCACTGCTGTATGAAGAGGCATAGTAAATTATGACAAGCTTAAATGATTAAAAAAATATGAATTTTTACAGGGTGTTTTAAAGTACTAATACATTATTAAGTCAGTATTGGTCACACAATTATTTTTTGCGATAATATATATATATATTTTTAATTTATTCGAAGATATCCAACGGCAATTACAATGTTTTTTAAATCTAATACACAATTGATTCGGTATCATGCTTAAAGCATTGCCTGCAGTGTCACAACATGCATAATATAATTTTGGAGTATTAGACAGACTTAACATTAAAATTAAGGTGAAATTAACAAGGTTATTTAGAATATATCTGAACAGAACTACTATTATAATATCAGGATTAAACACACACAACATACTACGAAACCATCAACGCACAAGATATAATCAAGAGTATATAACGTTAGCTTTTAACGTTATATACTACGTTATAGTCTACCTAGCTTAATACTTCAAATATAAATGTCGTAATTCTAAACCAGAAAATAAAAATACAACATCTTGAACTGGTTGGCATGACGTCCTCATAAAATCATTTCCCGGCAATCGACTCTCTGGATTTTAAGTCGAATGCAGCACTAGAATTACGAATAGGCGCAATCTACAATCTTAATTTCTAACATAATTGGAGTATTTTATAATTGCTCCATTGGTTTAGTGGTAGGGTGATTTGAACCGTGAAGTCCTTGATTAGGTTTCCAGATCATTCATTCCATTGCGAATTTTTCGGTTCGGAAATTACTCAACACTTGATTTATTACCAGCGATATGGTACTTAATATTCCGTAGTTTAAATTAAAAATATGAAGTAAACATTGAGATTTTAAAATACTAACAGTTTTATGCTGTCTTGTGGAAGCTAAATTTTGTTTAAATTTCAATTACTATCAGGTGCAATGAAGTTTCTTTACGTGTCAGAATAAATTTAGTTTTTTTTAATATAATAAAAATATTGTTGAACATTATTTTCTTTTGTTCATGTTAAATTAATTATTTGGCCTGTAAGTAATTTGCGAGAGTGCCATTTATCAATTTTAATTGTTAGTGTAAATAATTAATAAATACATTTCTTTTTTTATATACGCCGCTCATACATCAAATCGTCTCTCGACAGGAAATATATCAAAATGAAATGTGAGGCGGTACGCGTAAACAGATTTGTATTCAATTTATCGCATACACATTTAAAAGGAGACTTCAATTTAGTGAAATTATTCATTTTATTTATTTTTTATTTATATTTATAAATCACCTTAAATATAATACCACATCAGTTTTAAAATTAAGGCGGCATTATACTACTCTACTCTAAATAATCTACTTGTATTACACACAGAATAAACAATAAAATAAAACAAAACATTACAATTATACCAAAATAACAACAGATATTAAATTTTAAATCCTCCATTTGAAATATTCAAAACAAAAGGCAACAATTAAAACAGGACAAATAATGTATTTACTATTTATTCAAATACTGAGATAATACCATGAAACATAATGTTGTAAATACGTTTAAAATCACCTGAAATATGACTTAAATAATTAATTTTCCTTATTTTGATATTTTTTCTTTCGCAGCTTCCAAATAACTGCATTAAACTTCCACTAAAATACAGTATGGTGCATATTTTACCAGTCCAACTACCTTAAAATACATAATCTATCAAAAACACAAATAAAAAATAAACATTCAGAATACTAATCCTGCAGCACGTAAACGAAACAAGACAATGTTTATGAAGCTTGTATAAATTTAGATCACGTAATACAAAGTGAAACAAACGTGGACATTACCCTTCTACGTGGGACGCTGTTGTCTCACTTTAAAATTGACAAAATAATTGAATTGCTTTTAGTTAGCACATAAATGGTCGTTGGACTTCCTGTGGCTTCAGATTGAGAAAGAGAAAGAGATAACTTAAATTCACCGCTGTATCTATAGATTAGTGTTATACAGGGTATATCAAGACTGCTACCAAAAACGAAGCCGGGTGGTAGTTTTAGCGACTTCAGACACAATGCAACAGAAAATGTTGCAAAAAGAGCGACATTTTTTTTTTTGTTATTTTTTTCCTTCGGTCCTATTTCGGTGGTAATTTTTTTTTCCTAAAATAATGGTGTATATCTTTTTATTTATAAACACTCTAAGGTATAAAAGAGTTTATATTATTATTTTAGAAAAAACTAAGGATTTACCACCCAAAAATGACGATATTTAAAAAAATCATAAGAAATAATTGTCGCGTTTCTTTGTGAATTTTTTTGTTACATTGTGTTTGTAATCACTAAAACTACCACCCAGCTTCGTTTTCGGTAGCAGTCTTGATATACCCAGTATACAGAGATTATATTATAGAGAGATAGCTATATCTGCGAAAAGCTTATATAGAAGTACTGTCACTTGTAATTTTCTAAGTACCTTTACTGATAATGTGATGTATCACCATATCACAAATTCAGGTTCTGAGCAACTCATACGGGATTTTTCAAACTGAAAATTCTCGCAGAGGATTTTCCTCTCGTAATTCCAACGCCGAACATACTGTTTCAAACAAATACTTTTTTTTTTGTGAATTTCTTGCACCTGTCTTGGTTAAAGTTTATTGATTCGGTATTTAACAAAAAGCGAAATACACAAATGATCCCTTCATCATAAAAAATACTAATAACTTTCTGACACTTTTCTCACTCAAAGCGATTTATATTGATTTCTGTTAATAACTCAACCCTCATTTCTTTAATTTTAACACTTCAAATGCGAAAAGAAAAAAAGAGGAAATAACAGAGCTGCGTCTGGCAAACATCAAAAGCTAATATTGCAATATTTCACCGTCCCTTTTTTCTAAGGAAACAATAACTTTAAAAGAATTTACGAGTGCATGAAAATGACTCGGGGGTATTTTGTGCCCGATGAAAGGGTTAAAATCTTAACCCTCCGGCGTCGAGAGTAATTAATGTCAGGTTTTAGTGTTCGAAATACATTCCTTTGATGTAACTCTTTTTGTAATGAAGTTTTCTATTTGATTTTTAAAATCAAAGATGATTGGTAGGAAAATGTCCCCTGTACTTCACCCGTCTAGATACATGTCCCCGCGTACTTAGTAGAGACCTAAGATAAGTAGAGGGTTATAAATGGGCAGAAACTCTCGTGTAGGTATACACGAGAATGATCAGTCATAATCTTTATATATATAAAAATGAAACCCGTTTCGCGTTGTCACGGCATCACGTGTGAACGGCTGAACCGATTTGGCTTATTTTGGTCTTGAAATATTCGTAAAAGTTCTGGGAAGGTTTTAGGAGTGAGAAAAATTGGAAAATTTCTAAGGAAGATACTAAAAACCTTTTTTTTGGGTATTGTTCAAGCGTGATGCGTCCAGCCAATATTGGATGATCTTTGTTTACTTGACGGGAGACGTAAAAGACGGTCCAGCTTCAACTACCATCCAACGTAAAATGATATATCTTTCCATTGTCTTTCATTGACGGCTGACGAAATAGAACAAAATTCAAAAAATGTGTACATCGTGTGTATAATATTATCTAGATACGGCGTCTTGCGCGTAATTTTGTTAAATGTAAAATAAAACGATGTCCATATCTACCAAAATAGCCCATTGTTTTTTTATTGCAACAGTTTTAAACAAGGTATACTCTATCGAAGCGTTTTGCCGGAGTACACCAAAAGATATCTAATTATAATTTTTCGTTTTCATAAACGACATTGTTTTTTGAATTGATACTTTTAGATGCGCTGGGGGACAAATTTAAATTCCGCATTAGTATTGTTTTCAGACTCAAGTATAAAAAAATATGGTACGTTGATGCCGTATCTAGACATTATAATGAAACGATATGCAGTTTTATATTTTTAAATATTTGTTTTATTACTTAAGGCAGTATGAAGGTTTTATTAATTTGTATACTAGACGCGACTGCCAACAACTTTACGATGGTCACGGGTTCAAATCTCAGGGCACACTTCTGACTTATCGGATTAATTTCTACGTCAAATAAAATCCGCCAACCCGCACTAAGGCAGCGGGGTGGACTATGTCTTCTTCTTCTATAATATAAAAATGAATCACAAAATGTGTTGGTAAGCGCAAAACTCAACAACGCCTGGACCAATTTGGCCAATTCTTTTTTTTAAATGTTTATTATTACTTTATTACTAACAAAAAGTAATGGCGTGCAATATTATTTGGAAAAACAGCATTTTGGTGCTGAATTAAGGGAAAGAATATTGGATGAACAATAACAAACGCTTAAGTTTTTAATGTCAAAATTTCATAAGGCAATCTTTATATGTACATGTATATGGAGAGACGGGATATAATAGAGTGGAAGATACGGGAGAGGACTGGGATAGCTGACAGATTTGATAGGACCCAATGTAAATGCACGTTATAAGACGGGATGGATAATAAAGAGAAAGGACGGGACGGATCGGGAAGAGATTGAACAGACGGATGAGACGGGATTGAGCCGGACAGTAGAACAGTTACGTTAAGTTTAGGTATACAAGAGTTTATAGGAAAAATAACATGTATTTGGTGTGGAGTGGAAACAAAAAATATATGCACCCAGGCGAAGCTGGGCCGGGCCGCTAGTACAGGATATATCCAGATTGCGAACGAAAATGAACCTGGCTTCGGAACGAAACGTTTTAGTAATTAAATTCAGCAAGCAAGAAACAAAAAAGAATAATAGCGATGATTTTTTGTAATATTTAAAGTCGAAAAGGTACGCAAGGGTTTATCGTTTGTGTGTTATCGTTTTAGTAAAACCTATGTATTTACTACCGAATTACGATGGTACATAAAAATTCACTCTGTAAATATTTCTAAAATCTTTTATAATGGAATCAGTCATTCTGAAATAGTTTATAGAATTTTTTTACTACAATGGATTGCCTTGACCGGGTTAATACATATACACGTTTCTCACAAAATAGCGATTGACTTGGACTTAAGGACAAAAGGGGTAAGAACGGAAACTCATATAAAATGTAGGAGCACGCACTAATATTATTTAGTTATACCCATCGATATCAATGGTTATACCAATGCTCATTACTTAATATTTTTGGTCCACATTCAATATTTTTGCTACAAATCACATTGTAAATGTTCGATGGGTAAACTAAATCCTAAAATTAACCGTGGATCTTTCATTACAATATGAACGAGGTTCGTGTGATTAAAACGCCTTTACGGTCATAAAGCCGTTTTGATACACGCAGTACAATTTGATTATTAATCAGGGTTGTCACATGGGTCAATATTTATGATTTTATCAGTTGATATTCGCATTGTTGGTCGATTCACAGGCCAATTGTTTTTGTGTATAAATGTTGTATGCTTCTAGAGTCTTATAATCAAAAGAATTGAGATAAATTTTTGCACCATGACGAAGTAAACTCTAAGTAAAACATAAACTTATGCCTTTTTTTTTCTAGAAGGGATAGGCACAGGTGTCTGTATATCCACATTTCGTCTTTTATGTTCCGTCCTATAATGTCATGTTTGAACCGGATGTGTTAATCCACGGTCTCCGATATGTCAGATATCATATATTTCCGGGGACGAGCCTATCGCCACATCTTGCACAAATGTCTGACTCCAGGCTGATCATGAATAGAAAAATTTAATTGAAATCAATCAAAATCGTACAACTACGCCACTGTGGCAGTCGATATAGATCATATAAATTAGTGGTGATGCAATACTTTTAGCAGTGGTGATGCAATGCTTTTTCGGCTATTTGGCAGCGGTTGAGAACTTTTTATCCTTTCCAGTTTAGCATATGCATATCCGGATTAATTTAGTTCAGCATAATTATGTCGGCCCAGAAAATACACTTTATTTGGTCTGCTCTGCACGTATCACAAGGTACAATAAATGAATTACTGGAGCTTGTATAAAAAAAAAACTTTTTTTCAAAATACAACTTAGTGGCAACCCTACCATAGAGCTATTACCCGTCGATCTGTTAATCGTGTGTTGTATCGCGCGGCGATATATCTGCGTGCGATTGTTATTTATCGCTTTATTGCGCCCACTGAGCCTCGGCTTTTTAATTCCTGTTTGATTAAGTACACATAGCCTGGTGTGATTTGTTTGTTTCATATACGTATCGGTTTGGATACCACCGGTCATCATAAATGGAAACTTGTCATCGTTACACGCCTAATTGTTGCTATTAAGGCTTAGCTTGTTTATATTAGATTTCCAGCAAACACTCATTATGTATGGAACAACAAGATTTACACGAGAGGTAAACCTATAAAATGCTTTGGGTTTCGTAATGTTGGATGAGAGAGCAATTAGAGTAAAAAATAAATAGAAAGAAAAAAAAAAATATAATTCAACAGCCTGATAAAGTTATCAGTAGAAGTTTTTAAATACAGCCCTTTCTAACAGGTTGTCGTAGAATTTCTTGGAGGAAGTCTATGTACAGCAATACAATTACAGTTGCCAAAGAACAAGCAAATCTAACTCTACCTTTGAACTAAGTTTTAACTAACAAACATCGTGTATCACCGCAACCATACACAAAACTATAATAAGTTTCAGTTGCCAAAGAAAAAGCAAATCTAACTCCACCTTTGAACTAAGTTTGACCTTACAAACATCCTGTATCGCCTCAAATATACAAAACTAAGTTTCAAATTTCAGTACGATATAAATCGCAGCCTCGTGTTAACTATAAGGTGAACTCGTCAATCATCGCTTCTCAATATCTTCTAATTGACAGTTCAAGTGCCGCACCCCTTCCTCTCTTTACCCGCCTTCAACCCCCGCCTCGCCTATGTAGACATGCCAACTCATCTAAGATATACCTCTAGCATACGGGGTGTTTCGAATATTGTCAAAGCGGTAGGATGAAAATATGACTTCATTTTTTATTTATTATGGCTCAGTAAAATGACTTAAATGCATCTGATGGTAAGTCTAGTTCAGTCCAGTCAGAGTAATTAGCGATTTGATAGGTCTAAACCTTGTTGGTCCACGCTGTTGTTGATTCTATGTGGAAATATACATAAATATTTTTGAAACAAACAAACATTTACTTCGAGCTCGAATTCAGCTTTTCTTTTCACAGTTAGCTCTAAATCAATGCATCAAGCAGGCAATCAAGAAATTAAAACTATTCATAATTTATTTTGAAGGAAAGCCACGTACCACAACAATACCCAGTATAATAAAATGAACATACCTAATAAAGTGACCATCATCAGTTTCCATCAAGGAGTTTTAATAAAGACTGTAACAGAGCACCCTGTATACCTTACCTTCCGCCGGGCTGTCATCGGCAGCACGTCGTTAATCACCGCCTGTGTAGCCAGACTTAGTATCAAACGTAATACCTAACAACCAAACCATACACACTGAAACACACTTAGTGCTGGCAATAAATCATATTTAATTTATAACAATTTACAATTTTCTACACCTTTGTGAAAATTAAGGTAGATAATTATTATCTATCCTTGTTATTTCTGTAGAATAGGTGGCTACTAACAGTGCTAGGTATTTTTATGATACCAAACTCCAAAGCTCCTCAAATAGACATTAAGAGCGTCCGTGGCGCAGTCGGTTAGACGCCGCCTGCGAAACGTGAGGCCGCGGGTTCGATCCCCGCACCGAGAGAAATGATTCCCACACTTGTTTCCTTCAATGTCCTTCCAATTGGTACACAACGGTGCATTTACACTGTTTGGCGGTAAAAATAAACATTGCGGTGGCACACAGTTATTAAAGTTATTGACAAATGGTTTCGAGTCAAGTCCAAGAAATAGGCGCAAGGAAAGTATTCCAAATTATCGAAGAACTTCTTTTCTTAAATATTATAATCTATCATACTAACAAATTCTCTATTTCTTCAGAGAATAAAGACCCCTTTAATAGAATTACTGAAGAAAGGGTCAAACCCATAAAATCCTTGAGTTATACAAAGCATTATTTTTTCAGTATTCACCTTAAATGTTTGGCGTCACGCACTTCTTACATTCGGGAAATGGTCAGGTCGTATGGCACAGCAGGGGCCAGTATTCCCATCTTCAATATGCACCCAAATGGATATTAGCCAGAGGTTTCCATTAAATATGTAGCTTTTATAAAATAATTTAATTAAAAATTAAAAGACCGACTTCAATGTGCACTACAAAGTAATAAATAATATATATTTCATTGTGCTACTACACATTCATTAATTTTCTTATTGACTAGACTAGCCAACAAATCTTAAATACGTAATATTTTGAAGGCGGGTCGCCAAGTGCCTAACGAGAACAAATTTAAGTAATGTAACACAGTTGAATATTACCTACTTGTAGATGTATCGTTGGCGCTCAGTTAGGTCCATATGTAAACTAGAAACAAATTAATTTAACATATCGATCCTACGTGTACATTTGTTGAAATTTTAATAGAATTAATATGTGTCATATGTGTGGTCTAATTTTAATGTATTGCATACGATCAAAGATACAGTGGTCAAGGGTTTCAACTCCAGGGTACACCATTGACTTATTGGAGTCACTTCCATATTTATATACAATTACTTTAACAGTGATAGGAATCATAGTGAGGAAAGTATAAGAAAGGGAAGGGTTGTTAAGTTTGTATGTTTCCTTCGATTGTAGATAAGTCCGATGCTCAACAATGTTGATTAAGTGCTGATATATTAAGGACGGGCGATTTTTCTATTAGTTATCAGGACAGAGACTGGAATTTGCACCCGATATGACTATAGACTCTCGCCCCCTATCACACCGAGGGACAAAACACGCAAGGCGTAACGTGGGTGTCCTGGTTGATACCAGGAGAATCCCTGCATACCCCTTCTGGGAAAATGGTGTGAGTTTATATAGATTAAGACATATTAATATTGCGTGTAAAATTGCGTGTTTTTCGCTAGGATGTTTTACACAAATTAAATTTAAGTGTAGGTCGTCGTAGTTATTTATTACTTTGTAGTGCACATTGAGGTCGGTCTTTAAATTTTTAATTAAATTATTTTATTTATTACTTTTTAGTTTTCATACGCATTGTAATGATGCCAAAGGTAGTCATATAATGAAAACTGGAATCAATGTATATAAAAAATGAACCATTGTGATCCTTTATAATTTCAAAAACTAAAATTAATATTTTATGATTTTTAAGGAAGCTACACTGTCATTTCGTTTTTATGATAAAGAAAATACTAAAATCGGCTCAACCTGCTAGAGATATTGACATTTACACTTATGCGTGGTACTCATTCGTTACCCCCTCACCTCTACACCTTCTTCACTTCCTATTTTTAATAAAACACATATACTTAACCTAATGGACGAAAAATCATTGCGTTTCTGCAAAGTTTTGTGGAGGTGTGCTCTCCAGATTCAGATCATCACCATATTTTATGTGACCAACATTATGTATAATTCGTTCCGAAGAAAAGTTATTTAAAATCATTTATTTATTTTTTTTTATATTTATTATTTATTAGGATTTATATTTGTAAATATACCCCCCCCCCTTCCCTCGCCCCCTTCTACTTTCCCCTTTCCAAACCCCCCCCCCTGTAGTAATAAACTTATACTAAACTTAATGTAAAAATAATTATTGCTGTACTGTTCAATTTTGAGGAGTTCTGCCCTTCAGGTCCAAAGATATTCATCAGGTCTTCACAATATTTTTTTTGGTCTATCCTATCATATAATACTCTTTGACAAAAAGTTATTTTTAAGTCGGTTAAGAACTGCCGGAGATATTGAGTATTAACAATTGTACCTATTTTCTAATTATTATGTATCGGTTAATTATACCGATACATAATATTTGTTTAATTCCTTTATTATATTAAACTTGTACTGTGTACATCTATAGAACAAGTAATTTATTATATCGTGACTAGGCATAAAATAATTTTAATATGATTATTAGTTATTTTTCTCCCCCAATTTATACTAGATATTTCAAGACTGCTACCAAATACGAAGCCGGGTGGTAGTTTTAGTGAGTATAAATATAATGCAACTAAAATTTTCGCAATAAAACGCGACAATTTTTTTATAGATTTTTTAAATATCGTTATTTATGGGTGGTAAATCCATAGTTTTTGCTAAAATAATAATTTAAACTCTTTTATACCTTAGAGTCCGTATAAATAAAAGGGTATACTCTATTATTTTGGGAAAAAATGAATTTACCATCTAAATACGACTATAGGAAAAAAATAACAAAAACAAAAATCGACGCTTTTTTTTCAACATTTTCTGTTGCAATGTATCTGAAGTCACTAAAACTACCACCCAGCTTCGTTTTCGGTAGCAGTCTTGAGATACTCTGTATATTACTAGCGGCCCGGCCCAGCTTCGCCCGGGTATAAATAGATTTTCTGTACAATAATATGTACGTATTATACATACAAACCTTTCTCTTGAATCACTCTATCCATTAAAAAAAACTACATCAAAATCCGTTGCGTAGTTTTAAAGATTTAAGCATACAAAGGGACATAGGGACAGAGAGAGCGACTTTGTTTTATACTATGTAGTGATTATACGTGTAAAATTACTTCCACAATGTAGGATTATTTGGCAACTGCAAAAGCAACGGCTAAAATGCCCATTTTTATAGCTTCAAAAGATATGAAAAATAAATAAATTACAAAAGAGCCAAGTTCTTATTGAAATGCCTGTATACCATTTACTGTGGCTATAAAATATAAATTATGGTTTTCTTATCTAACATCACAACCAAACGCATAGTTTACGATATCTAAGTTGGCCATAAAAATTATGAATTTACAGGAATGCTTTTAAACACTGCATGCCAGATCCACACCTTTGAAGTCAAGTATATAAACGGTGATTTCAAAAAAGGACAGTATCTTCATAGTCACAATGTTTCGTTTGTTGCTGCTGTTATTGGTGGCGAGGCTTTCAACAAGCACTTTCGATCAAGAGCTACACGCCAAGTACTTGGAGCTGCCGTATGACCAGTTCATACAGCACTTCAACGCGCAGAACTACTCCTGGAAGATAACCCAGTATCCTCATCTGAATAACAGACAACTATTCGGCGCCCAGTTATCTAATTATTCAACTGAAGGTATCGAAGTCATACACCATGACCCAAGAACAATAGAACAACTGCCAAAACAGTTTGATGCCAGACAAAAGTGGCCCCATTGTCAAACTATTAGAGAAATTTATGATCAAGGAAATTGTGGGTCGTGCTGGGCCTTCGGGGCGACCACAGTGGCGTCAGATAGGACGTGCATTCATAAAGGTTTGAACGTCCGCTTATCAGAACAAGATTTGAACTGTTTTTTGGACTGCATTTGTGAAGGAGGAATACCATTTTTAGCTTTTATCTATTGGTCTGTAGATGGAATCGTCACACAAGAATGCAAGCCTTACAACATAACTGAGTCGAAACAAGAAATGTGTTGTTCAAAAGCATGTAAAGATCCCAGTATGAATTATTATGAGGATAAACATTTTTGCGATACGTTCTATCTTGTGCCCGAAAACGATGAGGAAATTATGGCAGAGTTAGTTAACAAAGGGTCGATAGTAACTGGGTTTACGGTATATGCAGATTTCGTAAATTATACCTCTGGTATTTACGAACACAAATATGGAGATAAATGTGGAGGACATGCTGTCAGAGTGATCGGTTACGGTGAAGAAGGAGGCATCGGATACTGGTTAGTGGCTAACAGCTGGGGTGAAGACTGGGGTGAGCGTGGATTATTTAAAATCAAACGCAACCAACCGGATTTGGGCTTTGAGCAAAATATGTATTCAGGTCTTCCAAAATAAGATATTGTTAAATACACCATGACATAAACAAATAATACATTTACATTTAACACCTCTGTACTAGATATTCCTTACTTCTACTTTCTTTAAATTCGATTAAACCTTGTACAAGGTTGTTAATTCTGGAGAAACAACACGGATTTAAGTCTCTAAATAATATTTTTAGTACGCGATGGGATTATTTGTAAAAAAATCATAGTCTATAGTTTGTTTATTAATAATAGTCGCTTATAAACTGTATGATACATTGAAATAAATATATTAACGGTTTTAAAATAATTTTATTAAACATAACTTATGGACTAAATTGAATCCTTCCTAATTAACAATGACAATTGCAAGCCTGGAATATTCACGTGTTTTACTCATAACTATCTTTAACTGTTTAAATAAAAATAGGTATAGACGGTACATTTAAATTTAGTAATCAAGTTAATAGATTGTAGAGGAGGCCCGTGCCCTGCAGTGGGACGTATATGGGCTGATACAGAATCAAATTAAAGTCAAGAAAAAGTCTAATCGCCTAGGGCCGCTAAGATAAGACTGCCAACTGCACTCTTTAATTTTGTTCGTTAATATGTTCGTTTTATTTATTCGTCAAAATTTGTCCTTTTTTGTGTACAGTAAATAATTTCAAAAAGAATACTAGAGATTTTTTTAGATTTAATTTCAGAGCAACTACTGGACATATTGAGACTTAACATCTTATGTCTCAGGATGGCGAGCGCAGTGGAATATTGCTACTGTTTATGAGCGGTCGTATCGCTTACCATCAGGCGAACGGCTTGCTCGTCTCGCCATTCAATGCAATAAAAAAAAAAAAAAAAAAAAGAATATAATATTATTTCCCCGCGTAATTATCTTTCTGAGGGGCTTAAAATATTCAGGCTCAATGTTTCAATGTTCATAGACAGTCGTTACACGACTGAATGAGCTGGCCACGCAGTTGTTTATTCAAGTTGTCATTTTTTTGTTTGAAATTTTTTTATCTGACGACTAATATTTAATTCACGATTAAAAATCTGCCTCTAACATATGTATTTGTATCAGCCCATATATCTCCCACTGCAGGGCACGGGCCTTCTCTACAATCGATAATAATATTGAGAGTGGTAAGGCTATATAGTCTACCACGCTGGCCTAGTGCGGATTGGCGGACTTTACATACCATAGATTATTTTTGTAAATCGTTATGGTATGCAAGTTTCCTCACGATGCTTTCCTTCGCCGTTTGAGTGTGTGATGATTGACTATCAATACACAAATAACCCGAAAAAGTTGAGGTATGTCCTGGGATTCGAACCCGCGACCACCGTGAACATGTTGGCAGCCGCGTCTGGTCCGTTTACTAACAGGTCACCACGCTCTTAAAACCCTGTCTCTAACATGTGAACTTATTAATGAAACCTGATAAAGTGACCCAATGAAAGGTGTGACGTTTAGTATGCCTTATATATCGAGTTTCCATCAGGCAGAAATAACAACGGATTTTTGAATTGTATTGCACTCTATTGTGTTACTGATTACTGCAAAAATCTTGAGTCACAAAAAGGTTTTTAATCCACAAGCATTGGATAACATAACATAAAAATTAAAAATAACAAAAAAATATTGGATAATACTCAAATACTACCAAAATGATTGCATTTTCTGAAGGTGTGTGGTGGCCTGTTGGTAAACGGACCAGATGTGACTGCAAACATGATAACGGCGGTCGTGGATTCTAATTCCAATGTTCACGTCTGACTTTTCAGAGTCATGTTTGTATTGAAAGTCAACCACTACGCACTATAACGTACCATAGCGATGTATCATTATTTATAGTGTATGTAAAGTCCGCCAACCCGCACTAGACCAGCGTGGTGGACTATATAACCTAACCATTATCAATTGTACTTAGGATTATAGAAAAGGCCGGCCCTGCAGTAGGACTTATCTGGCCTAATATAGTAGTATTAGTATACACATAGTATTAGTACTCACATTTTCTGAACACTATTTGCCAAAATATTTATACATCCGAGACAGGACGTAAAATTTTATTTTTTGTAATTTTCTGCAATTTAAGATTTCTCATTCCTAATTGGTTTCTATTTACAAAAAATAATGTAAAAGTTTAGATCTCTAAAACAGAGTAGTTTATAATATGGTCAAACTAATAAAATCCTTGAGTTACCGAAAGTATTATTTTACCGAGCGCCTTGAATGTATCTAGTCACGCGTTTCATACATTTCAGAAATAGCCAGTTTGGTACGGTGCTGCAGGGACTAATATTCTCTCCTTCAATATGTACCCAAACGGATATTATCAACATCATTGCTTAAAGAATGTAACCATTAATGGATATCAAATATTTTATTTTAACTAGCAGCCCGACCCGGCTTGGCCTTGTGCATATTTTTTTCCTCAAATCTAAAACGAAAAATCTTATTCATACATAAACAAACTCACGCCGTATTCCCAGAGGTGATAGGTAGAGGTGCTACCACATCTCGACTAGTAAGTTCCGTCCCACAATATACAAATGTTTGTGTACCTTAATATAAGTACTATACCAGCACAGCGTCGCCCACTATTGACCATTCAGCATGGGAATTCTCAGCAATTGAAAAGTCGATTGACAAGGAGGAAGGCATAAAAATAGAATAATAATTATAATATTACTTAAAACAAATTATAGCTAATAAATTGACAATGTCTTCTTGTAGTTTTGGAACGCAATGTAAATAAGGTGTCATGCTGCCACAGATTAATAAACAAATTGATGTGAATGCACTAAAATAATCATTGTTCCTATCAAATCCCGTTTTATCAAATAAATCCAAGTGTTTTGATCACCAATTTTTTGGTACATACTGCATACATATATTTTAAAATCTGCCGCAACTATAATTCTTTCTCGAATATGCATCCATAGTTTGGTTTGTCTGGCAAAAATTGCTTTATATATAACTGCATAGTTTGAAGTAATTCAATTATACATATTTCAATGTGTTTTCTTTTATTTCTTTCTTATTTTATGTGGTGCGTATACAAACGAACAAACAATAAAAAAAAGTGTTATTACTCATTATATGGATGGTCCCACATTTGTTTTATCTTTTGAGTAATGTATTTTTTATCAAAGAGGAAAAGACATTGTTCAAATTTTATAAAGTATATAAAAAATATCAATAAAAAGAATGCGTTTAAATACCACATACCCATTTTATTGTAAAGTATTTAAAGTGTTGCGATTGCATAAAGGTCACACTTTAACAGCATAATGTTTCGTTTGGTGCTCCTGTTAGTAGCGGCGAGGCTCTCAACAAGCACCTTCGACCCTGAGCTACATGCCAGGTACTTGGAGCTGCCGTATGACCAGTTCATACAACACTTCAACGCGCAGAACTACTCTTGGAAGATAAAGCAATATCATCACCTGAATAACGGAGAACTATTCGACACGCAGCTACCTAGTGGTCGAATCGAAGGTATTGAAATCATACACCACGACCCAGAAACACAACTGCCAAAACAATTCGATGCAAGAGAGAAATGGTCCAATTGTCAATCCATTAAAGAAGTTTATGACAAAGGAATCGATTGTGAATCTGGTTGCGCCTTTGGGGTAGCGACAGTGGCATCCGATAGGACCTGCATTCATAAAGGTTTGAATGTCATGCTGTCGGAACAAGATTTCAACTGTTTGGAATATTACTCTGGTATTTGCTTCGGTGGAGACCCATTCTTTAATTTTATGTTTTGGATTGTTAAGGGACTCGTGACACAAGAATGTAAACCTTACAACATAACAGAATCAAAACTAACAGATAACTGTGTGGAGGCGTGTAAGGATCCAAGTCTAAATTACACTAGTGACAAATACTACGGTGACAGGATGTATTTCGTTCCCGAAAACAACACTGAAGAAATAATGGCAGAATTGGTTGAAAACGGACCAGTATTGGCTATTTTTAATAAATATGAAGATTTCAATAGTTATGCCAATGGAATTTACGAATACAAATATGGCGTGAACGCTACACACTCCCTTATTAGAGTTATTGGTTATGGAGAGGAGGGCGGGGTTGGATATTGGATAGCAACTAATGTTTTAGGAACGGACTGGGGTGAAAGGGGATTAATCAGAATCAAGCGAAACCAACCCCAATTATTGTTTGAATCATACATGATGTCAGGTTTTCCAAAATAATTAAAATTAAAATATTACATGTCAATAATATACCATATATAATTACAAGAAGTATTTTCTGTGCTAGTAATTTTTTGTCTAACTTCTTTTGCGCTTTCTTTTATTTTATTTGAAGCAGGTATAAATCTTGGGAAATAACTTAATATACCGAAATAACAGTTTTAGAATGTGATTAGACTATCTGTAAAAATGTAAATTATCTTAATTTTGTTTAATAATTATAGTGCGGTATATAATATATTAACACTATTTCATTTTACTGAACAAATGTTTACATATTCTTCCTAATCAGATTAAACAATGACGATTACTGGAAACACTTTTTTCATTTTACCATACTCATGCTGTCCTTCATAATCAATTTAAATAAATGACAACTGGAGCTTTATTGGACTGTATTTGGTTGTTTCATTCCGCGTACCCATGCGTTCTTGAGTTGCTTATGTAACTAATACAAATTCCATCTTCTTATATAGGATATCAATGAGAACTTTAAAACTACAAGCGAACCTAAAACTTCTTAAAAATTTAGCAATTATTGGTGATCCAAGTGAATTTGATCACAAAGCTTCCGAAGTCACCACATATTCATGTCGCTAATGCTCCAGCAGCCTGAGTTCTCACTGTGCTTAATGGATTCGTGGCAAAGGTCCAAAGTGTTGATCTATTCAATGACCCGTGTGTTAAATTAATAAATAATTTTAGAATATATTGTACAAATAAGTTAGTATAGTTTTTTGTTGTAAATGGCATAATACGTATTTAAACGATGTAAGCCATTTGGATTATTGTAGTCTTTAAGCATGTATTGTATATTTTTGTTAAATAAATGAAATGAAAGCTAAAGAGGTAAATCTTTTCCTCACACCCGACCCTCATTTAGTTTACAAACACGACAATAGAATAACAGAATTCAATCTGCATGTATAATGCTCATTTAACAAGGTTTTTGTTAGTGGACATCGTTGTAAAGGGCTATTGTTAGCTTCCATGTCCGAGGCGATTAACACATCGAATGAATAATTAAACAGGCTTTTAGACTAAATGAATCAATAGGATTTATGTCAATTTCACTTTAGTGAATTTATTTTGGATCTTCAACAATACGTTCATTTGCATATCAGATATGCCTAAAATGGTGTCTGAAATTTAAGTGATAAGTTAATTCGTAGAAGACTTGACTTACAAATTATACATCGGAGGTCTGATCCCTAAAAAAACACACTTTTTTGTTCAAAAGGGAAAGCTATTGACGACGCCTTTCTGTAGCGCAGGGGACGCCGAAAGGAGTTATCTGTGTCACTGGCCTTTCAGTCGAGCACAGTACGTATGTTGTGGCCGAGATGAATCCTTAACAATACCTACGTATGTCAGCATAATGACTAAAAACCTCTCGATGGCCGTCACAAACACTAAACAAGTCACTGGACATCCTAGGGCGATAAGCACCCCGATTTACGTGCACGTCCCACCAGCAAAACCAATGCTAGTACTTCCATTATACGTGGCCCGGATGAAACCTACTTACGAGTATTTTGGAGCTACGTTGAAGAGTGCTGTGGGCGTCCATGATAGAGACGTGGCACTATGACACATCATGGGGTCGATACTACAAGTACATTTTAATGAAAAGAAAAAGAGATGATAATAGAGTATCTGTGAAAATTATAATAAATAATTGAAATGAAAGTCGTGTCTCACGGACAAGACTGTAGTGATGCTATCTCGGAATAAAATAACATTTTTTATCAATTATTCAAAAATATTTATTTAATAGATAGTGTGCTCTTGTAAAATAATGCAAAGTATTTGAAGGTCACAATATCCATAAATAATGATATTGCTGACATTTAAAAGGATTCCAAAACGATTCGAATTCCGAGTAAAATGGATAAATAGTGTTGGCAAATGACAAAGATACATTCACCACAATGATGTGGAGTGTAGTAGCATTGTTGGCCCTGGCGAGGCTCTCAGCGAGCACCTTCGATCCGGAGCTGCACGCCAAGTTCTTGCAGATGCCACGCGACCAGTTCATCCAGTACTTCAACGCGCAGAATTACTCCTGGAAGATCACCCATCACCCGCATCTTGAACATATGGAGCTCTTCGGTGCCTTAATTGACGAGGAACCCACTGGTCTTGAAATTAAATACCACGATCCAGCAATATACCAACAGCTGCCAGAAAACTTTGACGCAAGACAACATTGGAAACATTGTGAAACTATCAATGAGATATACGACCAAGGACGGTGTGGGTCTTGCTGGGCATTTGCAACAGCCACTGTAGCTTCAGATAGGACCTGCATTGGTTTAGGTCTGAACGTACGTCTATCAGTACAAGACCTTTCATGTGCGAGGCCCCTTTGCAACGGGGGCAACGCAGGCTTCTCCTTCTCATTTTGGCACGGTCACGGGTTAGTTACGCAGAAATGCAAACCTTATGATATACAGAAGGCTATGTATTGTGTTAAAGAATGCAAAGACCCAGCTAATAATTACCAAAACGACAAGCACTTTGCCAAAAAAGTTTATGGCATATCGAGTAGTGAAGATGATATCAAAGCCGAGCTTTACACAAACGGTCCTGTATACGCTTCATTTGTAGTTTACCGTGACTTTATAGATTATCATTCTGGAGTTTACAAGCATCAGTATGGTAATGCAATTGGTGGACACGCCGTAAGAGTTTTAGGTTATGGAGTAGAAAATGGTGATAAGTACTGGTTAGTGGCGAATAGTTGGGGAAGAGGTTTTGGAGAAAACGGATTTTTTAAAGTACAACGAAACCAGGCATTATTGAAATTTGAGAAAAATATGTACACCGGGCTAGCCAGAAATTAGCTTGGATTAACCAAGATCATTGTTCCATAATTAATAACCAATTAATAAATAATTGCATTGTTATTATTTTCTTATTCAGGAATATCCTTCTACACAATACTTCATAATTTATTTAGTGTTTTCTTACATTAATTGAGGTATATTGTATAAAACGAGACACTGAACCCAACCGACTTTTTTAAAATTGTGACGCCATCATTGCCGACGTCACCGTTTTCGCTATTTTTAATCACAGATGATCGAACTAAATGAAATACAATATAATGTTATTTACAAATCGCTTTCTTTTAAATTTAAACTCTAACTAAATTTTATAAATTATTATAACAAGAGGTTTTTACTGGTGGTAGGTCTCTCATACGTGAGAGTCCATCTGGGTGGGTACCAGGGTACCACCGCAATGTCTATTTCTCCCGCCAAACAGTAGTTTAAATTCACTGTTGTGTTTCGGGTTGAAAGACATTGTAGCCAGCGTAACTACTCAACATAGAGACTTAACATCTTATGTCTCAGGATGAGGGCGAGTGAAGTAGAATGCCAAGTATTGCCTTGTAATTCAAGGTGTTGTTTTTTTTACTACTGTTCGTGAGCGGTAGAGTCGCTTACCATCAGGCGAACGGCATGCTCGTCTCGCTATTCAAGGAAATAAAAAAACAAGTACTTACAAAACTGGCCAGCCCCGTTGGAGAGGTCAGAAAATAGTATATCACACCAACACAATGGCGACCGTACGTTAAGTAATTTTTAAACAACCACGTCATGTTCACTTGTTAATTCAAATAATTTATATGATCACTTTATAATTCATATTTCATTATTCATTTTAGAAGAATCAATTATTTTGCAAAACTTGATTTATAAAACGGATATTCAAAAATCCACTATAAACAGTTGACATCCTTTGGGCCTTTTGTTACTATAACAACTAGTCGGATTTAATATACTCACAGAACGAGCTTGTTGAATATAATTATAAAATGCTTCAGATATTCGTAAAAATCTAAGATAAATTAATCACTAATTAACATCGTTGAATTAAATTACAATATTTATTAAAATATCAAGGAGTGTGGTAATCATCATCATGTCAGCCACAGGAAGTGCGTGGTGGCCTGTTGGTAAACGGACCAGACGCGGCTGCCAACATGTTCACGGTGGTCGCGGGTTCAAATCCCAGGGCACACCTCTGACTTTTCGGAGTCATGTGTGTATTGATAGTCAATCACCACGCACTGTTTTAGTGCGTGGTGAAGGAAAAGATCGAGAGGAAACCTGCATACCATAGGGATTCATAAGAATTTCTATGGTATGTAAGTCCGCCAACCCGCATTAGGCCAGCGTGGTGGACTATATGGCCTAACTACTCTCAATCATATTCTCGATTATAGAGTAGGCCCGCGGCCTGCAGTGGGACGTATACGGGCTGGTACAGATATTAAATGCTAGATCCCTAAATACAGAGAGGGATGAATTGGCTAGTAATATTCAAAATCATAAGCCTGATATTTTGGCCGGCAGCGAAACATGGCTAAAAACAGCAGACGAGGCACCCGCCATACCAAATTGTAACTTTATATCGAGCACGACAAGAGAAAAAAGGCGGCGGTGTAGGTTATTACATAAGACAAGGCATACGATTTCGAGTACGACAGCACCCGTCTTCTATCCTAGAGCAATTTTGGCTTGATGTTACTTTACCAAAAGCGTCCTTAACTATTAGTACGGCGTACAGACATATTTAGGTATTTATAGACATAGACATAACTTTATTTGGCATATACAATGAGTTATACTATATATAGGCCTCCCTCAAGGATCTCCACAATGACCTGTTGGAAGCGGCCTGCATCCAGCGACTTCCTGCGACCTTAGTCAGATCGTCCGTCCACCTTGTAGGCGGGCGTCCGACATTTCGCTTGCCTGTACGTGGTCTCCACTCGAGAACCTTTCGGCCCCAACGGCCATCGGTTCTACGAGCTATGTGCCCGGCCCACTGCCACTTCAACTTACCAATCCTATGGGCTATGTCGGTAACCTTGGTTCTCCTACGGATCTCCTCATTTCTGATTCGATCTCGTAGGGAAACTCCGAGCATAGCCCGCTCCATGGCTCGTTGAGTGACTTTGAGCCTTTTAATGAGGATTTTATTTTTTGAGGCCTATGTTCAGCAGTGGACTTCCTGTGGCTGATATGATGATGATGATGATGATGATGATACTATATACAGGGTATATCAAGACTGCTACCGAAAACGAAGCCGGGTGATAGTTTAAGCGACTTCAGACACAATGCAACAGAAAAAGTTGCAAAAAAAAGCGACAAATTTTTTTTGTTATTTTTTTTTCTATGGCCATATTTGGGTGGTAAATACATATTTTCCTAAAATAATAGTGTATATCCTTTTATTTATAAATACTCTAAGGTATAAAAGAGTTTAAATTATTATTTTAGCAATAACTATGGATTTACCACCCAAAATTGACGATATTTAAAAAATCATAAAAAATGATTGTCGCGTTTCTATGCGAAATTTTTAATTGCATTGTGTTTGTAGCCACTAAAACTACCACCCGGCTTCGTTTTCGGTAGCAGTCTTGAGATACCCTGTATATGTCACCGTTAAATTGTGAATACCGTTACATTATAATCTATCTCGCGAGATTGTGAACTGTCGAAAGATTGTGAACCGTAGGTTAGGTTAGGTTAGGTTGAACAGTTTCACTACGATAGATTATAATCTACCGAAAAAATAATACGTTAAATTGCAAGCAGTTGTTCTTGTTTACAATCTTTCGACAGTTCACAATCTCGCGAGATATATTATAATCTAACGATATTTACAATTTTACGGTGACATATATACAATTAGATGATATACAATAAGTTATACAAGAACAAATATTCAGTAAGTAACAAATAATGTGAGAACTTAAAGAAAAAAAGACAAATAAAAAATGAAAAAATATATAGAACAATTGATATTTTTAGTGCATGCGAAAGCGATGTGATGCCAAGTCTGGATTCAAGTATTAGTATGCTGTTAGATAGTATGCATCTTTATTGTTTACCGCCATCTACCACTATTTTCGATATTATCCATCCCCCGGTTGTCTTGTAGAAATCGCTATAAGCGATAAAACCGCCTATTGTATTACTAAACATTAAACACTGACAACCTCGGTGGCGTAGTTGTACTACGATACGGCTACAAAGCTGAGGTCTCGGGTTCGAATCCCGGGTTGGGCAAAGTGATATTGGATTTTCTATTCATTATCAGCCCAGAGTCAGGAATTTGTGCCCGATATGGCGATAGGCTCGCCACCTATCACATCGTGGGACGGAACATACAAGGCGAAATGTGGGTGTCCTGGCACCTCTGCCTACCCCTTCTGGGAAAAAGGCGTGAGTTTATGTATGTATGTATTACTAAACATAGTTTATCTTTAAGATCAATACTATAATTTGGTGTGCAATAAATAATTATTATTTTGTATGACATATATGAAAAGAGTATCGGGGTTCCATCCCGGCACGGAGTGAAATTATTGCGTGATATGTATATATTTGTTTCTGGTCTGTGTGTATGTGAGACGGAAATCTCTAGTAGCCTCTGATACCCACGATACAAGACTTGACATTAGTCTGTGCTCAGGACTATATATGTTACTTTTGGGTGTATTTTTTATTTGTTTAATGATAACAGTCAACATTAACGTAAAATAGAAATTTCTGTACCTAAGAATCTATCTCTCTATCTGACTTCAGGCATAAGAATTCCATAGCAGGTCGGAGGCCTACCCTAAGGAATTTCATGAGGACCTGTTGGAGCTAAGATTACCTCGCGCAATATTGGTGCAAGTCCGTACTAGATACTTTTGTGTGTGCGGCGTGGTCGGATAGCAACTGACGATGGGCTAGGACAATTTTCTATGCCTGCCGGCATTAATACCCTACCTATTATTTAAATCATATGTAACAGTATTTTGATCCGTGGTGCTTTACAGTACCTGCTCTGGTTGTAAAAGTCTTTATCAGAGCTTACTTACCTGTTTAGTCCATTGATTTGTCACCGGCTTTGTTACGGAGGGAAGTGGACAAAAATATTTCCAACTCCTTCTATTATTTACTTCATGATTAATTTAGTTGCATATCAAAGACAAGTCCGGAGACTCGCTGAGCTTCAATTCTTGGTGTCATTACAATGCGGGCCACTGTTGATCCTGGCTTACAAGAGTTGTAGTAGAGAGTGTGAGGGTGGGACAGTCTCCAACTGACGATGGGCGGCGCACGTGGCGCAAACGCCGTCACGTTGCATGGAGGCACGTCGATGGAATGGGCAGCGATTGGCTAGCCGCACGTCACCTAAAGCGAGGAGTTTAAAATTTGATTTCTTTACTGGTGGTAGGCCTCTCATATGTGATAAGCCGCCTGAGTATACCTACTCAGGTACCACCGCAATCTTTATATCTCTCGCCAAACAGCAGTATAGATGCATTGTTGCATTTCGGTTTGAAGGATATTGGTTATTGGTTTGTAGCCAGAGCAACTACTAGATATATTGAAACTTAATATCTTATGTCTTAGGATGGCGAGCCCAGCGGAACGCTAAGCATTGCTTTGTAATTAAACGTAATGTTTGGTTTTGCAACTGTTTATGAGGGGTCGTATCGCTTACCATCCGGCGAACTACTTATTTGTATGGCGATTCATTGAATTAAAAAAAATATGGTCGTTAAAACATTTATATACATTTACATAGATTTGCAGCTAGCTTGAATTAGTATAGTTACGATTGCTGATGTAGGGGCAACATACCAAGAATGTCTTTCATATGTTATTTTTATGTTTTTGATAATATTTCATTTCCAACACAGTCTTTCAAATTCATGTATTATCTGTAAAGTGTGAAATATTTGTTAGCTATAAAATTTATCGCATTAAAACACTTAATGATCAAGGTTAAGTAAATATCTAAAATAATTCAAATTCCTCGTATAATGTATAAGTAGGGTTGGTAGATTTCAGATTGCCATACATATTCACGACAATGTGGAGTGTAGTAGTATTGTTGGCACTGGCGAGGCTCTCAGCGAGCACCTTCGATCCGGAGCTGCACGCCAAGTTCTTGCAGATGCCACGCGACCAGTTCATCCAGTACTTCAATGCGCAGAACTACTCCTGGAAGATCGCACATCACCCGCACCTGGATAACAGAAAACACCATTGTCTCACAATGTTACAAAAGAAACCTTCAGATATAAAAGTTAAACACCACGACCCGGCCATATTCGAAAATTTGCCAGAAAATTTCGATGCAAGAGAAAAGTGGCCCAATTGTCCAACAATCAATGAAATATACGATCAAGGAAGTTGTGGATCATGCTGGGCGTTCGCAACTGCTACAGTAGCTTCAGATAGAACTTGTATCTCTAAAAATCTGATTGTGCGTCTCTCAGAACAAGATTTTAATTGCGTGCATCCAATTTGCAATGGAGGTATGCCAGATGATTCTTTTCAATTTTGGAATAATTATGGATTAGTCACTCAAGAATGCAGGCCATATGATATATCTGACCAAAGACCTAACGTCACAGAATGTATAGATCCAAGTAGGAATTATTGGGATGATAAACATAAAGCAAATCGTGTTTATTCTTTATCATCGGACAACAAAGAGATGAAAGCAGAACTGTTCACAAATGGACCAATCTTTGCTGGCTTTAAAACATATAAGGATTTTGATGACTATCATGAGGGTATTTATGAGCATAAATATGGTTATGCTACAGGAGAACACGCCGTAAGAATCATCGGTTATGGAGTAGAAAATGGTACTGAGTACTGGCTGGTTGCAAACAGTTGGGGTGAGACATGGGGTGAAAGGGGATTCTTCAAGATAAAAAAATATCAGCCAAAACTGTCGTTTGAAAACATGAACTACGGAGGCGATCCAGCCAACTAATTTCAATATCAAACAACATTATATCATACCTTAACATGTTACCATGACATTGATATCATACGAAAAAATATTTTGTTCAACCTTTGAAATATATGTTCAATTATTACATTACAGTTAAAATTCTTCAAAGTTGTTGGATGAATGTATATTTTTACATAATATAAAAAGGTGATAGTTTTAATTGTTCGTTTATTATTTTTATCATAGTTTATTTTATAATAAATCTGAAAATTAGCCAGCACGAGAAAGCACTCCTTGAACAGAGTGGCATCATTGTGAAAAATGGTCAAAAAACCGGCCAAATGCAAGTCTCACACGCATAATATTTAGAGCTACGTACCATTCAAATTCCTACACTATTAAGAAATGCCCAGCCCACATATTGCTGTAAGCAAGTAGAGGAAAAACTATTACGCGGGTGCCTACAACAACAAAATAACAATATTTCAGAAGTATGTTATATTTGCTCAACCTAAAAATGTAAAGAAATAAATCATCGCATTACATTACTGGTGGTGGGTATCGCACATGTGAGGGGCCGCCTGGGTAGGTACCACCACAATGTCTGTTTCTCCCGCCAGACAGCAGTGTGGAAACACTGTCGTGTTTCGGATTGAAAGATATTGTATCCAGAGTAACTACTGAACATAGGGTGACTTAGCATCTTGTCTCAGGATGGCGAGCGCAGTGGAATGCCAAGTATCGCTTTGTAATTCAAGGGGTTGTTTGGTTTTGCATTCATAAACGGTCGTATGGCTTATCATCAGGCGAACGGCATGCTTGTCTCGCCATTCATTGCAACAAAATAAAAAACACCTTTTTCTTGCAATTAATTCGCCGATGAGCACTGATTAGTTGACAATGCTTTTGATCAATGGTTTACAGCTGATTAAAGCTTAATCAACGTTCGAAAAACTCGAAACGGTATTTAACATTCTCATAACAATTTTGACAGCTCTGTCAGCTGACATGTTGATCAAATCAAAGTAGTTAATTACGTCTGCAACCTAAATCGCACTTCACAAGAGATTGATCGATGATTAGTTAATTTTTTGATTGATTTATCTTTTCAGAAACTGGGCGTAAGTATTAAAATGAGTTGATATGCGTATGTCATATTATACGAATATATACTAGTAGTAATAGTTCAGATTCCAGTTTAATGTAACTGGGAAGTTATTCTATGAAACGATACGAACATCGATTGTTCAGATGTTCGACTTCCCGAATACGATATAAGTTTTCCACTTCTAAAAATCAATTCCATTCTCTAATATACTTATCATTTTCTCCAAACTAAGTCTATGGCTACGACGTAAGATAGAGGATTCCAACATTTAGTTGAGTATCTGGGCAGATTAGTGAAGTTTTATGTACGAATTCCGAACATTCGAAATTCGTATCGTTTCAATTCGTACAATTGGGAGTGGTTAGTCCATATAGTTCTCTACGCTGGCCTAGTGAGGGTTGGCGGACTTTATATACCATAGAAATTCTTTGAAATCGCTATGGTTGCAGGTATGCTCAAGATATAGTCCTTCACCGTTATAGTGCGTGGTGATTGACTATCAATACACACATGACTCTGAAAAGCCAGAAGTGTGCCCTGGTATTCGAACCCGCGACCACCGTTAACGGGCAACAGGCCACTATACATTCCAGCTAATGACTATTTCAATATTTCTAATATATAATTTCATGTTGCGAATGCATCTATACTGTATAATAGACTGACAAAAAATGAAAATATATTGTTACGAGTATGCTTATGTTTAGTGGACATCAAGTTTGTGAACCAAAAAAATAAACGAAAGGCACGCTTATCTCGCCAAATGTTGGAATAAAATAATAATTAATAACAACATTTTCAATGGTGCATGGTATTTTCTACTTTTATTTTAAAAAGTACTCGTCATGTATACATACTGGGTATCTCAAGACTGCTACCGAAAACGAAGCCGGGTGGTAGTTTTAGTGACTACATACACAATGCAACTAAAAATTTCGCAAAGAAACGCGACAATTATTTTTTATGTTTTTTTAAATATCGTCATTTTTAGGTGGTAAATCCCTAGTTTTTGCTAAAATAATAGTTTAAAGTCTTTTTTACCGAAGAGTATTTATAAACAAAAACGTATACACTATTATTTTAGGAAAAAAATGTATTTACCACCCAAATATGGCCACAGGAAGAAAATAACAAAAAAAAAATGATGCTTATTTTTGTAACATTTTCTGTTGCATTGTGTTTGAAGTCGCTTAAAGTACTACCCAGCTTCGTTTTCGGTAGCAGTCTTGATATACCCTGCATAATAAATACATTTAATTTTTTTTCCTCACAATATTTTAGAACAATACAAATATGTAAGACTGCATTTTGTTGATTGCTGTTTGTAATAGGCCAGTTTTCGCATTTAGTACAGATCATTATAGAAGATACACATTTGAATTACTAGAGTTAAAAATATATGTGTTGCAATGTGTTGTCACTTTAACACAAGTCTCATAATTTTACTTGTATAGGTTTTAGTATGATGTGCATACATTGTATGTGTGTCAACTGCTTTTAGATTATTTTTTCACGCCTTATGCTATGAAAAGAATTACTAAGTCATTGCATTGAACGGTCAATGCAAACTTATGTTTAAAATACTAACAAAAAGTATTTATCTTTGTCTTATTATCCCATGTGTAAGTTATTGCCTCGAAATTTATCTAAATTACACTAAAATTACCATCACATGCATACCATCACATATTCAGTTAATAACAAAATGTCAAAACTAGGGCTAAGAAAACGAAAACCGGTAAAAACATCAAGCCATCTTTCACAAACCCTTCAATGCAGTTGCCGGTAAGTTTAACATTCCGCGGGGTCGAATCGACCCTTCCGCTTGTCCATTGAATAATGTTCCGCACTCTCGCCATTATGTTAAGTAGGCGTTTGACCCTTTCGATTTTTGTTATTTGTGGGTAATAGTGACCATAAATTATTTATATGCTACATTAGTTGCATTTTCGTGATTTTTATTGCTCCATTTGCAAAAAATAATGCGTGGGAGTTCCGTGTATGCCTGAATCAATTTATTTTAGTAAAATGTTTATAAATATGAAAATAGTGGTAAAGTTTTGGAAGTAACTTGACTTGGTTGGTTAAATAATTATCTAAACACAGTAATGCGCTTTACAGTTTTGTGATTTGTAGGCTGTTAGTACATTTTTTTAATGATCAGCTAATATAATGGGCTAAATCGGCGTATCGATCTAAGACAGTAATCTTACAAAGATGTAGTAAATATGATTTGATTGTAAAGTAGTAGTAACAATTTAGTACATACTAACAAAAACCAAATGTTTCTTTCTCTCTCTTTAGCCACAGGACGGAAGTTCAAAGCTGCTGTATGAACCCCTAACGATCCCCACATGAATCTGTTAAAAGCGGCCAGGATAATCTGTTTAAGGTTCCAGGAAAGATCAGAGGATGAGAAGCCGCCTGGACAGGTACCACCGCAATGTCAATCATCCCGCCAAACAGCAGTGTAAACGCACTTTTGCGTTCCGATTTGGAGGACATAGTAGACAGAGTAACTACTGGAATTTGAAGACTTATCTTATGCCTCAGAAAGGTGAGTGAACTTGAATGCCAATGCGTTGTAATTGCGTCCATGAGCGGTCGTATCGCTTACCATCAAGTGAATGTCATGCACGTCTCACCATCAATATTTAAAATAATGAAATTTTAATGCATTTTAACAATTTTAAGTAGGAGCGTTCTTCATGTATGTATCTCCCAAAGTTATAACACATAAATCACGTGCTGACGTGAATAAAATTTAATTAATACGTTGGCAGAGTCTAGCGCTTGGAACAACTTAGTTTCTCATTAAGATACCATTAGCCTTATAACATGACATTTTATAAGTATGTTCTATTTTTTGTACTAGTATGATAAATTACTAAATTTATACTGTCTAACTAGAGAATAGATCGAACAGATATTATTTGCTATCTTGCCTACAATGTGTTTTATCCATCGGCTTAGTGTGTTAATATAGGTAACATTATAATTTTGTCCCAGTATGTTCTTTTTTATTTTTTATAAATATGACCAAACCGGTAATCTGATGGTAAGTGATCACTTCCACCTCATAATAACACTGTAGTGTAAAGGTCTAGCTATAAGTTAAAACCCCATTTTCAACTATCATAGCATAAATATAAACCATATTATGTTACGCGAACTAGCTTATGGTTTCCCAATGTTATCTACTAACAAATATTATATATTTCTTTCTTAAGCATGATAAATAAATAAATAAGGTCTTTTACGTTTTCTCGAAAATCGAGCAATTTTTCCATTCAATTTTCTATTACCAGCAATATAGCGCAGAACACTTGAGCATTTGCACAACAAAGCCCCACCATTCAAATCCCGTCGTAATGAAACCGAACCTGGGTATACCGGGCCCATTTGCAAATTCTCGTCAACCCTTAATCTGCCTCGTGCATTTTACGAGACCAGCGCCAATATCTGTCAATGTCCTTATCAATAAATTGTGGACGTTTATACCCAACGACGTCGTTTGACGGTTAGAGGCGGGCGGTTGTAATCCGCGGTCTATGGGACCCCATCTGCGCGCAAGGGTTAAGTCGCGACAAATAGACCATTTGCAAATAATAAGACGCAATGAAAGAATAAATTAAGGGCCCACGGGGTCTGCTGAGTTTTTAGGGTTGTAATTTTGAAGGGTTTATTTAAAATTCGGATTTGCGCTGTTTTCAATACGGTTACATGTGGTTACGCTGTCGTAACATTTTACGCGATTGTGTAGAATGGGGCAGTTGTGTCGAAAGATGATAGGAGAACTTATGTAAATGAAAATAATTTCTTGAATCAATTAAAAAGTTCAACATCATTTAAATTCAATTTCTAATAATAATTCAATCATAAGCAAGTTCATGGTTTATTTGGGCGCTACTACAATCATCAGTTGCTGTCTGTTTAGATAAACATTATTGTTTTTGAATAAAATAAATATAGACTCTCAAATCTGCCATATTAATACAATGTAAAGTCACTCAGATGCCATTATTAATCAGTGCTTTTGGGATGTAAAAACATACAGTTTCCAACATGTTACTGTTATATAAAATATGTTGTTTCTAATTTTTAGGCTACAATACACTTGTTAACACAACTTGTTAACTTGTTAAATATTAATGTACAACTTATAATTCCTTTGAAACCTAAAGTAACATAAAAATCAAAATATTTTTCTCTATTTTTCTCCTTCATATTTTTGCCCTTCAAAGCAGTGACAAACAATTTAATTGACAAAATTCATAAACATTATCCCCGAATCGCTTTGCCGGCCGGCGCCCCGTCGCGTCTTAAGATTCCGTGTGCCGTCTTGCGAAATGGTAATTAATAATTATTGCACCTAGTTCCGGCGACTTCCGGCGAGGCGGCACTTCCGGCCCGAAGGGACGTACAAAGGGCGTCAATAAATATTATTTACATCTCACGAAATCTGAAATTGTCTTGGAGAATAGCTTTTGTGAAAAAATTAATGCTAATATAATTCGCTATTTGTGTAATAAATATAATGGTTCAATGATTTTGTAATTCTTTAGTTAGTCTTTATGACGTAGTTGAGAGCCGACTGTGAAACCAGAGGCCGGGGATCGATCCCCATACCGAGATAATTGTTTGTGCTTCAAGCCTGAATGTTGTGAGGATGGAAAGTCTCTCATAGTTTTTAATACCCACGACACAAAACTTAATTCTAGTGTGGGGTCATGACTATGAATGTGACTGTTGGGTGTATTTATTATTATTATTTTGGAGTCAGATCTATGTGAGTGACTGTTAAAAATGTATTGATTATAATTACCTCATGCATAGACTGTACCGACCTCAAACCATTCATCGAGAAAATCTACTTCGAAGCTGTAAATATTTTAAGCTATAAATAGTTATAAGTAATAAATAAGACGACTACTAAAAATTAAATCTAAATACATTTAATTTATAAAGGGTATCTCAAGACTGCTACCGAATACGACTCCGGGTGGTAGTTTAAACGACTTCAGACACAATGCAGCAGAAAAAGTTGCAAAAAGAAGCGACAAATTTTTTTTGGTTATTTTTTTCCTATGGCCATATTTGGGTGGTAAATATTTTTTTTCCTATAATAATAGTGTATACTCTTTTATTTTTAAATAATCTAAGGTACAAAAAAGTTTAAATTATTATTTTAGCATAAACTATGGATTCACCGCCCAAAAATGATGATATTTAAAAAATCATAAAAAATAATTGTCGCGTTCCCTTGAGAAATTTTTAGTTGCATTGTGTTTGTAATCACTAAAACTACCACCCGGCTTCGTTTTCGGTAGCAGTCTTGAGATACCCAGTATAATGATATAGGTAATTAATTATTTTGTAATTATAGAATAAGTACTATGTCATAAGAGCTATTTGATTGCCTACATGATCAATAAACCAATTTAATTTCATTTCATAAGTTATTTACAGAATTTTATCAAAATATTATTCGTATAACTCAGGCGGTTACCACACAAGTAATTTAACACAAAAATCCTTCCAAAAAGCATTTCAACCGGATAGCTCATAGTTAATACCCGGTTTTAATTACAGAGATACCCGCGCTGCGTTTATTACGGCAGTAACCGATGCACAGTTTATGGGCATGCGGATATACCGATAAACACTGCACATTTCGCGAATTTTGATTATTTGCACGTTCCAATTTACTGCCTCGGTGGCGTGGTGGCGTAGTTGTACTAGGGTACAGTTACAAGGCTGTGGTCTCGGGTTCGAATCCCAAGTTGGCCAAATTATATTTGGTTTTTGTATTCAATATCAGCTCTGAGTCAGGAATTTGTGCCGATATGGCGATAGGTTCGCCAGTCGCCACCTATCACATAGTGGGACGGAACATAGAAGGCGAGATGTGGCTGTCCCAACACCTCTGCTTACCCCTTCTGGGAAAAAGGCGTGAGTCTATGTATGTATGTTTGTACAATTTACTTGAGTAAGGAATACACAATGCATGTTGTGTGTGCTATATGGGCAAAGCTCTAATTATTCGGAGTCGTCTGTGTATTGATAGTCAATAACCACGCAGTATAACAGTGAAGGAAAACATCGTGAGGAAACCGTAACATATGTGAGAATATCTTAGTTTTCTTAGAAAAATTCTTAAAAGGCTTAGTGCGGGTTAGCGGACTTTAACATGAAACTTACAAGCCACCACTCACTTACACAATTTTTTAAATAAATTAGTTCCCTTTTTTAGTCCACTTACATTTTCACGTATATACAGGGTATATCAAGACTGCTACCGAAAACGAAGCCGAGTGGTAGTCTAAGCGACTTCAGACACAATGCAACAGAAAAAGTTGCAAAAAAAAGCGACAATTTTTTTTTTGTTATTTTTTTCCTATGGTCATATTTGGGTGGTAAATACATTTTTTCCTAAAATAATAGTGTATACCCTTTTACTTATAAATACTCTAAGGTATAAAAGAGTTTAAATTATTATTTTAGCAAAAACTATGGATTTACCACCCAAAAATGACGATATTTAAAAAATCATAAAAAATAATTGTCGCGTTTCTATGTGAAAATATTAATTGCATTGTGTTTGTAGCCACTAAAACTACCACCCGGCTTCGTTTTCGGTAGCAGTCTTGAGATACCCGGTATGTATAAGAACAAAAGGTATCACACACTCTGACTATTTCAATTCCCAATTCACCCAAATTCCAGCCAATGATAAGACATGAACCACATCGTAACACATCATTAATCTCTGATGTATGTGACATTTAATTACCTAAAACACCATATATTACCCGGACTTCCGTCCCCTGCCCTATGGACTTTATCTCCTGGTTGACATAAAAAATTTAACCTTATCTCCTTAGAATAAGGGTCACACAATTGTATTTGAAGTTGTCAGTAATTAATGTTGTCCCTTATTGCTTCACGCCTTAGATTTTATTGCTTGTCTTAGAATGATTTCTACTGTCTTAGGAAATTATGAAAGATCTTATAACAATATTGGAGAATATTTAGGTTCACAAGAAATAACTCCCTCGGTAGCGTAGTTGTACTACGATACGGCTACAAAGCTCTCGGGTTCGAATCCCAGGTTGGGCAAAGTGATATTGGATTTTTCTATTCATTATCAGCCCAGAGTCAGGAATTTATGCCCGATATGGTGATAGGCTCGCCACCTATCACATCGTGGGACGGAACATACAAGGCGAAATGTGGGTGCCCTGGCACCTCTGCCTACCCCTTCTGGGAAAAAGGCGTGAGTTTATGTATGTGTGTAAAAGAAATTACCTGGCTTAGCAAACTAGACTAGTAACCTTGTTAACTGTGTACTGTTTATACAAAATGAAAGTCTGAAGTTCGAGCCCAAGCTTCATAAGTTTTCGGAGTTAGAAGTGTATTCACAATTTCGTGTTAAATGTCTCAAAACAAGGAGCAGACTATCGTATCAAAGAGAAAAACGGTCACCTTATTTATAGCATTCATCATTAATAAACAGTCCATCAAACAGTGATACCACCACTGCAATATTATTTTTGAATCTTTTTTCAAATATTAAATTTCAAACGTATCTCTTATCAGCCAAATCTTCTAACGCGCATACATAAATCACAAGTCGTCACATTAGTGATAAGGATATATCGTTGGTTTAATTATTATTAGACATCGTAACTCCATTAATCCCAATCTTTTTAGGAGGCCAATAAACTATCCTCTGTAATGTTTTTAAGAAAATGTGTTTTTTTTTAATTATTATTGTATTTTGAGAATTTGTGTACTGATTTTCAATCAAATTATGCAATTTTTTTTTTCATCTAGTGTATTTTACGGCAGATGGCAATAAAATATGATTTAGAAAAAAATGCAGTTACGTACTTTGTTAATTAAGCCATCGATATGTAGAACGAAAAATATTTAAAGAGCATCAAATACTACCTACCAGCACAAAATAAAAAATATCAGTATTATGCAACTTTCAAAATATTTCACCAACTTCTAACTTACATACTAATGCGCATATCCATTTGAAAATTACACCACACCGCGACGCTTGACAAATACTAGGACATTTTACAGTCTGGCGATCACCTTTGTGCCGATGAAAGCATTCACAATGGATGCACTATTTTAAGCACACTGTAATGTGGCTATTTGTTCTGTTGTATAGTATACACAAATTACCATTATGCGAGTAGGAATTAGTCGTATGTGTAAATTAGGAGTATTTGTAACACTTGTAGCCATTAGTAAAGCACCATTTATGGAGCTTTAGTTTCTTGCCTCAATGATACAATATCGTGAGGATATTAAAAAGTTGCACCATGTAAACATATGTCAGATCACTATAATCTATAGATGATATCTCATCCGGTAACGGTATCCGAGTCTCGCCGCGAGAAACTCTCTATAACTAGGCTATAGCAGTTGTAGTAAACATGTTGAAGTCGGTAACTAGAACTTGAGGGTAAAACCTTTACTGGTGGTAGGTCTTTCATATGTGAGAGGCCATCTGGGTAGGTACCACCGCAATGTCTATTTCTCCCGTGAAACAACACTGCGTAAATGCACTGTTGTGTTTCGGATTGAAGGAAATTGTAGCCAGAGTAACTACTGGACTTATTGAGACTTAACATCTTATCAGGATGACGAGCGCAGTGGAATGTTGCTACTGTTCATGAGCGGTCCTATCGCTTACCATCAGGCGAGCGGCTTGCACGTCTCGTCATTCATAGCAATAAAAAAAAAAGAAATACTTGTTAATTTTATTCATTGTTCTGTGTTATGGAACTTTATCATTCACATAAATTCTGTGCTAACCCAATATAAGTTCAGTAAAATAAGTTTAATCTTCGGTTACATTTTGGCGAAAGGATATCAAATTCATAAAAAAATATGATTAGAATTTTGCAACAATATAATGTACGGCCTATTTTACAATTTTCGTATAAATGTTACATATCGACTAATTGATACTGTGGGGTCAATACAATATTTCTTTAAAATATCTGTATTATACCTACATATACCAGCTGTATCTCTAAAATCTACAGCTGCTACGCTGCCCTAGCGCTGATAATCCCATTATCGTATATGGAAATAGTATTTATTATTATTTATTAGTTTTTAAATTGGCAACATTCTCAGTTTTGCATTGGAATTAATTCTGTGTCCCTCTTAAACTTTAAAATATCCGATATATTTTCTAAGATCAAAAAACAATACATTAAAAGTACCTCAATACCAAGTACACAGGCAATGAGACGTCCATAAATCTTGGAATGAAAAATATCATGGCGTTAGACATTTATTTGATGTCCACGGAGCGTTGGTGACAAATGGGCTGGTGTACACAGTTCCGCACGTACACTTGTAAGGCTAGATCTACACTCTAGGAATGATTTGATACGATTTGGATGGTTTGACTTCGGATAAAAAAGGTATAAATTGCTTTGTAGTTTTTTTTTATGAAATTTCATATTATTTATTTAAATTGCTCGGAAATTTTCATGAATGCTGGTGATTTATAATTATATAAAAGTTTTAGGCTAATTAAATGGAGGTGCAACACTACCACAGAGGTTTGTCTTTAATAACCAAAGTATAATCTTTCTGTAGAAACGAATTGATTGGTTCCAAAAAAAGGCTTCCTAATTTCTCATATTTATTACCTAAGAAAAATGGCTTAATGTAAGCCAATACCATTTTATTAAAATTCACATATATGCAATGAAAATACGTGGGTGTGCTGATTGCACCTCTGCCTACCCCTTCTGGGAAAAAAGATCTCAGTTGATGTATGTGCATATGTATCTATGCCATGAGAACTTTTTCACTATAACTAACATTGTTCCATTTCATTAATTATTTAGGTATCGGAAACAAGTAGAACACGGCAAATGGTTGCTAGTATTCTGTTCGACAGAAACAACCCTTTTCACCGTCCATCGTGCGCCAATCGTAAATTTATCTCCGAAGCTATTAGTTCGATAAAATTCAACTAAAACGATAAATAAAACCGACTTTGACGGATGGCCAGTTTCCCCCGCAAAGAATATGTGGACCAAGTTATTTTTACCACTAATAAAAGTATATCTTACAAATTGAACTTTAGGACAACTGAATAGAGTTCAAAATGCAGTGAAAATTTTTGAAAAGTGAATGAATAATTTGGTGAAATAGTTGTATCTGTGTCACATGGGAACGTTTTGTCCGAAACAGAACTTATTTACCGTCGTCGAGTGAATAAAACATTAGCGAAAGAAACATACAAATCGAATTGGGAACGGATGATTCATTTTGTTTATATTCATTATATTTATAAAGGGATTTGTGTGGATATGTAACAGTGGACTTCGATTTTAAAAAGCATCTTATTCCCCGTGAAATAGACGATATGCGTGATTATCTCAGTCCAAATATTATCGCTTTAAGGATCTTCAACGTTTTGCTGCTTAAAATATTTAAAATGTGTTGAAAGTTTTTAATGACCTGGTATAAGGTTTTACTCTGAAGACACCGACTTCTAACTTTTGGAAGTCCTTTGTAGGTAATTATAATTATCTTGCCTATTAATACCTATGATTTCTCCATAAGTATTTTGAGAGTAAATGGGATTCAGTAACCTTCATATTTCCAATGTAATGAGTAAAAATAAGTGCGTAACCAATGATTATTAATAACCAATAATTCTTGATTTAAATTCTAGTATACGTAAAATATATATTACATTGTACATAAATTAAACATACATATAGCACATACATAATACAGCTATTTTGGACTTTTATTTCCGCCACATTGACCTTCAGCCAATATACTATCACTAAAAAACTATCCCATCATAGTATAGTAGGATAATATTTATAATAGTAGAACTTTACAGTAAACAGTAAACTTGTAAATATATCCCACAAAAATCCCCAGCCTAACGATTTTTTTAATTACAGCACAATACGTGACGCGTAAAATTAATCCCGTACAAACATTTGTCTCTGACCGAAGGAATTCTATTACTGTTTTATTTTCGGTTTGCCGTGACATCAGCCTTCGGCTAAGAACGCTGTTTATTTAGGGTCGAGTGGGAGTTTTATACTGACCAATTGTGTGTGATTTATTTGTAATTGTGTTTTGTAGCGTCTAAAAAAAGTTATTGTCTTATTGGTCGAGAAATAACACCTTTGGGCTACTAAAATGAGGTCGTTTAAAATTTTGAAGATCACGAGATTAAGTTTTTAAATCACTTCTATTTTAATTTTTTATTCTTGTTTTATCAACTTTTTTTTATATTTTTGTGATCTACTAGATGTTCACGTAATTCATTAAATTCATAAACACAGCTTACCGTTTACTTTTAACAGAAGAATCAATAAGAACAATACACCTAATTTAACAGTAAAATACACTTGCAAAATTGCCATAATAGTTTCAAAATAATCCAAAATAACATTTCAAATAAAAATCATACAAATATATTTCCAATCTCGTGGACTGAACTTCGCAACTTATACCCTCATAATATCACCCTGCTAAAACTAAAATACGGTTATAAGAATATCCAAATGCGTTCGCAAACTTCGGAATAAACAGGAATGTAAAGCAAACGTGTCATAAACAATATTAAATTCTGGAAGTTGTGAAAACTACTCGCTGGTATATTAGTGTCGTAAGTTCCATTCGACGTACGGAACCCGACTTGTGCATTTCGTTAAAGAAGGGACGTGGAGTTAGGAATATTTTAGAGTAAGTAATAACATACATACATTAACTCACGCCTTGTTCCCAGAAGGGGTCGGCAGTGATGCCAGCACACCCACATTTCGCCTTGTATGTTCCGTCCCACAATGTGATAGTAAGTAATAATGTTAGTAAAATTCTAATAACTAATAAAATAAAAGGAATTGACTGTATTTTCAGGTAGATATTATTTTTAAATAATAAATAAAGAACACCCAACAGTCACATACATAGTTCTGACACCACACTCAGATCGAGTCTTGTGCCGTGGGTATCAGGAAAATCGAGAGACTTTTCGGTCCCACAAACACCCAGAGCCGAAATAAATATTGGCGATCGCACAAACATTTCTCTCGGTGCGGGGATCGAACCCGCGGCTTCTCGTTTCATAGGCGACGTCTAACCAACTGCGCCACGTTGGCTGTCAAAATCCAAATGTCAAAAATAATATTCCAAGAATAAATCTTACTGAATGCAGAATATAAGGGTATTATTCTCCATCGTCAATATTGTCAGTATAAATAACTATGATCTTGATGATGATTACAATTCACAATGGTAATTTAATTTATGTTATTTTATACGTCATTGCTTTAATTTATTGTAAAGTAAAAAAAAACAAAGTCATTGTCACCTTGTGAAGTTGTTCAGTTAAGATTAAGAAACCTTTACATTACACCTACTGATTTCATATTGGAAAGTCAATAATACATCTATCAAGTTCCTTTTTTTTAAGTGTAGATGGGCTACTGCGATGCTACAAAAATAATATTGTGAAACGTAGCATTATTCGCTACGTCGTAGCAATTTCGTAGCATGTTTCGTAGGCGTCGCGGCGATATTTATTTTGCGTGATATCAAGCGATTATTAAATAAGATCCTATATTTCAATAAATTGAATATAAAAGTTCAATTCTATAGTATTACAACTCCATGTAACTTCTAAAGTTAGTACAAACCAGACCGGCGTATCCGATGAACTCCAGTGTATTTCTCTATGCAAAATAAATGATTTATGGATGTCTGTGTCGATATGCGGAGTCGTCGACAGGTATGCATTACGTGTCATATTAATACTGTATTTTAGGTTTAAGAATATTCGGTATTGGTATTTCAGATGGATTTTATGTCTGCATGTTTTTGTATTATAGTGCAATTTTAAAGGCTCATAATATTAATTAAGAATTATTTTGAATTGATTGGACTTAATGCATTGTTATTATAATCTAAAATACCTGTTTTTCAGTTGTTGATCTCTATGATATCGAACCGTAGTGTAAAGCAGAAATCCATACTAATTTTATGAGGGCGTGGTTTCATAAAATTTACTATTATAAATAATAATAATAACACCCAACAGTCACATACATAGTCCTGACCCCACATTAAGATCGAATCTTGTGTCGTGGGTATCAGGAACTACGAGAGACTTTTCGGTCTCACAAACACCCAGACCCGAGAGAAATATTTGTGGGCCGCACTAACATTTCTCTCGGTGCGGGGATCGAACCCGCGGCCTCTCGTTTCACAGGCGGTGTCTTACCGCCTGCGCCACGGAGGCTGTCAAATCAAACTATAATTAGTAAATAAATAAATTAAATTATTTTAATGTTTGTGAGAACGAAGTCTCTCGTAGTTTTTGATATCCACGACACAAGACTTGATCGTAATATGTGTTCAGGATTATGTATGTATATGACTGTTGGGTGTACTGTATCAGCCCATATACGTCCCACTGCAGGGCACGGGCCTACTCTTCAATCGCTGGCCTAGTGCGGGTTGGCGGTTCGACTGTTGGTTGTATTTATTGATATGTTGAATTTTATTTATTTTAATTTTTGTTTTAGTGTTTCTCCATTACTAGTTTTCTTGAGACTTTGTATACTAACAAAAATTATTTCAGGATGGGTGCCCAAGCACACGGTAATGCCTACTTTAGGACTCTCATATTAGATATGTAAATAATTATGAAAGCATACACTGGATTTTCTTGGAGATTTTCATATATGATTACTATTCTTATTGTTAAATACACATAACTCCGAAATTGCTTGAATAAAAGAAAATTCTAAGACACTTTACTGGTGGTATATCTGTTACTGTAAAAGCTCGAACTACGGTTAATCTTAAGATTTAAGTGTAAGTCTTAGGATTTACCGACATGAGTTGGTAAATGTAAGTATTTCTGAAAATACGACAATTTTTTCGAGCTTTTACCATTCGAATTCAGTATATGCTAGGTTTTACCATTGTCAGCTGGTAGATGTTGGTTTTAGGAATAAAACAATGAGTAATTCTTAATTATTTACTTTAATGAACTATTAGACAAAACAGGTACACAGTATTATATGATAGTAATTAGTACAAACTAATACCAACTTATTTAAATTATTTTGAAAAAAACACATAACGTATATATCTGAATATCTCAATCTCTATCATATCTATCTAGTTAGATAACTAAATCAGTACTTCTCTATTTGGAATTTAACAACGAAATACAAACATAATGCTTGCATAAGCTAGTCTAACTTAATAATTATTTTGGGTAAAATTTAGTATAGGGTAGCACGATGTGGTGGGGTGCGGGGTGTGGAGAGGGGGGAGAGGGAGTGTCCCATCTCACTCGGTACCACTCCCATGAAAAGGTAATGCACCATTCCTGAGATGTATCAATTTAAGTAACCTAACCTACAAAAACACTTGTTGTCAATACAAATTTGCTTCTGCAACGTCTCCGGCGCTGCGGGAAGTGCAGCCCCTTCGCCCTTGCGTAACAAAGGATAGGCACCCACGCTCACCTCTGCAGCTTCGGCTTGCTGGTCGCCTCCGGCAACCAGCCTCAGCCGCTCCGGCTCGCACGGGTGCCTATCCATTGTTACAGCGGGCGGGGGCTGCTCTACCTCCGCGCCTCCGGCTTTTTATATATACTCTAGGGTTGGTAGCCAAAAGACTACGTGAAGTCGGGGTGCCCTAAGTCGGTTTTGGAGCACATTCGACCCAACTGATTCATAAAATGAGTGCACTAACTTCCTTCTAAACATAATTTCTAAGGCGTTATAAAACATATTATAACACAACAAAACACAAATCAATATTGGTATAACGCAGATACGAAATCCGCCAAAAAACCATCAACAAAACATTCTTATTTTTTTGTTGACATTGACACCTGAATCGACTTATTTTACATTTTTTGAATCCTTGTCCTCCAATTAACGACAATTTTCCGAAAACTTCTCGAAGACTCACTCCTTTATCCGTAACAACTTCTTCTATCTTTATAAAATCTTCAGAGCATGCGGCGAACTGATTCTTGATGTTAAGCTGTTTTAGTATCCCCATTTTGGTACCTAGTTGATAAAACTCATTGTTCTTTACATCTATCACAACTGCAATAATGCTTTTTGGGTCAGTTTTAGCTCTGTCAATATCACAACATAACATTTACCGTGCCATTAATGTAAATCCTAAGATTTACCAACGGAATGGTGGTAAGAGTTCGAATCGCAAACCTTTTTGGACATTTACCATTAGGAATTGGTAGATCTTAGATTTTACTGGAATATCTTAGGATTTACTGCAGTTCGAGCTTTTACAGTAACATATCTATTTATATAAAAGAGGAACTTGACTGACTGATGTATCAACGCACAGACGAAACTACTGGAGCTAGGAACGTGAAATTTTGCACAGAGGTTTCTATTATGACGTAAGGTAGCACTAAGAAGTGATTTTTGAAAATTCAACCCCTAAGGGGGTGAAAATGGTTAAAAACTCTTGTATGGAAAATCTAAACCGTTAAAGCTAGAATTCTTAAACTTTGCAAGTTAGTCAGCCTATCAACAACAAATATAACTACATACTTAATTATTCTAAAATTAACCCTAAATAGGTATAAATAAGGGTTGCATTTTTGTAAAACCGAACTATCGGATGAACGCACAGCCGGAACTACCGGAGTTAAAAAGGTGAAATTTTGCACAAGGGTTCCTGTTACGATGTAGAGTAGCACTAAGAAAGATTTTTAGGAAATTCAACACCTAAGTGAAAAGGGTTAAAAACTGTTGTATGAAAAATTGTAACCGTTGAAATTGCAAATATTAAACTTGATACTTAGGTTACTCATCTAGGAACAAGAGTAACTGCATATTTTTTTCCTATAATTAACCCTAAATGAGTTAAAATAGGGGTTGAAGTGCTGTATGCAAAATCAAAACACTGAAGTTATTGATATCAAAATTCGTATTTCATGAGTTATTTTAAACGAAAAATAATGGCGTGAACTACTTTTAGAAAAATAGCACTAAGGGGGTGAAATAAGGGATGACATTTTCATATAATGTATTGCTTTTACGTCCGTATTATGATAAAATAAACACGCAGACGAAGTCGCGGGAAAAAGCTAGTCTCTCATATGTCTGAGGCTGCCTGGGTAGGTACCACTGCAATGTCTGTTTCTCATAACAAATAGCAGTGTAAATGCACTGTCATGTTTCCGATTGAAAGACATTGGACCCAGAGTAAGTACTGGACACATTAAGACTTAACATCTCATATCTCCGGATGGAGAACGCAGTGGAATACCAAGCAGTGTTACTGTCAATAAGCGGTAGTATCGCTTACCATCAATCGAACGGCATGCTCTCCTCGCCATACATAGCAATAAAAAAAATATCAAAATATAATTTAATCTTTCCACAGCACACATTAATCCGAATAAACATATTTACTATTAAAGTACATAGGCCACCTCACGAAATCAAAATTTTAACACCGAAACTATTAAATTTATTCACGTGTAGTAAATTTGTACATAAACGGCGACAAACGTGACGCACAGTCAAACAGTTATAGCATCGTATAACCGGCGTCCCTAACTACACCGCGTAACTGCCACTAACCGTTTACGGTTAAAATTTAACCGCGACACGTGAATGTTTTTTGATGTCTCTCTATAACGTTATTACGTGAACCTTAAAGCTATCTTTATATTTCGCTTTGATGTTTTTATTGGCTTAACATTATGAATAGACATGACGTCATTTGTTCTGAAATCTTCTTGTTATACAGGGTATATCAACACTATTACCGGAAACAAAGCTGGGTAGTAGATACAATGCACTTAAAAATTTCGCGTATTTTTGGCTTCTTTTAATTTCGTCTTGTTTGGATGGTAAACCCATTTTTGCTAAATAATGACTATACCCTTGCGTACTATAGCGTATTTAAACATAAAAGGGTATATACAATTATTTTTAAAAAACTATTATAACCACCCAAACAGGACCTTAGGAAATGAAATTTTAGTTGCATCGTGTCTGAAGTCACTAACACCAACATCGGTTTTCGATAGTAGTCTTAATATATCCATATTTGATTGCTTTGATATGTTTATTAGTTTGTTATCACTATATTTAGACATTATATTATTTTATATTAATTGTTCGACTGCCTCGGTGGCGTGGTTGTACTACGGTACGGTTATAAAGCTGAGGTCTCGGGTTCGAATCCCGGGTTGGGCAAAGTGATATTGGATTTTTCTATTCAGTATCAGCCCAGAGTCAGGAATTTATGCCCGATATGGCGATAGGCTCGCCACCTATCACATTGTGGGACGGAACATACAAGGCGAAATGTGGGTGCAGTGGCACCTCTGCCTACCCCTTCTGGAAACAAGCATGTCTTTATGTATCTATGTATTGCTTACGATTGACGAAAATCCGCCACATTGACTGCACCAATACAAAAATATGTATTTGGGTATACTTTTCTATCATAAAGCTTAGTCTCTGACCATAAACCCAATTAAAGTCCATTACAAAAGCATTTTTTATATTATTAAGTTCGAAATGAACAAACTTTTTACGACACATTTTAATAAGATTCCAGAAGCGTTTTATAAGCTGTTCAGATAACACAAAAGGCAAAAGTTTGGAAGCTCCATAAACGGTTTGGGATCGCTTGAATTTTCCGGGCCTTTAGGGCGTATGCACACTGACTGACAAATGCATGAGGTACCTTAGAAGCTAGTTTAAAAAATATTTGTAATCGCGCTTATTAAACGCCCCATTGAGGACAATTTCACTCATGGTAGGTAGATACTCTCTCAGATGAGAGAAGTCGCCTAGGTATAGGTACCACTGCAATATTTATTTCTCTCACCAAACAGCAATGTAAATACACAAAAGAAATGAGACATATTACACGATTTTATTTCGATTTCAGACCGTTTATAAACCGTAAATAGTTTTTAAAATTGTATATATAAGTTCGTTAGTATAACATGACGCAACAGGTATGTATCGTCCTTAATATTCTGAGATATATGTTTATATTTTAACTAACATGTTAACATTCATTTACAGTCTTCCTGGCGCAGTTGGTTAGACACTGGCTGTGAACGGAGAGGCGATGGATTTGACCCTCGAATCAAGACAAATGATTGTGAGGCCCACAAGTATTTGTCTCGGGGTTTGGTATTTGTGAGACCTAAGTTTCTGATACCCACAACACAAGGCTTTATTTATATTAATATGGGGTCAGGAATTTGTATGTGGCTGTGGGGTGTACTTATTATTATTTATTCATACATAATATATTTAGCTTTGAATCGATTCCAATTGTACAAAAATTAAAATTCGTTCAAAAATAAATTTGAGTGTGCTACGCCCTTACAAAACTCAAAGCATGTTTATCGTTTAATTTCATCACCGAATCTCTTTGGCTAATCTCTATTTACCAACTCAATAACCGTGTGGAATATGTATTTCTGATGTCAGTTTACCAAACAATCCAGCATATTTTGATCTAAGAATTAGCTCATATCTATTGACACCACATAGGAGCAGGGGTCTAAGTAAATTGGATGCTTCGGGGCTAAATCCCTTTGACGAAATGTCCGCGTTTGATGCGAGCATTCACGATGTGTTTGTAATTTCGGTATGTATAGAATGTGTGTTATGCACATATTTGTGGATCTTTTGATAAGGTATTCAACCTAGTAACATTATGAGCAATATAACTTTATTAAGGGAATAAAGGTAGGTAGTGTATGAGAACGCACATACTCAATTGAAGTAGCAGAACTGTCTATCAATCTATTTACCTTTTCTTTTTAATTTATATTAATTATCACCACAGTCAGAAATTTGTGCCACATATCATATTAGATGCGACCCCTATCACACTGTGAGACGGAAAATGCAAGGAGAAACGTGGGTGGCCTAGTTGCACATCTGCCTACTCCCTCTGGGAGAAAAGCGTGAGATTATGTATATAGTATATATGTAAAACATTTACTTTTCATTATATGTTGCTGGTTCAACAAATAAATGACAAGTAAGCAAATAAATCAATCGTACTTTCCATTGTAGAGAAGACCCGCGCGGCGTGCCCTATAATAGTGAGACGTATATGGGCTGTCCAAGAAAAAGCAAGTAAATTCTGAATTTCCGATTTATAATCTACAAGCACTTTAAGCAATTACCACTGGGTAATTTAAAATTATGAAAACACAAATTACATCTGGATAGTTACCAATACAATTCCCGAATCATCGATTCATCGCCCAACAAACACGATCATTTTTCTCCAATAGGTTTTTTCTTATGTTTTATTCAGACGAGAACAAATGAGTTGAAGAAATAAAACGGTATTGCTCCCTACCGGCCATTATTTCTAACATACATTTTCATCTAAAACCCACCTTATATCCAAGTAATAGAATTGGTTTTCGTGTGTTTAACAGTAAGGTTAAGTTGGTAAAGGCGGCGTGCAAGGGTAACTGGTCACACGCACGATCAATCAAAGTCGATATTATTTATTGAGTCAGAATATACATTTATGACTATTATTATGACATTGGGACATCCGTAACGATTGCCATTTTTTATTTTTCTCAGAAAATATACAGAGGTTTTATTGTCTTTGGTCAATTCCGACTGAGGAGTTTTATTGAGTGAGTGATAATATTCTATAGCAAGTGTATCACATCGGTGTTCTTTTAATGGTATACTGCATCAAGTCAGTGAATTTCGAATAATTAATTTAAAATTATTTTTAGGTATTTGTTATCATTGCTAGTATAAACATATTTTATTCTTTATTTTTCTTTTGTTATTTCTTTTTTATGTCGTGCTTATTGATAAATGTATTTTCGTTTTCCAGCTCATTGTGTGTTAAACTTTATAACTGTTAGCTCGTAACAAAGACTAAAATTGGTTTTTACGTTCCCTTTTTTCTAATAAAGTAAAGTATAACTGTATTATCGCTCCACCAACATATTTAAAATATAACATACAAAATCACTATTAGATAATAATTTATAAGGATCTCATAACATACGTAATGTTAATTATAATTTATAAATTACAAAGCCAGTGTATCTCAAGCTGTAATCAAGTGATGCACAAACACGGCTCACTCGGTGTAGCCCGCGGCAACAATCCACTAAGTGCTGCTGTTTGTACATTAACTTTGCCATAAACATCGCCTGTCTGGTGGAGCTAATGAAAATATTTGGAGGATGAAACTTTAATTTTGATTAGGATTTTGGCTATTAGATCACGTTCTAGGAACTGTTTTGCAAGAATTGGTAGGGTAGGTAGTAATGCGATGTTGTATGCAGTCTATGCAGACTTTAGAAAAGGTGATTTTTATTGGAGGATTAAATATCCCAAGAAACTGATCTTAAATTTTAATAAAAGTAAATTAAATTATAGTAAAAGTTTTAGGTAGTTATAGCAAATTTTACACAGGGTTACAGAATACCATATTATTTCTTATACATTTTCATGACTTTCGGCGATTCTGGAAATACATTATCAACTCTTCAAAATTTAAAAATCCAATCCAAAAACAGAGATGGTTAGTTCTATCTCCGTTCAAAGAGATTTCCATAATAGGATAGGATTTTAACGAACCAACAGCGATAACTATTGGGAGAATCGCCAAACGTTCGATTCAAAGGTACATTTCCAGCAGGTGATGGCCAATATTCACGCCAAACTCCACACTTAACACTCACGGAAAGATTAAAAGTAACTTAGAAGATTCTTATGAGTAGAAGTTAGAATTTTATGGCTTGAGATTTTCGATATTAAGTTAAGTTTACATATCGTACCTCGGTATTAAAAGAAGGGATAGAAAATATTTTACATTTTCAAACATTATTTTTACTGAAATTATAATATTAGCTTTCAAGTTATTACTGGTGGTAGGTCTCTCATACGTGAGAGGCCGCCTCGGTAGGTACCACCGCAATGTCTATTTCTCCCGCCAATCAGCATTGTAAATGCATTGTTGTGTTTCGGATTGAAGGACATGGTAGCCAGAATTACTACTGGACTTATTGAGACTTAACATCTTATGTTTCACGATGGTTAGCGCACTGGAATGCCAGGCATTGCTTTGAAATTCATGGTGTTGCTTGGTTTTTCCAGTGTTAATGAGCGGTCGTACCGCTTACGTTATTAATTACAACCAAACAACATCTTGAATTACAAAGCAATGCTTGGCATTCCACTGCGCTCGCCATGCTGAGACATAAGATATAAAATCTCAATATGTCCAGTAGTTACTTTGACTACAATTTCCTTCAAAATGAAACCCAAAAGTACGTTTAAGAGAAATGGACATATTTCCTAAATATATCAGAAGCGTATCACTAAGTGCGTGGAGGCCTGTTGGTAAACGGAATAGACGCGGCTGCCAACATGTTCACGGTGGTCGCGGGTTCAAATCCCAGGGCACACCTCTGACTTTTCGGAGTCATGTGTGTATTGACAGTCAATCACCATGCACTAAAACAGTGAAGGAAAACATCGTGAGGAAACCCGCATACCATAGCGATTTATAAGGATTTCTATGGTATGTAAGTCCGCCAACCTGCACTAGGCCAGCGTGGTGGACTATATGGCCTAACCACTCTCAATTGTACTTTCGATTGTAGAGTAGGCCAGTGCCCTGCAGTGAGACGTATATGGGCTGATATAAGTATCACTAATACTCTGGCTTTATAATGCATATCGTTTTAGTGTCTATAAAGACCAGTAATTTGAAACAACCAAGTCTGCTAATTTCGACATGGTTCATATCCCTAATAATTTCGCCGAGCCCTTCTTATGATCAGTCGTATTACGTTTTATTGCAACCTCAGTCATTACGACATCTAATAATATTATTATGTATGTCTGGTTTATTAGTCATTGGGTATTAAGGTTTGTGATACAAGGATTTAAACTTGAATTTCCTTTACCTTAATTCAAATTCTATGTCATATCATCCGATGTTCAGCGACAGCGAAACGTTTTATATATTGTAGTAAGCACAAAAGAAAAGAGATGCATAACAAACGTAGTGACGTCAGTAGTCCTAATATGCATTATAGTGTGCGCTTGTAAAAGATAAGGCAAGATGACCCAATTACGCTCCATCGACTTCTTATAAAATATCAATATTATGCTTTGCCTCACTTTTATGCTACTTTATCACTGTTTTGATATTAATGTTTTATTTAAACGGTATTTTTGTTTGTACGAAAAATAATGAAAAACAGCGTCAAATACCATATTTTATGAAATTTCTTACGTAACTTAGTGACATTACTCAATATTATTTTATTATATTACATGTACAATAAATCTGTATGAATATTATCCCAGGTTATTAGTCAAAGCCTGCCTATTATGTTATGGGATCTGTTACATTTTATGAGTACGGTTTATAGGATGGATTTGATACTGGTTATAAACTTAAGCAGCTTAAGGTTTAGTGCGTAACTTGTAAGTTCGAAATTACAATGCACTGATGGAAAATCGAATTCTTCGTATTATTAAAACAAAAATATTTTAAAATTAGGCTTTTGTGCGAAGATATTGTTTTATTAATTAATCCCAACGCTCGGTACTTGACCTTCTATTAATAAAAGGTATAATTATATTTTGAATTCATACTTCTAAAAATATGGTCTATAACAATTCCTCTCTTTACCTAGGTTATTGACTAACAAAAGTACAATTATAAAACAAATATTAACACTTATTTAAATCGTTTCCCCTGAATACGTAATTAAGAAAACAATTCAAAAAATTCTCTCTAATAATATTTTTTTGCAAAATGAGGGAAAATTATATTACCAGGCCTCATTCGCCGCAGGATAAGCAATTTTTAACCCCCAACAGGAGCGTGACAAAACCACCCCGGGGAGTGTAAATTTCTTTTAAACACTCCTCATTATTCGCAATAGCTACTATAACAGTTTTAACCCTTCGCACCAGATGGGGTCTTTTGTACCGCTGAGCGAACTTTACTTCCAGTGCAAGCGATGATAGCGCTACAGGGAGTGATAACGTGAGGTATTTTATATTTAGATACATTTTTTTTCTGGGGAAAACGTCCTAAGTTTGTTAAGGCTGATTTTAGAGTCACGCTGACCGCGCGCTGACCGTCAGCGCTGACAGTTGAAATGTATGAGTTTCTAAGGAGCGTTTTAGAACAACGCGTAGTTGTCAGCGTGTCAAGTGCGTGGTGGCCTGTTGGAAAGTGCGTGGTGGCCTGTTGGTAAACGGACTAGACGCGGCTGCCAACATGATCACGGTGGTCGCGGGTTCGAATCCCAGGGCACACCTCTGACTTTTCGGAGTCATGTGTGTATTGATAGTCAATCACCACGCACTAAAACGGTGAAGGAAAATATCGTGAGGAAACCTGCATACCATAGCGATTTATAAAAATTTCTATGGTATGTAAGTCCGCCAACCCGCACTAGGCCAGCGTGGTGGACTATATGGCCTAACCACTCTCAATCGCACTGTCGATTGTGGAGGAGGCCCGTGCCCTGCAGTTGGACGTATATGGGCTGATACTGTAGTTGTCAGCGCTGACCCCGACCGTAAACTTCGCGCTGAGCTGTCAGCGCTGACGGTCAGCGCGCGGACTACAGTATAGATAAAATTGAAATTGTTTGAATAAATAATGTATTTAAATTATTCTTTATTATGAATGAATAATAAAATAAAATCTAATAATTTGTTTAGATAGTCTCTAATGAGTCAAAGTGCCAGTATTTTCGCAATGTGGTAAAGCCTAAATAAGCTGTAACTGATCCTTACGATTTTAATATTTTTTATTTGATGATTTCATAATTTCCCGTAGCCAAGGATGAGACTATTTACAACTAAGAGTTTAATTATTATTCAACAGGCTCAGGCAAGTAATCATCATCATCATCATATCAGCCACAGGAAGTCCACTGCTGAACATAGGCCTCCCCCAATGATCTCCACAATGACCTGTTGGAAGCGTAAAGTAAGTAAAGTAAAGTAATGTTGTACTAAAAAAATGTATTTTTTCTAAAACTGAATTTCAAAGTCGTTTGAAAGGAAATATAAATCTATAAAAGCTATAATAGGTTTTAAAACTATTTATGTGCTCGTCTATGGTCGTTAGTATTTCACATTTACATTTCTTATTGAATAGCATCGCTTGCACTACACACAATATTTAACACAACTGCGTGAAGCCGTCAACTGAGTATCAACAAAGCCGCGTTTTATAGTATTAGGTTTTGACAGATATTGCTGAATATCGCATAAAGTGCAGACCCTGCGTTTACAGCCAGATTACAGGATTACATTGTTAATTCAATCTTATATTTTACTGTTTGTGAGTCGTAAATGCTGTTTAGTTTGTGTTCTTGGGTGCAAGGATGATGCTGGAAGCTGATGGAGTGAATTAGAGATATTATAAATGGTGTTATTTTGGAATGGATTCGACATATCTAGGATACAGATAATGAATGAGGGAACTAGGTGGGCTAAATCAACGTAAAGCAAGAGGCTGCGGGTTCGATGCCTACATCGAAACCAATGTTTGTGAGGCCCTCTAGTATTTGTCTAGATTCTGGAAATTTTTGATACTAAAGACAGAAGACTTAATTCATCTTAATGTGGGGTCAAGACTATATATTTGAGTGTTAGGTGTATCTAGGTATTATTAACTGATCAAATGATATAAAAATATAGAAACGTTCCAATAATATTTAACTAAGAAAACAAACATAATATACATACATACATATTGTTGTCAACTAACATAACAAAAACTTGAACCAAGAAAACGTCCGAGGTAATTTCGTTGGAGCGCATCCATTTTCCACTGAATCTATTGTGTTGAGTAGCAAAAACAGCGGGTGGTCAACTAATTCGATTCTCCACATAGGAATTACCAACCCTTACTTTATCCATCCGATTAAATCTAAACTCTAACCTCACAACATTAAAGTTTAATTTTCGTAATACAATCCTTGCAACAAGAAAACAATCAACTCCAAGCGATTATAGCTTCTATATTTATAGCTATTGATGTGATATTGTCGTAAAGTGTAAATATATTGAAAATGCAAAGAATCTGTGAACTAATCAACTGGTCACGTGGCCAATGCTGTGAGGGCATGAGTCATTCTATTTGATATACTCTTAATAAAATAGTTTGTGAATGTATTTTCAACTAAACAGTTTGTAATTGTTTTGTATTTATATCTAAGATTCATTGTTTGTTTTAATTGGTTTTTGTATACAGTGTGACCAAAAATTCCTGTCTGACCCAATATGCGCACTTGAAATGAAATGAAATTGGTTTTTGGTCACGCAGGTAATTAAATGGCTCTTATGAAACGTCAATACATAGTTGAGTATCTTATCTGTAGTATTAAACATCGTTTTGTATTTCTCGATGACTCCCATACAAGATCCCTAAGGTCGTCAGAGAGACTGGAGTTGAGAATGCCTGTGCACTCCACAACTTTTATGGATGGGTCGTTCACCGTCAGAGCAGTCCGATTGTGGAACGCCCTACCGGTTGTGGTAAGACGGGCACAATCACTGCCGTCGTTCAAAAAAATGGTTAAGGATCACTACCTTTCTCTTACATTTACAAATTGACGTGGATAACTTTCCTATGTGTATATATGTACTGATGCTCTTATATATTATATATATATATATATTTATGTATGTATATTTGTTATATAGATGTATTGATGTATGTATATTTTTATTATTAATTAGTAATTATTTGTATTTCTTATATTTTTCCTTCTTAACTCCTATTCTTTACACTTTAAGACTGCCCTCTATTTATCCGTTTATAAAATCCATCCCATGGTTGTCTGGAAGACATTGCCTTTGAGCAATAAGACCGCTAATTGTACTTTTATGATTGTGATTTTCGTTTTATTTGTATTTTTTTTTTGTGTGCAATAAAGTGTATAAATAAATAAATAAATAAACAAATACGAAAATAAATATATGATAAAGGAAATATTATTATTATGAGTTAGAATACATATTTTAATATCAATATTACCCTAAAATCTGGCAAAGTTTTAAATTCTGATAACAACAACACAATATGAAATTTCTGAAACCACGCGTCGCGCACCTTTCTTATTATGAACGCAGTTGTTAACAGTGTAATGTGCGGTTCCCTATTATTAAATTGATTTTATTAAGGATATTTTTTATTATTTGAAACGATTCTTTAGAATATAACAGGTTAATGATGCCAGATAAGACTTTTATCGATCGGACAGAGCTTTCTTGCTGCCCTGTATTGTATTAAGTATTGGATGCGTAATGGTATGAAAAAACATCGAACTATTCCATTTTATTTGTGTGTTATTTTACGTGAGTCACAGCGCTGTGAAGAACGCGATATAAGGATCAAAGGACGTGGATTCAAGGCCGAGGAATAAGACTGACTTTTCAAAGTTACACGTGTACCAAAGCTATTTCAGGTCAACTGGTAGTTTTCCATAAGAGGTTATTAGGTGTGAGAAATTACCAATTATTATAAGAGCTTCAAGACGTCTGACAAGAGATATGTATAATAAACTGTTTTGTTTTAATTATATATAGAATATTTCGAATATAAACTTTTATTGTCTTTGTTGTGACCACCCTTATGTTTCAAAGTTCTTTTCAATCCAGTCCGTCAAATGGTTTTCTAGTAACACGGTCAATTGTCACTTTTATTCAATAGTGTTGTTAATTTTTTATCTTATTATTGCAAATGGTGTTCAATAAAAAAATATATAAATAATGAAATAAAATATAGCAACGATTATGAATTTATTTATTACATACAACTGAGATCTAAAATTAAGCAGAATATTCAAACACTCCATGGGTGGAAACATGACATTGTGTCAACAATACCCTCTCCCTTCCCCCTCGTACCAAATTGCGATTCATTTCCGTTAAATAAACATATATGTGAACGCACAAACAGAATTGCAAATAAACCTGTTAATCTAATAAGAGGAGCGAGTCGCCATGGTTCATTTGAGGAAAAAACGTCGCGTTTTTTATTCGCAGGGACATGACGTTGACAAATATAAGAACATTTCCGGATCTGCGAGTTCGGTGCGGATAATTTGTATTCGACATTTTGAATTTGGAATGTTTGAATATCGAAGTGTTTCGGTGTGTGAATTATGTATGGGATAATTTGTTTGTTATTTCTCGAGATTTGTTAGCACTGTTGATTTATTTTGCTAGTAAATGCATAGTTACATATGCAAATGCATAGTAGTTACAGTTGAACTCAGGGACTTTTAATAACAACTAATTTGTTTGTCAGAAAACATTTTGTTCGTGAAGTTTCTTAGTGCGGCCGTTAAGGATATATAATAATAATTTCTGTATTTTAAATAAGCATCAAGTATACAAACACTAACGTGTGAGACATTTTTTAAATAATAAACTGCAAAAATAAATTGAGGTAAAATAATAATTTTATAAAATGTATATTTAATGTCTGGTTTTTCGGTAGGTAAATGGTTTCATCTCTGTCATTTCGGTTTCCATTCTTATCTGCACAATAACATACTTAAAAAAATCCAATCTAGTGACGCAGCATAACTCTCAAGACCTGAATTTAAATGAATTTAAGACCCCTTTTTAATCCTCTGCAGCATTTAAAGGGTTAAATGACATGTCACTCAAATAAATTCCGCAACGCCGGACTATCGTTGTTAATTTGATTAGTAATAATTCGGTTACTTTCATTGTAATAGGTAACCCTTCACAGATGTTACTCGATTTGAACGGTTTAATTAAATTTGTGGGCTATTAAAACCAAGTAGGTCGTTTCGACCAAAATAATAAGTGTTGAATAATTTGGTTAACTGTAATTATTCTCTTAACTACAAAGTATTTGACTTTTACATGGCTTTTAAGTACAATAATACGTATAAACAAACTTAAATTGATTATTCGCGCTTATTATTGTATATCTCAAGTGCAGTCTTTGAGATCTTTAGTTTAATTCCTTGGTCAAAGTAGATATGAGAAATAAAATTCAAAGCATTTGAAATATTGACGTCCGGCAGGCGATTAATTGTAAAATAATAATAATGAGTTAATAAGCAGCCCTGCGTTCATGAACGCCGGCCGGGTTTTGGTAACTATAGACACAATGCAACTAAAAAATTTGCAAAAAGGATGATATTTTTAAAGTAATAGTAAACCCCCTTTTATTTTTAAAGACGCCATATACGCTAGGGTCTAACATACAATTTTAGTAAAAACTATGGATTTACCACCCAAACACGACGATATTCAAATACTGTTGCTTTTTTTTAGGAATTTTTAGTTGCATTGTGTTTGTATTCACTAAAACTACCATCCGGCTACGTTTTAGGTCATAATCATGGTATAAACTGTATAACAACGCTCTAGCTTTAGTACTGAAATAGCATTTATTATCCATTGATAATATAATCTGATTCTAAAAGTCTGTATATAGACTTTTTTTTTTAATTCAGCTATTTTCTTAACCCTAAACCAACGCCGTTAAAATACCTCATAAATACAGTAAAATCCTAAATCCCTAAGAAGTAAAAACCTAAGCTGTACAGCCACAAAGACATTGGATTCAATATCAACATCGTTCCACATTGTCGTCGACGTCTCACGTCTAATCCTACCGCACATTAACGGTCCGTCTGTACGCGACAGCTCTATTCCATACGTTTGCCAAACATTGTATGCAGTGTAGACGCGCGATTTGAAAAACGTCGAAGATCCTTATCTATTTATTTTCCAACCAATGCCACTTACAGAATTTATCGCAATCCTGTAGTATCGACATCCTTTAATAACTTACTTAAGAATAGGTCATTATTAATTTCACTATCATGTTAGCTCTTATGTGACCCACTAGAGGGCATAAGCCTCCTCTATATTCGAGAGCACGATTGAGAGTCAGGGCATATACTCCACAACGTTGGCCCAGCTCGGGTTGGCTTCAGTAAATAAGCACGTTTGTCTCGGGTCTGGGTGTTTGTGAGACCGAAAAGTCTCTCGTACTTTTTGTGTCGTACCCACGACACAAAACTTAATTGATCTTAATGTGGGGTCAGGACTATGTATGTGACTGTTAGGTGTATTTATTTATTTTATTTATGTATTCCATGTTCGCTCATATTACCTACATAATCGTTTAGGCATTTCTGATCTTAATATAGTGAAAAGAAAAGTGAATATTACTCTAAAAGCACAACTCACACCATTACAATTATGCGATTATAATTATTTTATAGATCTACTGAAGTGATTGTCAATTTTATGATGACTACTTTCGCTTTAGCAAGTATTTTTTTTTATCTACCACGACAAGAAACAACACGACAAAAAGTCGCAAGTGTGTCTCACAACTTATTGTATTAAGTTGCGTCTAAGACCAGCGTCTTGTTACAGTTAATATTAAATTAAACTAGGAGCCAAAGTCATTAAGACCCGTCGAATGCATTTGCCGGGTTAACGTCGGGCAATTCCGAATGTGGTCATTGTATGAACGACTTGAATGTTAACTTTAATTATTATAATAAACGAATAATTATTATGTGTAGCTTTAATTAATAAGAGACTACATTGTCCCAAAAAGGTTGACTTTCGATTGTCGTAATTATGTAAGCTAAAAGTTATATGATATGTATAGAAATGATATTAGGTAGATTCCACGTGTTTGATAAAAATAGATGGATTAAATTCTTGCTTATTGTTTCTAAAAATTCAATAGCAGATTGCGTGTTTCTATACTTCCAAATCAAAGTTACCATATTATCACTTTGCAGGCATCGTAATCACTTTGTTATGCAAAGGGCTGTGTAGATTAAATAGATATATACATTATCCAGAGACTTATCACAAGCTAATTGCCACAATTAAAACGATATGATCGAAAATGTTTGTTCACAAGTTGAGACTGAAATGTATTCAATTAAATTATGTTAGTATATATTATATTTGCACTACTGTGTATAATGATCCTCACGTTTTTCCTCGAAGGGGCTCTATCAGGAGACTCTCCTTTCGTCCCGTGTGTTCCGTCTCACAATGTGATAAATTGCGAACCTACCGCCATATCGTGCAAAAATACCTGACTCTGGACTGATAATAAATAAATAAATAATAATTAACACCCAACATTTCCATACACAGGCTTGACCCCACAGTAAGATCGAGTCTTGTGTCGTGGGTATCAGGAACTACGAGAGACTTTTCGGTCTCACAAACACCCAGACCCGGAAGAAATATTTGTGGGCCACACAAACATTTCTCTCGGTGCGGGGATCGAACCCGCAGCCTCTCGTTTCACAGGCGGCGTCTAACCAACTGCGCCAACAATGTCATTTTGGCCAACCCGGAGTTCGAACACGAGACATCAGCGTTTCAATCTTACCATGCTACAATTGCGCCACCAAGGCAGTATTTTAAGCTTTATTGTACACGACAAATAAAACAAAAAGCAAACAATTTACATAAGAAAAAAGTACAATTGGTAAAATTAATATGAGCGTACTCTACCAGAAAGTATAAATTGCCTACGTAAAACCCTATCACATATCCATCATAATAAAAATCATTTTAATCACCGACAGCTAACCAATATCTGAATCGTGCAATCAATGGCCCCCCCTTATGAAAAACTGAAGCTATAAACTTATTTCTGTCAATCTAATTCGAGTTTAATGGCACTAGAAAACATATGTTGCGGGGTAATTTGAACACATTCGGATCTAACGACTTTATTAGTGATAGTATTATTAATTCACTTTTGTTGATTTTCTGTGATTACTGTTTCATTAATAGAAAGCGGAATTGTTATGTGAAATAATAATGGCCTTATTCATAGATAGGGTATAAAACCTACATATTTTAGCCCATTTTATTGAATGTTTTGCCTTCTTTGCTCAAACCGAATTCAATAGTGGTTTGAAAGGGGCAAATCATATGATAGCTATTATAATAGGTTTATAAATTCTCTATGAATAAGGCTGTATGTAATTAAACTTAAAAAGCAAATATCTAGTCAACTGATCTTAGTAGTATATCTAAGATACATCCTGAGTTTGGAATCAATAGCAATATAATTTTGTAACAAATGAAATTTTCAATATATTATTTTTGCATAATAGATCGAACGAAATAGAATCTTGGAAAAGTCATAGGAATTCGTAATTTTAAGGGTGGGTAATAATTATCTTTTAATTTTTAATTTAATTGTTAGGAAAGAGCTATTTGATAAAATTGACGTCGATTTAATTTTAAAACCATAATTTAATTTTACAGGTGGTAGGTCTCTAATGTGAGAGGTCGTCTGGGCAGCTACCACCGCAATGTCCATTTCTCCCGCCAAACAGCAGTGTAAAATCTCTGTAATGTTCCGATTTGAAGGACATTGTAGCCCGAGTAACTACTGGACGTATTGCGACTTAACATCTTATGTCTTAGTATGACGAGCACAGTGGAATGCCAAGCATTGCTTTGTAATTCAAGGTCTTGCTTGGTTTTGCTACTGTTCATGAGCGGTCGTATGGCTTACCATCATGTGAACGGCATGCTCGTCTCGCCATACATTGCAATAAAAAAATACCTGCACTATCGCTATCTATGCTCAACATTATATTTTTTTCTAATGATCCATTCCAAAAGTCATCGCAATTACTTATGCAGGAAATAATATTATTATCATTTATAATATCAGCACCAATATTTATATTAATTTTATGTCCGCCATTATAGCGTATAGGACGTGGAAACTATTATGATCTGACGTTAACCCATACACCGCTATGCATATTTTAAGCGTCTTATCGAACACACTAGATGTACGCCACGTCGCGTCGCGTCACACAAGATCATAGAGAGACAAATTGTGGACAGTGGCAATTCATCGGCTTTTTAGGAACATTCCTTCACGGAATTTTATTGAGTTTTAGACGGGATGACTCTGATTTTAATAGTGTGGCGTCTCAGCTCACATACATTCTTCACATATGACTCACCAAGAATGAGAGCCACTTGTTCCCGTAGAAAGTCTGGGAACGTAATCACGCAGCCACGCAACCTTTATATTAAGTACTCGAATATAGGTGACGTAACCAAGTAAACACGCACCACAATTTATAAATTGGGAAAACAAATATATTATTTTTAAGTATTGCTGCAACCCGCGTTTCATTCAGTGCTCTTATCTTGTATCACGACAATAGTTACCTATAAAGTATTCATTTCATGCTGGTGAATTTGGTCAACAACAGGTATATGTGGCGATCCATGGGGTAAGCATATTTTCAGTAGTGTAATTCCTTTAGCTGAAGAGAAAGAGAGATAGACATGTAAATTGTAACGTAGATATTTCCATCATCTATTTTCTTTTTCTCGGGTTCATTTCGTTATGAATTAGAGATAAGCTTTTGTTCCAAAAGTTTCTTTTTTTCTTGAGTTTCCGGTTCCGGTGTCGATACGTCAACAGCTGTTATTGATACGCTCCCGAAAACAAATTGAAGATCACTGTTATTAACCAAGCAAACAACTTAAAACTGTGAGTGGCATTGAAAGAAGTGGCGAATACAAGAAGCGAAGATATATCGGAAGCTCGGAGTGCAATAATTAAAACGAAAAATTTTTTTCGCCGATTACATCGCTGAATAGAGGTTAGAAAATAACAATAACATTCAAGTAATACCAACCTGTCAACTACAAAACGTTGTGTTGCCATCTCGGAATTCGTGTTGCCAACTACAAACTAGTGCTGCCAGAATCAATTTAGTGTAGCCAGCTCCTATCTAGTGTTGCCAGTCGTAAATTAACTACCCGAACAAGATGGAAAAAGAAATGGAAAATTTCTGGCGAACAATGAAAGAAGAAATGGCAGCTCAGACAAGAGAAATAACCGAAGCAGTGACCAAAAAAGTAACAGAAAGTATTCAAGAAACATTGACTACTCTAATAGAAGAAAATAAAAGCCTGAAGATTGAAGTTAAGACCCTACAAAACAAAATTACGTCAATAGAAGAACAAAAAAGGAAGAATAACATCATTTTTTTTCGGTATAGAAGAAGCACAGCGTAGTGAATCTCCAATAGAAACAATTATAAAATTACTCGAAAAAGACATGCACATGCACATAAGCCCCAATGAAATAAATAATGCTTATCGATTGGGAGAAAAGAAGGAAAACAAACCGCGCCCTATCCTGGTAAACTTCATCACAAACTGGAAAAGGAACGAAGTGTTTAAAAACAAAAAGAAACTACGCTCCGACATCTACATAAAAGAAGATCTCAGCAAAGAAACATTGGAAAAGAGGAAACTGCTTCTGTCTGAGCTTAAGGAAGAACGAAAAAAAGGTAAGATCTGTTACTTTGTGAAAGACAAAATAGTAATAAAACAATCCAAAGAAGACATAAGAGACAAGAGGAAAAGAGAGGGCACCAGCTCCCCAAACAAATCTCCTAATCATCAACCTACTCCAGCAGCAAAGAAGCTCAACAAAACAAACTTGCTAGACTACGTGGCACGGGGCAGATCTGCATCTCTATCGGCAATACCCTCAACCCAAAAAAACGCCCAATAGACGTCGACAACGGAAAATCAAACCTTACCACAAAAAAGTACATACCCATAGAAACATGCAAAACCCACACCCCAAGACGGTTGGTCACCGCGGGGAATTGCGACCACTACCCTCCAATTACTACCTCCTTGCCTCTAATGAAAGTCTTCGTAAATAAGAAAAAAATAAATTCCAAAAACATACATATTGCTACATACAACACACTCTCCTTAAGAACCGAAGAGAGCTTACAAGAGCTTCTATACTCCTTGGAAAGTATCAAGTGGGACATCATAGGATTAAGTGAAGTAAGAAGAAATTGTGAAGCCATCGAAGAACGTAATCAAGTCATACTGTACCATAAAGGTGAAATTCCAGGAAGAAATGGAGTGGGGTTCCTAATCAAGAAAGAACTAAAGAAATTTATTGTAGAAATAATAGGAATATCAGATAGAATCGCTATACTGAATATTAAAATACCACCAGGGAAAGAAGTATGGTCCATAGTACAAATATACTCACCAACCGAGCAATCAACCACTTCAGAAATTGATTTTTTCTATACATCTCTTAATACCGCTTTAAAAGACCACGCATACAAAAACTGCATCGTGATGGGCGATTTTAACGCACGAGTTGGCCAGCCACGTAATGGAGAAGATTATGTACTAGGGCCATACAGTAGTGGGAAAAGAACTAGAAACGGCCAAAAACTGATGGAAATGGCTTTCGAAAACAACATGAAAATAATGAACAGTGTATTTAAAAAAAAGATTCCAGAAGATGGACTTGGATATCGCCAGATGGCCGATATAGAAATGAGATAGATTACTTTCTAATAAATAGACCGAAATCAATCAACGATTGTGGCGCCATTGCTAATCTAAATTTTAATAGTAATCACAGAATGATCAGAGCGTGCCTGAATACATCATCTAGTTTAAGTTTAAATAGACCCTTCAAAATTAAATCAGCCACACCGAACAACAGAACTAGAATAGCCACCATCAAAGAAAATCTCAAATCTGTGACTGAATCATCTCTTCAGCACTTAGACACCCAACAGAAATATAATACTATAAACGAAATACTTACGGCACGATCAGAAACCAGCGGCAAAGGGAAAAAAACAGATCAACAAACACATATCAGAAAAAGCAAACGAACTCCTAGAAAAAAGATCAAAATTAATTAGAATGGAAAACAAACGAAAAATATCAGGACAGAAATAAGAATAATAAGCAAAGAAATAAAAAATCAAATGAGAAAAGACAGAGAACAGTTTAGACTCATGACTTTTGAAAATCACATAAATAAGACGGGAGGAGTAAAAAAGGCGCTTAAGTTCTTGTCTGATAAAACGACATGGATACCTAAAGTAAAAGATCAATACAAAACAAAGACTAAAAGATCTGACATACTATCAACAGCTACAAGATTCTACGAGAACCTCTATTCGAGCAAGAACAAAATTAAAAATACAGACTTAGACAGCAACGATAATGTACCACCTATTCTAGTAGACGAAATAATTAAAGCAATCGAAACACAGAAGAAAGATAAAGCTCCCGGCCCTGATGGGATTAATAATGAATTGCTTGCTGACTGCAAAAGCGTCATTGCACCAATATTAAAATACATTTTCGACGACGTAGTAAACACGGACAAAATTCCGACACAATGGACCACATCGTCGATCATCCTACTTCATAAAAAAGGAGACAGGGACCAAATCAACAACTACAGGCCAATTAGCCTTATGTCCAATGTTTACAAAGTTTTTGCAAAAGTGATATTATGGCGAATAACTAAAACTTTAGACGAAAATCAGCCCAAAGAACAGGCGGGATTCAGGGCGGGCTACTCGACACTCGACATATACATACAGTAAGACAAATTTTCGAAAAGACTAAAGAATTTAATATGCCATTTTACTGCTGCTTCATCGATTATAACAAGGCATTCGACTCAATAGAGCACGAAAACATTTGGAATTGTTTAAAGAAACAAGGAGTCGAACACAAGTACATCAGAATCATAAAAAATATATACACCAATAGTACAGCTAAAATCAAACTAGAAAAAGAGGGGAAAAAAATAAAATAAATAGAGGAGTAAGACAGGGAGACCCGCTTTCGCCTAAACTGTTTACTGCTGTGTTAGAAGGAATCTTCCGAAAACTAAATTGGGACCAGTATGGACTAAATATAAACGGGGAACTACTATCTCACTTAAGATTCGCTGACGACATCGTATTATTCGCCATTACAAAAGACCATCTACAAAGCATGCTCATAGACCTAGAAAGAGAAAGCAGCAAGGTAGGCCTGACAATGAACGCGACAAAAACAAAAGCCATGACAAACGCATCAGAAGGAAACATCATTATTAACGGAAATCAGATTGAGTTTGTCAAAGAATACACTTACCTGGGTCAACAATATCAGTAACCGATATGATGTCAAAAGAAATAGACACAAGAATTGCGCAAGCTTGGAAATGCTACTGGGGGTTCAAGGACTTAATGAAGAATACCGAAACTAAGATGAATGTCAAAACTAAGCTATACAATACCTGTGTACTCCCAGTCTTGACATACGGTTGCCAAACTTGGGCCCTCACCAAAGAACAAAATAACAAACTGAGAACCTGTCAGACAGCAATGGAACGAAGCATGTTAAATATAAGGAAATCTGATAGAATACAAAACAAAACAATTAGAAAACGCACAAAAATTGAAGACGTAACAACAAGAATTAGGAAACTAAAATGGAAGTGGACCGGTCACATAATAAGAGGCACTGAAAAGTGGACCAAAAATATAATGTCTTGGTACCCAAGAAACAGTAAAAGAAATAGAGGCAGGCAGTTCCGAAGGTGGGAAGATGAAATTAAAAAGACAGCAGGAAAAACATGGACAAGGACGGCGCTAAATAGAACGAAGTGGAAAGAGATGGAGGAGGCCTTTGCCAAAATAGGGCAAACAGACCAAGTTGTCGATGTTACTGACTCGCAGGAGTCATTAGGTTAAGTTAATAATTGTAAAAGTGGTATTGTCTGAAATAAAGGCTTATATTATTATTATTATTATTATTTTGTTCCAAAAAAATTCTTCAAGCTTCAGTGCGTGGTGTGATTTCTTTGCATATTTATTAATTTTGGCTGAAGAAAGTTGTAATAGTGTGTGTGTATATGTTTGCGTGAAAATTTCGAAGCTAGGCTTTTCTAAAAGATCATGTTCTCACAATTATATAAAAATATTCTCTATATTTAAAAAATACAGTAGAAGCCATAATCCTGTGACGTCACGTGACGTATCCTCAGTATGCCCAGTCATCGTTCAGATTACGAAACTATAAAACTTGTATAGGTGTTTTATTATTCAGTAACCATTCAACGTACACAGCAATGCACTTTCAGATAAAACTTCAAACTGGATGGTCAATAAAAACTGTCGAACCGATTGAGCCGTCAATACGGTCATGCAATATTTTATTGTTCGACGTAAACAGTAATGGTGCTGAAGATAAGGCTTTAGTCTTGGAAAGGGATGGGGATATTTATGAGGTTAGTGCGAAAAGGACAACACGATAGTTTTATCAAACGGTGTGATAATTTCAGATTTTAATTATACAGAAATCGTATGTCTTTTTTTACGGCAAAATACTGATTTACCCGAAATGTTGATTATACCGGGTATCTCAAGACTGCTACCGAAAACGAAGCCGGGTGGTAGTTTTAGTAACTACAAACACAATGCAACTAAAAATTTCGCAAAGAAACGCGACAATTATTTTTTATGATTTTTTAAATATCGTCATTTTTGGGTGGTAAATCCATAGTTTTTGCTAAAATAATAATTTAAACTCTTTTATACCTTAGATTATTTATAAATAAAAGGGTATACACTATTATTTTAGGAAAAAATGTATTTACCACCCAAATATGGTCCAAGGAAAAAAATAACCAAAAAAAAATTGTCGCTTTTTTTGTAACTTTTTCTGTTGCATTGTGTCTGAAGTCGCTTAAACTACCACCCGGCTTCGTTTTCGGTAGCAGTCTTGAGATACCCTGTATTGATATGTCTATATTATAGACCAAGTAGAAATGGTTACCTATTTATCCTGTTGATTTAGTATAGAATGATAGGCAACGATTCTATAGTGATATTTTGATATGCATGAGAACTAAAAAATAACTAGATTGAAATATCAATAAATGGAAACTACTAACCATATGGAGATCAGCTGATCGACTACCAACCTTCACTATAAAAATATCTAAATATTCCCGGATCAAAAGAAAGGGTTGCCTCTGAAGATAATCTAAGTAATGCAACTCACGCAGCAGAAACCCAACAAAGAGATGACAAGAAAGATTCAGAAATTATTTCTCTTCAATCAATCTTGGACACCATAAATCCACTTCAGTTATACTAACAAAAATTTGTCTGCAAAGATAAAAAAAGCTTAATGGACAAAACGAATTGATGGTAATTAATGATGTTGTAGATTAATAAGATCTTGAGTCAAAAGGCGAGTCATAAGTAAATCCGAGAGACGAGAGACAAGGGGACGCGGAATGAGAATGTCACGATGTAATCGTATGGTTGGCGGCGCTACTGACGTTGATAAATTGACGTCAATGTCGAAGATTTTTAGTGGCTTGAGCGAGGAGCGATGGCGATAAAAAAAGATCAGGATTTCCTTTCCTTAGATCTGGTTGTTCATTACGTACACAAAGTGAATTAAAGCTTAGTATTGTAGATGTATTTTCGTACATAGACATTGTTTAGACATGAACAGAAAAGAACACGTAGAGAGACAAGACAGAGTAAACGGAATTCGACAGCAAGATATTAAAACAAATTCATTTGTATAACATCAATTCATATGTATAAAATTGTAACAGAACTAATGCCATCGCTTGGCTAATGATAAAACTCAGGCATACTTATACAACGTTGATGCGACCGATGGGCATTTCTTTAAACTGCATATACTAGGTACCATTTTAAAGCTCTGTACTAAAAATCAATTAAATAGGAGCAGTAGTTTAGTCATAAATGTTTTTTTATGTTTTTGCCCCATTTGAACACGATGTAGCTTTTCTAACAGCTGATTACGCCCAACGCATGGTCATTCACCTTAAAACGATAGATCATACTAAAATTTGCGCGTTGTTGCCGCTCTTACACAAGTCACACAATAATAAGTACACGACAATAATACGCGCCGCGCGCGACGTTGCCGATTTGTTATCTATTCGTGCCTGCAGGTCAATGAAATTTATTTACACAGGATGGTTGCGTTTTACTCTTATTTGGAAGCTATTTAGTTTGTTTGAAACAAACAAAATCTCATTTTTGGTATTATTATTTTTTGTGCCGTGCCGAATTAATACCAAGGACGTATAGCATACATAGTGTAATTTAATGCCCATCGGTCGCATCAACGTTGTATACATCAATAACATCAGTTAGAATTTATAATGTTTAAGCACAACATAGTATCCACGCTCCGGGGCAATAGTAGTAGTAGTTTATTCTCTTTATCTCTGTTTCATTTTATCCATCCTCATTCATGCATCATGAATGACAACATACTTGTTCTAAGACTTTCAAAAATTATCTAATGATATTTTCTAAGAACCAACCCGCACTAGGCCAGCGTGGTGGACTATATGGCTTAACCACTCTCAATCGTACCCTCGATTGTAGAGTAGGCCCGTGCCCTGCAGTGGGACGTATATGGGCTGATACAGATATAGATACAGATTTTCTAAGAATACCAGAATTTCTTTCCTCTTATGACTTTGACCACACTGTCAAGAAGACAAAAGATGTCTCTATCACTAATAGGCTTAACAATATACAGAAACGCACTCCGGTTAATTGTTTACGATGTCGGAATACAAAGTGATTACTGCTGATTCCTTGTCTTTTAATTTGATACATTTTTCAAAGGAAACTTAGTTAACTTCCTTTCCACGATGATATTATCAATCATTTGTAAAAGCGAAGTTAGGCTCTGAGATTGTCAAACCATATACGTATCCCACTGCAGGGCACGGGCCTCCTCAACAATCAAGATTATGATTTAGACAGGGCAGGCTTTATGGTCTAACACGCTGGCCTAGTGCGGGTTGACGGACTTTATACTCCGTAGAAATTATTTATAAATCGCTATGATATGTATATATCTTGAGGATGTCTTCTTTAAGCCGCTTCCACCGTGAACTTATTGGCAACTGCGTCTGGTACATTATTACTAACTGGCCACCACGTACTAAAAACAGGAACAAAATATTATAAAACATTAAATGACAATATGTCAAAATTCACGTTTCTCACATAGTATTTATGTGTGATTATTTTAAACTCTAATTATGGTCACATCGAATTGACGCATACAAGTTTCGCAAAAACTAGTATATACTTAAAGCATTGACCATTACTTTTTCCAATGTTTTCTGAAGTGTACCTACTGATCAAAACACAGTACTGTTTCCAAAATTACGTATTCATTTTTAATTCGTGCGTTTTTCATAAACATTCGCCGTTTATGCAAAATATATTTGCTTTAGCCAGTACATTTGCATGCATATTTGAGGCGTCGTTTTTGGTGTTCAATGGAACGTGGCAGATATAAATAATGTCGCTTTTTTGTCCGTCCGTTTAGCATAAATACCTTGGGGTCGTGTAATTATGTACATAGCTTGGGAAAAGGTGCCTTTTTAATTCTTCAAATGGTTTGAATATTAAATATTGCTTGATGGAATTAAAAATGTCGCTGAGCTGTGTTTCAATTTAGTTTGTTGTAATTTATGCAAGATCCTTTTACACTTTGTTGCTCAAAATAATAACTACAATCAAATTAAAAGATAATATTTATTGTATCCTGTATTATATACTTTCCATTGATAGTGTTGCTACCTAAATAGAACGGTCTATTCTTATATTACTTCAAGATTGAAACAGTTGCTCTACACTTTAAAGTATAATATTATAAAAAAAAAGTTAATGGTAAATGAATACAGCTAGTATTAATTAACTGCTTCAGACGTATTAAAGTTAAGAATTGGATTAATTTGATTTATCCGTATAAGAAAGCACATGGTCGAACGCCCGCATTCAAGGTGGACGGATGACCTGCTTAAGGTTGTAGGAAGTCGCTGGATGCAGGCCACTTCCAATAGGTTGATGTGAACATCCTTTGGGGGACCCATTTTCACCAGAGTACGTCAAGTGGCTGAAACGAATGGAACGAATTTCTCCTTTAGCTTTTCTTTCATCAACATTCACACCATAAATACCTTCCGATAATTATCTCTCATCTATAAGCACGCCTCTTTCAATATTAATGACCACGCCAACTTGATACTTTAAAATTAAATATCTATAATATTCTGTATAATAAATTGTTACATACACGGAAACACCTCTGGCAATAGCATCATCATTACCAACCCTCCAGTGCACGTATGTCATATGTTAAATAGTTTGCAATTTCCGCACTCACCCCACCAGTCATTAAAACCCATTCGCACCTCTCTATAACTCTAGAAATAAATTCTTTACCTACACCTAATTAACCGTAACATTTCACACCAGCTCTTCTAACCCTTTGCACATAACACTGAGCTAGTGACCTATAAAGGGCCTTATAGACCCTCCAAGGGCCCCGACCCCATACTTGACAGTTCTTTCAATTATTCAAAGTACCATCAAGTCGGGGTTAGTCGGGATAGAACGCGCACTCAGTTGATCCCGACAATGGCGGGGTGTGATGTGTGCGAATGACAATATCAGATGACGGGTTATGGTACTGATTTATTCCTGGATCATTACAGAAATATTTTATAGCAATTAAATAGTAGCTTTAATATAACTTCATTAATTCTGATGTATTAAGCTTGTATATATTTTATTATTACCCTACTGTTGGTTTTGCGCAAATTGTTTTAACGCGTGGTCTTCGATCAAATATACACTAGATACACAGTTCCCTGTAAATTTTCTGTTAATAAGTGGCACCGATGCATTGAAACAAAAAAAGTTCACAAAAAGATCACATATTCCAAATATATTAACACAAATTCCACCTTATTCCTGGAGTTTAAAATAGCTTTTAACATAATATTGTCTAAAGTTCTGCGACGTTTTAGAAACAACGGTCGGTGCGTGACTGAAGGCGAAGGAGTGCTTAAAGCACTCTTTTTTGGTGCCATTTTCTAAGCGCTCATGTTGTATCTAGTGTATATTTGATCGAAGCACGTGGTAGAAAGCTTACAAAGAGTAAAAACAAAAGTATACTATATCCATTGATTGCACTGTCTACAAACAAATGGTATCTGTATTTCTGTTTCGTATTACGTGGTATACAATAAAGTTATTTATACTTGGCCTTTATCTTTACAAGTGACTAATTCCTTTACAACTAAACTATATGACATTTTTATTATAAGAATTTTGTTCTAGACGCATAAACGCTATGTATTTTATAAAAGTACGCTAACGATATAAAAGTGCGTGGTGGCCTGTTGGTAAACGGACTAGACGCGACTGCCAACATGTTTACGGTGGTCGCGGGTTCGAATCCCAGGGCACACCTCTGACTTTTCGGAGTCATGTGTGTATTGATAGTCAATCACCACGCACTAAAACGGTGAAGGAAAACATCGTGAGGAAACCTGCATACCATAGGGATTCATAAGAATTTCTATGGTATGTAAGTCCGCCAACCCGCACTAGGCCAGCGTGGTGGACTATATGGCCTAACCACTCTCAATCGTATTCTCGATTGTAGAGTAGGCCCGTGCCCTGCAGTGGGACGTATATGGGCTGATACTGACTGACGCTAACGATATGTATGCATAGTTTATATTGTGATCCTTTTTATTTGTAATGTAATATCTAGCTTTGTAATTAAAGTGTTGGCACTCAAAGTCTGTAAGTTGTAAACATAAAATCTGTTGTTGTGCAAACATAAAAAAAAAATATTATTCACATAGTCACTATATTATATTTTTAGATTAGGTAATTATGCAATAACGTAAAACAACTGAACTGCTGGAACTGAATTAATTAACCGGCTTGGTATTACATGGATTTTACATCTTTTTACGGTAGAAGATTTGAGTTGCGAGACTTGGGTTTTTTACAAATTTTGTTTTAGGTGGGATCTGCTTTCTTTTTGTACATTCTCTATAACATATATTTTGTCTCAAATCTCTTTCCCTTCTCACTTTTAACTGGTGAGGTTTCTTATACAGGGTATATCAATACTGCTATCGAAAACGAAGCCGGGTGGTAGTTTAAGCAACTTCAGACACACATGCAACAGAGAAAGATGCAAAAAAAAGTGTCAAAGGAGATGTGCTATCTTGGGCCGTTTTGTGTACGTCTAATACAAATTCTAGAAAAAAATGTGGAATTCAAATAAAATACATTTAGATTACTTGGACAACAGGGGGCTTTATACAAAAATGTGATTGTTTTAGTACAGAAGCAATATTTTCTTCTATAATCTGTCCTCCATGATGCCTAATTGTCATTTCGTTCAAAAATGCGCGAACCCATTATCTTTAACTTGAATATGTCTTATTTTTAAAACCCCCCTACAAATTATAATTATTGTCTATATTTCTTTTTCCATATTCTTCGCTTTTTAAAAGACGATATATGTTGTTAAAGAAGTCACTTTTATTATTTTATTTATGTTACATGATTTTAGTTTAAGAACGAAAATGTTTAACTTGACAGCAATTGCAAAACTCTGTGTTATCTGTCTACGTCTGTGGCCGTAATTCGTATTATTTTTTATTATTCGCATACATTTCGCAAATGTGTATTTGCTTCTCTGTATACCTGGCTTTGTTTTATGGATTCTGATTCTCGCAGATGATATATCTTGACGTTTAAACGCAATTACTAGTTCGTATTTTGGTGAGTAAACATATTATTTATTATTTTGAATGCCACATGTAGTAAGTAATACTGTTATGTTTTTCTATGTTCATATTTCTCTTCTAACCCACAATTCTGCTTTTCAGCACATCAAAAGTGGCGCTTTGCTTGAATTGCACTTCTGCAATTGTTGTGAAATGGTTGAATTGCACTTCTGCAATCAAAAATTGAAATGGATTCTATCATTCAACATAATCTTAGTAACTACATGGGCTGCCAATTCACTCTCGTGTAGAGTATTTCAAAACGTTTTATTGCTGAAATGGCAGAACAAGAAGTAAGTATTCTATTTTCTTCATTAATTTGGGAAATGTATGTTTTATGCCAATTAATCAAGGTCAATACAAAGTATGGAGTATTACAAAAGTATTCATGTTAGAGCTGAATTGCATTGTGTCCACAGGACAAGTCTACTAGTACATAAATATGTAAGAAGTGATATTTTATATATTGTTGTTTAAATTGTTAAATGAATTACATTTTCTTTTATTTCCCTCTGGACACTCAGATGATCTTGTGTTATGTATAATATATTATATTATAATTATATCCATAATAACAACACTATGTCTGATGGTAAGCACAAATGCCGTCCAGGAGGAATATCTAATGGCATCAGATGACTGTCCCAAGACATTTCATACAATTATCCGGCCGGCCTGCTAAGATGCTTCTTTAAACAATAGTCCGCTATTGTTTAAAGAAGAAGACCTGGGATCATACACATGTGACTGCAAAGAGTTATTTATTCATCATAATTCTTTGATATCTTCAATATTAAATATTTTTTATTTTGTTTTAGTTATCAGGACAAGCAATTATCTGTACAAACTGCTGGCTGCAAATAAATCAAGCTGTAGACAATGAGCAAGATTTTATACCAACTCCGCCTTAAAAAGATTGTATCGATCTCGATTCTTTTGGACATACTTAACACCCACAAGTGCTTCATGTTGAAAGGAACATAGCTGGACACCGGACAGTGGGTTGCTGTACTCATACCATGATTATATTGTGGTATTTAGCCTTTAGGTTGGGCTACCAATAGTACAATATAGGAGCACCGGCATTGTTCCTAGATGTTTTGACTGGAGATTATTTTTAGGCGAATATAAATAAAAAATATAAAGCAAGATCTGGTTGTACTTTATTGTCCTTAAGTTTTGTTTGATTTTATTTTTCTTTCATCAATTAATCCTACTTTTTCCTTATGTGTGCTCAGAAATAACCAGTTAGAATTAATGTCAAATACATTATTTGAAAAATAATATCTTAAATCTTAGGATAATATTATTTTTAAGTATGCAGAAGTCTAACATACTAAAGTATATTAGACTTCTAGGGGTAGACTAAATATAATGTTTGAAATGTTAGCTTGTACAGAAATGATTGCTAGTATGTTCTTTTACTAGACATTAAGGTATAGAAATAAACATGGCTGCTATCAGATTCGATTCCATTTTTATAGCGTATTCATTTGTATGGACTATAATAACTAAGAGCTTATTAAGTGCATATGCCTAATAATAAATTATTATTTATTCATATGCACATAGGGAACACCTCTGACTTTTCGGAGTCATGTGTGTATTGATAGTCAATCACCACGCACTAAAACGGTGAAGGAAAACATCGTGAGGAAACCTGCTTACCATAGCGATTCATAAGAATTTCTATGGTATGTAAGTCCGTCAACCCGCACTAGGCTAGCGTGGTGGACTATATGGCCTAATCACTCTCAATCGTATTCTTGATTGTAGAGTAGGCCCGTGCCCTGCAGTGGGACGTATATGGGCTAATACAGGTGCTAGCAGTCGCGACAAGTGATCAGTCTGTGCCGTGCTGTATCTCATGCCTAGCAGATTTTATTGTGGATTATTTAAATAGGTTGTTTAGCAAGTATTATGCACCGCACTTACGGCCAGATATAGGTACACTTTCTTAATATTAAATAACTATAAACATGACGAGATTCTGACAGACTTGTTGCAATTTATTGTATAGACATTATGTTATATTATATAAGATGATCAATAAAGTATGATACTAATTCCGTTGACGTAAAAACATTTACGAGTTATATAGAGTACAGTAATTTATAGCACAGACGACTAAAAATAATATTTGATTTATAGGAAAACGAATTACGACTTCATATTTCATAAATGTCAAGTTTTGACATCGGTTGTCAAACATGCCGTTTCAGACGCCATATTGTCCCCTTGTAGTGTTGCTGTTCTTGGCTTGGTATTTATTTTTGTATAAAGCTAATATGTAACGTATAATAGTATTTCATACAGAAATCGAATGCCAATTTCACTAAGTAAATTTGGTGTAATGTACTACAAACGGCCCAAGGCCCATACATTTCTGGCCCATCTCCTTTTTTCCTATGACCATATTTGGGTGGCAAATGCATTTTTTCCTAAAATAATAGTGTATACTCTTTTATTTATAAATAATCTTATGTATAAAAGAGTTAAAATTATTTTTTAGCAATAACTACGGATTTACCACCCAAAAATGACGATATTTAAAAAACCATAAAATATAATTGTAGCGTTTCTTTGCGAAATTTTTAGTTGCATTGTGTTTGTAGTCACTAAAACTACCACACGGCTTCGATTTCGGTGGCAGTCTTGAGATACCCAGTATTTTAGAGGCCACCTGGCTATGTACCACCGCAATGTCTATTTCTTAAGCCAAACAGCAGTATAAATGCATTGATGTGTTCCTGATTGAAGGACATTGTAGCCAGACTAACTACTGGACATAATGAGACGTAACATCTCAGGATGGCGAGCGCAGTTGACTGCCAAGCGCTGCTTTGCAATTCATGGTGTTGTTAAATTTTTCTACTATTCATGGGCGGTATCACTTACCATGAGGCAAATGGCGCTAAATTAAATTCTCGCCCACTGCACCATCATTTCTCTAAAGCTTATAATATATTAAAAACCTAGTTTCCAACATAAAATACACATTAAATTACATTCCTTTATAACTAAGCAAGTTAATCTGCAACATAAATGGCGCCCTACTGCTCCCGGAGTGGTTTACTAACACCCTAATAGAGTTGTGAAAGCGTTGTATAAAATTAAATAAAAAGTAACCACGTGTAGAGTGGGCGTCTTTGTTTCCGAGACCTTGCTTGAATGTCAAGGTTAAGATGAAGGCGTGTTCTACTGTGGTCCTGTAAAATAGATCTAGATATTTAATATTTTATAAAGGATGTCCATTCATCGTATCGATAAAAAGTATCGTCCATCGCGATACCGATATTGTTTAAAATTCATTACAAAATAGTATGGTATGTCCTTAAACGTTTTCCTGTTTTATCATGTGCTAAAGGGTTAAAAAATAAATTATTATCATCATAGTTCAGATTTTGTTCAAAGAGACAAAGATAAAAATATATTGAAATAAAATATTATTTAGACTCAGGACAGTCCGCCCCGTGACCACGAAAGCTGTAAAGTAATCGAAACGTCGGGTCATACACAAAACGAGGCGAAAAATTGTATAAAAAAAACATGGTCGGGATTTTTACAAAATCAGTCTCATTTAATATGATATTATCAGAATATTTAAATTAAAACATAAAACAAGATCGTTTCCCTCGATTAGGCTAAAAAATGAAATTATAATATTTTTTTTTCGAGCACAGATGGGTCTTGTGTTTACACAAAAGAACAAACATATCAAAAATAGTTACAAAGCAAGTGTCTCCATCGCTGAATTTATTTTTTGGTTTTTCGATGGTGCAATTGAGTTATCTGAATCACTAAAGTTAAAGAATGATGAACGGACATCACATAATTCGCTATCATATGGAACATGGTTTTATTCCGATACTGAGTAATAATTTAATATTATTATAAGCTAAATACATTACTATCGAGCCCACAGCACTCCACGTCCACGCTTACAGGCAAGCAAATACTGCTTTACATGTTAAATCATTATTACTTAATTTTTTCTGTAGACATTGTCTTTCGTGTGGACTTATAAATCCACAGAAAAGATGTCCACAGAAAGGACATTCTTTAAAAAAATTAGCAATGCTAATTTAGTTTTGAGGATAGCCAAGTAGGTAAATTTATTCCACAATTACTCCCCTTAAGCTATTTCGGCAGCATGTGAATTAATAAAACTAATAATTATTTACTCAAGTACACAAGGAACAGAAAAGAAGCACTGATCTTTGACAATAACACTATTAAAGATCTCAATATCTTAATGAACAACCTACGCTGGGCTCAGTCATTAAATCCAACGTGACCGATGCCACCCGTCAGTGTGGCCAGTTTAATTTTTTTTTTTTTGTAAAATAGTATTTTATTCAGGCCAATTTATTCGGTTGAATTTAAGGTCCACAGAAAAGTCGCAGTACCGTGTAACCAACAGTTTATTGATATTTTTGTGGTGTCACTTTAACATATATTAATTTACTCAGTAAAATTTTAATAGTCAGTATATATACTAATGATATTTAATATAACTTAAATAGATAACGCATATAAAGTATGAGAAATATCTATCAAAATATGCCAAGTGCGTTTACGAACAGTCCACAGAAGGGGACATTTGAGGAAATTTTTGTTGTTATATTAATCATTGCTGAAGATAATTCATTATTTGGTATATGTCTTAATAGTAATACTTGTAAGTCATTTACCAAAATTAAGTCAGAGAATCAATCAAGAAATTTGAAGATAATATTCATTCTGAACAAGCGTATGTGTATGACCCAAATAATAGTTTTATTTCAATGTGTAACATTCGCGTAAATCTAAGAAACCAAATAATATATTTTATTGGACATTAAGTTTGATTTCCCCAAATCGGGCTTGGATCAAAATTATATTTATATTTATGGTTTATTTATTCAAAAAAGTAGGTTTCATCGACGCATAACAAGCTTCGCCCCGACACTAAGTTTCATAGTAAAAAGAACGTTCTCCAATTTATTCCGTTCATTTTTAATATTTTTGAATAAGTTAATTTTTATTTACTTTGTAATTTTTATTCACATTACTGGTGGTATAAAATGAAATGAAATGAAAATAATATATTGAATCCATTAAAATTTTCAACATCATTTACATTCAGTCATTTTTTATAAACCACCCGGTTTGGAAAGCGGTTTTCACTAGGGAAGAATGGGCAAGAAACTCTAGTATTGCTCTTTTCAAAACCAATTTACAGTGTAGTGAATTATTACAAAATTTACAAGTTGGTTTAAATCAGGGCAGTTTAATAATAATTTGTTGTAAATTTACAATAAATATTTTTAATAAGAAAATCGGATAGACCAGTCTACGCAAGCAGCACTCGTTCACGAGTATGACGCATGTGCCACCACCACAGTAGTTACCACCGCAATGTCTATTTCTCCCGTGAAACAGCAGCACAAATACTGTTGTGTTTCGGATTGAAAGGTATTGTAGCAAAAGTAACTACTGAACATATTGAGACTTAAAATGTCATGTCTCAGGATGGCGAGCGCAGTGGAATAACAAGCATTGCTTTATAATTCAAGGTGTTTGGTTTTGCTACTGTTTATGAGCGCATTGCAATGAAAAAAACTATTGATTTCTCTTCTAATATTCTAAATCTTACTTTCATGTTGTGCTATTATAAATGTTGCGTATACCATTATTGATATGTATATCAGTAGTTTTAATAAGCATGTCGTTGATGTGCCTATTTCGGTAATGTACAATAAAATTTATCTTTAAAATGTATTATTATTTTCCCGGAGTTTTTTAAAATTCATATATCGGAAAAATCATTAATTAATAAATGTTCGGGTTTTATTTCCAAAATATAATACTTAAATAATATAATTTGTAGAATTACAGATATTAATTAGAAACGTGTATGAATAATAACGTTCAATCGTTTTATTCGCCGACTCATTAATCCAATAGTGAACATTTTACTGGTGGTAGGTCTCTCATATGTGAGAAGCCATCTGGGTAGGTACCACCGCAATGTCTATTTCTCCCGTGAAACAACACTGCTTAAATGCACTGTTGTGTTTCGGATTGAAGGACATTGTAGCCAGAGCAACTACTGGACATATTGAGACTTAACATCTTATGTCTCAGGATGGCGAGCGCAGTGGAATATTGCTACTGTTCATGAGCGGTCGTATCGCTTACCATCAGGCGAACGGCTTGCTCGTCTCGCCATTCAATGCAATAAAAAAAAACATAGACAATATCTAAACACGCTATATTTTGTATATAACTATTTTGTATCTATATACAAATATGAAATACTGAACTATACCTAAAAAGAAATAAATATTTATTATTTTAGATCATATTTTGGGCCTGCCGTTTGTTTTAACACTTTGCCCTCACATATCTTAACAAGTAAAACCAAAAGCAGGCCTCAAACAATATAAGGTGTAAAAAGTCTGTCATATTGTAAATGCACTAATGACCAATAAATAAAGTTTATAATACAGTAATTTTAAAATATATTTTTTTATTTGTTGAATTTTAATACTAGCAATTTTAATACGTTTCAAGTAAAAGTACCAAATGGAACTAACCAAACATCACACAAAGCCAAGGCGAAGGTCTGTAAGATCTCTAGATATTCATAACGCTTGAAACAGTTCAAGGTTTATCATTACTGCCACACCAGAATGGAAAATTTATACTGCGATCTAGCTTTACTGAATTTACTTTGTTCTCTATGCATGCCTTGCACGTCGTTACATAATTTATTGTTATGTTTAGTAGAGGAATCTTTGCTGCATCATGCAAAATTAATTTATTTTAAGAAATTTATGTAGTGTGGGTTGGAAGGTCAAGGAAATAGTTTTGTGATTTTTTCACGTGATTTAGTATTTATTTTTGTAAGCGTAATACTATTAACAGGAAGAATATCACTCAAAATGTATTGTTCTACTCTTCAACCAGAGATATACAGATAATAAGGTAATTCTTTTAAAGTAAACCACAACATTATTGGATTTCATAGGATTGGCAAGTTGAAGTGGCAGTGGGCCGGGCACATAGCTCGTAGAACCGATGGCCGTTGGGGCCGAAAGGTTCTCGAGTGGAGGCCACGTACAGGCAAGCGAAGTGTCGGACGCCCGCCTACAAGGTGGACGGACGATCTGACTAAGGTCGCAGGAAGTCGCTGGATGCAGGCCGCTTCAACAGGTCATTGTGGAGATCATTGGGGGAGGCCTATGTTCAGCAGTGGACTTCCTGTGGCTGATATGATGATGATGATGATGACAACATTGCTCACACGTTTCCGCTTGATGGTTGAAATAGATGAGAAGGATTATAGAAATAAATGGGAATTCGATTTTGGTAGTTCTGGATCGGAGACCAAAGTAGTTTGGATGTCGTTTTTGTTTAAGCCGGAAATATGGATATTGATTCCATCAAGACTCTAAGCACATTTTGAAAATGCGTACAAGGACCCTAACAAGTCTATGGCGCTACATCTAGCACAAAAAACCGAAACACCTTGCAAGTTCATATTTTGAAAGTATTAGCAGAAAATATGGATAAATTTAATTTGAATTTAGAACATCAATATTAGGATTTGAAAACGTCATGAACACATACTATGAAATGACATTTGTCTTATGTCACTAAATATACACATTTTTCTGATAATCCTTACAAATATAACCTTTCAAGGTGTTTTGATTTTCCTGATGAGAAGTTTATTAAAAATTCTAAACATACATCATATGAAATGATAAATATACGATTCACAACAAACGCACATTAATTATTCGAAATTTAAATTATACCAAGTCCTGTCAACAATCCCTCGCGGGAGATTAGCAAATTCTTTTTTCAAATGCTTCTGTCATTTGACACATTACGTCACCTCCCTTTTTTGCTCAACCCGTTACATTTGCGGAATTACGTGGAACCCCGAACAAATGGGTTGCGTCCGCGCCACAACAACGTAGACGGCCTAATGTCTGTCCATCAGCGCCCTAAATTGAGAGGGTCATTTACCAATTACCACACGGGGAGTTTTCGTACCGCGCTCGGGTTTGATGTACATTGCTGGGTTGGTACATATTTGTGAACCCATTTGGTGATAGTGTTTGTTATGTTACGACACGTTTAAATATTCTATATTTAATTGGACTGTTTTAATGATATTTTTAACTCTGTAAGAAACTACATAAATCCACAATTAAATTAAAATATAAATAATTTTTATAACACTTAATTTAGCTCACAGAACGTTAACTAATTTAAAGAATTTCTCGAACATAGTTAACAAGTACTTTTATTCTGTATTATAATTGATTGACTTTCTCTATCGAATTAAGAACCTACTCAATTATTTTCTAAAATTATGAAAAGTAGCAATGTATACAAAACTAAAAACACATCCGAACCCATCTTCGTTCCACGGTACAGGGATTGTATTCAGAAATTATAGTCCAAATCCATCTCTGAAGTGAATGACGTCATTTGACATAGCAATGGCAGGGCGTTGAAAGGGCGGCTCGAATTGTTCGTACTGTATTGTCTATAGGACGGTGAAATTGCATGCGGATATTGAGGTTTATATTAAATTATTGGCAGCCAAATGTGAATATGTCTGAGTGGGTATTGTATTTCATTTGTTTTTCGGTATACATATGTTTGTCGTTGTTAAACACTGATTGGAAAAAATGGTATGTCAATTAAAGTGCTGTGGCTGATGTGCATGATGTGTAAGTGAAAGATCACTGTGGGCTATATCAACCTGCGCAAAACTGCACCAAAATAAAAAATAAAAACATTATTTTAGTTATTAAACCGCGATTTTAGTTTTCAAGGTGATTTTCCGTACCAGTCTTTTTACTACTCAGATAAGTTCCTGAACCGACCCGAAGTTCAGCTGGGTGGTAGAAATATTCGTATCTCAGCAAGGTGGCCAAAAATCATTAAAACTAAACTCATGATTTTGTACTATGTCACGTGGGTGCTGAAAAAATGCAAGTTAAATAAAGTACCTTATATGAATATCAATCAATGTACCATTTTAATCCAGGTATTGATTGTAAAAGAATGTCAACAGTGAGCGAATCCGAGCTCATAACTTGTATCTGGCAATTAAAAACAGCCTCGATGATGCATTCAATTAATGTTATCTATTTGTAAATTAGATTTTTATCTGAATCGATGGTCCTATTTTTGTACCTTCCAGTTTTGTATTACTCTCGGTTCAGTAATTCCTGTCGACTCAATTGAAAGTCACAATGTCCATAGTGAAAAAAATATCTCAAGTGTATTCAAAACATTTTACCCTCCTGAACTTTATAGCATTTTGGCGCTTTATTACTGGCCACTACATTGATTTCAATTGGTCTCAACGAGTAAAATGGAATATCAGATTCTATTGCTTCATATGTATTGTATTTATCTGTTACTACTGCTTGGATATAATTTCATCTCCTCATGGGCTCAATGTTTTCGAATTCTTCTTGAGTAGTGTTCTCTCTCTATTCACGGGGGATAAATATTTCTTTGACTACTGTAGAGTGACGGCAACAACTGACGTCATAATGGGGTATAGAAACTCCTTGTTCGATATTAAAGTAAAAATAGTAATTTTTCTGTTTCTCTGTGTCCGATTTCTGATGTTAGTTATCAATGCGTTTATACAATTTGAGTTCACTGTTAGAATTGCAAAAGTGACCTTTCTTGTCTCAGCGTTAAGGTTCAATTGTGTTATAGCTACGACTGCGTTCCTTTTGATGTACACGCGTATGAAAATCATTAGAAAGAGATTGGAGAGAAACGTCGTTCCTGTGAATATCGTCAGCAAGGACGAAGTTGTAGACAAAGTCAGGGAAGTGAGGCGATGTTTGATACACTACAACAATCTATGCGACAATTTTATGGAAATGGACAAGGGGTTGCAATTCTTGGTAAATTTTTTGTGGCACTATAGAATGACAACAATGCAGAAGATGGTACAGAGTTCTACACATATGAAGTATTTACTGGCGAGAACTCGATTTGTTAATATGATCAGAATGATAAAGGCTCAATTTTGTTCGACTACAGTAATAGCGAAATGGGATTTAAAAATCTTCATTTCATTTGTTTAAGCAATTGTTGCTGCTTGTTTTGTTTTTGAAATATTTAACCCAGCATTTTTTTTCAGCTCTGCATAATCATGTCTTTCAGCGTGCCGAAATTTGTAGTTTTCACATACTCTAGTATCGCAGAATGTCTGCAAGATGTAAGTAAATCTTTGATATTAATTATTATTTGATATATTAGAACCAACACACCAATTCCAATAATTCAATTCCATATGATACATTCTTATCGTTAGTAGCTGTTTTCAAAATTAGTAAGAATGCTTTATGCATATCAAGCATTACGCTCAATTTGGTGTCAATAACTTATTTTCCTTATGGTCTTTTTTTATATTCTTGTATTTTATTTATATTTGTTGATAATATGCTGTTAAAACCTATTACACTTTGCTCAATACGTGAATTTCGATGCTCAAGAGTTCGATTGGCAGGGCTAAGGCCATTCGTAATATGTACTGTTATTTAATTTTGCATGTAGGATAGCGTTATGTTGAAAATAATAGCAAAACTGTTTGAAGTATTTGACGGACTTAACCTGACATGCTGGTCGGCGCTCATCGTAGAGCTAATCAAATACGAATGCGAAAAGATGACGCAACAACTTTCCAAGCAGCTGATCAGGTGTTCAGGTGAGATTATTTTGAGCTTATAGTCGCAATTTGCAGGGGAGTTCGTATTTTTTTATTGCAATGAATGGCAAGACGAGCCTGCCATTCGGCTAGTAAGCGATACGACCGCTCATAAATAGTAACAAAACCAAGCACGTTGAATAACAAAGCAATGCTTGAAATTCCACTGCGCTCGCCATCCTGACACATAAGATGTTAAGTCTCAACATGCCCATTTGTTATTCTGGTTACAATATCCTTCAATCCGAAAAACAGGCGGGAGAAATAGACATTGCGGTGGTACCTACCCAGGCGGCCTCTCACATAAGAGAGACTTACCACCAGAAGAATCCGATCGAAATTTATGATCCACAACGAAGTTCAAATGTTCTAACGTCGTGCGTAAAATTGTACGAATTTGCCTAGTTACTTACTAGTATTTTGACTATCAAAACACGAGAATTATAAACACAAGCATTATTATATTTGTTCTTTGATTGCAGATGAGTCACTACGTTTCGAGCTGAAGATCGCTTTGCGGTACATGACCCACCGTCCGTTCAACTATGTGTTATGTGGCGCCGTCCCTTTCAACATCTTCATTCCGTTGAATTTCCTCTCTTTGACCATCACCTACGTCATAGTTTGCATACAATTCACTCACTTTTCACGATCTAATTAAAGCAGAATGCCCATTCATAGTATCGGTAAAAAATATCGTTGATCCCGCCCGATACCGATGCTGCTTAAAATTTATTATTCCTTTTTTGTGGTTTGACCTTTAACTTTATCTTGTTTTATCCCAAGCGATAGATTTTTATAAAGTAATTATCATCAAACTTTACATTCCGTTCACAGAGCGCCATAGAAAAAATATTTTTTATTAGACTTAAAGTTCATTTCTCTAGGAACTCCGAGCCTGGATCTCAGTTATGTTTATATTTATAGGAAATATATATTTTTCTCTGCACAAAAAAGTAGGTTTCATCGAGGGACAATAATCTTCGCTCCGATACTAAGTTTCATAGTCTAATGGACATTCTCTTTTGGATCGTTGAAATTGACGGAGTTTATGCCTTTAGTTTTAAGATCGAAATAAGCGAAATTAAAAAATATATATCACCATTAGTCACTTTTTCTGGGTGTTCACTGCTGGTCGTAGGTCTCTCTTAAATCTCTAGAATTATTCAAACATATATAATATTATGATGACGAATGAATACTAAGTATAGAATTAGAAATTTAAGCACCAATCACGTGTGTCGAAGTACCACTACCTACGTTTTTGTAAGTTTTTTAAGGTAAGATACACAATCTCAGCATAATATGTCATTTTTACTGATACACATGTGTGCCCTTTACAACATAGAATAGATTAAGGCTAAAAATAATAAAACAACACTTTTGATTTGAAAACTTTTATTTTAATAACAATTTCTTTTAATTTAAAATAATTTTATTTCATGTACTTGGTTCAATATTTTGGACTACAATTGGATCTGCCAACGATACCTTTGCACGACAACTAATAATAATTTAACTATTAAGTATGTAGCTGTATCAAATAAATGAATTGAAGAAACGGTTCTTTTCTTCATAAAAAATTCTCAAAATAATATAATCCTTTTTCTAAAATAAGTTACTGTATAAAAATGAATCTTAAAACTGAGACAAGACATTTAAGTACAGTAAGTGTATTAATATTAAGATGTCCGTAAAAAATTGTTAGATTTTTTCGCAACTATGCTAAAATATGTATTTATTAACACTTTTTCTTGACGGTGATATAAATTGCCTATCATTATTTTTTACTAAACTTTCTGTCAAAATACAAGGAGTCATCGTGTTTGGGTGGTAGAGTCATCGTTTTTGCTCTAATAATAATTTAAATCCTCATGTACCTTTACGTCTTCAAAAATGTGTGTACAATTATTATTGTAAGAAAAACTCTGTATTTAACACCCAAATACGACGATAGGTAAAAATATACAAAAAAAACTCATCGCCTTTTTTGTGACAATTTTGGTTGCATTGTATCCGATGTCACTTAAACTACCACCTGGCTTCGTTTTGATCGGAGTCTGGTTACAACCGGTATCTATGTCACTAGTCTCCGTAAACAAAGTATCACAATAAGGGATGCACATGTCTGTATTACTTTTTTTCAGTATGCAGTCACACACACCGGGTCGCGAATTCCCCTTTCCTCTTTCCATCTCCTCTCCGCATTTGACTCCGGCAACATATCGATGATTCAAGCGTTGTGCAAGTTCATGGGCGGCAGTGATCACTCACCATCAGGCAACCTGTTTGCTTATTTGCCTGACCTAAATAAAAAGAAACTTTCTTCTCCCTCTCTCTTTCCATGTTCTGGTAAATTTTAATCGCCATGCCCGTTCCAGTTAACAAAAGTTTCATGGCTGTAATTGTAGTCTGGATCCATCCAATACATATAATTTTACTAGAATATCTAATGCTTGCTTTTATTACAATGAAGTATATAAATAGCATCCAGCAGCTTTCCGTCGATTCAGGAGAATGAATCATTCCGATTTGCTGTAAAATCAATGTTGAGTCGTTTGAAACCACATCACAAGCAATACAAATCGAGTAAAATATTTACATTCCAAATGTCAATATACAATGGAATGGAATGGAATGAAATTTTTTTCAGAAAAAATGACACGGCTTTTACCGATATCAAGTTATTGCGCTTCTTGTGTGGATATTATTTTCACACCAACTCTTCTATAATATTAAAATGGGCTCATTGGCTATACAGCCTTCTTTTTATATTATTCATGGCCTGCTGCATCTTTAAAGTCTCAAGTTTTGGAAATGGTTTCTACTATGCGGAATATCTAACAAGCGCAATATTATCCTTGTTTACAGCTGATGAATATATTATCTTCAAATATTTTCGAAATATGAAAACAATTGAGGCCCCATTAATAAACTCGGATGAGCGAAGGATTAACTTTAGGCATTGGGCTAGAGAATTCAATCTATTATTATGAATAGCTAGATAGTAATGACTATATTAATAAAAATCTATATTCTTCAGCCTAACATGATAATCCTATTATGGCAATCCACTGATTTTAAAAGTAAAAAGAACGGTCAAAATAAATTAGTCAATTTTAAAGTTTGGAGCTAAAATTTAATCCCTCGCTTATCCGAGTTTATTAATAGGGCCCTTGATGTTTTGATGGGGAAAAGCTATAGTTCGATTTTTGAAAGCATCAGATTTCCCATCATGGCTTTAGTTATTCTAAAATTAGTTTTCGTATGTTTTTACGCTAGTGTCTATCCGTTCAGCATATTGTTTATAAATATGAGTTTTACCGACATAACTACAAAAGTAAATAATATGTTGGTAGCAATTATTTTCTAGTTTAGATAGAAACGCTGTTTCTGTTAATATTATAAGCGAAGCTTGTGTTGTTGACAAAATTAGAGAGTTAAGGCGATGTATGATTACATAAATTTACTCGACAATCTGGATGATACAGGAGTATCGTTCGAATTTATAGGATAATCATCGAATTTATAAATAATCAGATACAAATTTAAAAGTTTCGCAGTATACGGGGTAAATCAAGACTGCTACCCAAACGAAGCCGCGTGGTAGTTTTTGTAACAAGAAACACAATGCAACTAAAAATTTCGCGAAGAAGCCCGACATATATTTCTTTTTTCTTTTCTTTTTTTGTTGAATATCACCAAACCCTTGTGTATCATAGCCTCTTTAAATAAAAGGGGTGAAGTCTAGAATATTATGGCATGAAATCGGGGTTGGTAGGGGATGAGGGGAGGAGAGGGGGGTGTACCCTCTACGCTGGTACCACTCGCATGAAAAGATAATGCACTATTCCTAAGAAAACCCAATTAATGTAACCTAACCTCAAAATACTTGTCATCAAAACCAAAGTTGCTTCTGCAACGTCTCCGGCGCTGCGGGAAGTGCAGCCCCTTCGCCCTTGCGTAACAAAGGATAGGCACCCACGCTCGCCTCCGCAGCTTCGGCTTACTGGTCGCGCGTCCTCCGCGCCTCCGGCTTTTTATATACACCCTAGGGGTGGTAGCCAAAAGTCTACGTGAAGTCGGGGTGACCCGTGTCGGTTTTGGGGTACAGTCGACCTAACTGGTCCATAAAGTGGGTACACTAACTTCCTTCTGAACATCTAGGACGTTATAAAACAACAAAACATAAGCAAAATCAATTTAATCTTCCTAATCGCATAGCTATCGCAGATGCGACAATTCCACCAAATTAAAACAAAAATATCAACAAAACATTCCTAAAAATTGTTGTTGACACTAACACATGACGGAAACGCGTAGTTTTTACGTTCCATTTCACCGATTTTTCTCGACTTTTTACACCATAGACTATACAGGGTATATCAAGACTGCTACCGAAAACGAAGCCGGGTGATAGTTTAAGCGACTTCAGACACAATGCAACAGAAAAAGTTGCAAAAATAAGCGACAATATTTTTTTGAAATTTTTTTCCTATTGCCATATTTTGGTGGTAAATAATTTTTTTCCTAAAATAATAGTGTATACCCTTTAATTTATAAATACTCTAAGATATAAGAGAGTTTAAATTATTATTTTAGCAAAAACTATGGATTTACCACCCAAAAATGACGATATTTAAAAAATCATAAAAAATAATTGTCGCGTTTCTATGCGAAAATTTTTGTTGCATTGTGTTTGTAGCCACTAAAACTACCACCCGGCTTCGTTTTCGGTAGCAGTCTTGAGATACCCGGTATATTTGAGATATTACCTTGGATATTACTGGATATTATAATACTAACGATTTGTTTGTCAATCCCCTATAATAACGTTCCGTTTTACCTAATATGAGATTTGAGGTTAGTAACTATTTTAATTAATTTCTCGAAAACTATGCTTTATCTTTTAATAAGAGTGATAAACATATAATCTGGGAACCAAATTTATTTTTCAACTTATCTTTGATTTTCTTGTTTCAGGTTTGCATTATACTGGTATTCAGTTTCTTTAAGTTTACGTTCTTTATTTACAATCATGTTTTTCGTTTTAAGGATTTGGTAAGTGGCCCTCTTATATTAGTTTTGACTCACAATGCAATAATTCTGGAACGTAAATTAGCAAGAATTGTTCAAAAACATTTTAATTATACCTACCTTTTGTAAATATGTTTTCAATTTTCTCACGTTTTTATGATAGCCTTTCTCATTTTCCTATGCTAAAGCCACATATGAGACTTATCCACGTTATGAATGGACGTTCGATAACTAACATTGGTTTTAAATTTGTTTATGAATACGACTGTAAGAATAAATTAATACAAGAATTATTACGAGTAATATAAATTAATGATGGAGACGAAATATGTTCAGCAGAGAGAAATAAAGATGTTTACAACCAAAACAAAACGAATCAAAATATTGCAAATTAAAAATAATATTTTGTAACTGTCTTTCATGGAAGCAAAAATATCTCAATTAAATATAGTAAAACATATTATAGTATTTAATTTATTCTAGTAGGACGGTACACACCTAATACACTTAATTGAATGGATACAGAATTTAATAACATTGTCCGGGCCGGTAATTATAACAGAGTTCATCAGAAATGAAGTGGAAATAATGAAACAAATATTATCAAAGCAGTTGCTTTGGTACACAGGTAAAATTGTGAATCAAATTTCCATCATGTTATATCGCTTTTACCCCAGGATTTGACACATACATTTACCGACGCTAAAAAAGTCACCCAGTATTTATTATACTCTTTTCGTTTCGTAGGTATTTATTTTTATATCTTTATACATATTTAAAAACAAAACTCAAGGGTCTTTGTTATCAGTCCATGTGCAGATACAATAATAGGTTCAATAATTGTTGAGTCCACATCTCACATGTTGGTAAACTCGTATGCCAAATCTTAATACTTAGAGAATTAATCTTTTCATCTTTAACGAACCCATCAGTACGCGATTCCGTGAATTTGATGCGTAACCGTTGAACCTTTTATTGTAAGTTTTTCAAATGTTAATGTAGATGGCTCCACCAATAACTACATAAATGGACGGTATAATTGATCTGAAATACATAAATTAATTATTGTAACATCTGTTAGTGGATAATGTAAAACACAGAACAGTTGAATATGGTTCTGTTTTGTGATGTAAAATATTCAAATAAAATAGAAATAATAAAATAATATTAGTTTAGATATCCAATAAATAATTTGTTTCACATATGCTTAATGGCATGATGGGTTTTTAATCAATAGGTAAACTTATTAGATTTATCACTACCGTCAAGGTTACTGGTGACTTTTATCTAAAGCACTTAATAGGAAATAGAACACAAATCATTTATTTTAAAGCAACATGATATCTAACTTAATATTTGTCAGTGTGTTACTACTAAACTGAATTTTTAAAAGTACGCACTTCAATCGTATTTAAGAATATTTTGCCAGAAAAAAGAAAACTTTATGTAATTTGAGTTTTAGATATAAATTTATGTTAATAAATAATTTCATCATTACGATAATTCGTTTTTTACTGTTTTCGTGTCGGATACACTATAACATATATAATATTTAATGTAAAACATTCCACAAATATCCATTGTAACTACTTTATACTAATGAAGTTTATTAAAAACTATTTCAATTGATTTAATGGAACGCACCATTCAATTCTGTTGTACCGTTAAGTGAAGCTGTATAAAATACTTGCCTACAAATATTCACATACAGGGGTTTAAAAGAGTTATTCAAAAAACATGTGGCGGCTTTAAACGATATCAAGTTATTGCTCTTCTTATTTCACTGTGATTCGATTAGTACAAGCTAGCTAGACAAATGTCACTACTGAATTACCTGGGTTTTATTACCTGAGCCTCTAGCCAGATACCCAGGTGTCCCAATTCTAAGAATTATTTTGCACTAGTGTCAACTACTCATATGTTAATGAGGTGGTTATAAAAAGGAAGGGTTGAAAAATTACTTTTTATTTGCATTTTTGCGCTTAACGAAGTAACATCATAATTCAGTAAGTTTAAGTATTTGAAAAGTGTTATTGATGGATCTTGAAGCTAAGCATATGTACTTCATAATAAAATGGGTATAATTAAACCGCACTTCTATTTAATACCTCAGGTTTATTAAAAAAATATTTTATTTATGATTTTCCGCATTCGTTGGACTAGGAAATACTTGTACCCTCTTGTACCCGGGCTGAAAATGATATATATATATATATGTATATCAAAGCTGTATCTGTTAGCTTTTAAAATTTAGTAATTTTAGCCTGCGCACTTGAGTGCAACTTTGTCATTTCGTCTATTTTTCAGAATACGAATTCTCGGTCGCTAATATTGAGTTTTTTGATAAATGGCAGAAACATCCCAAGGACAACCGTAATAGTGGACTATATGATTTTCTATCGATGAAACATGATCTAGCAAATATCACAGTAGCATCTGCGAGGGAAATCAAAATGTCAATTGGAAGATTATCAACCAACTGTGCAGAAAAATTGGGAACTTCTGGCAAGCGCCACGATCGCTTCTTGTCTTCAAAATCTGAGTGGTTATCTGGGATTTCACATTCAAAGTATCCATACATCACTCACCACCATCATTATCAAGTAAAGCCCCCAGTCCTGTGTTTCTATTAGTGGATTTCGTTGAATCAAGTCGGTTTTTTGAAAATCCTGAATAGGCATCTGATATTACAGGTTTAAATGTGACACTAATTACGAAGTTTGGCACTATCCTTATAACTTTAGCTTCAGGTTAAGACATTGATGTTGTTACATTTGACTATTTTGTACAGGACACAAATAAAAATGTATGTATGTTAGTCTTTATTCATGGTATTACATGGCGGTTACTGTGCACAATTTTTTTGTGCTCAGTCTAGCTATTGTGAAATTGGCTCATTTAGTTAATGGGCAGCTCTCTGAGGAAGCTCAGAAGTACGTAATAGGGATCATGGAAGATTTATGGAGCACAATACTCGAAAAAAAATTATATATAGCCACGACTAGGGATTTACTAAATATGTTATTATTTTGCATCTAATCCTGTAATAAATGATCTCTCGCGAATTTCCAAAAAAAAAAAACAAGTAAACTTCCTTTTGGGGTTTTAGACTTAATAATACCCCCTTTTATTAATGTAAGTTCTAGTGTTAGTCATAGTAGATTTTGTCTAAATATTAAGATATCAGACTATGATGTAGAAGATTCTTCAGAAGAAGAATTTACTGAAGTAGAATAAATAGAGTTGTAAATAATATTGTACTAATGAATTTTTGAGCTGTGTATCATACCATTTTTTATTGTTGTTGTGTTGTCTTATTCAACTTTATTATTAGTTAAAACATAATCGTTTCAATCTGCATGTAATTAGTGAAAAAAAATATTGCTACTAATTCGTAATAAAACCCCATCATGCCATTAGTAGTTAGATTATTAATACTTGAGTTTTTACTATTATTAATATTATTTAATATTGTTTTTTTACCTGTATGTCAAAGTAATAAGTACGTATTGTAATTATTTGTTTCTTTTATTTTGCTAAATCTGTATTAAAACATCATAAAGAAGCCACACAAAGCAAAATACCCCAATAAATAATTTTGTCCCGCTAGCTTGTACTAATCGAACCACAGTGGCGATTCTTCGAAAGTTGTAACATGGGCTCACTGGGTATACAGCATCTTCTTTGTAATGTTGATTAGTATTATTTCCTATTACGTCATAATATTTCCATATACTTTATTCTTTTGCGAATATCTTATAAGTGGACTACTATCCCTCTGGACTGCCCAAGAATATTTCTTCAAATACGTACGCACTTTGAAAACAATTGATATACTAATGGGAATGGAAACTAATACTTTTTTCGATAGCTTTAGACTTCCTTTGATTCTTTTAATGATATCTAGATCAATAATAATATACTGGAACTTCATTTTGAATACATTCAATACTTTGTTTGTAATTGCGACCTTTTCTGACTTCATCACGAAACTAAACACTTGTTTGGTTACAATCATTTTCTTCTCTTTGATCGTTCGCATGAATAATTTGAGAAGACGCTTGGAGAGGAATTCTGTTTCTGTTAATATTATAAGCGAAGCTTGTGTTGTTGATAAAATTAGAGAATTGATGCGATGTGTGACACATTATAAAAGCCTACTCGACAATTTGCAGGATACAGGTGTGGCGTTAGAATTATTGGTAAGACATTAAGTAAACTCAAAAGTCTTTATTCATAGACATATTTAAAACCTATCGAATGTTTCGTCCCTTTCGACCGACTTTTGAAGTCACTTTGTACAAAATATTGTCTGTGCCGTGCGTGTCAGCAGAATTAATCAGAAATGAAGTAGAAAAAATTAAACAAATATTATCAAAACAGCTGCTACGGTGCTCAAGTGAGATTTATTCCAGATATTTACTGTAGTGTCTGTATCAGCCCATATAAGTCCCACTGCATGGTACAGGCCTCCTCTACAATCCAGAATACGATTAAGAGTGATTAGGCCATATAGTCCACTACGCTGGCCTAGTGCGTGTTGGCGGAGTATACACACCATATAAATTCATACAAATCATAAAAATGCTATAATAACTTTAAAGCAGTATGATATTTTGTACCGATACTATGAATGGACATTCTGTTTTATTTTCTTTCTTTCTTTTAATTTGTTATACATATTTTGATGTGACGTTTCCAGATCCCTGTGTGCCGAGTTGGAAGAAGCGTTGCAGTACATAACTGCGCGTCTCTTCGAATACGTGGTGTTCGGCGCAGTCTCTCTCGACATCTCCATCATATACGGGATCCTCACGTTTTGTATCACATATGTCATTGTCTTAGTTCAATTATTTAAAATCTATGGTTCTTAAAACCATGACATACACGTCCTGTAAATGATTGGAAAAAAATCTATTTATTTGTAACAGTGGCAAGAAACGTTTTTCAAATATAAAAGTTTCACTTCTAGAACGTTGCATATATTTTGTAGGCTATACTGTATCACTGTTTTTTTATGATTGTCATTTTTTTTGTAACCAGGTTTGTGAAACTAATAAATTTAAAAAAATATATGCTTAAAAAATAGTGGGTCCATGTGACTCAGCTTATTTTATGGTGTGGTGAAACCACAAAACAGCGCTGATTCATTTTATTTATATCCTGTATGTCTAATGTCTATTCTAACTAACTGAAACTGTTCATGAATTGATTGATAATAAAAACATGATAAGAAACGGTTGTTACTTTTATTCAATGCGCTATTAACAATGAAAATGCACTGTTGTGTTCCGGTTTGAATAAAATTTTAGCCTTACTCTGGCTCGAATATTCTAAGACACTTTTCTGATGGTAGATATGTGAGAGGCCGCCTGGATAGGTTCGACCGCAATGTCTATTTCTCCCACTAAACAGCAGTAAAGGACATTGTACCAGAGTAACTACTGGACCTTAGATGAAATACGTACTAGATATAGGATCCGGAAAAAACCACACGCCAAAAGTGGCCGAGGTTGCTTATATTTATACATTTGAATTTCGAACCACGAGATGTAGCAAAAAGTTTTAACTTATAATCAACTTTGGGTAACAATAAGCCTTAATCCTTTAAATTAAGATTTATTATGTCTTTGAACCATTATCACCGTCATCATCATCTCAGCCACAGGAAGTCCACTGCTGAGCAAAGGCCTCCCCCAAGTCTCGCCACAATTATACGCCTTTAGCGTTGTACCAAACTAAAATTTAATATGACCACACGCTTATTCGTGTTCATATTTCTCTCGCTGTTTTTAGGCCGTTACTGTGGGTATAATTATTTGACCGAAGTAGTTGTAATAAGACTTAACATCAAGTGACTCAGGATGGCGAGCAAGTGGAATGCCAAGCTTTGCTTTGTAATTCTTGGTGTTATTTGGTTTGTTACTGTTTTTGAGCGGTCGTATTGGTATATACTATCAAGCGAATGGCACGCTCGTATCGCCATTTATAGCCACAAAAAAGAAATATATATGAGACAAAAATAGTGAACCAATAACCAATGGCACTCCGCGTATATCATTACATTAGTGATGAGTATAATTGGCTCTGTGTTATTTTTATTTAATTTTTTAAATGAGGACCTCCAACGAAGGATACACGACATATAATGAAGACAATGGTATAGCATTGTTGTGGCTTATATTTCGACGTGATCTTCAATTATAGCAGACCACAGCATGCAAATTTAAATAATTATACAATGACAAAATATATTAAAAATAATTACGACTGAATTTGAAATTAAGTGATAAGTTTAAATTTAAATTAAGTAATAAATAATAAAGTAATTTTAAAAGTGATTACAACATAGATTGAATATAACATAATGGAGAAAGAATATAACAAATATAATGTAATGTCTATTGATATTACAGAAGCGATCATTCCGCATTCAAGAATCAGTAAGTGAAGTCATAAAAAAATATAATTTAATTATTTTTACAATGTCTGCATACAGAGGAATAAAAGAAGTATTCAAAAACACGTCGCATGTTTAAACGATCTCAAGTTTTTAAGATTTATGTGTGGTTATTATTTTCATACAGATATGCCTAAAATCTTAATATGGGCTCATAGACTACATAGTATTTCCGTTGCAATAATCACGGTTGCTATAATAATATATACACCTTTTCATATAATTTGATGTCTATCGAATTTCTGTTATGCGCAATTCTTCCTTGTGTACTGCCGATGAACATATCTTTAAATATTTTAGAACTCTGAAGACAGTTGACCGCTTAATTGGTCATCACACTACTTCTATTATGCATGGTATTAGATTTCCTCTCATTATTTTCACTATAGCTAGATTTTCACTCATATTATGCGGCAGAAACACATATCCCTTGGATTTACACTTTCTAAATATGCTATTTTTCGACACTGCTCCAAAACTGCATTGCATGTTTGTACCAATGATTTTCTCCACTCTGTTGGTTCGAATGAAGACTTTGAAAAAAACGTTTAGAGAGCAATACAGTTTCCGTGAATATTATATGCGAAAGTCTTATTGTTGAGAAAGTTAGAGAAGTGAGGCGATATATGAAACATTATAGCAATTTGCTTAATAATCTTCTGGATACAGGTGTGGCATTGAAGGTTTGGTGAGTAATTTTTGTAGTATAACTGCAATAAAAGCATTATTTTATATCGATTCTTAACAATACTAGTCTTCGGCAAAAACGTTTTTAATGGTATGCTTTATTTTTTTATGTTGAACGTGAATACGGTTCACCTGATGCTAAGTTATTGCCGCCGTCCAAGAATATCTGAAACACCATAGAGCAAGCATGGGGATACGAAAACATAAAGAAAAAATTAAAAATGCTTTAAAATTCGAAAGATTTTTGGCAATTACTATAGCAATTCAATTTTAAAAATCATTAATTCTTCCACTTATCTTTTAGCTACAATATTTCTTAACTTTATTTCCAGTAGCTGCGTGAATATTAATTGATTTTTGGAAAAATAAAACATAATATAACATTATTTTATCACGTCTTTACTCAGTGTACTTATTTTTGTTTCAGATGTTCATTATACTTGTATTCCATTTTTTAAAATTCATTTTCTCTTTTTATAAAATCATCAGAACCTTAGTTCAAGGGGTAAGTCTTATTTTCAGTTATTACGAATGTTAGGGAAACGCCCCCACCAATGAAAAAACATCGTTTTTATTACCTTTGAACGAGGTTACGTATTTGTTTATAAAAATATCGCTTCACTCAGCTTTATAATTAATTACGTGAGTTTATCTATGGCTATAAAAAAATCCTGTTTTTATAGATGCATTTTTATGTATCATTTATACTTATATTAACAATAACTATTTCGCCAAAATAACTGTGTGTAGAGTTTAGCGAATTTGATTATTCACTGTGAGATGAGAGGTATTTTTATAATTTATTTTTAAATTTAAAAATAATCAAAACAAATATTGTGTTCGCCTGTTATTGGCATGTATGCTTATATTATTTATTAATAAATTTTTCGATTAATGTAAGTGCGTGGTGGCCTGATGGTAAACGGATTAAACGCGTGGTGGCGGCTGCCAACATGTTCACGGTGGTCGCGGTTTCGAATCCCAGGGCACACCTCTGACTTTTCCGAGTCATGAGTGTATTGATAGTCATTTACCACGCACTAAATCGGCGAATGAAATCATCGTGAGGAAACCTGCCGATTTATAACCGATTTATAAGAATTTCTATGGTATGTATGTAAGTCCGCCAACCCGCACAGTGTGGTGGACTATTTGGCCTAACCACTCTCAATCGTACTCTCGATTGTAGAGGAGACCCGTGCACTGCAGTGGGACGTATATAGGCTGATACAGAAAGAGATCAATGTCCGAATCTTAAAACCACTTACAGCCTTATGCATAGTAAGTTTTCTATCTATTGTTTAGTATCCTTTAAATGATTTTTGAATTCAGTTTGAGCGAAGAAGTCTTTATAGTACAATTGAATTATCTCAACTAGAATAGTTCATCATTCTATTTGAATTTCAACTTTATGATGAGGCACATAGTGGCCATTAGTATCCATTTTGTCGTGACAATATAAAACGTGAATACGTCCTCCACGTTCAAGAATACCACTGCAGAACAAAGCCCTCTTGCAATCCTACACAATAAAAACTATGAATACACCATAATTTTAATAGTATAGGTGGCTAGTGAATCCATGCAGGATGCTCAAGACCTATTGGATAAGCCCTTACTTTGAGAGCCATACGTCAAGCAAAGGGTAATAAGCAGAACCTCTGTATGATACCTTCCATGCAGTTTCTTAGACGCCAGCTGTAAATCAAGAGCCCCGCACCGAAACCATTTTTTTCTGATCCACAGGTATTCGATTTGGGTGTTGATACTTGTGAGATTAAAAAAATCTCTCATAGCTTCTGATACCCACGACACAAAACTCGAGCTTAGTTTGAGGTCAGGATTATGTGTAACTGTTGGGTGTAATACACCCAACAATTTTATTTAATGTGTCAATATTTTATTTTAAATAAATAATAAATAATAAATTTTTATTTCCAATAAGTAGTACAAAAGAAACAACACATAAGCATGTACATACAATAAGGGTGCACAGAAAACTTGTACAGGGCATTATATACAAGGTAGTCCGATTCCTAAACTGAGTCATGCTCGTACTATAGGAATCGGTTTACATCCGTTTTACACTAGCTATTAAGTAGCATCGACAAGGTGGACATTGTTGTACATTTAATTTCTATAAAAGTAATAATCACAATAATATATTTATTTATTTATTTATTTAATTCTTTATTGTACACAGTAAAAAGAAATAACAGTTTAGAGACAGTATAAAACAACAAAGTACAAATGGCGGTCTTATCGCTCTAAGGCAATTTCTACCAGACAACCATGGGATGGATATATGAGTAGGAAAAAAAGAAAGGGCAGTGTAAAATAAAGACAAATGAAATGAAAACATATAAATACATATTGTATATACATACTTATATACATTTATAGACGAATAAACATACATATATATACACACATGTATTTTTAAAGTGGAGTTAATATCAGGATAAAATAATAATTATGAAATAATATTAAAAGTAAGTTAAAGTTAATTACAATTTTCGTTTAGCACTATATCAATTAATAATAATCTACGTCTGCTGCATGAATTTCTATTTTAAAACCATTAATAGGTTTTCAGTTTCATTATAATCTAAAGATTGTAACCAAGCACATAATTTTTGTTTCACTTTATATTTACATAGTTTATACAGGGAAATCTTGCTGTTTATTTTGTAGCGGTTGCAATACGCCAACTTAGATATAGCTTTTAAAGCGGTTGCAATACGCCAACTTATATTTAGCTTATAAATTAACACGCTTATTATTTGTAATTTTAACATTATTTAAACACGTATTTCATTTTAAGATATGACTGCAGATGTTAGACCATAAAACATCTGCGAGTCGTTTTATTACAGTAAGAATTTTTGTGTACCTTATTGTATAATATTAGTTAAAAAGATGCTGTGCTAAATTATTGTTTCCTAATTGTAATGGCCCGTTCATACCGGGGCAATAAAACTGTATTAGTATAGTTAAGTTCTTTAGTGGCGGCAATCCTTTGCAACAAATTTATGTTTTTTAGACAATAGTACACATGTTTTGTAAACCTTTCTGTTTGGACAATAGCCCAGATGTTTGGGCCGACCTTAATTTTTAGTTGAAAGGATAGACCCTATTTTATGGCTTAAATATATTTTCTGGAAGATTTATCCCCACCGATCCTCATTCGGGTAGTCCTATAAAAGGGTCGGTTTATTTGGATTAAAGAAGACAGTCTGCCATCTCTCGTCACGAGCACATCTCGCTTCGAGTCGCATAATTATAATTTTACTCTGTCTGTGAATGTATTAAGTGTTAATTTACAAAATATACAATAGTTAGTTCCTGGAAGTGAGTGTTTATTCTAATACCTACACTTATAACCACCAAAATTTTATTGTACAGTCTAGAAGTCAGGGCACTGTACTGTCGGCTTGCGAATGTAGTTGGACATTTTGGACAGCCTCCGTAGCGCAGTTGGTTAGACGCCGCCTGTGAAACGAGAGGCCGCGGGTTCGATCCCCGCACCGAGAGAAATGTTTGTGCGGCCCACAAATATTTCTTTCGGGTCTGGGTGTTTGTAAGACCGAAAAGTCTCTCGTAGTTCCTGATACCCACGACACAAGACTCGATCTTAGTGTGGGATCAGGACTATGTATGTGACTGTTGGGTGTATTTATTTATTTATTATTTATTTTACGGGCTGGCAAACAATAGCACCTAGTCTTTTTCTTGCCGTGTTCTTATTCAAGGGGAGGTCAATATGTCTTCGCAGAAGGCCACGGAGAATAAATATCTGCCTCACGGTTAGAACTTTTCTCTCCTTATATAATTTGGTAGTAGGGTACAGACGTGGCTTGCGATGCATGACCTTGAGGATTTTCTGTGCTCTCTCTAATTGCAGAAACAGGGTCTTATGAGCTCCACCCCAGGCAGGGATACAGTAACTGAGAATGGATTGGCAAAGAGCTACATACACTGTCTTCATAATGGTAGGATCTGAAGAGTATCGGAGATTTTTAAAAATGTAAATAAGCTTTCTTAGCCGCTGTGTGAGGGTAGTTATTTGTGGTCGCCAGTCAAGTCTTTCATCAATTAAGATTCCTAAATACCTTATGGAAGTAACATTTTGCAATGGCATGCAGGTGCAGTTTGTGTTTCTATTATTCGGGCATTGGTGAGCGATGAGAGACAATATTTCGGCAGGAGGGGTTTTTGTATTTTGAATATAAAAGCGTATGTACTTGGTCTTTTCTACATTTAGTGTGAGCAGATTTGAGGATAACCAAGAGTTTACTCTTCTCAAAGTGTCTTCAGCAAAAGACTTGGCCTCTAACCAGGTGTCACCATATATTAACAAGGCTGTATCATCAGCATATGCAAAAATATCGTAGTTACTGATTTTCATCTTACACATTTCGTTTACGTACACCAAGAACAGGGTGGGCCCAAGGATACTCCCCTGTGGTACACCGTAGTTAATTTTTGCCTCTTCACTTACTTTGTTATCAATCTTCACCGCCTGGGTGCGATTTGTCAGATAACTTTTAAAAAGATCCAAAGTCAGTCCACGTACTCCTATGGCTTCCAATTTTGATATGAGGATGGGGATAGAAACCGTATCAAAGGCCTTCGATAAATCCAGAAATACACCATAACACTTAAAACCTTTGTCTAATTTATCAACTACAGCCTCGGTGAAATTTACGACAGCATCTTCAGTGGATACACCAGCTCTAAACCCATATTGATTCTTAGATATAATATCTTTTTTATCTTAGATATAATATCTATTACCTTGTAAAATACGATATTATATCTTTCTTAGATATAATATCGTATTTTACAAGGTAATCTGTTAAACAATTGTTCAATATCCTTTCTAGAATCTTTGACACACTACTCAAAATTGATATAGGTCTATAATTTTGAACCTGTTCTCTATTCCCATCCTTATGAATAGGAGTTACCAGGGCTTTTTTCATGCTATTGGGGAATATCCCTGTGGCAATAGAGGTATTACATATGTGAGTTATGGGTGATATCAATTTATTGCTAGATAGTTTAACTATTAGGGGTGGTATATTATCCCAACCTGCAGCACAGATTCTCCGAAGCGAGGCAATAATGGTAGCCACTTGCTGTTCAGTCACCGGTGTGATAGCTAGAGAGTTGCAAGGTGGAGACAGTTCGTTGTGTGGAGTTTGTTTGTCTGGAAGTCTGATTTTGGAAGCCAGCTTCTCCCCTAGGCCAACGAAATACTGGTTTACGCAGTTTATAGATGTGTACTCATCAGCTGACAAGTGAAGTAGTTCCGTTGGAGGTGTTGTCTGACGTTTTCTGCCTGTAATTGAGTTTATAACATCCCACATCGCTTTGGTATTCTTACCAGCATTACTAAACTATTCTTTTTCGTATTTGCATTTGAGTGTTCTGAGTAAATCGTTACAAAAGTTGCGGTATCTCTTATAGGTTATAAGAAGAATATTGTTGCTGCTATTTTTGCTTACATCCATATGCATTTTATCGCGGTTTCGAATGCACCGAAGAAGACCTTCTGTCATCCAGGGTTTTAGCAGGCGACTTCGTCTTGTAACAGTCTTTTGTGCCGTGTGTATACTAATACAGTTCTTTATTTTAGAAATCAGTATATCAGTTGCTAAATTTGCATCATGAGCTTCCATAACTGGCCCAAAATCACATTTATTGATGTCTTTTTCAATTGCAAGATAATTCAGTCTAGTATTATGCTTTTTAAAACCATGATAGTTAGTTTTTGCGCTGTTCGAGAAAAAATAATACTGGTTGGTGGTCTGTTATATGCGTATCCAATATCACGGTTTTTGCCGGAGCATCAGTTTTTACTAAAATGTGATCAAGGCAATTTTTGTGTCTCGTAGGACGCGTATGCGCTGGAAGTAGTCCCAAGGAGGCCGCGACAAGAAGATATTCGTTACAATTTCGATCACAGTTATTCTCCTTTTTAATGTCAATGTTCATATCACCTATGATGACTATGCTTTTGTATGTTTTTATTGAACTAACAACATTTTCTAGACTCGCGTAAAAATTTGTAAGGTCCAGGTGTGATGGAGATCGATAGAGCCCAACAATGGCTGTAGTACCAATAGTACATAACAAGCAGTTAGCATCCAAAAATCGTGGTTCCGATACGACACATTTCAGTGCATTTTTAACGTACACTACGATTCCATCGTTTTGATTAATGTTATGTGTAGAAGAGTAACATGTATAATTGTCAAGCACTGGAGTATGATCTAAAGACTTTAGCCAACATTCGGATAAAATTATTACATCTACATCAAAATTAAACATGGTTAACATAGTTGCAAATTGATCAAAATTTTTATTTATGCTTCTAATATTGAGATGTATTATCTTGAGTTGGTCATTAGGCCCGGGAATTAATCCAGAAACCTCTAGAGGCGTACATGTGTGGGTAAAAGCTAATTTAAAGTGGTCTATTTCATTATATAAATAACTATTTTTATTGTTCATTATATTGTTTTGTATTAATCTAATTAACCAGCTCAAAAAAGAGCAAAGTTGCTAAATAATTTATGAAGCTGAAGAAACACAAGATAAATGTTAGGCATGTCCTGAAAAACCATGATATTGCGATGAGGGTTACATATACATAAATGTACTTGGCTCCTATGTGGTTACAGTCATCAAATATTTTAAGAACAAGCAGCTCTAAAGTATTCTTATGAAAATTATGTTCATATTCAAAACCAGTGAATAAACATAGTATAAAAAACAATTGATTACTTACAAAAAAAAGATAGCTCGGTAATTTAAAGTTGTGGCGCGCGAAGAGAACTACGACTAATACTGATAATAGTCATTGCTTTGTCTCCAGATTTTGTAGGCACTGTTCAGTTTTTACTAAGTATGTTTCTTTTGCATCAGTACTTCTACGCAATAATATTTTACCGTTTGATATCCAACAGAACATAAATTTGTTACGTTTTGCAAATTCGCGTGCTAAATAAAACAATCTTTTGACTGTTTTAGAGAGATGTTCATCAATATATAGGGGTTTTGGATCGCCTGGTAGACCTATGTTTCCTGTGTTCAGTTTTTCTGGAACTGGGCGCTTCTTGTTGTAATTTCGCATGGCTGAAAGGAATTCATTTTTGAGAAATACTGATGTCAATTCAATAAAAATCGATCTTGGGTGACCAGGTTTTCCAGGAAGTCGGTAAATGTCTCTAATATTTGCACTTGAGATTTCCACTTGAACAAGTCTCCCCAATTTTGCAGCGAGCTGGAGAAGCGAGTTTGTGGTTTCATTTGGTGTTACAGGCATGTTCCTAACCTCAATAGCTGATGGGCGATGTGTCTGTTGCAGGTCTTGTATTTGGTTTTCTAAGTTGATGATGGTACTATTTAGGCCTTCACGTAGCTTTTCCATTTTTGACACTTTGCCAACGATATCTTCATAGTCCTTATATAACGATTCAATTGACTGTTCTATTTGAAGGTTAGTGTCATGAATATCTGAGCATTGCTTCTTTAGTTGAGCTACCTCTGTTCCTAGTTGCGACAAGGTTTCCTTTTGTTCCAACTTCCAACTTTCAAGCATAGCCAAAACATCAGCTTTAAAATATTTAAGGATTTTTTCGGAAAAATCTCGTTGTTCCAACGGAGAATCATTTGGACGAGGACGATTTTAGTTCTCTATGGCGTTTATATTACATGCAGCGGAAATGATGGAAGATTTTCTGGCATTTTCCGCGCCAGAAATTGTAGCAGAACTCATAAAACATGAATTAGTGAAAATGAAAAAAATATTGTCAAACCAGTTGCTTCGGTGTCCAAGTGAGATTGCATTCCAAAATATTATAAAAATCAGCATAAGTGATTGAATTAATAGTTTCTTCATTAGACTTTTGCAACTATATAGCCTTGTAATATATTTGATAGGATATTATCTTAGTGATTATATGAAAAACATAAAATTTGCATATAAATTTATATTCATAATGGGTTTTATAAATTTGGCATTAAAGATTATTTCTTCTACTATGAAAAATACACTATCTCTTCCACTTGTTATCACTTTTTCTCTTATTGTCTCTATATTTATCTGTATTATATCTTCTTTTTTCTGTTTAATATGCTCATCGAGAATACCAGAAATGGATCTATCTTTAAGGGCCCAATAATAGTTAGTAATTCCAAATCAGTTCAAAATTTCAAATCCACCATCAACATTTGACTACAGGAAATCGATATTTTAAAATATTATAACTCCTTTTGAAACAACTCAAACAAAAACTCGCTGTGTTTCAATATCATAAGGTTTAATTTCCCTTCCTTAATTTACTCGTCATCTAGAATATTCATTGCTACGTGTCTATGAACGTCCTATTTTTACCAACACTGGTCAGTTTCCATTATAATATATTATTAATCATCGTAATAAGGTGCATCAGATAGAAAAAATTGTAGGCACCTTTGGCAGCAACCCCGATATGGCGATAGACACGCACTATATCACATCGTGGAACGGAATACACATGGTGAAATTAAGGTGTCATGGTTGCGTCTCTGCCTGGCCCTTCACGGTAAAAGGCGCGAGTTTATGCATGTATGTACTTGGATGTTCCCTTTGGAATAGAAATACTTCAACTGCAATTGTAGGCACAACGTCACTTGATCATTTGTCATCTCTATCAATTCAAAGCATTATAAGTATGCCATTTTTAATCCACGAGATTTTTTAATGGTGATGGCACTACTGATCTCATTATTTTGAGCTTTGTAAATATTGGGAAATTAAATTATGTATCCATCCATCCATCAGCAAAACGTCATTCACAGCTAAACATAGGCCTCCCCCAATGATTTCCAGCGACCTGTTGGAGGCACTGACTGATGTTTGAATGGCAATATATCCTTTCCTTACACGTACAAGCAACCGAAATTTCGGACGCCCGCCTACAAGGTGGACGGATAATATGACTTAAGTTGCAGGAAGTCGCTGGATGCAGGTTGCTTCCAATAGGTCGATGTGGAGATCCTTGGGGGAGACCTATGTTGAGCAGTGAACTTCTTGTGGCTGAGATGATGATGATGATGATATCCTTTCCAGATGAATCCCTGCGCTTCGAGTTGGGAGTAGCGTTGTGGTACGTATCAGCTCGTCCCTTCGAGTACGTGTTGTTTGGCGCAATCCCTATGGAATTCTCTTAATTGAAATAATCGTGTCGCTTATCACATACGTCATAGTTGTTACTTGTTATACAGCTTACGAATTTTGGCAATTTCTTTTAAAATGAAAAGAGTTAATTTCATTGTATTACAATAAAAACTTTGAGATTTCGTATACATGTCACAATATTGGTCACCTGTGACTAACAAAGGTTTATATCAGCTTTTCAATTTTAATAGAATAAGTAATAATACAGGTCATAAATTCTGTCACATGTTTAATATAAAATAATTGAAACAAGTTTATTCATTATGTAACCATTTATATACCAAAATGAACTTAACAAAACATAGATTCTTATGACACTAAAGTTTATTCAAAATGACCTCCGTGAAATTGAATTGCTGAAAAATTAATGAAACAACATTTGTATTGTATTATAATGCGGAAGTCTCTAAATCTAATATATAAAATTCTTCTGTCACGGGGTGCGTAATCGAACTCCTCCGAAACGGCTTGACCGATTCTCATGAAATTTTGTGAGCATATTGAGTAGGTCTGAGAATCGGCCAACATCTATTTTTCATCCCCCTAAATGTTAGGGGTAGTCCACCCCTAAATTTTATTTTTTATTTTTTAGGCAAAATTTTTTATTTCTATTTTTTTATGATACAACATACAAAAATACATACAATCCTCAATTTTCACCCTTCTACGATCAACCCTTATTTTTTAATAGCCATTTTAGTAATTTAATCATTTTTCCTCTCCGGTCGAAAACTGATCAATCGTCATTTAATTAGCTATCCCCGCCAGATGTCTACAGGTGTCACTTCTGACCCAGTAAACAGCACGGAGTAGGGATGAGAACGAATCCGGTCTCCTGTTTCTCTCACACAATACGATTATTGTTTATGCATCAAGTGTAGTAGTAACGTTGACAATTATTATTTTGCTATCTCAGTGTAACTCTCATATTAAATTTTAATAATTCCTATTTTATATATAAGATGTATATGGATGTTTATGGAGAGAAGGGACATAAAGTAAAATAGAATCGAAGGTACGGGAGAGGGCTGGGATAGATGACAGATTTGTTAGGACGAACTGTAAATGCACGTTATAAAACGGGATGGATAATAAAGAGAAGGGACGGGACGGATTGGGAAGAGACTGAACAGGCGGATGAGACGGGATTGAGCCGGACAGTAGGATGGCTACGTCAAATTTAGGCATACAAGAGTTTATACGAAAAACAACATGTATTTGGTGTGGAGTGGAATCAAAAAATATATGCACCCAGGCGAAGCTGGGTCGGGCCGCTAGTATATTATATAAATAATTGTTAGAAATTAAAACAAAAGTAAATTAATTCAAAACAAATAAGTATTGATTTTTTTCTCATTACGTTCCGTACACTCTCATTACCGTCCGAAATAAAACTGAGAGGAATTCGTGGTAATGAGATAGAATGGAATGAGGATTGACACCATTTTTATTTTTAATTAATTAACAATAAGTATTAAGTCTACTTAATATTGATAAAGTTATTTATGTACACATAAAAAATGAATTAAACAAATAATGCAGTAACGTAGTACAATATTTACCTGCTTATCACGTAGATGGTAAAGAGCACCCGCGCGTGGTAATCTTAAAAACTCGCGTAATATTGGCTTATAATTCATCAGATATTAGAATTACGTCCGATTTCGCCGACGGTGTCGGCACAACTAATCGGCCACTAGCGTACAGTACAAATCATAGATAATTAAATAATAACTGAACTTAGTAATCGCATTGACAAAGTCAGCTGAGTAGAATGAGATATTTTTTTTGGTAAAAGTTTAAAAATCGGTGCAACTTCTAATAAACGACTATTGTATATGATTTATACTTAAATACTTCAAATATTATCTTCTCAGTTAAATATTTTTTTTCATAATTTATGAATACTGTTTTAGAAGTTATTTAAAAATTATTAGGTCAACCCAAGGTTTGGATCGCTGAGGGTAGTGAGAATACGGGTATATTTTTATTTTTTCATCAGTAATTACGTATTTTACTCTTAAAAAAATATAAGAGTAATAAATTAAGAGACCCAAAGGATAATATAAAAAATAATTGTTCGAATATTCACAAGGAAAGTATTTTTAAATCGTTCGGATTCACGATTTCCGCGAATGCAGAGAATTACCGTATGACATTTCTTCACCAGAGGAATTGACAGATGATATAATGAAAGAAATGTAAACGTTAGGTTCATTTGAGTCATTTATAATTTGAATTTAAATGTTATTTTACAACTACAAGCAGACTTGAAATTAACAAAATTGTTACTTACCCTCAGGAATACGTATTTGATAACTTTATAACCAAAGAAAATAAACTTGAATAAAAGAAATATTAATAAAAGTATAATCTGAAAAAAGAGAATAGTGATTATTTCCATTTTAATTTTATTGGATGGTGTTTTTACTTTTTTTTAACCCGTGACCATCAGAGCTCTAAAGCAATCGAATCATCAGAAAGTAAAAAAAAAGTAAAAGCTAAACAAAATTAACTATAAAATCTGTAAAAATTGTTTTATTTTAATGTGTAACATTCGCTTAAATCTAAAGCGCACTACACACTAAAGCTGCCGACCTGTCGGCTTAACGACAGCTATTTGTTGGCGGGCTAGTCGCCGGCTTCACTCATTGCAAGACAAGAAACTTTGGCCAACATGACATCACCATTTTTATGACGATGTTGAATGTCGCCGGGCAACTGAGCAGACAACATTCCGCTAGAATGTCCGTTTGTGTTGCGTGGCGACAGCATTATTTTCTTATGAGTCACCGGTTTGTTTTGCTGTTGGTATGCTCGGTGTCATTACAGTACGTGCCACTGTTGATCCTGGCTTACAGCAGTTTAAATGGTGGGTGTGAGGACGGAACAGTCTCCAGGTCGCTGGTTTTTATCGCCAGGACGGCGGCTTTGGCGTGTAGTGCAATTTTGAAACTATAATTTCCTTCTCTTTCTTCGTTCTTCTATTTGCCATGTAATATAAATCTTAAGTTATTTAAAATCTGATTTATTTTTACTATTTCTTATTTGTTGTTTTTTATTTCTTTAACACAATATACTCCGTTGTTTCAGTTAACTCTAACGTTGGTTTGTAACCTGCCAAAATTAATTTTATTCATCTACATCACATTAAAGAACCATGCTCTCAATGTATGCAAAATTGTACTCTTTTTAAGGCTTTAACGCCCGAATACACAAACGCGACTTGAATACTATGTTGCAGTTATGTACAGTCAGCGACATAAGTCGTTGAACACTTCACATTTTTTGATAAGCTTTTATGAATTAAAATTTGTACGTACTACTCTGTAGTCGTAAAATATAACAAAGTAAAGTTATCTATGCCGAGATGTGCCATACGATATTGAAAATAATTATTATTTTGGATGATAAGACAATTCCAAATCTCGTGAATGTGTAGCGACTTATGTCGCTGACTGTACGCAAATACCGCTTAAATGTACGGACTAATTAGGCCGTGCGCAGTAAAGAGCAACTTAATATTTGAATGGCGTTTGATTAATTAGGCGTAAGCATAAAAAATGCAATTTAATTGATACACGATAAAAGATTATTAAAATTCCTAATAATTTAAAAATTTTATGTTTATTAACAGATTGTACATAATTGTTTATAGCAAAATAATACGTACAGCGTAGTGCAATTCTTTGAGATATTCGAAGGTTTTATACTAATCTGTTCAGCGGCCATGGTAGCAGAGTCAATAAAAACAAAAGTGGACAGGATAAAAATTACACTTTCAAGACAACTGATAAGACGTTCAGGTATTGTATGGGCTTCTTATTGTATTTTATCGTCATAAATTATTTTTATTTTATTGCCTTGAATGGAGAGATGCGCATGCCGTTCGCCTGATGGTAAACGATACCACCGCTCATGAGCAGTAAGACCTAACTACACCTTGAATTACAAAGCAGTGCACTCCACTGAGCTGTCCATCCTGAGACATAAAACAAAATACCAATGTCCATTCAATAGGAAAATTAGAATATGGTCGAAACGAAGGTAATGCTTGGAGCCTTCTATGTTTTCAGCAACTACAAAGTTCTGCAGACGAAGTCCCTAGTCAGCCCCAAGTCCTCGCAAAAGAACCGTTTCCCTCCCAAGATGTTTCGCGAGACTGTTGAAATTAAAAACATTCAAAATTAGAATATTAATGAACTATTATAATTCCAGATGAGTCCCTGCGCTTCGAGTTGGAAATAGCGCTGGAGTACATGACGTGGCGGCCCTTTAATGTCGTGGTACACCACATGGTGCCATTCGACATCTCCGTGCCGTACGGCCTCGTCACGCTGAGCATCACATACGTCATCGTCATCATACAGTTCACGCATTTCAATGACAGCTCTTGAATATCTGTATCAGCCCATATACGTCCACTGCAGGGCATGGGCCTCCATCTACAATCGAGAGTACTACTGAGAGTGGTTAGGTCATTTAGTCCACCGCGATAGAATTTTTAATAAATCTTTATAGTATGTAGGTTTTCTCTCGATGTTTTGATTCGCCGTTATAGTGCGTGGGAATTGTCTATCAATACACACATGACTCCGAAAACTCAGAGGTGTGCCCTGGGATTCGAACCCGTGACCACCGTGAACATTGGCAGCCGCATCTAATCCGTTTACCAACAGGCCACCACGCACTGCTCTTCTCACTCTCACTCTTCAATATGATCTTTTTAATATGTGCTGAGTGTGGTACCATAGAAGATGTCCAACATTTGTTGATGGAATGTGTCACAACGAAGATTGTGAGGGAGTCTCTGATAAATTCCTTCAAAATTAATTTGTTAGATGTTGGTATTTTTCAAACCATTCATCACAGATCTGACAATGTGGAGCCAACATGTCTTAACCGTCCTGTGCTATTCCACAGTTAATACACCTCATCGTTTTATCAGGTTAGAAAGAAAAGCACTACAAAAAATAAGAAATCTCAAATCCTGTAGTTCAAGTATTTTTTTGCACACGGTTCACAAATAATCTTTTGAGCACAAAATATACACAGAGTCGTATTTTAATGGTACCACAATTTAAATAAATAAACAAGCATGGTTCCTGTCAAGCGTCAAGTACATAGAGAAAGTAATCACTACGTTCTAGTCAAGGTTCTAGTAAAATATTTTAATGCAGCGTTTAGTTGTTGCAATGAAAATGTGTAAAAATGGGGAGAATATGTGTGTAAGTATATATGGCAAACATTGCTTTATATATATTTAGTATTGTTAATTAATATGACCTATTATTGCCTTCATATAGATTATTTTTAGGAACATTTTAGAAAAAGTAATTTTTTTCTACACTTGCTCTGCTGCGAACGAAACGTTTATGTAGGGCCAAGAATGGCAGAAATGGATAGGTATCAATGCAAAATCTTATTAAACTTTATTTTACTCCCTAAAGTTCTACAGAAATACGACATATTTTATAATTAATCGTTGATTTTTATATTAATTTCATTATTGCCTTGTTTTTGTACATGACAAAAGTAACTAGGCAGAAACTGGCCAGGTCCTTTGGTTTAATTTTTCATTTTTTATATCTCTTACTTAATTATATTTTATATTAGCTTACTCATAATACGTTATAAATTTCATCACTCACTAGATATACCCTATGTGGCCAATCACGTACATAAATAGACAACAGCGAGTTTTTATCTATGATTAAAAAAGTATTAATTAGATTTTCTTTTGATTACTCGAAGGCTATCTAATACATCAAACTATTTATAGCCGTTTCTATTGATTTAGCAGACCGTGCCATTCCTATATTCATTGTCAGTAGGCAAAGACTTATAAATTGAGTATATTAGTGTTTCAAAATGTCCACAAAGAGAGATGTAAAAGAAGATTTCATAAGTTATTTCACATCACTAAATGACATCAAGTTATTGCGTTTTTTGTGTGGATATTATTTTCGCACCAACTCTTCTAAAATATTAACATGGGCTCACTGGCTGTACAGCATTTCCTTCGCAATTTTATTAGGTCCATTATCATTTTATTACTCACATTTTCCAAATAGTTTGATATTTATAGAATATTTTTTAAGCGCTCTACTATCTTTGTATACAGCGGATGAATATTTCTTCAAATTCTTTCGCACTATCAAAACAAATGATCTTGTGATGGGGCATAGCCATAATCTTTCATGATGAGAATTCCTTTCGTTTTTTTAACTTTGACTCGATCAGTATTAGTATTCTTTAACTGCGTTATCTATGATTTCGGATTTGTTTTTATAACATGGTCTATAGGTAACTTAGCCTCAAAATTTAATTTAACCATTGTTGGAATCACTTTCTATGCCTTGTTTGTTCGTATGAAATTTTTGAGAAAGCGTTTGGAAGGAAACTCAGTTTCTGTTAATATTATAAGCGAAGACAAAGTTCTAACTAAAATAAGAGAAGTTAGACGATGTTTGATACATTACAATAATTTGCTTGACAATTTGCATGACGTCGAGACAGACTTGCAATACATGGTAAGCAATTTTTAATTCCGTTTAAATGAAATTGTGACACTGGTTAGATAATATTATGCTATTGTATATTTAGCTTGGACATACATTTACATATAGACTGCCTCGGTGACATATTGACATTGAACGGTTTAACCGCTGAGATCTTGGGTTCGAATCCCAGGTGGGCAAAGTGATATTGGATTTCTCTATTTATTATCAGCTCAAAGTCATTAATTTGTGTCCGATATGGCGATAGCCTCACTTCCCTATCATATTATCGGAAGAAATATACAAAGAGACACATGGATGTCCTGGTTGCCACCAGGAAAACCTCTGCCTACCCCTTGTGGGAAGAACTAGTGAGTTTATTATATGTATGTAAATTTACTCCATTTTCAGAGACAATTGCATATGTTGCCTAAAATCTAGTGATCATGTATGTTTTTGTTATATTTTTCTACAATTATGGTAGGTTATTTAGCTAGTGTTAAATGAATATACAGGTTATATCCAGACTGCTACCGAAAACGAAGGCGGTAGGTAGTTTTAGTGACTATAAGCACAATGCAAGTAAAAATTTCGCAAAGAAAGGCGACATTTTTTTTTTTAAATAACGTGTTTGTGAGGTGCATCCATAGTTTTTTGCTAAAACAATAAAAACACCCTTGCGTTCCACGCTATGGATAGCGTCTTTAGAAATAAAAAGGTGTAAACTATTATTTTTGAAAACCTATACATTTATCACCCAAATACGACGATAGGGAAAAAATTACAAAATAAATTGTCACTAAAACTACCCGGCTATGTTTTCGGTATGCATCTTGATATACTCTGTATAACTGACGAATGAATAAATTTGTAAAAGCTATTAATTTTATCATAATTACTAATCTTTAATTTGTACGCATTGTTTCAGATATCACTTTTACTAATATTTAATATGTTGAAATACGTTTTCTATGGTTATAAAGTTTTTAAACTGTTTCTTGATGGAGTAAGTATTACATTATATTAATTTTAAACCACATTGCAATCATAAAATACAGATCAAAATATTTATACTAACATTTCTAATAAGTAAACCTTCTTAATTTACTTTTTGCGTTTACTATTTTCTCTACTCGTCAGTGCCTCTAAAGCACTCTAAACGTTTACATTTGAAATTAAACACATACAAGCTTTACAAGATAGACATGTTTTTTAAACAAAATGTATTAATTTGGTTTATGCGAAGTTACTGACAATTTACAAAATATAGAAAAAATATATAAAGATATTTTAATAAAAGGCATGATTCCGACAAATCAGAGGTATGTCCTGGGATTTGAACCCATAATCACCTATCCATCAACAACAGGCTACTACACAATTATTTTATTGACAAAAGATATAATAATTCCAGTAAAGATAAAAATGTCCCAACATTTTTTTAGGCACCAGTTGAAACTCTTGTGCACGCATTGGACTTGGTGGAAGCTTTCATATTCGCTAGTGGGATGGGAGTTGCAGCAGAACTTATAAAAATGAAGTGGAACTAATCAAAATGATACTATCGAAACAGAGGCTTCGGTGCTCAAGTAAGACTGCACATCTGATTTATATTTTAATAATTGTAAACGCTTCAGTACTTTGTCAGCATTCGCCATCAACTTCAAATAGATTGCTAATGTTGCATTTTGTAGATTTGTATACCAGAAAACATTGTACATTACATTTTTGTGTATTTATAATAGGTGTATGTATATAATTATGTATCATATATTGTGTACATACTAATTATAAATAATAGGCATGACGAATTATTTTAAAATCATGTTTTATAATATAGATACACATTTATTATATACGAAATAATCTATATTTAAAGAATTAACAAAGGTTTAACACAGTTTTAAGCCATTTTTCTAATAATCTTTCAATAGTGCACAGAAAAAGCTAGTAGGTGTCATGGCGTCCGTTATAACGTCACCACTAGGTAAACATGTCATTGTGTCTATGCGCAGCGAAGAAAATTAACGAAACAAAACATATTTCGTTTGATAAAAATGAAATTACTTGTATTTTTTCTCTTATCTTTTAATTAAGTATTCGTACACCTACTACAGCTCATCTCTGGATCACCTAAAGGTCGACTGGGAGAAAATGCCACAGGCATTAAGTCCGCCTTGTATACATTTGTATATGAAGCTTAATAAATAAATAAAAAAAAATGAATTCTAAAGTCTATAAGTGGTTCCGGTAAAGTTCACATTCCACATTTCTAAAGAAATTGCCAATTCTGGATTAAAACTAAAACGTCTTTTAAACCCTTCTAATATGTTTTTCCCCTAACATCATAAAATATTTGATATTTTGATACTGTCGTCACGCCTATTCGTCTATTATTATTTTATTGGAGCTTGTATCCTTTTTCTTGTATCCATCCAAAGGTTGTCTGTAAGAAATCACCTAGAGCGATAAGACCGCCTTCTGTACTTTTTTTTTTCATTTGTAATATATTTAAGTGTTTATCCTTTTTGTGCAGTTAAGAATAAAATAAATAAATAAATAATACATTTTTAATATATGTGGGAATAGTTCCTTTACAGGTCAAATGAAACGAAGATGGTCTCAGTAATCTTCAATACACATATTTAACCTTTAATAAAATACGTCGTCACATCTTACATCTTATATTCTTCCTCGTCTTCCAGACTGTTCTCTTATATTCCGTCTTTGCATACTTCAACATCTTAATCATACATTCCTAACTCTTTCCGTCTTAAATACTTTCATTAGCCATCTCTTTCAAACAAACCACGTTCCATGTCAGTCATTCGTCTAACGTTTCATTCTACTCATCTTTCTTCATAACATTCAAATCCTACGTATATTTTTGATAAAAATCGTCATTTTATTTCACGATTACATTAGATATAGATATGAGTATTTTTACCACTTAGCTAAACTTCAATTTCGAAGGGCTTGAAAAGTAAATTCGCAATTTTGTTAATAACCAGGCAGGTTTTTTTTTCTAATTTGGTATAATTTTACCTGGAGTACTAAAGGACGTGTGGTTTAAATTAAATACCATACGTCAATATCCCCTAGTATACCGACGGCATATTTATCAATAAAATCAACAATGTTTCCTTCCCTTCTTTCCTTCTATTTGGCGTTATCTCGAATAGAGCCAGGGCCCGCTCCGGCTGAGTCTCCTCCATTTCCAATAAGGCATCCTCCTCCTTATATCTCCTTTGACGACATCTAGCCACCTCTTCTTTGGTCTAGGTCTCGGTCGAGGCCCGGCTCAGGTACACATTGCCAAAGTACTCCTGTGGTTTCCTTCAGACATGACCATACCATCACAAGCGACATTGAAGTTTATATGCCACATCGCTGACTCCAAGATGGCCGTAAATATGCTCATTACAGATTCTGTCCAAACCGCAGCATCTACATCGCAGTGACGTGGGCCTAAATGTTTCCTTCACATCGATCATTATTTCTGCTCGCTTTGAACCATTTGTTATTCCACTAGGCTTTCACGATATTCATTCTATTAATCTCCTCATTTTGATCTCCCAAAGTCTATCATACGGAGGCAATGTAACTTTGTACCTTTAACAATGTACCTTTAAATATGAAATTACGTAAAATAAAACATGGTCTTTCCAGATGAGTCCCTGCGCTTCGAGTTGGATGTAGCGTTGCAGTATATAACTGGACGTCCCTTCGAATACGTGTTGTTTGGCGCAGTTCCCGTGGGAATCTCGCTCCTAATCGGGATCATTACGTCCTCCATTACTTACATAATTGTTATCATACAATTTACACAGTTTAATAATAGTATATAGGAAGATAGTGTGACATAAAAAAAAAACAGAATTAATGTTTTTTGTCATATCAAATCGAGTTCAGTAAAAAATAGCATGATATTGTAAAATAATCTAAGTTGAAATTTAATAAACATGTCAAAATATGATGTATTTTAAATATTTATCAGAATCACAATAAAAAAATGTCCTGCTATAATGTTAAAAATACATAAAATATATTCTATCGGTAATTCCTTAATTAAATTGTTTCTCTTCATTGTTCCCTGATGGACATTTTTTTTTGAATCCTTGAATCAAAATCAATTTTTTCTTACTGTAGGATGTAAAGTTCTCACCGATCAGTTTAACTGAAAAAAAAACTTTATTTTTGAGTGGGGGGCTCTGGGCAATAGGCTCGTCTCCTATCACAATGTGGGACAGAACATACAAGGCTAATTATGGTTGTACTAGTAGCACCTCTAGCTACCCATTCTGATAAACAAGACGTGAGTTTATGTTTGTGTATAAAAAAGGTACAGAATATATTACACAGGTTTACCATGTATATACGAAAGGCCAAAGATGAGATAATATAAGATTATATCTGATAAATAAGACCTAAAGGACAGATTTTTATAGGGATGTGAGGACAAAGTAAAAAGAGTCAAACACCACTGAGTTGTATACTATACATAGTTAGACAAAAAAAAGTGCTGTATAAAAATTATCAATAGGCTGTCCCCACAGAACAGATGAATATGGTTAGAAGGGAAATACAAGCATTTGACGCGTCGCAAGGTGGTGCATAAAAAGCATCACTGCCGCGGAACGGATGATTTGTCAAATCAGTCGTTGTCGAAATGCCGTGGACCGTGGTGCTCCTGTGAAATAAAGTAAAACTGCAGATTTGTGCTATTTTATATTGCAGTTCCAATACTAAAGCGTCGAATATCAATAGAGGAAGAATTTTACATACATACCTAAACTCACGCCTATTTCCCCGAAGGGGTAGGCAGAGGTGCCTGGACACCCACATTTCGCCTTGTATGTTCCGTCCCACGATGTGATAGGTGGCGAGCCTATCGCCATATCGGGCACAAATTCCTGACTCCGGGCTGATAATGAATAGAAAAATCCAATATCACTTTGCCCGACTCGGGATTCGAACCCGAGACCCCAGCTTTGCAAGCGTACAACTACGCCACCGAGGCAGGAAGAATTTTATACCACTATTAAACCCGATTTTATTGATTTTCACCATTATTTCCAAAAAGTATACTTGTAAAATGTACAAAAAGTTTTCATAGGCATTAAACAAAAAAAAATTAAATTAAATCCTGTAGTAATTTTAAATTGTAGTACTCGTAACGTTGGATAACGTTGACGACCTATCCTTATGTTCTAATGTCATAACTCCGCCAACTTGAGAACAACATATATTTGTGTCTGAATATACTTTATTAATTCATTCGTTTGTAGGTTTCCGAGAGTGAGTCGATAAACCAACAGGTAGAGACAACTGGATTCCTACAAAATCCAGTACGATTTGTTCTAAGTATTCATTTTCGTGAAAAAGAAGATGATAAAAAAATCTGTATCATAAGTAATATACAATCAAAAATAATAACGCTTATGGGAAAATGTATCAAGGGGGTGAAATAATGAATTATTGTATGAAAAATCAAAACCACTGAAGCTATTGACGTAAATAAATCCTTTGTAATAATCCTTTGTAGATAAATCTTTCACAGTACAAGCTGCACGGTTGTGGAATGCTTTACCGGTAACAGTAAGAAGGGCCAAATCTCTACCCATCTTTAAAAGGCTGGTTAAAGAACATTACTCCCTGGCTGAATGAGGACATTAGTAATTGTATACTTGTTCCTTTGTGTATTTATACTTAATTATATGACCTTTATGTTGTGTAGATATGTATGTATATATATGTATATATATTGTATGTATGTATGTTGGTATGTATATGTGTATATTGTGTAAGTATATTTACATGGGATATTTACTTATGTATGTATGTTTATTTATATATGTTGTATATAGACACTAATATCTACAGATATTATTCGTACACCTGATGCTGCCCCAATTTTCGTCCTTTTCTCTTATATCCATCAAATGGTTGTCTGTCAGAAATTGCCTTGTGCGATAAGACCGCCAATTGTACTTTTTTTTTTTTCTAGTTTGTATTGTTTCCTTTTGTATTTATTTATGGTGTACAATAAAGCTTATATAAATAAATAAATAAATAAATTATAATTTTATTGTAGATAATAATTACATATATTATGTGCTTTTCCAATAATAACAATTTTAATATCTCACACATAGCTTAAAATATTAAAAATCCTGTACATGTAGATTTGTAAAATAGTATACAAATTAAAATTAACTTTCAATATTAGATATTGTAGTCTCATTTATTTTCTGTCTATCAACATAATACTAATTAAATAACTGTATCAGGATAAACCATTAAGCATTTCTAACTTTCCCCCTACCCCATCATGGGTCGGAATGCAAGGAAATGTGGGTGTCCTGGTTGCACCCCTGCCTACTCCTTCAGGAAAAGGCGTGAGTTTATACATGGATGTTATATGTTTAAAAATCAATTGAGAGTTTCCCACTGAATTAAAACCAACATTTTGCCTTATTTTTCTTTACTTTCTAGCAATTGGATTAAAGCTCCATAACATTATTTATTTATTTATTTATTTATTTAATTCTTTATTGTACACAGTAAAAAGAAATAACAGTTTAGAGACAGTATAAAACAACAAAGTACAAATGGCGGTCTTATCGCTCTAAGGCAATTTCTACCAGACAACCATGGGATGGATATATGAGTAGGAAAAAAAGAAAGGAAATATGAGAGAAGGATATATGAGAAGGAAAAAGAAAGAAAGATTATATCTATTTTCAATCTAATTGATTAAAAAAATCAATTTATCTTTCATCATTATTATATTAAACGCACTTCGATAACCTTGATTTATTTATATCGACAACATTTCTCGTAAAGCATATTACAGAACGGGTAAAGCAATCATTTTTAAATAATAATTTTCGATTGTTAATGAAATTCTTCAATTGTTATCTAGTTTATTATTCTTTTAACTATAAAGCACGATACATTTCAGGATTCAACAACTGTAGTAAACTGATCAGTCTTGAAAACATGAATAAAATGGGTGGATATAAACAAACTAAGGAAATATTGAAGAAATACATGACCGTTTTAAACATTTTCCGACCTTAAGGATCTTGAATGTGAGTCGTGGAGAAAAATGAATCGATCTTTCAGATAACGAGGCGTGAGAGGATTAAACATTAAATTGTATAAAAGTGAAAGAATATGAGTATTCCGACGAAACCGGATGGGTAACCACTTGAGCTTTGTCTAGTAAATTATTATAATGTATCAAATATCGCCTCACTTCTCTAACTTTAACAAGAACGCGAGTTTCACTTATAATGTTGACAGACACTGAATTTCTCTGTAATCGTTGCCTCAAAGACTTCATGCGAACGTACAGTGTATAGAAAATTAAGGTGACACAAATAAAATTTATTTTTGAAGAAAAGTCTGCAACAATTATGTACAAAGAGACGAAATTTAGTAGAACCAAACGGGAATTCATATAAATTATTACTGTTCTAGAGATAATTAACATTATAAATGGTTACCTAATTCCGTAAAATAAAGTATCCGTTTTTGACCCATCAAAAGATCATTCGTTTTCATGGTTCGATAGTATTTGTAGAAATATTCTTCTCCAGTATACAACGATAATATTGCGCTTATTATATATTCAACAATAAGCAGACTATAAGGTAATATGACGAAATATCTGGTTAATATGGCCATAGTTATTGAGAAAATAATAGAATGTAGCTTGTGAACCCAAACTAAGATTTTAGGTGCATCGCTATGAAAATAATATCCGCATAAAAGACGCAATAACTTGATTTCGCCAAACGACAAAACGTGTTTCGTAAATGCTTCTTTTATACTCGTAGACATTTTATTAAAAATAAAAAATTACAACCAAACACTTCAGATGGTCCGATGACCTGGTAAAGGTCGCGGGACGTCGCTGGATGCAGGCTGCCTCCAACAGGTCTCTGTGGAAATCATTGGGGGAGGCCTATGTTCAGCAGTGGACTTTCGTTGGCTGATGGATGGATGATGGATGAAACACTTCAGCATTTAAATTAGTAATGGTCTGGGTTATAAAAAATAAGAGTTATTTATAAACTTCATTATAAAAGTGACCACAATGATGATCTTTCGATCATTTTAATTGCATGAAATGTAATCGCCATTAGTTAATAATAAGAATATTTAATAATATTTCTTATTCCATGAAAAGGTTTACAAAGTTATAAGGGACAATTATTAAGCGTGCAACAATTTGTTGGATGACCTCGCTCATCAATAATTTGACATACAATAATTACGCTGAAAATGGGGAAGAGTAAAATATGACAATACAGAATGTTTATGACCATTATGTCCAGTAGTTACTCTCTCTACAATATTCTTCAATCCGAAACACAACAGTACGTTTACTCTGTTGTTAAGCAGGAGAAATAGAAATTGCGGTGGTACTCACAAGCAACCTCCCACATAATATAAGAGATCTACCACCAGTAGTACCACTAACCTTTGAATATCCTTTAACAATATCAAGAAGAATGAGGGTAATTACAATAAAATACACTCCAACTAGAGTCTAAATATTCAACAGCCACAACTTCTCGCATTGGGCTAACGATATCGCATCCAGTTTGTGTGACTCAATTTAGTCCAACTCGACTCCAATTTGCGCAAATTGACTGTGCAAGTTGTAAGACGCTATCGTCTGAGTCTTGCTAATGTTTTGTGAACTTGTGCTAATGTTTGAAGTGTGAATTTGGTTCCTGATTACGTAAGTAGCTTGGAAGGTTATATGCAGATCTGGTAAGGCGATGCGACTGCTTGCTCTCGGATCTCGTTATCGGATTTACATGGTTGTAACATTTTCTTGTAAATATACATAGCGTAAATCCTTTTTTTAGAATAGTTTGGTTTACGATTGGTTATCTACTTAAAGTTAATTTAAAAAAGAAGTTTTAAAATGTAAAAATTTAACTAAACCCGCCATGAAAACCGTAAAAGCAAATAAATGAATTTCGCAGTAGGTAGTTTAATGTTATTGTGACCACTCGACATTATTTTGCTTCAATTCTTTTTTATTCAATGTTATTTCAAAGACTTCAACTACCTACAATGTTAAAATGAATAATTTTATGATTTACACGTAACTGCAGTATTGTTTGAAAATATATATTTTAGAAGTGGACATTGGAGTAGAAAAGTAATAAAAAAATATTGACTAGAGTTACGTACGCTCAGCCCTTAGATATAAGTCGTTTAGATAAGAAAAGTTAATGTCTTCGCAGTATTTAATATTAAACCACTCATGTAACTTAGCTATAAGAATAATATTTGTAAGTCAGTCTGAAATACACTCTTTATTTTTTAAAAGCTCCTCCGGCTCGCTCCCCTCATAACTGGCGCAGTCGGTAGGATAAGACAGTTCCTCATAACTGGCGCAGTCGTTGTAGGATAGTTCCAACTCGCGACATCGGTCATCTTTTGCATAAACCTCTGCGAATCGACTACTTACGAGCGACTATCCAGAACCTATCAATCGGGACCGGACGGCGATAATACAGTGTTCCTGACTCCACGGTGGTTCAGCGATGTGGTATTGGAGGTAAGATCAAATTCTTTTACTACCCAGTATCCCTTGCTCTACTCCCGCGTTTTTGTGTGTTTAGTGTTTGTTGTTTTAACCTTAAAATCGGTAAAAAGACAGTGCTAAGTACATTAATTTATTAAATTGCTTAAAATCAGTGAATTAATAAATACATAAGTTATTAAAATCTCCAATCGATTTAAAGCTTATTACTTAAATTGTTTTACTTAAAATCAGTAAAATCAAAAAACTTTTAAATAAAAGTGTTAAATAAAAACCCTAACCCGGTTTAACACAGATATAAGTAAAATAACTCTGTTAGTTACTTTTTAGTAAAATATATAAAGTTTTTAAAAATGACAGAAGAGGGAGTAACCCCGTTATCACAGCTGGCGCAAGCAGCCACACGTCCTATAACAGTCAACTACGACTTAATTGACAAAGTTTTGCCAATATATGATGGCAACAGTAAATCATTAAACTTTTACATAAGATGTGTAGAAAGTGTTTTAAAAAATCATGGTATACCCAGCACAGACCATATTGTGTTATGCCTTATTCGAAACAAAATAATAGGAAAAGCTTTAGAGGCCATCTCACTCGAGGTAGATATAGAGAATTGGTCATCGATAAAAACCGCTTTACTAAATACATTCGGTGAACAACGTAACGAAGTTCAGTTGTTACAGGAAATGATGCGTTGCACCAAATCCAGAAATGAATCGTGCGAAGCTTATGGTAAAAAAATTAGAGATCTATTAGACGCATTGTGCAGTGTAGGTGAATCTGCTACGAAAGACAGTAGATATTACCAGACAGTGGCTATAGATACATATATAGATAACATCGACTATAACATTGATCTTGGTGTTAGAATTAATTATCCGCAGACTTTAGAAACAGCGATAGCGTTAGCTAGACAGGAAGAACTTAAGTTGAAACGGGCGGAAAATAAAATAACACAACCCCTGTTTCAACCCAAACAAACATTTAATCGACCATACATAGGGACGAGACAACCCTATGCAGGCAATAACTTGTCAGCGCAGAATTTTAATCCGCGCGCTATTAAGCAAGAACCGTCCACGCAATTTAAAAGCCCAGGTTCGCGCACATACCCAAATAAAGTTAACAATATTTGCGAAAATATAGAAAGCTACGAAACGTCCGACGACGTAGATGATGTAAATGATGGTGTAGCTCCTACTACACACATTAGTGAATCCCCGAATTTTCAGGTAGATGCCTTAGAAAATCCAAAACCTTGATATATTATTTACCGGAATATGAATACATAATAGACCAGTTACCGTATATACAGGTACCACTCATAGGTAAATTCTTAGTAGACACCGGAGCTTCACGCTCGCTTATCAGTACGGATGTGTTATTTAATAAACACATTGCGAAGAATGTTTATGTACAACCGTTTAAGATAAACACAGCTCATGGGACTTCGTCTCACGATAAGATCTTACAAATGTCTTTGTTCTCAATTTTAGGAACGGATGTTGATCATAATTTTTTAGTATTTGACTTTGATGAAAATTATAAAGGTTTAATAGGAAGCGACATACTTAGTACTTTTGGATGTCGAATAGACTACAAAAGTAAGAAATTAATTACAGAATCGAACACAATAGACTTATATTTCAAAAATATAAAAATTATATGAAATATAAATGAAAATGTACAAGTGAATAAATTCACAACCGAGGAAGTTAATTCAGAGTTAAAAAATAATTTACGCAGAATCAGAACAGAACATTTAAATATTGAAGAAAGACGCGAAGTAAATAAACTTTGTTTTCAGTATCGCGACATTTTCTATGTAGAAAATCTCCCGCTTACATTTACACATTCAGTTAAACATTCATTGCGATTAACTGACCAGACCCCTATATTCACTAAAAACTACAGGCGTCCGCCTTGTGAACAAAATGAAATCCAAAAACAAGTGGACAGCCTATTAAATAAAGGAATTGTTAGAGAAAGCATGTCACCTTGGTCGAGCCCAGTTCATTTAGTACCAAAAAAACAAGATGCATCAGGTCAAGTTAAATGGCGACTTGTTGTAGATTACCGTAAATTGAATGAAAGAACCATTGAAGACAAATATCCTATACCTAACATTAGTGATATTTTGGATAAATTAGGAAGAGCGCAGTTTACTACGTTAGACCTCGCTTCAGGATACCACCAAGTCGAGATGGACCTGAACGATATAGAAAAAACAGCTTTTACAACTGACAAGCATTATGAGTTTCTTAGAATGCCCTTTGGCTTAAAAAACGCACCTAGTACGTTTCAACGCCTTATGAATAACATACTTAGAGACTTATTAGCAGATGGAACGTGTATCGTTTAGACGTATACGTAGACGATATCTTATTTATTCCACCTCATTACAAGACCATATGACTAAATTAAAGAAAGTTTTTCAAAGACTTAGAGAACACAATTTTAAAGTGCAATTAGATAAATCAGAATTTTTAAGGAAAGAAGTAGGATATCTTGGGCACGTGTTAACCCAAAATGGCCTAAAGCCTAACGAGGATAAAATCCTTGCTGTAAAGAAATTCCCAATTCCAACCACTCAGAAAGAAATTAAATCCTTTCTTGGACTTGTGGGTTATTATAGAAAGTTCATTCCAGATTTCGCTAAATTAACAAAACCATTAACGAAATGTTTGAAGAAAAATGCTAAAGTAATTCATACACCTGAATTTATAGAGGCAGTAAATAAGTCGAAACAAGTTTTATGTAACGCTCCTGTGTTACAATATCCAGACTTTAATAAACCGTTTATATTAACAACAGATGCTTCAGAAGTATCAGTAGGTGCTGTTTTATCCCAAGGAACAGTTGTTTCTGATAAACCTATAGCGTACGCGTGACGTACCTTATCTGAAACAGAAAGTAAATATGCACCCATAGAGAGAGAATTATTAGCCATAATTTGGGCTACTAAATACTTCAGACCATACCTATATGGCCGCCAATTTACTATATACACAGACCATAAACCTTTAACATGGTTAATGTCCCTTAAGGACCCCAATTCGAAACTTACCCGATGGCGTTTACGTCTCGAAGAATACGATTATAAAATAGCATATAAAAAAGGTAAATATAATACCAACGCTGACGCATTATCACGAATAAAAATAAATGCGTTAGACGCGATAGAGAAACCAAGTACGTCCGAACAAAAAGAATTAATTGACGAACTCGAGTCTCTAGGAGAAGGACCCTCGTCGATAAGGTCACTTTTACAATTAGATGATTTGCTACCCCCTATATCAAATGAAGTATTAGCAGATACAAACGTTTCGGAACAATTCGAACAAAACATAAATAATATACCGAGTTGTCCCGACGCAATAGATAAAAAGTTAAAGCAGTTCCATATTCGAAGTTCCCCTGGCACGGAATATAGAATAGAGGATAAATCAAAAAATAATTACAGTATTAAACATGTATTTATACCTATTAATAACACAGAAGAGGAAACAATAAGATTTTTGAGAGAACATACAATTGCAGATAGGAAATTTTATTGCTATTTCCATAACGAAGAATTATACACAGTTTTTTGTAAAGTATATAATTCAGTATTCGACCAACGCGGTCCAAAGCTATTTAGATGTCTCACACGCGTCACACTTGTTGATGATACCTATGAACAGAAAACATTAATAAAAAAATATCATGAAGGAAAAACATTACACAGAGGCATCCAAGAAACGTGGAAGCACCTTCAAAAGAATTACTATTGGACAAATATGTTAGTTTCAGTTCAAAAGTATATAAATGAATGCGAGATTTGCCTTAAATCTAAATATGAGAGAAACCCATAAGACAAACACATATAGTTTACTATGTACATATAACACGAGCTTACTATATCATGTTTTTCAGGAATATATAAGTATTTACTCCAAGATTGTGTTAGTTGAAAATTCGCAGCACACATATGCAGAGAGATACGTGCATAGGCAACAAATTTAGTATTTAATTGATAGCATTGTTAGTAAATTCTTTTATATACTACCAATGAACACATTAAGAAATAAAAGAGGATTAATAAATGGTTTAGGCACTATTGTGAAAGCAATAAGTGGAAATTTAGACGACAGCGATGCGCAACATTTTGAGAATGAAATAGATAAATTGCGTAAACAGACGTATGCTGTTACAGATAGTCAAAAAGTTAGTATTAGCCTAATGAAGCAATTCATTGATGAATAATATGAAAATTTAAATAAAATAGAGAGAAATTTGGATATGGTGGTAACGAATGTTAATAACGTAAATAAAAATTTGTCTTTGTTAACGTCACGATTAGAGATGCTCCAATCTCATATCCAAATCGAGAATGGCTTACAGCTTATATACGATAAAGTTAGTATTTTGGAATCCGCTATAACATTTGCATCCATAGGGAAATTACACCCCAGTGTCATAGACCCTATGTATTTGTTAACAGAGCTGATTAAAGTTGAAAAAACTTACAAACTACCCTTAGAAGCCAGACGTGAGAATATGTATCTTATTGAAAAGGTAATAAAGGTCAAAGCATACAACACACCTGATATTAGAAATACCCATTGTGAGTCCTGTCACTTATGACCTCCTTCACGTCTATTCCTTACCTAACAGTAACAATTTAACCCGCATCCCCATTGCACCTTACCTTATACTGGGTAGTACTGAGTTTACTTACCTTCAACATCCATGCCAACGAATAACCGACGAGCTTCAGATATGCAGTCACTTAGAACTTAAGAAAATAGAAAATAACGCAGACTGCATTATCCACATTATACATCACATGCCAGCCGAAAATTGTCGACTAGCTAATGTTAACATGCCCGCCGTGAAACTCCAAGAGATACAAGAAGGTACCTGGCTCGCTATAACAAGAAGCCAGGAAATCGTCAAAACGAAATGTGGCGAAAAGGAGAGTTTTCGGCGTATTCAAGGCGCATACTTATTAAGCGCTACGGAAGGGTGCTTACTCTATACAGGGTATATCAAGACTGCTACCGAAAACGAAGCCGGGTGGCAGTTTAAGCGACTTCAGACACAATGCAACAGAAAAAGTTGAAAAAAAAGCGACAATTTTTTTTATTATTTTTTTCCTATGACCTTATTTGGGTGGTTAATACATTTTTTCCTAAAATAATAGTGTATTACCCTTTTATTTAATAATACTCTAAGGTATAAAAGAGTTCAAATTATTATTTTAGCAAAAACTATGGATTTACCACCCAAAAATGACGATATTTAAAAAATCATAAAAAATAATTGTCGCGTTTCTTTGCGAAATTTTTAATTGCATTGTGTTTGTAGTCACTAAAACTACCACCCGACTTCGTTTTCGGTAGCAGTCTAGAGATACCCGGTATAAATGGCGTAACGCTACGAACGCATCGTAGCAGAGTTACCGTAAGGGTTCCTTTACGGTAACTCTTCCTTTATTCCTTTGCCAAGAATCGAGATACCACAGATTAATATAACATTAAATCAGATAAAATTGGAACATGTGGATCTTGATAAATTAAACATCATTGCTGCTCACACCCCGTCAGTTCCAGACATGGAGAGGAGCTACGCGCCTACAACGAACCCCAGCTGGACTTCAATCGTCACCCTGAGTGTTATAACATTAACCCTGATATGCTTGGGCACCCGCTATTACAGGACCAGGCATAAACCACCCCAAGAACAAGGACACATCGCTATAGAAATGGTGGAACCAGCCAACGTGCAGCGCAGTGGTCCTACGTCGGTGGAACCGTCCCTCCAGAGGACACTACTGTATCCATCCCTCGCTACGGAGACACCAACTTCGGCCGTACGCAGCCCTCTGGGAAGGGAGGAGTTACGTACGCTCAGCCCTTAGATATAAGTCGTTTAGATAAGAAAAGTTAATGTCTTCGCAGTATTTAATATTAAACCACTCATGTAACTTAGCTATAAGAATAACATTTGTAAGTCAGTCTGAAATACACTCTCGTGTAGAACACTTGTATTTTTTAAAAGCTCCTCCGGCTCGCTCCCCTCATAACTCTAGTCAAATAAAATAAATATACAACACTAACAAATACAACCAAAGGGAAATACAATGTTTGAAACAGAAGACATTTTTGTGTATTCCAGCTGTATTACAAAAACGTCATATGGTTTCATAGGAAATTAGTCGAATATTTGCGCAACTTTGATATTAATCAGTGCATTAACCAGCCATCATTCTCCCTGCGGCTCGCGCGGGGAGCGCGCGCGTCCAAGTCACTTGCTCGCACTCAGTTAGTGCCTGCCGCGTCACAATATAGGGTTGTGGTACGAGTCGATACTAATATATCGATAAGACTACAATGGAGAAGTACTTGAAGACGTCCTCCACCGAGAGCCTAAGTGCCAAGAGACCGGCCTCTGACTCGCTATGGAGTCGCTCCAAACGGCCAGTGCGGCCCGGACACTTGAAAAGTCCAGCTGATAAACCGCAAATCTCCACATCCAACCAATTCGAGCGCCTAATGGTAGATTCGGACGACAGTCAAGCTGATGATCAAACAACTGTTACCCTCAAAAAGGCGACAAGAAAGAGGCAAGTTGGTCAAATCCCACCAATATTGATTGAGCTCTTGGGTGACTGGAGCCACAAAAGCATTAAAGAGACCATCGAGAAATATGAAAAAGGCTTTCATCTTCAATTTAGAGGGCAGAACAGGGTCAAAGTCCAATGTTACACTGCCAAAGGACACCAGCAAGTTAAAGATGGGCTACTAAAAGAAAAGGTAGCCTTTCATACCTTCTCACGCAAGGATGAGAAATTACCTAAGGTGGTTATCAAAGGACTCCCAAAGTTTCTACATGAAGAACTGCCTGCCGAATTAGCTTCGATGGGCTTCCCGGGAGCAACAATAATAGAATTAAAAACGCTAAAACCATCCGAGTGCCCTCCTCTGCTTATCCAGCTTCCCAGCGGTAACGAAATGGGTAAATTTAAACAAATCCGATACCTTTTTAACTGCATCGTAAGTGTTGATAAATACAAACCCAACAATAGATTAGGCACCCAATGTTTCCGCTGCCAGGGATTTGGGCACGCCTCCAAAAATTGTAACAGACCAGCCAAATGCGTTAAATGTGCCCTGGACCATCCGACTTGGGAGTGCCCAAAGAAAAACAGAGACGAGCCCGCTCGTTGTTGCAATTGTAATATGGACCACCCGGCCAACTATTCAAAATGTGCTGAGAGAAAGAAGTACTTAAGTCATATCCAGTCAAAGCGTGAAGCACTCCGTAAGTCACTTGTTACCAAGAGTGACCCTCTGCCGTCAACTAACCTGATTGGCAGCGAAACCTCCTGGGCTAAGATAGCCGACCCAAGCAAACGCCATCCCAGAACAACAGTATGGTCAAATGGTAATCGTGCATATGAAGTTATGAAGCCTACCGCTCCACCGAGTTGTCTCCAAGGGGTAGTTGCTCCCATAGAAAACCAAGAGGAGCGTAGCCCAATAAACCTGCCAACCACCCAGAAGGCGTACCATCATGATTCAGCTACGGCCGAAATTTTGGAAATACTTAATACTATCAAGACTCTTAAGATAGAATTCACCAGTTGTAAAACTTTAATGGATAAAGTTATACTAATTCTAACCCACTTAGGCCATTATGTCTGACAAAAACTACGGTCTTCGAATTCTTTATTGGAACGCTGATGGCGTTTACCATAAGCAGCGGGAGCTTATTAACCTGGTAAGAGAGCTTAATGCTGATGTGATCGCCATATGCGAAACTCTCCTAACCGAGCGTCTTAAACTTCACATTCAAGGCTTTGCCTGCTATCGAGCGGATAAGCACCCTAGCGGTACGGGCCAAGGTGTAGCATTACTTGTTAGAACTGACCTTATTCATTCGCCTGTTGCTATTCCACTCACGAAACATATTGAAGCAGTTGGCATCTCCCTTAAACTACCCGAAAGTAGAAATATAGCTTTGATATCGGCGTATAATTCCCCAAATAAGCCACTGCTCCCTCGGGATCTTAACCTGCTTATGAAAACAGGTGGCCAAGTGATTGTTATGGGTGACTTAAATGCCAAACACCCATACTGGTCGCCTGGGCCACCAAACGCTCGTGGACGCGTTTTGTATGATCACATGCTTAATAGCAACTTCGTGATCCATAGCCCCCTGGATTCGACACTTGTGCATTATCGCCCTGACTTAACGCCTTGTATTCCAGATGTGCTTCTCACTAAAAACTTTAATCTTTTAGACACTATAGCCACTATTCCGGCATTATCGTCAGACCATTTTCCTGTTTTTGCCCATTTTTCTACTAGTATCACCCGTAAATCTATTGTAAAATTCAACTACTCCAAGGCAGACTGGACTCAATACCGCCAGCTATTGAACAAAAATATACATTTACCTGTAAGTATATACCGTGACACAATTGAAATAGACTCCATCGTTTCTCAGTTGCAAAATTCCATTATTGAGGCTAGAAATCATAGTGTCCCAACATCCAAACTTGAGCCGTGGCGCGCATCAAAAGTCCCGCGCCGCGTTAAGCGCCTAATTCAACATAAAAACCGCCTCCGTAGGTACGCTGCCTGTGAAGCTGATGCCAAAGTCCGCCGAGAGATACTTATAATGATTAAAAAACTGCAATTGGATATTAACTGTGCTTTGAAATCCTATCATGATAAAGTGTGGAACAACAAGTTAAAGAAAGTTGACAATCCTAATGCTGACCTTTGGCGAGTAGTTAAAAGCCTGAAATCAAATTCGAGCCCGGCCATCACTGCTCTTAGAACTAGTAATAACTCACTCACTAAAGACCAACAAGAACAGTGTGATATCCTCGCAGAATCATTTCTGAGCAACATGTTATTGACACATGACTGGCCCAGTAACAAGCAGGCAACTATTGATTGTACATTGACAGCCTTAGATAACTATCCACATGATAGAAGTTCTCACCTTTATGTTCGTCCATCTGAAATAAGTAAACAATTTTTAAAATTAAAATGTCGCAAAGCATCGGGATCGGATGAGATTTCCAACTTACTGATAAAAAATTTACCCCGAAAAGCAGTAGTTCTACTTACCAAAATCTTCAATGCCTGTTTAGTTTTAAATCATTTCCCCAAGCCCTGGAAAACTGCTAAGGTTATTGCCATTCATAAACCGGGCAAAGATGCGTCAGTAGCCTCTTCTTATCGCCCGATAAGCCTACTCCCCTGCTTAGGTAAGCTCTTTGAAAAGTGTATTTACATCAGACTTGCCCGCGCAACTGAAAAAATGCTACCGGATGAACAATTCGGCTTCCGCAGCGGCCATTCTACAGTCCAGCAATTGGCCCGAGTCGCCGAGACTGTGTCGCATAACTTAAATCTCAATAGTTCAACAGGCATGTTCCTGCTGGACATCGAGAAAGCATTCGACACAGTCTGGCATGAAGCCTTATTGTACAAATTAATCACCTTAAATACTCCTATGTCATTAGTAAAAATGATACGATGTTACCTTTCGGAGCGTTCTTTCAAAGTCCACGTAGGAGACTACTCTTCTTGTTCTAAGCCCGTCCCAGCAGGAGTCCCCCAGGGATCTATTCTTGGTCCGTACTTGTTTTTAATATTTCTCCATGATATTCCGAAGCAAACACGTACAAATTTGGCTTGTTTCGCCGATGACACGGCTTCCTATACATCATCAATAGACATTGATCTAATTATCAGCAGGCTGCAGTTATCTATTGACCTACTCTATTCCTATTTTAATAAATGGAAACTTAAAATTAACGCTTCGAAAACTGAAGCCATCTTATTTACAAGACAACGATCAAATCCCACCCGAAATATCCAAATTAACGGCTTTAGTATACCATGGAGTAAGTCTGTGAAGTATTTAGGTCTTATAATGGATACTAAATTGAACTGGTCAGAAAATACAACTACATTATGCTTAAAAGGTATGAAGGCCTTAAATGCCCTGAGTCCTATATTAAATAGAAATTCTTGTCTCAGTAGCAATACTAAATTGAGTATTTATCGTACCTTAGTCCGGCCCTGCATTACGTACTCATGTCCAGTATGGAGCAGTACGTGCGCCACGAATATTAATAAACTGCAGTTAATACAAAATAAAGCAATAAAAATATCTTATAATACTCCTTATTACACTAATCTTAAAAAACTGCACGATAAAATTAGGCTACCTAGTATACATTCATTTATTCACAAATTATCAAAAAAGTTTTACTTATTCACTAACCCTAAAAGTAAAAATAAGCTGATAAATAAAATATGCATAACCCGTAAACGCAACTTAAAATATATCGACAAATATAATCGTTACAAACTCCCGCATCACTATTTCCTTTCGGATGAATAGATAAGGCGTTGTGTCAGTTATTTGCGGTCGATTGCGGCCCGCTGGCCTGTGGCGCGCGCGCAACACTCGCCCGTGTGTCGAGGCATGCGCGGCGTGGTGTTGCGTGCGCGCCGCTGACTCACGGGCCTTGCTCGCACGCATTAAAACATGATTAACTTTGTACTTACCTTTGTTCCCGCTGCTTGTTGTAAACAACAGTTCGCAAACACAGTGGCCGAGTTTTTTTGCAGACTACCTCCTAATGTGGTTGAATGATATAATTGTTTCCATCAAGTTCTTAAATTGTATAGCGTTTCCTAAGCATACAATAAAATATAATGATTGATTTGTTGTTAAGATGTAAAGTTATCTAGGATTATTTAAGTTACTCTTCTGCTAAAAGATTTTTATAAGGGTTTCCAAACCCTAAAAATTAAGAAGTTATCATTGCTTTGGATTAATAGGACTCACAATGTACACTTTTAATTCAAATGTATTATAATTATTAAGGTAAATAAAGATATTTTAAAACAAAAAAAAAAACAAACCAGCCAGATCTTCATTAGCTTATAGATTAATTACTGCATTTGTGTACAGAACCGTCTTATTATCCCGCGGATGAAACTTTGAGACGAGCGCTCGGCGGTTTCAGAATCTTGCACTTGATTTTAAAACATTTGTGTGTTTTCATTATATGCCCATGAGACCATTTTTCAAACATTCATTAATGTAGTTTCTTATTGTTACATAATTTTGGTATTTTGTTACTTGTGGTAAGTCACTCATATGTGAGAGAATGCCTGGGTAGGTACCTGCGCTGTTGTGTTTCGCATTGAAAGACATTGTAGTCAGAGTAACTACTGGACATAGTGAGACTTAATGTCTTATGTCTCAGGTTGGCGAGCGCAGTAGAATGCCAAGCATTGCTTTGTAATTCATAGTGTTGTTTGCTACTACATAGTGTTGTTTGCTGTTAGTGCTACTGTTCAGGAGCGGTCGTATCGCTTACCATCAGACGAAAGGCATGCTCGTCTCACCATTCATTATAATGAAAAAAACGTGTTGGCTCACAGGTCGGGGGCTCAGTTATACTCAAGACAATAAAAAAAACTGATAAAAGCGCCATCTCTCCAACAACTCCTAACTTAACCCACAAACTATAACACGAACAAACAATATGCTAATCTGTTGACATCAGCGATCTGTTAATGATTTGATCTGACACGCCTGAATGGCACATTAATGGAATATTATTATCTGTTTGTTCTACGCTTGTACTACCAATCAAAGGACACGTTCACGTTAGAAGGGGAGGGAGACATTCGATCGTACTAATAAAAATATTTAAGTATAGATAATTAAATACATGTCCAGCAGTACACATGATGATGATGATGAAATAAATAAATCCAACAGTCACATATATAGTCCTGACCCCACACTAAGATCTTTGTGTCGTGAGTAACAGGAACTACAAGAGACTTTTCAATCTCACAAACATCAAGATGAAACAAATAATATTTAGAAATTATACAACCCGAGTGGAAATCTATCGATTATATTATGTATGTTCCTTTCTTTTTTTCTGTTTAGCCACAATCCACTGCAGAACACAGGCCTGCCCCAAAAATCTTCACGTGAGGCTGTTAGGCTTCCTGTAACCTTAACCAAGTAATCCGGGAATCTATGGGATTACTCATACCAAGACGTAACTCCTACATCCTTTTCCTAGCTAGTACATCACGCGATCCTTAAGTCGTGGGTAGAATTCATATAATTTTCTCTTGAATTCTTTTTTAGAATTTGAAATACTTCAAGTTATTCTTTTCTGTATTTCGAATAATTGTGCCGTAAAAAGTGCCTCGGTGCTAGGTATACTACTTGGTATGCTAAATAATCCAACCAAAAGCCAACAATCCGCATCAAAACCTATAAGCCGTTTAATAAAACTGAACTGGTCAGCAGACACAAAATAAGTACCCAACATCCTTTCAGACAAGACGATTAATTCGCTGAAACACGTAACTGCCCTACCCCAACGTGAGTTACAATGCTCGTCAGCTTCGCAAGTAATGATGTCATTCCAACTTCGCCGACCAACCGAGCAATACGTGAGTGTTTTATGTAAATAACTGGATGTTTCTGATAATATTTCATGTCAAAATCATAATATTCTTTCATAATATAATGGTGTTTTATATGAGTCATTATAAAATAATTAAATTAAAAACATAATTAAAATAATTTTATATCCACATGAATTCTAGACAGAAACATCCATAAAATTAGAACACGTCTATCGTCATATCAAAGGGCTTTTATCTCTGTCAAGAATACGCATAAGTGCAAAATTCGATCATTTTTTAGATATTTTTCCATTCGCATAAGTATTGAATATAGCTGAATAGCTGTCAAAAACCATGCACTATAACGATAAAAGAAATTTCAAGCCCTCATATTATAAAAATCTACAAAAAATGTTATGGTTGGTATTTGAATTTGACAATCCATACTTAGCATATGGAGCTATAGCCTAAACTTCTTAATCAAACTTCTTGATAGTAAAAGCCCGTGATTAGCAAGCAGCTGGATGAATATTTCAAATATTTTACTGTAGTATCGAGTTTACATGCATGACAGTTGAAAGTAAATCAATATATACATAGTGAAACTACCATTAAAATTCAAACCGCGGAATAAACCGCGAAGCGCAGGTATTTTGCAAACTCTTTAATGTCTCACCCAACCCTTCATATACCTTGAATTAAAAAACGAAGTATTTAAGCCTTAACCCTTTTCTATTCACGCAGGCTTGTCTCAAAGGATTTTTCCATAGTGCAAAGCGTGTGTATGAATAATTGGAGCTCAACCCCCCAGTTCAATGCACCTTGTACGTGGTCACAAAGACCCTCTGTTTGCTGACTCGCTTAGCAGTTGTGTCAGTGTGTCACAGATACCGCTGACGCATTTTATTGTTTCTTTTGTTAGCTGCGGTTGCGTTTGAGATGGAGGGTTAAAGGGTTGTGTGTGTTTCTTGGAATACCAAGAGTTAATAAACTCTATGTATTTGTGGAAGTGGATTGGGTTTTGGCTTTGATGTGTCTTTGGTATGGCTATATGTGTAAAAATGTTATACTGAAATTTCAAAATGTTATATCCCTACTAATATTATAAATATGAATGTAAGTTTGTTTGTTACGCTTTCCCCCGAAAACTACTTAACCGATAACCTTTAAACTTTGTAAAAACACATATTCTTAGAGATATTAGAAGTAACATAGGATACTGTTTATATTTAAAAAAAATATATTTCTCAAAAACTTTATAACCATGTTGAAAAGGGTATCTACAGTGGAGCCCTATAAACCACGGCCTCCTTCTTATAATAGAATATTGTAAAGCTATGGGCTTGATTCACAATTCTAAATTATTATGCCGCTTTGCTTAATTTCTTACACAAGTCCTTTCAAAACAAGGCATGCTCAAATAGTTTTACTTTATAAAATTATCCAGATTGTAGAATATACTTATTGGCGACATTAGTGACATCATTGCGCAATTTTGGGGACATTTTTTATAGCAATGGATGGCGAAATGAGCCTGCCGTTCGCCTGATGGTACGCGGTACGACGGCTCATGAACATTAGTAAAATCAAACAACACCTTGAATTAAAAAGCAATGCTTGGAATTCCACTGCGCTTGCTATCCTACGACATAAGGTTTTAAGTCTCCATATGTTCAGTAGTTACTCTGGATAGAATGTCTTTCAAACCGAAACACAACAGTGCATTTACACTGCTGTTTGGCTGGATTATAAAATTGAAATATAATAGACATTAAGATGGTACCTACCCAAACAACACAGTCAAAAAATCCCCAAACAAAATTTCCAAATGAACAAAATAACATCGAAATACAATGTAACTCAGCAATACCAATATTATTTGTAGGCACTGGAAATGACCACTCGCATCCACATATTTGCAAGTCCATTGCAATAGCTTTTAACGCGCACCGTAATGGATTTCAAGCGCAACATTGTTTTCAAACAGCGCTACAAATGGACGCGTATCCAATCACATTTTTATGGGTAGTTTTTGCTGAAAAACACCGGCACTCAGACATTTTTGAAGATATTTGCAAGCATTTGCTTTCTGTTCTGATTTATCATACATGAAGTCGTACTGAAGATGATACATCTGTAAATACATGTACATAAACACACGCCTTTTTCACGGAAAGGGCATGCAGAGCAACCACGACACCCATTTTTCCCATGACGTGATGAGGGGCGAGCCTATCGCCATATCGTTCACATATTCCTGACTCCGGTCTGATAATGACAAGAAAAAACCAATATCATTTTTCCCGGCATGTGATTTGAACGCGAGACCACAGCTTTGCCGTCATACCGGAGTACAACAGCGTCACCCAGGCAGTCTTCCTTACTTGCAGGTTACATATTTATTTATTAGCTTAATTGTACACCAGGATACACAGGAATTTAAAAAAATATATATAAAATAAGTACATACGTACTTTTATCCTGTGTCTGTGACTAATTATCTATCAGCCTCCGTAGTGCAGTTGGTTAGACACCGGCTGTGAAACAAAAGGCCCTGGGTTCGATTCCCGCACCAAAACAAATATTTGTGTGAGCCACAGGTATTTGTTTCGGGTCTGGGTGTTTATGAGACTGAAAATTCTCGTAGTTCCTGATACCCACGAAACGTGACTCGATCTTAGTGTGAGGTGTTTTTATGTATTTATTGATTAATCGCGATAGGCTCCCCCCTATTACATTGTGGGACAGAAAATACAGGGCGAAACATAAGTGGCGAAACCGGTTTGCACCTCTGCCTATCCTTTCTGGAAAAAGGCGTGTACTTATGCATGTTTGTTAGATGCGAGGGACATTAAAAATCAACTACCTACTTCAATATACTTCAGCCCATAATTATACTTCTGCCTTCAAACAATATTATATGAACAAATTTTATATTCAAAGCAAAATATCCTAGAGTTTATCTCTAAAATTATGATATCAAGTTTATTGCGAGTTATAGCAGTGTCTGGCTGGATAATAGCACAAAACAATGTAAAATGTTCATAATTACCTATTCAGTTAGCGTAAAAAGATGCATTTATCTTGAGCAGCGAGAGAGCATAAAAGAGCAAAAATATAAGTGGATCGCATTAAACAGAAACGGGAGATCAAGCGAGCTCGAGAGAATAATTAGCGAATATGCTGCAAATAAATGACGAGTCTTTTTATTTATCTCGTCTTTTTGTTCTCAATTATTTTTATATCTATGAGAGACATCTGCTGTTTTTTAGTGTTACTCATTTGCACGCGTTCAGCTTTGGAAAAGTAGCTTGGATGTGTTACATTTTTTTTTAAATCTCATGGTGTTAGACATATGTTTGGAAAAGAAGAGTCGTGTCTTTAATAAGCTTGACCTACCGTTTTAAATAATCTTGACGTCACCCGTAGTGACGATATCATACAAAATGATGCTGGCGTACATCGGAGCTCAGGGAAAACTAATATACATGGCCAGACATTATAATATTATTAAAAACAGCATTAACTACTGGAAAAAGGAAATAGGTAAGAATTATGAGAGATCTAAATTACATCTTTTAGCAAACCCCAACAAATATTGACAGCCTCCGTGTCGCAGTTGGTTAGACGCCGGCTGTGAATGGGAGGCTGTGTGTCGATCCCCGCACCGAAACAAATATTTGTGTGAACCACAGGTATTTGTTTCGTGTCTGGGTGTTTGTGAGACCGAAAAGTCTCTCGTAGTTACCGTTACCCACGACATAAGACTCGATCTTAGTGTGGGGGACAGGACTATGTATGTGACCGTTGGATGTATTTATTTATTATTATTATTTATTTGTGGCCTACACCAACACTTGTCTTCGTACGGTGTTTGAAGCAGCATTGAAGAAAAATCTTAGCGGGCTGGCATGATTATATCGAATCGCATGGGCTGCCGTCTGATGCCATACGGTACTCTACCACAAAAATATTTATTGTAAATTTACAACAAATTATTATTGAACTGCTATAATTCAAACCAACTTGTAAATTTTGTAATAATTACTACATTGTAAACTACAGCAACACTACAGTTTCTTGTCCGTTCTTTTATTTTCTAGTGAAACCGCTTTCCGAACCAGGAGGTAGATAAAAAAAATACTGAATATAAACGATGTTGAACATTTTAATAGATTCAATAAATTATTTTCATTTAATTACATTACCTGGATCGCATTTGTACTTACCACAAATGCAATAAAGTCACTGTGCCGTGCAAGAATAAAAATAAAAACAAAACCAACCCGATTTCTATTGTAAAATAAATCATCTTTTACATACATAATCTCATAGTAAATTTCCTAAACAAATTTATGAAAACCATCCATTCCACGCATCACTATAAAGTCGCGAAAAACACAGACAGGAAAAAGGAATTGCCAAATAACGCTGTAACCTAACTCCAGTGAATACGTCGGGATATTCTAATTATTCTGCCTTCGGGTTATTTTCTGTACTCCGCATTGTTTTGAAAAGGCAATGTAAGCGGAAAAAAGTATTTTTTCCACGTATGGACTTTGTGTACCCTTAAGGCGAACGGTATCTGAATAACCTTTGTATTTTTCATGACTTTACTCGCTCAGATTGTTACAAAAATATACATTTTTGCAGTGTTTATTGTAACTGCATAAATATGTTCAGCTAAGGTAACATTTTGTCTACGGTTAAATCAATGTTTGGATTTAACAAACATTCACACATTTTGAAACTGTTGTAAAGATGTTGTATCCAAAAATCTTGTACGGCTGAGATAGATACTGATAGGCAAAGAAATTCTAAAAGTAAGTATAATAAACTATATTTAATTTAAACCAGTTCTATAGAACGCTGATCCAAAATGGATGTAAACAAAGCCTGGTAAAAATATATAACATTATATCAAGAACTCAAAAAGAGCTGAGCAATCAGTCTTCACGCTATGACAAAGCAAATCTTCTGCTCAAAACATCTAAGTAAACTTTAAAAAGTTTTCAACGCTTGTCTGGCACCTGACGTCGAACGAAAGTCACTGATACAAGATAACTTCGCTTTGACCCAAAAGAATACATTTTTATTCAATGCTTTCACGACAATACTTCAGATAGTTGTAAAATACACAAAATTCTAAATGATAAAATTCTTTTTTACGGCAAATCCTGGTCGGTTTAAGATAATACCTAAAGAAAGCAAAAACATTACCTCAAAAATCGATACATACAAAACCGCTGAGTAATCATCCACTAGATCCCAGAACTATTATGGAAACCTCTCGACACATGTCGACATCTCAAAAGGCAGTGATTCGAGATAACCGCGCTTTTGACTCGTTCAGTTATTCATGGAATTTTGATGTGATCTTATCGCTTCCCTTTTCACTCGACTTTATATTTCCTATAAAACACAATGGCCCAATATGGATTCTAATATTTTTATCAAATTCAATCTGGGGATGAAAAAACGTCCAGAGAAAAGTGGTTTTGAAAATAAAACTATGTTTTGTAGGAAGTGCAATCGATAGGACATAAGTGAATTTGGACAGTGTCTTATCTTTGTACGCTTATTACTATAGGTACAAAAATGCAAGTGCAATCAATAAGCGATGGTTACAAACCCTGGAATGTTAATTGATTGAAGCGTAATAAATTAAATTAACCCACTAACAAGATATTAGGTAATAGGTACTTTATCAGCCCTATACGTGCCACTGCAGGGCACGGGCCTTTACGATCGAGAGTACGATTGAAAGTGATTAGGCCATATAGTCCAACACGCTGACCTTATTATTAGTATAACAAGGAATTTGGACGGCCTATGTTGGCAGTGGACTTCCTGTGCCTAAGAGGATGATGATGATGATGATGATGATGATGATGACAAGCGATTTTAATTTTTAAAAAAAACAGATTTAAAATATCTACATTTCCTCATATAAAACGGCAATTTACCTACCAAAATACCTTTACACGAACAAGATTTCCATTCAAAAAAAATTCGATCTCGCACCGCAATCTAGCACACACATGTCCACAAAATTGTGTATTAATAAAATTTAAATGCAATCTCCGGCCGCAGTATAGTATCGATGTAAATCACAAAGGAGCTGTGTAAAGCGATGCACTTGTTTATTTGCACGTGATAATGGCTCGGCTAGCCGGGATTGTGTTGTAAAACATTGACGTTGGAGGGAATATAATAGGGTCCATGTCTGAGGTATCTTTATGTATGTTGTCCAATTGTATTAAAAACTTAACATTCATAGGGTATTCATAATTCGAACGGAACTGATTGTTATCCTGTTAAGATTATAACAAACTGATTTTAAATTAATTAACCAAAAAATACTTTCATACCACTGAAAAGCACAACACTTAAGAAGCATGACTTATTGTCATGTTCCAGAGCCGAGCGTGCAAGTGAAAGCGCGGAACGAACGATAGAGGCACGATCCGCTCAAGCATTCAATTCAATTCCTTTTTTTATTCCAATGAATGGTGAGACAGAACAGTAGCAAAACCAAACAACACTTTGAATTACAAAGCAATGCTTGGCGTTCCACTGCGCTCACCATCCTGAGACATCAAGTCTCAAAATTTATTCTACCAAATGGCGTATCTTCTATATTTACGGGTTCTTGATACCGGAAAATTCCAGAATAAAAATTAATCGATACAACTAACATCAAAATAAAATAAATGCATAAAAATTAATACCACATCGCTACAATACTATAAAATAGTAATTGGAATTATTCCTATTTAAATTAGCATCACAACCTTGTTATTTTTGAAGCGTTAGTGTGCTCTATATTCTGCTATTGCTAATTGCCCTCTTCAGAATTTTAAACTATTAAACTAACCATATATTATAACATTTTATCACATCCAAAATTATGCACACAAAATTGATAATTTCAGTTTTAATTTTAAATGGGTTCGGAAAAAAACCTCACTCGTTCATAGATTACACGAGATTGTATAAAATGTTGGTCGATTGGCGTTGTGAATCATAATCGCAAATCGCATAATTTAGCTTCTTTCCGACGTCCCTGCTAATGATGTTTGCTATTGCTATTTATTTTAACACTATAATAAACAACAACGATAACAGTACAAACGGTGTTACCCCATAACAACATCCTATGTGCACGTCCAATTCCCGTTGGGTCGAAACTGGACATCAATCAAACTCGCAAATTGGTGCGCGCGCCTCGACAGCTTTAAACACCGGCCCTTTTAAACCCATTGGAAATGTATTGTTTGCGGTTTATTGCGGTTATGGTTTTACGGTCATATTCGCGGTATCAACTCTGTGTAATAGGTATTTATGAAAGATGATTGAGAAAATTTTAAAACAATAGCTTACATCGCATAAATACATAGATTTCGATTTTATTTATTTTATTTTATTTATTTAGGACAGCCAGTGGTTGTTACAATATAACTTAGACTAATAAAGATATACATAATTAACTTAAGAGTAATTAATTAATTAACGTAATTAACTTAAGAGAAAATCCTTTGAAGGCTGTCACAACTTGCACCGTATGTGATAAAACTATAAACATGGTACATATTATTATGTACTCGTATTTATGTTTGTTGAAATGTAAATGTATAGATTAGATATACATGCTAAATAATGGATAATGCGGTAAGCAGGTGCCACTAGCGATACTCTTAATAAAATACTAAATATATGTATAAATATACATATAGATACGTACATGCTACATGCTGGGGCGGTATGCCACTAGTCGTACCATTTATCACAACTTTTACAATTGGATTAAATAATAAATAAATATTCACACACAAACAGTAGTGGTCATATAGGATACCAAAACTTATGTCGAGGTTATCATAAACTACGAGAAACTTTTTGATCTCGCAACACCCAGACTCAAAAGAAATATATATAAAAATTTGTCTCAACTGACTCTCAACCAACAGGGACTATGGAAAACCAAATAAGTAAATATAAATTAATCATAATAAATAAACCAATTTAATATCACAATACCTTCTGTTATCAAATTCATAAATTATTTATTTATTATTGTGTACACACAACATTGTAAATATGTAATCAAGTAAAGTTTCCCCATTAAAAGGCAAGCACACCGGAACATCATCAAAGCACACATTATTCTCTTTAACACACGGTCAATTACCGGGTTATCGCCATAAAGCGTCAGCGATCACAAACCTTTGGTAACGATTAAAATTTTCAATGCGCCAAAGGTTGGCGAGGGGTGATCAAAGGGTGATAGCTTATTCATTTGAATGGAAAATGTTGCGTCGCATATTTTATGGAGGTGAAAAATCTAGATGAGTAATCTAGAGAATATATGTACATATTGAATGCCAATTTTACTATGAAACTTAGTATCGGTGTGAAGGTGTTAGTGCCTCGATGAAACCTATTTTTTTTGGGAAGGGAACAATGGGAACTTATGTTTTAGGATGGCGAGCGCAGTGGAATGCCAAACATTGCTTGGTAATTCAAGGTGTTGTTTCGTTTTGATACTGTTCATGAGGGGTCGTATTGCTTAACATCAGGCGAACGGCAAGTTCGTCTCGCCATTTATTGCAATATAAAAAAAAAAATATTACATCCAGTAACATGACATCTTCGTGAAATCGTGTATGATTGAGTGTTTATTGAGTTACGCTTCCCGTTATTTTGTTTCGATGTATGGTTTCCGCGGCTTTTTAAAAGCCTTTTAGGGTCTGTTGGTTTGACGTGGACAACGGACTTTGTATAGGGATATGGGTTCGAAACCTTATGATGTTTGATTCGTTTTTATATTTGGAATACATTTTTAATTGAGAGGGTATTGTATGTAATTTGTTATTTTTGTATTTCAAATGAAATTGAGTGTTGTAGGTTCATCAGTGCGTGGTGACATTTTGGTAACGAACCAGACGTGATATATTCATAATTCACGGTGGTTATGGGTTCAAATCCCAGGGCACACTTCTGACTTTTCGGAGTCATTTGTTGATTAATAGTCGATCATCACATACTATAATAGTGAAGGAAAACACAGTGAGGAAACCTGCATTCTACAGTGGTTTGTATGAATTTCTCTGGTATGTAAAGTCCGCTAATCTAAACTTGGTGAACTATCTGGCCTAACCACTCTCAATCGTACTCTCGATTGTAGAGGAGGCCCTTGTCCTGCAGTGGGACGTATAAGAACTAATTCAGCTTAACCAAGAGCACTTATTAATGGGTGGTTTAAAAAAATATAGTAACGTCTTTCAAACATCCTGTTCTAGAGGTCCTGAATTTCATGTACATACTTTTCTCAGGGATATCTTTTTCTGTAAGTAGTAGGTAAATAGCAATATTTAAAAAAAAAAACTTTTAAAGATACCAATAATTTATCCATATCACAGTCACTTTTTATTTCTTCGTGTTATATTTTCCTTCAAATCAATTAATGGCGTTATTAATCTATTACTATTTCACTATTTTCTAACTTCTCACACTTTTTTATCCGAACAGTATATTTTAAGACGCTATATTATATCCACAACAATTACTCGCGACTGTGCTTACATAAAATGATCATTCATACTAATGCGCCCCTATGTTCAAGCATTATAATCACAAAGAGTAGGGTAGTAGGCACACACGTACTTACTCCGCAGGTGACGATCATCCATGGAGACTGCACTATTATTATCCATAGTGTGTACACTCCTTATACTTGAACTTGGGACTTGACGATTTTCGACTATTATTTTATGAAATAAAACTATTTTTGACGAACGAATTTGGTTTAATTTTCACATTTTCAAAAATCACAAATTGCACGACATTTGTGTAAATCTAATAAACTGATGTATGAATGTTTGGCAAATTTATAATCAAAACCTATATTATTTTACTCTCTGTTTATTTGTTATGAGGCAATCAGTAAGCTAACTAAACTGTCTTCATAAAAAGCAAAGAAAGTAAACCTGTCGAAAACTTGTCCATTAAAAACGTGTAATTTTTAAACGTCGTATTTTTTACTCTATGAAATAAATATATTTGTAAAAGGCTTTGTTCATATTATTTAAATCCAAAGCTTGTTAACAAGAGTGTTTTTTAATTAGGGCGCTGAGATCGATCGAGCGAAACTTATTATTTTTATTTATTGTTGTTAATAGATTTTATTTATTTTGCATAAAAAAATACCAATATTTTTAATAGTGTTGTTAAATTATATTTCCCTAGTCAAAGCCAGATAATTTCAACGGATTAGGCTTCTGTAAATTATTTTAGAGAAAACAGTAACAGTGTTTAGCGTAGGTATTTGGGCAAATAAAATAACAGTTTACCGGTTGTTTTCCGAATCCACTAAGGACAAATTAATAAGCGAATCGGTGTTATCGTGAAAGCAAGGATTTCGAGGTCCAGGGATAAAGTAGATTTATGGAAAACAGCGACATCTACTGAAATATGTAAAAATCATTCCAAACTGAGGAAAAAATATATGTAGGTACTATTAAGTCACTGAATTTAAGCAACAAACATCCGAAGCATGACGACACGCAAGAACACCACAGGCACATACTTTCAGTGGTAGCAGTAACGCTAGAATTTCCCTAACAGGGGACGTCGACAAAGCGTCCCTGAGTAATTACAGAAAAATGGGGGAACATAACTAGGTCAGTGCGGTTGTGTGCGGGGATTATGCGTGATTACAATATATCCTGTATATGTATACAGGGGGGCCCTAAAGAGTTCCCTAAGAACTAACGCTCCCTTTCAGGACCATTGAGTCTAACGCAAAGGTTTTGCGCGTGCTTTTTTGTTTGAGTAGTTTGTATGTATGTTTTTATACCTTCAGGTATATAAGTGTAAAAAACTCGTACAGAGTGGTCGCTGAAAATCAACGACTTGCTGTGGTTCGCGCCACTAAATGGCATTTTAATTCTGAGTACCTATAACAGCCACACTTGCTTCTGCCTACTGCACTTAATTTTTTTATTTTTTATTTTACATACATACCAACATATATATCTACATACTACTTTATATTGTATACCGGCCCGGCTCCGCCCGGGTGCAGATACACGTTTCAAAATGGCGATCAAAATGTTCTATTCCGACTATCAATATAGAATATCGACCAATCGGACCACGAATAAAATTTCCTCGTATTTTCTAGAAATGTCACTACTGCTTCCCTCCTATAGGTCATAGCGTGATGATATATAAACTATAGCATTCCTCGATAAATTTACTATCCAACACTGAAAGAATTTTTCAAATCGGACCAGCGGTTCCTGAGATTAGTGCGTTCAAACAAACAAACTCTTCAGTTTTATAATATTAGTATAGATTACTTACATACCTACATACTACTTTGTATAATCTCTGCATCACCCAAAGGTTGACTGGTAGAGATGCCTTAGGTAGTATGTAAAATGTACTCTGTGGCCTTAGGCATTAGTCCGCGTTTGTACAACATAATGTATAAAAAGCTTAATAAAATAAAAAATACATACCTACAATCGTGTTAGGGTGCGTACTATAGCGTCTTTACTAAGAGTATACTTTATTTTACGAAAAACTATCCTCCGTGACAGCCTCCGTGGCGCAGGCGGTTAGACGCCGCCTTTGAAACGAGAGGCCGCGGGTTCGATCCCCGCACCGAGAGAAATGTTTGTGCGGCCCACAAATATTTCTCTCGGGTCTGGGTGTTTGTGAGACCGAAAAGTCTCTCGTAGTTCCTGATACCCACGACACAAGACTCGATCTTAATGTGGGGTCAGGACTATGTATGTGACTGTTGGGTGTTATTATTATTATTATTAACTATGTATTTACCATCCTAATACAACAATAGGAAATAAATATTTAAGAAAATCGCTTTATTTGCAATTATTTTTATTGCGTTGTGTCTGAAGTCATTTAAAATACCACCCAGCTTCGTTGGTATACCCGTTTGTTAAACCCTGTATATGGACAGATATAATGTGGGTTATACAAAATCTATATAGAATAATTTACATACTAATACCTATACTTTACATATTAATGCATCATTTCAGTTGAAATCATACTGTTATTAATAACTTAATTCCCCACGTAACGTTGATTAAAATCTTTATCCTTGGTAAGAAAGCCACGTGAAATATTTAATAAAGGTCAGATCGACTGATTAACTCAAAATATAATATAAATTACAATGTTCATATTAGTTTGAATTATTAACAAGGAAATTGTATTAAAAGACATTGTCAGTATATCTAAACCTACAATACCATCTAATTAGTATTATGCATTACTTTTATTACGAATACTAACAATTATATTGCTCAGCAATTATATTGCGCTACCTCGGTAGTGCAGTAATTGTACTACGGTATGATCGCAAAGTTGAGGTTTCGAGTTCGATCCCGGGGCAAACTGATATTGGATTTTTCTATTGATTATCAGCCCAGAGTCAGGAATTTGTGCCCAATATGGCGTAGGCTGTCCCCCTATCACATCGTGGAACGGAAAATACAAGGCGAAACATGGGTGTCCCGGTTGCACCTCTGCCTACCCTTTCGAGGAAAAAGGCGTGAGTTTATGTATGTACAGTCAGCAACATAAGTCGCTACACATTCACGAGATTTGGAATTGTCTTATCATCCAAAATAATAATTATTTTCAATATCGTATGGCACTTCGCGGCATAGATGACTTTACTTGGTTATATTTTACGACTACAGAGTAGTACGTACAAATTTTAATTCATAAAAAGGTTATCAAAAATGTGAAGTGTTCAGCGACTTATGTTGCTGACTGTACTAACAATTAGTACTATTCCGAAGCAGTTTATGAAGGACTTATAGATCGTCTACGATATTCTGCTGCCCGCATCGCTGGTGTCATAATCATAAGAATAGCTTTATTCTCTGCGCATTTTACATCATTGGATATGTTGGTACTATTAGATTCTGTATCAGCCCATATACGTCCCACTGCAGGGCACGGGCCTACTCTACAATCGTAAGTACGATTGAGAGTGGTTAGGCCATATAGTCCACCACGCTGGCCCAGTGCGGGTTGGCGGACTTACATACCATAGCATTTTTGGAACGAAGTTCCTTATCGCACGGTGTGTAAGGGGGCTAGACGGAAAAAATTCTCACGAAAAATAGGCACGACACTTTAAAACATTTGACAATCGTTTTTTATTTCTTTATTTGAAAATGATGTCATACATTTTATTTAACCTCTAATAAAGGCAATAAAATATCCAAATACATATTAATATGTTAAAGGCTATAGTAAAAACTAAAAATACGCTGAAGCCCAAAATTAAGTGGGAAACGTTGCGACAATTTCTATTTTTCATCAAATGTCATAAATCAAATTGGTACAAAAGAAACATAAATTGCATAAATATGTGAAAAAAAACCATAATGATGGTAATACCCAAATGATTCTTTTGATGGTGACATTTAATTAAAATTACATAATAAAACCGTAATACATTGATTTTCGATCCTCCTTAATAAATTTATTTTATTTACAATTTTAGTTTGTTACCCTGCTGTCAATCATCAACCCTAGATTTGACTATGTATATTTAGCAATTATTACTAAAATTGAGCCTACTGATTAAATTTATATTACATTATATTTGTTAATAATAATAAAACAATATTATTTGATAACTTAATAAATAAAATTTTATTATAATTCCTTCACTAATTAATAAATTGATGAGTGATCACCGAATGGTTAGGGGCACACTGAATATCAATGTAGAATCGGAAAGGCGTCGCTTGATGAAATCTACGCACCGACCTACTTGCGCCCATATCCAAACCCCGAGAGCTTTCAACTCGAGCTGACAAATCGCTTTGATTGTCTAAGAGAAAACCTTGCAGTGGACGAGCTAAACAACGGTTTGGTAGAAGCTGTCCATACGGTGGGATCTAAGTATTTTAGACCTCGCCGTAGAGATAGACCACAAAAACTCTCGATCCACACTCTTGACCTTGAAATCCTTGCGACACGATGTCCGTGCTCACAATACTGTGAGCATTAAGGAGACAATTGAGCGGAACGGAGGCTCCAAAGTGTTTGCAAGAGACTTGTCTATTGGGCAAAGCCAGTTGTCTAGGCTGAAGACGGAAGACGGCCGCGTGGTATCGACGAGGGCAGAGGTATTAAGGGAGATCGAGAGGTTCTGCGGACAGCTTTACACCTCGGTTGCCAAACCTGCTGTTAGCTCGGCCGAAGACCCGAGAGCCGAGTTGATGCGACACTTTAGCGATGATATCCCGGACATCAGACTGTGTGAGATTGAGATGGCCCTGAAGCAACTTAAAAACAACAAGGCGCCGGGCGAGGATGGAATAACTTCAGAGCTTCTGAAAGCGGGCGGAACGCCGATACTAAAAGTCCTTCAGAGGCTCTTCAATTCCGTTCTCCTCGAGGGCTCAACGCCAGAGGCATGGAGCAGGAGCGTGGTGGTACTGTTCTTCAAAAAAGGTGATAACACTTTGCTGAAGAATTACAGGCCCATCTCGCTCCTGAGCCATGTCTATAAGTTGTTTCCGAGGGTCATCACAAATCGTCGCGAACGCAGGTTTGATGACTTCCAGTCTCCCGAACAAGCCGGTTTCCGAAAAGGCTTTAGTACCATAGACCACATCCATACGCTTCGGCAAGTTATACAAAAAACCGGGGAATATAACTTGCCGCTTTGTTTAGCGTTTGTGGACTATGAGAAAGCCTTTGATTCGATCGAGACTTGGGCTGTGCTACAGTCTCTCCAGCGGTGCCATATTGACTATCGGTACATCGAAGTGTTGAAGTGTATATACAACAATGCCACCATGTCGGTCCGAGTACAAGATCAGAGTACGAAGGCTATTCCACTACAGAGAGGCGTGAGACAGGGAGATGTCATATCTCCGAAACTGTTCACTGCCGCGCTGGAAAATGCCTTCAAGCTCTTGCAGTGGAAAGGATTCGGCATCAACATCAACGGCGAGTATATCACTCACCTTCGGTTTGCCGACGATATTGTAGTCTTGACAGAATCGCTGGAAGACCTTAGCACTATGCTCGAAGACCTCAATCGAGTCTCCCAACAGGTGGGTCTTAAAATGAACATGGACAAAACGAAGATCATGTCGAATGTCCATGTTGTGCCCACCCCCATCGGTGTTGGGGGCTCGACTCTTGAAGTTGTTGACGAATATTATGTCTATTTAGGACAAGTGGTCCGGTTAGGCAGGTCCAACTTCGAGAGAGAGGTCAATCGTCGAATCCAACTCGGTTGGGCAGCGTTCGGGAAACTACGCGACGTCTTCTCGTCCAAAATACCTCAGTGCCTTAAATCGAAAGTCTTCGATAGTTGTGTGTTGCCATTGATGACTTACGGCACCGAGACGTGGCCTCTCACTATGGGCCTTATTAGGAAGCTCAAAGTCACTCAACGAGCTATGGAGAGGACTATGCTCGGGGTTTCCCTACGAGATCGAATCAGAAATGAGGAGATCCGTAGGAGAACTAAAATAACCGACATAGCCCACCGGATTAGCAAGTTGAAGTGGCAATGGGCAGGGCACATAGCGCGGAGATCTGATGACCGATGGGGTCGGAAAGTGCTCGAATGGAGGCCGCGTATCGGAAACCGCAGCGTAGGACGTCCACCCACAAGATGGTCCGACGACCTGGTAAAGGTCGCGGGACGTCGCTAGATGCAGGCTGCCTCCAACAGGTCTCTGTGGAAATCATTGGGGGAGGCCTATGTTCAGCAGTGAACTTCCTTTGGGTGATGGATGGATGGATGGATCCGGGTGTCCACTGACACCTCTCAAGTTTTTTATTTTTATTTATCGCTATGGTATGCAGGTTTCCTCACGATGTTTTCCTTCACCGTTTTAGTGCGTGGTGATTGACTATCAATACACACATGACTCCGAAAAGTCAGAGGTGTGCGCTGGGATTCGAACCCGCGACCACCGTGAACATATTGGCAGTCGCGTCTAGTCCGTTTACGAACAGGCCACCACGCACTCCTCACATATTATACGAGGCATATTTTATTTTCATCTTCCGACGTTTCAATTACTTTGCAGCTTTTGTGGTCACGGGGCGGCGCCGTCCATTATTATAATATTAAACATTATACCGAAAAGTCTCTCGTAGTTCTTGATACCCACGACACAAGACTTGATCTTAGTGTGGGGTCAGGACTATGTATGTGACTATTGGGTGTATTTATTTATTTGTAAATTTAAATAAATAATCATTTCTTAAAATATGTACTCCTACTTATTCTGGGTGACAAAATTATAGGTGTATATCGAAACTTTATTATACTCTAGGTCTTTAAACATCAATGCTGCCAATACAAGGTACGTGGTAATTAGTAATATAATAATTATTATCGTCATCATCACCTCAGCTACAAGAAGTCCACTGCTGAACACAGGCCTCCCCAAGGATCTCCACATCGACCTGTTGGAAGCAACGTGCATCCAACATCCTGTAACCTTAGCCAGATCGTCCGTCCACCTTGTAGGCGGGCGCCGGACATTTCGCTTGCTTGTACATGGCCTCCACTCTAGAACCTTTCGGCCGCAACGGCCATCAGTTCTACGCGCTATGTGCCCGGCCCACTGCCACTTCAACTTCCTAATCCTATGGGCTTTAACGGTAACCTTAAATAATATACATATACTCGTATAATAATACATACCTTTATCTGTTTTTCAAGGACCTACATTGATAGTCAAGGCAAATATACATTAATGGCAGTAAAAGAAGTGAATCGGTTTTAATATATTTTATTTTGAGAAATGTTTTCACAATACTAATCCTTACTAATATTATAAAGGTGAAAGTTTGTATGTATGTATGGATGTTTGTTACTCTTTCATGAAAAAACGGCTCAACAGATTTTGATGAAATTTGGTATAGTGATAGCTGACACCCTGGATTAACACATAGGCTACTTTTATCCCGAAAAATGGAGTGTTCCCGTGGGATGAGTCAGGAAACCAAATATACATATTTTCTACTCTTTCAAATTCAAATTGTTGGCACGGGATGTCCTCTCCTACGGAAGGGAAATATAGTCGACGGCACGCGGGAAATATAGTTAGTAGACACGCGAAATAATATGTTCTTGATGTGGATTGGACTCAAAAACTATCTGCACCCGGGCGAAGCCGGGCCCGACAGCTAGTAAATTATAAAGAAGGAATACAATTACAACTTCCGAGTGACTATAATAACACATTCTTCTTTGCTTGTTATTGATAAGAACAGACTCAAATGTAATTGTAGGGTATCTATACTAAAAAAGTCTAGATCATATTTATTCATTAAACAACGCACTTAGGAACTTATTGACAAAAATTGACAATTTTTTTTGATTAATTAAAAACATACAAAATCCAAAAAGAACGTATTATACATAATGTTGACGGTATACGCTTTATTACAACAAATAAACAAACAAAGTTGTTTTTCGGTTTGAAGGAAATGGTAGCCGAAGTGACTACTGGACATATTAAGACGACATCTTAATCACAGGATGGCGAGCGGTGTGGATATCAAGCATTGCTTTGTAACTATTTATAATATAGATTCAATTTATATTATAGATTCAAGTTGTCAACAATAAAAAAAATCTACAACACGAGGAACTCTCCACGTGTAATTGGGCTTTTTATTAGTTTATTGTGACGGGATTTTTTACAACTTATAATCTATTTTATTCATTGAAATTAATAAGTTGTATCAGTACTATGGTATAGGTAATATAAATACTTATAATACTGATAGGAATCGACGCATTCAATGGCACAGCTCCACATATATTGAAGCAATATGGTCTTTGTTTCATGTACCATAAGGTTTGTTTCAGCTCGAAGCATAGGGATTCATCTATAATTATACAAAAATAATTAGATGATAAAATACGTCAAATTAATTTTAAATCAAAATAGGAGTTCAAATACTAAAACCACAGAACACAGGATAAATATCAACGAAATTGGCAAATCTTGATATTTTTGATGCAAAAACTTTTTGACGTGACGTCTTAAATTAGGTTGCGGCTGGGAGTCACTTATGAAAAAGTGTAACGCCCGGTAACGTAACGGTGCGCGCGCAGCACTAGAGAATTATTTTTCAGTTTCACCCACTTTTTCCAAAATTGTCCCATAGCCCCCCCCCTGCCTTCCCCCACCCTTATTCCGAAATAGTGCCTATTAGCCTCCCCACGAAACCTACCCCCCCCTCCCCTACCCCCACCCCGAAAATTTACCTCACCCCCCAATCCTATCTCGGCCAACATAGGTCGTAGACCCACCGAGTTTGGTATCCTCGGAACCGTCTTGGTGAGGGCTACAAATTGACCCGCCAGAAATCCCAAATTACGCAAAAAATTACCCCCCCAAAAAAAATATTTTACCTCCAAAAATTAATTTAAGTTAGCCTCCCCACGAAACCTTCCTCCCCCCCCCCCAATCCTATCTCGGCCAATATAGGTCGTAGACCCACCGAGTTTGGTATCTTTGGAACCGGCTCGGTGAGCTCTACAGATTGGCCCCAACCAAATCCCCAAATTCCTCCCTCTCTCCCCTAAAATATTTGTCCAGGCATAACTCCGTCATTTCTTAAAGTAAACCCCCCGTGTTTGGAGTCAGAGGAATCGTCTTGACGAGCTCGACAATCGAGAGCAGGCAAAATACGATTTTTCTTATTGACGTGACAACGTCTTAAATTAGGTTGCGGCTGGGAGTCACTTATGAAAAAGTGTAACGCCCGGTAACGTAACGGTGCGCGCGCAGCACTAGAGAATTAGGCGCATTGAATCGGCGCATGCTTGTGTCTCTGTCTTTGTCTTTCTCGAACGTTCTTGGCGTTGGAAAAACAAGAAAGCGTCACAATACAAGTTCACACGTGTGGTTAAAGTATCGTCAGCTGTGTCTGTAGTGAAAATATGGAGTGCTTAGATTCGTGATTACATGTACAATGTTTTAGTAAACAAAATATATTTCTATAGTTAAAATTTGTGCAATTCTTATTTTCATTCAATTCCTTGTTCCTATTGTGCAATTTAATTATATTCATATCAATAAATATTCTACCGAGAAAAAGACGTTGTCACGTAAAATCTTCGCCCGTAAAACCGACTTTACAGGCAACCATTTTTTAGTAGGCAATATTATATTAAAAACAATACTTATTACTTTTTTTCTTATTTGCTTTATAATTTGAATTAATTACCTGAGCATCTCATGTATTGTCTGGTTAATATATTTCGTGTTTTCTCTTCCTCGTAGATTATCCGTTCCGACATGATTGCAGGCAATTAAATGTATAGAACAGAAGGAAAAATTTCAACGCCAAGTAATACTGCTATGTACGGGTTCCCCTAAAAACATAATAAATAAATTCAACATTATTCAAAGGCTACTTTAAAACCTATTTCATGTATCGAATAAATAAATAACACCCAACAATCACATACATAGTCCTGACCCCACACTAAGATCGTGTCTTGTGTCGTGGGTATCAGGACCTACGAGAGACTTTTCGGTCTCATAAATACCCAGTCCCGAAAGAAATATTTGTAGGCTGCAGAAACATTTCTCTCGGTGCGGGGATCAAACCCACGGCCTCTCGTTACACAGGCGGCGTCTAACCAAGTGCGCCACGGAGGCTGTCAATGTGACGAATGGTTCGTCTTCGCTCAAATTGAATTTGAAAAGTCGTTTGAACACGACTTTACTGGTGGTAGGTCTCTCATATGTGAGAGGCTGCCTGGGTGGGTACCACTGCAATGTCTATTTCTCCCATCAAATAGCAGTTTAAATGCACTGTTGTGTTTCGGATTGAAGGACATTGTAGCCAGAGTAATTACTGGACATATTGAGACCTAACATCTTATGTCTCAGGATGGCGGGCGCAGTGGAATGCCAAGCGTTGCTTTGTAATTCAAGGTGTTGTTTGGTTTTGCTACTGTTCATGAGCGGTCGTATCGCTTACCATCAGGCGAACGGCAGGCTCGTCTCGCCATTCACTGCAATAAAAAAAAAAAAAAAACAATACATTCCGTAACTAAAACCGATTCAAACTGTCTTTGAATAAGATCGCTTATAGGTAATCAAAAATAGAATCCTATTCCTAAACTAAGATATCAAGTCTTGAGTTATGGGTAATAGAAACTACTAGATAATTTTGTTCTCTGAAACACAATCCCAAACCAACTTTTTTGTGGTCGTACTAAAATTTGGTGCAGGACTCGAACCAACTGCAACTGATGGTTGTCCAGCGTAGCTACAAAAACGATTTTTAATTCCTTAAAAGGTTAGGATCATACAAGAGTTTGTGTCCGTGCAGGCCCCGAAACAACTGCGCTGCGTTAGTTGTCCAAAATAGCTACAAAAGCGTTTATAAATTCAGCGGTTGTTAAGATTTGAGATTGATCCAGCTTATTTTAAGCAGATGTCTGAAATGTTTTGTGAGCAAAAAATTTAGTTATAAATTTACTTACTAGCATTAAACATATCTTTACAAAAATGTAGGATTGCATTATATATTTTGGAATATATATCATCAAACTAGTTAACATCTGAAAAAACAGAAATAATAATTAAACATTTTTTGTATTTGTGTTGAACTAAATGTATATACGTAGTAAAATTGTTGTAGGATATTGATGTTAATTTTCCGAAGAAAGCATTCCTTTTATATGCAATAGATTGACTGTGCCCCTGACAATATCTAATTCGACAAAAAACCTTAAATAGCGATTGATCAGGTTTTATCTCCGCATGCATTATGCATCTTTCATATTAGAATACATCATTGATCTACATTAGGTGGATGTGCGATCAATCGCAAGTGATTTTGTTTGAGTAAATTTTTGATTTCAAAACTCACCTTATACTGCAATTTATTTTCAATGTTTTCCAAATAATCTAACAGATTATTATAATAACCCAAACTCTTCCTCTCGCGCCTGAGTTTCGGTGAAATCTCATCTTTGCCTAAAATATTCACTGGCACTGCCAACTGCTCCAAATATATTCTCATTAAAAAAAGCCGGTTGTACAACAAACCAAAAGCTATGAACACAGTCATATAATTCAAATCAATTGAAATACCCAAAAATAAATACCACATGTGTTCCACGGAAAGGTTTCGGTCAAAAAGAATAAACTTAAAATGAATTGTCAGTTTCATAATAAATAAAATGAATATGCCAACCGAACAAAAGAAAGGCATAATTGTGATATTTTTAAATCCCATGATAGCATCGTTGACTTTCAAACATCGCCAGTACTTGCAGAAGTATTCGTCGGTTTCAATAATGTTTGTAACGGTGTTAAAGCTCAATTGGGCGATCAAAATGTAGTAAAGAAACATGAACGTGAATCCTCCGTAGCTTCCGATAATCGTACAGCCGCTGAGACAAAGGCAATACAATTTTAAGATCAGGGAGACACATTTCGACTTGGTAATGTTATAGTAACTGCCGAAGATCAGCCCAATGACCATGATAATTTGAAACGAAGAGATTCCATGCTTTAGTATGAATGTTAACATATTTCAGGCACTGAGTAAAATATTATTATAGAAGTGGATCTAGTAGCAACAATGCAGATACTGGGAACTTATTTAAACATGGTATTTTAGTAGATATCCGTCGTGTTCTGGTTCTATATGATCTATTTTTAGTAAATAGTGAAGTTGAAATTTAATTTCTTTTTTAATAAATTGAGTACCTACGCTGTTTACTGACTACATCGTGTGGTGTTAATATTATTAGTTTTGTGTAAGATTGATATTTCTTTTAAAATCATGTTTGCATTAAAACAATAGACAGGATTAGGTCAGATTTGGACAATTCGCAGTTGAACATATTAATGAAAAAGTTCCAGGCGGTGATTTTATTGTAAAACAAAGATTGATACAAATTAGTTTATTTAAAAATAATGAATACACATTTAAATCTAAAATTTATAAAATATATCACAAAAACAATAATAACTAAGCTTAGAATTATTTTAATATTTCAGTTTCAACTTCAGATCTCATTACAAACAGTTCATAAAAAATCACTCGCAACAAGAAATTAGTTGTGAACTTATGTAAAACTCACTCTCTCTACAGCCACAGGAAGTCTTTTTCCACTTTGTAGGCGAGCGTGGGACACTGCCAAATCCTAGCCCATTATAAATGTTGCTTTGTCCTCATACTAATAATTTCAGAAATATCACATTTCTAAAAACGTTACATTATAGCCAATAAACGGCACCTTTTTTCGGTGACGGCGCGGTAGAGTGTACTTCCCTCTTTCAACCCATGGGCTTATTGATATATCCGTGTTCTTAATCGCCTTTAAAATCATTGCCGTAGTCACGTACACTAAAAGTACTAACAATATTACTATTATACCATCCAGTATAAACGAGTAGTATTCTATCCATTTCGTGATCGTATACAGAGTGTGGAAATTGTTCGCCTTCAATGATTCACAGGGTGATTCCAAAGCTGCATATGGGATGGACAGACAGACAAACCAGGATATTATTGACAGCAATGTTGATATGCAAAGGTTGAGCGTCTTGTCCGTTTTTAGTTGTGTTTTGTATGGTTTGTGTTTTTTGTTCTTCGGGTCTTCATATCTGACTGGTTGGTCTGAGTAAAGATAGTCGATGATCCTGAAAAGAAGTTACTTTATATTAATATGTGCAGTTATTAAAGTATCCAATACTACTAAAATTAAATCTAAAAATCAGTTTTGTGTAACAATATTGACAGCCTCCATGGCCCAGTTGGTAAGTCCGGCCCGGATAAGGCCCGGAATCAATTCTCGCACCGAGACAAATTTTTGCGAGCTCCAAAAGGTATTTCTTTTGGATCAGGGTGTATTGTGAGACCAAAAAGTCTTTCGTAAGTTCTGATACCCACGACACAATATTTGACTTTTATGTGGGTCATGACTGCGTATGTGATTATTGGGTATATTTATTTATTTTTATTCGGGTATTGTCTTCCAATTTTAAAATTTACAAACCGAAAAAAATCGTATGTGCCCGAATAGCTTCCACGTTTGTCGCGTTTCGTGGTCACCTTACACATACAGCAAGGCATATCATACCATCGTTTAGTCACTGAACTATCTTGCACCGGTGCACAGTATATTTGGGTTACTCCAACAGTCACACGCTATTTAGACATTACATCACTTTATTTAAAAAGATAATCTATTTTGCAGCACTTATTTAAGAAATAAAAAACTCGAACACATACCTTTGCAACGCGAGACGGTAGAAAATCATCTTGTTTAATCCAAATTTTAATACAATTATTTATTTTATTGAATAAATCTCCAACGACACACAACAGTTCCGTGTAGACTAAAGTACATTTAGTGATTGAATCACTTATACCCGATGCAAGTCATTAAATAACGATGATCATTAATTAATTACAATTATCTAGAATAATATTGTCCAATTGATAGTTGACCAAATTTTATAATAATTAAATGTTCTTAGAAGTTATTAGGGTAGTGTAGACTAAAGGACTGTTCCCGAAAAGTTTAAAGTCAGTCGTAAACTTACAAGTCAAAATTTGGTTCTTTGAATAATCAGACTATACCGTCCTCGCACCCGCCACTGCAATTAAATTATGCTAGCATCGACAACTGAAATCTCCCTCAAGATATTCTTCCTCAACTCGCTGAAAACTATCCGCATCCAGCAACAACCAATGACCTTAATTAGGTCATCCATCAGCCTCGGGAAATACATGTGCCGACCTCAATGACGCTAATACAGCACGAGGATAAATAAATAACACCCAACAGTCACATACATAGTCCTACCCCACACTAAGATCGAGTCGTGGGTATCAGTAACTACGAGAGACTTTTCGGTCTCACAAACACCCAGACCCGGAAGAAATATTTGTCGGCCATACCGACATTTATAGATAAAGATAGAAAGACGCTGATGTAGTATAATAAGCTTTTTTCAAAATCTACATCAAATCTATTAATAAAATTCCAAAAATGGCTTGACATCAAAACAAACAAGGATTAATTTAGACACAGGCTCTTTGACGTAATCCGACGCATTCAATCACGATGCAATTATGTAATTCAGTTAATAGTAATCTAGTACCCTTGAAGGCAATCTATCTGGACGACTTTGTGACGCCAATACTGAAACAGGACTATTAATAGACCAAATGGAGTGCGTAATCGATGATTCAGTTTTTAATAACTATAGATTTGTTATTAAAAACTGAATCACCACGCACTAAAACGGTGAAGGAAAAACATCGTGAGGAAACCTGCATACCATAGCGATTTATAAGAATTTCTATGGTATGTAAGTCTGCCAACCCGCACTAGGCCAGCGTGGTAGACTATATGGCCTAACCACTCTCAATCGTTCTCTCGATTGTAGAGTAGGCCCGTGCCCTGCAGTGGGACGTATATGGGCTGATACAGATACAGATAGATTTGTACCAGATTTAGTTTTCAGCATTATCGCGAATATTGTCGCACCCGAGTTGTCAAGAAAACTGCGTATTTAAACATTCTCTCAAAATTCTATCAACTTAGGCCGTTTGTCACGCCGAAGTACTCGAAACATCGGCGGCCGGGATGACGGTACTCGGGTGACGGGCGTGCGGTCGACACATGGCCATAGTAAATATATGTATCGCTAAATCGGCGCCGTCATCTCGTTCTCAGTGACAGTTTGGTGACGGCGGCGGTGGACAGTAGGCAATTGTAATGGTAACATTCAAAATATCAAAAATCTATCAAATCATAGTTCGGCAGAGTCAGCACCACTGGCACACGATAGTCCTATGTGGGCTGATAACTTTGCCGCCGTGTCTCGTCTTATGAGTGAAATTTCCGGAGGCCGAACTCTTAATTCTTCTCATTCTTTTCCCTTTCTTACTCCTCCCATTTTCAAGACATTATGTACGTTATATAGCACTACGTCACCAGCAAGATTTTGTTTATAGGACATAAAAATATATATATTTTAGTGTGATATAAGGTAACGTAGAAATTGTGCAATGTGTGTTCAAATCTGCCCAAGTACATAATCATACTATCTATAGTACCATCCAATCCGAGTACGAAATCTTCCGATCTGCAATATCCGCTAGCAATAAAACTTTTCCACTAACATAAAAGTCTTGTCCTTTGTTCCTGACTGGCCTTGATATTCATCGTTTAAGGCCGAGGTCAGATTCGCCCCAGTGTCGTTCAGTTAGAAAGTTATTGTTCTACATCTCACGACGGGCAAAATCGATCCACTTCTATTCATCCAACTTTTAAATGCATTCCAACACAGTATATTTTACAATGGTTACGCAATCATTTATTTTATTTATTTATTTATTAAGTTTCATATACAAATGTATACAAGGCGGACTTAATGCCTGTGGCATTTTCTCCCAGTCGACCTTTAGGTCATTCTGAGATGAGCTGTAAAAGAAATAAAAAAAAGAAATGAAAATAAAAATAAAGAAATAAAAATGTGTGGTAAAAGAATTTAAATGTTTTTTTTTCTTTATATTAGTAAATAGTAATAAATTAAATCACCCCTCAGTGAGATACCAAGTTGCATCGTAGTTCTAGAATCTACGGTAGACTTTTTGGTTTCGCAACACTAGATCCAAAAAATATTTGTCTTGGGGCGTGAAGCGTACGACGTGGCATCTCTTGTCTCGATGCTGGCTTTTATTCTAGTCTGATAATCGTATGAATAAACAAGCGCATTTTTGTCAACGGGGAACGTCTATAGGCTGACAATATTGATGTCGTAGTTAAAATTTTAAGAACTAAAATTAATTTAAGAATAAGACCAGGTACAGGTAAAACAGTCAAAAATATTTGATATTTATTTATTTATTTTAATGCTTTATATACATAAATTGTATAAAGGCGGACTTAATGCCTGAGGCATTCTCTGCCAGTCAACCTTTGGGTGGTGCAGAGAGAGAACACGGTATCTATCTGATATAGGTACATAATATAATAAATTTGTAACCAATCGATGTCTATATAGAATATAAATGAGAAAAAATAATATGAAGGGGAAGGGAAGTATATTAATGTAATAACCCAAAACAATGATTTTTAGAATGTTTGACTATCTGTATGTCAGTGCGGTTGTGAGCGATGAACTCAGAAACGGCTTAACGGATTTCGAAGAAATTTGGCGTGAAGGTAGGTGGCACTCTGGATTAACACTTAGAATACCTTTTATCCCAAAAATGTAGTGTTCCTATGGGGTGACGAAGGAATTACGATATATTTGTTACTTTTCTATACTTAAAGGGATGTGCTGGATTAGTAGTATAGTATATGTACTGCCGAAGCAAGTACAACATTTCTTTAGTGTGAAAGAGATGGGAAGGGGTAGAATATAACGGGATTGGACGGGACGGAAAAATCACAAATAAATACTAACGTCATTCGTGGTTTTAGGTTTTGAGAAATGGGGGTGAAATAATCTATCGATTTTGAAGTACATAGAAAATATTGTAAAGTACAGTTATTCACGCAGACAAAGTGGGCAAACGCTAGTGAATAATATTTATCGTAATCGTCTCAAATAGAAACTACCTCCAGATTATAATATATAACCATCAGCATTTTTAAGAATATATTACATGAGTAACCAGAACAAAAACCTGCTGGTTCATATAATTAAAATCCTTAATATTCGACAAGGTTAAGTCTCTTTATAATTAATCCATATAGCGTAATGACGAGTATTTGGATAAATTATAATCATTAACTTACACAAAATACAGAGTATACAAAATTACTTAAGTACTCAAAGTACTCATAGAGTATTCTTATTAAATTATGTAATGGATTGGATATTTTAGAAAGCTTATTTTTTTATGACAGCAATCTTAGTTGAATTAAAAATGTTTTTATTCCAAACACTTCCACTCGTGATACTTTTTTTTATTGTTTTTGTATATGTTCTTTTTTATGAAATTTATATTCAATTATTATAATCTGGTGTTTTATACAGGGTATCTCAAGACTGCTACCGAAAACGAAGCCGGGTGGTAGTTTTAGTGGCTACAAACACAATGCAATTAAAAATTTCGCATAGAAACGCGACAATTATTTTTTATGATTTTTTAAATATCGTCAATTTTGGGTGGTAAATCCATAGTTTTTGCTAAAATAATAATTTAAACTCTTTTATACCTTAGAGTATTTATAAATAAAAGGATATACACTATTATTTTAGGAAAAAATGTATTTACCACTCAAATATGGCCATAGAAAAAAAAATAACAAAAAAAAATTGTCGCTTTTTTTTGCAACTTTTTCTGTTGCATTGTGTCTGAAGTCGCTTAAACTATCACCCGGCTTCGTTTTCGGTAGCAGTCTTGATATACCCGGTATACAAGTGTAATAACTTTTATTCATTTACTCCATCTTTGCACAAAACATCTCACTATTTGCGTGCCCGAAGCGGGTGACACTCGCGCTCGCAGTGGTATCGACTGGTTTGAAATATCGTGTCGGTGAACGCTGTCAATGTGTGCGTTGATTTAGCGCGCTTTGCATGGAGCTTGATTTCTGTTAGTTCAGTATTCTGTGATCTTTTTCCCGTTCAACCTTCCAGAATATTTATTCCAGAACTCAAACTAAGTGGCTATAGTCCCTTTTCCTCTCCTAGCCGTATTATTTTAATAATCTCTCTCGATTTTAGAACGCATTCTTATATTGAAATAAATTTTTATTTACGGATTTTATCGGATTTTATCGCGTTAAACGCGTGCGCGTCGTCATAACGCGTCCGGCCCGACGCGACGCAAGACAACGTCGCTTATCTTATTCCTGCCCGTGTGCGGACTAGGGTGCGGCGCGTCTGTTGTTGCAGCCGTGTCGTCACGGACTTGTGCGCGTCGTTTCACTTTTAGTGTATGGGAAGTCAAAAATTTAAAAAATTAAACTAAATTCGCGATAAAATCCGTAAATAAAAGTTTTATTTCAATGTGTAACATTCGCGTAAATCTAAGAAACCACTACGCATTCTTATACGTACTATAACGCTACTTTTGTTTAACCACTCTGGAGTGATGCTCTCTCTGTATTCCACCTTAAAAGCGATCACAAGAGTTTTGCAGTAAGTAATTATTTTGTACCTAAAACAATCCGAAATCATAAACCCAGATACTGTTAAGTAGATATAAGATTTATGTAATCCAAGTTAGTCTATAAATAGCATCAGAAAAATACTGATTCTCAGAAAATCCCTAAGGATATTTTTCTGAAAATCGTTATAAGAAATCTATTCTCGGCACTGAACATCATACTTAATAGCTGTTAGAATCATAATAACAAATATGATTTTTAGATTAAAAAAATTAATTAAATATATGTTCACCGACACGACTATTTTTTCCTAGTAAGGTAACTAGAAAAATTCTAGAAACACAATATATAGGAATGATGTACCACAGCAAATACATTCCTACATCAATCGTCATGGACCAAGAGCCCGTAGCGGCCAGACCTTCGTATTTTATAAAAGCTGAAAGTTTGTGTGCGCATGCCTCTGACATAGGCATCACACAATCAGCTATAATGAAGTTCCGATCGTGGTTGCTTTGGAAGTTAAGAGCTTCAATGTTTCTGGTAATATGAAAGAACCATCCATAGTGTCTGAATACTAAGGAAATATTTGTTTATAGTTGCATTAATAACATATATAAAATTCAGATTTTATACTATAACGCTGACATAATTACATTATGTTAAAGTTTGAAGATTGCGTGATATTTAATAACATGTAATTTTGCCGGCGTTTTTGTATAAAACCTGAATTTTATATATGTTATGAAAGCAACTATAAACAAATATTTCCTTGGTATTCAGACACTTTTTATGGTTCTTTTATTTTGCCAGAAACATTAAAGCTCATAACTTCCAAAGTAACTACGATCGGAACTTCATAACAGCTGATTGTGTGATGCCTATGTCAGAGGCATGCGTACACAAACTTTCAGCTTTTATAAAATTACGAAGGTTTGGCGGCCACGGGCTCTTGATCTATCAGGAAAGATATCAATATACAAATGTATTTTGCAGAGTATATTACTAGGACTTGACTGTGGGTTGCGTTTAGAACCTGCAGTCAACATTGATGAAATTCTCATTTCCGCTGTGCGCGGGCATGATGTCGTGGCCAGATTGCCCTCACCAATAGACTGCTCTTTGAAAAATTTATTTAAACATAAAAAATATACACTAACAAGCAAGACGGCAGATAGAAAGTGATCATAGTCCATCAGCGAACAGAACATACTAATTTGTATGTCTTTTTTTTGTCCAGACAAGAACAACTACTCGGCCACAAAGCGGTTCATATCGAACGTGGAGGCTCGGCGGAAAAAAAATTGAAATTACACGATTATTATAATTAAAAAACCTACGCCCAAGAAGTTTTTTATTGTGAAATAAATATTGATCACCAAGAAACAAATTAGAATAGGGAAATAAATTAATTAGTAGATGTTATTTGTAAAATGAAATTACCTAATGGATTGGTTCAACACAATAAGGGTTTTGTTAGTTAATAGTTTATCTTGAAAACTTGGACAATTCATTTGATTAGAATTCCTACGGAAGCTAAGTTTTGTAATGGTCACCACTCTGTATTGTCATCGGTTCAATAATTTTGAAAAATAAAAATGCATCCAAAGACATAAACATATAATAATCTTTATAAATCCAACGAAATTAACCTACCAAAATTATTTGTGATGTTTTTAAAATATGTCCAAGTGTTGTTTTCTATCGATATGGGTGCATTTGGTTTCAAAACTAAAAAAATTAAATACTTCGCTAAATTCTTGTGTTTCACCCAAATCTTTTTGATATGCTTTTTGGGGAGTCTGATCATGTACACAAACAACAAGATAAATATCTTTATTTGGTACACAGCGATCGGACATTTCATTTTTCGTTGCTGCATTTTTGTCTTTTTGGATAATGGCATGTCCTTCAGTAGGTACTGAAGGACATGCCGTGGTAGGTACCAAACAGAATTGCTTAAATTTGACTTATCTTTGGGTCTCAACAAAAAATATCGCATCATTTACAACAACATAATGTTTAATTACTACAATATCAGTTCTCGTTGGTTTCTGTTCTTATCATGACGAATATTGTGCCCATCTTAGATTTTGTCGAATATTGATTTTCATTCCGACGTTCTCCTCTGATATCGTTATGATATTGTACTATTTCCTTTTCTACTCTGCATATTATCGATTACGCGATATAATCACTGCAGTAGAGAGCACCACATCAAGCATCACAAGCATTCAGCGACTTTACAAATCGCTGATGGATTCTATAGAATCAGGAAAAGTTAAATTGGATGTTGTGGTAAGTGATTTACCTGTATCAGTAATGCTCTTCTATAAATCTCAGTATAGACACTATCATATTACTAAAAAAAAATTTTTATTTTATTTTATTTTATTTATTCCACATACTTACTACTATTTACAGGTTACACCTAATACAGTAGAGTAGAACATATTACATTCTTATATAATAATACAACTAATTAATACTAATCAGTACAGTAGCGGCCTCTGTGAACTCTGTCAGTGAGCATGAGAACAAATCGAGCTGGTAGAAAAGACATAGCGTCGAAGAAAAAACTACAAGAAGATCCGGCCAATTGTTAAGTCTCTGTAATAATGCTTGAGAAGACCATTGTTAGGCAACGAATTTATAATAATTGATTATGATAATGGTGCCTTCACCATACCATACTTCACCAGAAGGTTACAACTGATAATGATAATTGATACTACACTATGTGAGACTACATTTTTTCATGTTTCAGTATATATCGGGACTAATATGTAACGTACCAAACTTAATGGCATACATTTATTTGTATCTCCAAATAGGTGCAGCAAAAAATATCATGATATTGGATTGGATCCAATATCATGATATTGGATGCTGCAACCTTTCTTACCATGGTAAGTGTTGTAGTTTGTAGCCACTTTTTTTATTTTTTATTTATTAGAACTCCAGCGACTTTAGCACATTGCATGTATATTTAAGTACATACATTGATGTTTCCTTTTGCGTGCATCTTAAATAACATGAGAGTAGCTAGACATAACTTAATTGCTGAAGTTCTGGTTTTCAGTAGGTCAACAAGAAGACCATTGGGAGTAGCCTATGTTCAGCAATTGACGTCCTGCATCTGAATAGAACGTTGCAGTTTAGAGCAATTTACTTCAATGTATCGGTTTAATGAAAGTCAAACATCTAACTGCTACTGGGCCGAGACAAGAAGAGTACGGATGATAATTAGATGTTGCTAAAAATATGTTTTTTACAGGTGTTATTCCCAGCTCTGTGGATTGGTTTCATTTTGACCCTACACAATGTAGTCCTCATGTTCGCTCCTCCTCTCTGTGCGGGTACGTTGTCGTGGCAAACAGACCGCATCAGAACAGCACTTCATACTGGTATTGATCAGTTATGAAATAGATTAAAAAATTATCCATTTATTTTATTATTATTTTTTACAAGCTTTGTTTTCTTTTATACAACACGTTATTTTATTACATACATATTTTAAATAAATTATATAATGTCTGAAGTCGCTTAAACTATCACCCGGCTTCATTTTCGGTAGCAGTCTTGATATAACCTGTATATACAGGATTTTCAAGATTTTCAGCCGTGTCTAAGGTATTAATATTTTGCTCTTGGCAAATCCAAGCGAGAGTATAATATTGTTCCAATACTCCGCGCGTGTCGCGCTCAAACTCTGCGTCACCTACTTCATTGTACTAGTGCAGTTCACTCACTTGTATTAGATCCACATCAAACTGAAGCAATGAGTGAATCTCGAATATGTGTTAAATTAAATTTGGTTTTTAAACCTTGCTTATTTTTAATTTTTGTAATAATAACATTTGTAAGAACAAATTTATTTATAATTTTATTACCTTCACCCATCCCTTCACCCAAAATGTTTTGTATTGTGAAATAAATATTGACCATCAGTAAGAAAATTAGAGTAGCAGGAAAATTTATAAATAGATCCAATTCGTCAAATGAAATTACTTAATGGATTGGGTCAACACGATAAGGATTTTGTTAGTTTATGATTTATCTAGAACATGGACAATTAATATGATTATAATTTCTACAAGAGCTAAATATATTTATGGTCACCACGCAGTATTGTACGGTCTTCTTGTAAAGATAGTAGCCGGTTCCATAAATTTAGAAAATGAAAGTACACACAAAGATAAAAGCATATAATAATCTTTTTAAACCCAACGAAATTAAGTTACCAACATTTTTATGACGTATTTAAAATCCGTCCAAGTATTGTTTTCTGTCGAAACGGGCGCATTTGGTTCCAAAACTAAAAATATTAAATACTTTGCTAAATTCTTGTGTCTCACCCAAAACTTTTTGATATGTTTTCTGGTGAGTCTGATCATTTACATGAACAACAGTAAGAAGATCGATATATGGTACATACCTATAATCGTACATTTCATTTTTCAAAGCTGCATTTTCGTATTTTTGGATAACGGCATGGACTTCAGTACCTACCAGTCGGAGTTGCTTAAATTTGACTTGTCTTTAGGTCACAACAAAAATATTGCAGCATTTACATTTACATAATATTTAGTTCAATAATTACTTCTATTGCTAGAATATCAGTTATCGTTGTTTATTGTTTTTATTATGACGAATACTGTGCCTATCCTAGATTTTCTCGAATATTGATTGTCATTCCGACGATCTCTTATGATGTCGCTATGGTATTGTACTTTTTCATTTTCTACTCTGCATATTATCGATTACGCGATATAGTCACTGCAGTAGAGAGCACCACCACAAGCATCGCACACATTCAAGAACTTTATAAATTGCTGATGGATGCTATGGATTCAGTAAGAGTTACATTTGATGTTGCGGTAAGTGATTTTACCTGTATATACTGATAATGCATACTTTTTGATGTCCTAACATCAAAAAATATTTACACTAACATATGTATTATGCTACACAGTTTACTACACAGTTTGTTACGTAATTCGGATGGTTACGATTCCTAAATCGTAACCATCAGAATTACGGCCATTCTTTAAAATAGCCATCAATGTAATATCAATATTGATGGCTATTTTACCAATATTAGCCTCAGTATATCCATCAATGTATTATTAAAAAGCGTAGCGTTGGATAACCAACTACAAGAAGATCCGACCAAATAATAAGTCCCTGTAACAATCCTTGAGAAGACCCATGTTTGGCAGTGGTCATGTTTTGTTAGCATTAGAAGGTAAGGCGTTTAACCATAATCTCACCTTATGGAAAGTGACCATATAGTCTACGTGGTTACATGCCTATGTAGAAGGTCCCTATTCACTCCAGCCTTGAAGATCCCCAAATCATAACTTTCATGACACACTGATTTTGGTAAGGTATTCCATTCCTTTGCCGTACGCAAATCGTTTCGTGCGAATCAATGGTAAAAGGATGGCAGCCAGCTGTTTTTCTTGTTGTTCTGGAGAGGAAAGGTGGAATTGAATCTTGCTACTCCTTTGCACACTCACCGAAATGTTACCGATAAAACTTCGTTAGGCTAGTGACTTTCCACCAATGTTCGAGACTTAGAAGTTTAGCCTCCACCAGGGAATCTTTACCTATGAGCCCTTTTTGCAACATTCTCTTCGACAGAGTCCCATGCTGCAAGGTGCTAATAATTATTTAGGATGATTTATTGTATTGATGGTGAAGATAGTTGTAACCAACTATGCTGATAACTGACAGTACACTCTGTGAGACTACATAACATTTTTATTTTTCAGTATGTATCCGGTCTAATATTTAACGTACCACACTTAATGGCATACATTTACATGTGGCTCCAAATAGGTGCAGCATCCAATATCATGGTAAGTTTTTGATAAGTCACTTAATTATTATTTTTTACTAGAATCTCCAGCGATGATAACACGTTACATTAATATTAAAGCAAATATGTATGTTTCCTTCTGCGAGCATCTTAAATAACAGCAGAGAAGTTAGATATAACTTAATTGCTGAAGTTCTAGTTTTCAATAGTTCGATACGGAGATCGTTTGGAGTAGCCTATGTTTAGCAATTGAAGTGCTGCGTCTGCGATTTACTTCAACGTATCGGTTTAAATGAAAATCAAACATCTTACTCACACTGGTCCGGGAGAAGACTAGTACGGATGATAATTAGATGTTGCTAAAAATATATTTCTTGCAGGTGCTACTCCCAGGTATGTTTGTTAGTTTCATCTTGACCCTCCACGATGTATTCGTCATGTTCGCTCCCCCTCTCTGTGGGGAAACGTTGTCGTGGCAATTAGACCGCATCAGAACAGCGCTCCATAATCGACTCTTTCTTGAGACAGGTAATCCATATTAAAACTATTTGTTGTTTTGACATTAATTTCCAGTTTAAAGAGAGTTGGAAAACCTCGCATATATACAGCACAAGTTCTTGTTTTTTACTGTCACGTGAAAGGTTATACGATGTAACCAAACAAGGGCATTGCAGTTCCAATCGAAACAATTTTCTTTCACAGGCTGATCTCCACAGGCGGTATAATTGAGTGTGTCACCATGGCGATATTATAAGCTTAAAAAGAACTCAATAAACTTTTCTATGATCGCAATTGCTTACACAGAAACCACCAACAAACCATCTAGTTACTAAAATCGATCTACTAGATTCTAGTAGATCGTCTGCTCCTTTCTCATCAGTTTTTTTTATATTTAATGTTTCCACTTCAGTGTGCAGGAAAGTAAACACTTATTTTATTTTCAGACCAATTTGTTGCGAATTAAAGGGTTTCGATGCTTGTTGACAATTCTGTAATGTACTGAGAATTGTCCTACTGGCGAATGGGTAGTATAAAAATCTGGCAAAGTTCTAAGAAATATAGACGCATTTAATATCTTTGATATCCAGATGGATAGCACTGAGCTTACCGATATTATTTTCGTGTTTAAGAAATCCTAGTACTCCCTGCATATGATTTATTTCCTTCCAGATAAGACCTTTTGCAAGGATATTAAGCTGCTCATAGGCTACGTGGAGGCTCGTCCGTGCAAGCTGCGTGCGTGCAATCTGGTGCCTCTCAACTCCTCGCTGCCGGTGACTATACTGAACCTCTGCATCACCTACCTCATCGTCGCCGTGCAATTCACTAATTTGTATTGATCAATTGTAATTAAATTTGTCGAATATCATTGTGGTTTTCTGTTTACACATGAATACATAATATCTGGTTATGCCTGCAGATTCTCTAGGGATTTGGTACTAGTGTAATTAACATTTCTCAAAGGCTATTTCAGGCATGTATTTCTGTCAAGGCAACGTATCCCTTTTTTCGAACAAAAATAAACTAACTCCACTAGCTCAGCGACCCGAAGTTGGTCTTGGCCTCCGTAACGAGAACTCTCCAGCTATCTCTATTCTCCGCCACCTCTCACCAATTACTGACTCGAAGTTGGCGCAGGTCACGGATTCGCTCCAAGGATACCTGGGCCGACTCACCGGCCCTCAACCGGTTGGTCGATCCAAGTATGCTTTCTTTATTTTCGAAATAAAATACTGAGATTTTGTTTACCGATGAATGGCTCGGCTAGCCTGCCATTCATCAGTTCATAGACAGTTCTTAGAGGTAGCAAATCCAAACAACACCATGAATGACAAACCGATGCTTGGAATTCCACTGCGCTCGCCATCCGAGACATAATATGTTAAGGCTCAATGTGCTCAGTAGTTACTCTGGCTACAATAAATTTACACTGATGTTTGCATAGAGACATAGGCATTGCGGTGGTACCTATCCAAGCCGTCACTCAAATAAGTATGAGGGGCTTACCACGAGTAAGCTTGTCCGACATGAGGACAGTAATATCTGACACATATCCTGTAGTCACGAGGGTAATCAGGTTGGATCTTACTATTAAATATTTGTGTTAAATGGAAGCATTTTAAGCTTTGCTTAAAATTTATAAACTATTAGAATAAGAACACAAAATTACTTACGAAATTCAGTTACTGATTGACTTTTTCAAATAAATTATCACATTAAATTATCATTACCACTATTCACGAGGATGATGTCACGATATCTTGCTTTTAAATATCTACCATATGTTTTTAATACAAGCATAAAATGCTTCGCTTAAAATTTATTAATTTAATAGTGATTTGAAATTAATACGCTGTTGAAATATGAACACAAAATTACTTACGAAATCCAGTTACTGATTGCGTATTCCAATTAAATTATCGAATGGATCCGATACTTCTGAATGTTTATTATTTCTTTCCTACTGTAACAATAATCTAAATGGAATTAAAAATATATGTTTTTATTCCAAACAAATCATCTAATGATATTTTGTAGGCTTCAGTAACTTCATTACACTTCCTAGCCTCACCAAGGAACATGATCCAAATGTCTGGCAAACCGGAGATTACGAACAAAGTGAACACTCTTTTTAAAAAAGACGACATAAAATTACCAGAATGGTTGATATTTATATTCAAATTAATTGAAATCATGTTTTCCTTTGATTTGGGCGGTTTTAACTTCAAAAGAAAGAAAATTAAATTTATCGCCAAGAGTTTGTCGCTTGCGAAGAGTTGTATCTGCATTATGGCTGCTGCCATCATCATGTATTACAACAAGAATGAAGGGATATCCAACTGGTACTACAGCATAATGCTCCAATACATATGTATTGTAATAGCTTTTACTTATTCCAAAGATATTTCATTCGCAGATTTCCAAAAGGTGTTAATGAAATTCGACTGCTCTTTGCGAATCAACAATAACTCACAGAATTTCTACATCAATATGTTGCTCTATACATCTTGCTGTATAATACTCAGATTGTGTTTTATTAATTTATACTGTTTTTTCTTTGATAAGAACTGTCTCCATCCGGTTTTTCTTCGAATATTTGTGATTGCAGTATTCATTTCGTTAGATTTGATTTGTCTGATCTATTTCTTTATTTTCTACACAACTCATTCACGGTTGTGTAAACTAGTAACGGTTTTGGAGAATACTTCGAGCAGCGTTGTACATTTACAGCATCTGTATAAAGGTCTTATTGATTCCATAGAAACAGTAAAACGTCCTTTTGATGCATCGGTAAGATGGTTTTATTCCTCAACATTTTTTGGCATGGATATATGGGATGAGCCACAAGATTGTCTAATCGATCAAACATTGCTATCATAAATGTTCTTTATCGTTTTCAGTACATACTAATACTTCTGTTCAACGGCGCGGGAATGATGATCTCTCTGTATTTCACCTTAATCGCCATCATAAAAAACGCTTTCGCGGTATGAATTAATTTAATATTCAATTCATTCATTCAAACATTTAAAACCAGTCTAATAACATCCGAAAAAGATGGGTTACTAATTGTAAGACGCACTTTTAAAAATCTGTGTATATGATCTGTAATGCATTAAGATACAACGGTATTTTTCAGAACATATTACCTGGAATGGCTATAGGCTGCATTTCAAACGTTCAGTCGATATTGGTGACATTCTCACCTCCGCTGTGCGCCGGTATGCTATCGTGGCAAGCTGAGAGCATCAAGATTGCCCTCCACAATAGACTGCTCTTTGAGAAAGGTAATTTATGCATAAAACTACACACTAACAAGCAAGACGCCAGATATAAGCGATCATAGCAATCCTAACAGCCATCAGCCAACAGAGCCTACTAATTTATATATTCTTTTGTCCAGACAAGAACAACTACTCGGCCATAAAGCGTTTCATATCGTACGTGGAGGCTCGGCCCTTCAAACTCCGCGCGTGTCGCGTTATTCCTCTCGACTGCTCGCTGCCGGTCATCGCGCTGAACCTCTGCGTCACCTACCTGATCGTACTAGTGCAGTTCACTCACTTGTATTAGATACACATCAAATTGAAGCACTGAGTGAATTTTGGACGTATGTTTAAAGTAGTTACATATGATTATTTTTACTTTTCATAATATGTATAAAGTAATTGGAATCACAATAAATAATTTTGTTACCTTCACTTGAGAAATATTATCATGAATAAGTATAATAACCAATAAACAAATTAGATTAGCAGAAGAAATTATTACTTACATCCAATTTTTCATGTTGAGTTAACCCTTAGTTACTCGCACGAGGAAAATCCCACAACTGCTCGCATGGGTTTTCACTGACCCCAACTTACTTACGATGATTTCTAACGTAATTATGTAGGAATTTAATAATAAAAGGATATATTATTTATATACAGTATTTAATAATACATTATGAGTATTAACTGACATATAAATTTAAAGGAAATCTTAAAGAAACAAAAAATAAAATTCTGCTCAGAAATACGAAAAAAAAATTTACGCTTTGGGATCAGTACGTATGTATTGCTTTTTACAAGATAATCAGTATCATTGTCACCACAGCTTTGGAAATAAACCTCGAAATGATTATTGCATACGAATTTATTGCATCTCATGCATTTTTGGTACTTTTTGATCATCATGACATCATCATGATCATGTCATGGTTGCTGTGAATGATGTCAACCTCATAATTCTCTAAATTTGAGCCTCCAACAAACTGCTCATCTTCTGAATCCTCATCCAGCTAAAATAAAATAAATCTTTTCTTTTATCTATACTCTAAAGCCAAAATCTACAGCAATAAAAAATATGAAAACAATAAAAAAACATGTAATAATGCAGTATCTAATACATTTTACATAATAGAAATTCATGCAAATATATTTTACAATAAGCGTAGTATATTTGACATATAAATACAATAAGAAAACTCAATAAATATTAATAATATATAAACTTACCTCGCACAAAAAGAGTGACGCTATTACTCGCACGGGGTCACGCGCTAAGAGTGCAGAGCATGTACCCTGACTCTTGACGTCCTGTTTGGCACAAAAATGACTAATTTGGGGGGAATATGGAAGCTACTATTGGTGGGAGAACGTTGCGACCAAGCGAAAACAGATTTTTAAATGCGCAAAGATCCGATGACCCTATGCGAGTAATTAAGGGTTAAGGTGAGTGAGTCATATTTGTTCGTAATTTCCCTATAATGTAGAACCTTGGAAAATTGAATTGATTAAAATATATATTCCAACTAAACTTTTATAAGCAGTAGTTCACTTACAACTTAGTAGTCTCTCATAATATTTATAAAATGAAAGCGCAAGCAGACACAAAAATATTAATCAATATTTTTAAAACGAATGAAATTAAAGAATCGAAATCATTTCCGGTGTATTTAAAATTTATCTAAATAATGTATTAGACCAAGAGCCCGTGGCGGCCAGACCTTCATAATTTTATAAAAGCTGAAAGTTTGTGTGCGCATGCCTCTAACATATGCATCACACAATCAGCTATAATGAAGTTCCGATCGTGGTTGCTTTGGAAGTTATGAGCTTCAATGTTTCTTGTAATATGAAAGAACCATCCAGTGTCTGAATACTAAGGAAATATTTGTGTATAGTTGCATTAATAACATATATAAAATTCAGATTTTATACTATAACGCTGACAAAATTACATTATGTTACAGTTTGAAGATTGCGTGATATTTAATAACATGTAATGTGTTATTTTTCAAAAGTATTAATTAGAATTTTGTTTGTGAATTATTTACTGTTATTTTATTTTTTTGGAGTTGTTATTACTATTTAATTTTATTTGATGTTGCTATTATTTTTTATTAATTTTTTTCCATTCTTTAGTGTGTCCGTTTTATTATTATTTTTTTAAGTCATTGTATGTAATAAAATGTTAAGCAAATGTGTTGCTGGTGGACATAGCGTCCGGATGTCACACTGACCCTCCATTGAAAATCAGCGCTGCAATACAGCTGCGTTGTACTGCAGCATATAGCTGAATGGGGAGTCATTGTTGTCTGGCCATGCGCATATAATGGCATATTATTTTAATCTTCTTATTTGTTACATTGTCTTCTTTTGTATGTGTTGGCCATGCAATAAGAAATGTATTTTCTTTCTTTTTCTTTCTTTCTTTCTTTCAAGTATGTAAGTGCACTTATATTTAACGTACCAAACGTAATGGCGTCAACTTACGTTTGGCTCAAATTATCTCAGACCGATACTTGTCTGGTAAGTATTTGAGCCCACAATTTTATTTACAAAAGAAGAAAAAAAAGTAAAGAAAGAAAAGTACTGGTTTCCAATAGAAACCCTATATGACGGAAGTCGGACGGTAGAAGGCCATAGTTTTTTAATTTATTTCAAAAAATAATTTTTTCAGGTGGGTATAATACAGGAGGTATTTCTGTTATCAACGGCAACACGATAAACACTAGCTTACTTTGTTAATTAAAATCAAACATTGTACTGTAATGGACTGGTAACTGGTACTGCAGATAGTGCGGTTTTTAAAAGTTTTTAAGGATTTATGTGTTTCAGGATGCACTGCGAGGCGCATGTATTGGTTTCGTCCTGACCTTTCATACTTTATTACTCATGTTCGCTCCACCGCTTTGTGCCGGAGCGTTGTCGTGGCAAGCAGACCGCATCAGAACGGCGCTCCATAACCGACTCCTTGTTGATACAGGTAATCCATAGTTAGGTTTCTTAGGTTTTCAAATCCATAATTTAAAAAAATACAATCTTAATCGTTTACACAGAAACTACCCAATTACCATCAGATAAATCGTCTGCTCCTTTCTTAACAGCTTTATAAAACTTACACTTCCACTGTGTTATGGAGGGAAGTAAATACTTTATTTGTATACCTACTACTTTTGTTTTCTCATTATATTAATTGTGTGATAAACGACAGTGTCAATTCTTTAATGCTAGAGGAGCTCTAATGATTAATGCATAGTATAACAATGTGGGAGGTTACTAAGTAATCTAGACGGATTTAATATCTTTTATTTCCAGATGGAAAGCAATACGCTTACATTTTGTTGTTTGGTATATAGGTTATTCTAGTACTCCATGCATATGATTTATTTATTTCCAGATAAGACCCTAGGCGAGGATATCAAGCGTTTCATATGGTACGTGGAGGCTCGTCCGTACAAGATGCGCGCGTGCTGCCTGGTGCCTCTCGACTCCTCGCTGCCAGTGATGATTCTTAACCTCTGCATCAACTACATTATCGTCGCCGTGCAGTTGACTCATTTGTATTGAACAATTATTGTTAAATCAATTAAATATAACTTTTTTTTAAATATAAATACATATATAAAGACTTAGAGTTGGTGATGAAATCAATAATACAACTCTTATAAATAATCCGCTGCAACAGTTCATAATCGCAAATTGTTAATTACGTTAGCCTTTTACAATATATACTTTTTATCAGAGTGATCAAGGTATCATCCATCTCGCTATAACGGGTCAAATAGCTTCATACGCCACAAAAGCCACAAATTTAATTTAAGTTCTTATGAAAATAAACCAGTGAGCAGAAAATAATTTGTTTTTGTTTTGTGTCTTTTTCATTAAACTAATGATTTGGTGTGTTAACTCGTTTTACTACAGTTGTATAACAAAAATAAAGGAATTACTCTTATTACAAATATCAAATTACTTAAGAGTGCACTTTACTCGGTTTGTAATTAAATTATCAAATGGGTTAGATATTGTACAACTCTTATTTATGTTTTCTACTATAGTAACAACCTTAATTGAATTAAAATAACGTTTATATTGCGAATACTACAATTTGCTATATATTTCAGTATTAAGTTTCTCCAGTGCACTTCCTCACGTCAGAAAAGAACGTGATAAAAATGAATCGCAATCTAGAATTTCCGAAAAAAAGTTATCAATCTGGTTAAAAAAGACGAAGTAAAATTACCAAGATGGTTGATCATAATTGCAGTGCGTGGTGGCCTGTTGGTAAACGGACTAGACGCGACTGCCAACATGTTCTCGATGGTCGCGGGTTCGAATCCCAGGGCACACCTCTGACTTTTCGGAGTCATGTGTGTATTGATAGTCAATCACCAGGCACTATAACTGTGAAGGAAAACATCGTGAGGAAACCTGCATACCATAGCGATTTATAAGAATTTCTATGCTATGTAAGTCCGCCAACCCGCACTAGGCCAGCATGGTGGACTACATGGCCTAACCACTCGTAATCGTATTCTCGATTTTAGAGTAGGCCCGTGCCCTGCAGTGCGACGTATATGGGCTGATACAGATGCCATAGCGTCCTACAAACTAAAAGGGTGTACACTATTTGGACAGCCTCCGTGGCGCAGTTGGTTAGACGCCGCCTGTGAAACGAGAGGCCGCGGGTTCGATCCCCGCACCGAGAGAAATGTTTGTGCGGCCCACAAATATTTCTTCCGGGTCTGGGTGTTTGTGAGACCGAAAAGTCTCTCGTAGTTCCTGATACCCACGACACAAGACTCGATCTTAGTGTGGGGTCAGGACTATGTATGTGACTGTTGGGGTGTTATTTATTATTTATATTATTTTAGAAAAAAAAATGTGTTTGCGTTCAAGACAGGAATAATTACAGAAAAAAATTGCGCTTTATTTTTGGAAAATGTTTAGTTACGTTGTGTCTGCAGTCACTAAAACTACCAGCCGGCTTCGTTTTCGGTAGTAGTCATGATATACCCTGTATAACTGTTGAAAACCATCCAGCTATTTAGACGAAACGAGGTAATAAATAAATTCACAAAAATACAATACATGCGCGAAAAACATTACATTTTCTTGGCATTTGGGAAAATGCCACATCCAATTCTTGTTTATTAGGAAGACCTGTTTTGTTTTATCTTACCGTTATTGTTTATTCTATGTCTAGTTTAAGTGCCTGTATGTATAGTAATATGTTATAATACCGCTTTAGTTTTCAGCTTTTAAGTAATATACATACTTAAAGGGATATACAAATAATTAAATAATGCTCATTATTCAAGACGAGACCCTTCGTTATCTCCAAAAATCAATACTGAAGGTTCGTAAATAAATTATAGTAATAAAAGAAATTAATAAACCGATGCAATTTGTAAAATTGAATGAACTAATGGATACACAAAATGGACTTTGTGAGTTCATTATTATCATGATAATTGATTGGATTGAAATTAATATATTTTACAGCTAGAACTTTTCCAGCAGTAGCTTACGTTCCGTCTATTTAATCAGTAGTCTCTTGCACAAATTGTAAAATGAAAGTACGAACAAAGACAAAACCATTTGATAATCTTTTTAAGATGAATGAACTTAAACTATCAACATTATTTGTGGTGTATTTAAAAGCTATCCATGTCTTGTTTTCAATCGATATGGGCTGCTTCCGTTTTAAAACGAAGAAGATGAAATATTTTGCTAAATTCTTATCTCTCATCCAATGCTTTTCGATCAGTTTTGTTTTCAGTCTTATCGTTTATATGAACGACAACTTGCACGCTAACATAATATGGTACACGTCTGTAATCGGGCAGTACATTTTCAACAGTTGTATCTTCGCCTTTTTGAATAATGGCATGTATTTCAGCAACTACCAAACGGAATTGCTTAAAATCGACTCATTTCTTGGTCTCAACAGTAAATATAGCGGCATTAATAATAATATAATAATTTGTTCATTGTTCACTGCACTTGTTAGACTAGTAGGTTTTGTGGTTTACTGTTATTATTATGACAAATTATGCTTCCATCCTATATATTTTCGGGTATTGATTTACATTCCAACGGTTTCGTTCGATATCCTTATGATATTGTATTTTTTCCTTTTCTACTCTGCATATTCCCGGTTACGCGATATAAAAACTGCAGTAGAGAGCACCACAATCAGCATTGCACACATTCAACGACTTTACAAATCGCTGATGGATTCTGTTGATTCAGTAAAAGTTTCATTTGATGTTATGGTAAGTAATTTTACCCTTATAATGTCCTTCATGTTAATGGTAGGGAATTCATTTCCATCCGGAAGGCCACTATCGCACCCAATAGAGAAAAACCTCTTTTGGTTTTTGTTTGGTTTGGTTCAGTTATTTGGTTCAGTATGTGATCTTCTAAAATCTTCGTAGCCTGAGGCATTAAAGAACCAAAAAGCGCAGCGCCCAACTGTAAGATGGTTATACCGAGTAATAAAAATACATATGTCGCTGAAAAAATCCCTGCCAAGGCTTAGTAAAACAGTGAACTTTCTGTGGTTGGTGATAATGAATAACAGTTACATACGACTACATAGTTCTGACCCCACACTATTATCGACTCTTGTGTCTTGGATATAAGGAACTACGAGAGACTTTTCTGACTCACAAAAATCCAGACCCGAAACAAATGCCTGTGGATCACACAAATATTTGTCTCGATGCGGGAATCGAACCCGCAGCCTCTCGTTTCACAACCGGCGTCTAACTAATTGCGCCACGGAAGCTGTGATGATGATTGTGATGGTAATTATGACGAAGACGATTCATACTTTACTATATGTGACACTAATTCTTATGTTTCAGTATATATCAGTACTAATGTTTAACATACCGCACCAATTGAAATTCATTTACAATTGGCTCATAATAACCCTGACGAACAGAGTGATGGTAAGTTATTGATTCTATACTTTTATTCGATTTTTACGGATGGTAGGTCTCGCATAAGGGAGATATCGCCTGGATAAGTACAAGTCTATTTCTTCCGCCAAACATCAGTGTAAATGCACCTTTGTGTTCCAGTTTGAAGGAAATTGTAATACTGGATTTCTCATGTTTTTTTTTTAACATTAGGAGTCCAAAGCTACATAATACAATAGGATTTAAAAGTTATACAAGCAGCTTTGACCATTTAAGGATCTATATGACTAATATAATATTATAATAAGATATGAGCCCTTTAGTCTTATTCAGTAGCCGACTGGACATCCATATTCTTATTAGAATTGTTAGTAGTGTACTGCAAGTATAATAATATTGATGTTGTTAACAAACTCCGTGCAAGCTGTACTCTTCTGTTATTGAAGATGTACGCAGAAGGATACATATGTCGTTTAAATATAAATATTCTTTGTTATCTTTGTCAGAGATTCTAATAAATAAAATAAATATATACAGCATTATACGCAAGCAAATGAAAGTATCAAAATATTAACTAACATTAACGGCCGCACTCAGAGACGTTTAATGACAATGAAATTGTTCATCAGTAAATATGTTGTTCGTAAAATCTACACTAAGTAATGATTTAATTGACATTAAATGTCTCTGAGTCTGAGTACGGCAGTAAAAACTAGATACTAAATACAATATTAGAAACTTAGTAGCACTAATTGGACAATAAACTAAATGTCTTCCGCTGTAGTGTGAAGAGGCACCTTAGCAGGCCGGCATAATTGTTTCCATTGGCATGGGACTGCCGTCCGATACCAATGGATACTCTGCCTGGGCGGCATTTGCGCTTACCATCAGGTGCAATGTCGCTACTATGCCAGAACAGAATAAAAAATAAAAAAAACAACCTTACAGGCGCTACTACCAGTAATGAGTGTCGGAATCGCCGTCACACTTCAGACTATCATGCTGATGTTCGCTCCACCGCTCTGTGCTGGTGTGTTGTCGTGGCAAGCAGACCGCATTAAAATGGCACTTCATAACCGACTCCTTGTCGAGACGGGTAAGCAATGCACCTGCTTGTATCGCGTACCTTCAGGCGAACGGCACGCTCGTCTCGCCATTCATTGTAATTTAAAAAAAAATCTTCATGGATTATAGTAGACTCCCTAAAAACCTAGTGAATGATCAGAGTAAATTCTTCTTTTTTATTGTCACAAGTGAAGGAATAACTAGCAGTGAATGATAAGTTCAGGTTCTATTTGAGCTTAATAGGAATGATGTACTGTAGGCACATTGTCATGCAAGTATAATTCCCTGGTGTATATTTCCCTTCAGATAAGAAGGTCTACGCGGAGATCCAGCGGTTCATAGGCTACGTGGAGGCTCGTCCGTGCAAGCTGCGCGCGTGCCGCCTGGTGCCACTCGACTCTTCGCTGCCGGTCATCGTGCTCAATCTCTGGGTCACCTACCTCATCGTCGCCGTACAGATGACTCATTTGAATTAATTAATTATCATTAAATTCATTGAAATTGCTTACTTTTATTTAAATACCACTTTCCCTGCCTACCCGTGCCTGTTTTTGGTAACGCCAGCTCTTCAGCTGCAGCTTTCTTGGAGCTTACTTAAGTCTCAATATGATTTAATATATTTAATTCACGTGTAAGGTTGCATAACATGGAGATTGGCCGCTTTTAAAAATATATATAGTTTTGAAAACAAAAAGAGATCGCGGGGGGCTTTTGACAGATGGATTTGCACGGATGAAGGAAAAGCATTAAGATGTTATAAATATATATATTATAGTTATTTGTATAAATATAATATCGGAAAAGATGTTCGGCGTTTAATTTGGGAGTTCTCACATCTCAGAAGTGGAAAACGAAAAACTGTAAGTTGTTACACGCCATTAGTTCGTTAGCAGATTATCTTCTTAGAAATGATAAGTTTAGATAATTTACCGCAATACAAGTACATTGTTTTTATGTTCATAGTGATTAAACTATTTTTCTCTAGATAGATTTATTTTTGTTTGTCAAATGCTATTCTTGGTTTTGTTTTTTTTTTTTTTTAGAATATTATCAAAGTTTAACGAAGTTTGTCACGATTGTTCATCAGGAGAGTTTTCCCTTTCAAATCGATTATATTTTAAAATGATTTTAATTGTTTTTTTTTTTGTTTTGTTGTTTATTGAGTTTCAGATAATGGACAAAAGAAGCGAGGTTGCCCGAAGTTTGGAGACACCTGCTCGGCAGAGCGGGACGGGAGAATGGCGGAGTCGTGATCGCAGTCGCAGCCGGGGTAATCGAAGAAGTCGCAGCCGCGCCAGCAGTAGAAGCTTACAGGTTCTGGAACGAGAACTGACGCGGGAGAGACAGCGACGGTTGGAGCGTGAGCTTCAGAAGGAACGTGACATCACCGCACGGTTGAGGTGCGAGCGGCAGCAGTCCCGGCAAGCATCGTGCGAGGCGCGGCGTGAGCGGCAGCAGTCTCGGAAAGCATCGTGCGAGGTACGACGCGACGGGCACCACACCGACGAGCATCAGAAGCGCTCGAAGACTGCGTGTCGAGGCTCATCGCGAGACTCGGACCGACATCGAGGAGATCGTCGGGATCGCGTCACTGATACAGGGTGTCGTTCCAGGTCATGTAGTCCAACTTTCTCTTCCGAAGATATTGTAAAGATTATAAAATCGTTTAAGACAATACCGTCACAGCCGTCCGAGCACTATTCACAACCTTTAAGTAGAATTGATAGTCAAAATGTTTTATCAGAATTTGATCCATCGAATAAATGCCAGCGGATGGATACATGGCTTAAAAAAGTAAACGAGTGTGCTGCGGTGTACGGCTGGGACGAGAAAACTGTTATACATTTCTCTATGCAAAAACTGCAAGGACTGGCTAAAATTTGATACCAAAGTTTAACGTCTATTCTTTTTACATGGTCAGAGTGGCAGGAGAAACTTCTGATGGCTTTTCCTTGTGAACAAAATTATGGCCAGTCCTTGGAAGATATGTTAAGGCGTAAAAGCAGGGTAAACGAGCCTATAGAGAATTATTATTATGAGAAGCTTGCTTTAATTAATCAATGCGATATTTCGGGTAGACGTGCAGAGACAGACTATCATACATGGCTTGTCTGACAAAACCATGAAATCAAGCGCGTTAGCGTTAAGGTGTTCGGAGCCAGATCAATTATTAAAATTTTTACTGAGCAATACGGAGTGCACTTATTCAATTTCATTTCGGCATAAGTTTACACGGCAAGATAATGTTGCCGAAGCCAGTACAAATAGTAGGGCTACCATTAGGAGTAAGATTATACGACGTTGTTCTGCTATAACTGTAAGGAGCGAGGGCATCCATATCTCAAGTGCACTAAACCGCTAATTAGATGTGAGAAGTGCCTTTTAGTAGGTCACAAATCTGGGAATTGTCAATCTTTACATTTAGGCCAGTCTATGGAAAGTAATACGGTACCTAGGGCTATGTGTATATCCTATTCAAAACCTAATGATAAATATATGAAAACAGTGTGCGTTAATGGTATCTCCTTAGAAGCTTTTGTAGACCTTGGCAGTGAAGTGACACTTTTAGGTAAATTCAGCGCTTCTAAAATAGGGGTTGTACATGATGGTATCCCTACAGTTATGAAGGGTTTTGGCGGTGGGTTAGTGCATTCTTTTGGATCAGTTTTACTGACTATTACAATAGATGGAGTGACTGCCGAAGTGAAGTGTAAAATTATAGACGATAGTTTGATTGATCAGCCAATGCTCGTTGGACAATCATTTGCCGAGCAACCACATATCCTAGTGGTGAAAGATGTATCAAAATTACAGTTCCTTAATATAGGCACAGTAATTCCCTCTTACTGTTGCGATGATGAATTTCGTTCTATGCAGGTATGGATGGTAGGTCGTAATAAATTGTTTGGTAGCGCGAGTGTGGCAGCACAAGTCGACACGACCTTTAGTGGAGATGTTTGGTTGGATACAAAAGTTGTAGGAAAGCCTAATGCACAGTATGTCATACTAGGAGGGTTCCATAATGTTTGCAACGGCCATCTTAAGATAACTGTTAGTCCATGTTCAATTCCTTGCGTGATTCAAGAAAAAAGTGTGTTTTCTAGGGCAAGAAGGGTCAGTGTCGTTAATAGGCTTTTGAACGATGGTTCGTGCGATCTTCTTGACAAAAATGTAGTGGATCGGGCACAAAAACTAGATATAAATCAAATAAAGGTTGGCGATGCTGCAACACAAGACTATAGAGTAAAGCTATTTGAAGTACTTCAGCGCTACAAGCACTGTTTTGCTACCAAATTGTCAGAATTAGGTGGCACAAATGTCGCGGAGATGAAAATAGAGCTTACAACAAATGAACCAATAGTGTATCGACCATATCGATTATCCCATCTCGAACGCGATAAAGTGCGAGGCATGGTTAACGAAATGTTGGAGGCTGGCATAATTCGGGAGTCTGTGTCCAATTATGCGAGTCCTATCATTTTAGTTCGAAAGAAGGATGGCAATTTACGTATGTGCATAGATTATAGAATGCTCAACTCTATAACTTTGAAGGAGCGATATCCAATTCCAATAATAGAGGACGAGATTTCTCGCCTTTCAGGTCAGGTATGGTTTGTCACTTTAGATTTAATGTCGGGGTACTACCAAGTACCAATAGCAGAATCACATAAACACCTCACGGCACTTGTCACACCAGACGGGCAGTATGAGTTTAATCGGATGCCGTTCGGTTTGGCTAATGCGCCAGCTGTTTTTCAGCGAATGATGAACCACGTCCTGGGACCAGCTAGGTTTAACAAAGCTACCGTATACATAGATGACTTATTGATATATGGCAAAGATACTGATGAGGTACTTTCAAGGCTTGAGGAGGTACTGCAACTTATAGATAATGCAAAATTAAAGTTAAATTTGTCAAAGACAAAGACTATTTGGGAATCGAGCTCGGTTCATCCGCGTTGCGGCCTGGGGAAAAAAAATGTAAAAGTGTTTCTGAGTTTCCTCGACCTAATAACGTGCACACTGTGAGACAATTTCTCGGTCTTGTAAGCTACTTCAGGAAATTTATCAAAGGTTTTGCTGAACTGGCTTACCCCCTCACGAAGTTGTTAAAAAAGGATGTTAAGTGGGAGTGGTCTGATGGCCAACAAAAGGCTTTCGATGCACTAAAAGCTAGGTTGGTTGATAGACCTGTTCTTGCGATATATGATCCTTCTGCAGAAACTGAACTGCATACAGACGCGAGTAGAATTGGGTTAGGGGCAATTCTGTTGCAAAAATCACAAGACACTGATTCACTGAAACCAATTGCTTATTACAGCCGCCAAACAACTCCAGAAGAGAAAAATTTCCACTCTTATGAGTTAGAAACATTAGCAGTTGTGTGTGCCCTAAAAAAATTTAGAGTTTTCTTATTAAGCAGCCAATTTAAAATTGTCACAGATTGTAGTGCTTTACGATCTACTTTCCAAAAGCGCGACCTTATACCTCGTATTGCGAGGTGGTGGCTAGTTTTACAAGAGTTTAATTGTACTATTGAGTATAGAGCAGGTACGAAAATGGTACACGTAGATGCACTGTCCAGGAATCCAGTCATTGGTCAGGAGGTTAATTGTGAAGCGGGCTGTCCCAATGTTTTAGTCATCAGTGATAATGATTGGCTTCTCACCCTACAGATGGGAGACACTGAATTGGAAAGAATTCGCAATATTGTCGGTAGTAATTCAGACTTGAAGGGTCTGGAGTATATTAAACAAAACTATGTCATTAAGGATAATAAATTATTTAGATATGTAGATGCTGATAAAACTAAGTTGAGGTGGGTGGTTCCAAAGGGTGCTAGATGGCAGGTGTGTAAAATGAATCACGATGATATAGGACACGTAGGATATGAAAAGACCTTGGAGCGTATTAAAAAATGTTATTGGTTTTCGAAAATGACGCGTTTTGTAAAAAAATATGTTAGCTCATGTATTGAATGCGCTTACGCTAAACGAACATCTAATTCGCATGAAGGCCTTTTACATCCCATTACAAAGGTAGCAGTGCCTTTTCATACCCTGCATATTGACCATCTGGGTCCTTTCGTAAAGTCGAAACGTGGTCATACTCGCATATTAGTCGTCGTAGATGCTTTCACCAAGTTCCTTTTGATTAGAGCCGTTAGAAATACTAAAGCGATTAATGTCATACGGGTATTGGAAGACATTTTTGATACCTTTAGGACGCCTGATGGGCTTATAAGTGATCGTGGTAGTTGCTTCACATCGAACGCTTTTAAAAAGTTTTGTTCGAATAGAGGTATAAAGCATATTTTAAATGCGGTAGCGAGTCCTAGGTCTAACGGACAGGTAGAGAGATACAATCGTACCATTTTAAATTCTCTAACTGCGCAAAACTTAAAAGAAAATGAGAAAGATTGGGATAGTCGACTTGGCCGCATTCAATGGGGTCTCAATAATACTTTGCAAAAGACTATAGGTAGAGCACCTGCTGAAGTCATGTTTGGTACTATGATGAATAGTGAAAGTAATCCTATACTAAATGAAATTACTGACTTAGTTCGTGAGACCAATAATTTGGATGAATTACGCGATAAGGTAAAAACTAAAATAGATAAAGAACAAGACAAACAGAAAGCTTATTATGATAGAGAACGTAAACCCGCTCATATCTATAACAAGGGAGATTTAGTAAAAATCGAGAAAGTTAGTTTCAATAATGATGGCAAGAGCACTAAACTTTTGCCCATATACGAAGGTCCATTTAAAGTAGTAAAGATTCTGGGGAAAGATCGTTACAGGGTTTCACCCATCCCTGGTTTTCAAGGCATGAAAAACAGGCGTAAGACAACGGTAGCTTCAGATAGGATGCAGCCTTGGATTCATATATCATCGTTACAGTTAGAGGATGATGGTAATAATTATGATAATTATGACGATGATTAAAGAAACAGGATTGCACAAATAGATAATAATTATTAAAGAGCTGTTCATTGCTTTTTGTATTTGTTTGTTTTTGTTTTTCAGTATTTACTTATATCCTATACTACAGAATATTTTTTATATTGTTTCAGGTCAAGCTGCGAGAATGGATGGATTCGCAACTTGACCAAGACTGGTTCTAAGTTTGGTTAACGGGCAAGTCGTGAGGAAGGAAGTACTCATGGCTTGACTCGTCGGTTAAGTTTGGTTAACGGGCAAGTCGTGAGGAAGGAAGTACTCATGGCTTGACTCGTCGGTTAAGTTTGGTTAACGGGCAAGTCGTGAGGAAGGAAGTACTCATGGCTTGACTCGTCGGTTAATTTTGGTTAACGGGCAAGTCGTGAGAAAGGAAGTACTCATGGCTTGACTCGTCGGTTAATTTTGGTTAACGGGCAAGTTGTGAGAAAGGATAACTCATGGCTTGTCTCGTCAGTTTTGTTTTGGTTAATAATTTGGTTAATGGTGGATAGTTACGAGAAGTTGACTAGTTGTTTTTAACGGTTTATTAAATCAGTAGTTGATTAAGTTGGTTATCAAGCAATAATTGATTAAATTTTAAGTTTATGTGGTTAATAGCCAGGATTATTTATTTATAAACATTACATGATATTTGGTATATATTTTAATAATAATTTAGCATAGTAGATAATTCATACGAATTGATGTAAAATAATTATTTTATGTTTAGATTTAAACAATTGTTAGCATTAGTAAATCAATCTGTCAGAATGTCCAGCGTGTAAGGTTTCCAACGGGGTCGTGTATGGGGACATACACGTTATCAGGATGGTCGAGTGTAAGGTTGCATAACATGGAGATTGGCCGCTTTTAAAAATATATATAGTTTTGAAAACAAAAAGAGAGCGCGGGGGGCTTTTGACAGATGGATTTGCACGGATGAAGGAAAAGCATTAAGATGTTATAAATATATATATTATAGTTATTTGTATAAATATAATATCGGAAATGATGTTCGGCGTTTAATTTGGGAGTTCTCACACACGTGTCACGTTGTTTGTACGCGATGGGCTCCTAAACCACTCAACTGATTATAATGAAATTTTGTAGATATGTGTTATTTGTTCCAACTTAAAGGGTGAGATAGTTTTTATCTCGATTAAATTGACGAATGTAAAAAATAAAGGAAAAAAACATTTTGCCATACAAATTGTTCTTAGATTATACGAAAATGTTCATGGGTCAAACATTTAATGTTCATACCGTCGATACGATAAACTCTTCCCTCAAATTAAATAATGTATTTAAATAAAGGTTTCGAATCGACAACATATATCCACAATATTCGATTAATGGCGTATTTTAGATTTAATGACAGTAATGAAAAGTGGTTGACATTTAAATTGGTTGTCAAATATTTATGCATACGTTCAGAAATTTATTTTGTGTAAACTAAAGAGTATAATATGAAGCTAAATAAATATAGGACAATCAAATAAATAATATTCACACGTAAACAGTTTTACTTCTTTTCAAGATAGAATGTCACTTGAAAATTAAAAATCTTTACTAAAATAACACATAAAAATAAAACTGAACTGAACTGAATAAAATAACAATTTTATATAATTATGGAGAATATTGCAGGGATTCTCAAATAAGGCGTTGCCTGTGTCTTGAGAAACCAGTTAATTATAATTATTACTACATTCATTGTGTGTGTGAGTGTGAGTGTATTTCTATGAAAATTAATATTTCATCTCTTTATTACTAACAAAAAGTAATGGCGTAATATTTTTGGAAAAACAGCATAGTGGGGGTGAAATAAGGGATGGAATATTGCATGGATAATCAAAATCGCTAAAGTGTTTAATGTGAAAAATGTATAAGGCACACTATTTGGATATGGAGAAACGGGATATAATAGAGTGGGAGGTAGGGTAGAGGACTGGGATAGCTGACAGATTTGATAGCACGAAATGTAAATGCACGGTATAAGACGGGATGGTTAATGAAGAGAAAGGACGGGACGTATCGGAAAGTTACTGAACAAACGGGATGGGACGGAATTGAGCAGGACAGTAGGATAGCTAATTCATGTTTAGGTATACAAGAGCTTATACGAAAATAACATGTATTTGGTGTGGAGTAAAATAAAAAATATTTGCATCTAGGCAAAGGTGGGTCGGGCTATTTCGCTATGCTAAATAATTGAATATAATATTAAACATATAATAACTAAGCAATAGCAAAGCGTGGCCGGGTCACTTATTATATCTATTAATTGATTTCAATGAATGTCGTGGGAGTAGTAACAGTGTTATAATATCTCCGTAGCAAAATAATGATTTAAAACTGGAGAGATGGGATAGAATCTATACTAATAATAATATTATAAAGAGGAGACATTTGCATTTTTGGATTTTATAATGAATAAACTCAAAAACTACTCGACCGATTTTAAAAATTCTTTCACCATTCGAATGGTATATTATCCTGGAGTAACATAGGCTATATATTTGCCTAAAGAGATTTAAACAAGGGTTGAAACGGAAATTGAATAGGTACTTGACGGCCATCTTGAACATTTTTATTCATATTAAACTATTCGTAGTAAACCACAATGTTTCGTTTATGTATAAATTGCAAAATAAGTATGAAAAAACTATTCAACGCGAATGTAATCGCAAAAAAGCTATATTTTATACATAATGCAAGGATTGGCAATATAAACGTCCAATCAAATAATAAGCCGTATTCAAAATTGAGTATTCATTTTTCGCCCTTTGTAAGCGCATTGTAAGCATATTTTGGTAGTAGATTTGTATTTAAATCCGATGTGTATTTAAAATATAAATTTAATCTTTTGATTTCAATGAATGTCGCCGGAGTAGTATTAGTTTAATAATATACCCGTAGCAAAATTAATACATTTTAAAATAAATTCCGATGTTCGTCAATATTATGTCCTTACAAATTTTTTGTAAGACGCATAGTTTCCGAATTATCGCGAAAAAGTGTTATCATCCCTTCTTCCAAGCTGGCGGCCGGGGGACAAGGGTGGCGACCCCACATACTTGAGGTTAAGCTTCTATAGACCCCCCAAACATGTCCCAAAAATAAAATTGCGTCCTCTAAGAAATGCAATATTCGGTCCTTAAATTGTAACATTTCAATGGACTCTGGATAAAATGAGACAGAAGAATACAGGACGGGATTGGATAAGCATTATGGAGAACGGCAGTCATGTTGAATTTTTATAAAATATGGACTGGAATCGTATCTGTACCTGGGCGAAGCCGGGCCGGGCCGCTAGTGTGTATATAACAGTGGACGAGTCAAATGAAAAAGAGCAAATAGGGTATTTGACTATGATGAAAATATGAAACATATTGTTACTAGACTAACGGTAAATATTTTTTAAACCAAATGAAGTGTTTAAAACAATGTTGGATTGTCTTAAGAAATCATTTTAAAATTAAATAAATTTTCGAGCTTGACCACGTGACTAAAAACGCACGCCATTGGTTTCATTTAGAGTGACGTCACTTTCTTGTTATCAGTCGATTTTTAGAACATTTCATGAGCGTTTTCCTTTGTTTTCGCAGTACTTTCTTAATATGTAATATTGATCACATAGCGCCGCTAAGGGCACGCTACGAACTTTATCTGTAATAATTGTACGATAGAAACTAAAATATAAAAGCTGACAGTGAAAACTTCGCAAAAATTGACGGATAACTTTTTTAAAACAACCCTGACTTTTACGCTGCACAATTAAATTATTAATATCAAACCTTATAAACATACATATGTAAATATCACTATTAGTTATATTATAAACTCGAAACTCGAAAAAGCTTTATTTCGAGCAGCAGGTCTCTCGTATGTGAGAGGCCGCCTGAGTAGGTACCACCGCAATGTCTATTTCTCCCGCCAAATAGCATTTTAAATGCACTGTTGTGTTTCGGAATGAAGGATATTGTAGCCAGAATAACTACTGGACATATTGAGACTTAACATCTTATGTGTCAGGATGGCTAGCGCAGTGGAATGCCAAGCATTGCTTTGTATTTCAAGATGTTGTTTGGATGTTGCTGTTCATGAGCGGTCGTATCGCTTACTATCAGGCGAACGGCACGTTCGTCTCGCCATTCAATGCAATAAAAAATAATATTTATTTCATGGAACTCGTGCATGTTGATTAATTTGCTTAATGACTTGACTAGCCAACAAATCAAAATATATGCGTAACATATTGAAGACGGGCCGCCAAGTACCAAACATGTAGGACGTATGCCTTATATTAATTTAAATATATATATGTTTGGTACTGGGCGACCCGCCTTCAATATGTTATGCATATATTTTGATTTGTTGGCTAGTCAAGTCATTAAGCAAATTAATCAACAAGCGCAAGTTCCATGAAACAAATATTATTTTTTTGCTTTGGAGTGGTATTTATTATTTTTTGGTTTTTAGTGGATTTTTGTTTTGAAGTCGGTTTTTATTTTTTTTATTAAAAATTTTAGTTATTTTTATCTTTTTAGTATTGATAGGCATTTAAATTAAGAAGATTTGGTCCCCACAAGGAATGTGTTCTTTCCGATGACAATGAAATCGCTAAAATCGGCTAAAAGCTGCCAAAGATATTGGAATATTCACATGTTTAATATTTTTCTAAGCTGCTCAAGATATTAGTATTTACGTGTATTTTAATTTTATCACACCCCCCCCTCACCCCTACCCCTTTTTCCCTCCCTCGCTATAACTTAACTTTTGTAATAAACCTAATGCAAAAAGAACCATTGGAATCCTACTAAATTTTGAAGCGTTATATTCTCCAGGTACGAACATAATCATCACATCTTCATGTTGTATTCCTGGGATCAACCTGTCAATACGTTTTTTCTAATGAAAACGAAATCACTAAAATCGGTTGAAAGCTGCCGAAGATATTAGAATTTACGTGTATTTTAATTCTATCACCCATCCCCTCTCACCCCCACCCCTTTTTCCCTCTCTCACTGTAACTTAACTTTTCTAATGAACGTAACGCAAAAAGAACCATTGCAATTCTCCTTAATATTAAGGAGTTCCCCTCTCCAGGTCTGAAGATATTCATCAGATCTTCACCATATTTTTATGGGACCAAACGACAAGCACCAGCTTTCAATCAAAGAAAGAATGATTGAAATCGGTTCACACAGTACAGAGAAACGAGGGTAACAAACATTAAAAAAAAGCAACATACAGTCGAATTGAGAACCTCCTTTTTTTGAAGTCGGTTAAAAAAGGAACTAAGTTAACAATATATGAAAATACAAGTACCTAATTATTGTTTTCCCCTATTATATCATTCCATTATTATACGAGCGAGTTTTAACCACTACTCGAATCTTGGTGTTCTTTGGAATGCTCACGAACATTTTATCCGGTGTTTTAGTAGATGTATTCGTGTATTTTGAGACTACACACCTGTATTAATATGGATAATATGGATAGGAATAATTTTCGCAACTTTTGAGGGAGCGGCTCTGAAGTATTTACAAATGAAACAGCAACGACAACGGTTCAAAGTGTAATGAATTTTCAAAAATGCCACTTATATTATAACGAAGCGCCTGCAGGAATTATCATAATTAAGGTATGCTTATTTATTTAATTGATATTAATAATATACTTACTAGAATGTAATTATTATGAAAAATTAACTGAAACTATAAAATTAATGGAAGAGATGCCGCAACGACACCATTTAAGGCATTTTTAGCTGTAACCTAATCAAAGTTATTCTTGATAATGAATGAAAATGTTTGTTAAGCAAGAAAGTGACGTAATAATACCACGTGACCCACACATATGGCGTCTATAGCGTTTTGGCGGTCTTATTTATCATTCAAACTTCAATCATGATTTTTATTGAAAATATAGCAGCTAACAAAGAAATAATCAAATTGCAAGTGTATTATGGTAAAATGAACAATTTGAGATACTTTCCAAAAAACTGTCAAATACCCTATTGCAGTCTCAAGCTACTTATATCAAACGATCGATTTTCCACCTTAAAGCCCGCAAAGCATCTTCATGCCTTTGTTGCATATGTCACTGGGTTACTGGACATGATGAGATTTAATGTCTTATGTCTCAGGATAAATAGCGAAATGGAATTCCAGGCACGTTCATGGTATTGCTACTGTTTATGAGCGGTCGAACCTTAAGATGAACTATATGCTCATTTGCCCCTTTTATAAAATAAAAGATGATTAACACTGTAAATACAAATTGAAGAACTATTGGCATATTTTGCAGTGCTGCTTAAGTGGTGCTGCAGCATACTAGCTGAATGAGAGCTACCTTTACTGGCGCAATATTTATTTATTTTTGTTTTACCTTAACTGTTTTATGTCAACTCTTCTGTTATTTATTGTGCCAGTAATAAATATTCTTTCTTTCTTTCTTCTTTTCTTTCAAATACAACCCAAAATCTCACAGTTGATGTCTGTCCACAAAACCACTAACCCATTGAGGAAATTTTTGCCCGTATTAAGACACCTAACATAAAACTTCACCAAGGAAATACGTAGTATACTTATCGGTGATCACTACTGGAAGCATTGGCGTATGACATGCGATGCAATCCGTCGTCCAACCAATAGGTGATATTGCAAAGGAATATCTTTAATAAAAACAAAAAAATATGACAATGATTTCTTATTTTACTATTATTATAAGCCCTTTAATTCGCACAGCTGTTTGTTTATTTGCTTATTTAACAAAGTAGTTAGAGAGATTTTCCCGCCCGCTCACCCACCACTGCAACTTCTGTCAGCAAGGATCAACAGCGGCACAAAAAAATTTGACACCGAGCTAGCTTGTCTTTAACCCGCATTGAAATTAATCAGAAAGGAAAACAAAGGAGCTGGAAATAAATAATTGTCCCCCCGTTGCAAAGCAGGTGACAAAATATTGAATTCAGAGGTATTATCCGGCAATATAAAAATATACAACTGGAGAAGCCAGATGTTATGCATCACATGATAAACAATTACATAGGTCCTTTAGTGTGAGCTACTAAACTTGGGTCGAAAAATAACATGTAAAAAGTAATAGAACTAGTGAGTAGCGACCAAAGTTTGTATAATTTATTTAACAACAAGGCAAAACCATGTTACTTTTGTATGAATTAAATACAGTTTTATGTAGAAACTCAGGTGAAATTATCTCAGACCATTAAAAAAGAAGTTTTCTAATAGGCCAAACTGCAACCAACTTGTAGGTCAAATTATTATCTTAGCGCAATTCAAATTTAAATTTGCCAACGGCACCCAACTTATTGGCCGGACATCAAATTCGTGTGTCACAAAACTAAGTTAACTTATTCTATGCGCAGTAGTGTGCCATTAAAAGCAGCGGGATCAGTGAAATCTGCGAGAGTGGAGGATGGTTTTATAACTCGAATACATAATTTATTGCCTGAATCACGTTGGAAGTACGAAACGTTGAAACTGCTTGAGTACCGTCAGCGTCTGTGTTTGAGAGAATCTCTGCTAGATCTCGAATAAAAACTGCGTTTTTCTCTTCTCCAATTTAGTATTTAACACTAACAAACGGTAAGTCTACCATATGTCAAAGGTCACCTGGGTTACCACCGCAATGTCTATTATCCCTGCCAAACAACAGGGTAAATGCACTATTGTTGTTCCGGTTTGAAGGACACTGAGCCATTGTAACTGCCGTCCAATAGAGAAATAAATAATAATAATAAATTAATAAATACACCCAACAGTCACATACATAGCCCTAACCCCACACTAAGATCGACTCTTGTGTCGTGGGTATCAGGAACTGCGAGAGACTTTTCGTTCTCACAAACACCCAGACCCGAAACAAATACCTGTGGTTCACACAAATATTTGTTTCGGTGCGGGGATCGAACCCGCGGCCTCACGTTTCACAGCCGGCGTCTAACCAACTGTACCACGGAGACTGTCAAAAAAGATGAAACATGTGACAACATGAACATATTGAGACTTAACATCTTATTTCTCAGGATGGCGAGCGCAGTGGGACGCCAGGCATTGCTTTGTAATTTATGGTGTTGTTTGGTTTGCTACTGTCAATAAGCGGTTGAATCGCTTACCATCAGACTAATGGTATGCTTGTCTCGCCATTCATTGCAATAATAAAAAAAAGCTCCTGGTGTAATTGTCATCTGTAGATGCCATCTCACCAAACCAATATTCGTAATCACAAACGTAGATTTTATTTGACTGCTCACACTTTTACAACTGCTATTAAATTATTAATTTTTAGCAAGATGATCTCATTTGCGTTATCCATGTACATTTTCTGTTCTTCTTTAATGATATTCTGTAGCCATTCAACTACGCTCTTGTCGAGCTTTGTGATCCTTGGCCACGCTATCGAATATAATATGAGGTCCACAGATCATTTAAAATACATTATTATCTTCAGAGTATACTAATTTTAACAGGAAGTTAATCATGAATCAAGTCAATTATAATCCCATCAAAAACATCCTGTTAAAAAAATTCCAAGTCTCGCAGCTCAGGTTTTCTACCGCAAAAAGTTGTGAGATGCATGTAATACCAAGTCGATTAATTTATTTAGTCCTTAAGGGACCTTCTATAGAAAGTTATTACGTTAGTTATTTCCATATCAATATTAAAAATTCTTTACGTTTTAAATAAATGGATCGACTTGGCCATCGCATGAAAACATAATGTATCGTACAATTTATACATAATGCTACTGGCCAAGTCGATCTATTTATTTAAAACGTAAAGAATTTTTAATATTGATATGGAAATAACTAACGTAATAACTTTCTATAGAAGGTCCCTTAAGGACTAAATAAATTAATCGACTTGGTATTACATGCATCTCACAACTTTTTGCGGTAGAAAACCTGAGCTGCGAGACTTGGAATTTTTTTAACAGGATGTTTTTGATGGGATCTCACGTCTTTTTGTAGAATCCTACTTTTTTCCTTTTCGGTACTTCTTACTTCTAAAATATCACTAACGATTTTTCTTAAAGCCTCTGTCTTATGGATTTTTCTTATTTTTGTAGGTATCAATTTATCACAAATATAGCGGATTTGATTATTAATGTTCTTTCCTTCATTGTAATTGATATTTTCGAGTTATTTAATCTATTTATTTGCAAGTTTTCCTTCGTCATGTTTTTCTAGAGAAATGTTGTACAGTTTCATGGGCTGAATACACCATTTCCCTCTCTATATCCCCTCCTATTATGCCTCATGTATATAGATATATATCTACAACTATTATTCCACTATATACGGGTACAATGATTCATTATCTGCAAATGTAACTTTGCAATCCTATACATTTATATGGGATTACAAAGTTATTCACGCAGTTGGTCTATCTAGAAAACTAGACACAAATTATGAAATGTTTGAATTTTCCCTTACTTTAGACACTAAACACTAATTATATTCTAAATTTGAAGGTTCTATGTCTGCTAGAAGTGCCTTAGACTTTTGATGATCGGTCAGTCAGTCAGTGAGTGACAAAATTACGAAAGTTTGACACATTATAATTCTTAAACTACTAGTTCAAATTGAATGAAATTTTAAATATACCGTGTTTACGCAATGCCTACTTAGTAACTGAAAATTCAGGCTTCTTGCTTTAACCACAACGAAGTTATAGGGGGTTGAAAATGGTCTGAATTGCTTCGAGAAAAGGATGTTACGGCCTATAGCTCGACTTGGAGGGGGCTCGGCCGCGCCCCCAGATAGTAAAAAAATCTCATTTATATCCTCAAAAAACAAAATACTTGGACAACAGGTACAACCATACATAAACTACATACACAAGCACGCGTGTGCGCGTGTGTGTATAAAAATGGCCGAAAGCTTGCTTGAAATAGATGTTGAGTATAATGTGACAATTGATTAGGATATTTTGCAATGGAATTAAATAATTTATTGTGTAAAAAACATTTTCTACCATACGTCAATTAGTATTATTCTCAAGATATATATAGAAATAAATATATAACCATTTAAAAATAACCCTTTAAAGTGAAAATTATGATTTTATTTTTTTGTCTGCTTTAAGCAGTCGTGCGTACACCTCCACATATTTCCTAGTCTACCAAGGATAAGTATAAAACTCGCTGTGGAACTCGGGAACGGTTCGCCGGCAGCTGAATACGGGAGTGGCAATAAAACTGTCTTGCTTCAGGAAGTTTTTATATAAACTTGGCACGCTGACTTGTTGATTCCTAAACCAGTTATGGTAATACTTTTATATCAAGTTACTGAATATACAAATCTGGAATGTCTTATTTTATTTAGGATCAGCTGTTTAAAGGACACTTATGATAGAAAAACAACCTTAACATTTATATAAGAATGATGAGAAGTTTATTTGAAGAAAAATCGTTTTTTTTTTATACTGGCACTGCACCTAATGTTAAGCGCAAATGCCGTCCAGGCAGAGTATTGTATGGCATCAGACGGCAGTCATGCCATACAATACACTTATGCCGGCCTGCAAGGATGCCTCTTCACACTGCTAAATGAAGAACGATGTATTTCGAACGGTATCAATACAAATGAGTCAACTGCACGGCGACGATGAGGTAGGTGATGCAGATGTTCAGTATCATCACCGCCAGCGAGGAGTCGAGAGGCACCAGGCGGAATGCGCGCAGCTTGCACGGACGAGCCTCCAAGTACCATATGAACCGCTTGATATCCTCGTAGACAGTCTTATCTGGAGATGAATAAATCATTTACAAAGAGACATAGAGATTTGTATTAAAAATAATTTAAATGGGCTACAAGGTGGATGTAGCGAGTTTAGACAGCCTCCGTGGTACAGTTGGTTAGACGCCGCCTGTGAAACAAGAGGCCGCGGGTTTGATCCCCGCACCGAGAGAAATGTTTGTGCAGGCCACAAATATTTCTTCCGGGTCTGGGTGTTTGTGAAACCGAAAATTCTCTCGTAGTTCCTGATACCCACGACACAAGACTCGATTTTAGTGTGGAGTCAGAACTATGTATGTGACTGTTGGGTGTTATTTATTTATTTATTTATTAGTGATATACATTTTTTGCACACATACATTTTTTAAAACTACAAGTTTTGTCAGTTTGCATTGTAACGATATAAAATAATTTTGTCGTAACAAAACATAACATATTTTCCAACTTGCCCGCACTGCAAAGTGTACACAACATTTTCAAACTATACCTTTTTTTTAAATGAAGTCATTGAAATTCATATTTTTAAGAGAGTGGCGTAGGATGCTGGATGATATTTGTTATAAGAATCTGAAACTCGATAACAATTGATTCGTTTAAAGTTTTAACCATGCTGTTCTGTAAGTTTATTAAACTTTTATCTGTCTCTAGAAACGGCTACCATTTAAAGAATAACCAAATTACCTACTTTTAATATTTTATATAATTTCATGTTCAAAGTACTATTTTGGCATCGGTTCTTGATACGTGTGTAAAATTTTAAATTAATAAGCCATGGTGAAGTGCAAAGGTGAAACTAATAAAAGCATACCAAAAATTAAAAGCCAATTATCCATCTGATGGTAGGTAAAAAGAGGATTTCATATATTTATAAGTCTATTGCAATAATAATGCCCATTGGCTACATCGTATTGCCTTTCTATTGACCGTAAAAAAACAAGAACTTATTCTTTATCTATGCTAGGGTTTCCGACTCTTTTTAAACCGGGAATTAATGCTTAAACAACAAATATTTTGTGAAGGGATTACCTGTCTCAACAAGGAGTCGATTATGGAGCGCTGTTCTGATGCGGTCTGCTTGCCACGACAACGTACCGGCACAGAGCGGGGGAGCGAACATGAGGACTACAGTGTGAATGGTGACGATGAAACTGAATCCCGCTATAGGTAGTATCACCTGCAAGGAATATATTCTTAGAAACATCTTAATGCCTTTTGTAATGTTTTTCTCCTGAACCAATAATAATAAAATGTTTGAAAATCAACCTAGGTAATACAATTTTTTCAGACGTTTTTATTTTTATTGAACTCACGAGAGTCCTTATTAAATACGTGGAGGAAAATATTCAAATTTATACGTAGTGAGTCATTTATATCAATACAATCCTAATGAATGTTCAAATTAAACTCAACATCAGCTACAAGTATGGAATGGCATGGGACTGCCATCTGATGCCATTTGATACTCCCCTGTGACAGCATTTACGCTTACCATCAGGCGCAGTGTAGTCACAATGCCGGCCCCGTGTAAAAAACCAGTAGAGTGATTCACGTAATTTGTTGACGCGCCAATTAAGTTGCGGTGCGATTGCAATTAAATTTACGTTTTGGTCCAAAATCAAGTTCGCGTAGCAGTAGAATACGCTAAAGCGTTCGAGTGACGTGACTGTTTCAAGCTTTGACTATCATGTTAGATCTTACTGACGTGACGGATAACTAACTTACCAAAATGCTGAATGTCAGGGTTATTTTTAGCCACATGTAAATGTATGCCATTATGTTTGGTATGTTAAACATTAGTACCAATATATACTGAAACATAAAAGATTAGGGTCAACATGAAGTCATCCATTGCCTTATCACCATCAACGTCTGTAAGCTCACTGCTGAGATTGAGTCTTCCCAAAGATGGTTAAATTGTTTACTTATTATTACCAGAATGTATGACAATCTTGCAGGTGAATGTTCGATTATCGCTTGCCAATGGTATAATATCCCAATTGCGCAGAGATTTTCTCGTCTGATTACGAGCGACAATCGTATGTCATGACGCATACTATAATCTCTATAAGACTGAGATTTTGTAATTTTAGAGGTAAATGCTTACACAATATTTCGTATCTACGAGGCGAGAAACTATTTCCTTGTAAAGTGCTATGCACCTCTAAATATAGTTAGTTTCTTCGAATATACACCGAAGTTGATGGCTCTTATGACGGATTTTTCATAATCGTAAAAGATGGTGAATATCCGTGTGGATACAAATCCGACCATCAGAATTGGATAGGTATAATAAAGGTAAATTTACTCACCATAACATCAAATTTAACTTTTACTGAATCAATAGAATCCATCAACAATTTGTAAAGTCTTTGAATGTGTACGATGCTTGTGTTGGTGCTCTCTACTGCAGTGATTATATCGCGTAATCGATAATATGCAGAGTAGAAAAGGAAAAAGTACAATACCATAACGATATCATATGAAAGCGTTGGAATGTAAATCAATATGCGAGAATATCTAGGATGGATGCATAATTGGTCATAATAAAAACAGTAACCACAGAATACTCCTAATCTAAAAATTGTAGTGATCAATGAACTAATAATTATTTTATTATTAATGCTGCTATATTTACTGTTAAGACCAAGAGATGAATCAAATTTAAGCAATTTTATTTGGTAGGTGCTGAAGTACATGCCATTATTCAAAACGGTAAAGATACCAGTGTTGAAAATGTACTGCCCGATTACAGACGCGTACCAGATATTAACTTCTATGTTATCGTTCATATACATGATGAGGCTGAAACCAAAACTAATCAAAAAGCATTGGACGACAGATAAGAATTTAACAAAGTATTTCACGAATTTTGTTTTGAAAACAAAGCCGCCCATATCGATTGAAAATAAAACCCGAATACTCTTTAAATACAGGATAAATGATTTTGATAGTTTAACTTCATCCATTTTGAAAAGATTATTAAATGGTTTTGTCTTTGACCTCACTTTCATTTTAAACTTTACAGAAAATACCAGCGATATAATGGACAGAACGTACACTACTGCTTTAATTTTTTCGCTGCAATTCATATTTTAATCCAATCAATCGCCTAAGGTGATAATAATAAACTATACATCCGTTAATGTGTATTGGGCCAATCCATTAGTATATTTCATTGCACAAATTGCATGTGTTTTATAAATTATTCTGTCACTCTAATTTGTTTATGGACCTCAGTATTGATGTTAGAAGATAATATTGAAACTCGACTTCCACGATTAAACTGCAATGAAATGTATATGTCATTCTTTTAATCTCTTTTTCGACCGCCCAGATAGGATAATCAATGCCCACGTATGTGTTATGGTGTGTGATTGTAAATTAATTTTTCAGAGTACTTTGTTAATTTATTTATAAGCTCCTTCTTATCTTCCAAATACATGGATGGATTTTAAAAGTTACGATAATTAGATAGGTACGTCTCGAAAACCTAAGTCTAAAAAAAAATATAATATCATATCAATATCAAAAATCCTTTACGTTTTAAATAAATAGATCGACTTGGCCATCGCATGAAAACATAATGTATCGTAAAATTTATACATAATGCTGCTGCGTAAATAATAGTTTTATTTTAATGCGTAACATTCGGGCAAATATAAGAAACCATGATATAAATAGAAGTTTAATTAAATCTACATTAGATTAAAATGACATTTTATGGCACCAAATAGTAATTTGTTAATATTGTTTAATTGAGCCTATCAACTAGGACATTTAAATGAAAATTAAAAGAAGGTTACAAAAATACATAATTCATATTATGTAAGTATTTATTAATTTAATTGGGAATAATGAATTAACAATCAATGCATTTAATGCTTCTTTATTTCCTAGATTTTCTAAGTGGACTTGCATGACCAAATATGAAACTATTTAGAATTGAACAAAACAGACAATGTAGAAACGAACCAGATTTTAATAAACACATGATTGCATAATTATTAGGCTTATGGAAAAATTAATATGGCACTAAAATAAAATCCGTGAAAAAAACCGTAAACGCCGTCTAAAATTAAAAAAAAATGACTGCAAAAACCCGTCTAAAAAAAGTAAATTTATAAGCAATGCAATAATATATTTTTGGTCAAAATATTACTTGTAATCGCTAATGACAACATGTTGGGTTTTGTTTTGTGTATTCCAAAAAATAAAATACGTAATAACTGTTTAAAATATTAAATCATTAAAAGACACATCCAAGCTTTACTCAGTAAATTTTATAGATATGAATCTAAAACAAGTGAGTGAACTGCACTAGCACGATTAGGTAGGTGACGCAGAAGTTGAGCGCGATGACCGGCAGCGAGCAGTCGAGAGGAATGACGCGACACGCGCGAAAGGCCGAGCCTCCACGTACGATATGAACCTCTGTATGTCCGAGTTTTGCTTGCCTGGAAGAAGAATGATAAGACAGCCTTAGCATTAAAAGTTAGTTGAATTGTGTTGATGCTGTGCTTGAAATTTAGCTCAAAATCTTTATTTTGAATTTAAACTACGTGCTATGCACAATTCAGAAGCACGTTATTAGTTCATAGCCTTCAAGTAACTTACTTCGATTAAAAGTGACGACTTTTGTTAAGTCTCATTTGTTCAGTTAAAATTTCGGATACCCAAGACGTTATTCTATCTATCCTTCTCTACTATCTTTCTTTATTATTTTATCTATAATGTCTTCACTATCTTAGACCCACGATATCACAGGTTTTAGTCGCTCAAAAGTGATAACAACATTATATTTGCAGGTAAACACATACCCCACTCCATGAATTCGAAAGCTGGTAGGATGGCTCTTAAAAATCCCTAAAGTATAATAAGGTTTTTATATAAAATCCCCTACAAAAGCATATAAATACCTTCATCAAATAGCAGTCTATTGTAGAGGGCGATCTTGATGCTCTCAGCTTGCCACGATAGCATGCCAGCGCACAGGGATGGTGCGAATGTCAACAATATTGATTGCAAGGTCGTAATGCAGCCCATAGACACTCCTGGTAATATATCTTGCAAAATGCAGTTTCAAAGGTGTGACGTACTAACTGAATAAAGTTGTAGGTAGATGTAAATCAAGTATGATAAATATATATCAAAGTGAGCGAGCGCCCGTCCCCTGTTAGTACATTGACAGAAGTCAGACCGAGTGGACGGGCCTCAGACACTGAAAATCGATCGCTGTATTTTATTTAAACTACCAACCTAAACACCGGAACACAACACAAGGTACATCTTCGTTATATTCAATAATGGGATATGGACTACAAAATCTTTGAAAATCTCATAGGTATTATAGGCTTTTCATTTTCTTTTTTTATCGTATTTCTGGTGTAATCACAAAATTTATGTAAATGGAAAAAAACAATCATAATATTAATATTTTAAGAATAACAGTTTCAAATCTATTCATGTGGAAAGATCATGATATCACATGTATGAATTACTTACCATAAGAATGTTCTTTACGATAGCTATTATGGTGACATAAAGAGAGGCCATGACACTCCAACCGTTGAAAAGAAGTAGAAGAACGTACTGAAAACGAGGGACAATATAATTAAAAATAAAATTATTTTTTCGAATTTCGAACAAGACTTTAGGTTACTATACACCGGTTCCAACGAGGTTTTACTACGGTTTGACTCTACAATATGACGTCTAGTGATACCTTTTGCTTCCTAATTACCTCCTCAAGCAATTAGAACTTTGGAGGTTAAGGAACTGGTGGTCATTTAGCATCACATACGCCTGTGGTTAGTTCGTTCTTGTTAACAAAGTTAAAAAAAAAACGATTTAAAAAAGAAAAAAAAAACATCTTACCGTTGCATCAAATGGACGTTTCACTGTTTCTACGGACTCAATCAGCTCTTTATACAATTGCTGTACATGTACAAGGCTGGTCGAGGAATCATCCAAAACTGATACAAGTTTGCACAACCGCCAACGAGTTGTGTAGAATATGAAGAAATACAACAGAGATATCACATCGTATGAAAGAAACACTGTCATCGTGAATATTCTAACAGAAATTGGTCGTACTGATTAAAGTAAAAACAATATATAATAACAAAACACAATCTCAATATAACACAGGTAAATAAACAAAGCAACATTTTAAAGTAAAGGTTCTGTGAGTTATTGTTGATACGCAAGGCGCAGTCTAACTTCAGTAATTTCTTTTGGAAATCTGCAAAAGACATTTCTAGGCAGTAAGCGAAGGTTATAGCAACACTTAAATATTGGAGTTTGAAAAAAAATTGCCAGTTTACAGTGGTTTCATTTTGGTGTTATACAGCATCCTGTAACCTGCACAGACAAAAGCCAGAATAAAAATACAACTCTTCGTGAAGAACAAACACTTAGCTAACAATTTCATTTTTTTTCTTTGGATATTGAAGCCGCCCAGGTCGTAAGAAAACATAATTTCAATAAACATAAATGTAAATATCAACCATTTTGGTAATTTTACTTCGTCTTTTTTAAACAGTGTGTTCAATTTTTGCGCGATCAGGTTTGCCAGATATATGGATCATGTTCTTTGGTGGCGAGTGGAAGTGCAATGAAGCAATTGAGTACTGAAAAATATAATTCCCTGCAGTGTTTGGAAAAAAAACATTTGCAAGCAATTCAATTTAGGTTATTGCTATAGCAAAAAAGATAAATAAGCCTTATAGAATACCTAATCGGACTAATATTATAAAGGCGAAAGTATGTGTGTTTGTTACTTCTTCACGCTCAAACGGCGAAACCAATTTTTATAAAATTGGGTATGCAAGTAGCCAATATCCTAGATTAACATATAGACTACTTTTTATCCTGGAAAATGTGGTGGTCTCGTGGTATAAACAAAGAATCTTTTCGCTCAAACGGCGGTCATCTTTTATCTTAATTTAGTGATACCCTGAATTTCAGTGTCTACTTTTATAACGAAAATGTATCCCGTGGGTTGAGAAAGAAATTCATTATGTATGTCAGAGATTTAAGTGGATCGCTGTTATTGCCCGACATGATGGTTTTAATAATCTATCAGTGCGCACGTCCGGCGCTGTTCCGGAATGAAAAACAATTACAACAATACCAAAACTATTATTTCTCGGACAGACTACTGATAGATCTTTTTCACGTTACCATGGGCAACCGATAACTAAGCAGATGCCAATCAAGTCCGACTGTGTTGCCATTCCAAGAAAATATATGACCTATGCGTTCTCTATCATGTATATTTGCTATTCTTTCAAACTCAGTGGGATGCTTTGGGATAAAATATAGGGTGGTCAAAATTGGACATAAGGGGACAGGATGCATGCCTCGGGTCATGGAATAAGTAAAGATGGGACAGAACGAAAGGTAGCGAGACGTAACGAGAAAGCTTTATGAAGGACGGCAGTCACATTGGTAGTCTAAGTACAAAACAGTTACAACCCGAAATAATATGTATCTAATCTAGGCTGGAAACAAAAACTGCCAGGGTGAAGCCGAGTTGGACCTTTAGTACATTAGATAATTTAATTAGAAATCGATACGAGTAAATTGCACTCTGCAGCAATTTTATTAATTCGAGTTATACAACTGTAGTTCAATTAATTAGCGACCAAACCTAATGGCATTAAAATAGCTCTTGACACGAAAAACTAGCACAGTTACTTGCTATTTATTTTACTCACATTTTAATAAACATTTCTGCATTTCCGTGGCATATGATTTGTATTAGGCCGGAGTAATAGGTGGCTGGGCATTCATTTTATTACCACTCTCAATCATATTCTCTTTTGTAGAGTAAGCTCGGGCCCTGCAGTGGGACGAATTTATGCTGACACACAGACCGGCGCGGCTGACTGTTGCCTTCATCATCCTTCTTCAAACTCTTGTTTGATTCCGGATTACCGGTAACGGGCTGTTACAGCAAAGTAAATATCACGATCGTATGTAGTCATTTTATTACTATCATTATTCCAAATCTGCCTTGAGGTTAAATGTATAGGATTAAAAAATGTTGAAAGATGAGTAGATTTATACGCACCAAATGACTGATATGAAACGTGTTGTGTGAAAGAGATGACGAAAGAAAGCACTAAAGATGGAAAGAGTTAGAGAATTAATACATAAAATGTTCAGGAAAGGTAGGACAGAAAAAGGAAGAACTGTATGGAAGGCGTTAGGAACTGCGGATTTGGTCGCAATATAAAAACGAAATAAAGAAAACGAAATTACATTGAAGATCACTAAATCAATATTTTTTTAATTTAACCCGAGACGGAACCATCCCACCTTGTTATTAATATAAAGGAATACCTAAGACTTATAAGAATTTAATTTAATTAGTATCCATCAATACAAATGAGTCAACTGCACGGCGACGATTATGTAGGTGATGCACAGGTTCAGTATGATCACCGGCAGCGAGGAGTCGAGAGGCACCAGGCGGCACGCGCACAGCTTGTACGGACGAGCGTCCACGTAGCCTATGAACCGATTGATATCATTGCAGAGGGCCTTATCTGAAAGAAATAACCATATGCATAGAGAACTAGCGATTGGGTTTGGGTTAATCAGATAGATTTTCACACTGCCTTAGCCTTTTTTGATATCACCTACTCACCACTGCAATTCTGTCATCTCTAAGCAAGTATGACTCTTTTTTTTTTTCTCGCGGGGAAAATCCCATTACGGACCATCCCACCCCCGAAGGGGCGAGGGTGTGTCGGACTCACCGGCGCCTTCCGAGCCCAGCGAGATGTTGTGCCGCCCGTGGATGTGGACGGGCGGCCGCTGGGTCGGGTCCCTACCACAATACGCGCCGAAATACCGACTAAAAACCCCGCGTCGGCCACCATCGGTGCACTTGAGAGACGGCCCCGGGATACCAATGAACGGACGCGCCAAGACCGCCACTTTGTGCACCGCCGCTTAGCGACGCGGCAAATGACGCGTGTTGCGTCACGTCTCGGGGGCCGCCAAGGTAGGGACGGCGGCCCCGCGTGGCCTCTGCGGCGCCGGGTTAGTTGTTGTCCCGGCGCCTCCTACGTCTCCTGTGGTGACGAGCGGGATCGGTCTGCTCCCGATTCCCGCTCAGCGCTCTCCTTCTGCGACATGACACGTTCGCAGAAGGAGAGCATGGCTCGCCACGAACTCCGGCTGAAGCAAGTATGACTCTGATTCAACTGATACCGAACACTGAACCTCAGTAATATTCTCAAATGCACTTATTGTACCCGTAAACAATGTAATCAGAAACCTCATAAATAATAAACAAATATCAATACTTTGTAACCACTTCGTAGTAGGTAGTAATTGGCTTTCCTAATTTTAAAAATTGAAATAATGATTGGGTTTGTATGTATTACCTGTCTCAACAAGGAGCCGATTATGGAGCGTCGTTCTGATGCGGTCTGCTTGCCATGACAACGTACCGGCACAGAGTGGTGGAGCGAACATGAGCAATGTCGTGTGGGTAGTCATGATGAAACTAACACCAACGCCCGGTATTAGTTCCTGTAAGAAATATATTCTTAACGACCCTTAAATAACTTCTAGACTCTTATACTAACACTGATTTAAACCAACTTCTTTGTGTTCAATTCAAATTGTCACAGCAATGAAGATCGGCAAATCTTCGAATGTCTAACTCGTCTTTAACCCGCAACGAAATCAATCAGAAAGATTAATTTAATAGGAGTTCGAAATAAATTATTGACCACCGTGCAAAGCGAGTGACAAAACGATGAACTAAAGAGGTAAATAAATCCAAGAAAAGACTTTTCCAGCCGGAAAAGCCTGCTGTAAACCACCATGGATCAAATCACTATATTTGACTGGGAATTATGTGAGCTGTTATACTTGATTCCAGTAATAAGGATTGTAAGTTTCTGGCGTTTGCCAGAAACCACGGAAGTTCTTCCTAATCTCTCTCTAGCATACAACTCCAGATTCATGAAGCTTATTACTGTTGCAATATGAATGAATATATAAGTTACCACAAAGTTGTCTTCCTGAGATAACTTGAGCCACGTGTAAATGTACGCCATCCCATTTGGCACGACAATGATTAGTGCGGCTACATACTGAAACATAAACATAATTTTCACTCGCTGTGTCGAAATTATTTCTTCACCTTGTCAGTCGTTATCTCTTTTATTGGTGGCTCGCTTTAAAATCTATCACCATTCATCTCCCAAGCTTATTTTATTTCAATGAATGGCGAGGTGAGTATGCCGTTCGCCAGATGGTAAGCGATACGACCGCTCATGGACAATAGCAAAACCAAACAATACCTTGAATTACAAAGCAATGCTTGGCATTCCACCGCGCTCGCCATCCTGAGACATAATATATTAAGTCTCAATATGTCCAGTAGTTACTCTGGCTACAATATCCTTCAATCCGAAACACAACAGCATTTACACTGCTGTTTGGCGGGAGAAATAGACATTGCGGTGATGCCTACCCAGGCTATCTTTCACATTTGAGAGATCTACCACCAGTAAATAGGAAGAACAATTAGGTTCTCAAAATATTATATTAGGTGTTAAAATACTGTTCTTAAGTGAAAAAAATTGTCAAGAATTTGTAACATGAGTCAACATACCTATTGTCACCATCAAATTGGGTATGACAACACGTGGCCATGTATCCACGTGCTTTATACCGAATTTAAGCACGTTTTTTACCCTTGTGTACAATCACTATCCTAGGCTAAAACGAATTTCGAACCACCATCATAGGCAGTACCAGAATAGTAAAATACTTACCGCAACATCAAATGTGACTTTTATGGCATCAACAGAATCTATCAGCGATTTGTAAAGTCGTTGAATGTGTACGATGCTTGTAGTGGTGCTCTCTACTGCAGTGATTATATCGCGTAATCGATAATATGCAGAGTAGAAAATGAAAAAGTACAATACCATAACGATATCATACGTGAGCGTCGGAATGAAAATCAATATGCGATGATATCTTGGATGGATGCATATTCATCATAGTAAGAACAGGAGCCGTGAAAAAGTAATACTCGTAAAATTATAGTAATAAATGAACTAATAATTATTTATTGTTAATGCTGCCATATTTACTGTTGAGTCCCAAAGAGACGTCGAATTTTAGCAGTTCTGTTTGGTAGGTACTAAAGTACACGCCGTTATCCAAAAAAGTGAAGATGCAACTGTAAACGAAGTACTGTCCGATTACAGACACGTACCAGATATTTACATTTTCATTTTTGTTTATGTAAATAATCAGGCTGCTTACAAAACTTATCATAAAGCATTGGATGAGAGATACCAATTTAGTTGTGTATTTAATCTTCTTCGTTTTAAAACGGAATGCACCCATATCGATAGAAAATAATAGTTGGATTGATTTAAATACAGCACAAATGATTTTGATAGTTTAAATCGATTTATTTAAAGAATTTATTAAAGATTTTTTTCTCTGATTGCACTTTCATTTTATTACTCTTTGGACAGACTACTAACTCATAAGACAGAAAGTGGAATACTGATTGGAATATTTCCTAGTTAATATTTTACTTAAATCAGTCGTCAATTCTTAATAGAGAAATTATAACCTAACATACTCCTCAATAATAAGTATATTCAACCCAATCCATTAGTTGATTCAATTTGACAAATGGGATCTGTTTAATAGTTTCTTTTAATACTCTAAGATTAATTGTGGCACAAATGACATCCTTCGTGGCACAGTTGTTTAGACTCCGACTGTGGAACGAAAGGCCGAGGTTTCGACCCCCGCACCGATACAAACATTTGTGATGGCCATAAGTATCATGTCGGAGTGAATTATTGTACGAACCCATTAAAGAAGAAACTGAACAGTATATTTTGTACATGTAATTTTGAATATGAAAATGCTTATAATAAGTGACCAGTTTTTTTTGTTTACTAATTTTGTGGGGGGCTTCAAATATAACAAGGTGGTGATGTTAATTTGAAAAAGCAATAATTCCCATTATCGCTTATGGACGTAATTTTATAAATTTTTCATTTGAATCATTGTGGTATAAAATTAAATTGAATTGTAAGTGCAGCATATTTTGAAGCATCAAATCGAAGACTGTGGTATTGTAAAAATATATTTTGTGTGTTGTGTTTCTCTTTATTAGGGATATCGCCAATCCTCCTACAGATTTGAGCTGCTATGTATTCATTTATTTATTTAATTCTTTATTGTACACAATAAAAAGGAATAACAGTTTAGAGATAATACAAAACAACAAAGTACAAATGGCGGTCTTATCGCTCTAAGGCAATTTCTACCAGACAACCATGGGATGGATATATGAGCAAGAAAAAAGATATTCATTAGTAAACAGAAGACTAAAATGTTTCTCAACAAATTTAATTTCAATTGATCAATACATATTTGTGAATTGCAAGGCGACGATGAGGTAGGTGACACAGAGGTTCAGGACAGTCACCAGCAGCGAGGAGTCGAGTGGCACCAGGTTGCACGCGCGCAGCTTGCACGGACGAGCCTCCACGTAGCCTATGAACCGTTGGATCTCCGCGTAGACCGTCTTATCTGAGGAGAAATATATCATAATAGAGACCCAGAAGTTAATAGTGGAACGACAAAGCACGAAGCGTACACATGATTGCCTTTAATATATTCGTATGGGCTTTGTAACATCGGCATAGTGGGGCACTCAAGAGAATCGCTTTTCGGCTTCAGACAATGAAGAGTAATTGTGTCGAATTTTCGGATTGCAATGGACTTGCCATTAGTTTATTTCCATATTTTTGGCCGTAAGAACAATAATTTACCTGTCTCAATAAAAAGTCGATTATGGAGCGCCGTTCTGATGCGGTCTGTTTGCCACGACAACGAACCCGCACACAGCGGGGGAGCGAACATGAGGAATACAGTCTCAGACTAAGTGACTCAGAGTCAGACTCGTCATGATAAAACCAACACACACTGCTGGTAGTTCCTGCAAGAACTATATTATTAGCAAGAACTAACAATACATGCACTCTTTTCTTTCTCCCGACCCAGTTTCAATATTGTATCAGATTTTTGTTTCAACTAGTGTAGTAGAGCCAATTTCTTTACACTGCAGATTTATCTTCAGACAAATCTTCTACCGAAAAGTATCTCAACATTGGCCTGGTGGAAACTGAAACTTCAGCAATAGAATATACCAGACATTTTTGAAAACACTCGTATTTTATGTTGTTACTAAGGCAAAAGCAAACTAGTAAATACATATTTTGCCCGATCGGTAAGTTTCATAAAAATCCATTTTAAATTAGCATTTTAAACTTCCACGCATATATGTAAGAAACGTTAGGCGTCGTGTTTGAATTGATTACGTCACTCGACATGGTAACCTAACCCATGTAAACCACGACGCTGTACTTTGTAAAGCGTGAATTATTGCAATAAATATGAGTGTAATTTGTTAAAATAGTTTATAGATATTTTTCTTGCTAGTAAGCCCTAACATGATATATATATACCGGGTATATCAAGACTGCTACCGAAAACGAAGCCGGGTGATAGTTTAAGCGACTTCAGACACAATGCAACAGAAAAAGTTGCAAAAAAAAGCGACATTTTTTTTTTTATAATTTTTTCCTATGGCCATATTTGGGTGGTAAATACATTTTTTCCTAAAATAATAGTGTATATCCTTTTATTTATAAATAATCTAAGGTATAAAAGAGTTTAAATTATTATTTTAGCAAAAACTATGGATTTACCACCCAAAATTGTTATTTAAAAAATCATAAAAAATAATTGTCGCGTTTCTATGCGAAATTTTTAATTGCATTGAGTTTGTAGCCACTAAAACTACCACCCGGCTTCGTTTTCGGTAGCAGTCTTGAGATACCCTGTATAGTTAAAGTGATGAATCAATAACTTACCATATTATTGGATGTCGGCACTACTTTGAAGCACATGTAAATGTATACCATTACGTTTGGTATGTTTAATATAAGTCCCGATAAGTACTGAAACATATAAATTCGGGTGTCACAGAGTGGAGTATTGTCATCATCGTCACCACTACCTACACCAATATCAAAATCAATCACTCTAAGTGACTGCCTCGGTGGCGCAGTTGTATGTATTCTGGGTCGCACAAAGTGATACTAGATTTTTCTATCAGGAATTTGTGTCCGATATGGCGATAGGCTCGCCCCAAGGCGAAACGTGGGTTTCATGGTAGGCATCTCTGCCAACCCCTTCTGGGACGCCACCACCACCGGCGGGACCACCGCCACGTCTATTTCTCCCGCCAAACAATAGTGTAAATGCACTGTTATATTTCGGGCTGAAGTACATTGTAGCCAGGGGGGCTACTCTATAAAAACGATACGAACTTCGAATGTTCGAATGTTCGACGTCCAGAGTAAGATATCAGATTTCCACTTCTAAAAATCAAAACTATTCTCTATTGTACTTATCATTTTCTTGAAACTTAGTCTATGGTTGCGACGTATAATACGATAAAGGAATCCAACATTTTGTGGAGTATCACACATTAATGAAGTTTTACGTACGGCGTTCGAACATTCGAAGTTCGTATCGTTTTTATAAAGTAACCCCCCAGAATAACTACTGGACATATTGAGACTTAACATCCTATATTTCAGGATGGCGAGCGCAGTGGAATAACAAGCTTGCTAAGCAAGCGTGCTTTGTAATTCAAGGCGTTTTTTGGTTTTGCTACTGTTCATGAGCGGTCGTAGCGCTTCCCATCAGGCGAACGGCATGCTCGTCTCGCCATTTATAGCAACAAAAAACTTACCACAATATCAAATTTAACTCTCACTGAATCCATAGAATCCATCAGCAATTTGTAAAGTCCTTGAATGTGTGCGATGCTTGTGGTGGTGCTCTCTACTGCAGTTATTATATCGCGTAATCGATAATATGCAGAGTAGAAAATGTAGAAGTACAATAACGCAACGATATCATTAGAGATATTTGGAATGAAAATCAATATACGAGAAATCTAGGATGGATGCAATGTTCGTCAAGATAAGAACAAGAAAGAAAGACAACTAATATTTTGAAAAATGAAGTGATAAATGAACTAAATATTATTTTATAATTAATGCTGCCATATTGCCTGTTGAGACCCAAATATAAGTCGAAGTTAAGCATTTCTGTTAGGTAGGTACTAAAGTACATGCCGTTATTTAAAAAGGCGAAAATGCAGCTTTGAAAAAGGTACTGTCCGATCATAGCATAGTACCAAATATGGCTACTTAATATTTTGTTATTGTACATAATCAGAAAGAACAAAAACACTTATCACAAGGCATTGGGTGAGAGATAATAATTTAGTAATGTATTTGATATATTTAGTTTTGAAACAGAAAGTGCCCATTTCAATTGAAAATACGACTTGAACAGTTTTTGAATACACCAAAATCGATTTCGGTAGTTTAATTTGGTTAGATTTGAAAAGGTTTAAATTAAGTAATATTGACTAATGTCGAACTTTCATTGTGGAGTTTATTGACACTACTAACATATCAGACAGCACGTATATTATTGCATTGAAAATAAGCCCTAATACATTTTGAAACAATTAATCGTACAAAGTGATTATTCCAGCGAAATTAGAAATCAACATACGACAATCCATTAGTTGATTTCATTTAATTGTTTATTCTATTAATTTATTTTTCTTTCTTTCTTTCGATTAAAAAAATTGTTTAATTATTTCTTCTGCCGCTCTAATTTACTTAGTTACGGCCAAAATGTAAGCAATTAATATTGTTTTATATAAGGAATGTTCAATATATTATTATGTAAAAGACGTTTGGCGTAGTTGTACTACGATACGGCTACAAAGCTGAGGTTTCGGGTTCGAATCCCGGGTTGGGCAGTGATATTGTATTTTTGTATTCATTATCAGCCCAGAGTCAGGAATTTGTGCCCGATATGGCGATAGGCACGCCACCTATCACATCGTGGGACGGAACATACAAGGCGAAATGTGGGTGCCCTGGCACCTCTGCCTACCCCTTCTGGGAAAAAGGCGTGAGTTTATGTATGTATGTAAAAGAAATTTGGTTTGAATATTATGTAATTAATACTCTTTGATTGTGTAACATGCGCGACAGAGTTAGCTTTTAACGGTGAACTGAGGTAGATTTGTCTACGGGTAGATTGGATAGAACCATTGACGTAATATATAAACAGGACTGCGAACTAACAAAATAGTGTCATCCTGAAATAAGACATATGCATGTTGCATAAGGTTTATTTTACTATGGTAAAAGACATGGAGGAAAAACGATCCGAGGTTGGAGCTCAGGTTGGAGGTTGCGTCCCTTGTCATTTGCTAGCCAGATCAAAAAAATATTTTTACTGGTAGATTATTTTACATTCGCCACAAGGTAATTAGTTCTATAAAAAAATAAACATATAATATCTATAGTAACAAATAGAAAAATATTGTCATTTAATTTCATTTATGGGTTCATAAATAATGTGACCATACGTCTCGCTTTAGGCTGGACAGTCCCGCTTTCAGGAAGTCTGTCCCGGTGTCCCAACAAGGCCGACATAGTCCCGCTCTTGCACACAGACCAATCGATAATTTAAAATTTATTTTCCGCTCGAAATGCTTTACCGAACTACTAATGAAAACCGTGGGGTCGTATTATTCCAGCACTTTCGTACAAACAGTCTTGATTTAACAAACATTTCCACAATTAGTGAGTAGATACGTTATGTGTCTGCCGGGAAGTAACGCATCTATCGAAAGAGTTTTTCTCACATAAACAAAATAAAGACAAGTGATAAATTACCGGTGAATGTCGCAGTAATCAAAGCTATTTTGATTACGAAAATAATATAAATCAATCATACCTCAGTATGAAACTCATTTCACACTTATCTGATGTTTTGAAACAATTTGCCGAAAAATACGACTATAATTATTATTTTATGTTATTTTATCTTCTATGATAAAAACTTGTAAAACGCAATGACTTTATTATTATTTAAATCCACAGACGTCCCGCTTTGGCACAAAAAATAAATGGTTACGTTATCCATAAACGAATACATGACATTAAAATGGAAGGTTAATACATGATAGGAGAATTCGTAATTATAACTCTGGTCACTTGATAATATGTCATGGCTTATACGAAATGTCACAGGTGTACAATTTCAAATTATTTTCGATATTTATTAACGAAAAATCGTTAAAAAGTATTGCAAAATGATTTGTATAAGCGAATAATATAGTTGTTGTTGTATATCTATTCAAAGGTGAGTGGTTTCATGAGATTTACCATTTTCGTTTACAAACATCCGCTACGGTGACCATAATAAAACCCGCCATAGAACTTTTTTTCAATCGACAATTAAAAATTCAGCTGAATTATTGAATAACTTATTACTGAATATTAAAAGCAGTTCTATTTTATTTACAATTTTATTATTAAAGTAATGTTTAATTTATACACGTTAATTTGCATCCTACTATGTTTTAAGTGAAAATAAACATGGTAAAAGTTACTTACCTACTAATACGATTGATCATGAATTAAGTCTAACTGAAAAGGTTTATTTCTTGCAATAGTATTTTTACTGAGTGACGTAAGATTTCGGCACGGAGGTATTACACTAACAGGTCCACTGTGTGCTACATTTTCACGCCAAAGCCACTGAACCGATTTTGATAAAATTTGATTCAGACTTAGATTAGACCTTGGGAAAGGGCATAAGGTTACCGTTTGTAGACAATGCTTGAAAAGGTTAAACAAAGGGATGGCAGTATGTATGGAAAACTAACGTGTTCAAGTTACAGATGTCAAACTTTATTCATTTTTGGACAAAAATAACTGCACACTTGGTTTTCTTAACGATGACCATAAAGGGGTTAAAATAAGGGTTAAAATATTACAAGAAAAATCTGAACCACTGCAGTTATAGAAACCTTATTACATATGAAATATAATGGCGTGAATAATATTAAAAAAATAGCATTATAGGGTTTTTTACCCTTTTAAGGGATGAAATATTATATGTAAAATCAAAACCGCTAAAGCTATTGATGACAAAAAAAAATGTGTAAATATCACCAATCATATCTTAATGACCTTTTGTTTGATCACTTTAAATTCAGTAACATATTGAAATTCGTGGCTGTCATTTTAAACTCTTTTGTTATTATCCAATTGGTCTGAACAATAGATATCTAAACCACCCCTTGCTCGAAAAACTTAAATTGAGAGTCAAAATTGATAATTATCGCCACCATTCAAATTGTAAGTAACGTCTTGTGTATAAAGTTGTTGTTAAACTTGGTCACCGTTTAATAGTGCTCAGATGCCGGGGAGTCTTTTTTCAGTGTGCACTCGTCAGCGGGACGCGAGATATTTATATGTCACTACCCACATCTGGGCGGATATTGCTATAATTTTGTTTTGTTTAATGTTTACATATTTTTTTATACGTATTATGTTTTTGGCGTTTGTGACGTCATTTACCGGCCTTGCGGAAGACCAGCGTTGGTTTATACCAGCATATGCTGAGCTTGAGCCGTTTTGTTAACAAGCACTGTTATACGAATATATACTGTATGTAGAACTTAAAGCTGTAATGCTTTTCCTTTGCTTGTAACAAATAAACGTTTATTTCTTTCTTTCTTTCATTCTGAACTTTATTGTGTTGATTTAATTGTTGATTAAGATAGGGTTATTCGTAGGTATTACAAGAATTGGTATGAATAAGTATCTGGTATGAAGTAGGCTATGGACGCTCCTATCTAGTGGTCATGGCCTCTCCTAAAATAGGTGCTACGGGTATTCGATCTCGGCCCCCCGAGTTACTGCTATTACTACCAACTTTTCCTTCCGTGACTGCAATATCCACCCCTACAGACCATACTTTCCTTTCCAATAACATCTTCTACCCGCATACCCTATTTCCTTTCCCCGGTTGAAGACAGACAGCAGCGTCATCAACGCGAGTACCCTCTTGCGCTCATAAACCCGCCTGCCATGCGTGGCGAGTATTGGCATAAACCCCTTATGGTTGTTAAAACCAGGATCAGGCCTCCAATATCCGGCAGCCCCGCTATTCCTAGCTATGGTAGCGGCTACGGTAACGGCGGGGCAGAAGGTGCTAAGAATCTCCGGGTTGACCCCGGCTACTATCGCCGACGGCGACTGGCCCTGATAACACATTACATACGCACTTTGAAGATAGACGAGAAGATTGCTAACTGAATTTTGCTGTTAATAATGATGTATTATTATTGGGACGAAGTTCCTTATCGCGCGGTGTGAAAGGGGGCTAGACGGAAAAAAATCTCACGAAAAATAGTCACGGCACTTGGTTACGCCATATTTATACATTTCGATACAAGGTCATTGTCTATTCGACGATGTCTCAAACCGCCATTTTATATGTATTTCACGCGCAGTTGGCAGTATTGTAGAATCCTTACTATCCAACATTCCTGCTCTTTTCCTTCTCCCTCTAACGCACGCTTTACCGCATATTTGTACTCCTCGCGCGTGACGTCACGCGAGGACCACGGGGACGCGCTAGCGCACCCCTCACATCAGTTCCGCAACTTCGCTTCGCATCGCCGCACGCGCCGCACACGCATTCGTGTTAAGTAAGTGTTCCCGCCGCCGCTACCCTGCATGTGTGCATATGGCGCCACCGCTAATCCGCGAATAATTAATCAATCGCACGCCGCTTAAATCATAACACTAATTAATTAAGGACTGAGGACCGTATAGTTGATGCCGGCATAGCTATTTTGCACGGGACAAGCCCCTGTTTGTGTGTGTCGTGCCACGTATTACTGCTTCGACGCCATCACGCCGGGACTGCGCGCCACCTCGCCGAGGATGCAGATATAAGGTAGGCGTGCGTTCCTCTACTTGATCCCGACCCAACCGCATCCGCACCGCGAACCAGCCCCTTCTGAAGGGGACATTAAAAATTACAGTCCACTTATATATTGCCAACTCCGCTTTATTACTGCTAGCATCAACCTCCAATTGTTTCACCGCTTATAAATTTCGGGCCCTCAGCCAACCCCCGCAACCGCCCCGCACCGCATGGCACGTCGGTCTTTCCGCATCACCAACACTTTAAAACATTTGACAATCGTTTTTTATTTCTTTATTTGAAAATGATGTCATACATTTTATTTAACTCTAATAGAGGCAATGAAATATCCAAATACATATTAATATGTTAAAGGCTATAGTAAAAACTAAGAATACGCTGAAGCCCAAAATTAAGTGGGAAACGTTGCGACAATTTCTATTTTTCATAAAATGTCATAAATCAAATTGGTACAAAAGAAACATAAATTGCATAAATATGTGAAAAAAAAAAACATAATGATGGTGATACCCAAGAAGCTTATACCCAAATGGAGATTGCATTCCGTATATAAAAGTGAAGCACAAAAATTTGACCTTGAATGACGTTGCTACTGCTTGCTATCCTTTTCTTTCGAGTGACAATGAATGAACAAAAAGTCATTTTCATTCGAACTTTTATTCGAAGTGATTAAGCCAACTCTTTTCTAGAAAATTCTATTCTCACTTTAAATAAATTGTCAGCTGTAATTCCAATGTTTCATGTCAATACGATGGGAATTATTCGCAACATCCCAGTTGATTGGACAATGGAGATGGTTGTGTCTGGTATATGTGTGTTCTGGGGGCTTCATTCGCAATGATCTATCAGTTGAAATCTGTGCCGAGATTATGTCGGACACTTTTACATATTGCACAGACATTACCATCGGTCGAGGTTCCATCACTAACACTCGGAGGTGCGATTGGTAAAAACCCAAATACTGGAACGCAACTTAAATATAAATGGCACTTAACTAGGTTAATCCAGATTAAATGTACTGGCTAAGTGGGCCTTGCGCTGTTAAGAGCAACTTATTATTTGAATGGCATTCCAGTATTCGGGCGTTACTGGTTCAACTACGTCGGACTTTTCGCAGAGCACGTAGGCGTTTCAACGGTGGTGATGCGGAAAGACCGACGTGCCATGCGGTGCGTGGGCGGTTGCGGGGGTAAACTGAGGGCCCGAAATATATATATAAGCGGTGAAACAGTTGGAGGTTGATGCTAGCAGTAATAAGCGGAGTTGGCAATATTATAAGTGGACTGTATTTTTGATGTCCCCTTCAGAAGGGGCTGGTTCGCGGTGCGGATGCGGTTGGGTCGGGAACAAGGAAAAGAACGCACGCCTACCTTACATCTGCATCCTCGGCGAGGTGGCGTGCAGTCCCGACGTGATGGCGTCGAAGCAGTAATACGTGGCACGACACACACAAACAGGGGCTTGTCCCGTGCAAAATAGCTATGCCGGCATCAACTATACGGTCCTCAGTCCTTAATTAATTAGTGTTATGATTTAAGCGGCGTGCGATTGATTAATTATTCGCGGATTAGCGGTGGCGCCATATGCACACATGCAGGGTAGCGGCGGCGGGAACACTTACTTAACACGAATGCGTGTGCGGCGCGTGCGGCGATGCGAAGCGAAGTTGCGGAACTGATGTGAGGGGTGCGCTAGCGCGTCCCCGTGGTCCTCGCGTGACGTCACGCGCGAGGAGTACAAATATGCGGTAAAGCGTGCGTTAGAGGGAGAAGGAAAAGAGCAGGAATGTTGGATAGTAAGGATTCTACAATACTGCCAACTGCGCATGAAATACATATAAAATGGCGGTTTGAGACATCGTCGAATAGACAATGACCTTGTATCGAAATGTATAAATATGGCGTAACCATTCCCCCCGGCCTTAAAGGGTACCTTTAATAAAAATAAACTAAATAGCGCGGTAATAAAGAATAACCCTAAACCTATTCTTAAATTTAAGCGGAAGCGAAAAATGCGAAATACTATATGCCCACGGGGCTCTCGGCATCGGCTACGAATCTAATATCCGCAGCCACTAGTTGTCCTAGTCCTACGAGCTACCGTGAGAGGCGTAAAATTACTGATTTGGCAAAGGGCACAGTCGGACGACGGGTCGCACAAAGTTCCCCTTATTCGTCTTGACTGTGACGACGCGTGTTGTTCCATCCCTCGAAGGGTGGACTGCTTCCACCACACCGAGAGGCCATGAAAGCGGCGGGACATTATCAACAATTATAACCACTACCGTCCCTAATTGAATGGGAGTGGAAGGCGTGGTCCACTTAGCTCGAGCTTGCAATTGATGCAAATACTCAATCCTCCAGCGTTGCCAAAAGGATTGGACCATTTTATCCAAAAGCGAATGTCTTTCACGTAGACTATAGGAGTCTACATGAGATGTGGGGAGCGAAAATAGCGGAGCGGTATGTAAAAATGAGCGGGTGTGAGCGCTGCAGGCTCTGCGGGATCACTACTAAGCGAAGTAAGCGGACGCGAATTTATAAGTGCCTCGACCTGCGTGAGTACAGTTAATAATTCTTCATAGGAAAGCAGCTGCTGCCCTATGACCTTGAACAGGTGAGTTTTGACAACCTTCACCATTGATTCCCAGCATCCACCCCAGTGAGGGCTAGCAGGCGGAATCTGCTTGAAGTCAATACGACTTTCAGATAGTTCAGATGCAAGGTGCGGGCGATAATGGTCGAGGAATTTATAAAGATCGCGCAGATACGATCTACAACCGACAAAATTCGTAGCGTTGTCCGTGTACAAACACTGAACAGGGCCACGGCGCGAAAGAAAACGTTTTAGTGCGGCGAGAAAACTGACTGTACTTAAGTCGGAAGCTATTTCAACGTGCAAGCAACGCGTAGTTAAGCAAGTAAATATACAGAGCCAGGCCTTACGACTCTTGACGCCTCTGCCACGCACGGGTGTGTATTTTATAGGACCTGCGTAATCACAACCGTATGCAAAAAGGGTTTATCTACCTGGTTGACGCGGTAAGCGGGGTAAATCAGCCATCATTGGAAATAATGGACGCGGTTTGGCCCGAAAACAAGTGTTACATTTGTATATGCGGTGACGAATAACTCGCCGAGCGGCAATTATCCAAAAGCGACGTCTAATTATAGACATTAAAGTTTCAGGACCAGCGTGTAAATATTTTCTATGATAATAGTCGACTATCAAATCAACTATGTGATCGCGGCGCGGGAGTACACGCGGATGTTTCTGCGAATAGTCGACGACCGCATTCGACAAACGGCCACCGACGCGTATTATATTATCTTTGTCCAAGAATGGACTTAGCCTTTGTAAAGCGGGGTGAACAATTCTGTTTGTTTGACAGTTTCATTATGTCATCGGCGAAATAAACACGTTGAAGAGCGAATATGATTTTATTTTCGGCGTAATCTAAATCAGAGGCAGTTACGGAAAATCGACGCGGTAACAATTTCGAAAAGCGGTAAACATAAACCATTATGCGTAATAATCAAGACCAAGAAGAAGTGCGAAGCGCGAGCGAGTAAATTAACGAATCGACAGCGGTGTGGTTACAGCATGTACCAACGGTTTTGATTCAGGCATATCTTCGATATCATTTTCATCAAACGATGCGATAGGCCACTCTGCAGGATCCTTACAAGCCCATGACGGTCCCGAAAACCATAAGGGATGGTCAATAAGTGCTGCGGGCGATAGGCCACGAGATAGGCAATCAGCAGGGTTTTCACTTCCTGCTATGTGATGGAAACAGCTGGCAGGAACGTTGTCGATCACCTTGCTAACTCGATTAGCGACAAACGTCTGCCAACGGTGCGGAGAAGAATTGATCCAACACAGTGTCACCTTCGAATCGGTAAATGCGAATACGTTCGAAATTTTATAACGCGGTTCAAATATGTCGATAACCTTCTTCATGAGTGCGGATAGAAGAACTGCTGCACACAACTCCAGCCTAGCGATGGAAACGGTTTTAAGCGGCGAGACCTTAGACTTGGAACAGACAATTACGACGTTTCTATTGCAGTCTACTACAGTTTGCATGTATATTACGGCGCCGTAAGCGCGTTCGCTAGCGTCAGCAAAACCCAACAGGTTAACGGCGCAACCTTGAACTACACCCAAATGTCGCGGTATACGTACACCATTCAAGGAGGGCAGTTCTTTGCAGAACTGCGCCCAGAGCGTTACGATGCGTTTTGGAGGAGCGTCATCCCAGTCGCATTTTGCCAACCAAAGTTCTCTGATGAGAAGTTTGGCGTACAAAATGACGGGAGCCACTAGACCCAAATTGTCCCACAAACGGGCTACTGCGGAAAGAATGTTGCGCTTGGTGCACCCTGGCTCAGGCGCAGCGACCTTAAAGGTGAAAACATCGTCGGAACTATCCCAATGCGTGCCTAAAATTTTATGCGGTATGGCGCTCTTATCAATTTCAAGACAAGAGGAAGCGCGATGCGAAGCGGGTATGTCACGTAGGACTGCGGCGGAATTACTAGACCACTTGACAAGGTCAAATTGACCGGACTTAAATAATCCTATAAGCTGGATGCAGGCATCTGCAGCAGCAGACTCGTCATCCTGAAACGAATCACCGGCCATTATGCTGAAACATACATCATCCATGTAAGTTGAGCTGGATGCAATTGCGGCTGCTACGGGAAATTTGTGTCCTTCGTCTGTTATCAACTGTCTGACGACGCGGACGGCGTGGAAAACACTTGACTTCATTCCAAAACAAACGCGATTAAATTCATAAATTGACAAAGGGTCAGTGACCTTGAAGCGAAAAAGAATACGCTGGAATTTACGATCGTTTTCGTTCATAAGAATCTGTAAAAACATCTGGCGGCAATCAGCGGAAACTGCAATTATGAAAAGGCGAAAATTAAGAAGTATGGAATTTAAATCACCTTGAAGATTGGGTCCTGAATGCAAAACTTCGTTCAAGGATAGCCCAGAACTAGTCTTGCAACTGGCATCCAATACCATGCGTACCTTGGTAGTTGACTTGTCTTCACGTTGCACGCAATGGTGCGGTACGAAATAAGATGCGGCGAAATCGACATTATCAACAGGTCCTATTTCAGTAACGTAGCCTTTGGCAACGTATTCACGAATTATATCGTCGTAAGCGGAGCGCAACGTAGGCGAAGACTGCAACTTGCGTTCCAAGCAAAGAAAACGTCTGTGCGCGGTGTCAAACGAATTACCTAATTATATACGTCATCCTTAAACGGTAAGGCGACTTTGTACCTACCACTAGTATCGCGCGTTGTGGTTGCTTGGAAATGATTCTCACATTCAAGGTCGTCTTGACTGTGGGCGGGCGGAGCGGAGACATCCTCGAGTTCCCAAAATCTTTTAAGAAGGAGGTCCAAGGAAGTCTGGTCGACGACGGTACAACAAGTCGACGTCGACTTTAAATTCGATTTTCTGGGTATCAAAACTGGAGCGGAACCCATTAGTACGTAACCAAAAATTGTATTAATTGCGGGCGGTAAGCCATTCATACTGTTAACAGTACCCGGCAATAACAAATGAGGGAAAATATTCGCGCCTAGGAGTACATGTACCTCTGACGGTGTGGCGAAAGAAGCGTCTGCGAGCGGCAGCGTATTTAAATAATGCGCGAATAAAGATTTATCAACGGGAACCGAAGGTAGACTATCCGTGATGCGGTCGACAACAAGTGCGGATACGTTGAACCAAATATTATTATTAAAACGCGAGAATACTTTAAATTGCGCGGAACCTCTAATACCTTTTTCTATACCACCGAAACCACGTACAATAGTTTGCGTTTGTTTATTGTAATTCAAACCTAACAATGCACAACATTCCGATGTAATAAAATTACTTTGCGAACCAGAATCAAGTAAACATTTAATAAAACGGGGCCGATCTTGAGAATCATACACAACTACTTGAGCCGTCGACAACAATATGGTGGACTGCGTAGATCGCTCGTTAACGTGATTAATAGCGGTTGCGTTCGATACTGGTGCAGCAATGTGCAGCGATGCAACGTCACGAGCCGCGTCGGCGGGCATCGATGACGCATCGAGAGATGGGGCGCGCGCGATAGGCGTAGTGCGCGCCGCGGAGGCGAGAGTAGCGGCAGCTAATTCGACTCCCGGTGCGGGCAAAGTCACATGTTGTGTACGTGTTTGCAAAACTGTTTTGTTGAAGTGTAACAACGTATGATGTTTTGAATTACAATTTCGACATCTGGAATTCGATTTACAATCTCAGAATTTATGAGATAAACTAAGGCAGTTTATACACGCGTTGTAATCTTTAGCGCATTTAAAACGTGCGGAAGGCGTAGTAAATTGGTTAAATTTAGGACATTTAAACAAATGAGCGTGAACAAAATTATCACAAAGACATTTACGACTAGGTGATGAGACCAGTGTGTAGGCCTGCGGGTTAGGTACGTGATTACGGGGTTTATTCCTACTAAAAATATTACTTCGCGGAGTATTGATAGCGGCGGAACTTGTTTGCGTGTGAGTGTATATTTTAAATTGTCCGCGAATAAAATCGTTTAAGTCAAGGAATGTAGGTATTTCTACATCGCGGTATCTTTCTTCAAAGGCATGTACGGTCTCAGAGTCAAGCCTACGTAAGGCGAGGTGCAAAGCATGAAGTCTGCCAAGTCATGCAGTTGCAAGTTTTTTAAAGCGCTTGCCGCGGTAATAAACTGTTCTAAAAAGTCTTGGAACTTAGACGCTGAGGGGGAACCAATACTTTGGAAGTTAATCATTTGGTCTAAATAAGTGGACGCGAGTGTACGAGTGTCTTGGTACCTGTCAATGAGACACTGCAATGTTATATTATAATTTTCTGCGCACGGCGTAATACCCGAGAACACGTGTTTAGCCTTTTGTGAAAGTTTACCAATTAAGTAATATAACTTATCACCATCTGTTAACATTGAATTATCGTGTACAATGGATTTAAAACTTGCGTAAAATAAAGGCCAGTTGCGAATATCACCGTCAAATGACATTATTTCTAGCGGCGGCAACGATGGTTTTTTATGTTTTAAAACGCTGCGACTCGGAGACGTGTCCACTCCCGAATGGGTGGATTCAACACGCGATAAAACGCGTTTTATGCGGCAGTATAGATCTTCAAACGAAATTAAACATTGAAAGTCGGTTTTACAAGCGGGATCAGACTTTAGCAAAGCGCGGTTATAATCATCTAATGCTTCTCTAAACTGTTCGGACAATCTGTCTATCGATCCTACCGAACTGAGAAATGTTTCCATGCATTCCTCACTAGTAAAAGCCTTTTGAGAGTTATCGAAAACATTTTGTAAGATAGAAAAATACGTGTTCCGTTTACTTTCCAATAAAGCAAGCTCAAGGTCGTGCGCGGGCGATTCAGCGCCCTTTGTCCTTGAGCGCGACATTTTTAAGTAATAATAAGTTATTAAAACTGAGTAATAGACGCGGGAATACTATTTCAAATGAAATATGGCACGTGGTATACAAATTAAGTTATACTAAACTATAGTCACGACAATAAATCCGGCTCGAAGGACCAACAATATGGTGATGCGGAAAGACCGACGTGCCATGCGGTGCGTGGGTGGTTGCGGGGGTAACTGAGGGCCCGAAATATATATATAAGCGGTGAAACAGTTGGAGGTTGATGCTAGCAGTAATAAGCGGAGTTGGCAATATTATAAGTGGACTGTATTTTTGATGTCCCCTTCAGAAGGGGCTGGTTCGCGGTGCGGATGCGGTTGGGTCGGGAACAAGGAAAAGAACGCACGCCTACCTTACATCTGCATCCTCGGCGAGGTGGCGCGCAGTCCCGGCGTGATGGCGTCGACGACACGACACACACAAACAGGGGCTTGTCCCGTGCAAAATAGCTATGCCGGCATCAACTATACGGTCCTCAGTCCTTAATTAATTAGTGTTATGATTTAAGCGGCGTGCGATTGATTAATTATTCGCGGATTAGCGGTGGCGCCATATGCACACATGCAGGGTAGCGGCGGCGGGAACACTTACTTAACACGAATGCGTGTGCGGCGCGTGCGGCGATGCGAAGCGAAGTTGCGGAACTGATGTGAGGGGTGCGCTAGCGCGTCCCCGTGGTCCTCGCGTGACGTCACGCGCGAGGAGTACAATATGCGGTAAAGCGTGCGTTAGAGGGAGAAGGAAAAGAGCAGGAATGTTGGATAGTAAGGATTCTACAATACTGCCAACTGCGCGTGAAATACATATAAAATGGCGGTTTGAGACATCGTCGAATAGACAATGACCTTGTATCGAAATGTATAAATATGGCGTAACCAAACGGGCTTAAGAGACGTTGTGTCACAGGGGAAGCAATTACATCTGCTTTAAATAAACTGAGAGTTGCCAGATCACATTATAAAGCGCCCGTCCAAAATCGAAAGGTAATTTGTTACGTAAAATTGTGGCCCAGTTATGAAAATGAAATGAAAATGAAATGAAAATAATTTATTGAATCCATTAAATTTTCAACATCATTTAGATTCAGTAATTTTTTATCTACCACCCGGTTCGGAAAGCGGTTTTCACTAGAGAAGAACGGGCAAGAAACTCTGTGTTGCTCTTTTCAAAACCAGTTTACAATGTAGTGAATTATTACAAAATTTACAAGTTGGTCAAATCAGAGCAGTTTAATAATAATATGTTGTAAATTTACAATAAATATTTTTGATATGAATATTATTATATTATAATTACTATGGCTGAGTGAAGTGAAGTCGCCCAGAACGAAGAATCAGTATACTCTTTTTCACCAAAGCAGTGAATAATTGCGAAAGCTTTATGTAATCCATCAATCAATCCATTACAATGTAAGCAAATCGGATAGACCAGTCTACGCAAGCAGCACCCGTTCACGAGTATGACGCATGTGCCAGCCATCGGCCTCCTCAACCATGTTGCAGGGAAGTGACCGACCTGGCACACGACGCCACCGCAAGCACAGACTTTTTAGCGAGCATGACATACCCAATCACTTACACAGGAAAACAATGGCAAATTTGACAAGTTACTTAATTTAAATGATATTTTATAGAGCACACCAAGACTTTCGCTCCGAGATACTAAACATTCATTTAATTTTATTCTATTCCCAAGCCTTGTTATCGTCTAAATATTCCGAAATTTTATAATATGCCTTATTGCATAATTTTTGCTTGATAGTAGCTTTGAATTTGTAATAAATAAGGCTTTAATATGACTGGGAACTTTGTTATAAAAGTGTATACAGTAACCCTTAAAAGATTTGCTGATCTTGTGGAGTCTGGTCTTAAGAGTAGCTAGATTATTCTTATTCCTAGTATTTTTGTTGTGAATATCGCTAATCTTAAGAAAACTTTCTTTATTTCTATGGACATAAATTAAATTTTCAAAAATGTATTGTGATGCTACTGTCACTATATTTATCTCTTTAAACTTTTCTCTAAGAGAATATCTGGACCCAAGCGAATAAATTGACCTTATAGCTCGCTTTTCGAGAACAAAGATGGTATTAATGTCAGCAGCACCACCCTACAGTAAAATTCCATAACTCATCAGACTATGAAAGTAGGCAAAATATACCAATCGAGCTGTATCACATCAGTTAATTGGCGAATCTTATCCACCGCAAAGACTGCGGCGCTCAGCTTTTTAGCTAGAGCGACTATGTGAGAACCCCATTGAAGTTTGGGATCTAATGTAATTCCTAAAAAATTTGTCGTATCCACAAGGCTCAACTCATCCCCATTCAAATTAATGTTAGCATTAACTTTTTTGACATTAGGTGTCACAAACCTTATACATTTCGTTTTTTGGCTATTTAATAACAAATTGTTAATGCTAAACCAATGTACTATTTTTGAGAGGGTGTTGTTTACGTCGTCAATATCATGATTACGTCGATTTACTTTAAATATTAATGAAGTATCGTCAGCAAACAACACTACCTCACAGTTGTCCCTTATAAAAAGGTAAGTCATTAATATAAATTAAAAAGAGAAAGGGTCCCAGAATAGAGCCCTGCGGAACTCCCATAATAACGGCAGAGCCAGGAGATCTTATCCCTTGACATCTACACTTTGGACCCTATTACTCAAATATGATTTGCATAATTAAAGAGCAATACCATTAATTCCGTTGTGGCTCAATTTCCTGATGCTTTGGATAGATCACAGAATACACCTAAGGCATCCTGTGAGTTCTCCCAAGCATCAAATATGTTACTTATGAGCTCCACACCAGCGTCTGTTGTGGAGCGACCCCGCGTGAAACCAAATTGTTTACCATGAAGTATTTATTTTTTGAAAAATAAGTTTGAAGTTGTGAGAGCATAAGTTTTTTCAAAATTTTGCTAAATGAAGGTAGTACTGAAATAGGTCTATAATTAGAGGGTCCTCTGAACTACCAGATTTTAAAAGAGGTATAACTTTACTCAACTTCATATTATCAGGAAATAGACCACTGTTTATACAAGCATTAAAAATTACAGCTAACTGGGGAGCCAAGACTGGTATTACCGAGTTTAATATTTTTGTTGAAATTCCCCAGGGGTCACAAGTGTTTTTAATATTAATGCATTTAAATATTTTTATTACATCCATACTGTCAACGCAATGGAATTTTCAATTGAAATTTTCTTGTAGTAACTTTTCTGCTATGGCATGAGTTTAAACTTTTTGTTATAGAAACTGGTACATCTGAGAAGAAATTCTCAAAAATCCTACCTACTTTTACATTAGATGTAATTTACTTAGATAGTGAAGGTCCGTGGTCTCCTTTATACCATGAATTTAAAGCGAATAGGTCAATCAATTTGGCTTATATTGAGAATTTAAAAATTGACAACAACTTCACAACTGGTATTGAGGAGACAACGGAGGCTCTGTTACAATCGTTAATTCCAGATGTCATGTATCAGCCCATATTCGTCCCACTGCAGGGCACGGGCCTCCTCTACAATCGACAGTACGATTGAGAGTGGTTAGGCCACAGGGGCGTGCACTCCTTGTAGGCAGAAATGCAGTGCTTTACTTGCCATTCACAGATATTTTATTATAACGTTCGTAAGTTTTAGATGACTTTAATTTATAGTAAATAAATGAATAAACAAAATATAATAACTTAAAACCGCCTAATATTTTATAAATAGCACCTATTTGCAATCACGCAAACATTATGGTTGTCACGCGAAAAGCAAGAGGCGCTGCAAAGCAAATTAATGTACCTAATCAACCAAGTCATGCCGCCGCGTCCCGCATTACATTTGTTTGCATGTGTGTAGTAATTTTGGTGTCCGTGCACAGTCGCAAACGCACACAACCATGAATATTGAAAACCGCGACTCCTGCGGCAGGCCTCGGGAGTTCGGCAGTTGTCGGGAGTAATCGTAAATGTTCGTTGCCTATAATCCGAGTAAAATTAATAGGCTGGAATCTAATAAATCACCTATGCACATTATGCATTTTGGTTAGTAAGGTTTTATTTGTTTAAATAGAAATGTTTTGTGTTTCGCGGGGGCCATTTTGCTATTTTTATGAGTTTTTGCATTGTTTACTATTCCATATTATTATGTTTGTAAAAAAAAATAGATTTCTTTACGGATACGTTTTAACACGTTTTAACGTACATTTTAACATTTGAAAGTGTGTACATTTAACAGTTTATTACTAAATTTCGATATTAATTGTAGTCATTTGCTTTTACTAGTGTGCTGTGTAGTGTGTTTGTTAATTTTTTTAAATGTTATTTGATTGCGAGGTTTGTGTTAAAAATGTATGTTTATCAAATGAATGAATGAGGTGGCCGAAATCTTGCGTTTATTTACATCGGGATAGGTATAGTAATCTCAACTAACTGGAACCTTGAATATGTGAAAATTGAAAGCTGACTAGGTGAGTTTTTTTATTTTACTTATTAGAATTTCTTCCGCCGCGGCGATCGATCGCTGTTTTGTCTGCGTTGCCGTAGAAGATGGACATGAATAGTAGTACATCTAAGACTTGTTATGTTGGTATGGTTTCCGACTTAGAGATCCGTCGCGTGGCTGTGGCTATGCTAAAAACTATAAAAGAAAAAGTTTTTGTGACCGAGTACTCCGCCGCATACCCAGTGTCATAATCCTGTGCACGCCGCTGTTAGGCCATACAGTCCATCACGCTGGCCTAGTGCGGGTTGGCGGACTTACATACCATAGAAATTTTTGTAAATCGCTATGGTATGCAGGTTTCCTTACGATGTTTTCCTTTTTTAGTGCGTGGTGATTGACTATCAATACGCACATGACTCCGAAAAGTCAGAGGTGTGCCCTGGGATTCGAACCCGCGACCACCGTAATTCCAGATGATAATATTGAAAATGATACAGAATACAACAAGCAGATTAGGATGTGGGCCATGGAACTACCGAACTCTTCCGATTCAAATCTCTCATCGTTTGATGAATTTAGCGAAATTGTACGAGCTTTGCCCCTAAACAAGGCTTCCGGTGACGATAAAATATCAAATAAAATGATCAAAGAAGCGTGTAAATCGGCCGGCAATGCATTACTCACTGTTTATAACAGATGTATTGCTGACGGGGTATTTCCGCGGGTATGGCGTACCGGTTTCATTCGTATAATACCCAAGAGTGGCGATAAACCTCCACATGATCCTAAGTCGTATCGTAAACTTTTAGAACGTCTTATCGTCCCTCGATTGCTACCGGGTGGACCAAAGTTTCACGAAAAATAGTTCGAATTTACTACGTAAGTCAACTATCGACGCGGCAATATCGGTTAGAAGAGCTGTAAGTACATCGGCGCGCAAATATGTACTCGGTATTTTCCTGGACATTTCAGGTGCTTTCGACAACGCTTGGTGGCCGATGCTGCTTCTTAAGTTGAAATTACGAGGTTGCTTCAAAAATATATGTTCACTTATTTACTCGTATTTCTCGCACGGAACAACAAAACTTAAACTTGGACACTATGCCGTGTCGAAACCACTTACGATGGGCTATCCACAAAGCTCGGTCTTAGGTCTTAATTTGTGGAATTTAGGGTTCGACGATTTTCTTGCAATTCCCTTGCCGTCATGGTATTCTTTGACCGGATATGCGGACGATGGCCTCTTGCTTATAGAGTCAAATAGTAGGTCGGGATTAGAAATTATGTCGGACGCGTGTTTAAAACTAATATGCGATTGGGGCCATCGAAATCGCTTAACCTTTGCACCACAAAAAATGTTCCAATTACTTCTGAAAGGAACTTTAAAATCACAGCCGCGAATTAAATTTAATAATATCAGTGTTAAAAAAAAAGAATCAGTTTGTTATCTTGGTTTAATTTTAGAAAGGAATTTTTCCTTTCTTGAACATATTAAGAACGTCGGGGAAAAGTTGAAAAGGAACTTTGTTGCTTTGACAAGAATATCAAAATCAACGTGGGGGCTATCTTTCAATACACTAAAAATCATCTATGGAGCAAATTACTTAGGATGTATTTGTTATAAATCTCCCGTATGGGCTGATAGAGATACTATCGGTGTTGTGCGAAGAAAACTGCTCCAGAGCCAACGTTTGGCGTTGATATTCTTGTGCAAGACATATAGAACTGTTAGTACCGAAGCTTTGCCTGTCCTAGCGGATGTACTTCCAGTCGACCTGGAGGTGCAACGTCGCGCCGCGATGTATTACTCTAATAGGGAGAATATGAATAAAAGTTTTTTTTACCGCACGTGAACTTTTAAAAGCTGACAGATTATTTAAACCGGTTTCAGTGGTATATAGCGAACTATTAGATGAATGGCAAAATAGATGGGAGGTATCATTGAAGGGACGGCATTTATACCAATATTTTCCTTGCGTACGTGATCGTTTAACAAAGACATGGCTAGATGTCGATTATTGCGTATCACAATTCCTCACGGGCCATGGTAACTTTAAGTCTAAACTATACTCTTTTAAGCTTGTTGCGTCGCCTGCATGTCCATGTTCAACACCTAATTGCGAGTATGAGCAGTCCGCGCATCATATACTTTGGGAGTGTAGAATGAGCGTAAACCATGCTAGATAGTATGCAAATATCATCTGGAGTTGTATACTACATGGACCTTGTAGAGACTAGAAAGAACTTCCGTGCTTTCCGGCGTTTTTGCCATACCTATTACTGGAATCAAGCATAACAGTTCACATAATAGGTCCCATTTAAATGTAATAATGATATGATCCGTGGTGCTTTACAGCTGGCTTCTCCGGCTGTAAAGTCATTTTGCGAGGATATTTACCTCTTCAGTTCAATGTTTTGTCACCCGCTTTGTACGGAGGGAAGTGGACAATAATTTATTTCCAACTCCTATTAATTTAACTTTTTGATTAATTTCGTTGCGGGTTAAAGACAAGTTAGACATTCCCGGAGACTCGTCGAGCTTCAATGCTCGGTGTCATTACTTTGCGTGCCACTGTTGATCCTGACTCACAGGAGTTACAGTGGTGGGTGTGAGGGCGGGACAGTCTCCCCACATGACTTTATTACAATTCATTAACTTATTGGTTATTTTAGATCTAATTATTTTTAAATTACAGGTAACAATAATAGGAAAATGGTCCGACCATGTCACATCATTCATCTTCTATTTTAACAATAGACTGAAATGCTGACATAGTTACTACACAGTGGTCGAGCCACCTCTTGCACCCATGTGCGTCACTAATAAATGTATAAGTACTTGAATTTATATCCAATAATTTAAAATCTGCACATGTCAAACTATTTTCCAAACATAAAATTGCATAATTCATTTCCAAATTCATTCCAAATTTCCTAAAGAATTATTCTTTAGGGTGGGGATTAAAATCACCCAAGATATAACAACATTCTACTAGTTGATCCTCAATAACAGCATTAATTCGACTAAGACAATCCGTAAACTCACATAATAGACTACAAGCCCGTGGCAAAAAGCGATGGGTCAAATGAACCACCAGGAGACCTATTTGGTAGGATACAGGGGCATAAAATAATAATATTTAGCACTATGCCGTCACCTGTAAGCTGTCCGTCTCAGTGCAGATGAGACTTCAAAATCATCAAGGAGAGGGGTTCATTTTGTTCATTTATTTTTGTACCGCATTTCTACCATCGATAGGTCCATGAAAAATAATAGAAAGAACACGTAGTGCCGTACAAAAATAGTGCGTCACAAAGTCGGAAGAACGTTAGATATTCCGGCAAATTTGTCGTTAAATTTGGTCATTTGATTTTAAACGGCATCGGTTCCATACTGTCGCAATACCTCTTCTAAACCATTATTCCGCAACGCCGTACAAAAACTATGCGACAAGGAAGAAAAATCAGCGGATGCAAACCCACTCCCTTTCAGTGGTCCGGGGGGTGATTTGACACAATATGGGATTAATTTATTTTGAAAGTATTTAATGCATAGATAACATTTTTTCACATGCCGTACATTTTTTGGTGATCCAAAGGTCTGTAGAGCGGAAAATATCTCTCGAATAATCCATGTAATAAAATATACTTTAGGGTGATATTTAGTATGATATTTACTGTACAGCATTTAGACAATTTATTTGTATCTAATACAATCATCTATAAAAAGTCAATGCCGTACATATCTGAAGGTTCACATTGATAAAAGGTAATAAACATTATTACTTATTATTATTAATTCCTTTTTTTTAATTTCATTTGTTCGCAAAATAAAATGACACATATTCATGTTTCAGAAGGTGATCGAGAAGAGGATACGGACGTTGATGAGGACCTTGATTCCGATACCGACTCAGTCGCTGATTCAGATATTGAATTAAAATTTGAAAGACATACCTACCTATTTTTTCATTTTTGACGTGACAACGTCTTAAATTAGGTTGCGGCTGGGAGTCACTTATGAAAAAGTGTAACGCCCGGTAACGTAACGGTGCGCGCGCAGCACTAGAGAATTATTTTTCAGTTTCACCCACTTTTTCCAAAATTGTCCCATAGCCCCCCCCCTGCCTTCCCCCACCCTTATTCCGAAATAGTGCCTATTAGCCTCCCCACGAAACCTACCCCTTTGTGTCTCTGTCTTTGTCTTTCTCGAACGTTCTTGGCGTTGGAAAAACAAGAAAGCGTCACAATACAAGTTCACACGTGTGGTTAAAGTATCGTCAGCTGTGTCTGTAGTGAAAATATGGAGTGCTTAGATTCGTCATTACATGTACAATGTTTTAGTAAACAAAATATATTTCTATAGTTAAAATTTGTGCAATTCTTATTTTCATTCAATTCCTTGTTCCTATTGTGCAATTTAATTATATTCATATCAATAAATATTCTACCGAGAAAAAGACGTTGTCACGTAAAATCTTCGCCCGTAAAACCGACTTTACAGGCAACCATTTTTGTGTTATATCATTTAATATATTTAATAACACAATTCATCGAAAAGTTTACAAAAATATAAATACTGAGCTTAGTTATAGTTTTACAATTTTGGATGTAATATACACTCAGTTTCACTTTAAAAGCTGGCATAATGATTTTTTATACATGTTATCAATTATTCTCTTCAAAAATATGTTAAATCCGTGTAGTATCATATGACCATAAAGTACTCCTGAAATGGAAGTGCCATTTTAATCAGCCAAAAATTATGTTCTGCATTAAAATGTACGGCATAATTTTTTCTTCATTTGTTTACCTGAGAACTATTTAAAACAACAATAATATTTAGAAAGTTGCTGCATTTCACTAATCTACGATAATTTAAACTTTTGAAAACTCATATTTTATTTTCCTCTCAATTTCTTTTTAAACATTTTTTATTGAATGGCAATACTATATAACAATTGTATTTAGCAATATCATGTTAAAACCAGGTTGCCGTACAGGATCAAATGACCTTTCAGCTTTAAAAGTCAAATTTATGAGAAATTTATGTATACATTCAAATTAACAATAATTGTGACGCAATATTTTTGTACGGCACTACGTGTTCTTTCTATTATTTTTCATGGACCTATCGATGGTAGAAATGCCGTACAAAAATAAATGAACAAAATGAACCCCTCTCCTTGATGATTTTGAAGTCTCATCTGCACTGAGACGGACAGCTTACAGGTGACGGCATAGTGCTAAATATTATTATTTTATGCCCCTGTATCCTACCAAATAGGTCTCCTGGTGGTTCATTTGACCCATCGCTTTTTGCCACGGGCTTGTAGTCTATAAATTTTCCTCGCAGTTAACAGGCATGTAAACACTGAACCCTAAAATTACTTTGTCATCTAGATTAATGTTAATAACCGACATACGCGCACATTGACACTCAATGACCAACACTGACTGGAACATATTCTTTCTCCATAATAATGCGACTCCGCCATATGGCCTGCCCTTTAACAGATCTGCCGCTGAGTCCACCGCTGTCGTCCCTGTGTAGTCAAAATCCTCATCAATACTGCGGAGATACCCGATGTCATGCGCCATCAACCACGTTTCTTGCAGAGCTATAATGTCTGCCGAGCCACACAATGTTCGCACACTATCTATTGTCCGTTTAACTGATTTACAATTAAAACTGACCATAACGCACTCTCCATTATGTACATCATTCATAATTAAATAATTTATGTTAGTTCGCTATCTCTAACCTTTTTTCTATTGAAATAAACAAAGCGACGGAATGCTATACCGTCAGGCCATAGGTCCCACATCCATAAATATACTCAACTTTTGCTTTGCAACACACATTTTAAAAACACTATAATCTTTTTCTTTTTTCATGGGAATTCTCTCCAATACAACCTCAATACCAGTATTTTGTAAAATATAACTTGATATATCTGATGGTAATGTTTCTTTATCAACATATTTAATAAATAACGGTACTTTCGAGTCCGCCGCCTTAAAATTTCCCTCTGGATGTATTTTAGGAATTTTATTTCCATTTTGTACAGGAGACTTAATAGTCTCAATATGTGACTCCACACAAGTGCGCAGTCAGCTATTGTCAAGACAATAGCTGACTGCTTTCACCAATAGCATTTCTTTGTTCTAGTAATTTTAACAGGACAACATCATCTTGCAGTTTACTCATATCTTCTTTATGCACATAGTTCTCTTTCACGATCTCAATTTCCTGTCGTAGCCAAGTTATGTCTCAGGATATTATTTCTTATACCTCTCAAAGATTTCCTAAGGTTAAGCGATAATATTTTTCCGCGAGTAAAACCTTGCCAGCTCAGTCTGCTTATGCCCGCCCCTCTCCCAATTGGAAATCAACAAAAGGAGATCGGTCGATTTCCTAAGGAAAATGGGCCTAGTAGTGAAAACTTGACGGACACAAATGAGACCTAGAATTAAATAATAAAGATTCAATATCCTTTGATTATAATATAGTCTTTTTGAGCTACGATAAAGGGTATTTAAGATATATCCTCTTAAAGTTTTACAAAAACTACCATATTCTACTATCTTCACATGTATCTTATTTGAACAATATTTTATATTTTCTGTAACTATGTAAATAATTTTGTTTAATAATATTGTAAAATGTATTACATAATGATAAACACGTTAAATACTTTTCAATATAAAGTTGATAAAGAAATCATTTCGGGGGGTAGAAATATCCGTTTCAAAAGAAGGTAATTTCACAAACACTAATTATAAGACAGATGTCAATTCTGATAATATTGCAAACAATGCAAAAAGTGGTAGAATATTTTATGATATCCTTTTTTATACAAAATCTGATCCCCACGGTGTAGAATAAAAATAAATAGAGAAATAAATCTACAAAAATACGTCTGATTTTTTAGTCATACTTAATTTCTTGTCCGTAATTGGACCAAATCGACTAATCTCCTTTGCAGTTGCAAAGTTACAGAAAAACAGTTTTATATAATCGTTCTCTCCGTCCTACTCTAGGCAAATCATTTGATAAATTGGCTCACTGTTCTATTGTTCGTACTCCAATCTCTTGTTTGCCTAATGGCTCTACGATGTCAGAATCCAATATTGATCGTTCACAGGATAAAAAATTACTTTCTTTACTTATATCTACTCTAGTTAATATTATTAATAAATTTGGTGATGCCTTACCGTATAATGTCGTAGAAATGCTTAACCAGCCGCTCTCAAAAATCAATGAAATTCCCTCCCCTAATCCTTCTCCAATGGAATTGTAAGTCTGTTCTACAACTATGAAATCTTCGCTCTTCTTAATGTATCTGTATCAACCCATATACGTCCCACTGCAGGGCACGGGCCTCCTCCACAATCGACAGTGCGATTGAGAGTGGCTAGGCCATATAGTCCACCACGCTGGCCTAGTGCGGGTTGGCGGACTTACATACCATAGAAATTCTTATAAATCGCTATGGTATGCAGGTTTCCTCACGATGTTTTCCTTCACCATTTTAGTGCGTGGTGATTGACTATCAATACACACATGACTCCGAAAAGCCAGAGGTGTGCCCTGGGATTCGAACCCGCGACCACCGTGATCATGTGGGCAGCCGCGTCTAGTCCGTTTACCAACAGGCCACCACGCACTCTTCTTCTTCTTCTTAATGTATATTCTTTAAATTCTGATATCACTAGACCAGTTAATATGTCTTTCCTTCTAACTCTTATCAATACTTCATTTATTCACGTTCTTGTTAACTTTATTGAAGTAAATATTATTAACCTGGTGGTGGTAGGTATCTCATATGTGAGAGGCTGCCTGGGTGGGTACCACCGCAATAATTATTTCTCCCGTCAAACAGCAGTTTAAATGCACTGGTGTGTTTCGGATTGAAGGACATTGTAGCCAGAGTAACTACTACACATATTGAGACTTAACATCTTGTGTCTCAGGATGGCGAGCGCAGTGGAGTGCCAAACATTGCTTTGTGATTCAAGGTGTTGTTTGGTTTTGCTACTGTTCATGAGCGGTCGCATCGCTTACCATCAGGCGAGCGGCATGCTCGTCTCGCCAATCACTGCAATAAAAAAAATATAAAAAAAACCTCTACTTTTTGTTGTAATGGTATTTAGTCCAAGGTTTAGTTTTCAATTTGTAACTTGCTCACTCTGTGTGAGTAATTTTGCTAATGGTTTTATATAAACTAGTGGTCACCCCGTGGTCGAAATTCAACCATTATTAATAATTTTTTAAGTTACAACTTTATTAGGGATATTTTGTCAAGACTTTACCTCTATAACAAAAGTTGACTTACGGTTACTCAGTTTACTCAGTTAATGTGCTATTTTCTTTCTTGGTAATGTTAAATTAGACGTTATTTGTACATTATCAGGAATATATTTATATGCCACCCAGTATCCCCATTTGGAAAAAGTAATGAATATGCTAAGGGGTCTAATGAAGAATCCAAAATAGATATATTTTAATGCTGTCATTTACTTTAAAAATGAAATAATATTTCTTTCATAAGGCGGACCGCCAAGTACCAAACATATAGGACCTATGCCTTATATTAATTTAAATATCTATATGTTTGGTACTGGGCGACCCGCCTTCAATATGTTATGCATATATTTTGATTTGTTGGCTAGTCAAGTCATTAAGCAAATGAATCAACAAGCACAAGTTCCATGAAATACATATATTTTTTTTGCTTTGCAATGGTACTTATTTTGTTATTTTTTGGTTTTTAGTGGTTTTTTGTTTTGAAGTCGGTTTTTTAAAATGATATGCTCCATTTATAACTGTATCGGAGAGTTTAGCTTCTGCGCTAACCATAGCAAACGATGTATTGTACTTACGAATGTTTTCAAAGTAATTTTTTGACTTATTTTTTATTGAATGATCATTTGAAGTATTTCCATCATATAGAGATTTAAAATATTCATTGTCTTATGACAACATGAAGTTCCTCGTTTTGTAGACTAATAACACTATTCGAATTGTATTCAAATATATACCCCTCCTTCTTTGTCTATCACTCAGTCCCGATAATGTTATACGATGAAGCATATTCATGAAAGAAGGTGCGAATTAATACAAAATAAGAAAAGTTTTAGTATTTAAATGTCATAAAATTTCCTTACTTTTTGTAACATTTAGTAAACACAATAGGTACATACCCACAAATAGGCAAGAGTAATTTAATATATTTCTGGTACATGTATACTCCTAAACAATTTTCTTTTTGCTTGAGCAAGTTGTATTTCAAAAATTAGAATAGTTAAACTATTGAAAAGAATTTCAAAGAATATCTCTCGTTATTGTCAAAACTAGTATACAATTTATATCTTATTCATGTATAATTATTTCAATAGTTTCATAAATTTATTAAATACGTCTGCGCGTAAGCGTCGTAGTGTGTGTAGCGTCTCTTAAATCTCATATCAATCAAAGACAGACCATTTTATATTGGTTGGACGTTCCAAGCTTGAACTGTTTAATTAATTAAATTTAGTGAATTTACAGCACATAATTTAATTAACTCCTATTTATGCACTTCTTCTCCATATAATCTTCAACTGTGCCAACTGGCAAGATAAACGAACCGTCAAAATTGTCTGACTACCTAGGAAACACCTTATGATAGTTGAAATAAGATTGTAGATTGGAGCTTGGAAAATAAATTATAAATAACAAATCCTACTCAACGGTAGCAAAATGAAATTTTATTAAAGCTTGAAGATATCGTAATATTGAATAGATGTGTGGCCGGCCCGTCAAAACAGACGGGGAGCGAGAAGAAAAGAGAATGGGGAGAGGAAAGGGGCATATATATTAGGCACCCTGCAATCTCACTTACTGAACGGAACCCGACAGTAAATCTGTCGTTTAACATTGATTTCCTGTGAGACAGTAGTACCTAGTACCGACCCAGACGGGCCTGCCCAATCGTGCTTTACCAGGACTGACAACAACTTGGCTCTAAAAAAACCGCTTGTAAAAACTACTATTTCAAGTTTACAACCATTTCGCTGTTTTCTGACTGTTTGAGAGCGATGATCATCTTTTTTTCTGTCAGGTGTTAATGTCGTTATTTGTCAACTACCTTTCTCAAATATTAATATATTGTGGAGAGCGATGTTCATGCGCTCAGTAATTATGTCTGGAAAACTAAATTTGAAAAATGAGTTGGCTTGTCTGCATTTTTATGCTTGAAACAGCCTTTGAGAACTGTTACTGACTCTAGTACCTGCTCTTTAGAGATTCTACAGGTATGAGAGGTGATATGCATTCATTAGTAAAAAGAAAGCCACAAGTATTTTTAACAAATTTGTATCACTATTAATCAATACAAATTAGTGAATTGTATGGCGACGATGAGATAGGTGACACAGAGGTTCAGTATAGTCACCGGCAGCGAGGAGTCGAGAGGCACCAGGTTGCACGCGCGCAGCTTGCACGGACGAGCCTCCACGTAGCCTATGAACCGCTGGATCTCCGCGTAGACAGTCTTATCTGAGGGGAAATAGATAAAGAACCAGGGGCCCTACTATAGTCATCCGAAATTAAGTTCGAAACTTCGGACGATCGAAGGTTTTTATACGATACGAATGTATCTACTCTGTAAAAATTCGAATTTGTATAACGTACATCGTAACCATAAGTCTATGGTTACGACCATAAGTCAATAACGACCATAAGTATAATATGTAGGTACATTCGTATCGTATATAAACTTCGATCATCCGAAGTTTCGCAGTTCGAATTTCGGATGAATATAGTAGGGGCCCTACTATATTCATTCAGGTTACAGTGGCACGACAAAGCTCCAGACTAGAATTAATTATGTAATTCTGCGTATAAATATAAACCCCTATTTCAACTAGAAAGGAGAATGCTCATTTCACTCTGAAGCTAAGTACCAATGCGAAGATTTTTATCCCTCGATGAAACCTACTTATTTTGTATGGAAAAATATATATTTTCAATAAATAATACATAATTGCGACCCAGGCCCGGAGTTCTTGGAGAAATTAATTTGAAATCCAATAAAAACAATTTTTTTTGCCTTTGGCTCTGTGAACTAAATGTAAAATGTGATGATAATTACTTTACTTTAGGACAACGTTTAAGGATAAACCATAAAAATGCTATAATATTTTTTAAGCAGTATCGATAACAGGATCTACGATATTTTTATCGATACTAGGAATGGGCATTCTCCTTTTCAAGATTACCTGTCTCAACAAGGAGTCGATTATGGAGCACTATTCTGATGCGGTCTGTTTGCCACGACAACGTACCCGCACACAGAGGGGGAGCGAACATGAGTACCAAATTGTATAGGGTCACGACGAAACCAACCCATAGGACTGGTAGTAATGCCTGAAAGAAATATTTATTTTCAAGGTCAAACTTTAATTTTTACTGATGGTCTCTAATATATGAAAGGCTACCTAGGTAGCTACTATTAGTAGTAGGTGGTCTATTTATCCCGCCAAACAGTAGTGTAAATGCACTGTTGTGTACCGGTTTAAAGGACAATGTAACCAGAGTAACTACTAGACATATTGAGACCTAACAGGACCTATGTCTCAGGATGACGAGCGCAGTGGAATTTCAAGAATAAGTTTGTAATTCATGGTGTTGTTTGGTTTTGCTTCTGTCCATGAGCGGTTGTGTCGCTTACCAAAGCATGCTCGTGTCGCCATTCCTTGCAATAAAAAAAATGCCATTAAACTTGGACTATCACGTTAAATCTAGTTGATGCGATGAATAATCACTTACCATAAAACTTATTTTCTGGAATAATTTGAGCCACACGTAAATGTATGCCATTAAGTTTGGTGCGTTAAAAATCAATCCCGACAAATACTGAAACAAAACTAATTATCATAAGCAAACACTGTAACTACCGGTCATAAATTTATTATGTCTTCTCAAGGATTTTTACAAAGTCCGTCCACCTTGTGGGTGAGCATCCGACACTTCGCTTGCTTGTATACGCGGCCTCCACATCGCTACATTTAATAATGCAGGCCGCTTCCAACAGGTTATGTGGCGTTCCATGGGGAGGCCTATGCTCTGCAATGGACTTTCGGTGACTGAAAAGAGTGATAGAAAGGTGCAATCACTTACCACAACATCAAATGTAACTCTTACTGAATCAATAGAATCCATCAGCAAAATATAACGTCTTTGAATGTGTGCGATGCTTATTGTGGTGCTCTCTACTGCAGTGATTATATCTCGTAATCGATAATATGTAGAGTAGAAAAGGAAAAAGTACAATACCATAATGATATCATACGATATCGTCGGAATGAAAATCAATATACGAGAAAATCTAGGATGGAAGCAATATTCGTCAAAATAAAAACAGTAACCAATATAAACCGATATTCTATAAAATGACGTGATAAATAAACTAAATATTATTTTATTGATAATGCTGCCATATTTACTGTTGAGACCCAAAGAGAAGTCGAATTTAAGCAATTCTGTTAGGTAGGTACTGAAGTACATGCCGTTATCCAAAAATGTGAATATGCAGCTTTGAAAAATGTACTGTCCGATCATAGACGTTTTCCAGATATCAATGTTTATGGTTTTGTTATGTATATTATGAGACTCAAAATAAAACTTATCGCAAGGCATTGGGTTAATAATAAGAATTTAGTAATGTATTTGATATATTTAGTTTTAAAACAGAATGTTCCCGTATCGATAGAAAACACGACTTGAATAGTTTTTAAATAAACCAAAATTGATTTCGGTAGTTTAATTTGGTTAGATTGGAAAAGGTTTAAATTAAGTAATATTGACTTATGTTGAACTTTCATTGTGGATTTTATTTAAGACACTACTAACGTATCAGACAGGACGTATATTACTGCATGGAAAATAAGCCCTAATACATTTTGAAACAATTAATCGTACAAAGTGATTATTCTAGTGAAATTAGAATCAACATAGTTGACAATCCATTAGTTGATTTCATTAAAAAAATTGTCTGTTTAATAATTTCTTCTGCCACTCTAATTTTCTTACTTCGAGTCAATATTGATGTCCAAAATGCAAGCAATTAATATTGTATAACATTAGGATCGTTTAATATTTGTGTATTATTAAGTAAAAGAGCGTGGCTATCAATACGTTTTCGCCGTAATACTCGATTTCTTTCCCTTTTATACGGTATCTTGTACAATCCCTCCAGCCCCCACTATCTTAAAAACCGTTTTAAATTCCTCGGTCAAACTCATGCGCGAACTCTTAGATCAACAGAGAATTTGATCCTAGAGATTCCCAAACACAGCACGTCATTTCTAAGCAAGTCCTTTACAAATCATGCTGCTCGCTTGTGGAACGAATTACCATTGTCTGTCAGACAAGCTAAGACATTACCAAGTTTTAAGAGACTTGTTAAGATACATTATCTCTCACTGCAGTAACGTATTATCCTGTTATATATATATATATATATATATATTTTGCTCCTCTACTTAAATCATCATTATAGTTAGCTATATATATTAGTATGTATGTTTGTATTTATTTATATTATGTAAATTAATATAATATAGCATGTACATCAATTATTATTGTTTATTATTATTATTCTCTCGCTATTTGCACTACCCTTTATTTCAATTTCACAATAATCCAGTCCATCCAAAGGTTGCCTGGAAGAGATCGCAGCTAGCGATAAGGCCGCCTATTGTAACCATGCCTTTAGTTTTTAAGTACTTATATGTGTCTTACATTTTGGTGTACAATAAAGCATATATAAATAAATAAAAAATAAATAAATAAAAGAGGTTTGATTTGAATATTACGTGACTAACGCTCTATGATTGTTTAAGATGAGTGACAAAGTTAGCTTTTCACTGCGAAATTAGGTTTGAATGAGGTAGATTGGATACACAGTATGGTTTTGTAAAGAACAGCCAAAGATTGTGTTGTAATAAAAGTTGTAAAATCTTGATATAGCACCGATAATTCTAAGAAACCCCTCAGATAGTCCTTCAAAAATAAAGGGAATTACTTGTGGAGGTTTACCTCGCATAAGTTTTGTTATTCTATGTCTGTATCAGCCCATATACGTCCCACTGCAGGGCACGGGCCTTCTCTACAATCGAGAATACGATTGCGAGTGGTTAGGCCATATAGTCCACCACGCTGGCCTAGTGCGGGTTGGCGGACTTACATACCACAGAAATTCTTATAAATCGCTATGGTATGCAGGTTTCCTCACGATGTTTTTCTTCACCGTTTTAGTGCGTGGTGATTGATTATCAATACACACATGACTTAGAAACTTACACCCGTATTCACAAACAATACTATGAGGACGCATAGTGTAGCCAAACGCACAGAATTGTCAATTTTGATTCATAAACAATACTTGAGTCATGACACTATGCGTTCACTTAAAGAGGCCCTCAGGTAAAGAAAGTCAACAGCTATTTTACGCAACGCATAGTGTCGATTGAAGACGTAAAAGTGACAGCTGTGAATGTAATTTCATTTTATGTGTTTGCATATTACGTCCATGTTTTTGCATTAGGCTTTTTCCATTTTCAATACAATGGATTGCAGCAGAGAGGAGGAGTACGACAATTATATTGATGATACTTATCGTTCTGCATTCGGTAAGGACACCGAACGCAGGACGATAAGTGCAAGAGATATTATTCGAGATTTACAAAATCCTTTTGATTTTTACAATGACAAACAATTTACTAAGGATATTGTTCTTCATGCACTTTTGCCACTAGTCTGAAAGAGGCCTTTCAATACTGCCTATTTACTAATTACATGTGGCCTTAAGATTTTATTCATCTGGGAGTTTTCTGTTGGTAAACGGACTAGATGCTACTGCCAACATTTTCACGGTGGTCGCGGTGTAGTGTATTGATAAATTCATACTCTTACACCCGTATTCACAAACAATACTATGAGGACGCATAGTGTAGCCAAACGCACAGAATTGTCAATTTTGATTCATAAACAATACTTGAGTGATGAGTGACACTATGCGTTCACTTAAAGAGGCCCTCAGGTAAAGAAAGTCAACAGCTATTTTACGCAACGCATAGTGTCAATTGAAGACGTAGGTGACAGCTGTGAATGTAAATTGTAATTTCATTTTATTTATTTATATATGCTTTATTGTACACCAAAATGAAAGACGCATACAAAATACTTAAAAACTAAAGGCATGGTTACAATAGGCGGCCTTATCGCTAGCTGCGATCTCTTCCAGGCAACCTTTGGATGGACTGGATTTTGAGAAATTGAAATATAGGGTAGTGCAAGTAGTGAGAGAATAAACAATAATAATAATAATTGATGTACATGTTATATTATATTAAATTTACATAATATAAATACACACAAACATACATACATACCAACATACATACATATATACATACATACATACTAATATATATTGAGCTAACTATAATGATGATATAAGTAAAGAGGATCAGAAATATATATATAACAGGATAATACGTTACTGCAGTGAGAGATAGTGTATCTTAACAAGTCTCTTAAAACTTGGTAATGACTTAGCTTGTCTGACAGACAATGGTAATTCGTTCCACAAGCGAGCAGCATGAACTGTAAAGGATTTGCTTAGAAATGATGTGCTGTGCTTGGGAATCTCTAGGATCAAATTCTCTGTTGATCTAAGAGTTCGTGCATGAGTTTGACCGAGGAATTTAAAACGGTTTTTAAGATAGTGGGGGCTAGAGGGATTGTACAAAATACCGTATAAAAGGGAAAGAATTCGAGTATTACGGCGAAAACGTATTGATAGCCACTTGAGTTTGATACGATATTCGGAAACATGGTCATATTTGCGAAGACCAAATATGAATCTAATGCAGAAATTCTGAAGTCTCTCAAGTTTTTCCATTTGGGCTTCGGTGAGGTCGAGGTAGCTAGCATCAGCATAATCAAGGAGGGGAAAAAGAAGAGATTGAACCAGTGCGATTTTCGTGGAAATCGGTAGAAAATTCCGCAATCTCCGCAAGGACCCCGCTGCAGCAAACAATTTGCGACTTACTTGTTGCAATTGGGGACCCCAGGATAGGTTTTTGTCGATGATTACACCCAAATTCTTAACAGTATCACTGAATGGAATAGTGCAACCATCAAACAGAATTTGAGGTAAGTTATCCATATCTAATTTAGAAATCAACCTGGAGCTGCCAATAACAATGACCTGGGACTTAGCAGGGTTGACTAATAGCCCGTGAGACTTACTCCATCTGCTAATACTCTCAAGATCCCTGTTGACAGAGTTAATAGCCTCCGTCACCCTGTCCACAGGAGCATGATAATATATTTGTAAATCATCTGCATACAGATGGTAGGAAGAAATCAGATTTTTTGATATAGAATTAATAAAAACAGCGAAGAGTAAAGGAGATAAAACGCCGCCCTGAGGGACGCCAGTAAGTGTGTCACACCAAGAAGACACTGAGTCTTCAACACGTATGCGCTGGCGACGGCCCGTCAGGTAACTACGAAACCAGTCAATTACCGTTGGAGATATGTTAATAGAGCACAGTGTAGTCAGTAAGACATCAAAGTCAACGGTGTTGAAAGCATTGCTAAAGTCTAGCAGAGCTAGTACCGTTAGCCTGCCATTCTCCATCGCAGCTCTGATGTCATCCGTAATATGAACTAGTGCAGTAGTGGTACCATATCCATGGCGAAATCCAGACTGGAAAGGATTAAGGAGATTGTAATGAGTTAGAAAGGAGCATAATTGTTGATGAACAAGGTTCTCAAGGACTTTAGAAAGGAAGGGGAGAATGGATATAGGGCGGTATTCAGAGAAAGATACAGGATTAGGTTTTTTGGGTAGGGGAATTACTTCGGCCTCTTTCCACAAGGAGGGGAAAACGGAGTTGGATAAGGAAAAATTAAGGATATGACAAAGGATATGGAGAATTTCGTCAAGGATAGGCAAAATCATACTGCGACCAATGCAATCATTCCCAGATGCATTGGAGGAGATGGATAAAATGCTCTTTTTAACATCACAATCAGAGAATTGACTAAAGACAAATTGAGGATAGTTAGGAGTTGGAATAGAAGAAAGATCTTGAATTGTTTTATTTTTAATAGCCCTATCAAATTTGGGCACAGCAGTGAAATGTGTATTCAGCGAATCTAAATTTAAACTATTAGGAATAGAATCTGAACGAGATTTTCCAACCCCCATAGAACGAAGAAATTTCCAGACCTTAGCTGGATCATTGTTTTCTACAGATTGGTGAACATGTCGGCGTTGTGCATTCCTACACATCTTGTTGCAGTGATTTCGGAGAGCAACGTATTTGTCCCAATTCTGAGGTGTAGGTCGACGTTTAAACTTAGCCTTAGCTACGACCTTTTTCGTTATTAAGGCTTTAATATCGTCGGTGAGCCAGGGTGACGGAAGATGTTTTATTTTAACAGCACGGATGGGGGCATGTGCATCATAAAGTTTGATGATATTGGTGGTGAAAAAATTAACTTTGTCATCAACCAAACTCGAATTGAGTAAAGGACCCCAGTCAATATTGCTAGCATCCCTACGAAGATTTGCAGAATTGATTTCACGAAAACAACGCTGCATGACCACTTTATGTCTTAGTTTGGGAAGGCGGACTTTATAAGAAAGATATATGAGATCATGGCATGAGAAGGAATCGGCAGAGCACTGTCCATGTTTTTCGACAAGATGAGGAGAAGATACAATCATAAGATCGAGAAGAGAAGGAATGGAATTAGGAAAATGATGAGTAGGATTTAGAGGTAGGACAGATAAGTTGCTAGAATTTAAAATAGTATAAAGAGAGCAAGAGCGGTGGTCATTCTTGATAAGACACGTGTTTTATGTGTTTTGCATATTACGTCCATGTTTTTGCATTAGGCTTTTTCCATTTTCAATACAATGGATTGCAGCAGAGAGGAGAAGTTCGACAATTATATTGATGATACTTATCGTTCTGCATTCGGTAAGGACACCGAACGCAGGACGACAAGTGCAAGAAATATTATTCGTGATTTACAAAATCCTTTTGATTTTTACAATGACAAACAATTTAGAAAACGCTATCGATTCACAGGGATATTGTTTTTCATGCACTTTTGCCACTAGTCTGAAAGAGGCCTTTCAATACCACCTATTTACTAATTACTTGTGGCCTTAAGATTTTATTCATCTGGGAGTTTTCTGTTGGTAAACGGACTAGATGTTACTGCCAACATTTTCACGATGGTCGCGGGTTCGAATCCCAGGGCACACCTCTGACTATTCGGAGTCATGTGTGTATTGATTCTTTGATAGTCAATCACCACGCGCTAAAACGATGAAGGCAAACATCGTTACGAAACCTGCATACCATAGCGATGTATAAAAATTTCTATGGTATGTAAATCCGCCAACACGAATTAGGCCAGCGTGGAGAGCTATATGGCCTAACCACTCTCAATCGATCTCTCGATAGTAGAGGAGGCCTGTACTCTGCAGTGGGACGTATATGGGCTAATACAGATACGGGAGTTTTCAGTTTAGTAATCATCTATTAGGATGCAGGCTGCCTCCAACAGGTCACTGTGGAAATCATTAGGGAGGGGGGTGGCCTATGTTAACACCCACAATTTACCGCTTAAAAACGTGGGAAAGCAATTTTAATAACCCCTGGCTTGTCGTAAGCGCCATATTGTGTCCTTGAATTAAAATAGCCCCTATTTCAATAACGTTAGGTTGCTTTATTGCTTGAAGTCCGACGAACCTGAGCGCGGTTCGTCCGACGGTCCAGGGGTTAAATATTTGGAACGTAAATATTTGAAGTTGTCAAAGTGGAACTCACGACTAATTCGCGGGACATGCGCGGACACCAATTGTCAAACACCAGAGAGAAATTAGCAACAGTAATTGACCAATCAATGATCCGCATTGGACACTGTGCGTTCCCATAGTAAAAGGGTGATTCAAGTATTGTTTATGAATAAAAAGGCTGAGCGGAACGATCACTATGAGAAATGTCTTACTTAGCATAGGGTTACTTCAACACTGAGTAAAGTATTGTTTGTGAATACGGGCCTTAGCATCTGTCGTCTCGAACTATACACTACGCGAACCAAGGGTGAGTGAGATAGATCATAGACGTGGAGGACGGAACGGGGTGTGAAGACGTGGTGTATAGCAAACGAGCCGATAAATATTAATAATTGTATTCTACTACAATGTTACACATATTAACCGTAAATAGTGACTATTACACGCGGGTTCGAATCCTAGGGCACACCTCTGACTATTCGGAGTCATGTGTGTATTGATTCTTTGATAGTCAATCACCACGCGCTAAAACGATGAAGCATAGCGATGTATAAAAATTTCTATGGTATGTAAATCCGCCAACCCGAATTAGGCCAGCGCGGAGGGCTATATGGCCTAACCACTCTCAATCGATCTCTCGAGGCCTGTGCTCTGCAGTGGGACGTAAATGGGCTGATACAGATACGGGAATTTTCAGTTTAGTAAGCATCTATTAGGATGCAGGCTGCCTCCAACAGGTTACTGTGGAAATCATTGGGGAGGGGGGTGGCCTATGTTAACACCCACAATTTACAGCTTAAAAACGTGGGAAAGAAATTTTATTAAATACTAGCGGCCCGGCCCGGCTTCGCCTGGGTGCAAATACAGATTCCAGTCCATATTTTATTTAAAATCAATATGACAGCCGTTGTCTAAACTGCTTATCCAATTCCAATCCCATCCTGTACCTATTCTTATGTCCCATTTTATCCACCTTATATTCTATTCTATGCCATCTCTCCAGATTCAAATCATTATTTTGCTACGGAGATATTATAACACTACTCCGACGACATTCATTGAAATCAATTAAAAGATACCATAGCTGACCCGACCACGCTTCGCTATGGCTTAGTTATTATATGATTAATTTTATATTCAATTATTTAGCATAGAGAAAAAGCCCGACCCACCTTTGACTGGATGCAGATATTTTTTTATTTTACTCCACACCAAATACATTTTATTTTTCGTATAAGCTCTTGTATACCTAAACATGAATTAGCTATCCTACTATCCTGCTCAATTCCGTCCCATCCCGTCTGTTCAGTCCCTTCCCGATACGTCCCGTCCTTTCTCTTCATTAACCATCCCGTCTTATACAGTGCATTTACATTTCGTCCTATCAAATCTGTCAGCTATCCCAGTCCTCTCCCCTACCTCCCACTCTATTATATCCCGTTTATCCATATCCAAATAGTGTGCCTTATAAATTTTTGACATTAAACACTTTAGCGATTTTGATTATCCATGCAATATTCCATCCCTTATTTCACCCCAAGTATGCTGTTTTCCTAAAATATTACGCCATTACTTTTTGTTAGTAATAAAGAGATGAAATATAAATTTTCATAGAAACACACTCACACTCACACACACAATTAATGTAGTAACAATTATATTTAACTGGTTTCTCAAGACACAGGCAATGCCTAATTTGAGAATCCCTGCAATATTCTCTATAATTATATAAAATTGTTATTTTATTCAGTTCAGTTCAGTTTTTATTTTTATGTGTTATTTTATTAAAGATTTTTCATTTTCAAGTGACATTATATCTTGAAAAAAAAAAGTAAAACTTCTTACATGTGAATATTATTTATTTAATTGTCCTATATTTATGTAGCTTCATAATATACTCTTTAGGTTACACAAAATAAATTTCTGAACGCATGCATAAATATTTGACAACCAATTTAAATGTCAACCACTTTTCATTACTGTCATTAATTTACATATTTAATATCTTAAATACGCCATTAATCGAATATTACGGATATATGTTGTCGATTCGAAACCTTTATTTAAATACGTTATTTAATTTGAGGAAAGAGTTTACCGTATCGACGCGACGGTATGAACATTAAATGTTTGACAGTTACAAACCCATGAACATTTTGTATGGCAAAATGTTTTTTTCCTCTATTTTATACTTTCGTCAATTTAATCAAGATAAAAACTATATCACCCTTTAAGTTGGAACAAATAACACATATCTACAAAATTTCGTTATTATCAGTTGAGTGGTTTAGGAGCCCATCGCGTACAAACAACGTGACACGTGAATTATATATATTAAGATTTGGAACGTAAATATTTGAAGTTGTCAAAATGAAACTCACGACCATGGACGTAGCATCAAATGGACTCGACATTCGAGTTCCACCGTAAGGGACAGACATAAAGTAAAGAAAAAAGCAGGGATACCAGGTCATATATTTTCCCATAAATATTTTAACTAAATAAATAAATAGACGCAACATTCAAATTCATAGTCCTGACCCTACAAATGATAATCTTGTGTCGTGGGTATCAGAAACTACGAGAGACTTTTTGGTCTCACTAACACCCCGATTTGAAAAAAATATCAAGTCACTCAAATATTTGTCTCTTCTTGAGCGGGCACGAAACCGCGGCCTCACTTTTTACATCTGGCGTCTAACCAGCTGCGATGAATGATGCGGATGAAGGGCCTCAGTATTAAACAACGTGACGTTTTGCAATATTTTCACAAAGGTTAGAAAGCAAAAAAGGAAAGATGGCTTTGTTTAATTACTAATACTTATATCATTTACGTAACTCGAATAATACACAGCTAGTAATGATAATATATACATAGAAACAAAACCTGGCGAGTGTTCTATAAATTATACAATATCAGAGAATTCATAGTAACGTAACTACTAAGGATAGAATAACATCCTACTTTATTTCATTTATTATTTTAAGAAAGCTTACAACAAGTGTTTACAATATACTTAATATTTCCATAAATTAAGTTCCTAATAACAAGTTTCTACAAACGAATCGTAAATAACACAGGTACAGAAAACCTATTGATATAGACCTAAACATTTCTCAAATGTAACAAAATGGAAAAAAATATACCTACATATTTTTTCTTTTCTATATCTTACTAAAAATAAAATGATATAGCAAAGTATCGAATGTGTAATAATACAGCGCTTGTACATTTTTTTAATCATCTGGCTTTTTTTTTCCTGGAATATTGATTTTTCAAAAATACATTTATGCACTTTTTGTTTTCATCCATATCAGGCTCATGTGTCCTTTCAGCACTCTTTGTTATTCCCCACAGTTTCGGATTAGGTCATCTGTAAAAATTAAATCTAATTAATTAAAGAATAAAATATATGTAATTAATATGTGCAGAACAAAATATAAATTGAAATAACGTAAGGTAACGTGACGCCTCGGGTCAAGGCGTGTGTGGATTGGGTATTTATTGCATTGACTTTAAGTTTTGTCACTCAAAGTCTGTAAGTTGTAAACATCAAATCTTTGTTTTTGTTGACGAACACGACTGTTTGTGTCTAAAATAAAATAAATAAAAAATAAAGAAGTATTAAGCTTGGTGGATTGGGTGCATTTTTGTATTTATTTGAATACAGACTTCAAATTTGAAAAATACAACTTAACTGACTTCGAAACTACATTTTATAATTTATAGATTATGCATGTTGTAGCTTCACGTAATACACAGGAGGACAATTAATGAAGACAGGCTGCCGGGAGACTGATTATAGAAGAGGTTTCATTCATTTTCGTCTCAAGGATGAATACTCTGGATTTTTATTATTTAGATTATAGTTTACCTTTATTTCGAGTGGCGGGAGAGAAAACGGTTTTAAGAAAGTTATAATATGCTTAGTCTTCTGAATGCTTCTGAACCCAGCTGTCTAATTTTCCGTCACATCCTATTAATTTGATCCACAAAACACGCGAAGGTAAACCTTTTGAAAAGCTGAAATAAAATGAATGATGGTTTAATTACCATAAAACCAGGAAATGCAAATTGTTATAAGCTGGTATCCCGAAACGTAATATAATCCAACTAATTTAAAATCATGTACAAAATGGCGTCCTCTTCGAGTAGTATACAGATTATCATAATAAACAAAGTCAAGATAATTTGGTCGGATAATACTTTTAAAATACGTATTTTTTATGCAAATATAATCCTAATTTTCAATGTATTCTATGAAATACTAATTGCAGATGTTAGTAATAATGAACGTCTACATTTATTTTTACCAATATACCAAATAAAATGCACTTACCAGTGAGAGGTTATATTTTCATATTATCGTTTAGATCGGCTATCACAGCCAATAATAAAGCAGCACACCATATCTTTTGTCTTATAATCAGTTTCAACACTCTTTTACATACATTTTTGACCGCAAATATTCGTAAAATACTCAGTAATTCAAGTTTATAACAAACCGCACGTCTTATTTGTTTGGTTACACTCAGTGTTCCCCTACAAAATTATGTGAAACTATGACAAGGACCGCAAATTGTGTTTTTTCACTTTCATTTTTTAAGGTTTATGCATAAGTCTAAGTGAGATAGACTATATATGTCAAATGCATGTCAAGTCTATTGATACTACGTCTATGCTCACGACCAATTCGTGGGACATGCGCGGACACCAATTGTCAAACATCAGAGAGAAATTAGCAACAGGAATTGACCAATCACTGATCCGCATTGGACACTGTTCGTTCCCATCAAGAAGCTAATATCCAAATGGAGATTGCATTCCGTACATAAAAGTGAAGCACAAAAATTTCACCTTGAATGAAATTGCTGCTTTCTGCTATCCTTTTGTTTAGAGTGACAATGATTTTTTTAAACCAAGACATACCAAATAAGTATGGAATCGAATCACATAAATATTTATCTATATACATAATTCGGTTTAAATTCACCATGATAATTGGTAATACCAGCTAGAAATAAGTTTAAATATAAGATATGTAAATGTGAGTCTGGACAAGCAGGCCGTAAAAATATAGTGTTGAATGAACAAGGTTTAATAAAATGGTGAAGGAAAAAATCGTGAAGAAACCTGCATACAATAACCATTTATAAGTTTTTAATGGTATAATTGTATGTATAGTCCGCCTACTCGCTTTTGGCCAGCGACCTGTAATATATGGCCTAGCCATTCTCAATCGTAGTCTCGATTGTAGAGGAGGCCCTTGCCCTGCAGTGGGACGTCTTTGGGCTGATACAGTACAGTACAGTAAACGGAGCCAACTATGCTATTCAGGTGAAGGTTATTTAAATTGAATAGTTTGAACGTTTGTTAGAAATTGTTTTAAAAACAGCTGCTGGTAACAATCATGCATACATACATAAACACGTTTCACCATATATTTTGCATTCCAAGATGTGATAAGGGGTGAGCCTTATTACCATATCGGACACAACATCCTGATTCTGGGTTGATAATCAGTAGAAAATCTAATATTTTTCGGAATTTCGGAATTTGAATACAAGATTACAGTTTTGGACTCATTCCGGAGTACAACTGCGAGGCACCGAGACATTCTACGCCACTGAGGCAATAACAATGATAAAAGCACATATTTATTGCTTACCCTTATATTGCAGCATTTGCAAATTTCACATTTGGAGTATGAGTACATTTGGAGTTTCAAAAAGATGACCGCGAAAATCACGCTTAAATAAATATTTAATTAAGTTAATTTGATAGATTTCGTTCAAATGGCCATAAAATTTTTTTTATAAAATTTCTGTATTAATACAACAAGCATTTTTAAAATCGTCAAGAGGGATGAACAATTTCAGTAACACTCCACTAGAGATCTAGTGGAGCGCCCGCACCACTTATAAATAAATAAATAAATAACACCCAACAGTCACATACATAGTCCTAACCCCACACTAAGATCGAGTCTTGTGTCGTGGATATCAGGAACTACGACAGACTTTTCGGTCTCACAAACACCCAGACCCGGAAGAAATATTTGTGGGCCACACAAACATTTCTCTCGGTGCGGGGATCGAACCCGCGACTTCTCTTATCACAGGCGGCTTCTAACCAACTGCGCCACGGAGTCTGTCAAAAAATACTTATGTCGAAAAAATTTACGCGTTTTCAGCCCGGTCCTTTAATTTATGACAATTATTCAAATACATAAAATAGTACACCATGATTAATAAGATGTTCCGGTCTTTGAGAATTATAATCATCTTTAATAAAATATTCACAACAAAATTCTTGCAGATTAATAATTTTTTCCTATTAATGGTATTTTATTTAACCTCTTTTCCCGCCTATTCGGATCTTTAGGAAAACTGTAAAGAGAAATTAAACTACAGAATAATTTATACTCATTTTTAAACAAAAATAAAATATAAATCACGGCTTGATTATATTGTGCACACCGCAGTGGAGTATCTCTGTGAAATACGGTAACATTTTGTAACTGTGTGTAACTTTTGTGGCTATTTGTTGAATGTTACTCAGCGCATCGGCACCTCCAATAACTTTTAGCAACAAGGACATCGAAAGGCATCTGTAACAATGACGTTTTCGATTTTTAACACATGTTGACTGTTTTTTAAAAGCTAGGTAACATACTTACCAAAATATGATCCTTGGCTAATTTAACCTAACTCACTTAATGATCCCTAAGTAATGTATTTGCAGTCGGTAAGATCATTCACGCAGTTTTAAATAAGAGAAAAATGATAGTGACACTACATTTTCGGTATTTCACATATTCATTTACGAATTTAAACGTTGTTCCAACTAAAATAAAGTAACTTCATGTTTCAAAAAACCTTTTGATAGCACTTCAGAAATGTTTCTGTTGTAAACACCTAATAAAAAAACGATATCAATTAATGACAGTTTTCACCTCCTCATAATTCAATGTCTCTAATTGCAGCCAAAGGTTAAACTATGGTCACCCTAGTCTCTTTGTTTACAAAATATTCACAATATAAATAATCACGTTTATCTTTACGCTTATATGAAAAAAGTGTTCATGAATGATGCAAGACACATTAATCTCACAGTTCATATGTAAAATATCTATGTGTTCAGTACTTTTGTATAAATATTCACAATAATCATAACAATCGATTTACCTGTGTAATTTCACGGTAGATACTGGATGCCAAACATTTTTACAACTACACAATACACAACTCATTCTGGAAAATCACTACACACACTGAAAAATACGTAAAAATGTTGAATTATGTGAAATAACCGCAGAAAAGAACATTTACAAAATAACAACAGTAAATGATTTTGTTATCTGAAGTTGTCATTTTGTTATAGTGTTGCCTAGCAATGTATGCGCAATGAGCAATTAAATGAGGAAATAATGTAAAACAAAAATATTAATAAAGTTAAGTAATAAACACCAAATCCTAATCGAATACGTAGTTTTTTAGGATATCATGACCATACAAACTTATGTAAACGCAAAGGTCGAAAACATAACCTTTTTATTTTAATTAGTTAATTAATAACATCAATACTTTGTGCTATTTGGGGAAGTAATTCGTAAGCTTTGGCAACATAAGAAAAGGATCGAAGACCATACCAAAGGTCAAATTTCTGTGCTTCAGTTTTCTAAAGGGAATGCAATCTCCATTTGGGTATAAGCTTCTTGGTTCCCATAGTAAAAGGGTGACTCAAGTATTGTTTATGAATAAAAAGGCTGAGCGGAACGATCACTATGAGAAATGTCTTACTTAGCATAGGGTTACTTCAACACTGAGTAAAATATTGTTTGTGAATACGGGCCTTAGACTTATGAAAAGTCAGAGGTGTGCCCTGGGATTCGAACCCGCGACCACCATGAACATGTGGGCAGCTGCGTCTAGTCCATTTACCAACAGGCCACCACGCACTACTATGTAATAGTGTATGTATTAGGTGTACAAATAAGTTTTGAGGGTTTACAGAAGATGGCATAATTAGTACTATATCGCATCGGACTATCTTGAGACTTGCGTATACATGTTAAAACGTAACCAGTTTCCTCTCACACTACGTTTTATTTCGTTGAAGTGTAAACGACACGCATTTTTGTGGCACAAACTACGTCAACTATAGTGCCAACTAAACAACATTTGCGGTTAGCATTGCTTTTTTGCTTCAACTTGAAGAAAAGTGCAGCTGAAGAGCATCAACTGCTATGTGAAGCATACGGAGAGCATGCTCCATCAATAAAAACATGGGAGTATTGATTTTGGCGTTTTAAATGTGGTGATTTTGACATCAGCGACAAAGAACGGGAAGGGAGGCCAGTAAAGTTTGAAGATGCTGAGTTGGAAGCATTACTGGATCAAGATTCTGAAACTGGCTGAAAACTTGGGACTCTAACCCAACAAACAATTTTTATTAATGCAATTGAGTCGAACATTAAATCTTAAACGCCCCCAATATGCCAAAAGACATGACAACGTGATCTTCCAGCAAGACAACGCTTGGCCACATGTTGCTAAAGTTGTCAGGGAAACTTTGGAGGCGCTGAACTGGGATGTCCTACCCCACCCGCTGTATTCGCCAGACATTGCTCCTATGGACTACCACTTGTTTCGGTCAATTGTTCATACGCTGTCTGAGCAACACTTCTTACGAAGATGTGAAAAATTGGCTCGATTCTTGGATCGCCTCAAAAGATGAGGAATTTTTAAAATGCGGTATCCATATGCAACTTAAAAATGGGCAAAGGTAATACAAAGCGACGAACAATATTTTGAATGATATACATTATACCAGTTTTTCTCAATAAAAATTCACAATTTTAAAAAAATCCCTTAATACTTATTTGTACACCTAATAACTAACCTTAAATAAAATTCAACAATAGCCAGGCTATCTAGAAACTATAACACTCTCGGCCAAACCGTTAATGTATTTAATGATTCAGTAGGTACTTTTAAGACCGATGTAATGAAACTGATTAGTGATAAGAAATTGTAGACATATTAATTATTTTCATTTTATGTCGTTTTGTTGCTTAATTTTTTAATTCCGTTTGTTATTTATTTTTATTTCTAGTGCTATTAATATTTGATTTTGTTTAATTTGAATTTTATGATAAATATAGTGTCAAATTGTGGGTCCGAGCGAGATCCGCCCGCGAATCCGCTTAAAGTCCGAACTCGTTTCGGACTTCACCAAGGATCGAGACCCTCTTTACGGGTCGCTTGGATAGACCACAATCAGAATGCTCACGCCTAGGTATTGTTTCCATAACGCAGGACGCGTTCTGGGACGGCATGCATTCGCCGGGAAAAAGTCTACAAGAATCTATATACCTTTTGAATCAGCAAATAGAGTTCACATTTTGGATAGCAGCACTATTGTATCATTTGGAAAAGCCCGTACTCTCTACAACCATTAAGGCCGACGTGCTGCACAGAGGTGATAAGATTTATGTGATTTAATTCTATTTTTTCACATATAATTATAGACAGGCCGCAAGACTCGTCATTTGATAAAAGCTGAAAGTTTTTCTGCACATGCCTTGATGTAGGCATCAACGTTTCAACGTGTCTGGCAATATGAAAAATTCACCATTGTATGACTACCACGGAAACACCTTTTGATAGTTGCCTTAACAACATAAATATCAAATTCAGTGTGTTAAGTAGTTTATGTCATCATATGTAAACTACCTTTTTCAAACATAAGTGTGTTTTTAGTCCGCCCCGTGACCATGAAAGCTGTAAAGTAATCGAAACGTCGGGAAGTAAAAAATGTAAATAATTAAACTAAATTCGCGATAAAATCCGTAAATAATAGTTTTATTTCAATACAAATTTTTATTTTATTACTCTAAGTTGTATGTACGTTGCGTTTGTGACTAATAAATAGTTTTTCTTTCTTACTGAATCTAGTACCTGTCTCTCGAAAATCCACAGGCATGAGCTGAAAGCATTAATTAATTAAAAGAAAGCCACAAAGTTGGATGTATATGGGTTAGTAGAATACAACAATTCATCAGTAAATAAAAAAGCCACAAGCAGTATTAACAAAGTTAATTACAATTGATCAATACAAATTAGTGAATTGCACGGCAACGATGAGGTAGGTGACCCAGAGATTGAGCACCATAATCGGCAGCGAGGAGTCGAGTGCCACCAGGTTGCACGCGCGCAGCTTGCACGGACGAGCATCCACGTAGCTTATGAACCGCTGGATCTCCGCGTTGACCGTCTTATCTGAGGGGAAATATATCGTAATGAAGAACCAGAAAATTACAGTGGCACGACCAAGCTCTAGACTAGAATTAACTCTCTTAACCTGAACGTGTATCTTTAAGACGCTATTTTTACTAGAAAGTGATTACGATTACCTTTCTCATCAAGAAGTCGATGATGGAGCGTTGTTCTGATGCGGTCTGTTTGCCACGACAACGTACCCGCACATATAGCGGGAGCGAACATGAGTACCACAGTGTATAGGATCATGAACAAACCTACACATAGGCCTGATATGAATGTCTGGAAGGAATATTTATTATCTAGATCTTCAATCATTTTAGACTATTAAGTTAAAACTAGTTAATGTGATAAATCAATTACTTACCACAATATTGTATGTCTGGAATAATATGAGCCACGTGTAAATGTATGCCATTACGTTAGGTAAGTTAAACATCAATCCCGATAAATACTGAAACATAAAAATTAGTTGCAAGTGACATCATTACCCTCACCATTATTGGAAGCAAACACTGTAATGTTCCACTAACGGATAGTCGAATAAAAATGACGGAGCCATGCTAATGTCAGTCATGACTCAGCATGAATGGCTAAGCTCGGCCGTGGCGGAATCACTGTGTCACAGGAAATCGGTAAGTAAGAATGCCAGATGCACAGTACCCGTTTTCTCTTCCCATGCTTTTTCCTCAACGCTCCCCATCTGAGTTGAAGGGCTGGCAACACATGTATGATTCAAGCGTTATGGGTGCTTTTGTGTGGCAGTGATCACTTACCATCAGGTGATCTGTTTGCTCGTTTACCGGACCTATCGGCATCGGTATCAGCCCATATACGTCCCACTGTAGGGCACGGACCTCGTCTACAATCGAGAGTACGATTGAGAGTGGTTAGGTCATATAGTCCACCACGCTGGCTAAGTGCGGGTTGGCGGACTTACATACCATAGAAATTCTTATAAATCGCGATAGTATGCAGGTTTCCTCACGATGTTTTCCTTCACCGTTTTAGTGCGTGGTGATTGACTATCATACACACAATATGACTCCGAAAAGTCAGGGGCGTGCCGTGGGATTTGAACCCGCGACCACCGTGAACATATTGGCAGCCGCGTCTATTTCGTTTACCAACGGGCCACCACGCACTATCGGACCTATGCAAAAGAAAAAAATAGTTTTACCTATTACATGGACTTATATTTACCACTTGATCTGATAATCTTGCGGGTTTCTAAAATATACTAAGATTCTTAAATCTTACACGCAGGCTGAACCCAATGATAGAATTTTCACAATTTTGCGGTGTTCCTAATCCAGTTGGATTTATACGAAATCCTGCCATTGGAATTATAGTATAATGTAACAGTAAATGTAAAGGTATAATGTAACGACTTCCTGCAACCTTAATTGGGCTTTCTTTCCAACTTGTGGTAGGGCGTTGGATACTTCGCTTGCTTATTCGTGGCCTCCACTCTTTGCAGGTGCAGGCCACTTCAAACAGGTCTACGTGCCGATCCATGGGGGAGGCCTATGTTCAGCAGTAGACTTCCTTTGGTCGTTTGGTCGAAGAGAAAGAGAGAAAAATACAATCACTCACCACAACATCAAATGTAACTCTTACTGAATCCATAGAATCCATCAGCAATTTGTAATGACCTTGAATGTGTGCGATGCTCGTTGTGGTGCTCTCCACTGAAGTTATGATATCGCGTAATCGGTAATATGCCGAATAGAAAATGAAGAAGTACATTATCATAGCGAAATCGTACGAGAGCATTGGAATGAATGCCAATATACGAGAATATGTAGGATGGACGCAGTATTCGTCATAAAAAGAACAGTAAACAACTAAAACTGATACTCTAAAAAAGGTCGTGATTAATGAACTAAATATCATTTTAACATTAATGCCGCCATATTTACTGTTGAGACCCAACGATAAGTCGATTTTAAGCAATTCTGTTAGATAGGTACTGAAGAACATGCCGTTATTCAAAAAAACGAAAATTAAACATTGAAACATGTATTGTCCGATCAGAGATGTGTACCAGATAATGATGATTAGATTGTTGTTCAACGGCAGGATTAAACTGATCAGAAAACATATAACAAAGCATAAGGTGAGAAATAAGAAATTAGCAAAGTATCTAATCTTTTTAGTTAAGAAATGGAATGCGCCCGTTTCAATGCAAAATAAGACTTGGATAATTTTTAAACACACAGCAAATGATTTTGATAGCTTAATTTCATTTGATTTAAAAAGATTATTAAATAAAGTTGTCTTTGGCTGAACTTTCATTTCTTAAATTTATTCCAAAAACGACTAACTTATCGGACAGAACGTGCACTACTGCTAGGACAAAAATAGCGTTACACAAGTTAGTCATTAATGTAAGACATTTAGAAAAAAAAAATCAACCAAATTTAATCCATATTATATTAGACCCAATCCATTAGTTGATTTAATGACACAAATATAATCCTTAATAATTTCTGTTTTTACTGTAATTTGTTAATCAATAGATATACACTAAAATAAATATTAAATGATTGGCGTAAATGTTTACAACTTATTTAAGACATTTTTGATTTTCAATACAAAGTTACCTGCAATAGGGATGTTGACGCATCTCTTTTAAAACAGTATTTGAAAAGCTAATTGTTGGTAATATGGGATTAAGAAGGGTTGGGGAGAGAATACATCCCTGGCGTGCCCTTTTTTTGGTTTTGAAAGTCTGAGAATACTCTATCCCTATCTTTACTCAACAACAATTGATGGCGTATAGCTGTTGAATCAGTCCGACTAAGTGATGACTTGGAAATTATCTTTGAAAATACTCTCATGAGTCGGCTTGTCTGCAATATTATGCCTGAAATAGCCATTGAGAGATGCTATGTCTCTAGTACCTGCCTTCTAAGAATCCACAAGCATGAGTTGATACCCGGTAGGATATCAACTCATGCTATGGGTAGGATTGTTGCATGGACTTATAATAACCACTTGATCTGATAATCTTGCGTGTTCAATACTGCTTAAGAACTACTAAGATTCTCAAATGATACACCTAGGCTGAACCTTCCAACAGGTCTATGTGCCGAGCCATGGTGGTGGTCTATGTTCAAAATAGACTTCCTTTGATTGAAGAGAGAGAGAGAGAAAGATACAATCATCACAACATCAAATGTAACTCTTACTGAATCCATAGAATCCATCAGCAGTTTGTAACCTCCTTGAATGTGTGCTATGCTTGTGGTGGTGCTCTCTACTGCAGTGATTATATTATCTCGTAATCGATAATATGCAGAGTAGAAAAGGAAGAAGTACATTATCATTGCGATATCGTATGAGAGCATTGGAATGAATGCCAATATACGAGAATATGTAGGATGGGCGCAGTATTTGTCATGATAAGAACAGTAACCAACGTAAAATGATATTCTAAAAAATGACGTGATTAATGAACTGATTAATGACGTGATAAATGTTAAAACTCAATATAATAATATATGCCAAAGTTTAAACAAAGCAAGTCAAAAAATAAAATCAATTAAAAACAAACACAAGAAACTTAGCTCTTCGACACTTAAACTAATAGATGAACGTCAGACATTAAAATTTGGTACACCTGAATACACCGTAAAGGACAAACAAGTAAAACGAGGTATACGCAAAGATATCCGACACTATAATATGAAACTGGTAGAAACAGCTCTAGAAACCCATCAATCTCTCAAAACTGCTATGAGAAATACACAAATAGGAAAATCGCCCATCAGATGCCTGACAGATAATAATGGCAAAAAACAAGGGGATCGCGATATAATTTTGAATATTTGCACCGAATACTATAAACGTCTTTACCATAATAACGACCCATTATCCCAATCAACCAACAACGTATATCATTATAATGAGGACATTCCAGCTACATCTGGATATGAAGTCCACCGAGCGCTAATAAGCATGAAATACGGAAAAAGTCCAGGTGAGGATAGCATTACCACTGAGGCCTTAAAAATCGGAGAAAATGTTCTTTTGCCATCAATTACAAACTTATTTAATTCTATCTTACAAACTGGTACCTTCCCCGACAAATTTTGCCATTCAAATACAGGGTATATCAAGACTGCTACCGAAAACGAAGCCGGGTGGTAGTCTAAGCGACTTCAGACACAATGCAACAGAAAAAGTTGCAAAAAAAAGCGTTTTTTTTTTTTTGTTATTTTTTTCCTATGGCCATATTTGGGTGGTAAATACATTTTTTCCTAAAATAATAGTGTATACCCTTTTATTTATAAATACTCTAAGGTATAAAAGAGTTTAAATTATTATTTTAGCAAAAACTATGGATTTACCACCCAAAAATGACGATATTTAAAAAATCATAAAAAATAATTGTCGCGTCTCTATGCGAAATTTTTAATTGCATTGTGTTTGTAGCCACTAAAACTACCACCCGGCTTCGTTTTCGGTAGCAGTCTTGAGATACCCGGTATAATACTCATCAATAAGAAGGGAAACAAAGCGGATTTAGACAACTACCGACCCATTAGCCTTGTGTCTCATCTTTACAAAGTCTTTATGAAAGTACTCGACAACAGGATTTCTAAGACACTGGACCTACACCAAACACCAGAACAGGCAGGCTTCCGCCGAGGTCTGTCCACTATTGACCATCTTCAGAGTCTCAATCAGATCATCGAGAAACATCACGAACACGAGATTCCACTTTAAGGCCTGGTCTGTCGAAGGAAACGCGCGGCACTGCGGTAAGCAGCAACGTCATGACGTCATGCAACGTAGTTCAAATAACAACAAAAAAGGTGGTTCACATATAGGTTTTACTCTGTGCGTAAAACCGTTGACCAATGGGAGAACCGTTCATTGACAACAAACGTTACTATGGCAATTTCGCATTGAAGTTTACTTGAATTTCCATGACAACAAATAACAATCATTTATGTTCGAAAATATATATAATTTCTTAAAAAAAAGTTTGTGCGTCATTTTAAATAAACTGGGTATATATGTTTACGAGACAATTTTCGCAATATTTATACGTGATAAAAGTGGATCGTATCATTCTAATGAAATACGCATCTGCTGAATACATCTTTTTCCGCTTAATCAATTTATTGTCAGATCAAATTAAATTTCACTGGATTTATGTAGATATCCTTTCTTAAATTATCGTTATCGATCGTACCGTAATTGGGTAAAAGCTAAATTCCATAACGATTAAATTATTTTCCTATAAAATTATCACGAGCAAAACCTGGAACAATACTGATGGGCACTTTTTACAATAATAATTTTATTTTAGTATTTAACAGAATTTATAACACAGAGCTAAAAATATATATGCGTAGGTGCAAGTAGCACTTCTTGTACTTATTAAATATCAATCATTTTACTTTTTAATTGTATCTTTTACCAAAGCAAGGCTTTAAAATGTTATTCCTACGTGGTGTAATATTATACCATTGTCATTGGGAACGTACGTGAACAGTATTGAACGTAATGTGCGGCAGCACATAGTCGATATACGCGCCACAGCCTAAACAAAAGTTTAAACTAAACGAAAATTGATAAAAAAATTGTCCTCAAATAAATACATTGCGCAAATACGCTTACCGCGACGAAATGACGAGAATGACGGCACGTTGTGCGGTGTATCCGCCCCGCGTTTCACCACACTTTCCGCTCTACACTGACGCATACTGTGACAGCACAAAAGACCAGTCTACCCGTCACTCGGTTGACCCCTCACCGCAGACGCTGGCTGACGCATACTGCGGCGAAACGTCATGTCAATGTCAATGTTTTTCATACAAACCGAGTTTGACACCGCATTCCGCGCAACGCAACGTTGTGCGTAGCTTCGACAGACCAGGGCTTTACTTAGCTTTCATAGATTATTCTAAAGCCTTTGATAGCCTTACACATTCATCCATATTCCACGCTCTAGAAAACCAAAACATTGATGCAACATACATAAACCTATTAAAAAACATATATCATAAAAGCACAGCATCCATAAAACTACACAAACACGGACAATCTTTCCCAATTCGCAAAGGAGTCAAGCAAGGAGACCCGCTCTCACCTAAACTCTTCAATGCTACCTTAGAAGAGGTTTTTAAAAAGTTAAGAAGATCCTGGGAAGGTAGAGGCATTGTTATCGGGGAGAGAAGGTTAACAAACCTTCGTTTCGCCGACGACATCGTGCTTTTTTCCTACACAGCTACAAAACTGGGCTCCATGATCATAGAATTAAGTAAAGCCAGCTTCGAGGTCGGACTGAAGATGAACATGTCAAAGACCAAACTAATGACCAACACCAATCAGCACAAAATAGACATCAACGGTACGGATTTAGAATACGTCCATGAATACATATATCTGGGCCAGTTGGTTTCCTTCCAGGCGCGGCAGGAAAAGGAGATTGTGCGCCGCACCGAAAATGCTTGGAGGAACTATTGGTCCATGAAAGACCTGATGAAGGGAAACCTTCCCCTCTCCCTAAAGAATAAACTTATGGATGTATGCATCCTACCGGTCTTAACATACGGTGCGCAGACTTGGTCTTTGACAAAAATTCAGAAGTCCGCCCTCGGAGTATGTCAACGAGCCATAGAGCGCAGTATACTAGGGTTAAAGTTGGTGGACCACGTTAAAAACAGTGTATTGCGCTCTAGGACTCAAATACTAGACGTTGGGAAGAAAGCAGCTAGCCTGAAGTGGAACTAGGCAGGTCACATATGCCGCATGCCCAACGAACTGTGGGCAAAAACAACAACTTTATGGAAACCATCAAAGACGCTGAAACGTCGCGGTAGGCCCAGAAAAAGTTGGCGAAACGAGCTGGATAGGTGGGACAGAGATTGGCAAGATCGAGCCCTGGACCGGGACGAATGGAAGGAGGGTAGAGGAGGCCTTTGCCCTGCAGTGGGACAGCGTAGGCTGATGTATGTATGTATGTATGTATGTATGATTAATGAACTAATTATCATTTTATTATAAACGCTGCCATATTTACAGTTAAGACCCAAAGAGAAGTCGAATTTAAGCAATTCTGTTAGGTAGGTACTGAAGTACATGCCGTTATTCAAAAAAACGAAAATTAAGCTTTGAAATATGTATTGTCCGATCAGAGATGTGCAGAGCATAATGATATTTATGTAGGATTTGAATGTTATGATGAAAGATGAGTAGAATGGAACGTTGGGCGAATGATTGGTATGGAACGTGGTCTGTGTGAAAGAGATGACTAATAAAAGTATTTAAGATGGAAAGAGTAAGAGGATGAATGATATAGATGTTGAGGAATGCAAAGACGGAATAGAAGAGAACAGTCTGGAAGACGACGGAAGACGGGAAAGACGGAAGACGTATGAAGTGAAGACGAGTTTTATTAAACATGAAATATGTTGAAGACTACCAAGACGAACTTTATTTCATTTGACCCGATACAGAACTAATCCCACATTTATATTGTGACTCAAGAGCAGGATCATACTGACCAGAAAACTTACAACAAAGCATAGAGTGAGAAATAAGCAATAAGTAAAGTATTAATCTTTTTAGTTAAGAAACGAAATGCGTCCGTTTCGATGCAAAACAAGACTTGGATAATTTTCAAATACACCACATATGATTTTGATACCTTTATTTCATTCGATTGAAAAAGATAATTAAATAATGTTGTCCCTGGCTGAACTTTCATTTCTTAAGTTTATTCCGACGACTAACTTATCGGACAGAACGTGCATTACTACTAGGAAAAAATGCCGTAATACAAGTTAATCATTAATATTAGTGATTCATTTAGAAAAAATATCAACAAAATTGAAACCATATTTTATTAGACCCAATCCATTAGTTGATTCAGTGACACAAATATAATCCTTAACAATTTCTGTTATAAGTGTAATTTGTTTATCGATGGATCTATCCATGTGTCTACACTAAAATAGTATACTATAATAAAATGATTGAGGCGAAAATATTTACAATTTAGTCAAGGGATTTGGTTTTGTTTTTAATGCAAAGTTACCTGTAATAGGGATGTTAACTCATATATTTTAAAACAACATTTGAAAAACTAATCGTTCTTTATAAATTAAATAAAAATTTCAAACCAAACTTCATATAATGGGGCCGGGCTGATGTTAACTCATAACACAAATAGACGTATATTTATTTTTTACGCATTTAAACTATTTTAAAATCTAATCTAATATTTTGAGAACCTAATTGTTCGTAATAAATTAAATTAAGTTATTATAAAATGTTTATTCAATACCCACTATCACGTGACTGCAAACAGCGATCGGTAGGGCGATTCACGTATTTTATTAAGTTCAGCTGCAGTGCAGTTGCGGTTAAGTTTCGATCAAAACAGCCCTTTTCGTATTCTCGTAATTTTGACAACCGCTGTCAAATACGCTCGCGTCAAGTTCGCGTCACGCAAACGTTTTAGCGTATTCTACTGCTACGCGTGGTATATGTCAATCTCAAACAAATTTCATACGTCTGACGTACAGTTGACGCGCAGCTCACGCGCATTTCACGCGCAGCTAAACACTTACAAGAATACCATTTTGTACCAAAGCGTAAACTTAATTGTAACCGCACCGCAACTTGATCGGCGCGTCAAAAAGTTACGTGAATCGCACTACGGAGCGCGTTGACGTCACTGAACGGGCGGCAAGATGATATGGGCGGCAACTAAGTTCATTTAATAGAACGCGAGACTCTAATAATGATCTGTAACGTGGTTTATAACCACGAGACCGGTTGGAGCATTTAGTAGAAATTTTGAAAACTATTTCTGTTTACGTATTTTTTTATTAAAATGTGTTCTATACCTTAGTTCAGTTATTCTTTTCATGATGATTCAGGCTGCCTCCAACAGGTCACTGTGGAAATAATTGGGGGAGGCCTATGTTCAGCAGTAGACTTCCTTTGGCTATGGATGGATGGATTCTTTTCATGTTTATTTACATACATAGGTACTACAAAATTTTTATTTTGTTTTTTTTTTTTATTTTGTGTTGTGTTGTTTTTTATTTTACATATCCCTAATTGCCTACTTTACGCACCAAACTACTTTCGTTGTGAAACTTTAGAATTTATACCTCAATTTATTTTCTTGCGTTATCGTTTTTTCTGTGTTAGAGAATGAATTCCTAAAAATCCAATAATCAAAGTTCACAATTCCTTCAGAAAAAATATTGTGAACTATAGTTATGAAATAAAATTCACGTATAAAATGGCATATTCTCAAAATTCCTATGTTGACTTCGCCAAATATAACACTGATCATATTAGAAAGAGCTCATTTAAATTTTTACACTCGATCCCTTGGTATTGGGTACGATCCAATCCCGTCGCGTCTAAACTCAGAATGATTGATGGTCTTTATTGTGTGCCACTGGATTTAAAAACCATTTTAACTTGACCCCTCTTTTAAACGGATCATAGATTTATAATCATAGCGGTACGAAATATTAAAACCTTACACTTGCAATTGTTGTAAAGAAATCTAGGTTTTTTTTTTAACAAAAATGATTTTTTTAATGGTTTATCGTTATACGTTTTCCTGTTTTAACCTGAGTGACAGATTTTTATAAAATAAAATAATTACCATCACATTTTACATATTGTTCACAGAGTCGGAGACATTTTTTTTTTTATTTGAGTTCTAGTTCATTATTCCAAGAACTCCGGGCCTGGGTCGCAATTGTGTTTATATTTGTTAAAAATATAAACTCATTTGCAGAAAAAAATGGGCACCTAAGCAATGAACCATTGCAAATGTTACTACTGGTTTGTTTGATAATTATAGGTAGTTTAACTTTCACAATTTTGTAAATTAATAAGCAAATAATCGTTTTCGTCAGTATTATCATAAAATTTGATAAAATTATGGGTTTTAATGCTAAAGTTCACTAGTAGTGTATGCTCGCTAGTAGTGCATATGCTCGTGAAGTAGAAGTTAACAAAGATTTTTGTTTGTTTTTTCTTTAATAAAGTAAAAGTAGATAAATGTTTAGTATCGAGTGTGACCCCTCTAGCGGAAATCACCAGCTTGAATTTGTCTGGGTATGCTAGCGAGGATATCCCGGATACTTGCTTGCGGAATACGTTCCCACTCCGCGGTAATCACATTCTTCAGCTCTCTGATGGTCTGCGGAGCCGGTTGTACTGATCTCACGCATCGTTTCAGAACGTCCCAGACATGCTCTATAGGATTGAGCCTGGTTCTGGAAGAAAACCATGTACCCAACCACGGGATGATCGTTTTCTTGTGAGTCGCGTATTGAGAAATCGCCGTGGTGTGAAGAGGCACCTAAGCAGGCCGGCATAATAGTTTCCATTGGCATGGGACTGCCGTCCGATGCCAATGGATACTCCGCCTGGGCGGCATTGGCACCTTTCCATCAGGTGCAATGCCGCCACTATGCCAGGCCATTATAAAAAAAAAAAATCGCAAGTCTTCGTATGTGGACCTTAAGAACAACCTCGAAGAAGTAAGAAATGTGCATATTAGTCTATGGACGGTCAGGAGGAGGCTTCTCGCGGCCAATATACGCAGTCATCGTCCAGCCCGCGGCCCTAAGTTACTCCGTGAGCACAGAGTTGCCAGGCTTAGGTTTGCTCGAAATTGTGAGTCATGGACTCAAGAAGACTGGAATAGGGTATTGTTCTCCGATGAAGCCAGGATATCTCTGTTCGGTGAAGATCGACGTCGGCGAGTGCTCCGAAGACGAGGAGAACGCTTTTCAGAGGCTTGTTTTGAAGAAATCACACCTTATGGTGGGGGCTCTGTTATATTTTGGGCAGGAATAAATTCAATGGATCGTACAGAGTTAGTCTTCATTGAAAACGGCTCACTGACTGGACATCGATACATAACGGAAGTTCTAATTCCTCATGCACAACCCGCATTGGCCGCTTTAGGCGAAGACTCAATTTTTATGGACGACAACGCTCGCGCCCAAAGGTCTGGCGATGTGCAAGCGTATGTGCAAGAGGTCGGCATTACGGCATATACTAGGGAAATATATATATAATATATAGTATAGAGAATATAAACTCATTTGCAAAAAAAACGGGCACCTAAGCAATGAACCATTTCAAATGTTACTATTGGTTGTTTGAAAATTATAGGTAGTTTTACTTTCACAATTTTGTAAATTAATAAGCAAATAATCGTTTTCGTCAGTATTATCATAAAATTTTGATAAAATTTATGGGTTTTAATGCTAAAGTTCACTAGTAGTGTATGCTCGCTAGTAGTGCATATTATGCTCGTAAAGTAAAAGTTAACAAAGATTTATGTTTGTTTTTTCTTTAATAAAGTAAAAGTAGATAAATGTTTAGTATCGAGTGTGACCCCCTCTAGCTGAAATCACAGCTTGAATTCGTCTGGGTATGCTAGCGAGGATATCCCGGATACTTGCTTGCGAAATACGTTCCCACTCCGCGGTAATCACATTCTTCAGCTCTCTGATGGTCTGCGGAGCCGGTTGTACTGATCTCACCCGTCGCGTCGTTTCAAAACGTCCCAGACATGCTCTATGGGATTGAGCTCGAAGTCCCGAGCTGGCCAATCCAAACGACGAATGCCGACCTCTTGCACATACGCTTGCACATCGCCAGACCTTTGGGCGCGAGCGTTGTCGTCCATAAAAATTAAGTCTTCGCCTAAAGCGGCCAATGCGGGTTGTGCATGAGGAATTAGAACTTCCGTTATGTATCGATGTCCAGTCAGTGAGCCGTTTTCAATGAAGACTAACTCTGTACCATCCATTGAATTTATTCCTGCCTAAAATATAACAGAGCCCCCACCATAAGGTGTGATTTCTTCAAAACAAGCCTCTGCAAAGCGTTCTCCTCGTCTTCGTAGCACTCGCCGACGTCGATCTTCACCGAACAGAGATATCCTGGCTTCATCGGAGAACAATACCCTATTCCAGTCTTCTTGAGTCCATGACTCACAATTTCGAGCAAACCTAAGCCTGGCAACTCTGTGCTCACGGAGTAACTTAGGGCCGCGGGCTGGGCGATGACTGCGTATATTGGCCGCGAGAAGCCTCCTCCTGACCGTCCATAGACTAATATGCACATTTCTTACTTCTTCGAGGTTGTTCTTAAGGTCCACATACGAAGACTTGCGATTTATTTTTTATTTTTTTATAATGGCCTGGCATAGTGGCGGCATTGCACCTGATGGAAAGTGCCAATGCCGCCCAGGCGGAGTATCCATTGGCATCGGACGGCAGTCCCATGCCAATGGAAACAATTATGCCGGCCTGCTTAGGTGCCTCTTCACACCACGGCGATTTCTCAATACGCGACTCACAAGAAAACGATCATCCCGTGGTTGGGTACATGGTTTTCTTCCAGAACCAGGCTCAATCCTATAGAGCATATCTGGGACGTTCTGAAACGATGCGTGAGATCAGTACAACCGGCTCCGCAGACCATCAGAGAGCTGAAAAATGTGATTACCGCGGAGTGGGAACGTATTCCGCAAGCAAGTATCCGGGATATCCTCGCTAGCATACCCAGACGAATTCAAGCTGTGATTTCAGCTAGAGGGGGTCACACTCGATACTAAACATTTATCTACTTTTACTTTATTAAAGAAAAAACAAACAAAAATCTTTGTTAACTTTTACTTTACGAGCATAATATGCACTACTAGCGAGCATGCACTACTAGTGAACTTTAGCATTAAAACCCATAAATGTTATCAAAATTTTATGATAATACTGACGAAAACGATTATTTGCTTATTAATTTACAAAATTGTGAAAGTAAAACTACCTATAATTTTCAAACAAACCAATAGTAACATTTGAAATGGTTCATTGCTTAGGTGCCCGTTTTTTTTTGCAAATGAATTTATATTTCTCTATACTATATATTATATATATATATTTCCCTAGTGTAGGTTTAATAGAGGCACAAAAAATCTTCGTACCAATACCTGTGCCAATACTAAGTTTCATAGTAAAATAGGTATTCTCTTTTTAATGGTAAATAGATTATAAGGGCAGACTCATTATAGCTGAAGAATACATACAATTATTCTTAAAAGTTTGAAGAGGAGGCCTTGAACACAAACCCGTGTCGTCTATCCGTAATCGTTCTCACTCCAACAAGACTATTGCTCATAGTATATAAAGAAACGGGGTTACATAAAGTGATCGACTATTACAGAAAAGAGCTCAAACGGATGTTTACTGTGTCGTGACGCTGGCTATTCAAATATCTAGTTATAGTTGTTCATGCGGCAACGGGAACCAGTAGATGAGTCGTAGGCTCGTTTCCCGGACTTGAAAAAAGTCAGAGCTCATTTTATACTGGTTATTCAAATACGTATTGCCAATTTATTAGGAGTCATTTTGGAGTAAGTAACATACATGTGTCGTTTGAAAATGCATGATTTATGCTCGCTGTATGAATAATTCATGTAATATTGTATGTTTACGTCACATTATTCACAATTTGCGACTGATACCTTAATACAATATTATAATGAGGTTTTCGTATTTTGTGTTAAAATAGAATGGATACTTACAATACCCCAATATAGGCAACAACGTGTTTTGTATGCGGTGGTGATGTTAAATGTTAATACACATTGATTGCTAAAAAAGCGTTTTTGTGTATCTTTGTTGAACCAGTTCAAAATTATGCAAAAGAAAATACTTAATATTATTTTTTGTATTGGCAACACTTAAAATTGAAATTGACCCCACGCTTAGCATTTATACTGGCTATAAAAACGTACTAAAAACAATAAAATGGATTACATAAACAAACGAAACTCGGTGTTGCCATTAAAATATTTTATCTGTTATGAATATAATCCCATTTTTATGGCGGGTGTTAAAATTTGGAACCGTTTTAAGGGCAACAATAAAGAACGCGTAACCTTAAGGAACTGTTTGAAAGGATTATCTGGAGCCCGTGTTGTTTTTTATTATTATTTTAAGGGCCTAATTTAAACCCTTCTGGAAATTGCAGTAAATCTTGTTCAGCTGCCGTCTTGAGGAAAATAATTATATATATTCACTCGTTTTGTTTGGAATAATAATAGTATTTCTTAAAGATAATACAGGGTATCTCAAGACTGCTACCGAAAACGAAACCGGGTGGTAGTTTAAGCGACTTCAGACACAATGCAACAGAAAAAGTTGCAAAAAAAGCGTCAATTTTTTTGTTTTTTTTTCCTATGGCTAAATTTGGGTGGTAAATACATTTTTTCCTAAAATAATAGTGTATACCCTTTTATTTATAAATACTCTAAGGTATAAAAGAGTTTAATTTATTATTTTAGCAAAAACTATGGATTTACCACCCAAAAATGACGATATTAAAAAAAATCACAAAAAATAATTGTCGCGTTTCTTTGCGAAATTTTTGATTGCATTGTGTTTGTAGTCACTAAAACTACCACCCGGCTTCGTTTTCGGTAGCAGTCTTGAGATACCCGGTATATACAATAATAATACACTAAAACGGTGAAGGAAAACATCGTGGGGATACCTGCATACCAAAGCGGTTAAAAAAAAACATTGGTATGTAAGTCCGCCAACCCGCACTAGGCCAGCGTGCTGCGTGGTGGACTATATGGCCTAACCACTCTCAATCGTACTGTGGATTGTAGAGGAGGCCCGTGCCCTGCAGTGGGACGCATATAGGCTGATACATACATAGATACATACAATAGATATAATATTCTGTAATTTTATTCCGTTTAACAATACATACATACATAAACTCACGCCTTTTTCTCAGAAGGGGTTAGCAGAGGTGCCAGGGCGCCCACATTTCGCCTTGTATGTTCCGTCCCACGATGTGATAAGTGGCGAGCCTATCGCCATATCGGGCACAAATTCCTGACTCTGGGTTGATGATGAATAGAAAAATCCAATATCACTTTGCCCACCCCGGGATTCGAACTCGAGACCTCAGCTTTGTAACCGTACCGTAGTACAACTACGCCACCGAGGCAGTCGGCACTACAACAATATCATTCCGTATTATATTCGAAACCCGCATACATTTGAAACAAGACGATCGATCAACGTCAAAGCATTCTCAGGGGTCAGAGCGCTCAAAAGTTAAATTGGAATGTGGATTTCATTTTGTCTCCTCCGCTAATTTGAATTATGCGAAATAATTGGATCGTTCATTGTGAAAAATATTCACTTTGATTATAACCCAAGTTTATAATTTGTTTAAAATGTATTTAAGGTGAATAAGACCATAGCTTAGTTGAAACAGAAACGGAGCTGCCGTGTTTATCCAGAAAATTATACACACGTATTTTAGTAATCACAAGTACATATTTCATCTGCAGTGATATACAGTTCACTTTCACGATGAATAACGCACGATGATTTTGCACGGAGGGAAGTGGACAATAATTTATTTCCAACTCCTCCTATTCATTTAACTTTCTGATTAATTTCGTTGCGGTTAAAGACAAGTTAGACATTCCCGGAGACTCGCCGAGCTTCAATGCTCGGTGTCATTACTTTGCGTGCCACTGTTGATCCTGGCTCACAGGAGTTACACTGGTGGGTGTGAGGGCGGGACAGTCTCCTATTTCACGATGAATAAAAACATCGCAAATACTACATTTTACCTCTAGGACTGTATTAAATCCTGCGTTTCCAAAATATTTTGGGCATTTATTTGTTTATTAAATCGATACACCATCGGTGCGCCACCGATTAAAATGTTGTTTTATAATATGTATTGTGCAAGGTGAGGATCTTTAATAGATGTAAGTATACAGCATAACAATTTATGTTATTAAAACAATACAAAAGCACAACTTAATATAAAACAATTGAACTAAAATGTAATCAAATATGTTACAAAATAAAAATAATAATTATAAACTAGAGACAATCATATTATTAAATGATAAAATATTCGAACCATGTTACAAAGTTGAAACAAAAAATTACAACATACAATGTGATCTAATCGAGCCTTTAAATTAATACCTGAATAATTATAGGAACTCGAACTTTACTGGTGGTAGGTCTCTCGTATTTGAGGGGCCGCCTGGGTAGGTACTACGGCAATATCTATTTATCCCGCCAAACAGTAGTGAAATGCACTGTTGTGTTTCATTTTGAAGGGCATTGGAGTCAGATTATCTACTAGACATATAATAATAATAAAAATATTTATTTAACACATACAAAATACACTATACAGGGTGGACAAGAAAACGGCGCACCTGCTAATATACATTATAGTATATGGTGAAGGCATCTTAATTAATACGGATTTGCATGGCGCTAGCGAATATTAAGAAAGATGCCGAGAAAAAAAAAAACTAACCTTACATATGCTAACCCTTAACACATTACGCTAAAGTGATTGAACCTTACAACTGAACGGTAGACACTCAACAATAAATAAGCATAGCTCATTATTTACTTATAAGTCGTGCGATTGTGTACATAACGCTCAGGGTACATAAAAAGGATATTAAATTAATACTATCAACAGTCACATACATGGGTACTAACCCCACACTAAGATACAAATCTTGTGTCGCGGGGATTAGAAAAATAATTATGGTTCATGGAAATTATTTGTCTCGGGGCAGAAACCGAACCCGCGGTCTCTCATTTCACAGGCAGTTCTTACCAACTGTTCCACGGAGGCCGTCGGTGACTCATATGGGCTGGTTAGTTGTCATTAATGACCACTAAAATTAACTAACTGACCTTGTAATGTAAACCGTAATGGCCTTGATAGGCAAGGATGGAAGCGCAGGATCCGCCAAAACCCGCACGAAAACACTGTCACAGTTTGGTAGCACAAATCACTTTTTCTTTTACATTTCACATAACACAAGTTACATCAAAAGCTATCAAATTGGGTAATGTTCAAAGCATAGCGAAATTAATAAAATTTACTCAAAATAACTGAAAACGAATTTACAATAATATGCACACGACTAATACATGCACACGCGATCGCAATCCGAATCCAACTAATAAAAAATAAATTATTATTTTGATTTTTGAAAGATAAAGGCCTGTTCACATTAGATACAAAGCTTTCCTATTTGAGTTCATAATAATTCAAGTGAACAATTAGTATTAGTACTGTATCAGCTCATATACGTGCCACTGCAGGGCACGGGGTCTCCAGTGCAGTAAATTAGTGGTTAGTGTTTATTGATTTCACTAATTTTATCTCACAGAAGTCTCATATGTAAATTCTATGCTGTAATGGTAGACGACATTTCTCTAGGTATAAGAATTTAGAAGAAATTTTATTACTTTAAAGTAACATTATTTTCAAAACACATTAAAGTAATGTTAAATACAATAATAAGCAAAATTAAATAGGCAATTTGTAACTGACTGGATCGGTTGATGACATATTTAAATAATATTATAAGCTCTTGAGCAAGTAAGGACCATTCTATCAGTCCAATAAGATCTTTTTTTAACGTAACTTTTATATCGGAATAGGTACTTAATCAAATTAAGTTATATCAAGTGTGTAGTGTGAACACACCTCAAGATGTCGGTCTTCTTTTGCAAAATGCTAAAAGTTACCGACAAAGACATTGCCGCCTTTCGGCTCGCGCTCACAAAGGGCGGCGGCAACCTCAAAGGAAGAATAATCGAGCCGCGTTGGATCCGACGAAGTACACTATGACCGGCGGCTTCCTTTGACTAATAGGGCCGAATTGGGCCATCATTTTAAAAATATTATTTTTTATTAATCAGTGTCATCAGATTATTTTTACAATGAATATTAATAATTTAGATAATTTAAATGTTATGTAGGTATTACGAAAACTTTTCTAATTAGAATTAAATTCGCAATCTTACATGATTTAAGCGATGACCAATGTGATTTCTTGGTGTCTTTCAGTTTGGATTTGTGACACTAAGGAAAATAATGACAAACAAAATAATAGTCAATCCATACACGATGCAACTGCACCTAAAGTTATTATGTTGTTAATTTATTGACGCTTAAATCTGAGTACGTCCCTGTTTAACTGATTGATTTATTTGAAATGAAACAAAAAATATCCTTTTTTGAAGTTAGAGAAGGATAAATTATACAGCTAAGAGTTCATGACCTTACCCATGTGTAAACAACGGTTAAAGCGATGTCTAAGAAAGTTTTGATGCTGTTAAAAATGGTTTTCGTGGTATATTTCGTTAACCGTTCAATTAATGACGAAACGAAAAAATACGTATGTGTTTAAATTTTGTTCTTCATCTATTCCAACTGGTTTTATGCGAAAAAGTGGTGATTAAACTGAAAACTTTTAAACGGTCATAACTTCAAAACGGATAGGTATTTTCCAAATATTATTTTTTTATTACGATATTAATATTATGCCCTTGTACCCGACTGAGCAAGTGCGCCATTTTTTTGCGCTCCCTGTATAACCTTATGAGATACCTATGTACATGACCCTAGCATTCATATTACAATTTACATGTTTCCACATAAACAGGACATTTAGATTGTAACTATATCGTTGAACAATTAAAAACAACAAATACTTATATTTGTAGTTAACTGCATAGTACACTACGCGGCGGATATACATTGCTACATCATAAGATTTACACTAACGTCTAAACTAGGCCTAGGCTGTATTTTAGACGTTAGTTTCTTCCAAAGACACAATTCAAACAACTATTGTGCGCGTTAAAAGTGTCCACGCAGACATATTTAGACTTAACATCTTATGTCATAGAAAAAAAAAACATTATTACATTTGACTATTTACTTGCATTTTATTGACTTCACTGCTTCGGTGGCGTATTTGTACTACGCTTAACGTAATCGTACCGTAGAACGGCACGGTTACAAAACTAAGGTCTCGGGTTTGAATCCCGGGTCGGGCAGATATATTGGATTTTTCTATTATCAGCCCGGAGTTAGAGACTGGCCGATTGAAGACGAAATGCGGGTGTCTTGGTAACACATCTGCCTACCCCTTCTGGGAAAAAGGCGTGAGTTTATATATGTACTATTAACTTTGGTTTACTTTAAAAATATAAAGTGGACTGTGTCCTTGAACTTAGTACAAAATATTTTTCTTCATATATCATTAAGCAAATAACAAAATAAACAATGAATAGGAACGAGACAAACACACATTAATATGAAATTAGTCAAATTTAAACCTCTGTGCTGGCTCGGACGCTGCCATAAATCTGAATCGACTTGCACTAGTAATTCCACTAGACAACTCCACACTACACAATAATTTATATACAGAAGGTACAGTAAAGATAAAATAGCTAAATGCTACAACTTATTTTACTTAAACTATTTTATTAGTCTTTCTCTTTGTGTATGTTGAAAATAAACCATGCATTTTTTTATTAATTTCTGTTTAATGTCTTGAATTTATTTTAGACCTAATACATATATCGGGTTTATCAAGACTGCTACCGAAAACGAAGCCAGGTGGTAGTTTTAGTGACTACAAACACAATGCAATTAAAAATTTCGCAAAGAAACGCGACGTTAATTTTTAATGAATTTTTAAATATCGTCATTTTTATGTGGTAAATCCATAGTTTTATACCTTAGAGTATTTATAAATAAAAGGGTTTACACTTTTATTTTAGGAAAAAAATGTATTTACTACCCAAATATGGCCATAGGAACAAAATAACAAAAAAATATTGACGCTTTTTTTTGCAAAATTTTCTGTTGCATTGTGCCTGAAATCGCTTAAACTACCACCCAGCTTCGTTTTCGGTAGCAGTCTTGATATACCCTATATAAATAAAAATAGGTACTACATGAGTAAACTTTTACTTGGTGCTTATAACATACCAAATCCTAAGGAAACTGGTTTGGAACAAGATTAAAAACAATACAACTATACTCAAGCACGAGCTTGGGTTCCAATTCATTATTATGAGCTGCTAAAGTAGATTATGTCATAGAGTAACTGTCTTTGATACTAAATCAGTAATTAATTTATTAATACTTCTAAACAGTGAATCTCCCCGAAAACCAACCAAACATTTTTGAAGAAGTTTTACCAAACCAATTTTATGAATATTAAAATGTGACCCTTCTGTAGTATGTACGCCTTACACGTACACATTAATAAAGAACTTATATGGACACTGAAATATCGACAAACAATACAAATACCAGCAACAAATTACTCGACAAATTGGAATATAATAAATACTCACAGTAACATCATTTATTTCATTTGTTCAATTTATAATACAAATAAGAGCTTATATTCTACATACATTTTGAAATTTTGAAGAAAACAGACTATTAAAGGCAACATATTTTGTATATAATAAGATTGATGAAACTGTACGAAAAATAATAATGTAATTATGAAAAAAAGAAAATAAAGCGTGGGGTGCTTTTGAAAGTTAGTTAAAATTGTTGAAACAAAAGTACTCTATGAAAATCATATATTATCTTGTGACAAGTAAAAATTAAACAAATAAAAAAAGCGTATAATAAAAGACGCATATTATATATCCAACGGATTTCTTATGACTGGTAATTATTATTCTAAAGACTATCGCGGTAAAAAACTGCTACCAGGATCAAACTTTGGCGGGTCTCAAAAGGACATTAGCTTATAACCCTCATATCAATTAGTAACAAAGAAAACAAGACAAATATGAAAAATATTACATAACGATAATTATTAATGCCAACGCGCATTAGACCAGCATGGCGGCCTAACAACTCTCAATCGCACCCTTAATTGTAGACGAGGCTCGTGCCCTGCAGTGAGGTGTATATGGCATGATAAAGTATAATTATTACTAAAACAACATATGTCTGTTTTTCCCGCCAAACAGCAATGCACTCTTGTGTTTCGGATTGAAGGACATTGTAGCCAGAGCAACTACTGGACATATTGAGACGTAACATCTTATGCCTCAGGATGGCGAGTGCAGTGGAATCCCAAGCGTTGTTTTGTAATTCAAGATGTGGTTTGGTTTTGCTTCTGTCCATAAGCGGTCGTATCGTTTACCAGGCTGACGGCATGCTCCTCTCGTCAGTGAATGCAATAAAAAAATATCCACGTGTTAATTCACACGATGAGAAAAAGTTTTCCAACCTTCTACACCTTAAATAAATTATGGTTCTAATATATTCATACGACGAGCTAGTAATACCCATAGCAGTAGCAAACTATTCATGAACGGTCATATGACTACCACCAGGCATGCGGCATGCTGGTCTCGCAATTCATAGCAATAAAAAAACTAAAACAACATATACCATTTCAGACACCAACAAGCTAATATCAAAGTGAAGCCATTACACTAACTTCCGCCCCACTCCACAACAACGATTTGGGGGGTTTAATGAAGTGATGCTCATAAATCATAACCTGCGCCATATATTAGCATTGGCCAGTATTGACAGCGACACGACGCCATTTATCAAGCCGCCACGCCGCGCGTTTACATAATTAAACAACTCAATTGTGTAACCGAGATTAAACTTACTGATGGGATTGATTTGTGTAATTATAAACTTAGCATAAAGCATTAAATTGATAATAATTGGAAAATAGCATTAACAAAAAAAATTAACTACCTATGGATATTAAAAACTAAAATTGCACCTTAAACAATACAATACAACGTGGAGCTTATATTGCAGTAATTTAAATTACCTATTGACTATTACACCAACTTACCAAAGACACAATTTTACATCGTTTAATTTTGAATACTACCTTATACACTTCGTTACAAAAATCATAAAATAAATGAAGATGATGAAGCATAAATAATGCAAAGAATGTTATCATCACGCTTATTACAAATATCGTTATTTTAAATACAAAAACAATATTATTTTATTGATATGATAATATATTCAGAGTTCGAATTCGCAACATACAATTTTACAATATCGCTACATAGTATAAAACAAAATAGCTTTCCATCTGTCCCTATACAGTTACGCTTCGATCTTTAAAATTACGCAACGAATTTAATGCGGTTTCTTAACAGATATAATGATTCAATAGGAAGGTTTATGAATAAAATAAATATACACGGTGTCTCAGTATTAAGGAATGTAAAATGTGTAGAGTGGAATAAAAAAATGTTTGCAGACAAGTGAAACAGGGACGAGCCGCTATTATTTTAATACATAAACTGAATAATAACAATAAGGTAAGTGATGCACAAGTTTAGAATGATGACGGGAAGGGAGAGGTCCAGTGGAATGATTCTGCATACGGTAAATTTAAAAGGACGAGCTTCGATGTATCGGATTAACCTCTTGATGTCTCGCACGTGTTTCTTGCCAATAGCTGAAATAAGAATATATGTATTAAAAATAGCTCAGTCAAGACCAATAAAGTGAGATAAGAGATGGTGTTTGGAGTTCCTCGCTGCTTTGCAAAGGTTCACAACACCCGAAATGTTATATGTAAAATATTTTTAAGGCTTTCGTTGTCCTGGATAAAACATTGTGTCATGTAACAAGTGAATACCAAAATTGTATATCTATCTAGTCAATATTTAAACATCCAAAGGCTGACTGTAAAGCTATCAAAATATAATTATCCTCCAGCGTCTTTTATATCATGGGTATAGACTCGGACGCTTTTACTTATGGTAAGTCTCTCACATGTAAGAGGAGCATATCGCATGTTCAGAATTATAGAGACCTAACTAAAAAATCTTATTTTTTGGGAAACGTTCATTAAAAATTTGTAACATAAGAAGTTTTGTACTTATTGAAGATACGTCTAGAAGACCTATTTACACCTCTTTCTGCCTTTCATGCGTCAATAGCTGCTTGCGTAATAACGGGTTGATAAGTTATTTTGAGCCAAAATATGATTAAAAGCAAAATCAAGTTTTTTGGATTAGCAAAACCAAAAACCATCGTGAATTATAAAGCAACACTTGCCATCCTGAGACGTAAGCTGTTAAGTCTCAATATGTGCAGTAGTTACTCTGGCTACTATCATTTAAACAGAAATCAACAGTGAATTTACTCTGCCGTTTGGCGGGAGAAATAGAAATTCCTCTAACATATAAGAGACCTACTAGTAAGTTTATTATTTTGAATACCTATATTATATATTTTGAACGTGTGTTTTAAGTTAATGTTATTTTAGCTTTTTATTGTTGTATTAATTGTTGTTTTTTCTTATGCTTACTAACTTCTTTATTAGTATTAATATAATTAACAATCTCAGTAGTCTCTAGTGTCTTTTACTTATTTTGATGTATGCTGTGTATACCTGTAATTGGCTTGCATATTTGTAAAATTATATTTTTTCTGTTATTATGTCGTAAGTTTTAGTGTGTAAGCTGCTGGTGTACCTTAAATAAATAAAATAAAATAAAATAAAATAAAAATACCTCTCTCATGAAGCAATTTATCTTGCAGCACCAGGATCATATAATCCGCATGGTTTGCTAACGTATCCGCCATTGCAGCTGGAGTGAACAGTAGTACCAGCGACAATATGAACGAGAAGTATATCAAACAGTAGCTGGTTGGGTTTGCCTGAAAACAACAGCATAAAGTATTTTTAATGCACATACTTTTTTACACTGGCACGGCATAATGATGTGAATGATGGTGTAAAGCACCTGATGGTAAGCGTAAATGCCATCAAGGCAGAAAATTGAATGGCATCAGGCAGTCTCATGCCAATCCATAAAATTATGCCTACATACGTTCATACATGGCTCAGCATATCTTATAAATAACTATAAAAATTTAAAAGTATAAAAACAGCAAATCGATGAATCTATGACGCTGGTTGAGGCCGCTTCCATCGGGTAAATGTGGAAATCTTTGGTCTTAGAGATAAATTAAATCCTTGCCTACCATAGCCTCTTTTTAACAAAAAAGATGTAAACTATACAAAATGAAAGTAAATATGTATTTACCACGACGCGACGCGACAATATGAAAAAAATAATCAAAATTATTAGTTGCATTGTATCTGAAGTCATTAAAACTAACACCAAGTTTAGTCTAGTCTTGATATACCCTATATAACCTAGTCATAATAATAAAAATAGTATAATACTTCTTACCAATATAAGGTGAAGCTCCAATAAAGTTTGATATATCGTCGCCAAAACGCTCGGCACTAAGTAAAGCAATGTAGTCAGAAACTGGAAAAGATAATATTCATCAATACGCAAAAGTTTATATTCTCTTGTTACCGATTATATGATATATAAGTATTTATCTTGATAGCGACGAAGAAACTCACGTCTTTTTCTGGACTAGGCAGCAGTGAACCTATGACATCCACTTTAAGCCTTGTATTTTCCCTTCTACGTTTATATGGGAAACGAGCCTATCGCCATATCAGTCACAAATTCCTAACAACAGGCTGTTAATGAATTTAACAGAATTAGAAAGCCTCCGTGGCGCAGTTGGTTAGAGGCTACCTGTGTAAATCCCCGCACCGAGATAAATGTTTGTGCGGCCCACAAATATTTCTACCGAGCCTGGCTGTTTGTGAGACCAAAAAGTCTCTCGCAATTCCTGATACCCACGACACAAGACCCGATATTAGTTTGGGCTCAGGACTATGTATGTCACTGTTTCATGTTATTTATTATTTATTTATGTATTAATGAATAAAAAACATTCAATGACACTCTCTACCCGGCACTTCAACGAGAAACCACAGCTTTCAACTACATAAGAATTACTATGAGGAGTAATTAAGTTGTGATGTCACTAAAAAGCGATACTCACCATTGGGTTAAAAGTGTTCTTAATAGCTTCAGTAGAATCGATAATTGACTTGTATAAATAATGAGCGGAGATCACATCAGAGCAATCGCTTAATGATTCAGTCAACTTCTTCAAACGACAATAAACAGAATAGAATAAAAAGAAGAACACTATTAAAACTGAATCACCAGCACACGATGGTAAAGCATAAAATATAACAACCAACTTCGAAATAGAACAAGACATATTGAACAAAGTACAATGAGTAGTCACTATAACTACCCGCAAAATAAAAAACACTGCAGACATTACAATCATTTTGGTTTCAATTTTGTATGATGAACTGACTACTCCTAATTTACCATCGACGCTCAACAAATCTCGTTGGAAATCGCAGAATGATATTTCAGTAGTTGTTGTTAATATTATAACAAAAATTATGTATTGACCGATGTATAAGGAACGCCAAGTAGCTATTAGCGGGGGGTTGGTAAAGAAATATGAATAAAAACAAATAGAAGCCACGATTATCACTTCAAGCAATGTCATCAATTTCACACACAATCTTGATTGTAATGATGTAAAATTTGCGTAACCAAAATCTAATGAAGTCATCAAATGGGTTAGTATGAAATACATCTTCATTTTCTTTGATATATTCGGCTTTTTAGATACTTGTACTAATACACCCGATTTGTTCGTAATAACTTCTTCATTGAACATTTTGATACGTCTTACTGTCCTGCTTGGATGATTTTATTTATCTTTAAAAGTGAGTAACAACATGTTTTACTTTGAAAGCTATTTATTTGATGGAGTAGGCTCTTTTAGGAAAATTACTGGCCACTTCATTTGAAATACGTAATATTAAAGTAGATTCCAGATCTATATCAGTAAAACGTTTTGATACATAGAATTTCTTCAAATTAATTATGTTCTAATGAGCTACAGTTAACAGAAAAGATAATAGGTACTTTGAAAATTACGATGAAAACGCATTTTTGTTATTACCTACTTGTTAACCTTCTGTTTGCTCCTCTGAATAATTTATCAAACTTAAATTTCTTATCGACAATTATCGAAATTCAAGGTCTCTTTTTGTCGTTTCTACTTCCACAAAAACTTCTATGAGATTAGATTTATGCACATTAAGAATTAGTTATATTTGAAGGAGAATATTAGTCCTAAAATTACTATACGTATTTGATATTTTATGTAAACGCCACGATAGTTAAAGATAATCATCTTTATTTAAAATATCGTAACCACTGGGTTAACAGTTCATACATTTTTTTTCACATAATTTTTTTTCGTCCGTTCGAAAAGGTTTCCATATTGCAATCGATGTCGCTGTCCTCGATAAACTTGCTCTATCCCTAGCCCTCGAATTCTATACTTTCACAATGATATTACAACTAAAACTCTGGACACCGCTTCGATAAATCATTTTCCCTTCGTTGACTCGGAAAACAACTGCTAATATGTTGTTTTATTTGCCTAAACACCTATCTTATGGACTATTACTATTTTCCCAAACATGATTTCCAAAAGTACAGTGTACTCTGGAATCTTAACTTCAAGCAGATCAGACCTAGATTAGAAAATATGACCTAAAACACGTCAACTGGATGTTTGTCTCTTTTCTCTCTCAGATTCAATGGTATTGGTTAATGGCAAGCAAAGATTTTTATAGAATGAATAAGCTTACATAATAAATAGGGACAGCGGGAGTCGAGAAGTGGCTTTTATACTATGTACATGTATATTTTATAGAAGTAAGTCATGTTCCTGATACTACACATAATATATTTTCTGAAAAAATATATACCAAATGTATTATGAACTGATAGTAGTAATCCGGCAGACCGTAACATAAAATTAATGTTATACTTCACAATTTTAGCAATTAAATGCTTTGTGGGTGGTATAAAATTCATCTAGCGTATAAAATTGCTCATTGCCTTTTCTTATATAGAATTTATTGAAGCCAAATATTTTTAAGAAGTGCGTGGTGGCCTGTTGGTAAACGGACTAGACGCGGCTGCCCACATGTTCACGGTGGTCGCGGGTTCGAATCCCAGGGCACACCTCTGACTTTTCGGAGTCATGTGTGTATTGATAATCAATCACCATGCACTAAAACGGTGAAGGAAAACATCGTGAGGAAGCCTGCATACTATAGCGATTTATAAGAATTTCTATGGTATGTAAGTCCGCCAACCCGCACTAGGCCAGCGTGGTGGACTATATGGCCTAACCACTCTCAATCGTATTCTCGATTGTAGAGTAGGCCCGTGCCCTGCAGTGGGACGTATATGGGCTGATACAGATACAGATACAGAAATATTTTTAAGGTTGCAGTAAGTCGATGGATGCAGGCCGCTTCAAACAAGTCGATATGGACTTTCTATGGATGAAATGAACGAACGAAGAATATTTTTTTATTAATATTATGCTCGAGTTAACTCGCACTTCAATACTGGTTGCGTCGCCGATCTCGGAAAATACCAAAAGAAAATGAAGGAGAAAGGTTTACTGGTGGTAGGTCTCATAATATTTGATAAGCCGCCTGGATGGGTACCACCGCAATGTCTATTTCTCCAGCCAAACAGCAGTTTAAATGCACTGTTGTGTTTCGGATTTAAAGACATTGTAGCCAGAGTAACTACTGGACATATTGAAACTTTACATCTTATGTCTCAGGATGGCGAGCGCAGTGAAATGCCAAGCATTGCTTTGTAATACAAGGTTTTGCTTCTGTTCATGAGCGGTCGTATCGCTGACCATCAGGCGAACGGCATGCACGTCTCGCCATTCATTGCAATAAAAAAAAAGGGTGTTGAATGACGTATCAAGCTACCTTTGTATTTATGAACACTATACACAGTCATTTAAATAATATTTGTGTGATCCACTAGTTTTTGTTTAGTAAAATAAACATTATAGTATACACTTTTAATTCCAAAATCATAACAAAAATAACTTAAGATACTGATTTACAATAAGACATTGACTTATGATGCTAAACACCTATAGAATTTAGCAAAAATAAACACACGAATTTTTATTTTGATAAACGACTTTATTACCACAAAGTATATTGTTGTATATTTCGTGTATTGAACACAACTAAGAGTATATAATAATTATAATATACAGGGAGCGTTCGGGAAACTTCGCAACGTCTTCTCGTCCAAAATACCTCAGTGCCTAAAATCGAAAGTCTTCGATAGTTGTGTGTTGTGTTTTAGTGATGATATACGGCACCGAGACGTGGCCTCTCACTGTGGGCCTCATTAAAGGCTCAAAGTTACTCAACGAGACATGGAGAGGGCTATAGTCGGTGTTTCCCTACGAGATCGAATCAGAAATGAGGAGATTCGTAGGAGAACCAAGGTTACCGACATAGCCCATAGGATTGGCAAGTTGAAATGGCAGTGGGCCGGGCACATAGCTCGCAGAACCAATGGCCGTTGGGGCCGAAAGGTTCTTGAGTGGAGGCCACGTACAGGCAAGCGAAATGTCGGACGCCCGCCTACAAGGTAGACGGACGATCCGGCTAAGGTTGCAGGAAGTCGCTGGATGCAGGTCGCTTCCAACAGGTCATTGTGGAGATCCTTGGGGGAGGCCTATGTTCAGCAGTGAACTTCCTGTGGCTGATATGATGATGATGATGATACAGGGAGCGTATACAATAACGTAGATATTTTTGTTGGTAATCTTGGTAGAATAGCTACATTAGTGAAAACTGAACTGATTATAATTTGACATCAAATTGCTATAAATTGTATTGGCAACTGAAAGTAGTAGTATAGTAGTATAGCCCTAAAGTATTTTTTCTAATAATTCGTACATGTTGAATAACCTGTCATATGTCAGGCAATAGCAGGGCAGAAAAAGGTGGCCAGGTACCACAATTTTTATCTACGTATTCGCACAAAAATGTTTAGATACAATAAATAGTGCACACATTTAAGATCCAGTTTACATGCAAACTAACAAAACAAACAAAAACCAACCACTCTCAATCGTATTCTCGATTGTAGAGGAGGCCCGTGCCCTGCAGTGGGACGTATATGGGCTGATACAAATTACATGTAAAAAATTTCAATGTCCATGATAATCTGCTCTACTTTTTCAAAAAATTTCGTCATTCATTTTTTTTTTATTTATTTTAGGGAAGCTTACAGACAAATAACAAATACAAATAACTAATCTTACATATAACTATAGCTAATTACAAGCTTCCACCGATTTATAAACACGATTGTTACCTCTTATAATTCTTCTTATTAACTATGTAGTACCTAATATAATATATTAATATTGAAATAAATACTTATTTGAATTATTCATTGATATTATCATACTTAATTTTCATACTATTAGGCACTATGGATGCTCAGTTCGGCGGATCCTCACCAATATCTAATCTCCATCCAGTTTCATCAATCTGCCTCTAGAAAATCGGTACATTTTCAGTCTTGTTGACTCCCATACAATTTTCTATCCACATTTGCCTACAGAGCAATTTAAAGGAAGGCGTCCACATTTCCGCATCGTACGTATCGGTTGCATAATAAATAATAAATAACACCCAACAGTCACATACATAGTCCTGACCCCACACTAAGATCGAGTCTTGTGTCGTGGGTATCAGGAACTACGAGAGACTTTTCGGTCCCACAAACACCCAGACCCGAAAGAAATATTTGTGGGCCGCACAAACATTTCTCTCGGTGCGGGGATCGAACCCGCGACCTCTCGATTCACAGGCGGCGTCTTACCGCCTGCGCCACGGAGGCTGTCATCACCTTTAAGATAAACGTTTTTTTTTTACACTTCTACCACAATATCAGCAGCGATCGGATTTGCTTTGATTGCCTTTCAGTGCGTCCGTTAAGTGCCTTCGTGCGAGCCGTATGATGCGAATCAGTGGACGCACTTGTATGAATTTCTATACAAAGAACACTACGATCCGTTTGATGCGATGCGTCCGATACGTACGATGCGAAAATGTGAGACGCCTGCATTTAATCATGCATATTAACATGACCGAAAAGTATACCATCGTAACGTTTGTTTCTTAACTATCGTCATTATATCCTTTTCCACAATCAAAATTTTGATTACCACGATATTCTACAGTTTGTTCTTTGATCAACAGTTGTATTGTTGATCGAAGAGTTTTTTACACAAAATCACACTGCAATTGATGCTGAATTCTAATTACCACTATCATGCTTTTTCTACCATGTCCAATGTTCGGACAGAATTCAGTTTTCAATACATGACAAATAGGCGTTGGAAATAAAGAAACACCATAGTGGTACAAAACTTTAAATTTGATAAGTGAGTTCCATGCTTTTTTATTGGTGGTAACATTATTATGATATTTTTTTAATATTAAATAATGATGATGATCACACTAGATGAGTGGTTTGTACAATAACGATGAGGTAGGTGATTCCGAAGTTGAGCACGATGATCGGCAGCGAGGAGTCGAGAGGAATGAGGCGGTACGCGCGCAGCTTGAACGGACGAGCCGAGACGTACCATATGAACCGCTTCAGATCCTTTATATGCGTCTTACACAGCACTGGAATATACAAAGCCATTATAAGCCCACACTCATCCAATGCTGGACATAGGGCTCGTCCTCATTACACCACTTCTGTGTGGTTCATACTTCGATCAAATATACACTAGATTATAAGGAACGGCCTAATAAACGGCAAGAGAAATAAGAGCACAAATAAACGTGTGCTCTTATTTAATTTTTTATGGTCTAAAACATAATAAATCTTAATTTAAGGGATTAAGGCTTATTGTTACCTGAAGTTGATTATACTCGTAATAAGACTTTCTGGTACATTATCTCGAAGTTCGAAATTCAAATGTATATGTATAAGCAACCTTGGCCAGTTTTGGCGAGTGATTTTGTTCCGGACCCTGTATTTAGTATATATTTGATCGAAGGGTTATAAATAAAATATAAGTAAATAAATACACCCAACAGTCACATACATAGTCCTGAGCCCACATTTGATCAATTAAGTCTTGTGTCGTGGGTATCGGGAACTACGAGAGACTTTTCGGTCTCACAAACACCCAGACCCGAGACAAATACTTGTGGGCCTCACAAACATTTGTCTCGGTGCGGGGATCAAACCCGCGTAATCATATATGATATGATAGTAAAGGATTTGAGCCATAACAGCACGCTGGCCAGAGCGTCTTAGTGAATTTTCGCCAGAACCTCGTCCGTAATTCAGCAGTGTAGGTGAAGCTGCCTTGAACTCCTAGGTGAAAATAAGTATTGAATGTATGAGACTACTTCTGTAAGAATGAGTCGCCTTGACCGGTACCACTGTTCCACAGAAAAGCAATGGGAAGCAACTGTTTTGCCGTCGTTTCGTTCAATGATTGCGATTGCCGATCCAACGGACCAATACCACGTCCTGACATTCTTTTTCCTTTCCTGTTCTTTTTTAATTTGAGGGACCAGCAACCTAAAATTCTGTGTGTGTTGTGTTATGGATGTTTATGGGCAGCGGTAGTCTCTTCTTATTGGGCAAATTGTTTGCTCATTTATAGGGACTATGCATGTTTAAAAAAACTAGTACTCCGGTCGTCTCACACAAAATAAAAGTCGAGCTATTGTATCTACTTTCACTCTAAATATATCATTGGAATTAGGTTGAATATATTTATAATCCCAGTAAATGCATAGTAACATACTTCAAAATATCTCGCAAAAACATTTATTTCTTTCTGCTTTCTTTTCTCTCCGTGCAAAGGTCGCCTGAAAGAGATTCTCTAGTGAAATAAACCCGCCTATTGTTATATTTTTCATTTGGTGTATAATTATTCTGTGTGTATGTACAAGAAAGACGAAATAAATAAAGATAATAGTTGGCTTTTCTTTTTTTATTGCAGTGAATGGCGAGACTAGCAAGCCGTTCGCCTGATGGTAAGCGATACGACCGCTCATAAACAGTAGCAACATTCCACTGCGCTTGCCATCCTGAGACATAAGATGTTAAGTCTCAATATGTCCAGTAGTTGCTCTGGCTAAAATGTCCTTCAATCCGAAACACAACAGTGCATTTAAGCAGTGTTGTAATCGTTTCACTGTTACATTAATTTTCTTTCAACGTAGTAGTTTCAGTTCGTCTCAATTGCCTTACCTCCTTCTTGTCGCAGTCTATCATGCAGTATGATCCTCATTTTCTCAGCTTCGGTAGACAGCATACCTGCCATTATTGACGGAGCTAGGAACAACAGCATATGCCGTAGAGCTGAAGAGTAGGGAAAAAACATGATCGGTGGGTTATCCTGAAAAAACAAAAGATGAACTTAAGTATGATGATAAAAAAGCAGTGGGTATTTTGCGCTATGATTGTCAACAAAAACATGTAATATTGTACTTCATATGATTTAAACTCACACAAGAATATTCAAAGATTTCTGCAGTTCTTACAAAAAAAAATAATCACCAAAATCACGTCGAAACTGACGAATGACATGTATATAATCGCCATCAAATATGGAGTTGTAAATATTAGCGTCGCTATATACTGAAATAAGGAAATACCATTCATAATATTAATAAATAATATTGTGGTATTAATGACTGTACCAAAATGTTATTAATTACTAAACTCACCAGCGGATTAAAATTATTCTTAACATCTTCAGTACAATCTACGATGTTTTTATACAAGTACTGGCCAGCAACAATATCCGTTGTAGATTTCAAAAATTCTCTGAGTCTCTTCATCCGACAGTAAACGGAATAGAAGAGAAAGATATAAATTAACAAATAAGTATCCAAGGAATACAAAGGAATATGTTGCAATTGAAGCACAAGGCCCGTGTAAAAGCAATGTACGGGATAATAAGCAGCACAAAATGCAATCGAATGAAGAAATCGTGTTCCTAACACAAGAGTCCAATAAACTATGAACTTCATTTCGATTCTATATGAGCTGCTGGGGTAGTCGATAGCGCTGTCAAAGTTGTGCAGGAATATTTGCAAATCGTAAAACGTTGTGTTCTTACTGCGGTACACGAAAAACATTATTATTATTATGTAATCGGGCACGGAGTTTAAAAAAAACTGCCTGACAACCAAGTTAATTGAAATTTTGATATAAAATGTGTATATTATACTTGCTGCTATGGCAAAACACTGGACCACTGTCAAACACTGAATCAATTTGAGATTTTTTATAGATTTGACGTTGTTTTTAGCATATCCTAAGTCCAGCGTGAGAGCTATATGTATTAGTTTGAAAATAGCGGTTAATATTTTGGAGATTTTTTTCTTCCCAGATTTATCTCTTAAGTCTGGTATAGGTGATACAGAGTTTTTGAAATACATTTTAGTGTAATTTTTCCACGGAGCAACGTCCTTTATGGTCTCATGTATTAAGATACACTGAATATAATAACTTAAACTTACTAATATTAACACTTCATTCGTTTCCATCGAGTATTTAGCTACATTAGTCATGAAGGTCATAAAATATCTACACAAATCATTGTGATTGATGAAACTTGCTTCCAATCAACTTACGAGGATGTTTATCGAAAAAGTAAGTAAGTTATTAGGAATTCATATTTAAATACTAAAACACCAATGTATTGTACGAATCAAATGCTTTTGGAGTCGGTCGTTTTGGACCTTAAGCCTGTAGGCGTTTAATCTAATGACGGGGCAAACTTTTTAAAATGTGTTATATTATTCTTGAAAAAATATTGTCCTTAATTATAACAAATAAAAATGAAGAGTAAAAATTACCTTCAAAATTAACCTTTCATTTTAGTACGCTAAAAAGAATGAAATTAAATTCAATTCGTTTATTGGTCATTTTAGCAATAAATAGGTTTCATGATAAGTAAGTACACATAGTACTAAAGCTTTATTTACAAAATATTTTTATGATATTATTTCATACTAAATAAATTAATATTACGAGTATAAACTAAATAGAGGAGGAAAGGAAAAATACGGAAACCATCGTCCGTGTATGAAGACATTGATGACAGTTTATGAAGCGAGAGAGGTGTGTACGGACCGAAGCAGCAAGGAGCTCAATAGAGTCTGCCTAACCCAACGGGACATTCATACTTTATCTATATTTTTTTTCAATGCAATACATAATTCACTGGTGGTAGGTCTATCAAATGTGAGAGACCGCCTGGGTAGGAACCACCGCTATGTCTATTTCCCCCGCCAAACAGCAGTGTAAAAGCACTGTTGTGTTCCGGTTTGAAGGGCATTGTAGCCAGAGTAACTACCGGACATATTGAGACCTAATACTTTATGTCTCAAGATGGCGAGCACAGTGGAATACCAATTGTTTGGTTTTCTTCTAGCCATGAACAGTCTATAGCTTACCATCAGGAGCACGGCATATCCTTCTTGCCATTAATTACAATAAAAAAATCGTCCGGTGTGACACTTAACTTTATATTATTAAAGTATCCGTTCCCTAACGGTACATTTGCAGCGTTCTTTTTTACCACTAGCTCTGGAATGAACTCCCTGCTTCGGTATTTCACGAGCGTTATGATCTGTCCTTCTTCAAACGAGGTTTCAAGAGAGCCCTATCCTACGGTATGCAGCAATCTGGCAGTGCTGGATCTCTGATATTGCGAAGGTCCATGAGCAGCGGTGACCGTTTACCATCAGGCGGGCCGCATGCTCGTCTGCCTGCTAAAGGCCAAAAAAATATATCTCCACTCAAGAATGTTTCGAGCCCACCAGCCATAAATTCTCCGTCCAATAAAAGAACATTTCGTTCTGCCACCATTAAGAGTTGGTCAAAAATATTTAGCATTTATTTTGCATTGTTGGGTTGTTACAGAAACTTACTTAGATTACCGTTTTATACACAAGAATTCCGGTCAACATATTTAATAGATTAGATATTAGGAAGTGTATTTTTAAGTGATATAGATATATTTATGGCAGATAAATATTACAAAACAGTTTGGTAGGAACAATAGTAAATTATTTTGTCTTGTCTATATAGCACAATGAATGATAAAAGAACGTAATCAAGTAATGAAAGGATGCGAGTATTCAGACGAAAAGGTATTGATAGCCACTTGAGTTTGGTTCAATATTCAGAGACGTAGTCGTATTTTTAAGTCCAAGTATGAACCGAATGCAGACATGTTTAATTCGCTCAGGCTTTCCAAACTGGGCTTTGATGAGATCAAGGTAGCTAGCATCAGCATATTCAAGGAGAGAAAAGAAGAGACTGGACAAATGCAATTTTCGTGGGAATAGGTAAGGACCCCGCTGCAGCAGACAATTTATGACTATATATATAAGTGTTTATGAATATTGTGATCTTAGGTGGTGTTTGCTTTATTGGCGTCATCGTCTTTCCAGTAACCATTTCATAGCGCTTCCTACTAATCTTTCATTCTGTTTTAATTGGATAAATCCGACATTCGATCTAGCAGCGAATTTTTTACTGAAATAATTTCTGTTGAGCATCAAGTGTCCCAGAAACAAAAGAGCATTGACATTTTAACTAGGATATTCACAAAGATATATCAGATGCATGTTTACGACGAGAGATATATTTAAATCTACACAAATAGGCAAAAATACAACGCACATTTCTGATTACTGGACGTTTTTTTTTTCTTTTTTTTTTATAATGGCCTGGCATAGTGGCGGCATTGCACCTGATGGAAAGTGCCAATGCCGCCCAGGCAGAGTATCCATTGGCATCGGACGGCAGTCCCATGCCAATGGAAACAATTATGCCGGCCTGCTTAGGTGCCTCTTCACACCACGGCGGAAGGACCCAGGATTGTAGGAAGGAGGGAACACGTGATTTTGGGACGTGATTTTGTTTAAAAAAAAAGAAGTGGTAATAATAAATTATGTAGTAGAGATAAAAAATAATAAAATGAGTTTTATTTGCCCTAAAATGTGATTAATACATTCTATTGACTTGTCATAAGAGCTTTTAAATTGCCTACGTGACCAATAAATACATTTCATTTCATTTCATAATACATTCGCGATCCAACATCGGTAACACGGTGATAATAATTATTATCATGCCTAAGTCTCAGTAATTGTCCAAGCTATCTTTCTTCAGCCACAGGAAAACCACTGCTGAACATAGGTCACCCCCAAGGTTCTCAACATTGACCTGATGGAAGTGGCCTGCATCCGGCAAGTTTTACAATAACCTAAATAGATTAAATGTTTGTTCACAAGAATTATGCGTGAAATAAATAGACATATTAGATATTATGAAGAATATTTTCAGTTCATACGATATCTGTTACTTCTTTATGACACTAAGATAAAAGTAAACTATTAGAATACAGCTTGGTTTTTTTTTTCAATTTATTTATCACTTAAAATAAAAATACAAATACACATATTAAGTATCACAAAAACCATTTACAGGTTTGTCTGGATACTGAGACACTCTTAAGAGCGTTTATACCCTTTGCGCGCTTTTTGGCTAAAAAACAGGACTTTTCAAATAAGTTAATAGCCACCAATAAACAATTTAAAGGAAAAAAAAAATAGTACTAATTTTAGAAAAGGTTGTCATCTAGGGGTTTTGGTGGAAAACATTATAGATTGATGGATAATTTGTGAGTACTATAAGGATTACTGAACACAAGTTTCGTTATTTAGGATTTAAGTGGCAATTTAGAAGCTTAAGATATCCGAAATCACTAAATATAAGATGAACATAAAAATGTTATCCGACTAATAAGCCCCTTATGGAGGGATTTTGCTGAGAAAAATAATCTTATTATGTTTACTTCCTGAAAAATAAAAATTTAAACAATGCGAAATTATTCAGAAACTCTCGTCAAGAACATATTTTTTTTCACCAACTTATCGTACATAATTTTTTATAGCAATTGCATATTATAATAGAAGAACATCTTATCAATAAATTGCCATTTTTATATTTCAATAAAATTAGTTTTCATGTTTTCTACAAATATTTTAAAAACCACTATAAAACACGCTGTCCGTCGTGCATCAAATCAGACCGCCGCAAGGCCTTCTAGAGGGAGGACGTATCGCTCGTCGCTCCGGCCTGGCTGCAGTCGATTTTTGCCGTGCGTCGTTAAAATAGCTACGCGCGGACTGTGATTGCCACATCTTAGTACTTTGGTAGTAAAACATATTTTTTCTTTTTATTACCTACAATGATTTTGTAGTGAGTATAAATTATGTTTCAGATAATATAATGGGATGTAATTCCGAGGCTAAATTATGTAATGTATTGTTATATAAAATTAAATATATTTCGTAATTGTAAGGGGTTGTAAGGCCCCTAACTCTATTCATGTGTTCGAACACGAAATGATTAATAAACGTCCGTAGTGTCTACTGATTGAACACTGATTTGAATGCAACTTAACAATGTAATAATAACTAAAATATGATTAGTATCTAAATTTGTATTGTTCATTGCTTGCACAGTAATATTTGTCTACTTATAATGCAAATAAAATATTTTTATGATATAATATTACCAATATATAAATCATAAGTTACATTTCAATTCAATATTAGAATTTTGAGCGCACGGATCAAAGTTGGTTGCGCTGACTAGCGAGCCGACGCGGCAGCTCTACGCACACAGCTTTGGTCGCTTATGTGTGCGTGAAATTAACGAAGAAATACCTATAGTTGACTTTGCGCGCAAGGTGTAAACGCTCTTAATCATTAATAATATAAGTCAATTTATACAAACCAATATGATTAAAGACTAACGTTAGTACGCAAAAAATATTCTGATGCACATACTTAGAAGTAACTCTAATGTTACAATGTCGCTAACTTTTTAGTCGGTAACCATCGATATCAATGTTACACTAGATAAGACGTTCCTTGTAACAAACGTGTCCCACCCAAGTGCGGTGCATGCACCGCACACGAATCAGTCTGCCGCGTGACGGCCGCGCAATAGTACGCCTCTTTGTTTATATTTATAAGTAATTTATTTTGACTTTTCCCCGTCAAACCGACAGCGAAATTTTCTGAAGTTACAATATAATTAAAGAATACAACGTAAGTGATATAATATTGCAGAATAATGCCGATAATACAGATCTTTTATTTATTAATGGATTAAATATATTTTAGAGCTCGTTAAAATACAAGGTGAGCTCCTTAATCGTATATCTCCTTTCCGCACATAAAAATGGCCCGTCGAGTGAGAGAGACGAACTATATAAGATATAGATTATTCAAGTGACATTCATATCAGTGGACCAAATAGGCATAAACTATTCGAATACAATACAAATACAAATATGTAGGAAGAATGTAGTTGCAAATTGATTTAAGTATTTTATTTTAATCATATGTTGTTAAATAATAACACAAAATATGTGTGTTGTATGTATGTTTTGAAACAGTGGATAGTATTTAGACCATAATTCTTAATATGAATTACTTAATGGACTATTCGAACCCATTGTTATTGAAGACTAATATCATTTAAAATTATTTTATATTTTTCCGCGTCGGTTACGAAAAAACGATCTCTATAATATTTGTCCAGAATTATTGGAACGGATATAAGTGGTTACCATGAGAACATACCTATATTTGTTCAATTCATTTTCGACACGAAGATTTCAGATATTCCAAATGCGGTAGTCATTTTTGAAAACTTCTCGTGTACCATTCCTTTTGTCTATTAGTCTCGAAAAAGCTTATCAGCTTATTAAAAATTCATAAATGTTATTATAATTAATGTCAGACTGATTGTACACTGATTGATTGCCTGACAGACTTGTACACTTGTAAGAGTATTTAATTTCATTTATATAATTTCCATTAATAATTCACGTAAATAAAAAAAAAAACTTTACGAATACATTATTGCTATGACGGTATTTATACTTAGGCAGTATCTTAGGCAAAGCTATTATTGAAATGAACTGTCTTGTCTGTCTAATAATCTTTGATCATAATTTGTAATATTCAAGTAAACGTACTAGATGTCGCTACTGAGCTTTTGACAAATACGGGACAAATAGTTTCTATGACGCGCCTCGTCTATCGGTAGAATATAAGTCAATGTCGGTAACCGATTTCAAGTAAGCGAACGGCTCGGCCGCATCAAATGCTATACATTATACAGTAGTGCGATTCACGTAACTTCTTGACGCGCCGATCAAGTTGCGGTGCGGTTACAATTAAGTTTACGCTTTGGTACAAAATGGTATTCTTGTAAGTGTTTAGCTGCGCGTGAACTGCGCAACAACTGTACGTCAGACGTATGAAATTTGTTTGACATTGACATATACGCGCAGCAGTAGAATACACTAAAGCGCTCGCGTGACGCGAACTTGACGCGAGCGTATTACGAGAATACGAAAAGGGCTGTTTTGATCGAAACTTAACCGCAACTGCACTGCAGCTGAACTTATTAAAATACGTGAATCGCCCTACAGGACGTTATAACCGAATATTTATTAAGTTCTTAATGTTTAACTTCGATTATTTTAATTAATATTAATTTACATGATATATGTATATACATTAATCCATATTCACATATGTACATATGCTATGTTAGTAGTTTGTCCGGGTTTGTTTGTAATATATTGTGAAAATATCTCTTGTATTTATATTTACAATTTTTCTCCGTTAATTCATTTCTTATTTCTAAAGGTAGTTCATTCATATAAGTAAGTATTAAATAGGCATGAGTTCGTCTTCCGTAGTAATTTTTTGATTTCGGCACCTTTAATTTAGATTTAGCTATTGCCCTCTGCAGCTACCTGGTGTTCTTCTTAATAATTTAATTTGGATATTTTTATTATGAAACTGTTCAATAAGTACCATCATTTTAACTTTTGTAAATACAGGTAGTATTCCACAATATTTAAACAAACCAATAACATTATTTTTGCTATACTTTTTAAATTTTGCTATATTGAGATTCAAAAAGGGAATTATACAAAAGAAGTAATATTTTAAATGGGATTTTATACTTGACAACAGCAAACTTTGCCAGCAATGCTCTCAATTTATCACAAATTTTATTAATGTGTTGTCCCCAATTAAATCTGTTATCAACTATTAGTCCTAAATATTTATATTCAGTGACTTGTTCTAGTGGTTCACAGCTACATTTCTTATGACTATTTGCCGATGTTTGCATATCATGCAGACATTGGTGATTATGGGCAAATATGTTTAGTGGTTTATCAGAATGTAATAAACGATTAGAACGTACATGGATAACTTTAGTTTTTCTCGCGTTAATCACCAACCCCACATCATGGGACCATTTACACAAGTTCGTAAAATCGTGTTGTATCCTCTGTTCCGCTATAGAGATATCTTTTGAAGCTATGACAGGACATGTATCGTCAGCATATTGAAATATAGAACAATTCTTTATTACATTACTCATATCATTGACATATGCTAAGTAATGTAAAGGACCTAAAACTGATCCTTGTGCCGTACCAGTTTCTACAAAAAATTCATCACTAAGGTCGCTGTCAACTTTTACACGAAAGGTTCTGTTGTTGAGGTATTCCTCGCACCATTTAAGTACAGGGCCCCGGATCCCAGTATTATTTAATTTTGATAACAAAATATCGTGCCTGAGAGTGTCAAACGCCTTGCTGAAATCAATGAAAAGTAAGATAACGTGTTTTTTATTCGCAAGGTGTATATTAACTTCGTCTGTGAATTTAGATAATAGGCCTGATGTAGATTTTTGTGGTTGTATCAATTATACATTATTTTACATTATCTATACCGGGTATATCAAGAGTGCTACCGAAAACGAAGCCGGGTAGTAGTTTTAGTGACTACAAACACAATGCAAGTAAAAACTTCGCAAAGAAACGCGACATTTTTTTTTTATTATTTTTTAAATATCGTCGAGTTTGGGTGGTAAATCCATAGTTTTTGCTAAAATAATAATTTAAAGCAATTGTATACCATAGCGTCTTTAGAAATAAGAGGGTGTACACTATTATTTAAGTAAAAACTATGTATTTACCATCCTAAAACAATGATAGAAAAAAAAATAACAAAACAAAATCGTACAAATTTTGCACAAAATTTAGTTGCATTGTGTCTGAAGTCATTAAAACTACCATCCAGCTTCGTTTTCGGTAGCAGTCTTGATATACCCGATATAACATAATAGATAGAGAAGAATTACAACATTGACAGTTTCCTCAAATCGTAAATATAATATTTTAAATAAAATATAACGTATGTTAAATGTAGAATGAGTTTAATCATTTTAGGGCCATTTAATTAAAACACAATTACTACATTGTATTATATTGTAATTACCGTTGCACACACCTGTAGTGTGCAAAGTCAATTAAAACATCAAATACATTCCAAATGAAATAAATATATTTACCTATATAAAGTTTTACAACCGTATCGTTACAAACAGCTTTGCAAAGAATGCATTATTGATGACTGATTTTGGTGATTACATATCACTAACACACTCATAAAATTCTCTCTCTCTCTGTGTCTCTCTCTCTCTTTATAACTAGTATAAACATTCCTTCCTCAATTAGTTTTCTCTTTCTCCCTCCCCAATCTACCAACAGCCCTGACCAGCCTACGCAATACAACCGCCACTACAGTGAGGGCAGCTGCCAGCACCATCATTACATCCAGCATGAGGTACTGAGTCCAGGGCGCGTTGGCGGCGGCGCTGCGCAGATGGCTCGCTCCGCCGCGCCGCGCCACGTACTCCGTCCACCACACGGCGCGCTCCAGCGAGGTCGCGGGCTGGTCGCGCATCACCGAGCGGAGCTTAGCGATATTCACGCGGTAGCTGAAACAAAAATAATGAATTATACCGGATATATCCGAGTATATACCGGATGGTAGATTTAGTGACTACAAACACAATGTAACTAAACATTTCGGAAAGAAACGAGACAGTATTTTTTTATGTTTCTTCGTGTTTATGTGGTAGGTAAATCCATAGTTTTTGTAAAATAATAATTTAAAGCCTCGCGTACCATAGCGTCTTTAAAAATACAAGGATGTACATTATTATTTAAGAAAAATCTATGTATTTACCACCCTTATACGACGATAGAAAAATATTAAAAAAAGCCACAATTTTTTGCACAAAATTTAGTTGCATTGTATCTTAAGTCACTAAAACTACCACCCAGCTGCGTTATCGGTAGCACTCTTGATATACCCTGTATAATCTGGGGGCACAGCAGTGCCCCCTCCAAGTCGAGCTAAAAAGCGGCACAGCCGTACTATCCTTTTCTCGAAGCAATTCAGACCATTTTCAACCCCCCATAACTTCGTTGTGGTTAAAGCAAGAAGCCTGAATTTTTAGTTACTAATTAGGCATTGTGTAAACACGGTATATTTAAAATTTCATTCAATTTGAACCAGTAGTTTAAGAATTATAACTTGTCAAACTTTCGCAATTTTGTCACTCACTGACTGACTGACCGATCATCAAAAGTCTAAGGCACTTCTAGCAGACATAGAACCTTCAAATTTAGAATATAATTAGTGTTTAGTGTCTAAAGTAAGGAAAAATTCAAACATTTCATAATTTCTGTCTAGTTTTCTAGATACACCAACTGCGTGAATAACTTTGTAATCTCATATAAATGTATAGGATTACAAAGATAAATTTGCAGTTTATGATTCGTTGTTCCTGTATATAATGGAATAATAGTTATAGATTGGTATCTATACAGGGTATATCAAGACTGCTACCGAAAACGAAGCCGGGTGGTAATTTACGCGACTTCAGATGCAATGCAACAGAAAAAGATGCAAAAAAAAGCGACAAATTTTTTTTTGTTATTTTTTCTTATTTGGGTGGTAAATAATTTTTTTTCTTAAAATAATAGTGTTTACCCTTTTATTAATAAATACTCTAAGGAATAAAAGAGTTTAAATTATTATTTTAGCAAAAACTATGGATTTACCACTCAACAATGACAATATTTAAGAAATCATAAAAAAGAATTGTCGCGTTTCTTTGCGAAATTTTTAGTTACATTGTGTTTGTAGGCACTAATACTACCACTCGGCTACGTTTTCGGTAGCAGTCTTGAGATACCCAGTATATTTTATATATGAGGCATAATAGGAGGGGGGTATAAAGATGGAAAGGGTGTATTCAGCCCATTAAACTGTACAACATTCCTCTAGAAAAACATGACAAAGATAACCTTGCAAATAAATAGACTAAATAGCTCGAAAACAATCACCATGAAAGATAGAACACTAATAATCAAATCCGCTATATTTGTAATAAATTGATACCTACAAAAATAAGAAAAACTAAAAGACAGAGGCTTTAAGAAAAATCATTATATATATTCTAGAAATAAAAAGTACCGAAAAGGAATAAAGTAGGACTCTACAAAAAGACGTGAGAACCCATCAAAAACATCCTGTAAAAAAATTCCAAGTCTCGCAGCTCAGTTTATCTACCGCAAAAAGTTGTGAGATCCATGTAATACCAAGTCGATTAATTTATTTAGTCCTTGATTAAGGGACGTTCTGTGTAAAGTTATTACGTAAGTTATTATCATATCAATATTAAAAAATCTTTACGTTTTAAATAAATAGATCGACTTGGCCAGTAGCATTATGCATAAATTGTACGATACATTATGTTTTCATGCGATGGCCAAGTCGATCTATTTATTTACAACGTAAAGAATTTTTAATATTGACATGATAATAACTTACGTAATAACTTTATACAGACGTCCCTTAATCAAGGACTAAATAAATTAATCGACTTGGTATTACATGGATCTCACAACTTTTTGCGGTAGATAAACTGAGCTGCGAGACTTGGAATTTTTTTACAGGATGTTTTTGATGGGATAAAGGTTGTCTGGAAGAGATCGCCGCCGTTAGCGATAAAACCGCCAGTTGTACTACCGACTATGTATTTAAGCCTGTTTCTGTATTATTATTTTTTATTATATTTTTAATGATGTACAAAAAAGTATGAAATGATAATAATAAATAATAACTAAAAAAAACTAAAAAAAGTGCGTTTCAAGAAGTTTCTTGCTTCGTTTCTTCACAGCTATAAGTTCCTAAGGCATGGCAGTTTTCATTGCAGAATCAAAAATATTATAAAAATAGACTGAATATGCCTAAGCTATGGTGTAAACTGCAAGGTTACACACAATCATATTTTCTTAGTTCGGGTTTTACATGTGGCGCGTGTAACATAATTTCCTCATGTTTTTAAATAATAAAATGCATTTATTCAGTTCGCAATAAGCCATCACGCTTATCATATCATAACTATCAAATATTACATATGAAATTCATTTCATTAGTATTTTGTAAATGTACCTTTATATTTTGCGCATAACAAAGCAAGTACACAATTTCCTATGCGATAAATGTAGTTTAATTTCTCATTGCTAATGCAAAATGTTACCAATTTATTCACTTAAGTATTTGATTAAAATTCAATTATTACCTTTCACCACCAATGACAGTATTTATAGCATTCTTCAAAGTATCTTCGTTAATATTTCCCATACTAAGTCCGAGGCCTATTTTGAAGTGCATGCCTATGTATCTTTCTACATTACCCCACTGATCGCTCAGCATGGGCAAGGCGATCAAGGGTACGCCAGCATCTATGGCCACTTGTTTAGATTGAAGACCTCGGGCCCTACTATATTAATCCGAAACGAAGTTTGAAACTTCGGACGATCGAAGTTTATATACGATACGAATGTATCTACTCTGTAAAAGTTCGAATTTGTATAAAGTACAACGTAACCATAAGTTTATGGCTACGACAATAAGTCAATAACGACCATAAGTATATGTAGGTTCTTAAAATGCGAGGAAGTATTTCAATGAAGTTAAGATTAAGAAACGAAATCCCGTTTTCCCCTGCCTTTGTATACCTACTTTAGATAAATAAATAACATACAACAGTCACATACATAATCCTGACCATACACTTAGATCGAGTCTTGTATCATGGGTAACAGAAACTACGAGAGACTTTACGGTCTCACAAACACCCGAAAAAGGTACCTGTGGACCACATTAATATTTATCTCGGTTCGAGGATCGAACTCGAAATCGTGATGTGTATATCTGTTGCAGTTATAATCTTAGCAATAACATCAAAGGCCTAATGTATTCAATTTTACACAAGTGCACAATGTTACAATCACAATTTAAAAAATACAATTTATGTGGGTGATACAGAACACTTTAAAAGCGAATTTAACTGGCACTCGGTCGGTTTCCGTATCGCTATTTTAATTATGTTTATGTAACTATAAACTTATAATCTTATTACCAAATAGTGTTTTTTATCGGATCTAATTCAGACGATAGCTGTATAAGTATTATCATGAGGAACAAAAATACAACGTGAGGTAAGTACAACTGTAGGTACAACTGAAGAAATTTCTTGTGCATGCCGTTTCCTCATTATAGAGCGAAGCATTAGCAGTGTGAAAAAATTTGAAGATTTTTTTTTATAATGGTTTCTTAGATTTACGCGAATGTTACACATTGAAATAAAACTATTATTTACGGATTTTATCGCGAATTTAGTTTAATTTTTACATTTTTAACTTCCTTGTAACAGTCACAGAGCGGACGTCTAATACCTCAGTCCGCCCCGTGACCACGAAAGCTGTAAAGTAATCGAAACGTCGGGAAGTTAAAAATGTAAAAATTAAACTAAATTCGCGATAAAATCCGTAAATAATAGTTTTATTTCAATTTTTTTTTTAATTTATGAGAGATTATCATCATAACCTATAGTTTTTTACATACTTTGTTTTACGTTACGTGCTGAGTTACAGTTACTAACAGACAAACACGTCAAATAGCCTTTAAAATATAGCGGCGTATGTGTATTTAACAAATAGGAATGGTGTAATTCATAGTTTATTCTTTTTGATTGGATTTTTCTGCCGGGCCTGTAATAATGTAATCCGACCGATTACGGCCATGGCGACCACTTCGACCCCTTATAGGGCTTGGCGCTGATGCGCCCGGAGATGGCTTATATAGCCGATTTTCGCAACAAACTCCCTTGCACAAAGTGGGCATGTGAGCGTACCGCTTTCATAATTGAAGTGAATAGCAGCGAGCGGACGGGCTTTAAGCTCATCGCGCTTGGCGTCGAGGTCAGCTAAACGCTGTTCCTCAAATACGCGAATTCGCTTCTTCACCATCTCGCGCCACTCCGGTCGTTGTGTTGCCAAACTCTTCCAGCGAGCGGGCTCTATATTGCATCTTTTCATGTGACGTTTCTGAACATCCTTATATCTGAGGAGTTGTCCGCCATGCTTTCGCTTGCCCTCCTCTAGCTCAGAGTAAAAGATGCGCTTCGCCACTCTCTCCTCCGCCATCCATGATACGTGACCGCACCACCGTAGTTGCCGACGCATCAAATATGCCTCAATGCCACCAACATTAGCGCGTCTTAAAACTTCGGTATTACGCACCCGATCGGACCATCTGATCTTCATGATGGAGCGCAGGCATTTTAGTGGAATCGATTGAGAGTGCATATATGGTGACGATACACACACCAGGTCTCGGAAGAATAGAGAAGGTTTGGCAGCACAATCGCCATGTAAACCGAGATCTTAGTTAGCCAGCTTAAGGTCGTGCGAGCAGAAGACCTTAGAACACAGCTTTCCAAATGCTGCAGCTGCAGCACTTATTCTGCTGTTGATCTCAGTATCAAGGTCACACTTAGCTGTTATAGTGTTCCCCAGATAACGAAATATATCGACCTGTTTAAGCACGTCCTCACCAAGCTTAATGGTCAGTGTCTCACGACTATGGATGTCTAGGGACATCACTTCCGTCTTTTTGACACTGATCTTTAGGCCAAATTTGCAGCATGCTTGGTGGAAAGTGGACATTAGCTGTTGCAGGCCGTCTGGGGATTCTGCCAAGAAACACAGGTCATCAGCATACATGATCTCTGTGATCAATGCATACGAGACTTTGGTGCGCGCCTTAAGTCTGGTCAAGTTGAAAAGACTGCCATCGGTGCGAAAGCGAATGCGAACCCCTTCAGAAACAGTTTGTAGGACGTCCTTGACTACTACTGCAAAGTATAGAGCGAACAGTGTGGGTGCTAGTACGCATCTTTGCTTAACCCCACAGGTAACGGGGAAAAAGTCGGACTGTTCGCCGTCTATGGAGACGCAGCACTGCATATCGTCATGCAGGAGTCGCAGAAGTCTCACAAACTTTTCTGTGCATCCTAGCTTTCTCAATACCATCCAGAGGGCTTCGCGAGGCACACTGTCGAATGCTTTCTCCAAGTCAACAAAGCAGAGGTACAGCTGACGTCCCTGCTCTCTACTTTTCTCCTGAAGTTGACGCACCGAGAAAATAGCTTCACATGTGCCTCGGTTAGGTCGGAAGCCAAACTGGGTTTCAGGCAGGATCCTTTCTGATAGGTCCCTTAGGCGGTTCAATAGAACTCTTGCAAAGACCTTTCCAGGAGCTGATAGAAGTGAATTACCGCGATATGAGTTACAGTCGGATCGGTCACCCCTATTCTTGTAGAGAGCACTAATACGAGACAATTTAAAATCGACTGGTACTCGCTCCTCCTCCCACATTCGAACAAACAGTTTCCACACCGACGTGTGCAAATCCTTACCGCCGTATTTCAAAAGCTCGCTTGGTATGTGGTCAATGCCAACTGCCCGCTTATTTTTCTGCTGCCTGATGGCAGTGACAACCTCGTCAAGCGCCAGTGGTTCATCCAGCTCAATACATAAAGGGAGTTGAGGCATTAAGCTGATGTTTTGCAGATCGGCTGATCAATCCACGTTGAGCAAAGTGTTAAAGTGTTCAGCCCAACGTGCTAGTACTTCCTTCTTGCTAGTGAGGAGGTGTGAACTATCTAAAGACCTCAGGGGTACTTTTGCTCGGCAGGAAATACCAATCAGCTTTCGCACCTCGCAGTAAAACTCCCCAAGCTGTTTATTGTCAGCAAGCCACTGCATTTGGCAAGCTTTGTCCTGCCACCACTTATCTTTTATCTGACGAGACAGCTTGCGCAATTCTTGGTCACTCGCTTTGACCAACGCAGTGCTTCCGCCTCTTCTACTGTGCTGTCGCAAAAGCTCTCGATGTTTGTCGAATGCTGCTCTGAGAACCTCATTGTTGTCATCGAACCAGTCTTCGTTACGCCGGGCCTGTACTGGGTCATTGAATAGGGAAAATCACTGAAAGCAGGTCATTATGGAAATCAACGACAGTATATTATGTTCATGAAAGTCAGATTTAAGTTGTTACCAATAGTTGCTGTACAATGCTTTAAAACATTATTCTCATTTCAACAACTTATGAAATCGATATTGATGAAGAGAACGTCGTTAACTACATTTGAGGTATTTTTTATGATATAAGTCATTATGATAAGTGCTCTCAAAGTAATTTCCATGTAAGAATATTTTTTTGCTGTAAGTAATAGGTATATAACTCGTTACATTTAACCCTTTAGTAGTCGTGTTTTAGTAAGAAAAAAAAGAAAAACCTACATACAAATGAATATTTAACAATCAATGATAGTGGCTTTTCATTCTAAATACTTTACGTAAGTTTTTTTCACATATGACTTTACTCATGGTTAGTTTAAAAATTTATTTTAGCTATCGCATGTTTTTATCTTCGCATAAACTAAATTCAAAAGCCGTTCTATACAGATAAAACATTCGATAAGGCCAATAATATCTTTGGGCTACAAGCATAGTCTAGTGACATGCATTATTAAGCAATAATTTGCATAATTTTAGTCTTGTTTATAGACTGACCTGACGGTTATCAAAGACCGAGACCAGCTCATCTCGTCTACATTCAAAAAGGCAACATTTCTAAACAGTAAAATAAATAAACAAAATATATTTAAAATAAATATAATTTAAGCACGACGTTAATATTTAAGGGTTACATATCTAAAATGAAAGTTGACATTACATTTCTCACGAACAGTTGTCGATTAGAAGGAAACGAACTCAGACAGTAAACTAAACTACTTGTATTTTTATTACTTCACCAAAATAATTGGATTGTTGCGTTTTTGAAGATAAAATCAAGTTATTTGCAAAAATGTTCCCCAGGGACACCAAAATATACCCATACGATTTTCAAAAGACAACAGTGTCGAGAATGATGATCGCGTTTTTGTGTTCATTCAATATTATTTTGCTTAGATTTCGGATTTATAAAATGCAATACAATGAAGAAGAAAGTCCTACTCAAAACACTAACGCTATCTCTTTCCTTTTTCATATGTTCTATATGTTTCTTCTCTTTCTACACCTCGTTGGATGGTATTTTCGTATCATGTACTCCATACATTTCTGAAATACGTCATTTGCGTTATATTTTTCACATTCTTCAATTCTAACAACACGTTTTTCGATTTACAAGAGAGCCTTATTATAATCAATTCTAAATTCTATGGCGATTCCAATTCTAACAGAATAGATTTGAAAATAATAACATGCTCATTAGTATTTTTCATTTTCACTTTAATTCCGCATATAGTTTACTGTACTGGTTTCGACAATTTGTGCGACTCGACAAATTACTGATGACAATTTACAACATCCCCATTTTCGGCTTAGATTTTGTTTTGATCGTTTACTTTTTGTTTTCCTACTCCGTTTATTGCCTCTTGGATAAATTCATTGCCAATTTGGCTGCCAGTGATGTTTTGAACAGTCAAGCTGTTTATAAAGAAATCGTGGATGTACTGAGAATACTAAAATGATTTTTGATTACACAGTAAGTATTCATATTTGCTTGATTACAAATTTCTTGAATTGATTCTGAGTCTTCCTTCCTTAAGGCCAGAATGGATTAATTAACAAGTTTAATTCTATTTTATTTTTATTTTGCGGATAATAGAGATAGCTGGAGAACTCTCGTTTCGGAGGCTAGGACCCATTTTGGGCCGCTGAGCCAGTAGAGTTATAATTTTTTTAGTTTTTTTAATGTAGGTTCAAGCGTTCTGAATGAGTGACTTTTTATTAAAATTGAATTAGTTATTTATCTAATAAAATAAATCCAAGATATTAACATGTGCATCACTTCACACTTGTGTGCATTATTTTAACGCGGTTACTATAATGTGTAAGGATTTGACTTAGCAAAAACGATATATATTAGTATCAATTGTCTAAATATTTTAATTTACTTTTTTTTCAGTTCATGGTGACATTGCTGTTTAACATACCGTACTTACTTATGACCATATATTACACTTTATCGGAGATTAAATTTGCGAAGGTAAGCTGATTTGACGAAACGTTAATTAGAAAATATTACAGATTTTGATGCTTTGAGACCTAGGATCCATTCTCGTTTCATTATGTAACAAGAAACATACAGGCCTAAATCGGCCCAAATACGTCCCACTGCAGGGCACGGGCGCAATCGCGAGTACGATTGAGAGGGATTATGCCATATAGTCCACCTCACTGGCCTAGTGCGGCGGGTTGGTGGCTATGTTATGCAGGTTTGATCACGATGTTTGCCTTGACCATTATAGAGTGTGGGTGATTGACTTTAAATACTCCGATAAGTCAGAGGAATCCCTGAAGAGAGTGTCTTCAGAGTAGATTCCCTGGAATTTCAACCTGCGACCACCGTGAACATGTTGGCAAACGCGCCTTGTCCGACCAACAGGCGACCACTTAACAAGGAACATAGAACAAAGATCGCTATAACTAAGCTTTGAGTCTACGTAAAATCATTATAATAATGATCATAATTTTCATCTCCCGTTCAATTCTTCCTATTTTGAGGAGCCAGCAAAGCATTCAATTCAACCGTTCAAATTCGATTCAACCGTTGTATACCATAGGTGACGGTAATGTTTTACCATGAAATGATCTTCTATCTAAAGTGCGTAGTGACCTGTTGGTAAAACGGACCAGACGCGGCTGCCAACATGTTCACGGTTGTCGCAGGCACACCTCTGACGTTTTGGAGCCATGTGTGTTTTGATAGTCAATCACTACACACCATAACGGTGAAGGAAAACATCGTGAGGAAATCTGCGTACCATAGCGATTTGTAATAATTTTTATGGTATGTAAAGTCCGCCAACCCGCACTAGGCCAGCGTGGTGGACTATATGGCCTAACCACTTTCAATCGTACTTCGATTGTAGAGGAGGCCCGTGTCATGCAGTGGCACGTATATGGCCTGATACAGATCTCTATCTAGCTGGACCTATACAATACAAATTTTCTAGTGGATGATGTTTCTTTTTTCAGTCCAGCAGCTTTAACTGCAGGGTGTTGTATGCAGTGACTATAAAGTCTTTGGTCTTGACATTTGCCCCAGCGATTGCTTCGGAAAAATTAACATTTCAAGCTGAACATATAAAGACTATTTTGCATGATCGGTTGCTAGAAGAAAGAGGTAAGTTATGTTCTTTTTTTATTACAATCAATGGCGACACATGCATGCCGTTCGCCTGATGGTAAGCGATACGACCGCTCATGAACAGTAGCAAAACCAAACAACACATTTAATTACAAAGCAATGCTAGGCATTCCACTGCACTAACCATCGTGAGAGATAAAATGTTAAGTCTCAATATATCCAGTAGTTACTCTGGCTACAATGTCCTTCAAACCGATCAGTGCATTTACTCTGCTGTTTGGCGAGAGAAATAGACTGTGTATAATCAGTATAATTAATATTCAGTTCAGTTTGGAGGGCGTAGGCTAGAGTCCACGATGCTAGCCTATTTCACGTTACGAGGCTTTAAAATCCTTTTGCTTCAGTTAATAGAAAAATGTTTGATATGCGGTTTTCTCACAATGGTTTTCTTCAACATTAAGATTTTTGCAATTGATTATCAATACACACAATGTGATGTTCAACGTCGGAAGGATGCCCTACATTAGAACCCGCGACCACACACTGCATCTACGGTAATTAATAAATTAAGCGATCGTCCTCGCTGGAAATATTTAAATCAAGGGTGAAAGCTTTCTACCTTTCGCAATAGATTTATCATCATTCACTATTATTGTTATGTATATATGTATGTTTATGTATTATATTGTATTTAAGTGTATCATATCTTGCATTTATTCGTTTATATCGGTATTTATATATTTATATTGTATGTAAGTTTATTGTTAATAATAAGCACCGTCCATAACCATTGGATCTTTCCTTTACCAACCGGTTGTCTGGAAGAGATCGCTTAAAGCGATAAGACCGCCAGTTATATCACCAACTTTATTTTTCTATAACTATTGTTTTCTTCTTTTTTCTTTTGTTTTTGTCTTTGTTATCTTTTGTATATGGTGTTATAATAAAGAGTTATTATTATTATTATTAATAAAGTTGTACACCGCTTAACCACCCACTTACCCATTAAACAAAAAAATCAACAGTGTGTAAATTCCTTTATCATCATCATCATCATATCAGCCACAGGAAGTCCACTGCTGAACATAGTCCTCCCCCAAGGATCTCCACAATGACCTGTTGGCAGCGGCCTGCATCCAGCGACTTCCTGCAACCTTAGCCAGATCGTCCGTCCACCTTGTAGGCGGGCGTCCGACACTTCGCTTGCCTGTACGTGGCCTCCACTCAAAAACCTTTCGGCCCCAACGGCCATCGGTTCTACGAGCTATGTGCCCGGCCCACTGCCACTACAACTTGCCAATCCTATGGTAAATCCCTTACTTCCAGATAATCCAACGCCAAGTACATCCAGCGATTCATCAGCTACGTAGAAGCGCGCCCCCTAGTGTTCAGAGTGCTGAAAGTGGTTCCCATGAACTCGACGCTTCTACTCATAGTCTTAGATCTGTGTATCACTTACGTCATTATTATAGTGCAGCTTACACATTTGTATTAAAAGGAAAATATAATATTTAGCGAGGATTGTATGACATAAAAATGGCTTTAAAATTAGCACATTTCAGTTTGATTTAATTTTACTTAATTTATGTTGTTTCAAAACAATAAAGAATATTTATTTTAACAACAGATTTACCAACCTTTAAAAAGGAGGTCCTATAATTGGGCAAAAAAACATCATCATCTGTATCAGCCCATATACGTCCCACTGCAGGGCGCGGGCCTACTCTACAATCGAGAATACGATTGAGAGTGGTTAGGCCATATAGTCCACCACGCTGGTCTAGTGCGGGTTGGCGGACTTACATACCATACATTTTTTTATAAATTGTTATGGTATGCAGGTTTCCTCACGATGTTTTCCTTCACCGTTTTAGTGCGTGGTGATTGACTATCAATACACACATGACTCCGAAAAGTCAGAGGTGTGCCCTGCAAAAAAAACATACAAAACTAAAAACATGAAAATAGAGAGGTGTGAAAAATAATTTGTTTTCATTAGAAATAAATCCTAATATTTATCAAAAAATGGTAAAAGTACGAAACTTGCAAAAGACTAATCATATTATCTTAAAACCGAACACATAAATGAAATTACAGACCTGACAGTACACAGCCCGTAAACTAGCGTAGTTTATGTTCATACTAAATTTAAAATCTATACTATCTCCAAAAATACACAACAAAACTTACCTCTTACTCCGCACAAAGAACACGAAAGTATATTCAGCGTTCAGTTTCTAACAAAAATATAACATCATTACAAATATATACCGTTCAGATTTGTATAAATATTTGTTAAGAATACACGCGCCGGTATTGCAAAAGATACCGGTGGGTTTGTATGTTTTATTGTTGTGATAAATGATGTAATTACTTATGGTATTAATGGTAATGACAATTTAGCATTATAAATTTGTGCACGTCTTTATTACATATTTGACAAGTGCATTATATCGAAATTAATTGTTTCGACGATATTAACACTCAAGCCACATTTACAAGGAGAATTTCTCGTCCCAAAGATAGATTAGCGTATGGAGGTAAAAATGTTGAATCATGTAAACATGTGTCCTTATCATTGGAATGCGTTAATGTTATAGAGATTATCATAGGTGACAATGACGAGACACTCTTTGTAGATTATTGTTCTAAACAGTTATTCCTCTTACTAAATTGCAACTTCAGAGTTCACTTAGAGGTTAAAGAAAGTAGTCAAACGAAGAACCTTATATCACCAGTATACCAGGTGCTCTAGAACAATGCCTTGTGTCACTTAGCGTGGAAGTTTCTTAAATAATATAGCTAAACAATTTTACAGAAAAAAAGACAGCATTTTGATTTTGAAACCATTTATTTTTTGAATAATCGCATGTCTGACACGGGAATCGATCCTGCCATGTGGTAAAAAAATACATCATTTTACGATACCAATCAAAAGGTCGACATTATTCTCCTCCATATAACTTATCATCTTCAATAAAATTAAGACAAGGAAGTAACCTTTAATTTCTATACAAAAAATATAAATTATAATCCAAGCAAACCAAGATGCCAAGGCAAGTATTCCGAAATATGATACAAAAGAGTCGTATACATACAAGTTACATAAAGCCATCCAATTTGCGAGAGCGTTTCAATTGTGCGTCATAGATATTCACGATTTAGATAAGGTAGAATTTTGCTTTCTATTCTCGTGATCTGTTGAAAAGAGCACGAAAAGTGAATTGGTAAGGAATATGGTAATTTATGAATTGATTTTATTGTAATTTGGGTAGCATTTTCGAGTGGTTTTTAGATAAATATTTTTTGTATTACACTACAACATTCTTGTTGGTTGTTGTTCCACCGTGTTGTTGCTGAGTCTTTTTGTTGATGGGCTATATGGCCTTACCACTCAATTGTGCTCTCGATTATAGAGATAATATATATAGGTGGACAGGCTGATACAGGTTTTCCAACATTCTCAATGTTTAATGCTGGAATACACAAACCTTTAAAAAAACCCTTAAACTTCAAGTGAAGCATTTACAGCTACACAGGCTTACAAATATTTGCTCCTATACCTGGATATGTTACTAACCTGATATGACCATCGGGTAGTCCGCCTTCTGACATTCAAAACAAAAAACAGTTATCGAAATAATACTGACTGATTAAAGACTTAATATGCCATTTATTGCAATCGATAAATAAACTGATAATAGCCACATTGCAAATAAAAGAACCTTGCGCGGACACTAAGATCACATTATATTAATGCATAGATAAGTTGAATAACGCTATTAATAACATATCAATGCAACGCCAAACAAATCATAGCGTGCGTATCATTTGTACCGTAAAGCGTCTGCAGACAAGTCGTCTGCTCCGACAATGCTATTAATAAAAGCCCTCGTTTCTCTAACTGTATTAGTGATTTGTGATAGTGCGAGGATATTGGCGGTGTTTCCGCTCCCTTCATTCAGCCATTACTTCGCTTACCGGCCTTTCTTCGAAGAGCTGGCAAAACGAGGACATAAAGTAACCGTGATCACAGCCGACCCAGCGTACCCGAAAGGTCAAGCGCCTGCTAATTACACAGAAATTGATGTACATCCCCAAGCATACTCATTTAAAGAGAGGATTCAGTCATTCACTAAAGGAAACGGGATATTTTCGCAAATAGACCCAATCTTCGAGTTACTCTATCGTGTATTCGATGTGGAGTTAACAGAATCGACGGAATTGCAGAATCTTCTTCGGGATGAAACGAAACAGTTTGATCTATTAATGCTAGCAGCGTGTGTACAAACGACTTTGGCATTACAACATGTGTACAAAGCGCCTGTCATACAAATAAGTTCGTTTGGACCCATGGAGATCAATAATTTCGTGTTTGGTTCCGCCACGCATCCTCTTTTTATCCAACTATATTTCATCAGAGGATTTTCAACTTAACTTTGTGGGAGAAAGTTGTAGAGGTATCAAAGTATTATTACGTAGTTTTTTTGGAGTATTACTACGAACGTTTGCAGACCGAGGCTATGAGAAAACAGTTCCCAGACATGCCGTCTGTGTATGAATTAAGCAATAACGTTGATATGCTGTTTTTGAATGTGCACCCGATGTGGGAGATGAATCGCCCAGTCCCGCCAAATGTGATTTATTTGGGAGGATTACAGTTGAAGCCGCCAAAGGAACTACCACAGGTCAGGTATAAAAACAAATCAATAATTTAAAAGTTCATAAGAAGTCGTTAGATGCAAGCCAAGTCGAAGAACCGGCTCTAAAAACCTATAGAGAAAATCTATTTATATTCGACATCTAACTGATGATCATGAATTTTCATTAATTGGCATTCGATTTGGAATCCAAGACAGTATATTGATAGATTAATTACTTTGCTATAAAATTAAGATTTCTACAATTGAATAAATCATAAGTATGTCATTTGCGTAATCCAAATGTTTCTTTTAGGATCTAAAATCGTATCTAGATTCGTCTAAGGAGGGTGTGATTTACATGAGTTTTGGTACAAATTTGGCGTCGCACCAGATACCAGCGGAGACAATAGCAGTTTTCATGCGAGTTTTTTCTGAACTGCCCTACAATGTTTTATGGAAGTGGGAGGAGCAAGAAATTCCTGACAAGCCCAGCAATGTCAGGATTGAGAAATGGTTTCCGCAAGCTGATGTTCTAAGTGAGTAATTAATTGCGTTGTATCGCAACAAACTATTATCTTTTTTATGAAAGGCAAGTAATAATCTTCTACTAGCCGTGACTCTTTCGGGACAGAAATCTCAATCAACTGATAAGATATAATAAAAAACTATTTGGCCACTAATTTCGGCTAAAATCAATTTGATCAAAAAATGTTGACCTTTAATCGTATCTCCTTGTGTAATATCACAGCCCCGGATAATGATTTTAATAATGTAATTGAATTTTGTTCATCATGATGGAATTTGATGAAGACCCCGATCTACAGTGATATTGTTTCCTTAAAAATCATCTTTTGTGAATTCTTCTCCATTGATTGATGGCAAACTATGGCATAACCTAAAGCTTATCCTATGAATCACAGCAATGTATCTTCAACTTCTTATTTAGCCAGAAATACCCAAATAAATTAAAGTTACAAAAAGTTAAAGCTATTCACCGTTTTTTACAGGGCATCCAAATATCAAACTGTTCATAATGCAAGGAGGTCTACAATCTACTGAGGAGGCCATAGCTGCTGGTGTTCCATTGATCGCTTTACCTATATTTGGAGACCAGTGGAATAATGCAGAGAAATTTAGATACTTCAAGATTGGCATGGGACTTGACATGGGAAAGATTAATGAGGTTATTTTCAAGAATGCTATTACGGATATGATTGCTGATGAAAGGTGATTATATTATTTTAAAAGTCTTCATTGCACAAAGTAATGAGTTTAGTTTCCCTAGTGTTTATTTTGTGGTAGGGATATTCCATAACTGTGACTGCTGTGTAACTGCAAGCCGGATCAGAATAGAAGGTACCGAAACTAGCAGAAAATCATAAGGTATCAAACATTTTTTTTTATTCAGTATGTCTGGTAGACGAGCCAACAGGTTACCTAATTGTAAGTGATTTCTGCCACCCATGGACGACCAACAACGCTTACATACTAAATTTTTGCCGGGCTATCCAATGGGGAGGGAACAGGAAGCAAAAAAACGCGAAAGAGGAAAGCCCAATACCCTTTATATTGGGGATCTCTAGATCATGAAAATCTCACTCACTGATCATAAAATCATGAAGATAATTGTTCAATCTATATAATAATAAAACTACTACAGACACAGTAGAGCATGATGCCAATGGCATTGCCCTTTATGAATGGCAGCTACCGCTTGCCAAAACGAATAGTGATTAATTGGATATTTATAAATTTATATAGATATTGCTAGAGGTAGACAATTCAAAACGAACAATGATCCAAGACCCGCCATACTGACCCCTGCAAGCATGTCACGTATAAGGACAAACTTTCATATATCGCTGCTTTAATTTGATAGTGGCACATAACACAATGTGTATTTTTATGATAATGTTACCATTAAACACAAAGTAATCTAAAATACTGTGTGAATAAAACTCATATTTTTGATAGATTATACGTTGATTTAAGCAACTTTCAAAGAGTTGTCCTTATTAAAATAAAATATATAAATAATTAATTATTTTGTTTTATTTAAACTGCTCTCCTGAAAAAAGTTCATTTTTGAGATATGTCGTTATCAAATTAAAGCAGCGATATCTGGTCTTGAATTGACTCTTATAATTATGTCGATCATAAGTTTTAGTATAGTATGTGAAGTCGCCCAACATGCTTTGTATTAGCGTGGTGGAATTTGGACTAAGCCCTCTCAATTGTGAAGAAGTCCCATCACCAGTAGGTTGATATGGGCTAAAATAGAACCCAGTATCTTTCTGAAAATTTGATGGTTTCGGAAATCAAAAATTGTACTGTACTGTGTCAGCCCATAATCGCACGTATAAGACCAGGGCCTGTGCCATCGAAAATTCGGTTGCCCTAGAACTGGTTAATGTGGGTTGATGACTTTGGCATGGACCTCCTCTAAAATCGAGAATTCGGTAGTGAGGGTTGTTGCAGTTCGGCAGACTTACGCACCATATAAATCCTTACAAATCACCATGGTATCCTTCACCGCTATACAGCCACAAACATTCCTCCAAATTGTTTCAGCTACCGCATGAACATCGCTGAGCTCCGCTCGGTGATGCGCGACCAGCCCGCGACCTCGCTGGAGCGCGCCGTGTGGTGGACGGAGTACGTGGCGCGGCGCGGCGGAGCGAGCCATCTGCGCAGCGCCGTCGCCAACGCGCCCTGGACTCAGTACCTCATGCTGGATGTAATGATGGTGCTGGCAGCTGGACTCACTGTAGCAGCAGTTGTGTTGCGAAGGCTGGTCAGGGCTGTTGGTAGATTGATGAGGGGGAAGGAAAAACTAATTGAAGTGCATGGGAAGTTTTGTGTTTGTAAGAATAAATAAACAGAATAAATATATAAGAAAATAAGTAGTAGAAAGTATTTTTCTCTCTCCATGAATAAAGGGTTTCTCCTTCTTGTTAGATGTGGCCGATACGATATGTTAAAAATCCTTGCCCAATCAGCCTTTCTGATCTCAACACTCTACAGCATATGACAATGTTACATCCTTTAAAAAAATATTAATGAACGCTTAGAATATTTATATATAGAGGGAGCGCTGGTACTTCAAAAACGTAGATAAAAATGGTGGTGCCGGGCCACCTTTCCTGCCCTCCTATTGGCTAATATTGGAACAGGTTGTGCAACATACATAAATTACTTGAAAAAAAAGTTAAAAATAAATAGTTTATGTCTATTTAATTTCACTCAAACTTGTTTTAAAAGAATAATTTTATAGCTAAATATAATTTCGGCTATCAAAGGAATTTAAAGCAATTTATTGCTAAATAACTAATTCAATTTTACTGATGTAGGAGCGCTACCAACATTACGAACAAGAAAATATCTACGTTTTTCAAAACGCTAATGTATGACAGCGCTCCCTCTATGTATAAATACTCTAAGCATGGACGATAAAACAAATCAGTAAATTGTATAATAAAACCTTCAGCAACAATATTCCAAAAAAAAACGTTAAAAACTAATTTCAGAACGGTCGTTACATATTTAAAATAGCGATACAGGTGAAGCTAAATTAAATTTTCGAACGGATATAACCGTGCAAATGGTCGGACATACCCGTGTGGACAATATCGCACTTTACTGGCCAGTTGGAAAAACTTTAAAAATGAATATTTATTTGACAATACCAATAACCCGCCCGTGACGTGCCTGGTACAATGGGCCATTCTACCTCAGCAGGGTTGGAATTGGGGCAAGTAATAAGCTTCCGGCAAGGGTTATAAATTTATTATTTTTGCCAAATAATTATACATTTTCCTTTTTTTGAAGGCTTTAGAATTGTCTTATTATGTATGCTTAATAAAATATTGTATTAATTTGTATGAAAGACAATTTCTTTTAATTATGAGAAACAATAATGAAGAAAACAAGTGCACACTTACTAATCATTGTAATAAAAACACAGATCACTCCCAATAGATACCTAATGCAAGGCAGCGGTTGCGCCCAACACATTTAAGCTATCAGATAGATATAAAGCGATGCCAAATGTTGCGTCATCAGTGCGTCCAAGTACTGGACCCGCACATGTCATCGCATGTTAGCGAAAATTACATTTTGGGAACATAATATTACAGGTAATAATGATTTGTTCAATAAAATGGTGTGCAAAAAACTCAAAAAAATAAATTATCTAAAAAAACGCAATAAGTTTTCATCGATAACTAATATTCTTTAAATTAATTTGGTCCCGAGCGAGCTCAATTATACTGGTTAATGTATCAATGTCAAACAGTCGAGTTCGGATGGAGAATCAGCCGTCTCTTTTTCGCATAGCAATAACCGTAATAAGCCATCTTTTTTTGGCGAAATCACGCGTTCTTCTAGTGTTTGACGCATGTTATTATATAATTCCCAGAAATATCGATATTGTAAAACAATAATGTAAATTAATTTCATTAAATGACAATGTCACAAAATATATATTGATTTAAATAAAAATTGCAAATTACCATAATTACGTTATTTTATGTAATTTGAAATAGTTAAATTTGTTAACAAGGTACTTTTACAATATTTTTTATTTATCTTTGACGTAATTAAATTTCCTTTTTTCCCTCTAGTTGTATACGTTTTCAAATATAATGGGAGGGTATTTATCATAAGTTTTAGTATACTAAGTTTATTGAGAATCAGTAGCACAAGCTATTGAACTAATTTTAGCATACATTGTATATATCGTCTCAAAAACATTCATAGTTCGTCAAGTGGGTTTCATCGTCACTTGTCGATATTACATTTACTATAGCCGCCGTCAGAATTCAAGAAACGGAATAAGTTATTGTAGCCCTTTAGGGCGTGAGGTTTAGTTATTTACTATTTCATATTTTTATCTGATCTTTTATATCGACACTTAATTTGGGTGTTTCGCCATTATGGTATACAAAAATACACGATAAATAATAGAATAAAACCATTACATACTAAAGTATAAATCTTAATCCTATTTTATTCGTAGTTAGCGGTTGCCGGTTGGTATAATTTATCAGATCAGGCCGGTGAAAAAATATTATCAAACATTTAACAAGTTGGTAATTAAGTTATAGAAGCGATCATAACACATGAACTTACTGGCAAATCGAACTATCGATACATTTTTTTATTTATCGACTTATGCCTCATCTCTCCAGTAAAGTCCACGTGACCGCGCTGCAACCCGCCCACTCCCCGCGCAGTTCCCTTCGTTGGCGTTTTCGGTTCAAAACAAAACTATCGTAATGCGGTATCTATTGGAAGTGATCTGTGAATAAAAAATATGATTATGTAGATAATTGTTTAGATACTACAGTTTCGAGGAACACCTTTATATCTCTAAATCCTTATTATTTACAGCATATAGATAATGTTTTAATCTTGCAATAATTAAATTGTTTGATAATAGATGCGCTTTTATCACTATTTCACTTTTATCAATGTTATCTTTTATTTCAATGTTGTCTTATTCTCTCCTAACGCATCCCGTCCCTTTGAGCTTGAAAGAGTAACATATTATTATATATTTGAATTACTTACTAATCCTACCGAACCACTACATTTTTCGGGATAGAAGTAGCATTTCCAGTAATTCCGGGTGACAACTACCACCATGCCAAATGTAAGCTAAATTGGTTCAGCCGGGTTTTGATATAAGGGGGCACAGTGGTATAAACAAGCAGACAAAAAATCTAGCATTCAGATTTTTTGGGTTGCATTACTTTCAGTGCCCCCAGATTCGTTTTTCTCATACATCTTTCATCTATAGCCTTAAACCGTTTACCAATTTACTATATATATATTTAGATACCGATTACTTCCATTAATAATAATTCACATTAATAGTTAATTCCACAGCCACTTTTTCCAAAATGTATTATCCAAAAACCCGCTGTCACTTAACCCTTGCACCACTCTTCACATACGCACTGTACATCACTGGTACGAGCGAGTAACGTGCGCTTGTTAATTTTGCACGAAACGCCTCCACTGTGGTTTATTCGACCCACTGTGCTCTGGAGGGTTATTTAAGTTCACGTGACCAGCGTTGCCGATGGGAAAATAGTTTTTAGAATTTAAGGGTTGGTTAGTGGAGTTTGTAGTTAGGAGGACGGTTGGATATATGATGTTAGTAGAACAATATAAGCTAAAGTTTTTCCCGTTGATCTAGTGCAGACGGCATGTTTTAGAGCAGGGATTGCCATTGGTGGCACGTCACATAATATTTTGGGCATGTCACCGAAAATCAAGGTCACACTAAATAATTTTTCTCATATAAATAAAACATATCCGGCGTTCATTTCTTAGTGTAATAGAGGTATTTTCCAGTAAAATTCAATAAAAATTATTCGACGGCACGTCCACCTCATTCTTTATAGAAAGTAGCACGTGGATAGATAAAGGTTCGCCACCCTTGTTATATGTAGAGTCTTAAGCGAAATGTTTCTGTCACTTGAATCCTAATTAAAAATCTTGTTACGTTTACATGACAATAAAGAATGATTATGTATACAGGGTATCTCAAGACTGCTACCGAAAACGAAGCCGGGTGGTAGTTTTAGTGGCTACAAACACAATGCAATTAAAAATTTCGCATAGAAACGCGACAATTATTTTTTATGATTTTTTAAATATCGTCAATTTTGGGTGGTAAATCCATAGTTTTTGCTAAAATAATAATTTAAACTTTTTTATACCTTAGAGTATTTATAAATAAAAGGATATACACTATTATTTTAGGAAAAAATGTATTTACCACCCAAATATGGCCATAGAAAAAAAATAACAAAAAAAAAAATTGTCGCTTTTTTTTGCAACTTTTTCTGTTGCATTGTATCTGAAGTCGCTTAAACTATCACCCGGCTTCGTTTTCGGTAGCAGTCTTGATATACCCGGTAGATAAATAATGAAATAGGCCTAACATTGAAACCTCTAAGATTCAAACGAATAGTTCACAGTAAAATACCAAGTGTTATGTCATCCCTATTATTCAGAAACTTCGACAAACTCTTTGGTATCACTATACCCAGAACGATTCTGATTTTCTGGACCTCTAGGCGTCTCGATAATGTCTAAAACAACTGCGCCACAAATAGATACATAATGTACTTAAACCGCATGAATAGTCATAGATGCACTGAAGCCCTTAGGACTCAATAGAGGTGAAAAGGAGGAAGGGGAGATATGAACACTGTAGATAGCCTATACGTTAACAATAATATCTTAGGTCCACTGATCGAAATAGCATTACTAAGACTTCGATCAAACGTAGCCAAGACTCAGGTTACAGCAGTTAATTACTCACTTGAGTGAAGATGTATAAATAGTGTTTGACTGAAGCTTCGGTTGTACCTTCGGTTTCGGTCACCTTCGGCCAAAACTTCGGCTTCAGTTCAATGGACCGAAATTTAAGCCGAAACCGAAGATATAGAATAACAATCAAAATATGTTTTTACTTTCAGCCAATGATGTAATTTTTGAGGTTATCAAAATTTCGGGCTCTATTCGCACACTAATAAATCCAAAGTCCGGTTGGAAATTAATCACACATTGGGTGGACAAGCTTGATATTGCTTCAATCAGCGGAGTGGGCCGCGTCAGCTGCGCGCAGACGGTTCATTCCGCATGCTAATAGTGCACGCGGTATTAAAATATTGCACCGCTACTAGGGATTTGGAACTCGATGTGTTCTAAATTTGAATATAAACTTTTCAGCTTATACAGGGTATATCAAGACTGCTACCGAAAACGAAGCCGGGTGGTGGTTTAAGCGACTTCAGACACAATGCAACAGAAAAAGTTGCAAAAAAAGCGACATTTTTTTTTTGTAATTTTTTTCCTATGACCATATTTGGGTGATAAATACATTTTTTCCTAAAATAATAGTGTATACCCTTTTATTTATAAATAATCTAAGATATAAAAGAGTTTAAATTTACCACCCAAAAATGACAATATTTAAAAAATTATAACTACACTATACTATATAAGTTATTTATAGCAAGGCGAAATGAGAACTTTTATAATCAACAAGCTTTTATACTTCTAATCTTTTAACATTGTAAAATATTATACTCGTGTCAAGAAAAACAATAGTATCACCGTAAGATACATAATGAACGACAGCTAAAGTACAGGATGACATAACGTCTGAACTCACACACTGAAAGTTACTAAGTCACACACAAAAATTAATTTTATTGATCGTGGCTGACTGTATTCGAGAATGGATCGACTATCGAGTTACCTTAGTAACCACACCCATGTAATATTTGTTGCAACATTTTTTGCATAAATTTCAGATGGAGTTAAAATGCATGGCATAAATTGAAAATTATCTATGGATACGGATAAAACTGCTACAGGTTTCTTCATAATGCTTGCAATATTTTGTATATCCTGAAAATAAGGTAGCATACATACAAAAATATATTGAAATTTTATCATTGCATGGCTTATTCCCGGGGCATTCTTTACCTACGAGGCAACAAAACTGCTTGGATCACTTTATTATAAAATTAAGTAAAATTTCATCAGCTTTCATCTATGTTTTAAATACCTCAATCACAGACCACCACATGGTTTTTCTTTGCGTTTCAGATAAAGACATCCCGAAAATCTATAATCTACACAGGACTAAAAAAACCATCGATTTTTTAAATGCAACTAAGGATTTACAACAGGCAAATCTTAAAGAAATACTTCATTGCTCTGATCCAAATATCAGTACCAACCTATTAATAAGTAAAATTAAGGAATGTCTTGTAATAAACACTAAAATTATTCCTATCCCTCGATCTAAACAAATAATTAAGCCATGGATAACTAGTGGTATATTGCGTTGTATTAGGAACAGAAATAGCATGCAAATGAAATTAAAGATGGATCCTACCAATGTCATTCTACAAATAACGTATCGCCGATACAGAAATTATTGTAATAATTTAATTAAAAAACTTAAACGCATGTATGAACGTGATAAATTATCTAACTCAATGAAAAATAATAAAACTTTATGGAACACCATTAATGAAATCACACAGTATAAGCCTACTAAAACCACCAATATTAATTTACTCAATCTCTCCTCGTCTCCAGTAAATTCAATTAACATCATTAATGAATATTTTTCTAATATTGGTAAATTACTAGCCGAGGACATTGTAAAAACTTCTGGTACATTACATCATGTAAATACATCTCTGTCTTTACCTAACGCTAACTTATCTTCATTTGTTTTACAAAGTGCTGATCCACAGGAAGTTGAAAATATTGTGATGAATCTGAACTCCAATAGTGCTACTGGATGTGATAATATACCGTCATTTTTTATTAAAATAGCCAAATCTGAACTTATACCTATAATCACATATTTAATTAACCTGTCCTTTAATAGTGGTGTATTTCCAGATGAGTTAAAAAAATCCATTATTACACCCGTGTATAAGAGTGGTGATGGAGAAGATGTCAACAATTACCGCCCTATTACAGTTCTTTCCTCTATATCTAATATCTTTGAAAAGATGTTAAATAACAGATTACATTCCTATATATCGACGATATTATATCGACGTCGCAATTTGGTTTCAGAAAGGGCTTATCTACCGAAGATGCTGTTATAGCGCTTAGTTCGCATATAGTTAATTTATTAGATGTTGGAATGCAAAATGCATAACAATTTTCCTAGATTTAAGAAAAGCATTTGACACCGTCTCCATTTCCTTACTCATTAAGAAGCTCGAAAATATCGGAATAAGAGGAACTCAGTTAAATCTGTTTAAAAGCTATCTTAACAATCGTACTCAACGTGTTAAAATTGGTAGTTATGTAAGTGAAGATTCGTACATTACTTATGGCGTGCCACAGGGAAGTGTTCTTGGCCCTACGCTATTTCTTTTATATATTAACGATTTGTGTAATATGAGTTTGGAGTCCGGAAAAATATTTTCTTATGCCGACGATACGGCTGTTATCTTTCATGGAGATACCTGGGACGAAGTACGCAATCATGCACTGGCTGGACTTGCGAAGATCTCGGCTTGGTTACATCATAACTTACTTACTCTGAACACCACTAATACTAACTACATTTGTTTTTCAATATATAATTCATCACAGCCCCCTACTGATTTTAAATATACATACATACTTGTACCAATATCACATCTACGGTTTGCTCTTGTCCTGCTATAAATAAAGTAGATAAAATTAAATACTTGGGAGTAATTATTGATCAAAAATTGTCTTGGCATTCTCACATAGAACTAATTACAAATAGGGTCAGAAAGATTAGTTGGATATTTAAATCACTGCGCCATGTAGCCACAAAAAAACCTTATTAATAGGATTTATAATGCATTAGTTAAATGCATTTTAGTATACTGTATTCCAGCCTGGGGTGGAGCCTCGAAAATAAAATTTCTAGAGCTTGAAAGAGCACAGCGATCACTGTTAAAAGTAATGTATTTAAAGCCATTCAGATACCCTACTACAAAACTTTACAAAGATTCCGACATATTATCAGTAAGAAAATTATATATATTATTCCTTATTTTGCGGCTACATGGAAAACTTAATTTTGATCTTGGCATCAGAGTGAATAAGAGAAGAAATTATGTAGTCACTCACTCTCGTACTGTTAAAACTTCATTTGCTAGTAAGCAATATGAGAAACGGTCTTCCTACCTTTACAATAAATTAAACGAACCTCTACAATTTGACTGTATGAATAAATATGACTGCAAAAATACCTTGGTGAAATGGCTAAAAAATAAAACATATGATGAAATAGAATCCCTCACAGAAGTAGTGACTTAATACCATAGATCCATTCATGGGTTTATTTTTATAATAATAATAATAACACACACACGCACACATACACGCATACATACACATACACACATAACTTTAATTATAGATTCTAAGTTTGTTTATTGATATTCTTAACTTTTTAATATTTTCCTTTTTATATTTGCTTGAATTTGTACCTATACTAAAGCTACTTTTGGAAGAGCGGAGCCTCCTAACACAAGTATTGTTATACTTAAAAGGAGTGCTCCAATAATGACAATTTGTATTTAGACTAAGTTAAGATAATGCAAATAAATAATTTTTAATTTAATTTAATACATGTATGTTATTAAAAATAATAAACACGATTATGTTCAATATTATTTCCAATTCCAGGAAAGTTGTTGATATAATTATTATTAAGAATACATTAACGCATAAGAAAATAAATACTACTGATTCCCGCTTTACATACCTAGTGACTTTTCCATTTTAAAATAAATGTCTCTCTCTTGTAAAAGGCTTTGTACAAACAACCACTATAATCTTAATTAATATTAATTCGATATAAAACCTCATTACCGCAAATGATTCGGTAACAATATTAATACGAACCGAATATCCCTCAGCAAGTCGACAGTCGAACGGGATGAGCAAAGTGTGATTAATGCGCCGGCCGGTAACACAATTACACAGGCCACGTACACCATAGACAGTAGACGAGCTGTGAAGCCATAGTGAAATATCGTCTATTAATATATGGTTAGTTAATTGTAGTAATTGACCGTGTTAGAAGCTTTGAAGCTTACTTTTATTTAAATATCTTCTGTGAAAAAACTAAAATGATAAAAAAATTGCTGTTAAGTTTATGATTTGAAATTGGAATGTAATTTAAAAATAATGAAGGAACCAACATCTTTAGAATATGATGCTGGCTGACAACTGTTTCACCTAGATTTGCAATTAGAGATTTTTATTTTATTGTGTTCTTTAAATAAAAAAATAATAGTATCTTAGCCCAACCTCACAGATCTGGAATAGCTAGCTGAATTCATAATCTGAATCCATTCCAATATGGAATTCAGAACGCTTGTCGGTATTATTCTTACAATACAATACATTCTTCAAAAAATCAGAATGTGTGTAGTTTATTGATATTGTATGGTCATTCATATGTGAATATTCATATATGAATTCAGATAGTTATTCCGGATGTGTTAGGCCGAGCTTAGACATGCTATATTCTTTTTTAAACGTATACTTCGTCCTATATTATAAAAAAAAACTTGAGAGGTGTCAAGGGACACACGGATCGAACGAAGTTCCTTTCGATTAATTAGTGAAGGAATTGTAATAAAATTTTATTTATTTTAAGTTATAATAATATTTTTTATTATTAACAAATGTAATGTAATATAAACATAATCAGTAGGCTCAATTTTAGTAATAACTAGCTGTGCCCGCGACTTCGTCTGCGTGGAATTGAACAAAAAAGTTAATTAGTTTATTTTTTGATTTTTTTACCTTTCATTTTTATTTACCTTTTTAACGAAACCATACCGCGATCTAATTCTACGGTGGCGCCATCTCTTAGCGAGCGGCGGTAAACTCCCGTTACACATTTATTTTCAGCTTTTTGTATTAGCTTTATTGAAAAATTTCTTTATATACAATATTTTGTAAATGTGATATTTATTCGTTGGTGGGAGAAGTGGTGGGAGGTGCCCGACGTGACAGCCCAGTGGTGGCATGCGCGTGTGCTGTGCGCGGGCATTGCAACAAGCGTCAATTTTGGGTGGTAAATCCATAGTTTTTGCTAAAATAATAATTTAAACTTTTTTATACCTTAGAGTATTTATAAATAAAAGGATATACACTATTATTTTAGGAAAAAATGTATTTACCACCCAAATATGGCCATAGAAAAAAAATAACAAAAAAAAAAATTGTCGCTTTTTTTTGCAACTTTTTCTGTTGCATTGTATCTGAAGTCGCTTAAACTATCACCCGGCTTCGTTTTCGGTAGCAGTCTTGATATACCCGGTAGATAAATAATGAAATAGGCCTAACATTGAAACCTCTAAGATTCAAACGAATAGTTCACAGTAAAATACCAAGTGTTATGTCATCCCTATTATTCAGAAACTTCGACAAACTCTTTGGTATCACTATACCCAGAACGATTCTGATTTTCTGGACCTCTAGGCGTCTCGATAATGTCTAAAACAACTGCGCCACAAATAGATACATAATGTACTTAAACCGCATGAATAGTCATAGATGCACTGAAGCCCTTAGGACTCAATAGAGGTGAAAAGGAGGAAGGGGAGATATGAACACTGTAGATAGCCTATACGTTAACAATAATATCTTAGGTCCACTGATCGAAATAGCATTACTAAGACTTCGATCAAACGTAGCCAAGACTCAGGTTACAGCAGTTAATTACTCACTTGAGTGAAGATGTATAAATAGTGTTTGACTGAAGCTTCGGTTGTACCTTCGGTTTCGGTCACCTTCGGCCAAAACTTCGGCTTCAGTTCAATGGACCGAAATTTAAGCCGAAACCGAAGATATAGAATAACAATCAAAATATGTTTTTACTTTCAGCCAATGATGTAATTTTTGAGGTTATCAAAATTTCGGGCTCTATTCGCACACTAATAAATCCAAAGTCCGGTTGGAAATTAATCACACATTGGGTGGACAAGCTTGATATTGCTTCAATCAGCGGAGTGGGCCGCGTCAGCTGCGCGCAGACGGTTCATTCCGCATGCTAATAGTGCACGCGGTATTAAAATATTGCACCGCTACTAGGGATTTGGAACTCGATGTGTTCTAAATTTGAATATAAACTTTTCAGCTTATACAGGGTATATCAAGACTGCTACCGAAAACGAAGCCGGGTGGTGGTTTAAGCGACTTCAGACACAATGCAACAGAAAAAGTTGCAAAAAAAGCGACATTTTTTTTTTGTAATTTTTTCCTATGACCATATTTGGGTGATAAATACATTTTTTCCTAAAATAATAGTGTATACCCTTTTATTTATAAATAATCTAAGATATAAAAGAGTTTAAATTTACCACCCAAAAATGACAATATTTAAAAAATTATAACTACACTATACTATATAAGTTATTTATAGCAAGGCGAAATGAGAACTTTTATAATCAACAAGCTTTTATACTTCTAATCTTTTAACATTGTAAAATATTATACTCGTGTCAAGAAAAACAATAGTATCACCGTAAGATACATAATGAACGACAGCTAAAGTACAGGATGACATAACGTCTGAACTCACACACTGAAAGTTACTAAGTCACACACAAAAATTAATTTTATTGATCGTGGCTGACTGTATTCGAGAATGGATCGACTATCGAGTTACCTTAGTAACCACACCCATGTAATATTTGTTGCAACATTTTTTGCATAAATTTCAGATGGAGTTAAAATGCATGGCATAAATTGAAAATTATCTATGGATACGGATAAAACTGCTACAGGTTTCTTCATAATGCTTGCAATATTTTGTATATCCTGAAAATAAGGTAGCATACATACAAAAATATATTGAAATTTTATCATTGCATGGCTTATTCCCGGGCATTCTTTACCTACGAGGCAACAAAACTGCTTGGATCACTTTATTATAAAATTAAGTAAAATTTCATCAGCTTTCATCTATGTTTTAAATACCTCAATCACAGACCACCACATGGTTTTTCTTTGCGTTTCAGATAAAGACATCCCGAAAATCTATAATCTACACAGGACTAAAAAAACCATCGATTTTTTAAATGCAACTAAGGATTTACAACAGGCAAATCTTAAAGAAATACTTCATTGCTCTGATCCAAATATCAGTACCAACCTATTAATAAGTAAAATTAAGGAATGTCTTGTAATAAACACTAAAATTATTCCTATCCCTCGATCTAAACAAATAATTAAGCCATGGATAACTAGTGGTATATTGCGTTGTATTAGGAACAGAAATAGCATGCAAATGAAATTAAAGATGGATCCTACCAATGTCATTCTACAAATAACGTATCGCCGATACAGAAATTATTGTAATAATTTAATTAAAAAACTTAAACGCATGTATGAACGTGATAAATTATCTAACTCAATGAAAAATAATAAAACTTTATGGAACACCATTAATGAAATCACACAGTATAAGCCTACTAAAACCACCAATATTAATTTACTCAATCTCTCCTCGTCTCCAGTAAATTCAATTAACATCATTAATGAATATTTTTCTAATATTGGTAAATTACTAGCCGAGGACATTGTAAAAACTTCTGGTACATTACATCATGTAAATACATCTCTGTCTTTACCTAACGCTAACTTATCTTCATTTGTTTTACAAAGTGCTGATCCACAGGAAGTTGAAAATATTGTGATGAATCTGAACTCCAATAGTGCTACTGGATGTGATAATATACCGTCATTTTTTATTAAAATAGCCAAATCTGAACTTATACCTATAATCACATATTTAATTAACCTGTCCTTTAATAGTGGTGTATTTCCAGATGAGTTAAAAAAATCCATTATTACACCCGTGTATAAGAGTGGTGATGGAGAAGATGTCAACAATTACCGCCCTATTACAGTTCTTTCCTCTATATCTAATATCTTTGAAAAGATGTTAAATAACAGATTACATTCCTATATATCGACGATATTATATCGACGTCGCAATTTGGTTTCAGAAAGGGCTTATCTACCGAAGATGCTGTTATAGCGCTTAGTTCGCATATAGTTAATTTATTAGATGTTGGAATGCAAAATGCATAACAATTTTCCTAGATTTAAGAAAAGCATTTGACACCGTCTCCATTTCCTTACTCATTAAGAAGCTCGAAAATATCGGAATAAGAGGAACTCAGTTAAATCTGTTTAAAAGCTATCTTAACAATCGTACTCAACGTGTTAAAATTGGTAGTTATGTAAGTGAAGATTCGTACATTACTTATGGCGTGCCACAGGGAAGTGTTCTTGGCCCTACGCTATTTCTTTTATATATTAACGATTTGTGTAATATGAGTTTGGAGTCCGGAAAAATATTTTCTTATGCCGACGATACGGCTGTTATCTTTCATGGAGATACCTGGGACGAAGTACGCAATCATGCACTGGCTGGACTTGCGAAGATCTCGGCTTGGTTACATCATAACTTACTTACTCTGAACACCACTAATACTAACTACATTTGTTTTTCAATATATAATTCATCACAGCCCCCTACTGATTTTAAATATACATACATACTTGTACCAATATCACATCTACGGTTTGCTCTTGTCCTGCTATAAATAAAGTAGATAAAATTAAATACTTGGGAGTAATTATTGATCAAAAATTGTCTTGGCATTCTCACATAGAACTAATTACAAATAGGGTCAGAAAGATTAGTTGGATATTTAAATCACTGCGCCATGTAGCCACAAAAAAACCTTATTAATAGGATTTATAATGCATTAGTTAAATGCATTTTAGTATACTGTATTCCAGCCTGGGGTGGAGCCTCGAAAATAAAATTTCTAGAGCTTGAAAGAGCACAGCGATCACTGTTAAAAGTAATGTATTTAAAGCCATTCAGATACCCTACTACAAAACTTTACAAAGATTCCGACATATTATCAGTAAGAAAATTATATATATTATTCCTTATTTTGCGGCTACATGGAAAACTTAATTTTGATCTTGGCATCAGAGTGAATAAGAGAAGAAATTATGTAGTCACTCACTCTCGTACTGTTAAAACTTCATTTGCTAGTAAGCAATATGAGAAACGGTCTTCCTACCTTTACAATAAATTAAACGAACCTCTACAATTTGACTGTATGAATAAATATGACTGCAAAAATACCTTGGTGAAATGGCTAAAAATAAAACATATGATGAAATAGAATCCCTCACAGAAGTAGTGACTTAATACCATAGATCCATTCATGGGTTTATTTTTATAATAATAATAATAACACACACACGCACACATACACGCATACATACACATACACACATAACTTTAATTATAGATTCTAAGTTTGTTTATTGATATTCTTAACTTTTTAATATTTTCCTTTTTATATTTGCTTGAATTTGTACCTATACTAAAGCTACTTTTGGAAGAGCGGAGCCTCCTAACACAAGTATTGTTATACTTAAAAGGAGTGCTCCAATAATGACAATTTGTATTTAGACTAAGTTAAGATAATGCAAATAAATAATTTTTAATTTAATTTAATACATGTATGTTATTAAAAATAATAAACACGATTATGTTCAATATTATTTCCAATTCCAGGAAAGTTGTTGATATAATTATTATTAAGAATACATTAACGCATAAGAAAATAAATACTACTGATTCCCGCTTTACATACCTAGTGACTTTTCCATTTTAAAAATAAATGTCTCTCTCTTGTAAAAAGGCTTTGTACAAACAACCACTATAATCTTAATTAATATTAATTCGATATAAAACCTCATTACCGCAAATGATTCGGTAACAATATTAATACGAACCGAATATCCCTCAGCAAGTCGACAGTCGAACGGGATGAGCAAAGTGTGATTAATGCGCCGGCCGGTAACACAATTACACAGGCCACGTACACCATAGACAGTAGACGAGCTGTGAAGCCATAGTGAAATATCGTCTATTAATATATGGTTAGTTAATTGTAGTAATTGACCGTGTTAGAAGCTTTGAAGCTTACTTTTATTTAAATATCTTCTGTGAAAAAAACTAAAATGATAAAAAAATTGCTGTTAAGTTTATGATTTGAAATTGGAATGTAATTTAAAAATAATGAAGGAACCAACATCTTTAGAATATGATGCTGGCTGACAACTGTTTCACCTAGATTTGCAATTAGAGATTTTTATTTTATTGTGTTCTTTAAATAAAAAAATAATAGTATCTTAGCCCAACCTCACAGATCTGGAATAGCTAGCTGAATTCATAATCTGAATCCATTCCAATATGGAATTCAGAACGCTTGTCGGTATTATTCTTACAATACAATACATTCTTCAAAAAATCAGAATGTGTGTAGTTTATTGATATTGTATGGTCATTCATATGTGAATATTCATATATGAATTCAGATAGTTATTCCGGATGTGTTAGGCCGAGCTTAGACATGCTATATTCTTTTTTAAACGTATACTTCGTCCTATATTATAAAAAAAAACTTGAGAGGTGTCAAGGGACACACGGATCGAACGAAGTTCCTTTCGATTAATTAGTGAAGGAATTGTAATAAAATTTTATTTATTTTAAGTTATAATAATATTTTTTATTATTAACAAATGTAATGTAATATAAACATAATCAGTAGGCTCAATTTTAGTAATAACTAGCTGTGCCCGCGACTTCGTCTGCGTGGAATTGAACAAAAAAGTTAATTAGTTTATTTTTTGATTTTTTTTACCTTTCATTTTTATTTACCTTTTTAACGAAACCATACCGCGATCTAATTCTACGGTGGCGCCATCTCTTAGCGAGCGGCGGTAAACTCCCGTTACACATTTATTTTCAGCTTTTTGTATTAGCTTTATTGAAAAATTTCTTTATATACAATATTTTGTAAATGTGATATTTATTCGTTGGTGGGAGAAGTGGTGGGAGGTGCCCGACGTGACAGCCCAGTGGTGGCATGCGCGTGTGCTGTGCGCGGGCATTGCAACATTACTTTATTTTTCTAAAATAAAAGATTTTTTCTAAAATAAATGTAGCCTAAGTTACTCCTTGTTATATCAGCTACCTGACAAAAAAGTCCCGTCAAATCGGTCCAGCCATTTCAGAGATTAGCCGGAACAAACAGACAGACAGACAGACAGACAAAATTTTTTTAAAGATCATTTTCGGCACAGGTATCGTGTATATAAATCGTTATGTAGTAGGACATATTTTTATAATTTTCACTTTAAAAACAGACACTTCAATTTTATTTATATGTATAGACTAGCTGTGCCCGCGACTTCGCCTGCGTAGAATTTAACAAAATAGTTAATTCGTTTATTTAGTTGTTTTTTTTTGTTTCTGCATTTTTATTTTAATTATCAACCTTTGTAACGAAACCATACTGCGATCTAATTCTACGGTGGCGCCATCTCTTAGCGAGCGGCGGTAAACTCGCGTTACATGTTTATTTTCAGTTTTTTGTATTAGCTTTATTGAAAAATTTATTTATATACAATATTTTGTAAATGTGATATTGATTAATTGGTGGGAGAAGTGGTGGGAGGCGCCTGACGTGACGGCCCAGTGGTGGCATGCGCGTGAGCTGAGCGCGGGCATTGCAACATTACTTTATTTTTCTAAAATAAATGTAGCCTAAGTTACTCCTTGTTATATCAGCTACCTGACAAAAAAAGTCCCGTCAAAATCGGTCCAGCCATTTCAGAGATTAGCCGGAACAAACAGACAGACAGACAAAAAAAATTTTAATATCATTTTCGGCACAGGTATCGTGTATATAACGATTTGTAGTAGGACATTTTTTTTTATTTTCACTCTTAAAACAGGCACTTCAATTTTATTTATATGTATGTATAGATTGGCAAAGATACATAGTCAAATGAAGGGTTGATGATTGACAGCAGGTTAACAAACTAAAATTGTAAAAAACGATTGTGAAATGTTTTAAAGTGTCGTTACAACTTTTGGTCTTAATTTTTTCCGTCTAGCCCCCTTTTGCAACGCGCGATAAGGAACTTCGTTCCAATAACATTTTCGTCATACTTTCCAGAAGTAGAATTCTATGTACCCTTGAATAATAATCTATAATTCCACTGAAAAATCCATACAAAACAAAAGATTACAGCGTATATTTTATTTGCTGAAGGCTGCTAATGTGCGGGCGTGGTGCTACGTCACTCGGTATGATTTATGTGCCCGCCGCCTTTTGCGATAATACGAGTACTTGCTCGAGACAAACAAAATAACTGGGAAAGCTTCTCAAGTTATATTAATTAGGGGTTTCGTTCTTCTTACAATTTGTGGTAGAAAATTTTCAATTTGTAAGTGTTTGAAATGTATGGCATAAAAAGATAAAATCCAATGTCACGGACTCAATTATCATATAAGTAGCAAAATGTTTATCACAGAATAAGATATTTAAAGTCAAGAACGCACCCTCTTCTTTTAGTTCCACAACCAACTACATTTTCAATGCACATGAAAAAAAAAGATAATACACGAAATACCAAAAAACTTTTGAATAAACTCTTTTACTTCAGCAACAAAACAGAATAGAAATATCCCGACAACAACAAAAACTAAAATTAATTCACTCCGCATTGTTCCCGAACAATGAAACTTAGCGTTCATTAATTTAAAATCACAATACCAACTGAAAGGGTTCCGTAGTAGAACCTCGCATACAACACATCAATCATTCACTCTCCACTAACGAAAATAGATAAAATTTATAAAGGAGACTTTTGATATGAATTGATGATTTTTAGCCAAGATTTTGTGCAGATTTCCGATGTTGTTTTGTTAATTTTATACTAAATTCATCAAATTGTTAATTTATTTTGCAATTTATGTAGAACAAGTTATTCGAAATTCAAATGTTATGGATCTAATCACTTTGTAATTCTGGGATTGATTGAGACAAGCGAGAGAAGCAATGTAATGGTAAGCATACTAATTGAGCCATAATATTGAGCAGGACATACTTGGCTGGTGGTTCTTCCTATCCACTCTGGTAGCAACTATCGTAATAGTAAAATATTGTGAAAATAATTTCTTAGTAATCCACGTAAGCTGGTAGCTTTTAGGTTGCGAGAAGAACGAAATAGAATATAAGTGTCGATAGGCGAAATACAACGACCGTCGCATCGGTCGGAAGCTACTTAATTAGTAGTGGCTGCCTACGTGATCAAGGTGTGTGGCATGTATGTATTGACAGTCAATCTAAATCAATCGATAAAATAACGATGAAGGAAAACATCGTGAGGGAACCAGCATTCCAAAGCGATTTGTTAAAATTCTATGGTATGTAAAGTCCGCCAACTCACACTAGGACAGCGCGGTGGGCTATATAGCTATTATATAGCGTAAGTCCTCTCAATCGTAGTTTTAATTGTAGAGGAGGCCCGTGCCCGGCAGTGTGACGTATATGCTCTGATACAGATATAGTATTGTACTCACTTTCGTAAAAAAAACTGACAGAAACACTCAATACCATGTCGATTAAAAAATAAAATATAACCACAAATCCTAAAAGCAATCAACCCGTCACTGCAAATTCGAGAGTATCAAACAATACATTGTAACTAATAGCGTTGACAAACCCAGCGCTATGGGCCTTTCGGACCGGGCGCAGTAATTATGCGTCAAACAAAGGGACGTATGTAAATATAGTGGATATTACGTGGACCGACAGACGTATGTGAAAATTATACGACAGTATTGGAAAGGGTTAGGCGCGTTACGGTAGCGACATTAGACGCTTTTGTAGATAGCTCTGGTGGTAGGAAAACTATATCCGTTGCCGTATTGTACTGTAATTTATGAGAGAGAAACATAAAAATTTCACGAGTCGTAGAAATTCTTGGAATCACTGCTTGCTTTGGTCACGATGCTTTCTTTCAAATATCCGTCCTAAATAGATACGCAAGTGTGTTATCGCGAATTATACCCGTATACTAGTATTACCTCGTCATCTGTACAGTATCATAATGATAAAACTTATTTTTTTTTTGCAATGAATGGCAGGACTAGCTTGCCGTTCGCCTGATGGTAAGCGATATGACCGCTCATGAATAGTAGAATAACCAAACAACACCTTGAATTACAAAGCAATGCTTGGCATTCCATTGCGCTCGCCCTGAAACATAAGATTTTAAGTCTCATTATTTTCAGTGGTTACAACTAGCAAATAGACACAACTTCGTAAGTTTGGAATTATGTATAGACTGTGTTGTACTTTTATTAGAAACTCTTTTTTTATTTTTATTGGTTACTGAATACTCCGACATGACGACAAATCTACGAACATCACACGTAAAACCATACGAATACGCCTAAATACTTTTCAAAATGTTTGAGTTATGTATCATATAAGTCATAATCTTCGACTAAGTTCAACGTGAACGATAAATTTCATAGAGTATAATATAGACTTTTAGAGGTGAAAATCTTTTATCTCATATGTTGACATTCATTGTCCGAATATAACAACTTTGTTTCGGAGTATAGAATAACCCCCACTATCGAATCAAAAGACATTCACGCAACTCCGCACCTAAAGGCTGGTCATTAAACAGGGATTTGAAGGGTCGAGCAGACCGAAATAAAGTTAGTCTCTGCCACGGGTTATAGCACTACAGACAGTGCACAGGTAATTAAAGACACGTTTAAAGGGTTAATAATCTTTAGTGATGTGAGGATGAGAACGGATTTATACGTCTTTTGTTTAATTACAAGCGATTTGCATGTGAATAGTTTAGGGTTAGACAAATACTCGTTCATTTAGCTAGCTGAATTCGCTTAGTTTTCCTACATACCGATTTATGCATGTCTATTTTTCGATTTTAATTAACTATTAACTTAAAAAAGAGATTAAAGAGCAATTAAGCAGGCCATCCAAATTATCTGTCGGGATGGCCAGAGCTTCAGTCGATATTGCATAATCTGGTTGAAAATGAAATTACTAATGCATTTAGGTTAAAACCAATTATTATTATTATTCATGATTCAACCAAATATATACATATATACTTCTTTTAAAGTATTTGTATATAAGAACGAGACTGTTGAAATTTTCAGAACATTTCTTTTTCATAGATAAACCTTGAAAATCTAAGGCGATTGTCGATTTTTTTAACAATACTAAATATCTTCTGAAAGACTATAACAAAGAATATGAATACATCAAAAATAAGAATATGAATACATCAAAAATAAGTTTTAGAGTTCAAACTTTAGTGCTTACCTATCCTAGGTTTAAGTTTAACTACAGTTTGACCGGTGGTTATCGCGCGGCGACAGAGCTCGTAAATTATATATTCCTCTCACCTCCGCGCTTGTGACTTGAATCCCTGAATTAATGTTTTATTCATGTGTGTTATTGAATATATTAGGAGATATAGATATAATATATCTATTATAGATGAGAAAATTAATTAATTACTTAATTATTGATACTTTTACAGCCTCCGTTGGTTAGACGCCGGATGTGAAACGATTCGATACCCGGACCGAGATCAATATTTATGTGATCCTGTGGTTTTGTTTCGGGTCCGGATGTTTGTGAGACTGAAAAGTCTCGTAGTTCTGATACCAACGACGCAAGACTCGATCTTAGTGTGGGGTCAGGACTATGTACAGTCAGCAATATAAGTCGCTGAACACTCACGAGATTTGGAATTGTCCTATCATCCAAAATAATAATTATTTTCAATATCGTATGGCACTTCTCGGCATAGATGACTTTGCTTGGTTATATTTTACGACTACAGAGTAGTACATACAAATTTTAATTCATAAAAAGGTTATCAAAAAATGTGAAGTGATCAGCGACTTATGTTGCTGACTGTACGTGACTGTTGGGTGTTATTTATTTATTTATGTTTATTTGTTATTTGTGTATAGGATGTTTGTGTATGTATATATTTACTTAGTAGTATTTAGATTTAGTTCTTTATTTTATATACTGCCCTCTCTCTCCTTTTAAATCCATTCCATGGTAGTCTGTATAACATTGCTATAGAGCGATAAGACCGCCATTTGTACTTTTTTAAATTATTGTTTCTTTATAGTGTACTTGTGTACAATAAAGATTTAAATAAATAAATACACTAAAATCTTCACCCACATTTTTTTTTTATTGTATTGAATGGCGAGACGAGCATGCCGTTCGCCTGATGGTAAGCGATGCAACCGGACCGCTCATGAACAGTAGCAAAACCAAACAATACCTTGAATTACAAAGCAATGCTTGGCATTCCACTGCGCTCGCCATCCTGAGACATAAGATGTTAAGTCTCAATATGTCCAGTACTTACGCTGGCTACAATGTCCTTCAATCCGAAACACAACAGTGCATTTAAACTGCTGTTTGATGGGAGAAATAGACATTGCGTTGGTGCCCACCCAGGCAGCCTCTCACATATGAGAGACCTACCACCAGTAAATATATAATATAAATATACAATACACCTTAAACATTTTTAATTTTTTCCCCATTTTTCATCTCCCACTTCTATCTACATAACCTTAGAACCTCAAATAACCCCTTTAGTGTATACCATATTAAATCAATCACACGGTCTGCTGACCGAAATCAAAGGACAGTGGACATGTATTTTTCCCGAGCATTTGGCCCGGGGCAATTAGTGTTCGAGACAAGTCGATCATGCGGTTAATTAGCTGTCATGATGAACAAACAGACGGTCATATTGTTATTAGATGGGAGATTAATGCCTGATTGCTTTGTGACGACATACTTGCCTTTGAGTGTGGAAACGTAACTTACAAATCTGTAATCCACAGGAGTTACAATGAGTAACATTTGTGTTTGTGCCCATAAGAAGTGTTTTCTATAGAAAATAAGTCATATTTTTAGACAGCCTCTGTGGCGTAGTTGGTTAGACGCTGCGCCGGTTATGAAATGAGAGGCTGCAGATTCGATCCCCGCGCCGAATCAAATATTTGTGTGTGTTTGTGGCACTAAAAAGTCTCTCGTAGTTCCCGATAATCATGACACAAGACTCGCTCTTAGTATGGATTAAGGACTACGTATGTGACTGTTGTGTGTATTTATTTATTTGTAATTCAAACGCAAAAAACCATAATTCTTAATTTTAATTTCTAAGTGGTGTTGCTCCTATTTGTAGGCAGACACGACATTTATACAAGTAGGAGACTGACTGGCTCGTCTTATTTATATTTAATCCTTTGAAAGCAGACTGTATCACTGGTAAAAGCATGCGAGCAGTCGCAACACTATACTGAAAGCTATAAGGCATTTTTTTATGGAGACTGACCAGCTAGTCTCTTAGTCAAATTGTAGACTATTTCTCCTAGCAACGGCATTCTGAATTGTTTTCCCATACAGATAAATTACAGAAGCAATTAATGCGACGCTGCGAAAGTTAAGTTAATCTATGGTTATATTCCAGGATATTCCAATGTAATTATTATTAGTGATAAAAAATACACACTATAGTGTAAGTAAATGCTACACCCTATATAAACAAGCACAGTTAAACATAAAAAATACTCGTCATATTTCACGTCACAGAAATGCATCAATATATCTCCCTTTATGGGTTTATAAACTATGCTACAGGTTACTTTGTTTATCGAAGGGTTATGATATATAGGGCCCATTAAGGTGGCCATTTATGCAACATTTGCTGAGTTGGCGATTTTTTATAGAAATAATAGTTTTATGTTGTTTGAATTCGACTGCGTATTTAACATGGTTATTTCCTATATATTTATTTAGTTTAGTTTTAAAGTGGAAAAATACGACGATTTTTTGAAATTTTTATCCTATCGTAATGTTGGGGTGAAAAGCACGTAGCTTTCCTAAAATAATAACACAGACACCACTATTCGACTTTTAAAGAGGAAATGATAAGCAAGGGTTTTAATTATTGTTTAAGCTAAACTTATATATTTACCACTCATCACAATGATACATAAAAAAATGTACACAAAAAAGAGACATTTTACGTTGCAATGACTGAAATCACTAAACCATTGAGATAATATACTAGAGGGGACACTGCAAACAAAATGTTTGTAACAAAATGAAGGGTACATTCTATTTCTGTCTCTGTCACGCCTACGAAGTAACATATCTTCCCTTTCGCTCAATGTGTACCCTTGTGCACGCAACATACGCACAGATTTTGTTCCCGATGTCCGCTCTTGTATATTACCTCAATGCACTAAACTAACCAATTAGTTTCGTTTTCGGTCGAAGGATAAACCCTGTACATTCGTCAGCCAGTATGGCAGCATCTATCAATAAATATGCCAAGAATTAATTAAAATCCTTCACGTGGATTTTTCACTCAATCCTTATTTGTGTAACCTCAAATCTTGTTGCCACGAAACTTATAAACAACGCAGAAATTACCACAGTACTGGATGCACTGCAAAATTGTATGAATACAACTTGATTAAATTCTAGATATTAATATTAATTTTACTAGTACCTGAAGTACCTTACATGTCCGTAGCGTCATCTAGTGGTAAAGAAGGCGAAACTAGATGAATGAAAACAGGTACAGTATTCTGCACTTGTTGAAAAATATTTTGATCGCACCATCATGGGGAACATAAAAAATTGAAAGATCGATCCGATACAATTCGGTCTAAATTTAACTATAGATTTTTTGTAGCCGAAGATGATTTTGATGTCATAATAGAATTAACCTTCTGTATACTATAAAGAAGTTATAAAATTACCATAGAGTCTGAAGAATACAATAGTTTTTTTGTTGCGATATAAAGCGAGACGAGTATGTCATTCGCCTGATAGTAAGCAGTACGACCGTTTACAAAGTCAGTAGCAAATCTAAAGAACACCATGAATAAAAGCAGCGCTTGGCATTCTACTGCGCTCGCCATCCTGAGACATAATATGTTAAGTCTCAATATTTCCAGTAGTTGCTCTGGCTACAATATAGTTCAAACTGGAACACAGCACTGCATTTATAGACATATATACATTACGGTGGTATCTGCATAGGCGGCCTCATACAATTTCTTTCTTTCTTTAATATATGAGAGTCCTTCCTACCTACTACCAGTCAACCTACCTAAATCTGAAGCAACAAAGAACAATTCTATATCACTCCGTATATGTCCCACTGCAGGGCACGGGCCTCCTCTACAATCGAGAGTACGATTGAGAGTGGTAAAGCCATATAGTCCACCAACTGGCCTAGCGTGGTTTGGCGGACTTACATACCATAGAAATTCTTACAAATTACTATGGTATGCAGGTTTCCTCACGATGTTTTCCTTCACAGTTTTAGTGCAATTATTATATTCCTATAGATAGGTACATAAAAGATGATATAATTTAACCAAAAGCTAGTATCAACCCGCATTAGGCCAGCGTGGTGGACTATATGGCCTAACCACTCTCAATCGTACTCTCGATTGTAGAGTAGGCCCGTGCCCTGCAGTGGGACGTATATGGGCTGATACAGAAAAGCTAGTAATTTCTCCACAATTATGCATACTCGTATTTCAGTTTTCACGTCTATAAAGACAAGTGCCGAAACCATTTAGAACAGTGGGAGAGTGTGAAGTAACAATGCCCTTCGGCGGTCTAGTAATGGTCACTCATAGTTGCAATGGGACTGGTTTAATTAAGTGATACCGGACTCGTAGATTGCGAAGATTCTATAGCTAGTATATGTTCGTATCCGTCCGGCTATTCGATTTATCTATATTACTTAAAAAAACTATGGACGTGTTTTTTTTGTACTCTATAATAGTAATATCTATCATGACTAACAACAGCGTGTCTACCAATTTTTAAACATTTGTGCGCTACATTTCGACGTAATTATAATTTGGAGAGCTAGGGCACACCTTTGAACTTAGAATTAGCGTGTGCATTGGTAAATTATAAATAAATAAATAAATAACACCCAACAGTCACATACCCCACACTAAGATCGAGTCTTGTGTCGTGGGTATCAGGAACTGTAACTGTAACTGTATCAGCCCATATACGTCCCACTGCAGGGCACGGGCCTACTCTACAATCGAGAATACGATTGAGTGGTTAGGCCATATAGTCCACCACGCTGGCCTAGTGCGGGTTAGCGGACTTACATACCATAGGAATTCGTATAAATCGCTATGGTATGCAGGTTTCCTCACGATGTTTTCCTTCACCGTTTTAGTGCGTGGTGATTGATTATCAATACACACATGACTCCGAAAAGTCAGAGGTGTGCCCTGGGATTCGAACCCGCGACCACCGTGAACATGTGGGCAGCCGCGTTTAGTCCGTTTACCAACAGGCCACCACGCACTTATGGCCACCACGCACTTATATTAATATAAAACGATGTAATTACCACTCAGATACGACGATAGTAAAATAAAAACAAAAAAACGTCGCCTCTTGTGCAAATTTTTAAGTTACATTGTGTCTAAAGTAGCAAAAACTATCACCCGGCTTCGTTTTTGGTAGAAGTCTTGATATTCCCCATATGTTTGGATATATAATATGTATACCGTTTAATTCAGTAATGTAGTATTTACATTAGCCGTTCAGTTGAGTCTTAGTTAATTGAAAAACCTCCCATTTACAAAGCTAGAAATTATGTCCATTCAAACAATAATCTTCAATGTGTGTTTGTTTAGGAGGTAACCAAACATTTGCTCATTCAAAAACAAAGTCTAATAAGAATTATTTAATCAGCTACATTTTAAATTATTAAACGTTAAACAGACCACGGGTGTACATTGTAAAAGGAATTTAATGAAATACTGACATAAGAATTAGGATAAGTAGTTAACGCGTAGTCCTAACACTTTACATAAACTTTGTCCCATAGAAAAGAAAAGCTTTGCCGCGGCGATATGTTTAGTGCGACTGTCCCTCCTTCACACCCACCACTCCTGTAAACCAAGATCAAGAGTAGCACGTGTTAACATAGATAATATACTTAGATTGATTATAATATTTGTAAATATATATTCCACATTGTAAATTATGTATTGAAGTGATTGTTTGTGAAATAAATTCATTATGATAATATAAAAACGTAAATTGTAAATGTAAGCCTGAAGTGGCGGTAGTATTAAGTTGTTTTGACATTCGGATTGGTATAAATACCAGTCTCCGACGGATAAGAGACACATTCCGATCGTGAGGCGTCGCTGAGCGGAAGCTCTGCCAGTGAGCAGTGAGGACTACCAGGATTGGCAAGTTAAGTAATTAATATTATATTCTGATGCTTAATTGTTCAGAATAATTAGATATTATTCTGTAACATTGTAATTGTCGATTGTGGTAGAATTAATCTATATTATTGTACCAAATTATGTCAATTGCTGTGTAATAAACAAGATTTAATATAATTGATAATTTTGTAACATTATAATAATTATTGGCCATTATGTTAAGTAATATGGTTAAAATATATAATTATAGATAATTATATCTATTGAAATACCCATGTTTTATATTTTTTATATACCTCTACCCACAAAATTCTAACATCAGAAGTGGGATAGTATCCATTACTTTTTATATACAAATTATACTTTTGTTTCAAGGATGGATCACGGCGTTCTGACGGACCTTCGGACATATAAATTAAATACACTGTTAGCTCTACGCAAAATGACGACACTGCACTGCCAGCTTTTAATCCAGCCACAAGAGAACGGTAGAAGACTTTCTTAAAAAAAATGGGGTGGAGAAGTGTACAGACTGTCGCTAAGGCAGGTAAGGCCCTGACGGGATCTGCATTATTCTGCTTCGAGCCTTGTGAACCTGCGACGAGTCTTTAGTAAGAACATAATTGTAGGGTGTTAAAGTAACCGAAAAAAAAAAACGCTCCGGATATTTAAATATTTATCCGCACTTTGATTGTATAAGTGGGACAGGAGATTGTTTTTGCCCGTGTTATTTCTACAGAATCGAATAAGAAACAAAAGATTGGGTATTAGAGGTATTCTACTTGGCACTTTTATGAGATTTATTAAATGTATAGATGGAGGGTGTATTAGTAGCACCATTAATAATTATGTGAACTAAGTTTCAAGTATCTTTGCATAGCTTTGCTTTTACATGAAATGGTTATTTAAACTGTGATTTACAACGCATTTTTGTTAACTTTCTCGATTCTGAGACGGTGTAACTATTATTTTCTGTATTGCTTCGTACATAGCTGTTGAATAGTAATGTTGTAGACAATATTATAGTAGAACAAAACCTAAAATATTAGCAGCATTTAGCTTTGTCTAAGATGTTGCCTTTTTAAATAATTCCCAAGACGGTATGGACGAAATTAAAAAAAAAATAGTTTAATGTGAAAACATTTATTTGAATTTCAAAATTTTACATCGGGACCAGATTAGTGACTTATTTGAAATACTTGTATTTAAAGTGCAGTTGCCAAATACGTATTTTAATTATGTACTTATTGCCTTTTATATTTTTAAAGTATTTCGTATTTGAAATACTTTTCGAGATATAGTTTATACCTATTTATATAAAATCCTTTTTTTACTGCTGTTTCGAAAGCATTACCACTAAAATAAAATTCTTGGGTTAGCGATTCAGCAAATGGCCACTAGAGGCGCTGCAACTTTGAAATCCAATTGAAATCATAAAATATATACTATGTTAGTGATTGTATTATAACCAGACACTAGTCAGACAATTTGCAATGCATACCCAACAGTGAAAAAGTGGTTTTTAAAATACAACACCTGCCTCCCTAATTCCGCACCAGTGGAACGATTATTTTCATATGGTGGTAGGATAATCTGATGGTCTTTTTCAAGAGCTAGTAATGTTAAAAAGTATTCTATTTGATAAGTATTTTGGAAATACCTATTTTGCATTTTTGTATTTAAATACTAAGAGCAAAAGAACTTTGTATTTTGCGTTTGAAATAGTAAATTGGAAAAGTATTGGTATACTGTATTTAAATACTTTTAAGAAGTATTTTATACATCTCTAAAATATCATATCTGAAGCAATTTGGCATAACTTTGATTCAAATCTGTCCGTGTAATTTTGAGATCACCTGCAAACGTGTAATAATCATAGTTTTTAGAAATGAGTCATTTTATTGATACATAATATATTAATGATTTCAAGTTGAAACTTCGAGGCGCCCTAGAGTGAAATTTTGGCCATCGATTGATATACATTTTTTTTTTAAAATAACTTTTTGTTGTATTTAAAATTCGAACCTTCTTTAGTTTAAAACTTAAATAAAGTTTTACAAATAAGTATCCTAAGCACATTATCAAAAATCAAGAGATTAGGAGATTTTCAAAGCCAATAGTTAAATAATGTATGGCAGACGGCAAATGCAAATTTGTTTAACAGATTTAACAATCTGGCAACTAGCCTGAGTTTCCAAAAAATTTTTTTTGTTAATTATGATACTTATTGATCTTGTGAAAAGACTTCCTTGTTCAACAACTGTGTAACATCAGTTCAGTTTCAATATCAATGTAGCGAAGTAAATTTTTATGACAAAAAATTTAGTTCTTTTTACAACAAATCCATGTGGGTGCCGTGATAATTGTTGCTTGACCTATATATAAATAATTGGACAGACTTGATATAGGTGTCTAATTTATAAAATGGTTTTTTTTTTCATTCTTATATTTTGCCACAATTTTGTCTCCTGCCATGTAGTCGGAATGACGTCTGAACATAGGGATGTGTTATTTGTAAATAAATCCATAGTATCTGACAAATAAGGGATTTAACAAAAAAGAAGTTATCTTTTAGTGAAAAATTCCCTCTTTGAGCTATTACACTATTCACACAATGCTGTTAAATCCGTAATTAAACGGTGTAGTCAATTGCTAAGCACAGATAACAATTTAAATAGATGGTATGCTGTCAGACCTTTAGTCGGGTCAACCTTTTTATACTTTAAAGGAGATCTGTAGATTTTCTAAGGAAATTGGGCCTAGTAGTGAATACTTGACCGACACAAATGAGACCTAGAATTAAATAATAACGATTCAATATCATTTAAATATAATAGTCTTTTTGAGCTACGATATGGGGTATTTAAGATATATCCTCTTAAAGTTTTACATTAACTACTATATTCTACTATCTTCACATATATCTTATTTGGACAATATTTTATATTTTCTGTACCATGTAAATAATTTCGTTTAGCAATATTGTAAAATGAATTACATAATTATAAACACGTTAAATACTTTTCGATATAAAGTTGATAAAGAAAGCATTTCTGGGGGTAGAAATATCCGTTTCAAAAGGAGGTAAGTCATTCTAAAAAAGGGAATGATGACGATTGACGGTAAAAATGTTGGTATTGATAATAAGAAACACATTTTTTATAATAAAGTTTTATTAAACTTGTTCCTCAACAATATCTCATGTACCTGGTAGTAACAATACATTGTCGAGGTGCTTTTCAGAAGGTGTGATATTATTTTTGTACCTAGCCCAACCATGGTACCATATAATAGTCATTTCATGTACACAGCATCCCACTGTCCTTTTGATTGCAATGGAATTACAATAATGTTGGATTATATCATTGTGGCCATTTTGAGAGCTGTCGATCTGAATATAAACAAAATAGATTTTTGTTCTGTCCTAACCAATAACGCACTAAGTGGTCTGGCATACTGTTTCTCATTAAAATCGATTGATGTTTTAGAATTCCTTATAATTGTAAACATGTCTAACTAAAATAATATTATTAATATTATAGAGCCTATCCCTCGTAAAATCCAATGAGGTATTGCGTAGACGCACTGAGCAAGCTCTATTTTGGGAATATAATAATTATAATCTTTTTTTAGAGTAGCCAAGAGTTGTCGTAAATAATAAACTCAAAATAACCAACACCACAAAAGCACATTCCTTTCGCAACCAAGCACAAAGAATAGAACAAAGAGAATTTAAAACACTACGTTAGAATAGAATTTGACAAACACTAATTATAAGAGCAAAAAGTGGTAGAATATTTTATGATATTCTTTTTTTTACAAAATCTGATCCCGACGGTGTATACGGTACGAATAAAAATGAATAGAGAAATGAATCTAAGAAAATATGCCTGATTTCTTTGTCTCTCGTATTTTTCTGTCTCTCGTAGTTCCTGATACCCACGACATAAGACTCTATCTTAGTGTGGGGTCAGGACTATGTATGTGACTATTGGGTGTTATTTATTTATTTATTATTTATTTATTTTTTAGTCATACTTAATTTCTTGTCCGTAGTTGGACCAAATCGACTGATCTACTTTTGTACTGATGTTTTTATCATCGGTACCATCCGATTCTCATTATCAGTTATCTGGAAGTTTCAATAATACTAGAATGATAATAGTGTCGTTTGTTGATATCCGTACAGAGTATAATTTGGGAATCAATAGTCAGATTGGCCGAACGATTTATAAAAGTAAAAATGGATCTATTAGAATGTTCCAACATTTCGATTCACTACCCGATATTTAGTGCCCTATATTTAATATATAGTTACCAATGTATATTTTATTTTGATACGGAACTAGATACAGATATATAATAAAATACAAAATGTATGATTTTTCGTATTTATTGATCGCAGTAGAAGCGAATGTACATGTCGTTGTAAAGTCACTGTTCTGGCCCGATAATCGATTGAGTAAAATATTTACACTGAAAATGCCTTGTCACATTATTATTGATTATGAAGCATTATAAAAAAAAAATGCTTTTTGTGAAACGTGATTCTTTGATGTACAAGCCAAAAAAAAACCGCTGGTCGACCATATACTTGGTGTCAATTAGTCTCACCAGCAGCAGGTGAACATGTTTTTGGCATGTCTAGGTATCTGGTAAATACTAAAATCGCTGTCTTACTTGTTTGGTGTTGGTCTTGCAATTGAAGGGGACCAATATGTCTATGCAAGTACTATATTTAAAAAATGCTGCTAGCCACACGTTTGGTGCCAGTCAGTCGCTCCGGCAGCTGGAGAATGTGGCGGTATGTCTATGCGTCTGGTGAATCGATGCGATTTATAGTATTCATGGTGTACATAGGTAAAAAAAAAATTGTATGGTATGTAAGTCCGCCAACCCGCACTAGGCCAGCGTGGTGAACTATATGGCCTAACCACTCTCAATCGTACTGTCGATGTAGAGTAGGCCCGTGCCCTGCAGTGGGACGTATGTGGGCTGATACAGACATAGGTAAAAGAATAAACGAAGGTATCCCGAACCAAAGATCTAAATTAATAATATAAATTGGCTGTTGGGTCAGGAGTCGGATACAGAAGGCAGTATTGCTTGACACGGCACGTATAGTGAGGAGGTTCCTCACTTTGGTGTCCCGGTGGCTTAGGTCTCGAGCCTCGCCATTGTCGAAAGACTTTTATATTTTTATATGTATTTTGTTTTTATACTATATATAAACTGAAAAAAAATATTTAAAATAAAGATAACTATAATGATGGCAAAAAAAAAAAGAAATATTGCACAAAATGTTATTTTTATTCCGTTATTTTCTTATGATGTAATGATAAATTTGTGTACATTAAAGATATAAAAATATTATATACTTCGAGGACGAAGTATTGTCAGTATGGCCGTGTTAACATAGATAATATACTTAGATTGATTATAATATTTGTAAATATATATTCCACATTGTAAATTATGTATTGAAGTGATTGTTTGTGAATAAATTCATTATGATAATATAAAAACGTAAATTGTAAATGTAAGCCTGAAGTGGCGGTAGTATTAAGTTGTTTTGACATTCGGATTGGTATAAATACCAGTCTCCGACGGATAAGAGACACATTCCGATCGTGAGGCGTCGCTGAGCGGAAGCTCTGCCAGTGAGCAGTGAGGACTACCAGGATTGGCAAGTTAAGTAATTAATATTATATTCTGATGCTTAATTGTTCAGAATAATTAGATATTATTCTGTAACATTGTAATTGTCGATTGTGGTAGAATTAATCTATATTATTGTACCAAATTATGTCAATTGCTGTGTAATAAACAAGATTTAATATAATTGATAATTTTGTAACATTATAATAATTATTGGCCATTATGTTAAGTAATATGGTTAAAATATATAATTATAGATAATTATAATCTATTGAAATACCCATGTTTTATATTTTTATATACCTCTACCCACAAAATTCTAACACACGCAATGTAAAGACACAAACATTGAAACTAGCCGAGTCTCCGGGAATGTTATTATCTTTTCTTTAGCCCGCAATGTAACCAATCAGAAAATTAAATTTATAAAAGGGGTTATGTTTAGTGGGTTAGATTGCCAACCACCACAGAGCACTTTGTTATAGAGGAACCAACAAGTATAACAGTCTCTTAGATATACGCGAATGTCACACATTGTAATAAAACTATATGTACGGATTTTATCGCGGCTTTGGTTTAATTTGGTTTTCGTTACATTTTTTAACTTCCCGAAGTTTCGATTACTTTACAACTTTCGCGGTCTGCACCGTGACCAAATCTGTTATAAAATCCGTAAATAATAGTTTTATTTCAAAGTATAGTCATTACATCAACTACCTTTCTCTCTCTTTTATTTTCCAAGATTGAGGAAATCTTGGAAAATTAACCCCTCTCACCCTGCGGCCTGCACCGAATAAATCTATGAAATAATATTCACGCACTGACTGATGACTCTACCACCTTCTCTACCATAAATAAGTACAATGAAATACAATAACTACATTGGTACTCAAGTATATCAGTACATCCCATAAATAATAGATTTGAGGATCGCAATTCTCACGGCGCCTCAAGGAATGAAACGGAGGCACCTAGCGGTCCGATAAGTCTACTGTGTCAGCTTCAAGCTCAGAGCTGTTATCTTTGTTTTATAACTTACTACTGTTAGTACTTATGGTTCTCGAGTTGTACTCGCTTGTTTCTCGATGAAAATTTGCTGTCAAGATAACTATAGAAAAAAATGCGAATGTTTCAAATGCATACAGCAAGAGTAATATTGACTCTTAACATCTTATGTCTCAGGACAGCAAGTACAGAGGAATGCCAAGCATTGATTTGTAATTCATAGTGTTTGATTTTGCTACTATCCATGAGTGCTATGCTCGTATCCCTTACTATCGGGCACAAAGAATAGGCCACTGATCAGACCAGACTAAGAAGTAAACATCAGGCGAATGATATGGTCGTCTCGCCAATCATTGCAAGTAAAAGAAATTATGTAATAATATTTTTGTCAGTAACAGAATTCCTGTAGCAGTATTCCTGATATTTTTATTTTTTAAGTTCTTCATTCCATAGCTGAATTAATTATTATGTAAAATCATCCAAAATCGAATATTTTCGAGAACTGTAACGTTAGTAGAAGAATCAGAAAGCCAGCTGCAGGCGAAACATGCATTATGTATAACTTTTTACAAGAGCCGTCAGAAAATGCAATTTGAAACAAAGTATCAAGTTTAATGCGATTCCAGATTAAGCACCGCTAGTGTATTAAAACATTTTCTTGTTTAGATAACGGGATATCGCGATTGGCAGTTTGGTTTCGTAAGCCAAACGTGTTTGTTTCGCTTGTAAAGTTACTAGGAGTATAGGTACTCAAATAAAGGTTGTTTCAGGAATATAATAGGTCTAAACCTAAGCAGGGAAAAATAATTGACAAAACCTAATCTGTGTCAGCCCATATACGTCCCACTGCAGAGCACGGGGCCTCCTCTACATCGAGAGTACGATTGAGAGTAACTATGTCATATGGACTATATGCCACAACGCTGTCCTAATGTGGGTTGGGACTTTACACAGCATAGGAATTCATACAAAATCGCTATGCTATGGTGTGTTATGGACAAAACTTAATACCCACCTAGAATTAACACTAAATGTGACATCGGTTCTTTCCAACATTTTGGAATTCTTACAATCTTCCAATCTGAAATCATATGCTTTCACAAAGTCCGTCAAGCAGTCAATACAATACACTAGCGTTATAATAATACAAAAAAAAATTACATGCTTCCGAATATTTCAAAATTCTGTATCAGTATGGTATCATTGGATATTTAATTAGACCAAGAAATAAAAAAGCCATTTACATCCCTACATTCATAATCGTGAGCCAAAATAAAAGAAAAAGCTAATTAAATCTTAATCCAGATGAGCATTCTTTCTAATTGCATCCATTAGCTAATAACTCAAATTATACCAGAGTTCAGAGGGAAATGCTTAAATATTACCGTATTAAAATCCGTAGCCGGGTAATCCGTCAGACGGACGTACAACAAATGGAGGGAAAAGAAATTCAAAATGGCGGACACAGGTGCGGCGCAAAATAAGGATTCTTTTATGAATTTTGTATTAAATTGAGTGTAATGTTTATTTAGTTTACTGAGAGATTTATTTTCTTTAGAAATATAATACAAAAATATAAAATTTATTTTATTTTGTCCACAAGTGACACTGAGTACTATCAATACGAAACTACCTTCTACATCATCATCGCCCGAATACTGGAACGCCATTCAAATAATAAGTTGCTCTTAACAGCGCACGGCCCACTTAGCCAGTACATTTAACGGGATTAACGTAGTTAAGCGCAACTTATATTTAAGTTGCAGTATTCGGGCGCATGCCTTGTAAAGTCAGCGACAAAAGTCGTTGAACACATTCACAACGCCAAAAGTCTTGCACACATGAAGCAAAAGAAGTGGTGAGCAAAGTCGGCCACAAAAATTCATGAACACCTTAAGGTTACAAAAGTTTCTGAACAACAAAAGCAACAAAATTCCTGAACACGCAATTGTACATAAGTCAGTATTTTTTTTGATATCTTTGTATTGCGCACAGCCCACCGACTTCCATATGAACAAGTTATCTGTTAACTATCTGGCGAATTTCCGTAACAACTCATAACTATATTCAGTGTAGTTTCTCAAAATATTTCCTAAAGCCACAACGCGTGATTTATATCAGTGGAGACAATTAAAAATAATAATTATTAGTCAGAATGGAAAATACTTTTTAAAAGTTTCCGAGCAACAAAATACCAGAACACACCAATGGTACATAAGTTTCTGAACACCTATAAAAATCAAGTTTGCCGCAGATGTGTTCACCTACTTTTGTCGCTTTGTTATGCATTTATTGTAAAATGTTATTTCATAATTTATATATTTTGCTTTTCTCTGCATTTATTATTGTATTCTTCTTTTTTTAAATTGCAATTAGTAGCTAAACGAGCATGCCGTTCGCCTGATGGTAAGCGATACGACCGCTCATAAACAGTAGCAACATTCCACTGCGCTCGCCATCCTGAGACATGAGATGTTAAGTCTCAATATGTCCAGTAGTTACTCTGGCTACAATGTCCTTCAATCCGAAACACAACAGTGCATTTACGCAGTGTTGTTTCACGGGAGAAATAGACATTGCGGAGGTACCTACCCAGATGGCCTCTCACATATGAGAGACCTACCACCAGTGTTATAGTGAAATAACATTTATTTGTGAGAAGTTTTAGCATGTGTTATATCAGTGGAGATAATAAATAACAATAATTTTATTAGTCAGAATGAAAATAGTGGCCGCAATTTTGAACTTTTTAGTTATTGGGCATTGGTTCAAATTTAGTTTTCACGGTTTATATTTTTTGCTTTCCTCATCATTGACTTATTGTTTTCAGTTTTGTGTAATATTTATTTATGAGAAGTTTAAATGTATTATTCATCTGTTATTGGCACGAGATATTAAACAATAAATTGTTAAGGTTAAAAAAACATTTATCTCAAAAGATTTTTCTAAATTTCACTTGCTTTTTATAGGTGTTCAGAAACTTATGTACCATTGGTGTGTTCTGGTATTTGGTTGCTCAGAAGCTTTTAAAAAATATTTTCCATTCTGACTAATAATTATTATTTTTAATTGTCTCCACTGATATAAATCACGCGTTGTGGCTTTAGGAAATATTTTGAGAAACTACACTGAATATAGTTATGAGTTGTTACGGAAATTCGCCAGATAGTTAACAGCTAACTTGTTCATATCGAAGTCGGTGGGCGTGCGCAATACAAAGATATCAAAAAAAATACTGACTTATGTACAATTTGCGTGTTCAGGAATTTTGTTGCTTTTGTTGTTCAGAAACTTTTGTAACCTTAAGGTGTTCACGAATTTTTGTGGCCGACCCTGCTCACCACTCTTTTGCTTCATGTGTGCAAGACTTTTGGCGTTTTGAATGTGTTCACGACTTATGTCGCTGACTGTACATATTGAACGTATATTCGCTTTGTCTCTTTCATACTTTCGGCCCGTTTGTCTTTATTATTTACAATTTCCATACACATAGTCCTTTTTAGATATTTTCGCTTTATTACTATGCATTTTTTAAACCCATAGATTAAGAGACAATGGACCATTATGAGTGCAACCAACGAGGTTTAATATGAAGTGCTGAATCGAAAGGCATTAAATGCATAAATCCTTAAACGCTAGTATATAAGGTTAACAAGCGGAAACCATAAAACTCATCCTATTCAGCGATTCGTAAAGTGTGAATTTTCAGCGCGAATGCACATCTCGATCTGTTGACGCCGTTTTATTGGATCACAGTTAGATTCGATTCCTATTGTTTATCGTTCTTACATTAAAAATTTATTAGATTCGCGTATTTTCCCGTAAATATTAGTCACTACTTTATAAAAAAATAATATAGGGTAGACGAAACAGCACATTAAAGCGATAAAATTGAAAGTGGACGGGAGTAGAGAAATAAATTTTTAAGTTTCGGGAACTCGCTAATCCAAGTAACACCACGGTAAAACCTTGTTAGATCGGTGTCTAAGAAGCATTGCTACCCTGGTTATGCAACTGCATTCCTATAGTATATTCATATCAATAGAAACAACAATATGGCTTTACCATTCGACACAAATCAATATATCATGAAGGGCAATGTAATAATATTTAGTTATTATTTATTACGGCCGTTTCACATGCACCAAAACAATACCTTTGCGTAAACCAATATTTCAACTTGCCAGTTTGGTTCAATTGACATGAAAATTAACCTGTTAATTATTAAACATCCATTAGGTAATTTGATAGAATCAGGAACCTCGCCTCAGGCGCTGGTTGACTAAGCAAAGATGTTTAGATTAATTGTCTCGTGTTCGCCGCGGTTTACTAAATAAAACGGGTTAGATTAAATTACTTGAGTGGTTAGCAAACATTATAGTCACATTACTGGCCTGGGTCTATCTGGGTGTAATAAAACATCTCTTCAAATTCATAAATAAAGAGGTTTTAAAACCTATATATAACCTAACGTATTACTTTATTTCTGCTCTAAGACCTGCTATTGGTATGCTATCATGGTATTTCTTGCTATATACACAATTCCAGCCTATTATTTCAAAGTATTTTATAACAAAATATGGCATTACAATATAAGGCACGCTAGAAACTACATTGAACTATTTTTATTACAAATCAATTTTTGATTATCGTCTTAATAAATATGAAAATCTATAAAAAAACATTAATATTTTACAAAGCATAACATACACAATTTCCTTTTCGAATGATTAGAAAGAAAGAAAACAGATTTATTAACTCAATAATATTTAACTGATTGAAACGCCACTAACAAACATGAGCTTTTATATACATACATAAACTCGCGTCGTTTCCAAGAAGACATTGGCAGAGGTGCAACCAAGACACCTACGTTCGCCATGTTTTTTTTTCCTTCCCACGATATGATAGGGGGTGAACCTATCGCGTTATTGAGTTTTTATAATACTTAAAACGTATCAGCCTTACTGTTCAAAGGGTATATAATGTACAATCAAAGGATACAAGGGCAGAATAGTTACACGGTTCAAAGTGTGTAATCAAATTGAGGTGCAAATACCCTGGGGGCACAATTTGCGTAATGCTTGTATGTAATAGTACACGGATAGTAACTTCACTATTTGGACTTAGTTATACGTGTAGAATGTTAAGGGATAGTTTGGAATGATTTTAATAAGTTATTAGTTGTCTTATGCCCCGTGTATATTATGTTGAAAGAAAAATATAATATAAGAAATGTATTGAATACAGGATGAATTTCGATATTTAAAAACCTAAGCCATAAAGACTAGGTTCAATAAAGATTTAAATAATAATTATTTTGTTGTTCAATTAACTAGGATTGAATGTATCCAAATCCTAAAACACTATTCATAGAAAAATTAAATCGTTTTAAAAAAAAGGCCTTTTAAACACAGATTATTTTCATATAAACAAATACACGTCAGTAGGTAATTTACGTAATCGAGAAACATTACGAATATAATAACTTTCAAACAAAACTACACTACATAATTCACAACGATGATTGATAACACAAAAACAATTTCCATATTAACATTTCAATTTCATTTTTCAACGTGAAACGGAACGTCGCATACACCCCGACGTCATTCAGACAATACGAGATACAAATGGCGGCGATCAAACTAGACGTCGGACCGCCAAATGAAAGCCTAATGTGTATCATCACATTTGCACACGAGTATCAATTCCATCAGTTGGCGTGGATGTAGGAATGGAAAAATTGCAGTAAAATATAGAGTTTTGAAAGGAAAAGATTTCCGATATATTTTTAGGTTTCCAGAACAATAGCCTTGTATCTACGTTCTTTGTCGTTGTTTGCTTACGTCTTTTACGTACACCAAGTGGCCTAAACCCTCTCTACTACTCTCAAACTTTAGACCACTATTAAAAGCTCTTCTCCTTTCATTTACAATGTAAGTACTTAAATATTTCAAAATACTTGTCTATAAAAAATATCACAAAAATTTAACACTAAGTCATTGAGATAATATACTAGAGCGGACACTGCAACAAAATATTTGTAACAAAATGAGGGGTACATTCTATGTCTGTCTCTGTCACCCTTACGAAGTAACATATCTTCCCTCTCGCTTCAATGTGTACCCGTGTGCACGCACCATATGCAGAGATTTTGTTCCTGATGTCCGCTCTAGTCATTGAGGTATTATACTAGCGCGGACATCGGGAACAAAATCTGTGCGTATGGTGCGTGCACAAGGGTACACATTGAAGCGAGAGGGAAGATATATTACTTCGTAGGCGTGACAGAGACGGAAATAGAATGTACCCTTCATTTTGTTACAAACATTTTGTTTGCAGTGTCCCCTCTAGTATAATATCTCAATGGCTCTAGTATAATATCTCAATGCACTAAGTGGGTAATTTATTTTAGAATTTAGAAACATCATCTCTTTGAATTGGAAGAATTCCTCAAGACATTCAATTATTAACTATATTCTTTAAAATATTAAAATCCAATATATATACTACAAAGTAAAATGCCACATCTAAAAACCAATACAAATAAATTCACGCCCTCGGTGCTCTATTTATGCCAAACAAATAGCCGTTCATATTTCAAACGTGTATCCCGCCAAATTATTTGCCGCCATTGTCGGCATGCGCGTCATCATAGTTCTTATTTATCCACCTTTATCTATCTTCATAACTATATTATATCGACTCATGAATAATATCGTAGAAGAATATTGTTTCTGGAAAGAGGACGAATTACCACCATAAAATAGAGGACAGAATACAGAAAGAAAGCAATTATAAATATGCTCGTAGTTACTCACTACACTCAACAGTCACTTATATATTGTTTACTCCTGACCTCATACTAAGATCGAGTCTTATGTCGTGAGTATGAGAAACTACGAGAACATTTTTTCTTTATTCAGCTTCATATACAAAAGTATACAAAGACTTAATGCCTGTGGTATTATCTCCCAGCCGACCTGAGCTGCAGTCGAGCGGAGCTGAAGTAAAGTAAGTGTACAAATAGTTAATTAAAAGATAAGGAGCGAAAAAAATACGAAATAAATATACAATCTTTCGGTTTAACAAACACCCGGCCCGGAACCTATGGATCACACAAACTTCAGTCTCGGTGCGGGGATCGAAATTCGAACGCTTCACGTTTCACGACCGGCGCGGCGTTTAATAAACTGCGCTCCGGAGGTTGTCAAGGAAGTGACCAGGTAAGCGTATTTAGGTGCTTCAATGGTTCAAATATATTTTTTGTGTCATTTTGTAAGTGTGAGGTTACTTTATAATGATGCAATAAAGTATGTAAACAAGTAACTCCGCCAAGCCTAATAGCCAAGCGTTTTAAATGAAGAGGAGGGCCGTGCCCTGCAGCAGGATGTATAGTGGATAATTTGTGTGTGTGTTTTTTTTTATCAAAACAATATCTCCATTGCCCAAAGTATCCATTTTAATCGACTTCAAAATAAAGAGATTATCAATTCTCCTCCTCTACAATCGACAGTACGATTGAGAGTGGTTAGGCCATATAGTCCACCACGCTGGCCTAGTGTGGGTTGGCGGACTTACATACCTACCATATAATTTTTAAAAATCGCTCTGGTATACGATGTTTTCCATCACCGTTTTAGTGCGTGGTGATTGACTATCAATACACACATGACTCCGAAAAGTCTGAGGTGTGCCCTGGGATTCGAACCCGCGACCACCGTGAATATGTTGGCAGTCGCGTCTAGTCCGTTTACCAACAGGCCACCACGCACTGAACGCATGCAGCACGGAAGCATGTTTGTTCCTCAAAAAAAATGTTGGTATTTTTGTTATGTTAGAACGCCATTCAAATAATAAGTTGCTCTTAACAGCGCACGGCCCACTTACCCAGTACATTTAAGCGGGATTTACGTAGTTACGTGCAAGATAATATTTAAGTTGCGTTCCAGTATTCGGGCGTAGGTTTACTTCTCTGTTTATTACAATTTTGGAACCCGTGTAATATTTAAAAATATTTTTTATGAAAGTGGTTAAGTACATATTTACAGTTGCAATGCTATACCGGGTATCTCAAGACTGCTACCGAAAACGAAGCTGGGTGGTAGTTTTAGTGGCTACAAACACAATGCAATTAAAAATTTCGCATAGAAACGCGACAATTATTTTTATGATTTTTTAAATATCGTCATTTTTGGGTGGTAAATCCTTAGTTTTTGCTAAAATAATAATTTAAACTCTTTTATACCTTAGAGTATTTATAAATAAAAGGGTATACACTATTATTTTAGGAAAAAACGTATTTACCACCCAAATATGGCCATAGAAAAAAAAAACAAAAAAAATTGTCGCTTTTTATTGCAACTTTTTCTGTTGCATTGTGTCTGAAGTCGCTTAAACTACCACCCGGCTTCGTTTTCGGTAGCAGTCTTGATATACCCTGTATAAAAAGAATATTCATATCTACTCACTACATTTGCAACACCAAATATACTGCCAAAATATCCTATTTTTTATAATAAATCACATTATAGGCCATAGAAGTCGCATAACGCATCGTAACGCTATTATTCCACGTGGCGGACAATAAAACAGAACATTACATTGACTTATTGAATGGTTCGAAAATCAGGGGTCGAGGCCTTCGACCTACCTATTATTTATTGTTTCTCTGATAATCATATTTACTTTTTCATTCAGAAATATCCTATTTTTTTTATCGCAATAAATGGTGAGACGAGCATGCCCTTGATGTTAGGCTATATGACAGCTCATGGACAGTAGCAAAACCAAACAACACCTTGAATTACAAAGCAGTGCTTGGGATTCCACTGCACTCGCCATCCTGAGACATGAAGTTAAGTCTCAGTGGTTAGAGAGTTTATCAAAGACCTGAATTATTCTTAAAGGCCATTAAAGTTTAAAAAAAACTAATTTTCTTCAAATCTTTTCTTTTCCGTGAAATGTAAAATGTGGCGCAGTTGGTTAAACGCCGGCTATGAAACATGAGGCCGCGGGTTCGATCCCCGCACCGACACAAATTTCGTGCGTATTTATTGGTTTATTTATTTATAATTTCCAACTTTCCCATGAAAAATAACTCACTATTGTTCAGTATGTGTTCAGTTATTACATTATAAATTATTTTTCCCATCAATCATAATTTTTAAATCTGCAATTATTATGTCATTATAAAGACTTCAAATAAACCTAGCGTGTAATAAGAATTTCATGTCCTTATTATATCGAAGCGAAGAGTATGCAAGTCCAATAAATAATTTATGAGTTGATGACGTCGCCATTCCTATTTGCTTTTCGCTTTGTGACTTCTTTACAGCGTAATCTTTCATACGTGAACAGATTTAGGTACAGGCTGTTTTTTTTTAAGTTTTTTTAAATTACAAAGCTGTGTTGGTACTATTGAAGGTGTAGTAGATCTGAAGCAGACCCTGTATAAGAAGCCTTTTTTTATTGCAATGAATGGCGAGACGGGCATTCGCCTGATGGTAAGCGAAACGACCGTTCATGGACAGCAGCAAAATCAAACACTAGGAATTACCATGCAATGCTTCAGATTCCACTGTGATCGCCATCCTGTGACATAAAATATTGTCTTAATATATCCAGTAGTTACTCTGGCTACAATATCGTTCAAAGCGGATCACAACAGTGCGTTTACACTGCTATTTGGCAAGAGAAATAGACAACGCGGTGGTACCTACCCAGGTGGCCTCACATATGAGAAACCTACCACCAGTAACCAACTAGTACGGGAAGAATTTCTCACCTCGAGAATGCGATAATCGTAAGGATATAAAATAGTTACATCGTGTAAGCATTTGACAGAACATAATCTATGACGATCATGAGATCTATGACGGCTATGCGATAATAGCATACGATTCTCGCCGCGAGAAACAGTTCTCGTTTAATTGGCATTTTATAGATACAAGGATAAATAAAAGGAGATAAAACATCCGCCAATTTCCGTCAATAAACTACCGATTGTAACACCCCGTAGCTACTAGGTAGTAGGTAGCATTTTGCTGACAAAAAGCCGGCGGTGTACGGAGCGGATCTGTCGCCTCCGGGCGCGCCTATATGCTAATATATGCCCGAATAATACCGGGGGAGTAGGACGTAACGTTACAGTCATTGATATTAGTGTTTCATATGTACAAACATTCTGCACATAAGGCAGTTGGTTCAGCGGCGTGCACAGGATTATGACACTGGGTATGCGGCGGAGTACTCGGTCACAAAAACTTTTTCTTTTATAGTTTTTAGCATAGCCACAGCCACGCGACGGATCTCTAAGTCGGAAACCATACCAACATAACAAGTCTTAGATGTACTACTATTCATGTCCATCTTCTACGGCAACGCAGACAAAACAGCGATCGATCGCCGCGGCGGAAGAAATTCTAATAAGTAAAATAAAAAAAACTCACCTAGTCAGCTTTCAATTTTCACATATTCAAGGTTCCGGTTAGTTGAGATTACTATACCTATCCCGATGTAAATAAACGCAAGATTTCGGCCACCTCATTCATTCATTTGATAAACATACATTTTTAACACAAACCTCGCAATCAAATAACATTTAAAAAAATTAACAAACACACTACACAGCACACTAGTAAAAGCAAATGACTACAATTAATATCGAAACTTAGTAATAAACTGTTAAATGTACACACTTTCAAATGTTAAAATGTACGTTAAAACGTGTTAAAACGTATCCGTAAAGAAATCTATCTGGGGGCGCGGCCGAGCCCCCTCCAAGTCGAGCTATAGGCCGTAACATCCTTTTCTCGAAGCAATTCAGACCATTTTCAACCCCCCATAACTTCGTTGTGGTTAAAGCAAGAAGCCTGAATTTTCAGTTACTAAGTAAGCATTGTGTAAACACGGTATATTTAAAATTTCATTCAATTTGAACCAGTAGTTTAAGAATTATAATGTGTCAACTTTCGTAAATTTGTCACTCACTGACTGACTGACCGATCATCAAAAGTCTAAGGCACTTCTAGCAGACATAGAACCTTCAAATTTAGAATATAATTAGTGTTTAGTGTCTAAAGTATGGGAAAATTCAAACATTTCATAATTTGTGTCTAGTTTTCTAGATAGACCAACTGCATAAATAACTTTGTAATCCCATATAAATGTATAGGATTACAAGTTATATTTAATTAATTAATCATTGTACCCGTATATAGTGGAATAATAGTTGTAGATAGATATCTATATACATGAGGCATAATAGGAGAGGATATAGAGAGGGAAATGGTGTATTCAGCCCATGAAACTGTACAACATTTATCTAGAAAAAAAATGACGAAGAAAAACTTGCAAATAAATAGATTAAATAACTCGAAAATATCAATTACAATGAAAGAAAGAACATTAATAATCAAATCCGCAATATTTGTGATAAATTGATACCTACAAAAATAAGAAAAATCCATAAGACACAGGCTTTAAGAAAAATCGTTAGTGATATTCTAGAAGTAAGAAGTACCGAAAAGGAAAAAAGTAGGACTCTACAAAAAGACGTGAGATCCATCAAAAACATCCTGTAAAAAAATTCCAAGTCTCGCAGCTCAGGTTTTCTACCGCAAAAAGTTGTGAGATGCATGTAATACCAAGTCGATTAATTTATTTAGTCCTTAAGGGACCTTCTATATAAAGTTATTACGTTAGTTATTACCATATCAATATTAAAATTCTTTACGTTTTAAATAAATAGATCGACTTGGCCAGTAGCATTATGTATAAATTGTACGATACATTATGTTTTCATGCGATGGCCAAGTCGATCCATTTATTTAAAACGTAAAGAATTTTTAATATTGATATGGTAATAACTAACGTAATAACTTTATATAGAAGGTCCCTTAAGGACTAAATAAATTAAACGACTTGGTATTACATGCATCTCACAACTTTTTGCGGTAGAAAACCTGAGCTGCGAGACTTGGAATTTTTTTACAGGATGTTTTTGATGGGATTTTTTTTACAAACATAATAATATGGAATAGTAAACAATGCAAAAACTCATAAAAATAGCAAAATGGCCCCCGCGAAACACAAAACATTTCTATTTAAACAAATAAAACCTTACTAACCAAAAATGCATAATGTGCATAGGTGATTTATTAGATTCCAGCCTATTAATTTTATTCGGATTATAGGCAACGAACATTTACGATTACTCCCGACAACTGCCGAACTCCCGAGGCCTGCCGCAGGAGTCGCGGTTTTCAATATTCATGGTTGTGTGCGTTTGCGACTGTGCACGGACACCAAAATTACTACACACATGCAAACAAATGTAATGCGGGACGCGGCGGCATGACTTGGTTGATTAGGTACATTAATTTGCTTTGCAGCGCCTCTTGCTTTTCGCGTGACAACCATAATGTTTGCGTGATTGCAAATAGGTGCTATTTATAAAATATTAGGCGGTTTTAAGTTATTATATTTTGTTTATTCATTTATTTACTATAAATTAAAGTCATCTAAAACTTACGAACGTTATAATAAAATATCTGTGAATGGCAAGTAAAGCACTGCATTTCTGCCTACAAGGAGTGCACGCCCCTGAGTTGGTTAGACTTCACCACCCGCGCCGAGACAAATATTTGTGTGATCGACAGGTATTTGTATCGGGTCTGACACAAGAATCTAACGACTATGTACATGGAGGTACCACTCTCATATAATTTATTCCTATGGTACTAGCTAGAGCCATCTTACGTTAAGCAGACACAAACCAGATGATGTTTTTAAAAGTATTTATAGATGCCGCTTTGAGTGCCAAAAAATAATAAAACTAATAACTAAAAATAATAATAACTACACAGCAGAGTAAATTTTTGTACCTCAAATATATTGGAGACTTGCTCATCTATTTCCTATATATTGTATTATCTATGACTATGTATGTGACTGTTGGGTGTATTTATTTATAAAAAACTTAATGAAATCATTACTTAAACCATTTTAAATAAATAGGAAAAGGAATTCATGAAAAAATAACTAAATTACCTTAATTCGACCCCTGGATTATAAGTATATTACCCAAAACATCCGGTATGTAATGTCGTATTTAAAATTTTAGAATTTGTAAATCAGTATATTAGCTTCTTCTGATTTATCAACTGTACTGCGAGTATATCAGTCCATATATAAACGTCCCACTACAGGGCACCGACCTTCTGTACAATCCAGAGTACAACCGAGAGGGGATAGGCCATATAGTCTATTTCCATTTCTGATCAGTACGTATTATCGAAAAAACTTAAAATGTATAAATCTAATATATGTATACATTACTTGTCATAAAGTTTTAATCAATTTTCCATCTTTCTATTCCTACATAATCGAAATCCCGAAAAGTAAATTACAGATTTCAAATAATTCAAAAAAGTTGTAAACGCAACATTTACATTCTACATCCCCTAACTAGTTGATATACCCCTCAGAGCTACATCTGAATAACAATATCCCATATTACACGAGGCAAATAAAAAATAATCCGGCAAATTCGCAACGTACTGACGAAATTCAAATCGCTTCGGGCGAACTGCGCTTTTCATCTGGTAGCTTTATACGGAAAATGTTTAGATCGCATTACCTGGATAATCTTTATGATTGTTTCTTTTGTTTGTAAAACTAGACATTTTATAAAATGCTTTTTTATTTAAGTGGAATTGAGTTGGCGTGTACGGGCTGTGAGTTATAAGTGAGATCCTAGATTCGGTTCGTATTGGTTTGACTTGAAATGACTGACTGTAAGTTACTTCTAATTTTTAATAAGTATATTTTATTAAATAGAAAACAAATTACAATCGTACATGCAGTAAAACAAAGTAAGTAAAGAAATTATTTTCCGGATAATAATTATACGTAACCCAAAAACTTGTGTTCCAATGAGGAAAATCCAATTACCATTAATTAATTTTAACATCACCTCCTTACTCAATGAAGTCTATTTCCTAAACATACACCTCCCTTCAAGTATTTCTAAATAATTAATAAAATTGGTATACTTTTATTCACACACATAAGTATTACATAAAATAGAACAATAAACATAAACAAGACAATCGATTTCACCAGAGGGGCCCTATAAAACATTCCGATAGAACAGAACGCGTAGGTACCGCTCGGAATTTTTAAATTTTACGATTCAAACACTTTAATAGGGCTTTTATGATTGTTTTATTGCACCCGTTTATACCTTTAAATATTGGATGTGGAGGTTTAATTGTCTGTGAACGATTTTATATCGTAATACAGCTATGAGCTAACATAGGGACTTAAAGTAGAATAGAATAAAAGCATTTAAATTATGAGTTATTACGGTATGAATTGGATAGGAAAACTGCGAATCTGATATTAGGAGCTAGTCATTTTTCAGCAAGTAATTTAGTATTGGCAACCTGTATATTAATATTTATCAAAATACTTTTAGGTAATACCTATCATTGGAACATAACGATAAATATACATAGGATTTGGTATAAGTACATACATTATGAAGTAACTGAAGACTGTCAAGCCCTCACACCCACCACTGTAGCTCCTGTGAGCCAGGATCAACAGTGGCACGCAATGTAATGACACCGAGCATTGAAGCTCGGCGAGTCTCCGGGAATAGTCTAACTTGTGTTTAACCTGCAATGCAATTAATCAAAAAGTTAAATTAATAGGAGGAGTAGTCCACTTTCCTCCGTGCAAAGCACTATAAAGTATCTAAAAAAATACTACCTAACTCAAAATAACTACATTGTAAAAAAATCAAGCAATTTCCTAATTTAATTACAAAGTGAACAATTTTCATCACAAATCCTACTTTGAAAACCGTAGAGGATAATGTAAAGATAAATTTAAAAATACACCACAAAACCTCGTCTAAAGCAAAGTTACTGAATAATATTGCCAGTGAAAGGTCGCTAGCAATATGTAAGGGCGTAAATATTAAAATTAGTTTTCATTTAAACGAAGCCCCGACAGACGGTAGTTTCCGACACTGAAAAATTACAGCACGGCTTAGCGCTCGGAATTTTCAATTTGTGTAATAAGACGAAGCTATTTGAATGAATTAAACTTGTTTTTGCTTTGTGAATAAACCATCGTAAAGTTTGAATATACGTTATAAATTTCGCCTTAATATGATGTCCCTTTTTTAACGAAACATATATATCTACCTATATATTGAGAGTAGGTCCTTTGGTATCTTTCGTCTTTTGTCCCATTTCCACGGCGAGTTTCTCGCCTCGAAGATACGATTACCGTA